>JAPVLO010000646.1:0-1254499 GCA_027257055.1 Cephalopachus bancanus
TACAACCTGGTGGAAATTCGTTCTTTTTTTTTTTAAAGCAGCTTTATTGAGGTATAATTGACAGTAAAACTGCACATATTTATCATACACAACCTGCTTAAATTTTGATACATATGTATCTATGAAATAATCAGTGAAATGAAGATAATGAGCTCATCCATTACTTTCAAAAGTTTCCTGCCGCTTGAAATCCTTTCTTACTGCTCTTCCTCATTTCTTGGATATTCACTGATCTATTTTTTTTAATGTGAGATTAGTTTACATTTTTAGCATTTTGTATACATAAAATTATCCATTTTATACTCCTTTTTTGAGTTTGGCTTCTTTAACTGCACATAATATTTGAATTCATGTTTTATATATTATATCTTATACAATTTTAAAACTGAGTAGTATTCCATTGTCTTCTGTAATTTTCCGTTATTTCCTTTTGAAATATTTACATTGAACGTTTGACATATATCATCAAATCCTGTGTTCAAATTAGCTGGTTCTGGTAAAGGAAGTATTGAATTATTTAGTTTCCCTCTCATTAATAAACTGGGCTAGATGAAATACTACTTTGTATTCTGTTCCATGTTGATTCATGTTTATTTTGGAATTCTTACTCTCTGACAGAATTTGAAGCAAGTTTGCTTTTCTCTACTAGGGTTAGATCAGGCTATTACCTGAAGGTAGATTATGGGACCGAATAGCTGACAGAATTTCTTTTTTGGCTATGATTTTTTTTTTTTGAGTTGGAGTCTCACTCTGTCACCCAGGCGGGAGGGCAGTGGCACGCTCACAGCCACCGCATCCTTGACTTGCTGGGCTTAGGTGATCCTTCCACGTCAGCCTTTCAAGTAGCTAGAACTACAGATGCACGTCACCACACCCAGCTAGTTTTATTTGTGATTTAATGTAGAGACAAGGTCTCAGCAAGTTGCCCAGGCTGGTCTCGAACCCCTGGGCTTGGGCAATCCTCTCCCCTAGGCCTCCCAAAATGCTGAGATTATAGGCTGAGTCACTTCACCCAGCCTATTGATATATTTAGGTTAGCTCATTTTTTTGCTGTTTTACATCTTCTTTTGAGCATATCTACTTTCCGTTTTACTCTATTGGACTTAGTGCAGTTTTCAGCTCTAATATTTGCTTTCTTCTGCTGCTGCTGCTTTTTTTTTTTTTTTAAATTAGAGGGGTACAAATCCAGTTTTGTTACATGGATATATTGCATAGTGACTTTTATTTTATTTTATTTTTCTTGAGTTAGAGTCTCATTCTGTCACCCAGACTGGAGTGCAGTGGCTGCTCCTGGCCACCGCAGCCTTGACCTGCTGGGCTCTGGCGATCCTTCCGCTCACCCTTCCAAGTAGCTGGAACTACAGGCACGTGCTACCACGCCCAGCTAGTTTTTTATTTATTGTAGAGATGAGGTCTTGCCAAGTTGCCCAGGCTGGTCTCGAACCCCCGGGCTCAGGCAATCCACTTACCTCGGCCTCCCAAAGCGCTGTGATTACAGGCTGAGCCACCGAGCCCGGTGTACCCTATGTACTTTGAATTGTGTTTTCAAATCTTGTCTCATTTTATTTTTTTATTTGTTTTTCATTTTGTTTCCTTATTTTATTTATTTGAGTTGGAGTCTCATTCTGTCACCTCGGCTGAAGGGCAGTGGATGTTCCCGGTTCTGCAGCCTTGATCTGCTGGGCTGTGGTGATCCTTCCATCTCAGCCTTCCAAGTAGCTGAAACCACAGCCACATGCCACTATGTCCAGCTAATTTTCTTTTTTGATTTATTGTAGAGATGAAGTCTTGCCAAATTTCCCAGGCAGGTCTTGAACCCGCGGGGTCAGGCAGTCCACTCACCTCAGTCTCCTAATGAGGGATTACAGGCCGAGTCACCGAGCCCGGTTTATACCACATTTTCATTATCCACTGATCAGTTGATGACCATTTAGGTTGATGCTATATCTGTGCAATTGAGAAGTATGCTGCAATAAATGTATATGTGTAGGGGTCCCTCCAACCCCTTCCATATATCAAACTCTGTTCCTTTTGGTAGACACCAAATAGTGGGTTCTGGATTGAATGGTAGTTTTACTTTTAATTCTTTGAAAAATCTCCATATTTAACAAAGGTTATACTAATTTATATTCCCACTAGCAGTGTGTATAAGCATTCCCTTTTTAATGCATCTGTACCAACATTGATTGTTTTTTAAAAATAATTACCTTTCTACCATTCTGACTGGTGTTAGGTGGTATCTCATTGTGGTTTTTATTTGCATTTTCCTGATGTTAGTGATACTGAGCATTTTTCATATGTTTATTGGCTATTTGTAGATCTTCTTTAGATAATTATCTGCCCATGTCATTAAGTCACTTGCTAAAGCTTTTATTTATTTATTTACTTATTTATTTATGAGTTGGAGTCTCTGTCGTCCAGACTGGAATGCTGTCACTCACTCACGGCCACTCTAGCGTTGATATGCTGGGCTCTGGCGATATTTCTGCCTCAGCCTTCTAAGTAACGGGAACTACAGGTGTGCACTACCACGCTGGGCTAATTTTAAAAAATTTGTTGTAGAGAAAAGGTCTCGCCAAGTTGCTTAGATTGGTACTGAACCTGCAGGCTCAGGAAATCTACTCGCCTCGGCCTCCCAAAGTGCTGGGATTACAGGCTGAGCCACCAAGCTCACTTTTCTGGTCAATTTTCTGTAGATGTCAATTTGTTCTAGAGTCAATTTGAAATCCTCTGTGTCTTTATTGCTTTTCTGCCTTTGTCTTTCTCTTGTCAGTGGAATGTTGACATTCACTACCTACCTTGTCTCTTTAGGTTTTATAGAATTTGTTTTATGAAGTTAGGAGCTATGCTGTTTTGTGCATATATTTTTAAGTTTGTTATATCTTCTTTTTTTATTTTTATTTTTTGAGTTGAAGTCTCATTCTGTCGCCCAGACTGGAGTGCAGTGGCACGCTCCCGGCCACCACAGCCTCGACCTGCTGGACTCCAGCAATCCTTCCACTCAACCTTCCAAGTAGCTGGAACTACAGGCGCACGCTACCATGCCCAGCTAATTTTTTGATTTATTGTAGAGATGAGGTCTCACCAAGTTGCCCAGGCGGGTTTTGAACCCGCGGGCTCAGACAATCCACTCACCTCGGCTGCCCAAAGCATGGGATTACAGGCTGAGCCACCGAGCCTGGCCCTATTATATCTTCTTATTGGATGAATCTTTTTGTCATTATTTAACGATCTTCTTTGTCTTTTTTCAGTGTTGCTAATTTAAAGCCTGCTTTATCTGATATAAGAGTAACTATTCCTGACTGGGTGCAATGACTCTTGCCTGTAATACATTACTTTGGGAGTCTGAGACGAGATAATTAATTGCGTGAGCCCAGGGGATCAAGACCAGTGAGGACAACTTGGCAAGACCTTGTCTCTATAATAAATAAAAAAAAATTAGATAGGCATGGTGATCTGTATCTGTAATTCCAGCTACTAGGCAAACTAAGGCGGAAGGAAAACCTGAGTCCAGCCGGTCGTTGAGGCTGTGGTAGCCGTGAGCATGCTGCTGTACTTCAGCCTGTGTGACAGACTGAGACTCAGACTAAAAAAAAAAAAAAAAAAAAAAGAAGAAAAAGAAATAGCTACTCTTGCTTGTTTTCAGACCATTTTCATTAAAGTAGTAATGTTTGAGGTACTGTCCCATTCATCATGTTGATTGATAATTGACTGCTTTATTTTCTCCATTGTATTGGTGTTTTGTAAGCCCTGTGAATTTTAGAATTTCCTGTGCCTTTCTGCCGGTACATTTCAATGTTTTATTTCAGTGTTTAGAACTTTTTGAGCATTTCTTGTAGAGCCAGTTTAGTGGAAACCAGCTGTTTATTCAGGGCCCAGGAGGCATCCATGGATGAGAAATGGTTGCAACTGAGGTAGATGGTTATATCAGGACTCCTATGGTGGGCTAACATCTCAGCCCTTAGGGAGGTGATTGTGGGAGTTTCCATTGAAATGCTATGTATACAACGGAATACTATGCAGCCATAAAGAAGGACAAGACTATACACTTCACAGCAACTTGAATGGACTTAGAGTCTGTAATACTGAGAGATCTATCAAAGAAGCAAAGCAGTGAGTATCACATGTTCATACTCATAAGAAGAACAATTATCCTAATACTATAAGAAAGGGATTGGGGCGAACTCTGTGGCTCAACCTGTAATCCCAGCACTTTGGGAGGCCAAGGCGAGTGCGTAGGTTCGAGACCTGCCTGGGCAACTTGGTGAGACCTTGTCTTTGCAATAAACCTAGAATTAACCAGGCATGGTAGCATGTACCTGTAGTTCTGGCTACTTGGAAGGCTGATGCCGAAGGATCTCTAGAGCCTAGCAGGTCGAGGCTACAGTGGCCGAGAGTGTGCCATTGCACTCCAGTCTGGGTGACAGAGTGAGACTCCAATTCAAAAAAAAAAAAAAAAAGAAAGGAATTGACAGGCAGTAGTGGGAAACTTCTGGGATATGGGGTGGGATTGACAGTAGTGGGAAACTGCTGAGGGTGTGTGAGGGGGGAGGCACCTCATCAGCAAGCATACCTGTGTAATGAATATTTGCATACCTAACCCTGAATTGTACCCCACATCTTTAAAATAAAAAAATTAGACACGGCACGGTGACTCAAACCTGTAATCCCAGCACTTCAGGAGGCAGAGGCGAAAGGACTGCCTGAGTCCAGGGGTTTAAGACCAACCTGAACAACATGGCAAGACCTCATTTCTACCATAGATCAAAAACATTAGGACTTGATAGCATGTGGCTGTGCTTCCAGTGACTTGGAAGGCTGAGGCAGAAGGATCACCTGAGTGCAGCAGGTCAAGGCTGTGGTGGCTGTGAGCATGATAGAATGAGACGCCAACTCAAAAAAAAAAAAAAAAGAAATGCTATGAAGACATCTCCATGGGAGTGTGGGAGAACCATTTCAGCTCCCCTACTAGGTGATTTTCCTTTATGCCCTGTTGTTCTGAACCAAATTAGACAGATACCTCTGTCCATCAGTAGGAACATTGATATTCTGTGCAGATTTGGGAATCAGACTCGATCCCTTGTGCAAGCGTTAGTTTGAAGGACTAACCTCCCCTGGGGTTGCCGTTACCTATAAATGTTGCAGAAAGTTTTTTATTTTTTTTTTGAGTTCGAGTCTCACTTTGCCACCCAGGCTGGAGTGCAGTGGCTGCTTGTCTCGATTTACTGAGCTCAGGTGATCCTTCTGCATCAGCCTTGCAAGTAACTGGAACCACAGGTGTGTACCACTATGCCCGGATAATTTTTATGATTTATTGTATAGATGTGGTTTTGCCATTTGCTCAGGCTGGTCTCGAACCCTTGGGCTCAGGCATTCCTCTTTCCTCTGCCCCCTGAAATGCTGGGAGTGAGCCACCGTGCCTGGCTAGAAAGGGTTTCAACAGGTACACTTGTACTGAGTTCTCATGAGAGAAGTAAATGTCTATACTAGTGGAGAAGTCTTCTCTAAGACTCTTTATGGGCCCCTTGGCTGTTCCACTGCTGGGGCTGATTGTGTCTGCTTCTCTGCTGAGATAAATTTTACTGAGGTGTGGAGATCTGGGACCTAGAGAAGCCTGCTTTCTGGATTTTTTTTTCTGAGTCTCAGTCTCACTCTGTTGCCCAGGCTGGAGTGCAATGGCATGCTCACAGCCACTGCAGCCTCAATCTGCTGGGCTCACATGATCCTTCTGCCTCATCTTTCCAAGTGACTGAAACTATTGTGTGAGCCACCATGCCTGACCAATTTCTTTGATTTATTGTGAGATGAGGTCTCACCAAGCTTCCCAGGCTGGTCTCAAACTCCTGATCTCAGGCAGTCCTCTTGTCCCAGTCTCCCAAAGTGCAGGAATTACAGGCTTGAGCCAGCACCCAGCTGAATGTATTTGTTTAATTTATTTATTTTTGTCCTGCAGTTGCTTCCCTGTTATATTAACCTCTTCTCCTGGGAGATGTAACCCTTGAGTGTCTGACAATCCTTGAGGGTTTGATCACTGTGAGTCCTGTTATTCTTCGGGGTCTAGCCACCCCATGGGGCTGCTACAATTTGGGGCAGTGCTGGCCACTGCCAGCAAAGGATTCTGTAATGGGAAGGCACAGGGATTGAATTCTGAGGGGAATGGTGACTGATGTCTCTGGTGGACTCTTGAGAAATTCTCTCAGATGCTTTAAACTATGGAGCAGCCTGCAAGTTGTGCAGTGACATGGGCTTTAGCTCCCGAGGGAGGCTATGTTAGGTAGAGCTGAATTGGGCTGTCCTGTTCTCTGGTTTCCCAGTGGTGGGTGCAAGACCAGTAATGGGGGTAGCAGGGGGTGTTGTAGACTCAGTAAGTTGTCCTTGGATTTATACAGCCTTAGTCTGGTGGTTTTCTTAGCTGCCAGCTAAGGTGGTGATGTGACACTGACTTAAGACCTCCTGAGTAGTCAGGGTGGTATTGATAGTGGCATTAATTGAGGTCAGTAAACAACTCTTTTTAGGCACTGTGCTATTGTCTCAGTTGTATTGGGCTGTTCTGTTGACATTCAGCTATGATGTGCTTGCAAGAGAAAGCAGGCTACAGTGGTTGCTGTGGGTTTTCTGCCTGGCTTCTGTTGCAGAGATATGGAGATGACTAGGTAATAGGTGCATTGTTGGTGACTCTCAGAGTTCCCTGTTCACTTTGGTCTTTTTCTTGAGAGATATGGGGCAGGGGAAAGTCAGTTGGTGTAGGCTAGATCAGACTGGCATCACTCCTCACCTCTGTACATAGTTGGCTATCTCAGTGGTAATCCAAAAGGTAATAGTCTCCTGGTTGCTGTGGTAGTGCTGTAATGTTTTGTGCCTCTGCTGAACAAATGAGATCATATAGGGAATGAGGATTTGCTGTGTTGGGTAATGAGCCGTTCCTAGTATTTATGGCTTTGTGTCAGGTAGTCTGTGCTCAGAATGCTCAAGTGAAGTTTCAGGTGCAGTCAGCTGCAGATCCTCTTGTAGTAGTTGGTCCTGGACAGAACCTGTCAAGGCAGTGGAATTTGCTCTTGGGGCAAATGAAACTGTCCAGACTTCCCGTTCCCTCTCCTCCCTGATAGTTAGGTTTTCAGGCAATGGTCCAGCTACAGTCCTTCAGCTTCTATTGCCCGGAAAAACTCCATGTGGGTTCCAGCTGCATGCAGTTATGGAGTTATGGTAGTTTCATGTGTGGAACTGTATGTAGTTGTGCAATCTCCATGGCAGGAGCACAGAGCTCCTGCTTCCCTTCACTTATACTTTCCTTGTGTCCAGAGGCTGCTCATAGTTTGTGCTGGTGACCTGGTTGAGCAGACTGCCTGGTTCCAATCCAGGCTGACTCATTTCATTCCTCTCTTCCCACTGTGAATCTTGCTGCTTCTCTGGAGTATCTGGGGTATGCTCTTGATCTCGTCCTGCTCTGGGTATTATGCTATTCTCTTTGGTGTGCTCAGTGAGAGAGGCACACACCAGCTACGTCTGATTGTCCATATTGACACTCTCTCCTGTAATTTACCTTTTAGTGTAGTTTTTTTTTTTGATTCATTGCTTTCCATAACTGTGTTATTTAGTCTTAAAATAGTTGAGGTGTCTAGTTGCACTCTGTTGCCAATTTTTAATGTAATTCCCTTATGGTTAAAGAATATACTTTGTGACAAGACTTGGTGGCTCAGCCTGTAATCCCAGCACTTCGGGAGGCCAAGGCTAGTGGATTGCCTGAGTCTGCAGGTTTCAGACCAGACCAGGAAACTTGGTGAGACCTCATCTTTATAATAAATCAAAAAATTAGCCGGGCATGGTAGCATGCACCTATAGTTCCAGCAACTTGGAAGACTAAGACAGATGGATTGTTGGAGCCCAGCAGGTTGATACTGGGGTGACCATGTGTGTGCCAGTGCACTTCAGCCTGGGAGGCAGACTGTGACTCCCACTCAAAAATAAATAAATTAAAAAATAAAAAGAGTATACTTTTCATGAGTTGAAACTTTTATGTGTATTGAGATTTATTTTACAATTTTTCTTGGTCAATTGTTAGGTCAAATATCTTTCTCTTATTTTTCCTATGGTACATGTGCCTTTTCATAATGCTGAGAGTTGGGTATATACAACCTTTCCACATATTCAAAATAGCCCTTTGGGGACTTTCCAGAGGTCTGGATTTACAGAGGACAGGTTTGTCCAGCTTTGACTTATAATGGGCATACCTTGAAACGGATTAGCTTGTTCAGAGGATAGTACTGTACAATTACTTACAGTTTGGGGACAGTAGTAGTACACTGGGAAGATTTAGTTGCATAGTCAGGTGCCCAATGCCAGACAGGTCTTGTTGGCCACCAGGTTCGGTGGGTTGAATTCCAGTATAATATATTTTTACAAGGAGTTTCTCCTGCATATTGAGTATGAGCAGAGCCTGCTCTGCTTAAGCAGCCTTCTTCAGTTATTTTTGAGGAAAGGATCCATTTTGGGGTAGGTTGTCTATTCTGACAGTTACAGAATTGTTCCATTGAAGGAGCTGGTGTGGATCAAGACTAGTTCCTTTCCAAGGCCACTCTTCAGTCGTTGGGGCTTTGTTTGTCTCCACTATGTTTTCAGCCAAATTTATGAACAGATTTTGGCCTACTTCCCGTGGTTGAAGGGAAGGGGGTTAACTTTGGCTGTTGGGCAGTCAGGGGAGTTATAAATTGAACAACTTCTTTAAGCAGTTTCTCGGCTTTGGGTGCAGGGGCGAGATCCCAACAAACCCAATTTGCGCTTTCTGAGGTGTGCTTTCTAAACTTTAAACCAGCTTTAGTGTACTTGTAGCTCTATTTTCGTAATCTAGTAAAGTACAGCTGACCATTATGAGTACAGATATGTTTGTCAGTATAACAAACTTATGACTGGGATGAATAATGGTGGAAGATTTTTATGTCTGGCCAGATAGTTTCTGTACATTTACATGCTGGTTGTGTGAGGGAAGCAATAGACATCCAAATTAGGCAGAAGTACATAAAAGCACAAGAAACCTTCCTATTATAAGAAGGAACGGAAATGCCAGTGAGACCTTTTCCCAACATGTCCAGTTTGTAGGGCCGAATCTGCCAGCCTTTTATCAAATAAAATGACAAACAGTATAGCCATTGGCAAATACAAAGGCTGACAAAGTGTAGTGATGTAATTTTAGAAACAATGGCTTATCAGTAAGATATTGATTTCTTTGAGCCCTCAAGCTTCTCCTGTGCGTAGATCATCCAGCATCTGGTATGTGGCGGAAGCAAGGCTGATGGACCCTCAAACTTCAGCTGTGCGTATACTAGCCGACCCTGGAGTACTAGAGCAGGGCCTGGGGAGTCTCTTTTGGGTTTTCTGTAGGCCATGGTGACTTTCCGGAATGTCACCTTAAGGAGAGCCAACGGATTCGTGGTGCACTGCCAGTCCTGGGAGGCAGGCTTAACTCTGCTGTAATGGATCCAGGGAATTATTTCGGCTACCTTGACTGGGGTTGGAGTAGACAAAAGGACAGTAAATGGGCCCCTCCAGAGAGCTTTTAGGGACTGTACTTTCCATTCTTTTACCCACATCATGTCACTTGGTTTAAAAGAATGGGCAGCAGTAGTTAAACTAATTGGTAACCGTTCTCTGACTTGATAATGGATGGCATTTAAGGCTGAACCTAAGACTTGCATTTGTTGTTTTAGAGTAAGATTTCCTAACTCCTTTAAGTCTCACTGTATGCCTTTAACAAGAGGGGATGGCCACCCACCCATAAACGTTTTCAAAAGGCAAGAAACCTGTTTGTTTTGTGGGGCTAGATCTTAGCCTTAGAAGAACTGTTGGCAGAAGCTGGACCCAGCCTAAATGAGTTTCTTGGCATAGTTTACTTAGTTGCGATTTTAAGTTCCAGTTCATTTGCTCACCTTTCTCAAACTTTGTGACCTTCCATTTGATTTGCGGTCCTCTTGTCATTAACTGTACTACCTTGGCTACAAATGCTGGTCCATTGTCTGATTGGGAATCCAAACCGAGAAATGATTTTTTTTAACAGGAGTTGGGCCTTGTGTGGAAGGCCTCAACCTATACCGAGAAAGTACACACAAAAGCAAGGAGATATTTGTAGCCTTGGCAGCATGGGATCATGAGAAGATCCTCAAAGGGTGCCCCCCCACGTGCTGCTCTCTGGGAAGATCCTCAAGGGGTGTCTCCCGACATGCTGCTCTCTGGGGGAGACTTGGGTCCCTGCTGCAGATTATTTTGAGCACAAATTACACATTGTTCACAGACTACCCATGCTATACTGGAGAGTCAGGGGACATAGAAGTACTTACAGAGGGTATTTTCAAGAGCACTCCATTCGCTCTGTGTTCCTTGGTGAAATTTTCTGACAAATGCTGGAGCCAGTAATTTTGAAATTGCTATTCGACCATCTTGAAATTTCCACCATCCGGCTTGTAAGTAGTGTCCTGTTTCGGTTTTAAACCATGTTTTCTCATTTGGCGTGTAGCAAGGGCTCTAGTTTGTCAGCGGGCTAGGAAGCAGCGCCACAGTTATTGCAGTCGTTTTGACAATTTCTTTTATTGCTGCAAGCTTTGCTTCTTGATTTGCTTTGCAGTTGCCTTTGGCAGTTATCGCATGTCCCCTTTGATGCCCTCTGCAATGTATGACTGTTACCTCTTGTGGTGCCCTTACAGCGTCTAGTAGCTCTAGAATTTCCTTGCTCTATTTTATGTCTTTTCCCCTTGAATTGATTACATCTCTCTCCTTGTTTTACTTTTACTTCATGCACATGCAAGGTGGTAAAAGCATACTCGGAGTCTGTATAGATATTAGCACGTAGCCCCACAGCTAGCTGGAGGCCTCGAGTGAGTGCAGTGAGTTCTGCTTTCTGAGCTGAAGTTCCTATCAGCAGAGATTCCACCTCAACTGTGGAGTTTAAAGTTACCACCGAATAGCCTGCGAAGTGCTCTCCCTTCTGTATGAAGCTGTTTCAGTGTCTCTGAGGGGCTGCTCTGTTAAATATGGACAGCCAGAAAACACTTCATTTATTATTTCAATGCAATCATGGTCTGGCTGTCCTGGCTCTACAGGTAGCAAGGTTGCTGGGTTTAGGGTCTTTACCACTTTGAGATGAATCCATGGGTATTCACAGAGCATTCCCTGATATCTGACCATTCTAGCTGTTTGGCTAAATATGCCACAGGTCTATGCCGTGACCCCACCATTTGGGTCAAGACCCTTACTGCGATGCCAGCACATTCATGCACATATAAGAAGAAAGACTTAGTCACATCTGGGAATCCCAGACCAGGTGCAGTGGTGAGGACCTGTTTAATTTGCTAAAGACCAGTTGCTGAACTTCACATATAAAAAGAAAGACTTAGTCACATCTGAAAATCCCAGACCAGGTGTAGTGGTGAAGACCTGTTTAATTTATTCAAAGACCAGTTGCTGAACTTTTGCCCATAGCAGAGGCTCCTGTTTACCCCCCTTTGTGGCTTCATAGAGGGGTTTTGCCATGATGGAGAAGTTAGGTATCCAAATTCTACAGAACCCCGCAGTCCCCCAAAACTCCTGGGTTTGATGCCAGGTAGTTGGGACTGGAATTGAACACATTGTCCGTTTTCTTTCAGGGCCCAGTTGGTGCTTGTCTCAGGACAAATGAAAACCTAGACACTTAACTTTTTCTTGCCATATTTGGACTTTTTTCTTTGAGACTTTGTAACCTGCCTTCCACAGGAGAGTGAGCAGTTGTTGTGACCCTTGCATACAGTTTTTCTTGGTTGGTGCTGCCAACAGCAAGTCATCTACATATTGGAGCAAGGTGCAGCCACAATTGTGTGCTGGAAAGTCTTTTAAATCTGAGGCTAGTGCCTTACCGAAGATTGTTGGAGAATTTTTGAATCCTTGGTCAGCCAGGTCCAAGTTAACTGTCTCTTGGTGCTGTTTGTCGGGTCCTCCCATTGGAAAGTGAATATCGGCTGGCTTCTTGGGACCAGGAGGATGTAAAAAGAAGGCATACTTAAGAAAGCAGCCTCAGCAGGGATGAGACCCAGTAGCATATACAGGTTTGAGACAATGGGGTGTAGAGTGACCGTGACTTGGTTTACAACTCGCTTGTCTTGAACCAGCCTGTAGTCGTCTGTGCCTGGCTTCTGTACCGGCAACAGAGGTGTATTCCAAGCAGACTGACTTACCTGGAGGATTCCATAATGCAAGAGCCTCTCCAGGTGTTTGAGGATTCCTATTTTGTGTCTTGGGTGGGATGAAGTACTGCCTCTGTTGGAGAGGCCCACCCCCCGGCTTTAGTTTTTTAATCACAGAGCTATATTTCTTGCCAGTCCTGGAGAATTGTCTTCTGTCCACACTCCTGGTACTCAAAATGGCAGCTCTGGAGATTTTTGTGAGGTCTTCTGTTAGACTCTAGAGCTGCCATTCCTCTTCCTAGGGGGCAATGAGGGTCTTGATTTTAGTCTCTAGGCCTCTTAATCTCAGAGTTATGTGATCAGGAGAATCAAAGATTATCTGAACTTGAAACTTTCCCAGGATGTCTTGTCCCATCAAGGCTACAGGACAATCTGGGAGATACAGGAACTCTTATATGACCTCATGGCTGCCAACTTTGCAGCGTTGTGGCACCGTGAAGGGTGTCTGGCTTGACGCCCAGTGACTCCCATAACATTAGCCTGTTTTTGGGAGAAGGGTACCATGGAGTGATCAGCTCCATGTTGACCACAAAGTTCATATGTTGGTCCACTACTGGCATACTGACCATAGGTTTCTGGGGACCTAAAGATAGTAGAGAGCCTGGTCTGGCCTATTTTTGGTGCAGTCCTTCCATAGCGGCCAGGCTCATAAAACCATTAAGAGCTGGTGTGTCCTTTGATAAGTGGAGCCTTGTGGGCCATTTTTCTGTTGGGTTTCCTCATCAGCTATTCACTGGAGGCATTCACTTTTCCAGTGGCCTTCTTGGTAACAATAGGCACACTGATTTCTCCTTAACTTCATAGGGCATATGATGTCCCTTGTGTAGGCTGATAAATGGGGTTCAGGGGTCCCTGGGCAGGCTGAGGTAGTCTGGGCCTCTGGGAAACTGCCCACCTGGCTGTCTTCTTCCCTGACCTCTGCCTCTGTTTCCTCCTGGAGGGCCTGTGATCTGGTACCCTGCAATGGCAGCAGCATGCATGGCCATTTTCTTTTTCTGCCTTCTGTCTGCCTCTCATTGGGCCTCTTTATTTTGGTTAATGAACACTTTAGTGGCTAACATTCATTCCAGCAAAGCCCTCTAGTTTTTGTAGCTTACTTTGGATATCCCCCTGGAACTTTTTGACAAAAGTTGCATTTACCATACGCTAATTTCCAGCTGCCTCTGGATCAAAGGGGATGTATAGCCGAAAGACTTCACAGACCCTCTCATAGAACCGGCTTGGGCTCTTTTTTTATTTTCTGAGTTGAAGTCTCACTCTGTCGCCCAGACTGGAGTGCAGTGGCACGCTCCCGGCCACCGCAGCCTCGACCTGCTGGGCTCTGGCGATCCTTCCACCTCAACCTTCCAAGTAGCTGGAAATACAGGCGCGCGCTACCACGCCTGGCTAATTTTTTATTTATTGTGGAGATGAGGTCTCACCAAGTTGCCCAGGCGGGTCTCAAACCCACGGGCTCAGGCAATCCACTCACCTCGGCCTCCCAAAGTGCGGGATTACAGGCTGAGCCACCGAACCCGGCTTGGCTTAGGCTCTAGTCAACTCCCTGGCACACCTCAGAGACCTTGCTCGTAGTTATGGTCTTTTTTCCTCCTTCTCTCAGGAGGTCTGTGGTGGAAAGGCTGGTACACAAATGTGCATTGCCCACCTTGGATCTGGCCTTCTTGATCATAATAAATAGGCCCCCTAGCCTTCCTCAGTGGCGTCTGGAAGGCACCATGACATTCCCCTGATGTGAAGTCAGACATGCATTTTGGCAGCTGCTTTCAGGGTGGGGTGTGGAGAGTCAGAACAGGTAGGTTTGGGTGTGGCCCCTGATTGTTTAAGAGTTGGGGTTGTAAACTGGTAACTTCACAAAGAGAGGATGCTGGGGTAAGGTTGTGAATCTATTACTGTCTTGCACTTACAGGAAAGTGGCTTGTGGCTATTTGGTTTTCTCAAGCCCCATGTCTAGCAGGTTTGGACCTTGCAGGTTGATTTTTAAAAGGAATAATACTTTTAACTGTTTTTAGCTCCTCTGTGCCACAGTGGAGTACAGCAGAAGCAAGAGTCCAGTGACAGTCTTGCAAGATCAGGTGTCTGGTGGGCAGACACATTGGGGCTGTTACAGTTTGTATATTTGTAGCCTAGAATGCTAGTTCCTTCCCTGATTTCCCATAGGCTGGGCTTCTCAGAGATTACAACCCTCCCCCCCATGTCGCCTACATGGCACACATTAATTGGGCCACAGAATTAGTTCATTTACCTGTCCTATTTGCTGAGTGGTTTACAGGATTTCATTTTGATTGGATCCTTCCAAAGTTTGGACATAAAAGCCCACCAAAGTGAAAGCCCTCGAGAAAGAGAACAAAGGAGCAGGAAGTAACTCAGCAATGGCATTTAAACGTGGTTCAGGGTTCATTTTGAAAATAAATCATTCTGTTCCTTACATTTAGAAGTGTGGATCCACCTCTTCTAGATTGGAGATGGACCAGACACTTAAGGAATGTTTGGCCATGAGTGTTTGAGGTTGAGCGTTTTTAAGGTTTTGAGGATGGCAGGCAAGCCTTCATGGTCATGATGATGGGGTCTGTTTCTCATATCTCAGACTACTGGATAGATTGGTGAGTCAGTCATGAGCACACAGACAAAACACAGGCCAGTAGCTGGATGGGTGGGTCAGTCTTGTGTGGTTAATCACATCTATGAGAAGCCTGGGCTGATAGCTGAAAGACAAATTCTTGGGAGATGTTAATTGTTAGTCTTGTGACTCACCATGGGTTCTGGGAAAGGATTATTGTAATGTAGGATAGTCAAGACATCCTAGAATAAATAACCTTGTCTACAGTAGGTCTTCAGACTTTTTATTGAGTATGTATGTAGATGCTGTAGGTATATAATTTTTTTGTCTGCATTTGAAATGTTCTCTTCATGAAGGGAGAAAAAAGGAATCAAGTCATTTTGTATGTGGAATCTAATAGTTGAAAACAATCTACTAATCTCCTAAGATGAGATGTTTTAGATATTTTTTCAGAGGCACCATAGTTTAGAGTATTCCTGAGGGTGTACCTGAAGATCTAGGATATCATATGAATTCTCTCTCTTTGTGTGTGTGCATGTATCTGTGTGACTTGAGAATTTTCTCTCTTAGTGGTCCCATTAAAGACATCACTGATGGGGTATTTAAATTGGAAATTTTGAATAACTTCTTGAGAAACTTGAAAACAATCTTGAAGGACTTAAAGTCTGGTTCTTTTCTAAGGACAGGGTAAAGTAATAATTTTTAAGGGTACCTGCATAAACAACATTTGTATACTCAACCCTGAGTTTTACCCCATATCTTTAAGGAAAAAAAAAGAAAAAATTTTAAAGTTCTGATTGTGTGCTAATCACTCCAACAAGTATTTGTAGTTTTCTTTTCTTTTCTTTTCTTTTTTGAGTTGGAGTCTCACTCTGTTTCTCAGGTTGGAGTGCATGGCACACTCACGGCCACCGAAACCTCAACCTGCTTGCTGGGCTCCAGCAATCCTTTTGTCTCAGCCTTCAATGTAGCCAGAACTACAGGTTTATGCTACCACTTCTGGTTACATGTGTAGTTTTCTAATTAAAATTTGTTTTTTGGTCAGGTCCTGTAGCTCACACTTGTAATCCCAGCACTCAGGAAAGCCAAGGAGAGAGGATTTTTTGAGCCCAGGAGTTCAAGACTACCCTAGACAACACAATGAGACCTGTCTCTACCAAAAAATAATTTAAACAATTAGCTAGATGTGGTGTGGTACACCTGAGTCTCAGTTACTCAGAAGGCAGAGATGGAAAGATTACCTGAACTTAGGAGGCTGTAGTGAACTGTGATTGTACCACTGCAGTCTGGCCTGGGCAACAGAATGCGATTCCAAATAAAAAAAAAACCAAAAACAGTTTTTTACCAGCTTGAATTCAAATGTTATTAAGACTGAGCCTGGACTGGGTATGGTGACTCATGCCTGTTATCTCAGTACTTTGGGATACAGAGGTGCAAGGATTGCCTGAGTCTAGGGTTACTAGATCAACCTGGGGAACTTGGTGAGTCCTCATCTCTACAGTAATTAAAAACATTGACTGAGTGTGGTGACTTCTGCCTGTTGTTCTAGCTACTTGGAAAACTGTGGCGAAGTTGAGGCTGTGATGACTGTAAGCATGCCACTGCACTCCAGCCTGGGTGACAGAGTGAGACTCTTGACTCAGAAAAAAAATACTGAGGATGAAAGAGGTACTGTTAGGTTAGTGCTATGGGTAAAGCAAAGAATTCCACAGAGAAAAGGTCAGCAAAAGAATTTATTCACCTCTTTAAAGTAGAGAAGGGGCCAGATGCTAAGAACAGGATGTCTCTGAATATTCAGGGTTGCGGGTTTACAATGTTTTTATTTAGGAGGACAGGCCAACATTCTTGGGTGTTATAAGCAGAGGCTGGAGCCATGGTGATGAGCTGGTGGTCTCTCAGATCTCTGACAGCAGATAGATGGGTGGGTCAGTCATGGGTGGTTGGTTGGTCACATAGAAGGACTGGGCTGGTAGCTGAAAGACACACTCTTGGAACAATGATGTTAATCTTTTTTTTTTGATTTGGAGTCTTACTCTGTCACCCAGACTGGAGTGCAGTGGCCGCTGCCGGCCACCGCAGCCTCGACCTGCTGGGCACCGGCGATCCTTCCGCTCAGTCTTCCAAGTAGCTGGAACTATAGGTGCACGCAACCACACTCGGCTAATTTTTGATTTATCGTAGAGATGAGGTCTTGCCAAGTTGCCCAGGTGGGTCTCAAACCCATGGGCTCAGGCAGTCCACTCACCTCAGCCTCCCAAGGCATGGGATTGCAGGCTGAGCCACCAAGCCCAGCTAATGATGTTAATCTTAACACCTTGTGACCAAGTAGAATGAAATATATCTGAGGTTCTGCGGAAACTGGTTGTTCTCCTAGTTAAAGATTATTGTCAAGTTTTCACTTGAGTTAGCCTGCCTAAGGTGCCCAAGTAACTCAATTTTGACTTTGTGCTTTCACGTATGTTTCCCAAAATCTGTGGTCTATGACTACTCTATTTGCAGAAAAACTGTTGAACACTTTTTTCGGATGCTTTAGTGAGGTCTTCATTCATTTTTTTCCTTCTGGAAACTCCTGGAGTTTAAAGATTTGATTCCCACACCCCAAGTTTGTGTGAAATCTTTGAAACCTCTTATGTCATTACACTAAATAACACATCTCAATTTGGGCTTGTCACATTTCAAGTGTTCATAAATTATATGTGGTTTGTGACTACTGTAATCAGTGAAGTTCTTTCTATGCCTGTTTGAGAGTAGCTTTTTAAAATTTGAACAAGAATTAAAATGACAGTTTAGATGTGTGACTTTTTCTTATAAAGTTATTAAGGAGCTCCTCAATTATTGGAGGACAATTGTAGTCACTTTTTTAGATCATGCCTATTGGCTCTGTTAATAAGAGTTAAGAGAAGCTGTTTCTTCTCAGGAATGCTGAATTTAATTCTATACCTGTGGTAGAAATAACATATATAGGCCAGGTACAATGACTTTCATCTATAAACAATCACTTTGAGAGACTGAGGTGGGAGGATTGCGTGGGACCAGGGGTTTAAGACCTGCTTGGGCCACATGGTAAGACTCCATCTTTGTTATTATAATTTTTTGCGTTGGAGTCTCACTGTTGCCCACTCTCACGGCCACCACAGCCTCAAACTGCTGGGCTCAGGTGATCCTTCCACCTCAACCTTCCAAGTAACTGGAACTACAGGAACGTACCACCATGCTTGACTGATTTTTAAATTTTCCTATTTATTGTTGAGATGCCCAGATTGGTCTTGAACACCTGGGCTCAGGCAGTCCCCTCACCTCGGCCTCCCAAAGTGTTGGGATTATAGGCATGAGTCACGGTCGCTGGCCTCCATTTTCCATCTATAACAACAACAACAACAAAAGATATTACATACAAATATTGATTGCTTTACATTTAATAATCTGATGTAGAAAATATGCTTTCAGGGAGAAAATATGTTTGAATGTTTTTCTTAATTGTTATGTCTTTTATTTCTAGGCTGTTCGCTGCTACGAATCTTTAATCTTAAAAGCTGAAGGAAAGGTGGAGTCTGATTTATTTTGTCAATTAGGTCACTTCAACCTCTTATTGGAGAACTATTCCAAAGGTATTGGTATTTTTTTGAACTTCTGTTTGATATCTGTTAGCATATGTAATTGTGATTTTTCTTTTTGCTTTTTTAATCAGTCATTCTACTGTGTTTTACTTGTAATAAATTTATAAACATAATAAGAATGAGAAAGTAGAGTACATGGAAATGTGAAAATTTCGTGTAACTTTATATAAATATTCAGTTACTTAGATTATTGAATAAAGCTTATAACATTCTACATGTGTATTGCCATGTTGCTTGCCAGTGTGAAAATTGTTTCTTAAAATCTTTATCACAGTGAACTTGTTTGATGTCTTTGTCTTTTTATACAAAAGTGGACATTTTAGAAAGAGTTAGAAACAGACTGCCCAGGTCGTCGCCACTGGATTCCACTCTGGGTGACAGAGTGATACCCTGACTCAAAAACAAACAAACAAAAAAATCAAAAACGAATTAGGGACAGTATTTCTCATTTTTGTTCTTGGTTTCCTGTAAAATTTTTCATTTTAGTTAGGAAATATTTGCAAGTTTGATGTGTGTTTGTGTTATTGTGAAGCAATGCAGACAGATAATCTGTAAATTTGAGCTCATATAACAGATTTTTCATACTTTTGAGACATTTTTCTTTTCAGAAATGTGTGGAGATAAACAGCTTGCAGTAATAATTTAACATGTGTGCTTCTCCTAATAGCAAGCTGCTGACCAAGAGACCATTATTACTTTGGGAAACTAAAATCACTTAACACTTTTCTCTCTGTACGTATAATTACATACCAGAGAAGAAATATAAATGTCAATTTTTTATAAGCATTTGGTGGAATTAGACATTCTAGTAGAGAAAAGGTAGATGTGTTAATGACATTCAACAGGTGTGGTTAGTGGAACCAACAGCTGGTATTTTGGAACAGAGTCAGAAGAGTTGGAGGTATGTAATTACTTTTGTGGTTTAGCAGTAGAGTTTCTCGTGTGCTGAATTTTTTGTTAGCATAAGCTAGTCTTTATAGTGAATCACAGTTTTGGTTTGGGATAATATAACATGCTCTGTAGGATATTTGTGTTCAGTTGCAACTTTTTTGATTTAAGGATGGCTTAAAGTAACAGACTTACTTTAGTTTCTTTGAACTTATATCTCCTAATTTGTGACATAGGAATTTAATGAATGGAAATGGAGCTTTTAGTACTTGTTAAAATGGGCTAGCCGGGCTTGGTGGCTCAGCCTGTAATCCCGTGCCTTTGGGAGGCTGAGGTGAGTGGATTGCCTGAGCCCGCGGGTTCGAGACCTGCCTGGGCAGCGAGACCTCATCTCTACAATAAATCAAAAAATCAGCTGGGCGTGGTAGCGCATGCCTGTAATTCCGGCTACTTGGAAGGCTGAGGCGGAAGGATAGCCGGAGCCCAGCAGGTCGAGGCTGCGGTGGCCGGGAGCGGCCACTGCACTCCAGTCTGGGTGACAGAGTGAGACTCCAACTCAAAATAAATAAATAAATAAATAAAATGGGCTTTATTTCAGTAGGTGACTTTTAATAAAAATGCCAGTTTATATTCTTTATATTCCTTTTTGATATAAATTTGGTTTAAATGTAATATTTCAAAGGAAACTAGTGGAGAAGAAAAAAATACAGATTTTTTATAATGCACTTAAGATTTTCATGTGTTTAATATGTAAATTTGAGAGTTAATAAAGACACCAATGTGAAAAAGTAGCCTTGCATAGGAGCTATCTGTCTTTGGTACTTGGTGGTTATTTTTCTTTCTTTTTTTTTCTTTTTTGAGTTAGAGTCTCACTCTGTCACCCAGACTGGAGTGCAGTGGCCACTTCCAGCTACCGTAGCCTCGACCTGCTGGGCTCCGGCGATCCTTCCACCTCAGTCATCCAAGTAGCTGGAACTACAGGCGCGCGCTTCCACACCCGGCTAATTTTTGATTTATTGTAGAGATGAGATCTTGCCAAGTTGCCCAGGCGGGTCTCAAACCCGTGGGCTCAGGCAATCCATTCACCTCAGCCTCCCAAATCCTCGTCTGCGGGATTACAGGCTGAGCCACTGAGCCCAGCTACTTGGTGGTCATTTAATAATATTTTTAATTTCTCAAAATGTTAAGATTTAAAATGCAGTAATATATATTTTTCCATTTAGAAAAGGAGAGACCTTGTATAATTTTTGTCTGTGAAGTGAATATGAAGACCTAGAGAAATTTGTTTTGGTCTCACTGTCGCCAAGGTTCTGGAGTGAGTGCTTATGGCTTCTGCAGCCTGAAACTGCTGGGCTTAGCCTCAGCTACTGGGCTGGTGCTGTGTGTTGTTTTGTTCACATCTGCATTCCTCTTCATCAAGCTTAGTTACTGACATTTAATACTTAATGAACATTACCATAAGTGCTTCATTGACCCATTTTCTTCCTAGAGACAACTCAGCATTTGTATAAAAGTCCTAAAAGACTATTGTGTCAGTATATACATTTGCAAAATTTGAATTTTGAATTTTACTTTGCATATAATTTTGTAACTTTCTTTATCTCAGTGGGATGTACTGATATTCTCATATCTACATGTTTCCAATTTATAATAATTTCTTTATAATTTAAAACATTTATTGTATAATTTAAAGCATTTATGATTCTGTATAGTACTCTTTTAGGTAAAACATTTTCTTATTGATTGTTTAGTCTTTTTTTTTCTTTGTGTGTGCTCTTAAAATAATTACTATTTTGGCAAATCTAGCTAATTTTTTCACACATCAGTGGCTTTTTATATCTTCTGGAGGGGTGTGGTGGTTAACTCTTGTAATCCCAACACTTTGGGGAGATAGAGGTGAGAGGATTGTCTGAGCCAAGGGGTTCCAGACCAGCCTGAGCAACTTGACGAGACCAAGTTTCTACACTAAATATACAAATAGTAGCTGGGCATGGTGTTACATGCCTATAGTTCCTACTACTTGGAAAGCTGAGGCAGATGAATCATCTGAGCCTAGCAGGTTAAAGCCATTCTAGCATGGTGACAGTGTGAGACGCTGAATAAAAAAAAAAATTGTTTTTATATTCTTAAGTATCATTGTTATTATGGAAGCAAAGAGTACACATACACACAAATATTCTTATTTTTAAATAAGCTTTTTAGTGCTTAATGCTGAATTGTCCTCTGGAAAGGTTTTTCTAATTTACATTTGCACAGAAATATGTATAAAAGTGACTGTATTCTTAAATTCTTACCATTTTTTGCTATTGTTACCACTGTTGTTTTGTGGGTTATATTATTCTTTTGTTCATTTTCTTTTTCCTTTGGACAATTGCTTTTGTTTTTCTCTCTCAAAAATTCTAACGTACTTATAACTTGCAAATAGAATGAGAGGACTTGTCCTTTTTTCTGTATTTGATGATGCATTGCCCAGGACCTTGTGTAAAAGTCCTATTCCTTTTTAAAGGAATTCTTTTTTAAACAATTTTTAAAAATTGACAAGTAAAAACTGTATTTTGTGTGTGTGTACATGTTGTTTTGAAATATGTATACTTTATAGAATGGGTAACTCAAACTGGTTACTACACACATTATTTCACATATATAATTTTTTGTAGTAAGAAACTTAAAATTTATTCTCTTAGCAATTTATTTTTATTTGGAGCTTCATTTGTATCAGATTGTGATGTATTATTTTTTTGATGTGATGGTGGCTTCAGTTTGCAGTATCTTCTTTTTTTTTCTTTTTCGAGTTGGAGTCTCACTCTGTCGCCCAGGCTGGAGGGCAGTGGCACTCTCCTGGCCACTGCAACCTTGACCTGTTGGGCTCCTCCGATCCTTCTGCCTCAGTTTTCCAAGTAGCTAGAACTACAGGGGGCGCTACCACACCCAGCTAATTTTTGATTTATTGTGGAAACGAGGTCTTGCCAAGTTGCTTGGGTGGGTCTCGAATCCGTGGGCTCAGGCAATCCTCTTGCCTTGACCTCCCAAAGTCCTGGGATGAGCCACTGAGCCTGAGCCACCGAGCCTGGCCTAGTTTGCAGTATTTTCTCAAGATCTTTTTGCATCTGTGTTTATCAGCGATTTTGGTCTGCAGTTTTTTGTTGTTGTTGTTTTCTTGCCTGAATTTGGTATACGGGTGACAATGATTTTGAAGAATGAGTTACGGAGGACTCTCTTCTTGATTTTTATTTTTGTTTTTGACTAATTTTTGTAGGATTGGTACCAGCTTTTCCTTGTGTGTCTGGAAAATTTGGCTATTAATCCTCTGGGTTCTGGGCTTTTATCTTTTGGACTTTTTAAATTAGTGATTGAATTTCATAGGTTGTTGGTGTGTTCAATATTTCTCTTTCTTCCTGGTTCAATCTTGGGAGGTTTTATATTTCTATGAATTTCTTTCTTCTGGGTTTCTAGTTTGTACTCATAGACATATATATAGTAGTCTGATGCTTTTTTTGCCAATTGTAATATTACCATTATCATTTCTGATATAAAGAATGACAGTTCCTTATCATCTGTGCTTATTATTATTATTTTTCGAGTTGAAGTCTCACTCCGTTGCCCAGTCTAGAGTGCAGTGCCACGCTCACCACCACCCCAGCGTTGACCTATTGGACTCTGGTGATCCTTCCGCCTCAGCCTTCCAAGTAGCTGGAACTATAGGCATGCAGTACTGTGCCTGGCTAATTTTTGATTTATTGTAGAGATGAAGTTTTGGCAAGTTGCCCTGGCTGGTCTTGAACCTGTGGTCTCAGGCTATCCACTTGCCTCGGGCTTTCAAAGTGCTGGGATTACAAGCTGAGCCACCAGGCCCGGCCGTCTGTACTTATGTGAATCTTCTATCTTCCTTTTTTATTTTTATTTTTTGGGTTCACCTAGCTGGTGGGCCATCAGTTTTGTTTATTCTTTTCAAAAGTTTGCGGTTATTCTTTCAGAGAACCGACTTTTGGTTTTATTGATCTTTTGTTTGGTTTTGTCTCAATTTTATTTAGTTCCATGTGATATGTGTTAGTTTTTTCTTCTGCTTGCTTTGGATCTTCCTGTCTTTTGATGTAGGCATTTAATACTATAAGCTTTTCTCTTAGTACTGCTTTTGCAGTTTGAGGGGTGATCCCCCAAATCCTGGAATTCATTGGTTAATTGAGTATTTAGGCAGGGCACAGTGGCTCAAGCCTGTAATCCTGGCACTTTGGGAGGCTGAGACAAGAGGATTGCGTGAGTCATGGGGTTTGAGTCCAGCCTGGGCAGATTGTGAAACCTCGTCTGTACAATAAATCAAAAAATAAACCAGGCATACCTGTAGTTCCAGCTACTTGGAAGACTGAGGATTGCCTGAGCTCAGCAGGTTGAGGCTGCGGTGGCCATGAATGCGCCACTGCGCTCCAGTCTTGCGTAGAGTGAGACTTAACTAAAAAAAAATGTATATTTATTCCTACATGTTTTAACTTTAATTTAACCTCTAAACCTCTAAAGTATTGTGTATTTAGTATTGTGTAAAGTACTTTTCATTTGGTACAGTACATTTTTTGAGGTGCTTTTTCCGCTGCTCAAAGCAGATTTGAATTAATTTTTGATGCATTTTAGAGCTTCTGTCATTTTTGCTTCACCTCCTCCTCATGGGCAGAATTTTTTCCTTTGAGGACTTGTTTTGTCTGAAACTAAAAAACAGACACTTGGGGTGAGATTGAGTGAATAGGGCATGGGGTCATGTTTTTGGTCAAAAACTGCTGATCACTCAGCCGGGTGTGGGCAGGTGCATTGCCATGCTTGGAGAACCAGTCATCTGTTTGCCACAACTTGGGATATTTCTTCCACTAATTTTGATGCAGTCTTCTCAAAATTTCCACTTAAAAAGTTTGAAGCACTAAGACTCATCTCTGTTTATGACTTCAGCAAAAAAAAAAAAAAAAGCAAGGATCAGCCTCCAACTGCTCCCTCAAAGCATGGCTTGCAGTCAAGCAGTGGTCTGGTTTTTTAAAGAGTGAGTAAATGAGGTACAAATTTTGCTGAAACTTGTTTCATGCCCAAATTTTCACATAAAATTTACTGACCGAAACTCTACAATACCCCAATCAACTCCATAAATTCATCAGTAGTCCTATGGTGGTCTTCCAAGATATGATGAATTCTTACCACTTTTTCTTCAGTTTAGTTGGTCGTAAGAGGCCAGGAATGAGGCTGTCAGTCAACCTTTCCCCTTGTTTAAAATGGGGAAATCCATTTGTAAACTTGTGTTTTACTCAGATCGTTGTCTTTATAAGATGACAATAGTGTAACAACCATTTCTGTCACATTTTTTCCCAACTAAAAACAAAATTTCACTGCTACATGTTGTTTACATAAATTACCCATCAGGAAATGGGCAAATGCATTGAAAGAATCTCAAAAAAAAAAAAAAAAATTCACTGAAGACAAACACAGCCTCTCACTAAAATGCTAGCTGGTACACTGATGCTGATGGGTTTCTAGAACACTTACCTAGTGAAGGAAGACTGTACCATAAGGGGCCCACCCTTCAAAAGGTAATTCTGATGTTTTTGGTTTCTCTTTTATACTTTACAAGTTTTACATTTCATGTTTCTGTTTTCATTCATTGCAAAAAATTTCATTTGATTTCTGCCTTAATTTTATTATTTATCCAAATGTCCTTCAGGAGCTGGTTTCCAATTTTATTGTAGTGTGCTTTGAGAAGATACTTGGTATGAATTCTGTTTTTTGTTTGTTTGTTGAAGCATAGTTTTATGACCAAGCATATATTTGGTTTCGGAGAATGTTGCATGAGTAGAATGAGGAAAATTTTCTGCTATTGTTGCACGGAAATGTTCTGTACATACCTATGAGATCCATTTGGTTTAGAGTTTGTTTAGGTACAGAGTTTTCCTAGTGATATTTGCCTTAGTTATCTGTTTAGTGGTGTGAGTGAGGTGGTAAAGTCCTACACTATCCTTTTATTGCTGTCAGCGTTCTTTTTATAGACTTTGGAGTATATGTTTTATGAATCTGGGTGTCCTGGTGTTGTGTGCATGTATGTTCAGGATAGTTCATTCTTATTAATCCTTACATAAAGCCCTTTTTCTTTTAACCACTTTTTGTTTAAAGTCTGATATAAGAATATCTATTCCTGTGCATTTTTTTCATTTGTGTGATATAGCTTTTTCTACCTCATTGGTTATGGTCTGCAGGATGTGTCTTTAGCTGTTAGGTGCACCTTTTGTAGGCAGCAGATTTTTGGTATTGTTTATTAATCCTGTTGGGTATTCTCTATCTTTTTTGTTTGTTTCCTTGAGTTGGGGTCTCACGTTGTTGCCCAGGGTAGAGTGCAGTGGTACAACCTCTGCTCACTGCATCCTCGACCTGGACTCAGGCAATCTTTCCAACTCAACCTCTTGAGTAGCTGGGATTATAGGCATGTGCTACCATGCTTGGCCATTTGTTTTTACTTTCTGTAGTGACAAGATCTTGCTATGTTTTCCTGGTTGGTCTCAAACTCCTTGGCTCAGTGATCCTTCTGTCTTGGGCCTTCCAAAACGCTGGGATTACAGGCATAACACACTGCTAGCAACCTCTATTCTGTATCTTTTAAGTTAAACCTTTATGCCGTTTACATTCAAGTTTAATATTGATGTGTGAGGTTTTGTTCCTATCATAGTGCTTGTAGCTAGTGGCCTTGTATTCTCAATATGTAGTACTTTTAGAAGGTTTATGAGCTTAGCACATATGTGTACTTTTGTGGTGACTGGCATTGTCTTTTTGTTTAGTACTCCTTTGAAAATTTCTTGTGAGGACAGTGTAGTGGTGATGAATTTCCCTTAGCTTTTGCTTGTCTGGAAAATACTTCATTTCTCATCCATTCATGAAGCACAGCTTGGGAGCATATAAAATTCTTGGCTGGCATTTTTTTTCCTTTAAGAAGGCAAAAAATAGGCTCCTGGTCCCTTCTTTCTTGTAAAGTTTTTGCTGAGAAATTTATTGTTAACTCTGATGGGATTACATTTATAAATGACTTGTTGATCTTCTATATTTATTTATTTTTTTGAGTTGGAGTCTCTGTCCAACTGGAGTGCAGTGGCATGCTCATGGCCACCCCAGTGTTGACCCACTGGGCTCTGGCGATCCTTCTGCCTCAGCCTTCCAAGTAGCCAGAGCTACAGGCACACACTACTGCACCCAGCTAATCTAGTTGGTTTTTAAGATGTTCTTCCACGTTCATCTGTTTCATACTCTGATAATTATATTCCTAGATAATGTTCTTCCTTTATAGTGTCTTCCTAGTGTTCTCTGGATCTCTTCTATCTGGATGTCTACATCTCCAGTAAGATCTGGGAAATTTTTCTGAGTTTTTGTCTGTAAGTAATTAGTTTGGTTGCTTTACATAATTCCATGTTTCTTGAAGCCTTTGCTTATTTAAAAAAAAATTTCCTCCTCTCTATTTGGTTTAATTTGGTTAATTCAAAAGACTAGCTTTCAAACTGTGAAATTCTCTCTTCTGCATGTTTTAGGGTATTGTTAAGTTTTCAATTGTATTTTGAACATTTTTAAGTGAGTTTGTTATTTCCAGAGATTGGTTGTGGTTTTTGTTGTTGTTGTTGTTGTTGTTATTGTTTTGAGTTGGAGTCTCACTTTGTCACCCAGACTGGAGTGCAGGTTGTGTTTTTTTAAGAAAATAAATCTTACTGTTTTTCATGTCTTGAAATCTGGTTTGATTCTTTTGTGTTTTTTTAACTTTCTGTTGGAAGTTTATTGAACTTTCTTTCAATCAGTGTTTTGAATTTTTTTGTGTGTCATTTTAGGATTTTTGTTAGGCTCTTTTGCTACAGAGCTATTGAGATCCTTTGGCACACTTTGCCTTTTTGTATTGTTGGATTCTTGCACTGATTCCTCCTTATCTGAAGAAGCTGCCACTTTTTACTTTTGGGATTGTTTTTGTTTGGATGAGACTGTTACATTTTTGCGTTAAACTTTTCTCCCTTGAGAAAGTGTTATTGTAGTTTATGTTGTGTGTGATCACTTGGCTTTGTTTCTGGGGCTTTCAGGGGTTCACATATGCTTTGTCCCATGGTGTACTTTAATAGAGACTGTGCTTCCGTTTCTCTCTTAAGGATAGGTTGCAATGAGACTGTATCTCCAGGATTTCTGCAGTTCCTGGGATCCCACTAGACTCCTGTGGTAGCCAAAATCCCTCTGGGGGGGGGGATCTGGTGACGCAGAAACACAGGGGCTGTGAATGGCCTATGATGGATACACTGTCATTATGCTTCCTGTCTGGCCTCAGTTCAGGTTTCAGGAGAGTGTGAGCACAACCGTACAAACTGGATATTCAGTGCTTTGCCCAGGAAGCTCTCAAATCACCCCCAGAAGTGTTGCCCAGGCTCAGGATAGATTGACTTTCTGGCTGTTTATTGGTCAGCAATCTATGGTAGAGATGAGAGGAAAAAAAAATACCCTCATTTTCCATTTACATGGAACTCCATGTATTTCAGGGGTCAGTATCTGTTGGATATTGCTGCCTTCTTTTTTCTGTTCCCCAGTCTCTTCCTGTAGATTCTCCAACAGGTTTTGGTACTCTTTCCTCAGCTTTTCATCTTAGTCATGGCAAGTGACCTACACTTTGATCTTCCTACTGAGATGAACTGGCATCCAGCACCTCCAGTGTATTCTCCCAGTGTATGTGGTGGACTATTCTTTATAAGTCAGTATTAGTTTTAGTAACCTAGGTTAGAGTAGAATACTTTTTTTATGTTATAATAAATAATGCTATGATATTTCTTAGCCAGGAACTGTTGGTATCTATTGTAATTCTTGAGGACTGAGTAAATGGCTAAAAGATAAGAGAAAGGGTAGAAATATAAAAGAGTTAAATAAATTAATTAGAAATCATGATTTATGAATTATAAATATTCTAAGTTGAAAATGGAAGGTGACCATAGTTCTTTCCTAATGACTTTGCCTAGACTAGGCATGTCCAGGCTGTGGCATGGGCTACATGTGTCCCAAGACAGCTAATAATGCAGCCCCACAAGATCTTTCTTCTTTTCCTTTCTTGAGTTCAGGGGCTTTCGCCCAGGCTTAAGTGCATTGGCACACTTATGGTTACTGTAGCATCAGCTTGCTGGGCTCAGTTAATCCTTCTGCCTTAGCCTTCCAAGTAGCCGGGACTATAGGCCCTGCCTGCTTTTTTTGATTTTTTGATTTATTGTAGAAACAAAATCTTACCAAGTTGTCTAGGCTGCTCTTGAACCCCTGAGTGAAGGCAGTCCTATTGCTGCTGCTTCCAGAACACTGGGATTATAACTATGAGCCTAGTAAAAATTTTTAAAATCATGTATTTATTTTCTTTGTGACCCCATGCCTAGTTCCATTTTTGAAGTTCACAGTCACACCTTATTCATGTCATTACTTTTTGACAGTGCATACATTTATGAGTACCTATTTTCAATTATGAAACACATGAAACAGAAACCAGTGTGTCTGAATGTTACTAGATCATGGTCAGGGAGAGATAAGAAGAGGAAACTTGTGGAGTTACCAACCTTATCCTTTGGTGCATCTGAATGTTTGTGTGGGACGATCACAGTTGTGGGGATATTGAAGCTTTAGTAATATATGCATTTTGTAAAAATGGACAGCACAGTACCGTTGTTTCCAGTTGACAGACTTTAGTGTAGGCTTTTTTTTTGAGATGGAATCTCACTCTGTCACTCAGGTTGGAGTGCAGTGGCATACTTACGGCCACCGCATCCTCAACCTGCTGGGCTCCGGCTGTCTTTTCACCACAGCTTTCCAAGTAGCTGGAACTACAAGTGCTCACTACCATGTCTGGTTAATTATTTATTTATTGTGGAGATGAAGTCTCACCAAGGTCTCATCAAGTTCTCCTGGCTGGTCTCGAACCTTCGGGCTCAGGTAGTCCTCTTGCCTCGGCCTCCCAAAGTGCTGGGATTACGGCCTGAGTCACTGAACCCGGCCAGAGTAGGCCTTTCTAATGTTATGTGTCCTTGCAAATTAGCATCTTGGATCCTTCAGGTTGGAAATGGTTGTAATGTAGAAAACTTTTCTATTATTCTCACTTTTACTTTGAAATATTACTCATATTTTTTGGCTCCTGGATAATCTTTCTGATTTTCTTAAAATTTCTTTAACAGTCTCTTTCATTCATTTCTGTGGTTTTGTTTTGTACTATTTGTTTTCCTGTTCCTTTTTTAAAGAATACTGAATTTTTCATTTTTTGGAATGCTCTTGTGTGGAAACATGTATAACACAAAATATGCCATTTTAATGACTTAAGCGTTAAATATAATTGATCATAAGTAAATAAAAAACTCAGACTAAAGCCAGGCGTGATGACTTATACCTATAATTCCAGCAGAGGTAAAAGGGTTGCCTGAGCCCAGGGATTAGAGACCAGCCTAGGCAACTTGGCAAGACTTCATCTCTACACTAAATAAATAAAAAATTACTCAGCATGGTGGTACATGCCTGTAGTACCAGCCCTGAGCCCAGCAGGTTGAAGCTAAGGTAGCTGTGAATATGCTAATGCACTCCAACCTGGGTGACAAGAGACACTCAAAAAGAAAAAAAAATAACTTACTTAATTCAGCAAAAGCATAAATCAGAAGGAAATTTATAGCTGTAAATACACTAAAAATGAAATATTTCAAGCTTACTGCACAGCTTGTGAAATTAGAAATAAAGCATGCTAACACCAAAACAAGCAACAAAAAAGAAATAATGGAGATGTGAGTGAAACTAAAGTTGACAATGAAAAAAAGATAGAATTTAAATAACCAGAAGTTGGTTCTTTGAAAAGATCAACAAAAATGACAAACTTTTAGCTAGACTGAAAAAAAAAGAAACACAAATAATAATAATAATAATAATAATTTTTTTGAGTTGGAGTCTCACTCTGTCACCCAGACTGGAGTGCAGTGGCTGCTCCTGGTCACCACAGCCTCGACTTGCTGGGCTCTGGCGATCCTTCCGCCTTAGCCTTCCAAGTAGCTGGAACTACAGGCATGTGCTACCACACCCAGCTAATTTTTTGATTTACTGTAGAGAGGAGGTCTTGCCAGGTTGCCCAGGCGGGTCTCAAACCTGCGGGCTCAGGCAATCCACTCACCTCAGCCTCCCAAGGCACGGGATTACAGGCTGAGCCACTGAGCCCACAAATAATTATTATGAGTACAAACTGAAGACATTATTACTAAGCATACCTAAATAAAAAGTACTAAAGGAGGATGCTATGAATTACTCTGCATTACAGCAAATTAAATAACGTACAGCAGGCAAACAGATTCTTATAAATGTACAACTTACCTGCATGGACTTAAAGAAAGAAAATCTCAACAAACATATCACATAAAAAGATTAAATTAGTTACCAAAAAAATTTCTATTACACTCCATCTAGATGGTTTTTCACTGGTTCTACTAAACATTTAAAGAAAACTTAACACCAATCTTTCCTAACTGCTTTCAAAACTAAAGGAGAAAGAAACACTTCTTAATTCATTTTATGAAGCCACCATGCCATGATACCAAGACCAGAAAGAGGTATTTCTATAAAATTTAAATTGCAGACAGTAAATCTTAGGAATGTAGATTTTCAAATCCTTGAAACAATAATCAGTGATATATAGCAGCATATTTAGAAGCGTATACTATATCACCAAGTGGAAATTATCTCAGAAATGCAAATGGTTAAACTTCATAATTAATGTGGGATAGGTGTGATGGTTCATGCCTGTAATTCCAACACTTTGGGAGACTGAGGTGGGAAGGTTGTTTGAGCCCAAGAGTTCAAGTCTAGCCTAGGCAACGTAGCATTATTTATTTCCATAAATAATTTGTCGTTTAATTTCTATATATTTGAAATTTAAAAACATTTGTTCTTATTGATTTCTATTGTGAATAGAAATAATTTATAGGATTCCAGTGTTTTTAAAACATATGGAGATCAGTTTTTTTTTCCTTAACGTGTGACCTGTCCTGGAGAATGTTTCATGTGTACTTCAGAAGAGTATGTATTCTCTTGTGGTTAGGTTCTGTACATGCCTACTGAGTCTAATTAGTTTATAAATTCATTCACGTCATCTAGTTTCATATTGATATTTTATCTAGATATATTATGGGAAATAGGATAATTAAGTTTACAAGTATGATTATAGGCCATTTTTCATTTCTGTTTTTTTTTTTAAGAGATGGGGTTTCACAATATTGTCAAGGTTATGTCTTGAAATCCTGACCTCAAGTATTCTCCTGCATTTTGGCCTCTCAAAGCACTGGAATTATAGCCTTGAGCCACTGCCCATGACCCAGAACAATTTTGTCACTTCTGGGTTATTTCAAAGACCTATCTTCAAGCTCTGAAATTATTTTTCTGTTTGATCTAGTCTTTTGTTGAAGATTTTGAATGTATTTTGTACTTTATTTATCTTATATTTTAAGTTTCAGGTTTGCTTGATTCTTTTTTTTTTTATGACGTCTGTCTCTTTGGTAAATTGATTATATCCTGGATTGGTGTTAAGCTGTTATTGCTTTGTTATTGCTTTGTATTTGTATTGCTTTTATGTATTCTGCTGATCTTTGATATCATTATTTTGAATTCTTTATTAGGGAATGCATACATTTCTTTTTGATTGGAATTTCTTGCTAGAGAATTATTGTGTTCCTTTGGAAGTTCCTTGCTTTTCTTTTCTTTTTTTTTTTTTTTTGAGTTGGAGTCTCACTCTGTCGTCCAGACTGGAGTGCAGTGGCCGCTCCCGGCCACTGCAGCCTTGACCTGCTGGGCTCTGGCGATCCTTCTGCCTCAGTCTTCCGAGTAGCCGGAACTACAGGCACGCGCTACTACGCCTGGCTAATTTTTTTATTTTATTGTAGAGATGAGGTCTCGCCTGCCCAGGCAGGTCTTGAACCCGCGGGCTCAGGCAATCTACTCACCTCAGCCTCCCAAAGGTGTGGGATTACAGGCTGAGCCACTGAGCCTGGCGCTTCTATGTTTCTTTTATCTTCATGTTGACATCTGCACATCTGTTATGTCTGTTTTTTCAGTTTTTTGAATATGACTCTAGTGTTGGTTGGGTAAGGTGCTTTGGCTTTGATTCTGGGTATATGTAATAGTTTCTGTATGATTTATTTGGTTGTAAACAGTATCAGTGGTATCAATGATTTCTTCAGAGGCTTAGGATACAGTTATTAGTGGATGCTGGGGTGAAGTTTTATTTGGTATAAGAATGCTGGATGGGCTCTGATCTTGGTCCCCAGTGTTGGCAGTGGTGTACTTTGTGTCTCTCTCTGCGTGTGGGCCCCAGGTTGCTGTATGCTGTTAACATGTCCAGGAAGGCTGATTCTTAGGCTTCCTGTTGTCTTGCTTGGGTGGCAGTAGTGGCAGGGGTGGACTGGGCAGGTGGGCCCCTGGGCAGCAGGCATAATGTGGGTGATGGTAGTAGCAGTTTGGGGACTAACTTCAGGGTCTCAAACAGTTCATACTGGTGTTGGCTGCTGTTAGTGGTGGTTGTGACAGACTTTGTGAGTTATTCCTCAGGCCTGTTGTTCTGTGGGTGCCCACTGAGGTGGTAGCTGCAGGTTGAATGGACCTGAACTCAGGGCCCTAGAAGTGCTCAGGTGCCACTGTGGTGGACTGACCTGGGCTGTCTCTATGTTCCTAAAAGGCATACCCCTGACCTGGGTAGTGACCTATTTGGCTCAGGTGTACCTGTCCTTAGGGTTCCTTGTGGAACTTGCAGGTACCGGTTGTGGTAGGCAGGGGGATGAGTGATCCCTGGGCCAAAGGCAGAAAGCTCAGCTGTGCTACATTTGTGCTCCTAAGGCCAGAGTGGCCATCAATGGCAGGAACTCTATGTAGGTGGTTGAAGAGCATGGCATTGTTTGTATTTAGTTTGAATGGAAGCAGCTGCTGTGTGGGTAGGAGAGTTTGTCTTTAGGGAATGTGAAAATAGCTGGAGGAATATTAGCCCTGGAGGCAGCATCCAGAGTAATGGTTATAAACCAGAGTAATGGGAATATTAGTGGCAATCCAGAGATGTGGAGAGGCAGGGGCTTTTGGGCAGGATATAGTTTTGTGGGGGCTGGGATCTCAATATGGCACCTTGCTATAGCTAGTTAAGGCTCAGATTGTGTTTTTGACACAGTAAACTCTCTCCTTGGAGCAATGCCTTTTGGGGGTCTCTAGGCTCTTTCTATATTAGTCTTGGGCTCATGCTGGTCAAGGGCCTGCATGTCCAAGTAGGAAACCTGAGCGAGCAAGGGAACATCCTGGATTGGCCATCCCCAGATCCACCCCCAAGCTTCAAACCCCTTTTTGAGGCCATATCCAGATGCACTTCTGTTGTCATTGAGTGTGTGTTGCCCTGTAGAGCTGCATTCTTAATTTGGTAATTGGATTTATAAGTTCTAAAATGTATATGTTTTGCCTTTATATCTTTTCTTTATTTGCTGAGGATCTAATTTTTCCTTTTTTTTCCTCGGTGGCATATTCATAATTGATCTTTGAAGCATTATTATTATTAATATTTTTGAGTCAGAGTCTCACTCTGTCACCCAGGCTGAAATGCAGCTGAACACTCATGACTACTGCAACCTTGACTTGCTGACTCAGACAATTCTTCCATCCCAGCTTTCCAAGTAGCTAGAACTATACAGGCATGCACCACCGCAACCAGCTAATTTTTTTTGATTTACTGTACAGATGAGTTCTAACCAAGTGACCCAGTTGTCTTGCCTTGGCCTCCAAAGTACTGGGATTACAGGCATGAACCACCATACCAGGCTCTTTGAAATATTTTTATCATTACAGCTTAAGATTCTTTAGCAAGTAATAAAAAATCTCTCATCTGTCTTTTTCTTTTTCTTATTTTTTTTCTCTGAGTTCTAGTCTCACTCTGTCGCCCAGACTGGAGTGCAGTGACTGCTCCTGGCCACTGTAGCCTCGACCTGCTGGGCTCCGGCGATCCTTCCGCGCCAGCCTTCCTAGTAGCCGGAATTACAGGCATGCGCTACCACGCCCGGCTGATATTTTTATTTATTGTAGAGATGAGGTCTCGCTGCCCAGGCGGGTCTCGAACCTGCGGGCTCAGGCAGTTCACTCACCTCAGCCTCCCAAAGTGCGAAATTACAGGCTGAGCCACTGAGCCTGGCTTCATCTGTCTTTTTCGTTCAGTTTGATGCTCTTTTTTGATAGAATGAATGATTTTTTTATTGTCTTGTATGTTTTTGATTTATACCTTGAGACTTCGAACTTTATGTTAAACTTTTTTTGCCAGGTGAAGGTTGAATTTCATATACTTTAAGTCTTTAATGGCATCTGAGTCCTGTGGGGCTCTTGTTAATGTTGATGTTCTGAGATGATGATTTTGGTGTTTCATAGGGCTTCCACGGACACTACATTTTTGTGGTTTCATTATTCTTGGATAGTGGTTTCCTCCAAGGTGTTGTCTCACCCAAATGTAAGGGGGACTGACCCCTTGTTCTGCCATTTGTGTTTGAAATGTAGGCTCCCTCCAGTTGGCAGAGTGTTGGAGCTTCTTTGTCAGCCAGCAGGGGTAAATTCTTTTCTCAGCTGTCTACTTGGCTTTTGCGCACATTAACCTGATAGGAAACCTGGTGTATTTGTATATGGATAAAGTCTGCATTTTCCACTTGGCTGTTGTGTAGGGTGTTTTTCTTTGCTGTTTTGATGGCTTTTATGTGTTATTTTCTAAATATTCTGTCTAACTGGATTGCCTTTTTCCTTGATCTGCAGTTGGGGAGATCTGTTCCCCTCCTCCTCCTGTGCCTGCTGGTGCTTCCATTGTTGGCTTGCTTGTTTCTTTATTTTCAAATTTAAGCTATATGAGGTAGCAAGAAAACCCATGTTATGGTAGAATTCACCACAGTGTCATTCCTCAGTTTTTTTGTTTAACCTGTTTGTGGTGTTTATTGGTGCCCCATATTATTACTCTGGTGCAATTCATTAAAACATCTTTTTCTTTCTGTTCTCTAGATTATATAATCTCTATTATTCTGCCTTAACATTAAAATTTTCTTCTTTTGCTAGCTGAAATCTGTTTTTAATAGACTATTACATATACTATATTTTTTAAACTCTAGATTTTACATCTTTTTCATAGTTCCTGTCTGTTTTTACGATTTTTTTATACAAGACACAGTTCAAAACTTCTTTTTCTTTTTGAGGATATTTTATTTCCTTTTTTTTTTTTTTTTTTGAGTTGGAGTCTCACTCTGTCGCCCAGACTGGAGTGCAGTGGCCGCTTCCAGCCACCGCAGCCTTGACCTGCTGGGCTCCGGCGATCCTTCCGCCTCAGCCTTCCGAGTAGCCGGAATTACAGGCATGCACTACCACGCCCGGCTGATTTTTTGATTTATTGTAGAGATGAGGTCTCGCTGCCCAGGCGGGTCTCAAACCCGCGGGCTCAGGCAATCCACTCACCTCAACCTCCCAAAGGTGCGGGATTACAGGCTGAGCCACCGAGCCCGGCTTATTTCTTTTTTTATTGACAGTGTTTACATCTGCTTTAAGGTTTTTCTGGTAAATCTGTCATGTTTTCAGTGGGAGTAAACTGTATTTTTTTTTCCACTGTCTACTTATGGGTCATTCTTCTTAACTTCTTTAAATATCTTGTGATTTTTTTTGTTGTTGTTGGAGCCTGTATATTTTAGATATATGATTCTGCTTCCCCTGGAGTTTGTTGTTGTTTGCTTGCTTATGTTTAATCACTGGCCTATTCTGTGATGTATATATTTTCTTTTTTTTCTTTCTTTTTTTTGAGTAGGAGTCTCACTCTGTCTACCAGGCTGGAGTGCATTGGCACTCATGGCCAACCCAGGCTTGAGCTGCTGGGATTAGGCGATCTTTCTGCCTTAACCTTCCAAGTGGATGATACTATAGGCATGCTTCACCATACCCATCTGAATGTCTGTATTTTCTACACAATGTGGCATCTTATGTTTCTTCTTGCAGCCTTTGAATATGTATACAGTTCTTCTGATGTTATTAGGGCTCTCTTGATGCTCCCTTCCCTGGCAAATTTTGTGATTTATATTGTAGAGATGAATTCTCGCCAAGTTGCCCAGGCTGGTCTTAAGCCCGAAGGCTCAGGCAGTCCTCTCATTATGGTCTCCCAAAGTGCTGGGATTAGAGGTGTGAGCTACTGCGTTTGGCCTTTGATTTTATAGACAAGGTCTCACTCTGTAGTCCAGGCTGGAGTGATGTGGCACAATCATAGCTCACTTTGAACTCCTGGGTTCAAGCTGTCTTCCTGCACAACCTCTTAAGTAGCTAGGACTACAGGCATATATACCACCATGCTCAGTTAATTAAAATTTCTTTTTTTTTTCATTTGGTAGAAATGGTGTTCCACTATACTGGCTGGTCTCAAACTCCTGGGTTCAAGTAATCCTCCCACTTCAGCTTCTCAGAGTGCTGGGATTACACACATGAGCCACCATTCCTTGACTGTCTCTTTGATTGGTATTTTCAAGTTCTCTTGCTTTCACTCCTCAATTGTAAGGCACTAAACTGTTAACATCTACAATTTGCTGCCTAATAGTTCTGTTTTTTATTTTTTGACAGTGGCTGTGTGCATAAATTGCATGAAAATCTGATAAAGTTAAATTCAGACCTCTTTGTTTATGTACTTTTTGAGTTCAGTCTTTCAGGATTGTTCTATCCTAGGTGGCTCTTCCATGTTCTCTCCCTGCTTATCTCTATAAAACTTTTTTTTTTTTTTTGAGTTGGAGTCTCACCCTGTCACCCAGACTGGAGTGCAGTGGCCGCTCCCGGCCACCGCAGCCTCGCCTGCTGGGTTCCGGCGATCCTTCCACCTCAGCCTTTCGAGTAGCTGGAACTACAGGCGCGCACTACCACGCCCAGCTAATTTTTTGATTTATTGTAGAGATGGGGTCTTGCTGCCCAGGCGGGTCTCGAACCCACGGGCTCAGGCAATCCACTCACCTCAGCCTCCCAAAGGTACGGGATTACAGGCTGAGCCACCAAGCCCGGCTTCTATAAAACTTTTAAAGAGCCTACAGTTTAGATATTTGCTATCATGGCTCCTTTTAATTGAAAAGCTTTGTTTTCATTGATACTTTTAGGTTGAACATCCCCAAATTCTTTTTCTTTTTTTGTGGACAGGCTCTTGCTGTGTTGTCCAGCCTGAAGTGCAGTGCTGTGATCACACCTCACTGTAATCGCAAATTCTTGGGCTCAAACCATTTTTCTGCATCAGCCTCACAAGTAGCACAGACTCTGCTGGGATGCTCCTATACTTGGCTTGTGTGTGTGTGTGTGTGTGTGTGTGTGTGTGTGTGTGTGTGTGTGTGTGTACACATATATATATATTCTTTTTTCTTTTTTTTTGAGTTGGAGTCTCACTCTGTCACCCAGACTGGAGTGCAGTGGCACGCTCCCGGCCACCGCAGCCTTGACCTGCTAGGCTACGGCAGTCCTTCTGCCTCAGCCTTCCAAGTAGCTGGAACTACAGGTGTGTGCTACCACGCCTGGCTAGTTTTTGATTTATTGTAGAGAGGAGGTCTCATCAGGTTGCCCGGGTGGGCCTTGAACTCACGGGCTCAGGCATTCCACTCGCCTTGGCCTCTCAAAGTGCTGGGATTACAGGCTGAGCCACCGAGCCTGGCTCTTTTAATTTTTTTTATTAAAAAAGCTTTATTTTTAAAATTTTGCTTTCTGACTTTGTGCTTGCGCTTCAACACTTTCACAGTGATTTTCTGCTCCTCAAGGAGGAGGAAAGAATGCTTGATCCTGTCATGAACATGTTGAGCACACTTGGAACACCTTAGGCCCTGCTGACATATTTTTTTTTTGGATGACCTCAAAGAACTTTAGGTCTCATAGCACAAACCCTTCAAATCTGCCTGGACATATGCCACATGTGGATTTTGGTGTTTTCCCAACCTTCTTGGTATACAGGTAAACAATTCCATTACCAAGGTTTGGGAAAACCTAGTCTTGATAGCGGCTGTATTGCAGGAAAGTCTGTGACTTATGTCAAACACTGGACTATTTTGAGTGCCTTTAGACAGCATCCCCAGAAGAGCCTAATACTTATTATTATGGTTTTTTTTGTAATGATGGGGTTTTGATGTGTGTTTTGAACTCCCAAATTCATTTCTAGTTAAATTAATTCACTTAGGGGAGAGCTACTAAGTTCTGTCTTCTTAATCCTACATTTTCCATGAGTAGAGCTTTTGCTTTTCGACAATTGGAGCTTAGGGTAGTGGCTACTTTCTTAGAATGATCCTTCTGATTTAGGAACAACTGCTGTCTAGGAACTATTGCCCTTAGTGTTCCCTATTTGTCTCTCCTGACAAAGTCTCCCTTTCTGAATTATCTGGGTCAAGGACAGTTGGTCAGTTGTATGTTTGGTTGGTACACCTGCATTAGAGTTTGCTCATTGCAACTGTGGGATTGAAACACCAAAGCAGCACCTTCTACCTCTCACTTGAACTTGCTTGGAATGTAGTTTCTGCTGTGTGGAGGTGAGCAGGAAGATAAATGTTGGAAGTCCCTTTCTGTTGGGGAGTTAGCTTTGCCTTAAGACAGGAACTTGAGCAAGAGATGACTCAAGGTTTTTATGGGCATAGTGGTCCTAAGCTGAAGAAGGGTTGGAATGGTGTGAGAAGGAATGAGTGCTGGATAAAATGCCAAGATATCACAGTTCTTACTGAGATTTAGCAGATTTTTAAAACATGAATTTTTTTTTTCATTTGGTTAGTGCCCTCAGGACAGTTCCAGAGACTGAAAGGTGTTTGTGGATTTATTCAAGTGGACATTTTGGGTGTCACTCCTATATTTATTTATTAAAAATAAATATGGTGGACGGGCGCGGAGGCTCATGCGTATAATCCCAGCACTTTGGGAGGCCAAGGTGAGAGGATTTCCTGAGCCCATGGTTTGAGCCCAGCCTGGGGAACTTCAAGAATTCATCTCTGCAGTAAATTAAAAAAAAAAAAAAACATTAGCCGGGTTCTGGCTACTTGGAAGGCTGAGGCAGAAGAATCACCTGAACAGCAGGTCAAGGCTGAGACCTGGGCTGCAGAGTGAGACTCTGATTCAATGAATGAATGAATGAATGAATGAGGTAGTCATAAAGTTTGTGTACTTGACATATAATTTATATCATGAGGCGATTTTTATATACACTGTCTTTTGAGCGAGACCTCATCTCTACAATAGATCAAAAAATCAGCCGGGCAAGGTGGCGCGTGCTTGTAATTCTGGCTACTCGGAAGACTGAGGTGGAAGGATCGCCGGAGCCCAGCAGGTTGAGGCTGCGGTGGCCGGGAGCAGCCACTGCACTCCGGTCTGGGCGACAGAGTGAGACTCCAACTCAAAAAAAAAAAAAAAAAAATTTTGTTTTGTCATTTTATGATATTTGAAAAAAAGGAAGTTTTTCCATGTTAGATTTTTTTTTTCTTAATTCTTATTGGTTAGATTTATGAAAGCTTTTATAAAAGTATTTAAGACAAGACTCTTAAGCATATTACAGTATGTTCAGTCTGGCATTTCTTTGGTGTTCTGCTGTTCTTTTTGTTTTATTTTTGACTTTAAGGTGGTGTTCATTGCTAGCTATATTTTGTCTTAAAAGTTTATGACTGGGCAACCCCCTTGGGTCTCCTCCCACTGTGAAAGCTTTTCTGTCTTCTCAATAAATCCTGCTTTAAAAAAAATAGTTTACCACTGGTAATATTAAAAAATGTTCAGGTATTATTCAGAGATTCTTAGTCATTTGGATTGTGCTGTGGCTTTCTGGTTTTTGTTGTTACTGTTGTTAGTGTTCCTCCTGATTCTAATGTGCTTAATAGGACTTTTTTCTGTACCTGTCTTTTTTTTTTGACTGACATGAACTACTTTATGTGATTTAAGAACTTTCTTGTGCCTTTACATGGGTTAGGAATCAGGAAACATCTTGGAATTTAATTGAAGATAGTAGCCTAGATAATGTTAATTATGTAAAAGGAAGAATCACAAGAGTTATTTTGCCCTTTAAGTGGCCAAATTTTAATCTTTTTTGGAAAGTGAACTCCATATTAAGAAAAGATTAACACATTATAGTATGTAGTAGTTTTAGAAAATTGTCATTAGTTTTGGTCCCTGAGGTCAAACTGATTCAAGTTATTGTCGTGATTTTAAATCTGCTTAGGTACTTGTCAGAGGTTTGATCATGGTTTTGTGTACTTGATTAAGTTGGCAAGCCCCAGATGTAAATTTTTTGTTTTTTATATCATTGTTGCTAGATAGATATGGTTGGCAGCTTATATTACACTTTTTCTCAGTGTCTTATTGCAGATTTTTGAATGGGATATAATTTTACTAATAATTCCTTTTCTTTTTCCAGCATTATCTGCATATCAGAGATACTACAGTTTACAGGCTGACTATTGGAAGGTTGGTACAAATTTGTTTTCCTGTTTGAGGGCATAGCGTACTCAAAATACATTTTACTCTGTTTTCACTAATGACAAAATACTAATTCTAAAGAGGGGACCAGGAAAGAAAAAACATGTTTCTTTAATATGAACATTTTTGAGAAGATTTTATTCTTAAATATTTTTCTGGGCTTTAATTGGCAGAAGATAACTTACATGTGTCACATTAAAAGCAAACAAAATTAAACAAAAGAGAAAAATATTAACTGGAAATATAAAGATTGGATGGTGGTCATGGTGAAGAGGAGTAGGTCAGGCGAGGAACACCCATCCTTGTTACAGCTTCAAAACTTGAGGCCTGGGAGGACTAAGCCTGTCCCTTTCAGAAGATATTACTAAATGAAGGAGTCATTTGGAGTGGTTGGTTGTGACTGTTTTATGACTGTTAGTTGTGTAGCAGGAAAGTTAAATCTTTTTGTAGAAGATGTGCTATGCTGACTTATTGGAATAACTGGTGTGCACATCTTCCATGGAGAGGAAGTGAGTCTCAATGCTCAAAGCAGGATGAGGAAACATATCCCTAGGATTCAATAGAAAGGTGACGGGTCCCACATGAGGCAGAGTGAAATGAGACAGCCAATAGTTGTGGACCTGGGCCCAGTGCAGAGGTGCAGGAGGTCCTTCATTGTGAATGCTTGAGTGACTGACTGAGTGAGAGAGAAATCCCCAGGAGCCCACACTGCCACCTTGTAAACTTAGTCAAGGGAGCGCTTCTGTGCCTCCGCTGGGTTTTTAGGCCACCATTGAGTCCTGAGTGGTGACCATGAGGTGGTATTGCCACTGATCGCCACCCCTCTAACAGCTGCCACCAGCTAAGAAAAGAGGCTAAAAGTTCCTTTTTTGAGAGGCATATGCTTTGTGGCTACTTCTCTTGTTCCCAAAGTAGGAGATAGCCTGTGTCCCCAGCACATGCTTGCAGCTGTAATACATAGGAGCAGCAAGGAGTTTGAGTGCTTTGTGTAGTGCATGGGGATCCCCATACCTCCCTAAATGCAGCAGTGAGAACCCTGCCTCTCCCCACATGGAGGCTATTGCCAGTGTCATTGAGCAGGTCCTTTGTTCTTGAGTGTGCCCTTCCTAATGCAGTTTGTGCAGTAGAAATAAGTGTGAGCAGAGAGTGATCATGGCATTCTGCATCCTTTTCTATTTATGCTGCTCCCACCACAGACACAGATTGACCCTTCTGGTCTCAAAGTATGAGCAGGGACCTCACAGTCATCTGAACCCTATGGCACAGAATTGCCTCCCTCAGCGGGCCAGCTGCCAGTGCCACTAGACCAGCCACCTGCAAGACTAATCCCAAAGCCAAAATAAGCATCTAATGGACCCACCCTTAAATGGTTAACACCATTCACATGTCTACATTTTGAGCTACAAAATCTAATTAAAAAAATGTTTTCACAAGTAATAAATAGCCCAGCTCCCTCTTTCTTCCTGTCTCCCTCCCTCCCTCTCTCCCTGGTTGTCCTCCCCCCCCACTCCTCGCCCCCATCCTCCCCATGCATCAGAAGGATAAGTACCCTCAGTTGGGAAGAAATCTGTGCAAGATCTCTGGCTACACAAAAAACTAATGTGTTTTGCTGCCCTCAGACAAACATACCAGCTTTTGAATAATTAATTCTATACTCACAGACACACACCATGGAATACTATGCAGCCATAAATAAAGCAAAATAATGTCCTTTGTAGCATCATCAATTCAATAAAGACCAACATCCTAAGCAAATTATTGCAGAAACTAAAAAGTGAATACCACATTTTCTCATTTATAAGCAGGAGCTAAATTGAATACATAGGCATAAAAATGGACACAGCAGACACAAGGGACTCCAAAAAGTAAGATGTGAGAGAGGGTTGTGAGGTTTGAAAAACTCCCCACCTGGGTAACAGGCTCAGTAGAAGCCAAAATCTCGCCATTATGCAATACACCAATATACATGCAATATACATGTACTCTTTGACCTTTTTTTTTTTTTTTTTTTTGAGTTGGGGTCTCACTCTCTTGCTTAGGCTGGAGTGCAGCGGCAAAATCATGGCTCACTGCAGTCTCAACCTCCTGGGTTCAAGTGATTTTATTTTTTTTTTTGCTTCAGCCTCCCACATAGCTGAGAATACAGGTATGTGCCACCATTTTCAGCTATTATTTTATTTTTTGTGTGGAGAATTCTTGATTTGAGGCCTAGGCTGGTCTTGAACTACTGGGCTCAAGCAGTTCTGCTGCCTCAGTCTTATAAAAAAACTGGATCAGCCGGGCGTGGTAGCGCATGCCTGTAATTCTGGCTACTCGGAAGGCGGAGGCGGAAGGATCGCCGGAGCCCGGCAGGCGAGGCTGCGGTGGCCGGAAGCGGCCACTGCACTCCAGTCTGGGCGACAGAGTGAGACTCCAACTCAAAAAAAATAAAAATAAAAAAATAAAAACACTGGAATTGTTGGCACAAGCCACCATGACTGACCTCCCTTGAATCTCTAAAAAAAGAAAAAAATTGATGCCACAATTCTAAAACATGTGAATTAGTTTTGATTCATTATTTTTTGGTGACGGTAATATGGCCATAAACATATAGCTTAGAATGTACCTATTTAAAGTGTATAATTCGGTAGTTTTTAATGTATGCTGAGAATCACCTAATTATCACAACAATCAATTTTTTTTTTGAGTTGGAGTCTCACTTTGTTGCCCAGGCTGTAGTGCAGAGGCAGTCCTTCCACTTCAGTCTTCCAAGCAACTGAAATTACATCATGTGCTACTATGCCCAGCTAATTTTTAATTTATTGTAGAGATGAGGTCTTGCCAAGTTGTCTGGGCTGGTCTTGAACCCGCAGATTCAGGCAATCTACTTGCCTCAGCCTCCCAAAGTGCTGGAATTACAGGCTAAGCCACTGAGCTCGACTTCAACAATCAATTTTATCACATTTTCTTGATAGCAAAATAAAACACCATATCCTTATCTCTTTCCCCTGAGCCTGTCACTTATCAATTATTAGTTTACTTTCTGGTTATATATGTTTGCCTGTTTTGGACATTTTATGTAAATGAAATAATCTTTGTAGTGTTTTTGACTGGTTTTTCTCATTTAGCATAATGTTTTTGAGGCTCATCCATGTTGTACCATGTATCAATACTACATTACTTTTTTAGGACTGGACAGATAACAACGTATGAATATTCGTTTCAACATTTCAGTTAAACATATATTTATACTGTTTTTCCCTAATATCTGTTGAAGAGACAACTTATTTTTCTCTCCCTTTTCAGTGTTTCAAATTAATATCTGTATACATGTTTAGTTTTAACATATAATTTTATTTTTTATTGTATACTTAGGAGTAGAATTGTTTGTAACATAGTAATTTTAACTTTGTGAAGAAGTGCTAGGTTATTTCCAAAGCTTCTTCTGCACTATTTTGCATTTCTGTTTGCAGTGTTGGATGATTCTAGTTTATGCACATTCTTGCCAACACTTGTCTTTCTTTTAAAAATTTTTATTATCCTAGGGTGTATGAAGTGTTTTGATTTTCATTGCCCTGATGACTAATGATGTTTGAACATCTTTGTTTATTGTTATTTTTGAGTTGGAGTCTCACTCTGTCACCCAGCCTGAGTGCAGTGGCATGATCAAGTGTAATCTTGACCTCCTGGGCTCAGGCATTTCTTCCACCTTGCCTCCCAGGTAGCTGGGACTATAAGTGAATGCAACTACACCTGACTAATTTTAAAAATTTTTTGTAGAGACAGGTTTATTTGGTATAGCCCAAACTCCTAGTCTCAAGCAGTTATCCTGCCCTGGCCTCTCAAAGTGCTGGGATTACAGATTAGCCACAGTGCCTGGCCTAGTTTATTTTATTATTTATTTATTTATTTTGAGTTGAAGTCTCACTCTGTTGCCCCGACTGGAGTGCAGTGGTCGCTCCTGGCCACCGCAGCCTTGACCTGTGGGGCTCCGGCGATCCTTCTGCCTCAGCCTTCCAAGTAGCCGGAATTACAGGCATGTGCTACCACCCCCCGCTGATTTTTTGATTTGTTGTAGAGATGAGGTCTCGCTGCCCAGGCGGGTCTCGAACCCACGGGCTCAGGCAATCCACTCACCTCAGCCTCCCAAAGGTGCGGGATTACAGGCTGAGCCACTGAGCCCGGCTTGGCCTTGTTTATTTATTGGTCATTTGTATAGTATCTTTAGGAGCAAATATCTATTCTGATTATTTTTTTTGGATGATTTGTTGAGTTGCAAGAGTTTTTAAAAAATATATCTGTTTAGGAACTTGCATGATTTTCAAATGTTTTCTCCTTAAGTGGGGCATTTTTTCACCTATTTGTTGTTGTTGTTTTGTTTTTGGAAATTATCTCATTCTGTAACCAGGCTGGGTATACTGATATAATCATAGTTCACTATTCTTGAATTCCTGGCCTCAGGAGAACTTCCTGCTTCAACATCGTAGGTAACTGAGATTACAGGCACATACCAATTTTTAAATTGTGACTCATTTTTAAATTTTTCATTAGAGATGTGGTTTCACTATGTTGCCTAGGCTGGTCTTGAACTTGTGACCTCAAGTGATCCTGCTACCTTGTTCTCCGTGTATGGTGGCATTACAGACAGTGAGCACATGGCCTCTTTTCACTTTTGATAGCTTTCTTTTGATAAAAGCACTCCAGGTTTAAGTGGATTCCAGTATATATATATATATTTCCTACTTCTGCTTGTGTTTCTAGTGTCATATGTCCATTTCTGATCCAAGGTCATAAAGATTAATCACTATTTCCTTTAAGAGTTTATGGTTATAGCTCTTACATTTAGATATTTGGACTGAGCGTAGTGGTGGCTTATTCCTGTAATCTTAGCATGTTGGGAGGCTAGGTGAGAAGATTGTTTGAACCCAGAAATTCAAGACCAACCTACACAACATAGGAAGACCTCATCTCTGTAACAAAAGTTAAAAAAAAATTAAAACACTTGATTGTTGGGGTTAACTTTGTTGGGACACTGACTAAGTTTTGGGCAGTCTGTATTGTCCTGTTCTGTTGCTGAGGGTAGATAGAACTTAGTGCCAGGTTGTTTCAAGGTTCATATGTATTTCAGGATTAAGTGGCACTAATTTCCCCTCCCCTCCCCTCCCCTTCCCTCCTCTCTTTCAAGATTCAAGAGGTACATGTGTAGGTTTGCAACACAGGTATATATTGCATGATGGTGAGGTTTTGGCTTCTGTTTAGCCTGTCACCCAGGTAGGGGGCATGGTATCAAATGTATCATGAACAGGCATGTCTTCTGGTGATTTCCTGGGTTAGCAGCCTGATCTGAGACTGCATTTGTGCCATTTTAGACAATTGTTTCAAAAGTCATAACAGGACCAGGGTCAGCAAGTCATCCTGAGAGAGCACTGCTGGTTGTGCTTCTCTCTGGGTCCCTAGGTGAGCAGAACTGCTTTTCATCTATAATTTTTAAGATGTAAAAACAAGATCCAGGGCCTTTGTAGGATCCACTGCAGATTGGCAAACTTCCTTTGGAGTCAGATGAGTATATCTTCTGGTAGTACCTTGGCTAGGCAGAAGTTTTCCATTCTAGGCTTGAAGAACTTGAGGGCTGTTACAGTGTCTGATGTGGCATTCAGGTTAGCATTTCAATCAGGTGATATCACTATATGAAATTGCCAGCAGTTCTTTCTGTGAACGTGATTGCTCCCAGAATGTTGCCAAGAGACCTGGAGCTGAGATTCAGGATCCTTTTGAGTTCTGTAGATGAATGGAGGCTGGCTAGTTTGTACTTCTGGCACAGATTGATGTGTCTTTCAGCATTTCCCAGTAAGACTGGGATTTCTTCTTGGCCTTGGCAGAGAAGGACTGGATCCAAGAAGAAGCCTCAAGAGAATCTGTTATAGGACAGTGGCCTGTAAATCTTTTATGGTAGTATAGTCAGACGAGTATCTCTCAGGCTTCCTCCAGGCACAAGGAACACTAAATATTGTGCCTTGAAACAACCTGGAACTAAGTTCTACCTTCCTTCAGCTACAGAACAGGACAGTACAGACTGCCCAGAGACCCAACCAGTGACCCAACAAAGTTAACCCCGGTAATTAAATATTTTAATTTTTTTACTTCAGTTTTTTTTTAACTTTTGTTATAGAGACAAGGTCTTCCTATGTTGTCTAGGTCGACAGCTTAGGGGAGCTGTAGCTGTAGAGCTACAGGTAGTTTGGTGATTCACTCCCAGGACTGATGTTGGTGGTGGTTCTGTTTGCTAAGACATCGGTATGCATAATCCTTCTTGAGCCCTCCTTTGGCAGATGCTTTTGGTGGGAGTCTCAAAACCAAGTTGTATTGTAGCCTAGCCTTCCGGAAAATGGGCTGTTTCTGGATTTGGGGCTGGGATCATGATTGATGGGTCTGCTATCCAAGTATAGGACTGGCCTCTCAAAATGACCTTCATAGGTTTGGAGTCCTAGTTTTTGACAAACTTCTACCTGATTTCTAAGACCTTCTGCAAAGGCACTTTTGACCATGAATGAACTGTAAAATTGTTGCCAGGGGATGAAAACAGGGAACTTCTTGTTCATTTATGCTGTTGACTTCGTTCAACTCTGGTCATTAATTCTGCAAATAAGCTTTCTGCCCTTTTTTCTTTTTCTTCTCCTCCTGAGAATACCTTAAAGCAAGTTTTCATTCTTATGTCATTGATTTCTTTAAATAAGCTCTCTGCCCCCTTCTTTCACTTTTCTTTGTGAGACTAACTTAAAGCATGTATTTATTTTATAATGGTATTCCATAGGTATTAACGTGCTTTTCTTACTTTTTTTTTTATTTAGTTTTTCATCTAACTGATGAGTTTCAAATGACCTATACTCCATTTTTGAAATTCTTCTGTATGTTGCCTGCTTTTGAGGTTTGCTGTTAGATTTTCTATTTTGTCATGTGATCTTCAGCTTCAAGAATTAAAAAAAATTTTTTTTCTTTATTAAATCTCTAATTTAATACGCTGATTGTTTTCTAAATTGATTTTATGTTCTTATATTCTTTTATCTTATTTAATTTCTTTAAGATAATTACTTTCACTTTTTTTTTTTTTTTTGGCCATTATTTTTGAGATAGGATCTCACTTTGTTTCACAGGCTAGAGTGCAGTGGTGTGATGCCAGTTCGCCACAGCCTCAATCTCTTGTTCTCAAACAATCCTTCCTCCTCAGCTTCCCAAATATCTGGGACTGCAGGTGTGTGCTATCATGTCCAGCTAATCTTCATATTTTTTGTGGAGATGAGGTCTCACTGTATTGCCTAGGCTGGTCTTGAACTCCTGGGCTGTAGTGATTCTCCTATCTTGGCCTCCAGAAGTGCTGGGATACAGGTGTAAACCACTGCACCCATCAGACTACTTTGAATTCTCTTTGAAGCAGTTTGCTTATTGCCGTTTTTGTGGGACTGTTGGAGCTTTATTAATTTATTTTGGTGATGTTATTTTGGGTGACTTTTCTGTGATCTTGTCATCCTGTGTTAGTGTTTGCTTGTTTAAAGGAGCAAACACATTCCAGTCTTTGTAGATTGGTCTGAGTGGATAAAGACCTCCTCCTTTTGAGATCCTAGTCTGGTGGAATTGCTTCTGGGGTTACTGTCAAGTGGGGCTGCAGCCTGGTCAGGCAGCTGCTGCTGTGTACATAGTGGATGAAGTCTGTAGTTGGAATATCACGAGAGTCTCAGGCAGTTGTATCTAGGACTAGCTGGACTCCAGGGCCTTCGTCTGTACAAGTGGTAGGTGACAAGGGTTGTTTAAGGGTTGGCAGCACACCTGAAGATGATGGACTTCCTACAATGTGTGCAGATCGATGTAGCTTCCACCACATTGCTGGGAAGGGCATTATTGCACAAGTCTCTCATCAGGTAGCACTGCTTACAGGCTGCATTGGAGTAGAGCTGGGGCCTAGTGCAGTGCCATTTCAAGATCTGCAACAGAATGAATTTTGTATGCTGGACCGGTATGCCTTTGTGGCCTAGACAGGACATGGGTCCTTGGTGCGTGGAGCTATAGGAGGATGCCTTCCCCAGTGTGGCTAAGAAGTTCTGGTATTTTATAGCAGTGGTCCTCAGCCTTTTTGGCATCAGGGACAGTTTTCATGGAAGACAGTTTTTCCACAGACCAGGGCTGGGGGAAGGGATTTGGGATAATTCAAGTGTATTACAATTTAATGTGCACTTTATTTCTATTATTACCGTATTGTAATACAATAATGAAATAATTATACACCTCACAATAATTAATCAGTGGGAATCCTGAACTTGTTTTTTTACCACTAGACTATCCCATCTGGAGGTGATGGAAGACAGTGGTACTCAAAGTATGTTGCTTATGTCCAATCTACTTTGTAATCTTGTTTTTGGTTGATGTCACTGCAGAAAATCCTGCTTCATGAAGATAGGATGTTGGAAATGGAAGCATTCTTTTCTTTTCTTTTCTTTTTGAGTTAGAGTCTCACTCTATCGCCCAGACTGGAGTGCAGTGGCCGCTCCAGGCCACCGCAGCCTGAACCTGCTGGACTCCGGCGATCCTTCCGCCTCAGCCTTCCAAGTAGCCGAAATTACAAGCATGTGCTACCACGCCCGGCTGATTTTTTGATTTATTGTAGAGATGAGGTCTCGCTGCCCAGGCGGGTCTCAAACCTGCGGGCTCAGGCAATCCATTCACCTCAGCCTCCCAAAGGCGCGGGATTACGGGCTGAGCCACTGAGCCCTGCAGGAAGCAATCTTTTCGGTGCTGATCTGACAAGAGGGTATTCAGGCAGTAATGTGAGTGATGAGAAGTGGGTGTAATAGATGAAGCTTCACTTGCTCGTCTACCACTCACCTCTGCTGTGCGGCCTAGTTTTTAACAGGTCATGGACTGATACTAGACTGTGGCCTGGGGATTGAAACCCCTGTGTTATACAGTGTTGCTTCAAGATCTGCAGTTTGGTTGAGGTTGGTAGATTTGTCTCTGGCCAGGCAAAACCTTTTCATGGCCTGAGGCTGAGAGATCTGGAGCTAAGTAATAGGGAAGTATCAGATTTGAGACCGGGGTTGATGGTCTCTGTATTATAAATCCTTCTATGTCCTTTTGAAGTGGTGTTAGTATCAGTGCTGTTGAGAACTGTAGCCAAGTCCATAGTGTGCCTGCTGCCTAGGCATGGGCCTACTTTCTCAAAACAGTCCTCCTTGGCCTTAGACTTTCTTGGAAGTTTGCAGTCTTCTACCTGGTTCCCAAAGCTCCTACAAAGCTGCTTTTGTCTGTGAATAGTTGCCAAATTATTGTTCTGTGGGAGTTAAGTGGGGCACCTTCTATTCTACCCTCTTTTGTGGTTTACTTGTACTTTTCCAGCCTTAAATTCACTGAGCTTTTAAAGATACATTAGTTGATGTCTTTCATGATTTCTGATCTTCATATTTTTCTGAGGAAATCTTATTTTTTGTATAGTTTTAGATTTGTAAAGTCATTTCAAAGTTACCTTAGTATGCTTATACATAACCCACACCCAATTTAAATTAATCTGATAATTTCTTACATTAACCAGGTACCTTATAAAAAATTTCAACATTGAAGGATTAGCATTAAGTAAAGTTCATTCAATAATTTCCTGTGATTTTACTAATTTTACTTTCCTTTTCTAGGATCTTACTCATATGGATATGTTGGAATTTGCTGTGTAAAATATGGGTTGACAGGAAGATGACATTGGTATTTTCCAGTAGAGAAAAATCACAGAATCCTTTGAGACCATATTTTACTCATAGACCTGGCTGTTATTTGTTTTTTCATTGCGATGGGGAGATGAGGCTTGGGAAAAAGGGACATAATCATAAAATGAAGGGCTTATGATTTGAGCTAGTTTGTGGAATCTCTTCACAAGCTTTTAAAACAAGAAGTGTCTTGAGTTTTTGAAAACTCCTTAGTGATAGTGTAGATTTATAGAGAAATGATAAATAGGTCAGGCTAGAACTTGGAAATTAGTTAGGAGAATATTGAACAATTCAATGTGAAGAAACTAAGGACCTAAATTATCTAGTAAAAAAGCAATATCAATGGACAAAAGGAAGAGGGTACATTTAGAAAATGACACACTAGCCGGGCTCGGTGGCTCAGCCTGTAATCCTGTGCTTTGTCTTTGGGAGGCTAAGGTAAGTGGATTGCCTGAGCCCGCAGGTTCGAGACCTGCCTGGGCAACTTGGTGAGACCTCATCTCTCCCATAAAATAAAAAAATTAGCCAGGTGTGGTAGCGCATGCCTGTAGTTCCAGCTACTTGGAAGTCTGAGGCAGAAGGATCTCCGGAGCCTGTGGGGTGGCCGGGAGCTGTCACTGTACTCCAGTCTGGGTGACAGAGTGAGACTCCAACTTAAAAAAAAAAAGAAGAGAGGGGTGTACACTAATTGGTTATTTATAAGGCAGATGTGTTTTGCATTCTTACCTTTTCCTTGCTTTTAATTTTGTTGATAACATAACAATGAAGAGGAAAAGAAAGAGAGAAACTGGTATAGAAAAAGAAAAACTTTTCTTGAAATCCTGTGGGTAAATATTACCTTTTGTAAATTACAAGAACTGTGCCATATCAGAGAGAAATTAAATAGATAATGACTTAATAAAAGTTGGGCAGGGAAATACAAATTTTTCAAAAATTGTGCAGAATAAGCAAAGCCACCATTTTTTTCTCCTGTTACACTATTATTCTAAATTAATGCTTGCTTTAAAAATTGTGTAAGCCATATATGGGGAATTCACAATTTTTCTAGTAACAGATTAAAAAAAATTAAACAGATGAAAATAATTTGTGAAGATACTGCTTTAACCATTATATCTGAAGTTTACTTGTTTAAAAACAATATAAAGAACTATTAGTGAGGTACTTTTATCTTTATTTATACTAGATCTTTAAGAAACATTATATATTTTTTACATTGCTTTTTGGGCAGATCACATTTCATATGCTCAGTAGTCATGTGTATACTATACCTAGTATCAAAGAGAACAAGTCTAAGGCTTCCTGTACTATCTGTTTTTGCATTGGTTTATTCATGAAAATGTAAGCAGAAACCTTAGTGCCCTTTTTTCCATTTGGAATATTCCAGAAAATAGAGAGTGAGGGATGGTAACATTTCTTCCCTGCCTCATTTCGTCTTTAAAAAATATCTGTTCCTGCTAGAGCTGGAGAGAATAGAGCTTGGTTGCATTGTTTTGAGAATATGTTGTTTTGTGCTTTCCTCTCATCTGGGCTTATACCCAAACCCCCAATTGTAGAATATAAAGCTTTCATAATTTTTCTAAGATCTTTGTTGGGGATAAATAAAATTCTGGCATTGGTAACCTAGTAGCTTTACCATATTTTCTTATTTTAAAATTTAACTTAATTTAATTTTAAATTTGTGTGCTACAAGTCAGTATTGCGTGTATAAACGGTTTAGGTACAGGTGGAGTTGTGGGCCTCCCAGTAATCTCACTTTGCCTGTCTCCTGTCTTCCCCTGGCAGTATCCTGCTACTGCCAATTACTTTTTTGTAGTATTATGATAGATGTTCATGGTCCACTTATGAGTGAGAACATGTGATGTTCAGTTCTTTGTTTCTGTGATATATCATTTAGTATGATAGACTCCAGATCCATCCAAGTTGCTGTTGGAGTCCATCCTTTTGTTTTTTTTTTTTTAGCTGTGTAATATTCCCTTGGGTATATGTACCTCATTTTTTTTGTCCAGCTCAATTTCACTGGGCTGCATGGTTGGTTCCATGCTTTTCTATTGTGAATAGTGCTGTAGTAAAATGTGTGCACAGGTATCTTTTTTGTAGAATGATTTGAGTTTTTCTGGTATATTCCCAAAAGGGGGGATTGCTTGGTCATATGAAACCTAAATTTCTAGTTCTTTTAGAAATTGCCACACTGTTTTCTCTTTCTTTTTTTTTTTTTTAGTTGTAGTCTCACTCTCACCCAGACTGGAGTGCAGTGGCCGCTCTGGCCACCTCAGCCTGGACTTGCTGGGCTCTGGCGGTCCTTCCACCTCAGCCTTCCAAGTAGCTGGAATTACAGGCGCACGCTACTACGCCTGGCTAATTTTTTGATTTATTGTAGAGACGAGGTCTCGCCAAGTTGCCCAGACGGATCTCGAACCCGTGGGCTCAGGCAATTCACTCACCTCAGCCTCCCAAAGTGAGGGATTACAGGCTGAGCCACCAAGCCTGGCTTGTTTTCCGTAAAGACTGAATTAGTTTGCTTTCTCACCAACAATGTAGAAATGTTCCCCTTTTTCTGCATCCTTGCCAACATCTGTTGTTTTTTGTTTTATTAATGATGGCCATTCTTACTGGAGTTAGGTGGTTTCTCAATGCGGTTTTGATTTATATTTCTCTAAATGAGGACGAGGTGTATTTTTGACTGCTCATATATCTTTTTAGAAGTGTCTGTTCATGTCTTTTGTACATTTTTTTAAATGTACATTTTTTTCCTTTCAGCGCATTTGAATTCCTTGTAGATCCTAGGTTTGGGGCCTTTGTAGATAAACAGTTGGCAAAAATCTTTTCCCATCTGTGGAATTGCCTCCCAACTCTCTTGATGATTTCTTTTGGTTTGCAGAAGCTTTTCATTTTGGTGAGGTCTTACTTACCTGTTTTATCTCTTATGGCATTGGCACCTGGTGTTTTGATCTTGGTTGACCATTCCAGTGTCTGTAAGGGTGTCACTTGTGTTTTCTAAGATCCTTATAGTTTGAATTTTTATGTTTAGGTCTTTGATCCATACAGAGTTGATGTTTGTGTATGGTGATAGGTAGTGGTTCTGTTGCATTCTTATATGTGTGATCAGCCAGTTTTCCCAGCACCATTTATTGAATAGGTTCTCCTCTTTCCAGTGATTGCTGGTGGAGGCTTTGTCGAAGATGCACTGGTTAAGAAATTGAGATTTTGATTCCAGATTCTCTATTCTGTTTCATTGGTCTGTATGCCTGTTCTTGTACCAGTACCTGACTGTCTTGATTATTGTAGCCTTATAATAAAGTTTAAAGTCTGGGAATGTGATAACTCCCAGTTATGTGTTTATTTTGCTGAGTTCTGGCTATTTGTGGTGACCTTTGTTTCCAATGAATTTCTTTATTGTTGTTCTCAGGTCTGAGAAGAATGATCATGGTAATTTTATGGGTATTGTATTGAATATGTAGATTGCTTTGGGTAAGATATACTTCTTACCAGTGTTGATTCTTTCAGTTCATAAGCATGGAATTGAAGTAGGGTCCAAGCGATTAAATAACAGCCCACCGACTTAATTTTAACAAAGGAGAAGTTTATTAGTCAAGGCTCTGCCAGCTGGCGACCGCTTGCAGGAAGAGGGCTCCAAGCAAGATGTCCCAAGCCCCCGCTCAGAGCTCCTTAAGTAGTCCTAGCTTACATCTTGGTTAGCTAAAGTTAGAGTTGGACATTTTCCAGAGCTCTTATCGCAATATTCTGTTGACATCAGCAAGCTAGCAAGTTTACAGAAACAGATGTGCTAATTAGACTAGTGTAGTAGGTAAAGATACAATTTATCTTGCAATGTTTACAGAAGAGAAACCTCCAAAGAAGAACCTCCAGGAAGGGAGTAACGCCTGTTTCAGGGCTGAAACCACTTCTTTCATTCCACCCCCTTACAATCCCAGGGGCAGAAGCTGCTTCTTTTTCCTTTCACAGAATATTTTCCCATTTGTTTGTATCTTTTTTGATTTCTCTGAGCAGTGTTTTGTAGTTTTCGTTGTAAAGATCTTTCATTTCTCTGGTTAGGAAGATGCCATAGTATTTTATTTTTTTGGTGGCTATTGTGAACGTAATTGTACTTTTTATTTGGTTCTCTGCCTGTTTGCTGTTGGTGAATAAAAATTTGACTGTTCTTTGCACCCTGAGAAAATGCCAAATTCCTTTGTTAATGCAGGGAGATATTTGACAGATTTCCTTGGGTTTTCCAGATATGGGATCATATTGTCTGCTAAAAGGGTTAGCTTTGTTTTCGTTGTTTTTTTTTTTTTTCTATTTGGATACCTCTGATATATTCTTCTCTTGAATGATTTAGCTGGGACTTTTTAAACACTATTCTGAACAGCAGGGGTGAGAGTGGACAACCTTGTCTTGTTCTGGTTTTCAGTGGAAATGCTTTCAATTTCTGTTCATTTAGTAAAAAGTTGGCTGTGGGTTTATAGTAGATGTCTTTTACTGTTTTGAGGTATGTTCTCTCTGTACCTAGGTGTTCAAGGACTTTTTGCACATTTACAATTAATTTGTCTTTATTTTATTGTCTCCTATGTTGTCTTGGCTGATCTTGAACTCCTAGGCTCAAGTTATCCTCCTGCCTAGGCCTCCCAAAGTGCTGAGATTGCAGGTGTGAACCACTGTGCCCAGCCTTATTTTCCTTTCTATCATTGTATTGTAAGAATTCTTTATATATTGCAGATAAAAATTATTATCAGACTTATGATTGGAAATATTTCTCTCATTGTATATATTATTTTAAAAATGATTTTGTTTTGATGTTATGCTTTGAAATATGGTTCCAATTTTGATGAAGCCTAGCTCATTTATTTCTTTGGTTGCTGATTCTTGGGTTTTTATTGACATATTTAGGAAGCATAAGAGCTTTATAATTTTGACTCTTATATTTGGGTTTGAGTTAGTTTTTACGTATGCTATGAGGTAGGGATTCTGGGTTATTTTTTTTACATGGATATGCTGCAGTTGTTCCAGCATCAATCATTTAAAAGATTATTTTTGTCTTGGTAATTTTAAAAATTAGCAGGTAATTAATGTAAGGATTTTTAATTCTGGACTTTGAATTCAAAATTTCTTATTTATGTGTGTTCTTGTTGCACTGGTACCATATCTTTATTAGTGAAATTTTGCAGTAAATTTTGAAAGTGTTTGTGTGATTCCTTCAAATTTGTTTCTTTTTTAAAAAATGTTATTTTTGCTTTTGTGGGTACTTGCATTTTCCACAGGATCAATTTTGAGTTTCTGTCATAAGCCAGTTGAAATTACAGTAGGTAGATCAGATTGAGGAGTAGAGCTATCTTAACTGTATTTAGTTTTACAGTCTATGAACATCAGATAACCTGCTATTTATTTAAAAATTTTTAAATTTCTGTCAAGCTGGGCGCAGTGGCTCACGCCTGTAATCTTAGCACTTTGGGAGGTGGAGGTGAGAGGATCGCCCGAGTCCAGGGATTTCAGACCTGCCTGGGCAACTTGATGAGACAATTCATCAAAAAGTTAGCTGGGCTGGTGGCACGTGCCTGTACTTCCAGCTGCTTGGGAGCCTGAAATGGAAGGATTGCCTGAGCAGATCGAGGCTGGGGTGGCTGTGAGCATGGCACTGCGCTCCAGCCTGGGTGTCAGAGTAAGAATCTTACTTTAAAAAAACAAAATTTAGCCGGGCTCGGTGGCTCAGCCTGTAATCCCATGCCTTTGGGAGGCACTGCGATAGAGTGAGACTCCAACTCAAAAAAAAATTTTTTTTTCTATCAAAATATTTTCTAATTCTCAGTGTGTATATATCTTGTCCTTCTTTTGTTATAGTTTTGAAATAAGAAATCGAACTAAGCTGGGCTTGGTGGCTCAGCCTGTAATCCCCCTCCTTTGGGAGGCTGAGGTGAGTGGATTGCCTGAGCCCATGGGTTCGAGACCCGCCTGGGCAATTTGGCGAGATCTCATCTCCCCAATAAATCAAAAGTGAGCCAGGCGTGGTAGCGTGCGCCTGTAATTCCGGCTACTCGAAAGGCTGATGCGGAAGGATGGCTGGAGCCCAGTAGGTTGATGCTGCGGTGGCCGGGAGCGGCCACTGCACTCCAGTCTGGGTGACAGAGTGATACTCCAACTCAAAAAAAAAAAAAAACAAAACAAAACAGAAATCGAAACTAATTTCTAAGAATTTCGATTTTTTTTAAAAATCCTGGATGGTTCTTAATTTTATTTTTACTTTTTCATTGGTTTAAGTACAGATGTACTGTTGTTTTTTATACATTTTTTCTTGCTACTTTGTGGAATCAGCGTTTTAGTTCTTACTTTACTTTGGATTTCTTAAGATGTTTTGTCTATATCAAATTTTAATCATCTGAAAATTAAGATAGTTTTATATCTTTTAGTACGTTTGGCTGGCTCTTCCTTGTTGTGCATGAGGTGGGTTAAGATTCTCTAGTTAGAATTTCAAATACAGTGTAGAAGTTGTAACTGTAGAAATCCTTGTGTTTTGTTCCCAATAATGGAGAACTATTAAGTATGATGTTACTTGAGGCTTATTTATAGTTGTTGAGCTAACTTCCTTATAGTTAGAGTGCTTTCATTGTTAAAAGATGTTGGCTTGTGTCCAACTTTTTTTTGTGTCTGCAGAGGAAATCATTTGGATTTTGTTCTTCTGTTACATGGAGTATTACATTATTTAATTTTCTCATATTAAACCAGCCATTCATTTTTGATGACTGTCAAGTGTTGACATGCATAATATTTTTATATATTGCTGGATTATTCTAAATGATACTTTGTTGACAACTTTTGTATCCATATAAGACTTTTGAGATGGCTTCGTTGGATTTTGATATAAGAGGTTATACTTTGTAGATTGAGTTAGGAAGTGTTCTTTTTTTGGGGGGTGTACAAGTTTATGAAGAAATGATACAATTTTTCTTTAAATTTTTGATAATCTTCATCTGTTGAAATCATGTGGGCTAGGATTTTCTTTATGGAAAGATAATTAGTCTCTTGAATTATTGAGGATTTATTCAGATTGTTGATTTCTCTTTAAGTCAGTTTTTGCAGCTTGTGTCCATCTAGGAATTTGTTCTTTTCATCTGGGTTTTTGTTGGAACGTAGTTGCATATATTATTTCTTTACAATTCTTTTTATTTTGGAAAGGATACTAGCAGTGTCTTCTCAATTCAAATTTTGGCTTCATTGACTTTATTTTTTGTTCTTTATTTGACTAATTTTTGCATTTCTATATTCTCTCTTTTGTTTACTTTGGGTTTAGTTTCCTTTTTTTCCTTAGTGTTTTAAAGTTAGCTTGCTCATGATTTCCTCCCTCCCTTCTTCCCTCTCTCCTTCCCTCTCTCTCTCTATCCGCAGTCTCACTGTGTCTTGCAGGATAGAGTGTGATGACACACTCACAGCCACTGCAGCCTTGACTTGCTGGACTTAGGCGATCCTTCTGCCTCAGCCTTCAAGTAACTGGAACCACAGGCATGTACCACCATGACTGGCTAATTTATTTATTTATTTCTAATTAATTTTTAATTTTATTTTTTTGAGTTGTAGTCTCATTCCATCACCCAGGCTGGAGTGCGGGAGCATTTCCATGGCCAGCCCAGCATTGACCTGCTGGACTCCAGCTATTCTTCTGCTTCAGCCTTCCAAGTAGCCAGAACTACAGGTGTGCACTACCAAGCCTGGCTAATTTTTTTTTAATTGTAGAGATGGGGGCTTGACAAGTTGCCCAGGCTGGTCTCAAACCCGTGCTTTCAGCAATCCACTTGTCTCGGCCTCCCAAAGTGCTGAGATTACAGACTGAGCCATTGAACCCGGACCTTTTTAAAAAAAAATTTTATTGTAGAGATGACGTCTCACCAAATTACTCAGGCTGGTCTTGAATCCCTGGGCTCAGGCAATTCTCTTGCCTCTGCCTCCCGCAGTGCGGGAATGACAGGTGTGAGCCATCAAGCCTGGCCATATTTCTTTTTTTTCTCTTTCTTTTTTGGGTCAGGATGTTCCTGTGTTATTCAGGCAGTAATTTTGAGTAGATTTGGCTTGTGTTTTTCTTTATATGATTAGTAGGATTCTGCAGTAAGGTTCAAGTTCTGACCTTTTCTTTGATCAGAGTTTTTTATTACTTCTTCAGTCTTGTTAACTGTTTATTGAAATGTTTAGGTTTTCTGTATTTTAATGGTTCAAGTTTGGTAGATTGTATGTTTCCAGGAATCTATCTCTTTCTTCCAGATTTTCCAATTTGTTGGCGTATAGTTGCTCTTCATAGTCTTTAATGACAGTTTGCATTTTTGTGGTTTTCATTGTAATTTTCCCTTTTGTCTCTGATTTTATTTATTTGCGTCTTTTTATTTCTTAGTCTATCTAAGTTTTGTCAGTTTTGTTTATGTTTTGAAAAAACAACTTTTCACATTATCTTTTATATTATTTATGTCATTTTTATTTGTGCTTTGGTCTTTAGTATTTATTTTCTTCTACAAATGTTGGTGGTGTTCTTGCTTTTGAGGTACACTGCTGAGTTGTTTATTTGAAGTCTTTCTAATTGTGGATATAGGCATGTATTGTTACAGACTTTTCTAGTAGAACTGCAACTTTTGCTGTAACCTATAGGTTTTGGTATGTGTGTTACATTTTCTTTCATCTCAAGAATTTTTTTTTTTAATGAGTCAGGGTCTTACTGCCATTTTGGCTGGCATGCAGTGGCATGATCATGGCTTACTGCAACCTTGACTTCCTGGGCCCAGGCATTTTTTTATCTTAGCCTTCTGGGTAGATAGGACTACAGTTGTGTGTTACAATACCTGGCTAGTTTTTTTGGTAATTTGTAGACACAGTCTTGTTGCCTGTGTTGCTTATGTACTGTCTGGGCTCAAGCAGTCCTCCTGCCCTGCCTTGCCCTCTCAAAGTGCTTGCATTACAGGTATGAGCCATTGTACTCAGCCTGTCTCAAAGAATTTTAAAAAAATTTTTATTGACCTATTTGTTGGTCAGGAAAATGTTGTTTCATTTCAATGAGTTCATGTAGTTTCTAATGTTTCTTTTGTTGTTGATTTATCATTTTCCAGCCATTTTATTTGCCAAAAAACTATTTGATAAGATTTTGATGTTTTGGAAATTTGTTAAGATTGTTTTGTGGCCTTAAAATATGGCCTGTCATTAAGAATGGTCCTTGTGTTTTGCAAAAAGTATGCATTTTGCAGCTGTTGGATGGAACGTTCATATTAAGTGTCTCTTAGGTTTATTTGTCTAGACTGCAATTTATCTATTATGTTTCTTTGTTTATTTTCTGTTTGGACAATCTGTTCCTTAGGGTTTAGTGGGGTAAGCCGGTGCTTAAGGTATAAAATAAGAATTGCAGAAGCAAAGCAAAATTGTTTATTCTCACATCCAAGATGGGATTGGCCTAGCGCTAAGGGTAGAGTGCTGGGTTTGAAAGTGCGGTGTATTTTAAGGTTTCTGTAAGGAAGTAGTATTGGTAAAGTCACAGGCAACTGCATGCTTTGGTGTTGATGACATAGGTCCTGTTCATTGATGTCAAAGTCACACATCTTGTGACTCTAGGTGGTGGACTGATGGACTGTCACGGAAGGTTGATCACAGTAGATTAGCTGATCTTGGCCCTTTATGGTTGTGAGACAAATACTTGGAATAGAGAAGTATCAGTATAAAGCAGATTTGTGGGAGTTGCAATACAGGTATCAATAACTACCTCTGGAAACCAGTTCTGCCCTTTGTTGATGTTATAGGGCAAGCTAAGTAATTTGTTAAGCAGGCATGACTGGGCTAAGCAGTGGTAGTAAAATGGGTGTACTTTAGCTAAGGTTACTCTATTTTGTTTCATTTTTTACTGTCCACAGCTAAAAAATGCACTTAGAATTTCTCTGTTGCTATCATATGACAGTTGACCTCTCTCTTTAAGTCAATTAATATTTTTTAAACTGTGCTCCAGTGTTGGATGCATATGTATTTATAAGTGGTATATCCTCTTGCTGTGTTAGTCCTTGTCACGTTATGTAGTGACTTGCTTATTTATTTATTTATTATTATTATTTTTGGGTTGGAGTCTTACTCTGTCTCCCAGGCTGGAGTATAATAGTGCACTTACGGCCACCGCATCGTTGACCTGCTGGGCTCTGGTGATCCTTCTCAGCCTCCGAAGTAGCCAGAACTACAGGTGCGAGCTACCATGCCCAGCTAATTTTTTATTTATTGTAGAGAGGAGGGCTTGCCAGGTTTCCCTGGCTGGTCTTGAATGCATGGGCTCAGGCATTCCACTCGCCTCAGCCTCCCAAAGTACTGGGATTACAGACTGAGCTTCCGAACCTGGCTGTGGTTTTCTTTCCCCCCTTAAGTGTTTCTTTCATGTTCTTAAGTTAAAGACTGTTTTATCTGTTGAAAGTGTAGTCTCTCTAGCCCCTTTTTGATTTCTGTTTGTGTGAAATATCTTTGTCTGTCTTTGTATCTCAATTTGTGAGTGTCTTTGTAGGTGAATTAAGTTTCTTGTAGACAGCATACTGTTAGGTGTTTTGAAAATCCATTCAACCACTTTACATTCAGTGTTACTTTTGAAAAGCAAGGTTAACTAAGGCCATTTTGTTACTTGTTTTCTGTATGCTTTCATTTTTTTCTTTCTTTCTCATAATTAAGTGACTTGTTCTCAAGTAGAGTGTTTTGATTTGGTGTTCCAGGTTTTTAGTGGATCTGTTACAACTTTTTGCTTTGTGGTTGCTAAGTAGTTTGTCAAAAACAACTTATAGATTTAACATTTTAATTAATTAATTAACTTAAAAGTAGGATTTATTGAGTGGGCAGAAAAGCTCCCACAGTGGGAAGGGACCGGAAGGGGTTGCTTCAACATTTTACTTTAAATTGATACAACTTAACTTTGATTGCAAAGAAATGGCAAGTAATAAAAATAGCAATTTAACACCCTCTTCTCTACATTTTAGCATTTCATTTTTAAAATATTGCCTATCTCAATTGTTTTAGCTACTTACGTTTTTAGTAGTTTTGGCCTTTAGTCTTTGTATTTAATATGGAAATGAGAAATGATTTACCTCCCACTGTTATAGCGTTAGAGTATTCTGAGTTTGCTTTTTTAATTTACCAGTGAGTTTAGTAATTTCAGTTATTTTGCTGTTACACATCAGCATTTATTTCTTTCAGACTGAAGACTTTTCTTTTTTGAAGCATTTTGTAAGACTCGTGTTTCTGCTGGTTCTGAATTTCTTCAGCTTTTTTTGGTCTGGGATAGTCATCTTTCTTTTGTGTTGGAAGGATATCTACTGAGTACAGTATTTTTGGTTGGCAGTTGTTTTCTTTTATGTTTTTATTTTTGATTCGGTATCTCACTCTGTCACCCAAGCTACAGAGCAGTGGTATGTCTGTGGCCACTGCAGCCTTGACCTGCTGGACTGAGGTGATCCTTCTATCTCAGTTTTCCAAATAGCTGGAACCACAGGTGTGCGCCATCATGCTCAGCTAATTTTTGGATTTATTGTAGACATGAGGTCTTACCAAGTTGCCCAGGCTAGTCTCAAACCCCTGGGTCAGGCAATCCACTCACCTCTGTCTTCCAAAGTGCTGGAATTACAGGTGTGAGCCACCGCGCCCAGCAGCAGTTGTTTTCCTTTAGTCTTTTAATGTAGCATTCCACTTAATTTTGGCATACAGAGTTTCTGTTGAGAAATCTGCCTTATGTTGTATTGGGGCTCTTTAGAATGCGATGCATTTTTTTCCCTGTGCTTTGAGAATTCTTTTTTTGTTTTCAGTTTTGATTTAATTTTGATATACCTTGGGTGTTTGTTCTCTGGGTTGAATTTGACTGGTGACTAATGAGCTTCCTCTGCTCAGTGGTGCTTTCCCCAGTTTGGAGGGATTTACTGCCATTATTTCCTTCAATATGCATTCTGTGTCTTTTTATCACTTGCTTCCTTCAGGAACATTTGAGGAACCACATCTTCCAGTTTTTGCAGTTGATCTTTGATCACTTAGGCCTGTAATACTTAGTATTTGAAGTTAAACACTGGTCTGTTGTTGCTTCCCATGTTTAGGAGGACTTTTAATGAGCATCAGCACTAAATCCTTTAGTTGTTTTCTGGTATATGGAAGAGTTATAGTAAATGCCAAAACTTGAATGCTGCTTTGGAACTAAATCCTTGCCCTGATAGTTCACAGGCTGGGGAAGACTTAATAGTTCCCAAACTGGGGAAGACTTATCGTGAGGACCAGAAGTTAAATGTTGCCCTGAAACTGATTTGCTGCCCTACCATCCATGGAGGAAACTTAATCAGGCATCAAGACTTAATCCTGATTTTTTATTTGTTTTCAGGCCAGGGGAAAGTGCTACATTAGCACCTTAGCCCAGTGGAAAGTCCAGACAGGGATTGTTGGCCTTGCAGATTGTGTCCTTTGCAGTACTGTGGTTCCAGCTGGTCTCTTCAATGTGGTGCTCCCTTATTGGAGTATGGAGTAACCACCAAGATCCTTGCACTTGTGACCCATTGTTTTCCTCTGTTCATTTTAGGGTGGTTTAGCCCTCTGTTTCCTCCCAGTGATTCCCATTGGTTGGCACAAGAGTGGACTTTTTGCCAAGATTCCTAATCCATGTTATCTCTTCTTACCTCAGAAACCATGGGTCTAGAAAATTTGCATGTAAGTGTCATTGTGCTGGTTTGCAGGAGGGGGAGTACTGGGGAGTACTGTCTGAAATGACCATTTCTTTTTTTTTTTTGAGTTGGAGTCTCACTCTGTCACCCATACTGGAGTGCAGTGGCCGCTCCTGGCCACCACAGCCTCGACCTGCTGGGCTCCCACGATCCTTCCTCCTCCACCTTCCAAGTAGCTGGAACTGCAGTCACATGCTACCACGCCCAGCTAGTTTTTTTGATTTATTGTAGAGATGAGGTCTTGCCAAGTTGCCCAAGAGGGTCTTGAACCCGCAGGCTCAGGCAATCCACTCACCTCAGCCTCCCAAGACCATTTCTTTTAATAGTTTCAACTTCTCTTGACATTGTGGAAGTCAAGACCAGGGTGTTTTTTTGTTTTTAAATAGTTTTTGGTTGTATTTCTATTGAGGGGAATGATGCCAGTGGTTCTTTTGTTCTGCCATTTGGTTCTGATGTTACCCTCAGTCAGTCTGAGGTTTTTTGTTTTTGTTTTCTTCCTCCTTATACAGCATTATCCCTTTGAGGTCTTATGGTGTGGAGTGATGAAAAGTTCACTGTTTCGTTATTCACATAGTGAGTGATGTTTTAATTGTGTCTAGTGTGGGGCTGTTGCAAAATGAGTATATATGAAGTTAATTTTGCAAATATAAATTTTCATTACTTTAGGATAAATTTTAATAGTACAGTGTGTGCGATTTTGGTATGTGCATAGTTTTGTAAGAAACTGCTTTCACTGTAGTTTTTTTTGTACTGTACAGTTAAAAAATTCAGGAGCTTTTTCTGTGTTATCGTTTCCTCATCTCCAAAATATTTTCTAAAAGCTATTATCATGTGTGTACCATTATCTCATTATTTATTTGTTTTTTGGTGGCATGTGGCTTTAATTTCATTTTTTATGGCTAATGATATTGAACATATTTTCATATGCTCAATTACTATTGGCATATTTTCTTTAGTGAATTGTTTGTTGATGTGTGTTGTCCATGTGCTGATTTTTTTTTTTTTACTTTGGAGTTATGAGAGTTCAACGTTTTTGTTACTAGTTATTTGTGTTGCTAGTTATTTGTGGGTTATATGGTTTGCAAATATTTTTCAACCACTTAGGGTCTTTCACATAGGATAAGTATTAATTTTGAAAGTCTGGTTTACTTCCTGAATTATGCTTTTGACTGTGATGCGTGTGACATATTTAGTTTCTTCTTTTAAAAAAAATATTCTTTTTATAGACAGGGTCTTGCTGTGTTGTCTAAGCTGCTGGGCTCAAATGATTCAATCTCTCTCTCTCTCTCTCTCTCTCTTTTTGAGATGGAAACTTCCTTTGTCTCACAGGCTAGAGTACAGTGGTAAGCTCACAGCCTCAACCTAGCAGGTTCAGCTGATCCTTCTACCTCGGCTTTCCAAGTAGCTGTAACTGTAGGCATGCACCACCATGTCCGCCTAATTTTTTATTTATTGTAGAGATGAGATCTCACCAGGTTGCCCAGGCTGGTTTTGAATCCATAGGTTTAGACAATCATCTCACCTTGGCCTCCCTTCTCTCTTTTTAAAGCAGGCTTTCTTGCTGACAGATTGGGAACGGTGTATATACTTATTTCCTGTGGACTTTATTGTCAGCCTTTTTGTAATTGGTATAGGTGTAGGTTTAGCACACCTTTCTTTTCTCTTGCACTGTTTTGAAAAAACTGGACACTAATATTGCATTGCTGAACATATGAAGATACTTGAGGTTAGTTTTTTTTTTTTTTTAAAGGATACATGAAATTAGTTCTCTTTTGGGTTTTGCTGATACAAGGGAAATCTGGGGATTTCCAGCAGAGTTCCATCTATGATCTACCTAATTCTGTGTGTTTGTTAGGGGTCTGTGATGATACAACTCCCTGTTGGGCCTTATTATAGGGGTAAAGGGTAGGGGTTGTAAAATCTTGAATGACTTTATTGCCCTTTTATTTTCTGCCACACTGGGATGGATGTTTAGCTCTCCACAAAGCTCTGGTCATAGAATCCTTGTGGTAAAATGGGACATTACTTGTTTTTACTACACAGAGATATAAAATTAGCTTCCATTTGTTATGGACACTATACATTTAGGGAAGTTGGAGGCACTGTCTGGTTCTAATGAGGAAGGGATGGAAGATCAACTTTTTGTTCAATCTTGTTGAAAATATGCTGCAGTGAAATCTGTGTGCCATCATCTGTTTCTGCTGTATGCAGTATGGAAGATTAACTCCCTCTTTTTGATATCCAAATGACAGAAGATAAGCTTTTGGCTTGTCCTGTTGTAGACACGACCATACTGGGACATTATAGTACCTTGCTCCCTTCTTAGTGGTAGGAGTAGAATGTCAGCTCCCTGCTTAGCCCTGTTGTAGCCCTGTTGTATGAGTGTGGTGAGGGAGACAAGGATTATATTGCATTTTTTTCTGTTAATTTTTGGCTAGATTGTTGTGGAAAGTTTTCAATTTGTGTTTTTTTTTTTAAGCAGGATTATTGAGAGGACAGAAATGCTCCCACAGTGGGAGGGACCCAAAGAGATTGTCCAGTTTCCAATTTTTTTTTTTTTTTTGAATTGGAGTCTCACTCGGTCACCCAGACTGGAATGCATTGTCTGCTCCTGGCCACCGCAGCCTCGACCTGCTGGGCTCTGGCGATCCTTCCGCCTCAGCCTTCCAAGTAGCTGGTATTACAGGCATGCGCTACCACGCCCGGCTGATTTTTTTATTTATTGTAGAGATGAGGTCTCGCCAAGTTGCCCAGGCGGGTCCCGAACCTGCGGGTTTAGGCAATCCACTCACCTCAGCCTCCCAAAGGCGCAGGATTACAGGCTGAGTCATCGAGCCCGGCTTGTCACTCCTTTTTAAGTTTTTTTTTTTTGGTAACTCAAGAAGCTGTTGTGCCTTTTATTTACGTGTCTTTATTTACTGAACTTCCTCTTTCTTATTTCTTAAATTATTTTCTAGGCAAATGATGCTAGTATTACCCTGGGGTAGCTTTAGGAGGTACAAATGGTTTTTTGTTTGGACTTTAGGTGTACCCACCTGTGCACCTTGTACTGACAGGTGATTTTCCATCCCTCAGCCCTTTCTGAGTCTCCACTGTCCTTTATACCATTCTCTATGCCTTTGCAGATCCTCAGTTTAGCTCTCAGTTATAAATGAGAATATGTGGTATTTGATTTTTTGTTTCTGAGTGAGTTCACTTAGGATCTTATTCTCTGATTCCTTCTAAGTTGCTGCAGAAGACATTGTTAATTCTTTTTGATAGCTGAATGTATTCCATAGTGTATATACAGCATGTTTTCATTTATCCACTGATTGGTTGGTGGGCATTTAGGATTATTCTACATGTTGAAAATTTTGATTTGTGCTGTAATTCAACATGTGGATGTAGTTTTTTCACGTAATGGCCTCTGTTTCTTTGGATAGGTAGCTACTAGTGGGATTGTTGGATCAGTTGGTAGTCCTACTTTTAGTTCTTTGAGAAATTGCCATACCAATTTCCATAAAGGTTGTACTAATTACACTCCCACCAACAGTGTGTAAGTGTCTTTTTTCCACATTTGCAGCAGCATCTATTGTTTTTGTAATGATAGCCATCTAACTGGTGTAAGATGAGATCTTATTGTGGTTTTGATTTGTATTTCCCTGATAATTAGTGTTGTTGATGGCATACTGAGTTTTAAGGAACTCCAGTCCCTCGTGGGAAACTTCTTTACCCACAGCTGTGCTCTGCTGAACCCCATGTGGAATGGTGCAGCACTATCCACCAGATCACAGGAACCCCCTTACAGCTGCTTTCTAGCAGGCCTGTGAAGGATATGGTCACCAAGGGCAAACACTGGCAGCAGACAGTTTCTGTCTGGGGCAGGCTGCCCTGAGAACACCTGAAACCCTGAGGCTGTCTGCACTTTGACATTAAAAAGGAAAACGGCCTGAAGACAAGACAGGAAGCAAGGTGGAACTTGTTGCCACAGCAACCTGGCTCTCTGTGTGTAGACATTTCTGTCCCTGCTCTGCACTATAGCATTATTCCCAGTGGCCTGGACTCTTTCCTAATCCCCATTGGGGTAATCAAGAGTGCACACTTGTGGGGTGCTTGAGCTCCTCCCCTGCCCCTTGAGCTCCTTCACTGCCCCTCAAAACCTTATTATGTATAATGGTAACTGGGGCAGTACAGTCTGTGCTAAATGTTGGATAAAGCCGGGCTTGGTGGCTCAGCCTGTAATCCTGCGCCTTTGGGAGGCTGAGGTTGAGTGGATTGCCTGAGCCCACGGGTTCGAGACCCGCCTGGGCAGCGAGACCTCATCTCTACAATTAATGGCATATTTTTTTTTCCTGTACTTTTAAAAAGTACTTATGTGTGAATAAGTGTAAGAAAATGGTTGCTTACTGATAGTATATAAATTCACAATCAGAAATTAGGTGATGGCAAAGATTGTCCATTTGAGTGGCTGAGTGACACCTTTCCTTTTCAGTCATTTTTTGTATATGCAGATTGTTTCATGCGTCCAGTTTTTAAAAATATTGTATAAAATGTCCAGCCAGGCACAGTGGCTTGTGTCTCTCATCCTGTAACATATTGGGAGGCTGAAACAGGAAGTTTGCTTAAGGCCAGGAGTCCCACACCAGCCTGGGCAACATAGTATCTCTTTAAAAAAAATTGCTAGGTGTGATGATAGTGCTGGTACTGGAAGGGCTGAGGTGGAGGATCACTTAAGCCCAGGAGTTTGACGCTTTAGTGAATTGTGATTGTGCCACTGCACTGACAAAAGACCCAGTCCTTGACTCCTTAAGGAGAAAAAAAGATGAAATTACTTTAAGCTGTGTGTATAAGGTATATAGGAAACATAAATGAAGTTCTTGTTTCAACCCGAGTCTTTTCCCCATGATTTCTCAGTATGTACATGTAAGTGTTCAAACTCTAAAATTTAAAACATTATTGACCCTAAACTTTTGGATAGGAGATGCTCAAATTGTACTAAAATACAGTGGAAGGTAATGCTCTGTGTTCTTAAAACAATTCTGACTCCTTTTTTTATAACACTGAATATAAAACTGCTTCCCATTCAAAAAAATAAAACCAGCGAAAGAGCAGAGAGAGAATAGAGGAGATTAATGTGAAGATCTCATCCCTGAGTATTTCTTTTAGATTTGTCCCAGAAGATTCTTCTGATGGCATTTTTACTTGAAGGTGGGCTTTACTAGACAGAAATTAAACTATTTCTCCAATTTGCTTGGTTTCTCTGTTATCTGTTTGGTCCATTTTTTTCTTTTTAGTATATTGTAATATATGAAGGAATATTCAGAACTTAAAACATTATGTGGTTGAATTCTTATGAATATATGTAATTGATATAAAATAGGTTCTTTTGTCTTTTTTTTTTTTAACAGAATGCTGCCTTTTTATATGGTCTTGGCTTGGTTTACTTCTACTATAATGCATTTCGCTGGTAAGTAGACATACACCAGGAGTTTTCAGTAATTTATGGTGCTCATAGCAAACACATAAAATATTTTAATGTCCTTAACTACACAGGTTTAGTAGTGTCATTTTTTTTTCCAAGTCGTAGTCTTACTCTGTTGCCCAGGCTGAGTGCTGTGGAATGGTCATGGCCACTGCATCCTCGAACTGCAGGACTCAGGCAATCCTTTCGCCTCAATTTTCCAAGTAGCTGGAATTCCAGGCATGCGCCATCACTCTGGCTAATCTTTTGGCTTTTATTGTAGAGATGTAGTCTTGCCAAGTTGCTCAGGCTGGTCTGAAACCAGTGGACTCAGGCAGTTCTCTCACCTGTGCTGCGATTATAGGTGGGAGCCACCGCACCTGACCAGTAGTATCATTTTTAACTTTTAGGACTTCTAATCAGGTTTGACTCCCATCTCTTTCACTGACTATGCCTCTAATGCAGTTGTGTGTTGACTAATATATGAAACCGTGATTATAAATTCTTAACATTCTAGTAGTATCCTGTATCTAGGAACTTCATTTACTTAAACATTCAGGCCAGGTTTTGTGACTCAGCCTGTAATCCCAACATATTGGGAGACCAAGGGAGTAGATTGCCTGAGCCCATGGTTTCAAGACCAGCCTGGGCAACTTGGTGAGATCTTGTCTCTACATTAAAATAAAAAATTAGCTGGATGTGGCGGCATGTACTCATAGATCTAGCTACTTGGAAGGCTGAGTCCGAAGGATTGTTGGAGCCCAGCAGGTTGATGCTGGGGTGGCCATGAGCATGCCACTGCATTTCAACCTGGGCATCGGAGTGAGATTCCAACTCAATAAAATAAACATAAATAATAAAATAAATAAACATGAGCCTTCCAAATGTTAGCAACAATGATATATTTTTTGTAGCATTGAAGATTGATTAACTGTGATGTTATTAACTGTAAAATATAGAAAATTTTTTTGACCCTGGTTTTGTTGCATTTTCTTTTTCTCATTTGAGAATTGCCAAAGTCCAAGGAAGATGATCAAATACATGGTCAAAATATGCAACCATATCACATAGCTTACCCTGTTTTTGACATGGCTTCACGCAGATGAATATTTAACTTTGACCTGGGTAGCTTTTCCTACTATTTATTTTCCTTCTCTGCTTTTGGGCAGAGAGCTATTATTTGTTAGGCAATCTGTGGATAAAAGATACTTAAAATGATTTTTTTTCCCTGTGACTTCTAATTATTTAAAGAGATCTTAAGATTAAGCCACGTACCTCTTTCTGTGGTGAGTCATTTAGAACCAAGAATAGATGGGGACCAATTTAGGACCTCTGTAAGATTCTTTTTTTTTTTTTTGAGTTGGAGTCTCACTCTATCGCCCAGACTGGAGTGCAGTGGCATGCTCCCGGCTACCGCTCCCTCGACCTGCTGGGCTCCGGCGATCCTTCCACCTCAGCCTTCCAAGCTGCTGGAACTGTAGGCTCGCGCTACTACACCCAGCTAATTTTTTTTTATTCATTGTAGAGATTAGGTCTCACCAAGTTGCCCACGTGGGTCTCGAACCTGCGGGCTCAGGCAATTCACTCGCCTCAGCCTCCCAAAGCGCAGGATTACAGGCTGAGCCACTGAGCCTGGCTGTAAGGTTCTTGAAGATTATAATTTTATAATAGAATTCACAGTTCTGAACTTTTAGAATGAGGAAAGTTCTTAGAGTTCACTTAGTTTAATCTCCTAATTTTGTTTATAGAGAAAATAGAGGTGCTACTTTTTAGTTAGTGTTAGTGGCATAAGCAGGCCTTGTGTTTGCGCCTCCAGTCTAATAATTAAAGCACAGTCTGTACTGAAAAGAGTTGCATGTTTGTGCATAACTGTCAGTGGTGTTGAAATAATAAGCCCTTTCTGATGAATTATGATTGGTAATCAAACCCTGATAAAAAGATACAATAAATTAGACTATATAGAAGTAGAACAAAGGTGAATTGATAGATTAACGATGACAGAGTTAGACTGGAGAGCCTAGATACTAGTCCCACATGAACACGAGCACTTGTTTATGACTAAGGTGGCACTGTATTCCTGTGGGATGTGGGATAAGCATGATCTTTCTACAAGTTATAATAGTATATAGGGAGCCTATATGAAAAAAAGTAATACAGATTAGAAAAATAGAGATCTCTAGTTGTGTCCCCGGCTTGATTGTAAACCAAAATGTGAAAGGCAGTACTAAATTTTTAATACTATATGTACATGGAGCGCAATTAGAACCAGGATTGACATTGTTAATATCACTCTCTTACTTTTCAAAATATCCTGCTGCCCCTTTCTCTAAAATGTTCCAGAAAAATCTATATTAGTGATTCCACTGAAATTCTTGAGGCTTAAAGTACTGTCATATAGTTAATGGAATAGATATGAAATTATTCTGAGCTTTCTTTTCTATTTTTAGTATCTTTTAAAACCATCATTCATAATCTTTTTAAAAATTAGTATTTCTAATAAAATTGCATAACTAAAATGTTTCCTGAACTACCAGGCCAAATACACATTTAGTATTAAAGATTTAAAGATTCTTATGTCTATCTTTTAGGGCAATTAAAGCATTTCAGGATGTGCTTTATGTTGAACCCAGCTTTTGTCGAGCTAAGGAAGTTCATTTACGACTTGGGCTTATGTTCAAAGTGAACACAGACTATGAATCTAGCTTAAAGGTAAGTGGTTTTCCCCAGATGTAGTGTATTATTTATGTACGTTCATGAGTGTGTGAATATTGAATGTTACTGAGAAGTGTTGGAATTTATATTTGTCCTCTGAAAAATTTACGAAATTTTGTATATAACATAATAATAGCACCCTTTAATAGCAGAACATAGATTATAGCAAAATTATGTAATAGAATACTTTCTGTAAGGCTTTTGGACTTGCTGGTTGATCATTGGGAAACATATTACATTATTATTTAAGTATTTTAATTCTAATGGAAAATTGATTTCTCAGAAAATGTTCAGTTTCTTTGGTTGTGCTGTTGGTTTGTTCTCCAGGGCTTTTAACGGCAATAGTGCTTCCTTGTAAGACAAAAGCATTGTTTTTTGAAAGAATTAGAGCTTCTGAAAAAATAGTAAGATTTGTTAATTTATGATTGTTAAGAATGTTTGCCTTTTACAGTACAACTCTTTTGTGACTGAAAGTAGGATTTATTTTGAACTCATGAACATGGAAATGCTAAATAAATGCTTTTTAAAAAATTTATGTTGTCTGGGTCTCCCCCAGCTATATTCAAGGTTAGTAATTTGTTAGAAGGACTTAAAGAACTCATATAATAGTTATATTCATGGATACAGATTTTTACAGAGAAAAATATAGAATAGAATTTTCTGTAGAATTTTCAAGGCACATAGGGCATAGTTTAGGAGAGAGACCAGTTGCAAAATGCCATTTGTCCTCTTCTGTCGTATGTATGTCAGCACCACTTGATTCTCCCTGCAGCACAGTATGATGTGAACAGAGTGTTTCCAACAGAGAAACTCATTGAGCCTTGCTTATTAGGATTTTACTTGGGTTTGGTCATGTAGTTATGGAGCAACTACCTGGCTGATATTAATTATTTACTCTCCATACATTGCAGACAGAGATCTGATAACATACGGCCCCAGGAGCCCACTGTAAATCACAGTTAGTGTAACTGTCTAGGATGACCCAAAGCCACAGAAAAACAGACACTTTGTTAGGCAGGATATACCAAGGATTTAGAGATGATCTCCCAGAGTGGCCACGCAGATTTGCTGAGTTCATTCCTTATTGCATACAGTACTTACTCAGTATCTTAATTGTTTTAGATTTCAAAGTATAAAATTATGCCATTCCTGTCATCTGCGAGTTTTCTAAATAATAGCCAACTCAAAACATTAAAACAATTGCAGGTACACTATGAAGAATTTAGATCATATATTGGTCAGAAAAAAGTGGACCTGAGGAGTTAGCCTAACGTTAAGTGTAATTGTTATGGAGAATTGGATATAATTTTTTAGTTTTTCTCAAATTTAGAGTAACATTTATCAAGTGGTATGCCATTTGAGAGATCTATATATTTGAAATTGAAAATAGGTACAGCTGTGTCAACCTTGTAAACAGATCTTAGCCTATCAAAGATTCTGTAGTGTTGTATTAATCCAGTCATCTCATGGACATTTAGTTAATACATTAGTCTATCAAGGGCTCTAATGGTATGCCATTTGGGAGATCTATGTATTTGAAATGAATAATAAGTATGGCTATGTCAACCTTGTAGACAGATCTTAACCCCCTTGTGGAAATTCAGTTTATGTGTTGGTCTAGCAAAGACTCTAAGATGTCTTATAGCAGAAAATAAATAAGGTATAATTATTTCATTTGTTTATTACAGCAATGTTTGATTGTTTTCTCTGCAAATATGTTGGAATGATAAAGAAGTGGGCACAGCAGATTATTTTCTATAAATAGAAACATGATTTTTATATAAAAACCAGTGGAAAAAAGATTTAACTGATTAATAATAGTGTTATCTTTAAGAATTCTATAGATGCAATTTTCTGTTTTAATGAAATGGTAATATTTAAAATCTTTAATTAGGCAGAATATAATTAGTAGACTCATTACCAGGAGTTCATAGTCTCACGTAAAATGTTTCTACTCACTTAAAATGTTTCTACTGCCTGTTCTGTGTAACAGAAACAGGCATTCCTGAATGCACTTTTATTTGCTTAGTTAGAGGTTGAGGGTTATAAACCTTTAAGTGATATACATTTCAGCAAAATTTCTTAGATTCTTGTTGTTTTCTTTTCCTTTGCCTTTCTTTCATTTATTTAAAACACCTGACAACTTTTTGGTGTTTATTTCATTTGTAATAAAGCTAAACAGTGAACAGTTTTTGACATTAGTCTTTTTTTTTTTTTTTGAGTTGGAGTCTTACTGTGCTGCCCAGGCTGGACTGCAGTGGCACACTCATGGCTACCCCAGTGTCGACCTGCTGGGCTCCTGCGATCCGTCTACCTCAGCCTTCCAAATAGTGGGAACTACAGGCACATGCTACCACCCCTGGCTAATTTTTTATTTATTGTAGAGAGGCGGTCTCACCGAGTTGCCCTGGCTGCTCTTGAACTCATGGGCTCAGGCAATCTACTCGCCTTGGCCTCCCAAAGTGCTAGGATTACAGGCTGAGCCACCGAGCCCGGCTTAGTCTTTCTATTTAATGTGAATATATTACTTGGTTTTTATCTTATCCTGACATTAGCTTTTTTAAGCTTTCTCTAGTAGTAGAAATGTTTCCTGTTGTGTTAGGACTGTTGTGGGCTTGAAAAGTTTTAACTGAGGAATAGGTATTTTGTATATCTCTGTAAGTAGTTAGCAGCATTTAAAATTAATAAAATGAATAAAGGTAGGAATCTGAGTTAATGTCTTCCTTTTCAAGATTTCCAGTTTTCCTAAAATAGGATTGTCTTCAAGAATGAGGAGTAATTGGTAAAAAACCCCAAAGAAACTTTGCATTGTCTGTCACTTGCCAGAAATAGGCTTCTGTGTTCATGAAATTAGGTCCTATCAGAGCTATGATATTATTCATAGTCTCATTCTTGAATGAGTTTAGTTCTCTAAGAGTGACATAGAATGGATATATTGAGGTGGAAAATAGTGTCTAAGTACATTACAACTCTGGTCTTCTCTTCTTCAGTTTCTTTCCTTAATTCCATGAAAGATAGAGTATGTATGGTATTTTCTAATTGGCAATTTTACTTGAATAAAACACGGGTTCTTTTCACAGTAGACTTCTTGCACCCTCCCCATTATTCATACATGCCATGCATTCTAGGGTCCTCTGTTTCTGTTACTGAAAATAACCATATGTATTCCTGAAACAGTTTCATTCAGTTTTAATATAGTGTAAATAGCCATTGAGGTAGCAAATTGGGTTTTAAGATTTGATATTAGCACTTAATTTTGTGACCTTGGCCTGACTACTCTGATTTTTACTGTTTTTGAGGTCTTAAAATAACTATACCCACCTTATAAGACATAGTAAATAAGTCATGTTTATTAAAGTGTCTAGCAAATACAATTTTACTTAGCTTTTCAGTCCTTTTAGTTTTGTTTCTCTTCTAATATCTGAAGTTTTTCTAATTTGGAGCCACTGTGTATTTATTTTTAAATTGTTTTTCTATCACAGAATGTATTTCATACCTTAAAAAGTAAAATTAGTCCTCAGCCTATTTTTAGTCATATGATTTTATTCTCCAGTTCAATGACTGATAAAATTTTTATATGCTTTAATATATGATTCAAATAGCAGTTGTCAGTTTGTGAATAAGATTATAATTATATATGAATTATTTCATTTCAGAGTGACATTTCTACTTCACATTTTATTTTCTGCTTCTTCAGAAGTACTTAGGATTTTACTTTATTATCTCTTACTGTAAGTAATACTAATAATAGCCATTTGTTATACTTTGTATATATACGAAGCAGTAGATTATTATTACTTGAAGAAAAACAGATCAATTTTGCCAGTTTTATATAGAGCTTGCCACTTAGCATAAACTGGTAACATTGCTTGTTTTTGTTTTGTGATTTTTATTAAGCCAGAGTTTCACTCTGCTTCGCTCTGCCAAGGCTGGAGTGGGGTTGCATGGTCATGGCTACTGCACACTTGACCTGCTGGGCTCCTTCCACTTTTCTTCCAAGAAGCTGGAACTATAGGCATATGCCATCACACCTGGCTAATTTTTTGATTTATTGTAGAGATGAGGTCTCGTCAAGTTGCTGAAACTGGTCTGAAACTCTTGGGCTCAGGTAGTCCTCTTGTCTCTGCCTCTCAAAGTGCTTGGATAACAGATGTGAGCCACTGTGCCTAGCCAAACTTGTAAATTGTTAAAACTATTTCTTTGAGATCAGGATACTATATACAAAATATTATGGAAAACACTGATATTTTTTAGTAGCTAATACTAGCTTGTCTATCTAATTTAATGAAGGTTACATAAGAAAGCAAATCTTGTGTTCTCACTGCATCTCTGTCATCCCCCTACGCACAGAGGAACATCTATGTAAAAGGTGATTATTTGAGATGATAGATATGTTAACAAGCCTGATTATGATGATCTTTTCACAATGTGTTTTTATACCCAACACCAGTTGTTAGTATATGTTGAATAGAGATAGTTTTTGTTAATCATACTTCAGTAAATCTGGGAAAAAAATATATAGCAATTTACTCATAATGCTTGCTTCTTTTTATAATACTAATTTCCCAAAAAACACAACAACATCACTACCTTTTGTTGGATTTTTAAAGGGAGGATGTCTGATGAAGGAGTTTCTGTGCATTTGTGTGAACCTGGGGATCACTGGCTGGCATGCTGATAGAAGTATCATCTCTAATAGTGTGCCAGTAGAAAATTATTATAAGTGCTGATTGAAGGAGTAAATAAAGGAGTAAGGAAGTGAGAATTATAGCATTTTTGCTAAGGATAGAGCCAGAAACTAAAAGTCAGCTCATGTTTTTTTACTACTGTAGCAAGAATTTTTTAAAAGAGTAAATTGGTCGTATTATTTTGCTTTTTAACTACAGCATTTAGACAGTTCAGTAGCTCTTATGCATAATATAATAGAAATAATCTAAAAACAAATATTTATCATGTTGTAGGTTTAGTAAGGTCTTTAACAAATACTAAATTGGTAAATTGGCTAGAATTAGAGTGTTAGATGGGCTTGGAAAGTGCTTTTCATTGTCTAAATGCCCACAGATTGGCAAGTTCCATTTATTAGTTGATAATAAGCGTAGTTTATTTAAGGACCAAATCTGAATGAAAGCTTATGGAAAACAATGTGATTGAAATGATTAAGTCATGAAATAATGTTATTAATGAGGAATCTTCAAATTCTAAAAATTTGTGGTGGTGAGAAATCAAATACCTCTCTAGTTATGACCTTATTCCGTTAATCATTTTGGCATGACTGAGTTGCTTTGAATAAAAGTTTTCTGGTAAGTATTTGTGATTGTCACAATTATTTTTAAAATTTTGTTTTTAACACATAATTTTATGTGTTATTTGTGGAGTACAGTGTGATGCTTTGATACGTGTGTATAGTGTGCACACTGAAATCATGGTATTTGCCATGTCCATCACTTCAAACATGTATCATTTCTCTATGATGAGAACATTTTACTCAACATTATGCTGTAGAATGTCAGAAGTTATTTCTCATATGTAATTGTAATTTTGTATCTGTTGAGCACTTTTCCCCCATCATCCCTTAACTCTTGCCAGTCTCTGGTGACCAATCTACTCTTTTGTTTTTGTATTTCCACTGTATGTATGTATGTATGTATGTATTTTTTGAGTTGGAGTCTCACTCTGTCACCCAGGCTGGAGTGCAGTGGCTAACGGCCACTCCCAGCACTGACCTGCTGTGCTCTAGCGATCCTTCCTGCCTCAGCCTTCCAAATAGTCAGAACTACAGGCATGGCTACCACACCTGGCTAATTTTTTTTATTTTTTGTAGTGGTGGGTTCTCACCAAATTGCCCTGCATGGGCCTATACCTGTGGACTCAGACAGTCCACTCTTCTTTGCCTCCCAAAGTGCTGGGATTACAGGCTGAGCCACTGAGCATGGCCTATTTATTAAAAAAAAATTTTTTTTCTTTATTTTAAAAATGTGGAGTACAATTCAGGGCTGTGAATACAAATGTTCGTTATGCAGGTACCCTTGTTGATGAGGTATGTCCCTCCCTCAGCTGTCAATCCTGCTCCCCTTCCCCTGTCAGGTTCCCACTACTGCCAACCCCTTTCTTTTCTTTTCTTTTTCTTTTTCTTTTTTCTTTTCTTGTAAATAAGAGATTTATTTAGAGAAGTTTCACTTTCACAGACAGGAAGAGGGTCTACACTCTAGATGAGTGTGGCCCCGTAGCCCCCCCGAGCCCTGGCTTAAAACCTTTTCCTGGAGATGTTGCAATCAGGTATACATGACTACTGTGACTTCCTTGTTGACCACTTGTGGATATCTTGGAGACCTGAGGGGGTGTCATTACTGGTCATGCTTAAGAAATCTGAATTTCTAAAAAGACAGATTACAATAGGCCAGTATTGGTCATGCTTATGGAGTCTGTGTTTCTAAAAAGACAAAGTTAGCAAAGTTAATCTTTGCCTAGAGTATATATTTCTCCAAGTATTCACTTTTCCATCATTGTGTTAGGGTTTAAGAACAAGACAAAAAATGACTTCCCACTCTTGGTCTGCCCTTTCATTCCCCACTCCTGCTCTTGGAAATATTCTTATAATCCTGGGAAACAGAGCGAAGATTAATCTTCTGTAACTGCTTCCTGCTGAGGTGGGCCGTAGAGATGTCCCCTATCTATCTGTTTTCAAGGGCATGAATAGGAAGCAGTGGGACCTCAACCGCATACTATTTGGATCTAATAAAACACCAAGCAAGAGCACAGGCAAAAATTATTAGGCAAACAATGATGAGAAAGGCTATTGCCCCAGAAACAGTGCTGGAAAAGTGAAAGTAGTTCTGCAAATTACATGTATGATTACCTAAAGCCTCTAATTTATCAATGTAAGTTGAAATAGTCCCTTGTAAATTATCTATAGTTGTACTTTAATAAGGAAATACAGCCACTTGGACAAACTCTGAAGAATAATTGAAAACATTAGAGATATGTAGTTAGGTTATAGCTTAAACTGAGAATTTAAAGCAGGTAAACATTGGCAAGAGAAAATGGTTTCTTTTGTATATAGGTCTGATATACTTTCACAACAATTGATATACTAGAGTGTGAAGCCCAGGTTATTTTATTATTTATCCTATGTTGGGTTAATGATCTTTGTGCTTGGTCTGAAGGCAGTTTAAGAGGAGGGTGTGGGGCAGGTGTGGCTTCTTGGGCTTCTTTTTTATCCCACCCAGGAGAGACTAAACTGAGAACTTGAATTGAAGTATTAAAGTTTTTAAAAGCATAATGTTATAACACAAAATTATAGTAGTTACTGTAAAAGTTACTTATTTAGTCAGAGTTATAGTCCAAAGATTTTGAAAAGAAAAAAACCTTGCTTTTTTGTAACAAAGGCAGTAGGGGAGGGCTAACTGAAGGCTAACTGAATTTTGTTTCTTTCTTCCCACCTCTGTTGATTAGAGGAGAAATTCTTTTGGATATGGCTTTATGATTTCAACATGGATGGCGAGGACCAAAAGGCTGCCACCTGTGTTAAATTAAGGAATTAGTTTGGGTCCAGCGCCCTTATATTTTCCTCGGAGGTGGTTGGGGTGATGGTAAACCAGTTCCAGGCAGTTTTTCAGATTTCCAGGCCTTCATAAGTGGCTGCCATTTGTGAGCCAAGTGTTCTGTCTTGTCTTCAGAAGTGAGTGTACCTTCTTCTCAGTGACTTTCTGGCCTGCATGATGGACAAGGTCCAGGCCTTTTTGGGACAGCTATGCTTTCAGTGCACCCATAGACTGTACCCATTAGGAATGGACACCATCCCCTTAGCAGGTTTGTTTTTACCAGGTTTTTGATGGGCAGTTGGAGTTTTGTCGCTAATTGCAACTGCCAGTTGGAGTGCCTTTTTGACCTTCTGGTTCTGCTGCCCTCTGTGTAGGCACTGTTACTATATTTCATTATCTTGAATGTAAATTTAAAAAAATTTTGGTGCCCATATTTTGAATTTAGATGCATTAGAGTAGACTTGAATAATGCTTCTTTAATTCACACAGACTATATTTGGCAGACAGAAATATAATACATAAACTTACTTTCATAGACTATGAAGGGTGTTAATATGGAAGAAAGATACTTTCAAATAGTGTAACTAGAAAAAGGGTTATTTTAACATTGCCTTAAAAATTGTTATTATATTTTATGGGATTACTTGTGATGTTTATTAATATCTAGTACAAAAACGTTATGATCAGAAGGGTATATAAATTGCTGGGGGGGCAACAGAAATAAATTGCTGGGGGGGCCTAGAGAAATCCAGGAAAGGCTTTGTAATGTAGTTTTGAATTCTAGCTGAGATTTTTTTTTAAGAGGGTAAGTTGATGTTTGCTTAGGCAGACAAGAAGAGAATGAGGGAGTGGAGGAAGTTCCAAATACCTTGGGTGAAAAGATGAGAGCCTTCCACTTTTAAGGAATAGATTTATTGCAGTATGACTGGAGTTTATTTTCTTCATGACAGTAAAATTTGAATGAGACTGAACTGTGAGCTTCTTGCTGGAAAAACAGAATTTATTTTGGAATAAGTGTCAGAGGTATAAATACAGAATTGTATTTTGAGAAACGGTATTCATGTGTTGAGAAGCATGGTTTAATTTTTTGTGTGTTTTAGAAACATTCTTCACAGTTCTGTGAATTAATTTGAGGATTGGGTGCTCTAGTATGAGGATAGGATACTGGAAATTAAGACATGAGGCTATATAATTCCATCTTGTTCCTTTTAATGATTTATTGGTGGTCTTATTGATGTTTTTGATTGGCATATGCTTTCTATAATATGAGGTTTTGTGTGTGACTTTTTAGTCTAATACTATAAACATTTAAATATCTAGTAATTTTATAGTCTTCTCTCATGTGCATGTTTTGAAGTGTGTGTGTGTGTGTGTATGTGTGTGTGTGTGTATAAAATCTTGTTTTTTTTTTTTTTTTGAGGAGTCTTACTCTATTGCCCTGGCTGGTGTGCAGTGGCACACTCGTGGCCACCCCCAGAGTTGACCTTCTGGGCTCAGGCAGTGCTTTTGCCTCTGCCTTTCAAGTAGTCAGAACTACAGGAATACGCTACCCCACATGGCTAATTTTTTTTTTTTTGAGTTGGAGCCTCACTCTGTCGCCCAAACTGTAGTGCAGTGGCTACTCCCGGCCACCACAACCTCGAACTGCTGGACTCCAGCGATCCTTCCGCCTCAGCCTTCCAAGTAGCTGGAACTACAGGCGCATGCTACCACGTCCGGCTGATTTTTTTGATATATTGTAGAGATGAGGTTTTGCCAAGTTGCCCAAAGTGCGGAATTACAGGCTGAGCCACCAAGCCCGGCCAGCAAATTTTTTGATTGATTGTAGAGATGAGGTCTCATCAAGTTGCCCGGCTATTTTGAACCTGTGGATTCAGGCAGTTCTCTCTCACCTCAGTCTCCCAAAGTGTTGGAATTACAGACTTGAAGCATCCCGCCTGTTCAGGATTTTGACTAGTGACAGATTAAATGTAAATTGGGAAGTTCAAAAAAAAATTTTGTTTTTTTTGAGTTGAAGTCTCTTTTGCTCAGGTTGGAGTGCAGTGGCACAATATTGGCTACTGCAGCCTCAACTTGCTGGGCTCAGATGATCGTCTGCTTTTGCCTTCCAAGTGGCTGAAACTAGCAGGCACACACTATTATGTCTGGCTAATTGTTTTGATTGTGGAACGAGGTCTCACCCAGTTGCCCAGGCTGGTCTTGAACCCTTGGGCACAGCCAAACCTCTTGCCTTGGCCTCCCAAAGTACTGGGGTTAGAGGCTTAAGCCACCTCACGGGGCCCATTAATTAATTACCTCTTAAAGGTGGTTCTTCTTGGTTGTGTCACACTTGCCATAAAATTTCAACACAAGTTATGGGAAAATAAAAGCAGTGTTAAATTGTTGAATTCTCTTCTAAGTAAATAAATGTTTTTTTCTTTTCCAATTTTGCTTTTATTTTGCAATTATATGAAAGTTATATGCTATTATTAGAGCTAATACAAAAAGATTCCATATACCCACCAAACGCTTTTCTTCAGTGGTAACAGCTTGTATACTATAGTAGAGCACAGCCAGAAAAAGGATATTGATACAGTCCAAACATTTGTTTTTTTTCATTATATTCCCAGTGTCTGCATTGTTTTGTGCACATAGGAAAATAAAAAAATCTTTTGCCTTTATCCTAGATTCATTGACTGGGCCCCTTCCAATTAGACTGATTAAAAAAATTAATGAGAAAGAGAAACAAATTTATTTATGAGTGCATTACACATTACACATAGCTAACTTGACGATGAATATTAATCTAAAATAATCAAAAAGGAAAGAATGAAGTTTAGAGTTTACTGTAGAATGAAATACATTGTTTCTAAGTGTAGAAGTTTGTGATGGCTGTATAGACAAGGTTTAGGGAAGTTTAAGAGAATTTCAATATCTGTGTTAGACTTAATTCATAGTTACAATTAAGTGATTAGTCAGGGTGGCCCTTTTCTTTCGGGAAGGGTATATTTAACGTTTTGCACTGCAGATGTAACTGCCATTTGCTCTGAATTAGGTGCAGGACAATAAAAGAGGCAGCTGATTCCTAACAAAGATCAGTGAGTGGATTGGGGTGATCTGGTCTCTGTTCCCTTCTAACCCTTGTTTTTTACAGAACAAGACCAATGAGAAAGAGAGAAGTATCTTCTAAGAAACGGAATTATAGACATGCCACATGACTTAGTCTCTAGAAGTTAATTTCTCCCTTGGCATAATATATTTAGAGAATTCCTATTTTCTTTTATATGGGTAACTCAGACAGACATGATTAGAAATATGAGCTTCTTTAGTATGTTAGCAAAAGAACTGTACATTTGTAGAAGAGTGGCAAGATAACCGGAAGGGAATTTGAGCTTCTAGGGTGGAAAATTTTGGAAAGTCAATATAGGGAGGTTTATGTAGATTACTCAGAGTATAGTGTTGTCTTTGGAAATTAAGAATTACCCTGTTTTTCTAGGTGGAAAAGGGAAGGATAAAGAATTTTAATTGTTAATTTTCATTTGCCTATGGCTTAAAATAATCCTTTTACTAGAGTAGCATATTTTGGCGTGGCATGCCCTAAACTTCTGAGTTGAGAGCATTATTGGCTCTCAATAATTAATGAATGATGTTTTTGCTATTCAAGGGCCATATTTATATTAATTTATTTCTTTTTGAATATGTTTCAAGCAGTAAGTAAATGAAGTTAATCTATTTGAGTAAATTTTCTTTTACATTTTGTGAGGTTTCTTTGGATGTTATTGTGGTAAGATACACAAAACAAAATTTATTATTGTAACCATTGTAGTGTACAGTTTAGTGGTATTTGCACTGAATTGGCATATTTGTAAATAGGTGAATTTATAATGTTGTAAACCATTGCCAGTGGCCATTTTTAGTACTTTTTCTTTATCCTGTATTCTTTGAAAAAACTCATTAATCAATCATTTCTTATTCCCTTTCTCCCACTTCTCTGTAAACTTTTTTTCTTTATGAATTTAACTATTCTGTGGATCTCATATAAGTGGAATTATCCATTTGTCCTTTTATGTCTGGCTTATTTTACTTAGCGTAAGATTTTTTTTGTGTTCATCCATGTTATAACATGAATCAGAATTCTATTCCTTTTTATGACTGATTTTTTTTTTTTTTTTGAGTTGGTGTCTCACTCTGTCACCCAGACTGGAGTACAGTGGCTGCTCCTGGCCACCGCAGCCTCGAACTGCTGGGCTCCGGTGATCCTTCCGCCTCAGCCTTCCAAGTTGCTGGAACTACAGGCGCACGCTACCACACCCAGCTAATTTTTTATTTATTGTAGAGATGAGATCTCGCCAAGTTGCCCAGGCAGGTCTCGAAGCCGCGGGCTCAGGCAATCCACTCACCTCAGCCTCCCAAAGTGCGGGATTACAGGCTGAGCCACCGAGCCTGGCTATGACTAATATTTTAAAATATATATACCATATTTTCTTTGTCCTTTAATTCTTTGGTGAGCAGATTTGGGTATTCACCTTTAGTTATTATCAATAATGTTACTTTTGAGTGTTGATGTACAAGTAGTTTGAGTCCCTGATTTCACTTCTTTTATCAATATACCTGAGAATAATTACAGAATTTTATGGTATATTTAACTTTAGAAGACTACCAAGCTGTTTTTCACATAGGCTGCATGATTTTGCAATCCTGTCATCAATACTTGAGCTTCAGTTTCTCCACCTCTTTGCCCACATTTGTTATTTTTCCATTTGTACTTGTTTTTCCTAAATAGCTATCCCAGTGGGACTCAATTGATATCACCTGTGGTTTTAATTGCTTAACATCTAATACTTGTGATCATTTTTTCATGTTTTTATTTATTGGCCATTTGTGTATTTTCTTTGAAAAAATGTCTATTTAGGTCATTGCTCATTATTGAATTGTGGTTTTTTTTGTTATTGAGTTTTGTGAGTTCTTTTATAGTTTGGGTTTTAATCCCTCTTCATTTCTATGATTTGTAAATGTATTTCCCCATTTTGAGAATTTTCTTTGCAGTTTTTTTGAGCATTCTGTCATGTATAAAAGTTTTTAATTTTGATGAAGCTCAGTTTATTTACTTTTTTGTTTTCTGTGCCTCTGGCATTATTTCCAAGAAATCACTGCTAAATCCAGTATCATGAAGATTTCTCCTTTGTTTTCTTCAAAGAGTTTTATGATCTTAGCTCTTAAGTTTATGTCTCTGATTACATTTGGATTTAATTGTTGCTCATGGTGTAAGATAAGGGCCAATTTCATTCTTTTCATGTGGATATTTCATTTTGGAAGCACCATTTATTAAAAAGTCTAGCCTAAATATTATGAATGCACATAACAGACTTGTGCATACTATTTATAATGTTAATACTCATGATGCTATTTATATTCATTTTTGGTTATTGCACCAGGTAGCAAACATTAATTTTGTTCTTGTTGATTTGAGTATTCTGTAGTAGGTTTTCAGTTATTCTATATCGCTTTTTACACTGGTTCTTAAACTTTGAAGAATATGATTTCTTTCTCCAAGGAAGATACAGCTTTGGCTTCATGTATTACTTTTCATTTTAAACTTTATCGGTATTTCTAGCATAATTTTAAATATTTGCTTTGTAGACAAGAATGATCTTTTTGTAGTTGATTTTTAAATAGCTTACCTTTGTTTAGTGATATTGTAGTTGAGTATTTTGAAAATTTAGCAGGGGATCTGAAAATTGCACATTTATGGGAGGGGTTTGTAGGACCTTTCAAGGAAACATTCATTTAAAAAATGTAAGTTAATATAATTCTGGTGATTTTTTTTTCCTGTTGAGTACCTTGTAGACATTAAATGCTGTTATATAGACTTAATTATAACTCATTCAGTTTACAGACAAAGATAATTAGAATATGGCTTACAGTGTATAAGGTTTATATGGTTTAATTAGAAGCAGAGCTATAAAATGAATGTTTTAATATTTTATTGAAGAGTCCAGTATTTTACATACATTATTCATATGCATTTTAAAATAACAGGTATATTTCACATATGAATTTGATCATGGGTTATTTAATACATAGATGCAGGGTCACAGATTTGAAGTGTTTTGAAGTATAGTGTTACTAAAGAACCAATAAGAGCAGATGTTTTATTCTTTATGTTAATTGCCAGAGTATTATTATTTAATTTGGTTTTTAAAGTTCGTGTCTCATTTTAAGATAAGCAGTGATGCTCTTAAAAGCAAATCAGCTGGGGCATGGTGACTCAAGCCTGTAATCCCAGCACTCTGGGAGGCCGAGGTGAGAGGATTTCCTGAGCCCATGGGTTCGAGACGAGCCTGGGTAACTTGGTGAGACCTCATCTCTACAATAAATTAAAAAATTAACCAGGCGTGGTAATGTGCACCTGTGGTTCTGGCAACCTAGAAGGCAGAGGTGGAAGGATCACCTGAGCCCAGCTGGTTGTCACTAGGTTGGCAGTGAGTATGCCACTGCACTCCAGCCTAGGTGATAGAGTGAGACTCCAACTCAAAAAAATAAACCTGGGCAACTTGGCGAGACCTCATCTCTACAGTAAATCAAAAAATTAGCCGGGCGTGGTAGCGCGTGCCTGTTGTTCTAGCTACTTGGAAGGCTGAGGCGGAAGGATCACCGGAGCCCAGCAGGTCGAGGTTGCAGTGGCTGGGAGCGGCCACTGCACTCCAGTCTGGGTGACAGAATGAGACTCCAACTCAAAAACAAAACAAAACAACAACCAAACAAGCCAAAAAACGCCCCCGAAAACCATACACACATAAAATACTTCATAGTATTTTCCAGATTTTAAATAGTGAATTTTAGCATATGTCTCATTTAAACATTTTTATACCATAACATTCTGTTTACTGGAAAACTCAAATATCTGAAGTTCTTTTTCATAAAATAAAAATTTGCATATAGTCAACAAAGTTATTTCTTCCTTATATGTTCTGTTCTTAACTGTCTTATGGAAGTAACTTGCTAACACCTCACTTTACAGCAGTACATTTTGGACAACAGTAATTTTATTTGGTTTAGTATATATTTAATTGTGTGGCATAGTTTGGTTTTTATTAGTTATAAATCTAAAATTGAAAAATTCATTTTATGCAACTCTATATTTTGTGCATTAATATTTTTCACTTTCTTTTGCAGCATTTTCAGTTAGCTTTGATTGACTGTAATTCCTGTACTTTGTCCAGTGCTGAGAGTGAGTATTTCTAAGTACAATACTTTTCTTTTCATCAAAGAAAATAAAATAGGACATTTCAAATCACGACTATGAGTACTCTGTCATTTATTACACTTTTGTTTCTGTTGATTATTGTGAAGAGAAATAAGACATCCAGCTGATTCAGAGACTTTAAGACATTACAGTTGAGTTGATTTTTTAAAAGACAGCATAATTATTTGATAACAATAGAAATAACTGATGTTTCTCAGAGCACTAACAAATTGTGGTTGCCTACTCTGCTCCAAGTATTATTGATAGTGATTAATCACTATTAATAATACTTGGAGCAGAGTAGGCAATCACTGTTTATAATTAGAAAAGTTGCTTTTCCATTTTAATGTCTTATGATTTATACATGTTATAGGTCTTGACTGTGAAATTTTTCATGCACTTGGAATGCTGCAAAATGAAGTTTTCAATGCTAAGTTACAAAAAAGTGAAAGTATTCTTGTTTTATAAATAAATTACAAGCATGTGATTTTGAAAGTAAATACATATTATTTTGGAGCTATTTAAGATGAATGACTACAATTCATATTTTGGAAACATTTCAGGAATTATGAAACTCTATATCATATGATCCTGTATTGTGGTAGCAAAGCCTAACAGAGAGTTAAAGTTTACATTTGACAACTTTTATGTCCATATTTATCCATGTCCATTTATAAATGAAAATTGCCACATTGAACATTTTTTTCGTTTTACATTTATACTTTTCTTAAAAGTGTATGTTTAAGGATGAAATATGGAGATTTTTATCTCACCAAAGATAATACTGTATTTTTGTGTGTTTTTTTGTTGTTTTTTTTTTTGAGTTGGAGTCTCACTGTGTTGCCCAGACAGGAGTGCAGTGGCCGCTCCCGGCCACCGCAGCCTTGACCTGCTGGGCTCTGGCGATCCTTCCGCCTCAGCCTTCCAAGTTGCCAGAATTACAGGCATGCGCTACCACACCCAGCTGAGTTTTAAAAATTTATTGTAGAGATGAGGTCTCGCTGCCCAGGCGGGTCTCGAACCCGCAGGCTTGGGCAGTCCCCTCAACTCAGCCTCCCAAAGGTGCGGGATTACAGGCTGAGCCACCGAGCCCGGCTTACAATAATTTTTTTACAATAATTCTTTCATGTGAGGGAACATATGACTGTCTGAGTGCAGTGTTCTCCAATATTGAGTTTGGAGAACTTACAAAAACCTTGGTAACATACTGAAGACGTAGCTTCCAGGCCTTTACCTAGGTTCACTCAATTAGAATCGTTTAAGAGCTAAATTTGGGAATGGGTAATTTTTTTCAAAATTTACTGGATAGAATTTATTTTTATAACACTGATTGAGAGAAAATGAGAGTGAGGAGTGAGTTGGGAAGGACGGGTCAGAAGGAAGGAGAGAAAAAGGGATGTCAAGAGAATTTCATCATTGCTATGGGAATTTAAAAAATTTGTATACATAAATAATCTGCTTTTAATTTTCAAAGGTTTTATGCTGATGGAGAGTTGGGCATAAAACAGTTCTGCAAAAAGAAGTCAAAATACTCTGCCTTTACTCAATTTTTAAAATAAACTATTTTGCTTTCTTCTTTTTCTTAGGTGGTTTGACCACTTTTCTTTACTTTTTCCTTCTTTAAGTAAAAGTTATTGTAAAAGGATTAAAAGAAAACTTATTTCTCCTGTATTGTTATTAGTATTTTGATCTGTGACTTTTTAAGTATAAACATGTGGTGTGAAAAGCATTTCTTTTTATATAATAACTTTGCTTTTTTTTAAAGATAGTAGACTTTTGAATACCATGTGTTTAGCATATGTAAACATAAAACGTTATATTTACCTAATGTTTTGATTAAAACTTTTTATGAATTATATTTACCTGTTGAAGATTTGAACGTTTATTAGAATTATAAGTAAGTGGGTTAAATTTGCATTTAAATTTGTATTTAAAAATAACATTGAATATTTTCTGGTATTTTCATGATTTTTAGCAGGTTTAATTGTGTATTGTTTCATTAAAAACAAAAGTTACATTTCTAATTAAAGTATATTTTATAGTTTTAACATTTGCGTTTGCTGTATATTTTATATTATCTTTATTTTTATTTTATTACCTGAAACTTGCCTATAGTGTAATTGATCTTTTCTCATGATCCATTGCAGTTAAATTTCATATTGCCCACTTGTATGAAACACAGGTAAGTGTTTTAACTTACCTTTAAGATAATAACAAGACCTGAGAAGTAAAGTTCTCACCTATGCTTTAGGTGAAATATAATATAATATACCTGACATTTTCATAGTTTAAGTGAAATAAATATATCAGAGTTGAATTAAGTTCTCAGTCCATTTAGTGACTACATTTAGTGTTTTATACTCATTAGATGTGTTTGGAATTATGTTTAATGATCTAAGTATTCAAGACAAAAGAATTTGAAATTTGTATTGAATATGTTATAGTAGTTTTTATAACTACTTAAATTCTGTGTGACTTAATTTACTTCTTAATCACAATACTTGCTGTGTTTTAAGTAGTGTCATTTAATATGACTTACCACTATGACTATATTTAAGAATGTTGCTGTTATATCTGTGTCTGCATTTCTTTTAAACTAATGAATGTTTGTAATAAGGCATATGTTGTAGAAATTTCTTTTGTTTCTCTCTAAAACTTTGATATCTTCTAAACATCTTACTATGTGAAAGTAGTTATCACTACTTAGGGGTTGTTTTGTTTTTAAAATAATTTTAGTTTAATTTTATAACATTTTGCTTTATCAAGTAGAGTTTGTATGATTAAAACTATGTTAACATAAATTTGCAGACTGTAGTGGAAAATTAGGAGACTAAAAACAGTTTTCATTGAGTAAATATTATGTAGGTAAACATTTCAAATTTTAGTTGTGATATATAACATAGATTTAATAGCAGCATTGCATGGGAAAAAAGCTTTTTATGTGTATATGTAATTTGTCAGAGTTAGCCGTAAGTTTCTATTACAAGTACAAAATCGTGAGAGGGAGAAGTCTATGTGATACAAGAGTATGCCCCAAACAGGAAAGATGCTGATATCTCCCATGGTTTATATTACAAGTGAATGCAATAAAATATAGATCACTTTAGTAACTGGTTTCCAAATTCAAGTGAGGAGGAATTTTCATGAGACATTTAAAAAAGTTATCTTTAGATTCTCTATCCCACCTCTCCCTGTGTCCTATAAGAGTGTGCACGCATGCACAGACACACAGACACACACACACACACACACCCACACACAACTGCCATAGAGTTTCTGAATTAAGAGTTGATATACCCTCAAGTTAGGATATTGTACTAATCTAAATATTAATTCTGTTTTTCAAAATGCACTTTGAGAATGGCCTATCTTTTTATGTGATTGGAAATTACCAAATCAACTTTTTGGTACATATTCTTTTTATATTGGTTGTATTGTTCTTCTTTAAGGAGAACAATTTGATATTGGGAAAGAAATTTTAAATGCATTCTATTTATTATTTATGTATGTTAGGATATTAAAATTATCTTAATTTTATTGAAATCCTTAAAGAAAGAAAAGCATGAATTTTAAATGAATAATCAGTGAACCTATATAATTTTTTAATATGAATTTAAAAATAGGACTACATCTGTTATTTGATTGCATAGTAGATGTCAGTATAATAGAATGTGGACATTAACTCCCAACTAAGTACAGTCTTCTCTGAAATGGAAGTATTCGTAGTTCACTTATAACTTCATGTTAGTGAATATTTTCAGTGGAATTCTTCATCTCATTGGATGTTTTTCTTTTAATCAAGAATTATTCTTCTCATTTAAAACATTTTATAATATGTTCTGTATTGTCAGAAGTAATGTTGTATGGGTGCATATGCTGTTTTTTGATGTTCCTAATTTTTCACCTGTAAATGACAGTTCTTATTTATAAACACTGGATTTTCTTTAATCTTTTGAGTGTCAGCTTCTGTTATCTGAGTAATTTCTTTTACTTCACCCTGAAATAATTTGCTATTTCTCAATCCTTAATAACCAATGAAGTAGATTTTGTAGTTCCTTGGGTAAACTTACATTTTACCTATATGCTATCATTATGATGAGTTACACTGATTCTTAAAAACTATGTAAATTCTCAACAATGCCAGCAAAAATAATCCCAACTAAAGATAAATCTACTAAAAAACCCCTAGCAATCCAAATTTAATTACACATCAAAAAAGCATCATATTCCATGACCAAGTGGGAATTATTTCTGGGATGTAATGATGATTAAAGCATCTACAAACAATAAATGCCAAGCACTATATAAGTAGGATGAGGGCAGAGTCATATAATCATTTCAATAGATGGAGAAAAAGCAGTTGACAAAACTTTTCATAAGTGGATAAAGAAGGAATGTGTCTCAACACTTTTAAGGCTGTATTTCACAAGTGTACATCTTATATACTCAATTGAGAAAAGATTATCTTCCTATCACATCAGGAACAAAACAAGGATGCCAATTTATATATATTTTTATTCAGCATAATACTAGAGGTCCTAGCTAGGGCAGTTATGTATGATAAAGAAATAAGAGACATCCTTTGTGGAAAAAGAAGTAAACGAAGAAAATAGTCTGTTTTTTGCAGAAGATATGATCTTATCCATAAAAAAATCCTAAGATCTACACATATACACACGTAACTTGTTAGAAAGAAAACCCAATTTTTAATAAAGTTGCAGGATACAGATAAACATACAAATATCGTAATGTTTAGACAAAAGCAGAAGGGAATAAAAGAGTAAATGCATTCTACATTTAAAAAAAAAGAAAAGAAATAATGAGTGATTCCAAAATGAAACTACAAACAAGTCTCATTTAAAACAACACTAAGCCGGGCTCGGTGGCTCACCCTGTAATCCCGCGTCTTTGGGAGGCTGAGGTGAGTGGATTGCCTGAGCCCGTGGGTTCCAGATCCGCCTGGGCAACTTGGCAAGACCTCATCTCTACAATAAATCAAAAGCCAGACGTGGTAGCGCACGCCTGTATTTCTGGCTACTCGGAAGGCTGAGGCAGAAGGATCACCAGAGCCCAGCGGGTTGAGGCTGTGGTGGCCGGGAGCGGCCACTGCACTCCAGTCTGTGTGATGGAGTGAGACTCCAACTCAAAAAATAATAATAATAAAAATAAGACAACATTAAGAAAGAAATACATTATATTCCAGTCAAGGAGTTGTATGATCTGCCATCTGAAATCTATTTAGCATTGTTGAACGAAATTTGAAGATGGCACAAGTAAAGGGAAAGCCGTCTATCTCATGCTCATGGATTAGTAGAGACAGTATATCAAAACGTACATACTTAATCCTTATGTGATCTACAGATTCAGTATAATCCCTAAATAATTCCAGGGGCATTTTGCACAGAAATATGGCAGGCTATTGTAAAGTGTTTGTGGAATCACAGGACACCTTAAATAGCTAACACAGTCTTGAACAATAAAAAGCTGGTGTGTCCTACTTCCACCTTTCAAAGTATATTGCAAAGCTTTAGTAATCAAAATGGTAAGATAATGGCATACAAACAGACATATATACCAATGGCATAGAATAGGAATTCACATATATATGATAAGCTAATATTTGATAAAGACTCCCAAGAATACACAATGGAAAAGGATGGTGTTTTCAATGAGTGCTGCTTGGAAAACTGAACATGCACTTGTAAAAAGTGAAACTGGATTCTTAAGCCATTTCGAGAAGCAAGTAAAAATGGAATAAGGACTTAACCATAAAATTTGCAACCATTTGAGAAGAAAACGGGAAAATCTCCATAACATTTTTCTTCTCAATGTTTTTTTTTTTTTTGATATGTCACAAAAAGTTTAAGTAGTGAAAACGAAAGTGGATTGCCTCAATGTGATAAGCCTCTGTGCAGAAAAGGAAACAACACAATTAAAATGCAACCTGGGAAATTGCAAGATAGTATTCACAAACCACTGTTGCCAACACCCAGAGCATCTCAGTAACTCATATAATTCAAGACCCAAAACAACTTGAACAAGAAATAGACAAAGGACTTGAATAGATATTTTTCCAAAGAGAACATAATTTGTTCAATACCACCAAGAAGGAAGGAAATACAAATCAAAATCGCATCAACTGTTATTTCATATCTGTTAGGGTGATTATAAAAATTTTAAAAAGAAGTGTTGCTGCGGACAAGGAGAAAAAGGAACTGTGTGGAGTCCTGAAAGGGATTGAAATTATTGATAGCCATTATGGAAAGCAGAGCAAAATTTCTGAAAAATAAAAATATCAAGTAGACAATAAAGCTGATTGAGTGCTTATGACCAGCATGAAAGACAAAATCAGAACAGATTAAAAGCATAAGCTGAAATAGGGACCGAGCGCTTACTTCATAGACACCGACACCAAAAGTACAAGTTATAAAAAGAGGTTTAGTCAAGAGCTGGCCGGCAGCCACTTGTCTGCTGGACATGCCAGTTCCACAGGAAGGGTACCCCTTTGCTGTAGGGGCTTGCTTAAACGGGGCAAAACCTCGTTGGGACTTTCCAAGTGGGCCAAACTGCAACATCGTGGAGGCCTAGGTACGTTTCAAGCAATGCTAGCGGGGGTCACAGAAGTGAAAAAAAAAAGCTGTTGGACAGTTTAACCCAGCCAGCAGGTGCTGTTGTCCGTTTCCAGGAAGGGAACTTTTTTTTTTTTTTAAACTGTGCAAAGGTTGAGTGCATGCTTAGCCTAATTTTTGACATTGTCTTTTAAAACCCCCTTCCATATTCCCCCCTTTCTGTTGTTTCTGGAGTCAAATCATTGACTCTTCATATACGGGGTTATATCGAGTTCTGAGGACCATTAATTTTATTGATGACACACTATTTTTAACATAACAAAGGAGGCCTTTAACATAACAAAGCAAGGCCCTACTGTTATACCTATTAGGAGCAGGAGGAGAGGCCCCACCACTGCTGACATCAGGGTTGTGAGCCAGGGGGATCAAGAGAAGAGGGACTGATACCAATTTCCCGAGGCTTGTCTTTGCAGCTTTATTTTAGATTGTCTCTTACCAGGGCAAGAGTGTCACGGATGACCCCGGATTGGTTTGCGTAGAAACAGCATGTTTCTCCCAGCGCCATGCATAGCCCTCCTTGCTTCATGAAGAGGAGATCAAGTCCCCTCCTGTTTTGGAGCACGACCTTGGCTAAGGAATTAACTTGCTGCTCTAGGCGGGATATGCTCGACTCCAGGAGTCCCAGGTCCTTATCAACATGTTTACTTAGCTCTTTGAGGTTTTAGTCCCCAGTGACCAGAGAAGCTGTACTTATTGCTGTGAACCCTGCAATTCCTAGGCTAATGAGGAGGGGCACTAATATGGGGACCCGCTTGGATCGCCCGAGGCCTGAGAGTCCAAGGTGTTCTCGTCCCTCCGTTCCTTCATAGATATATACCTGGAGTAGTATATGCACCAAGACACAGATTTCTGCGGTGTCCCTGAAATATTCCAAAGCAATCCAGGGCGTTATGCCTTGTGTACAAGCAAACCAGGTGGTGGTGGGGGTGCAACCAGGTGGTGGTGGAGGTCTTTAGAAGTTTTTGGATTGGGGATACTTTTTACAGAGGTGGTATCACACGACATTTGGTAGGGAGAATTATAAGTAATAAGTATAAGAGGAAGAATAAAAGCAAGATCCACGTCCTTGAAGATCTCCCAGAGTAAGGGCCGAGTTCTGTTTCCAGGGACATAGTCCTAAGGACTGAGCTGTAGCGAGGTTAAGAATGTGTACATGCTTTTTGGTGTTGCCTATTGAGTTCACTGCAATTCCTACCTAATAAGGGGGTCGAGGGACTAGGCATAGCCAGCAGTCTTTTGTTACTTCAGGACGAGTGGCATTTGCAAACCAGTAAACAGCAGATAGCATAGGGAGGAAATGATTTTCATTTCTGGGTGCTAATGCGATGGGTAGGGAGCGGGACCTGCCCCCAAAATTGTAGGGTAGGTACAACCAGACGCCTGGGGCGGTTGGGTTGGGGGGTGTTCAGAAGGTTCAGGTTTTTGGAGAATCAAGTTGCTGTTGGGACCTACAGGATTTAGGGTGTGGGGGATGGCCTGCCTTTGAATAGTACACAGCATGCCAGGATCGGGTCCTTCAGCATACATTCTGAGCCCCCATGTTTTACCCATTTCCCATACCTGGAGGATGCTGAGGGCATCCCAAAGTATTATAGTGCGTCTAAGTGGGTTGCATGTTTGCATTTGGCTGCATTTGGGAAGCAGGCTTTCTCCTGCGTAGGCTTATGTATGGGTCTCGGCTTTTCCAAGAGCAATAGTTTCGCACCCCCATGCAGCACAGTGGTATTGTCCTCCTTTGTGGCAATGGGCTGGTCCTGATGCCAGGCAAGCATACAAACCAACAGATTTAAGTCCTTTTTTATAAGCTAAGGTGCCGCATTCATCAGTGTGTGCCCCCGAGGGTTAGACCTGGCCATAATCTACAAAGGTCAAAATTAAAGACAGGCTGCCCGCTTCCTCTGTAGGTGGCAATTATGGTCCCAGTGGCGGTATTTCTCAGTTCCCAGGAATAGTTCCCTGGAGTATAGGGATGACACGGGTTAGGTCAATAGGCCTCAAGCTGGGGAAAGTATGCAAGGAATATGATTAAGATGCTGGGGCCCGCAAAAGTCTCATCTTTAGAGGATCTTCTCCAGTAGCTGGTTTGACGACTTTCCATGTTTCCAGGGGGCGGTGGTGGCTGCCGTTACTTGTGAATGATGAATCCAGGGGTGGACACCGCTGACTTTGATGGCCATAGGAGTAGTAAGGATTACCATGTGGGGCCCCTTCCACCTTGGGGTGAGAGCCTCAGCTTTGTGCCGTTTTATCCAGACCTGGTCACCGGACTGGAACGGGTGTGGATGTTCTGGAACTGGCTTCCGGAAGGCTGCCTGCACGGTCTCAGTGACAGCTTGCGGAACTCTTTGAAGAGCCTGCAGTGACTGAAGCAAATTATGGTTAGACAGTTCTAGTGCCTTTTCCAGTCCAATTTTGGAAGTAATGGCGGGGGCCGTCCAAACAGAATTTTGAAGGGGATTAGACCCTTGATGTAGAGGGTACACCTGGCCCTTAAGAGGACATAGGGAAGGAGTGTTACCCAACCTTCGCCAGTCTCCAGGGTTAATTTGGTCAAGGTCTCTTTAAGCGTCCGATTCATTCTTTCTACCTGTCCTGAACTCTGGGGATGATAAGCACAATGTAAGTTCCAATTTATCCCCAAGGTTTTTGCAATACCTTCAGTAAGTTTAGAAATAAATGTTAGGCCGTTATCTGAGCCTATTGAGATAGGTAGACCATATCTTGGTATGATGTCATTTAAGAGTTTCTTTACTGTTACAGAAGCAGTTTCAGTTTTTGTAGGAAATGCCTCGACCCATCCCGAGAAGGTGTCTACCAAGACCAATAAGTATTTGTATCCATATTGCCCATATTGGTTTGACTTCTGTGAAGTCTATTTCCCAGTGTCTCCCGGGGTTAGTCCCCTATCTCGGACCCCTTGGGTGGATACACTGACCTTAGCATTATTAGTCTGCTGGCATGACACGCAGCCTTGAATGAGCTCCTGGGCGAGCTGGCCCAGATGAGGGAGATAGAATTCTTTTCTCACAAGTTTGGTTAGTTTTGTCCTTCCCAAATGAGTACCTCCGTGGAGCTGCCTTAGGATTTGTTGTCCCAGGACTCGAGGGAGGAAGCTTCTGCCATCCTGAAGTTGAAACCATCTGTCTGGGTTTGAGGTTGTCTGCAATTTTTGTGCAGCGAGGAGGTCCTCTTCTGTATATTTTGGTGGCTCACATAGAACCGGAGGAGGCAGCACCAGCAGGCAGGTGGTTCTGAGGTAAGCAGCTTCTCTGGCTGCTTGATCTGCTTTTCTATTTCCTATTGCCTCTTTTGAGCTTCACTTCTGGTGGCCTGGGCAATGGATGATGGCGACTTGTTTAGGGGCCCATACTGCTGCCAGGAGGTCTAAGACCTCCATTTTATTTTTTATAGTTTTCCCCTCTGCGGTGAGCAATCCCCACTCCCTGTAAATTGTCCCATGAACGCGTGCAGTTGCAAACGTGTACCTGCTGTCAGTGTAGATGTTGACAACTTTTCCTTCACCTGCTCTTAGGGCTTCGGTTAGGGCAATCAGTTCTGCTTTTTGGGCCGATGTTCCCTGCGGAAGAGGCTCAGCCCAAATAGTTTCCCGTACAGTGGCCACAGCTGCCCCTGCATACCTTACCCCATTCTGGATGAAACTGCTGCCATCCGAGAAAAGCGTTGGGTCGGGGTTTGTTCTCGGGACATTGGTTAGGTCCCAGCACAGCTTCTGGAACCCAGCTGTTTCATAACAACAATGCAGTGGCCCCGTGTAGTAAAGTTCCGGTAGTAAAGTTGCGGGGTTCAAGCTGGAGGTATGCTGGAACTTGATGCGGGGTTGATCTAAAAGCAGCACTTGATAGTGAGTTATTCGGGCGTTTGACATCCATTTGTCAGGGCCCCTCACAGTAAAGACTCCACTGCATGCGTGGCCGTGACAGTCAGTGTCTGCCCCAGTGTTAGTTTGTCTGAGTCCTTTACTAACATGACAATGGCTGCCATAACCTGCAAGCAGGGTGGCCAGCCCGAGGCTACCGGGTCCAGTTTTTTTGACAGGTAGGCGACCAGCCTGTTCCATGGGCCAAGCTTTTGGGTTAGGACCCCCCCAGGCGATGCCTCATCTTTCATCCATATAAAGGTGGAGAGAATTTTCAGTATCCGGCAAGGCCAGGGCCGGAGCTGAGACCAGGGCATTTTTAAGGGCTTGGAAAGCTTTGCCCCCCTCCGGTGTTATTTAAAATTAGCCTCTGGTCCCTTGGTTATTTCATAGAGGGGTTTTGTGAGTTTAGCAAACTTAGGGATCCATAGTCGGCAGTATTTTACAGCGCTCAAGAATTCCCACACCTGCCTTTTGCTTCCTGGGGCTGGGGTGCCTTTTATAGCCCCAATGCACTGGGCAGTCAGGGATTTTTTTGCTAGTGGAGTTTTTCGTGTGCTGCCAGTTCCTCTTTTCCCTGTTGGCTGCTTGGGCTTAACATCCTGTAAAGCTGCTACTACTATTTGGTCATCTTTTTGATTTGTTGCTCTTCAAGCAAACTCTATTATGGAGCTTCTGGGCTACACCAGATAATTCTGATAAACTTTTCCCTTCAAATCCTTCAATTTTCTGCAATTTCTTTCTTATATCAGGGGCCGACTAGGAGAGAAAGGCTATAACTAAAGCCCTCTGATCTTCTGGAGCCTCTGGGTCTATGGGAGTGTACATCTGTAAGGCATTCCAGAAAAGCTGTGGGAGATTCTCGTGGGCCCTGAGTTGCCTCACTTACCTTAGACAAATTTGTGGGCCACCTAGCAGCGGCCCGGAGATCCCCCATTAGGGTCTGGCGATAAGTAGTGAGACACTCCCCACCGTGATCGGTGTTTGGGTTCCAATTAGGCTTCTCAGTGGGGAAGACACAGTTCACATGTCCCTACTCTGCCAGTCTGCCGTCCGGTCCCAGGACCAATTTCCTTGCTTCCTGATGGATTCGTTCTTTTTCCTCTGCAGTAAAAAAGGGCTTGGAGGACCTGTTGGCAGTCATCCCAAGTGGGCTGGTGGGTGAAGAAAATAGTTTCTAAAAGGCCTATGAGGCTCTGAGGTTTTCAGAGAACACCGATCTTTGTGCTTCCAATTGTAAAGATCACTAGTAGAGAAAGGGACATAAACCATAAAGGGCTGGCCTCCCAAACCTCCCACGTCTGGTGCCGGGGCCTGTCTCAGGGGGAGGACTGTGGAAGTGTGTGGTTCTGAGTTCCCTGAATATGAGTCGGGGCTAGTCAGTTCATCTGGGGCGGTTGGGCCCTTGGGAGACGCATGGGGAAGAGGGTGATAAAGGGGCTGATACGAGGACCCACTCCTGGTGAGTGACGGGCTGAGAACGTTGTGGACCCCCTGCTTCCACTCAGATGTAGAGTAGCGGGGGAGAATTTCATCGTCCGCCGGTGGGCTCTGGAGGACCGATGGCTTTTGGAGTTTCCTGTAGGGCTAAAACACGAGAAGAATTAGCTCTCTTTTCGGCTTTCTTTATCCATGATGGCTGCTGCATTACCAGGAGGTACCAGGGGTGACAGTGATGTATGGGATCTGGTCCGGGTGGCATCGATAGATGAACTGTCGGACCTTCCCCACTATGGCAGGGTTAAAGGTCCCCTCCGGCAGCCAGCTGCAGTTAGGAAATGTGGGCCATTCAAGGAAACAAAAGGTGGCTAGGTTCCTTTGGTTTACCTGATAAACTGACTCCTGTGCCACTCCTTGGAAATCCTTGAAGTGGCACAAACCGGCTGCAGAGAGGTGTCAGGCTTAGAGCACTGCTGCCCCATAATATCAGTAGCAATGATAGACACAACAGTGACTAACACTGAACAAATAAAGACAATAACACAAACTGAACAGACAGACCTAACTACCGGAGGGCAATACCAGAGGGCCCAGTGACGTCTCACTGGGATCTCGGACCCAGGAATTAGTGCTGTGTCCAACTTTCCTGCGGATCCAACCAGAAGTGCGCACAAACAGAACAGGAGCTTGACTCACCTCTCAGAGGACTCTGGGGATGTTGTGAGTCTGCCAGAGACGACAATCAGCCGTTTGCGAGTCCACAGACTCACCAGACATGACGAACACTGAGGTTCGCAGGTATGCAGACCCACAAGGTCAGCTGGTGATTGGGGCTGGGGATTAAACTCTCAGATCTCCCGGGCGAGCCCCCAAATGAAATAGGAACTGAGTGCTTAATTCACAGACACCAACACCAAAAGTACAAGTTATAAAAAGGAGAGGTTTATTAGCCAAGAGCCACTGGCGGCCACTTGCCTGCTGGACATGCCAGTCCCACAGCAAGGGCCCCCATTTGCTGTAGGGGCTTGCCTAAATGGGGCAAAACCACATTGGGACTTTCCAAGTGGGCCAAACTGCAACATCGTGGAGGCCTACGTACTTTTCAAGCAATGTTAGCAGGGTTCACAGAAGAAGAAGAAGAAAAAAAAAAGCTGTTAAAAACAGTTTAACCTAGCCAGCAGTTGCTGCTGCCAGTTTCCAGCAAGGTAACTTTTTTTAAACTCTGCAGAGGCTGAGTACGTGCTTAACTGTGCAAAGGCAGAGTACATGCTTAACTGTGCAAAAGCTGAGTTTATGCTTAGCCTAATTTTTGACATTGTAGATGTTTTTTTAAGCCCCCTTCCACAAAAACAAATGTAGCAATGATTTGTTTGTCAATGCATCCAACACTAGAAAGATAAAGTGTTCCTTGCTTATGATGGAATTATTTACACTTTCAGTTGTGATGTCAATTCGTACAAAGCCTTATAGTATTAGACATGACCACTGCTGGTCATAGTGGTGCATACCTGTAATTCCAGCACATTGGGAGGCCGAGGCAAGAGGATTGCTTGATGTCAGGCATTCAAGACAGCCTGGGTAACAAAGTAAGACCTTTCCCTTCAAAAAAAAAATGGGATGGCTCAGCCTGTACCCCAGCACTTTGGGAGGCAAAGGTAAGAAGATTGCATGAGGTCCGGGGTTCAAGATCAGTCCGGGCAATTTTGTGAGACCTCATCTCTCCAATAAATCACAAAAACTAGCCAGGTGTGGTGGCTACTTGGAAGGCTGAGCCTGAAGGATCATCACAGCTTAGCAGGTCGAGAGCGTTGGCCGGGAGCGTGCCACTGCACTCCAGTCTGGGTGACAGAGTGAGACTCCGACTATAGCTAAAAAAAAAAAGAAATAAAGAAAAAATGATATCAATATGTATTCTTACTAACATTCTAGAAAATCAAAATACATCTGAAATACACACAAATGTATAGCTAGAATCACTTAATGAAATTTATACTCAGAGGTTTGAGAATCATTAAGTAAAATTTTTTTGACCACTTCTGGAAGCACTAAATTATTAATTACAAGAGTGGAAATCTTAATGCAGTAAGATAGGAAATAAAAACATTAATACAGGTTGCAATGGAAAAAATAAAGTCATTTTTATTCTCAGTTAATATAATTGTTTATGTAATTACAAAATAAAAGAAAAAAAATCCCAAAGGTAAGTTCAGCAGATTCAAAAGAATACAAGATCAATATATAATAAGATGTCAGATGCTTTCCAGAGTACTAGCAAGAGTATATTGAATAGCTGATATACAGGAAAATAGTTGACTTTTTAAAATAATCCTTTTCTAAGTAATGATTGGGATTTGAAATCTAGGAAATAAAATCTGCATCATTGATGCTAAGTAATAAGTACCTGTTAAGAAACATTACCAGAAATGTTTAGGATTTTAACATGGAAATTTGCAAAAACACTTTTTTTTTTCAAGTTGGAGTCGCACTCTGTCGCCCAGACTGGAGTGCAGTGGCCGCTCCTGGCCACCGCAGCCTGGACCTTCTGGGCTTTGGCGATCCTTCCTCCTCAGCCTTCCAAGTAGCCGGATTTACAGGCATGTGCTACCACGCCCGGCTGATTTTTTGATTTATTGTAGAGATGAGGTCTTGCTGCCCAGGCGGGTCCTGAACCAACGGGCTCAGGCTGAGCCAACGAGCCTGGGTAAAAACACTTCTTAAAATCTTTCTTGGTTAAAAAAGAAAAGATGAAAGAAGGAAAAATGGCAAACAGCAATCCATGAACTCTATTGATTGGAAAACTCAGTATAAAGATACCAGTTTGTAGCCATTTCATTGGAAGAATCTATGCAACTCCAATCAAAATTTCAACCATTAAAAAAAAATAATTGACAAGGTGATCCTAGATTTATATGAAAGGCATATCGCTATTCATGTATTTCACCACTATTTGTTGAACTTCTATCCAAAGTGATTCACAAATCAACACAATTCCCATAGCTACGTTTTTTTTCTTTCCCTTTTTTTTTTTTTGGTGAAAAATAGAAAAATACATTACCAAATTAGTTTGATCTTTTCACCTTGAATAGTTTTTTAGTACTTATCTAAAAAATCACTTGGGAATACATCTAGTTCTTAACTCTTTACTACTGTTTCATTGACCTATATGTGTAATCTTTAAATGACTACTACAACTTTGTGGTAAATTATATATCTGGAAAGTGTAATTTCTTCAACAGTGTTGTTTTTGTGATTGTTTTGGATATTCTGCCAGACACCTCGAAAATTCGTACTAATTTGATAATGTGTTTTTCTATTTCTGACCAAAAAAAAAGAGAGAAAAAGAAAAGGAGCTGTTGAGATTGTGTCGATTTTTGAATCACTTTGGATAGTGTTGTCATCTTAACAATGTTGATTCCTCCTGCCTGTAAAACACAGAGTGTTTTTCCATTTCTTCAGATGTTTTATTTTATTCACCAATGTTTATGTTCAAATTTAATCCTAGATAGTTTATTTTTATTCTTATTTGTTATTTTTAATGGTGTTTTAGTTTCTTTTTTTCATTGTTCAGTGCTGATGTATGGAAGCACAACTGTTTTTTGCATGTTATCATTTACCCTGCAATTCTGATGAATTTGTTTATTTAACTTTGGTAGTTTTTTTGTGCATTCTCTGTTTATACATATATATGTGTATATGCACACATATATATGAAAGTATGGAGTATATATTTACATACATACTATATATATGAAAGTATGGAATATATATTTTCTTTATACAGAAACATGTCATGCAAATATGATCAGTTTTACTTGTTTTTACTTATATTTCTTTTGTCTTTCTTAATTGCTCTGGTTAGAACTTCCAGTAAACTGTTGAATAGTAGTTGTGAAATAGAGATACGTGTCTTGTTCCTGGTTTAGAGGCAAATCTTTCCGTCTTTTATCTTTGAATATGGCATGTACGTATCAGGTTGAGAATTTTCTCTGTATTTATAGTGTGTTGAGTGTTTTTAAAATGAAAAGTTATTGAATTCTATGAAGTTCTTTTACTGGTTAAATTGAGGTGTGTGTGTGTGTGTGTGTGTGTGTGTGTGTATTACATTGAATGAGTTTTGTATGTGGGGCCAATTTTTTCATTCTGGAAGTATGTCACATCTCATCATGGTGTGTAATACATTTAAATATGCTGCTGAATTAAGTTTGCTAGTATTTTTTCTGAAAATGCGTAAAAACTATACTTTTTTAATAGAAAGGAAAATAGCTTTTATTTTTAGTTCGAATAACTTACTATTAAAGTTCATGTTAAGTGGAGTATGTTCCATTTGCTTCTTGCGGACAGTGGATGATTGAGTTTTTCAATCTAACAACTTTGGTATAATCATATTATAGTGACAATTTTCAGCTGTATATTTTAATAAAAATTTGAGTTCTTTTGTTATGAATAAAACTAACTACAGTCAAAAATGAAAATCTCTGCTGTGGTATTCATCTTATGTCTCTGCTTTGATCTTTATTGTTTCCTTCCTCTGTACTTATGTGTTCTTTTTTTGATCTTTAACATGTAAAGTCATTAATTTGGTTTCTGTTGTCTTTTAATATGTAGCTATGCATAGGTATAAATTTCTTTCTAAACACTGTTTTGGCAGCACCTCTTAAGTTTTGATTATGTTTTGTTTTTGTTTTCATTTGTCTGTAGATATTTTCAGATCTCCCCTGAGCTTTTTTCTTTCATTTATTGCTGAATGAGCTTGTGTTATTTACTTTTCACAAATTTGTAAATTTTACAGTTTCCTTTTTGTTACTGATTTTTCATTTTATTTCTTTGTGGGTGGAGACTGTAGTTTGTATTACAGTATTTAATGCTTTTAAAATTTATTGAGACTTGTTCTGTGGTCTATCTTGGAGAATGCTCCATATACAATTGAACGTATGTATACTGCTATGATAGCAGTAGGCCCAGTTAATGTAGCCGATATTTTCAAATTCTGTTTTCTATTCGTTTTTGAAAATGTGATGTTGACATATCTAACTATGTTTGAATAACTTTTTTTCTTTTTCAGCCTTTTGGTATTGGTGTTTTGTATTCTGGGACTTACTTTTTATATGTATATATGATTTGTATATATTCAAGTGCTGAAATGTCTTTTTTTGTCTGTTTTAAGAGTTTTTTGCCTCAAAGTTGATTTTACCGGAGATTAATGTATCCATTCCAAACTCTTTTGTGGTTGCTATTAATACGGAGTGTCTTTTTCACTATTTTTCTTTAGTCTTTTTGTGCTTTGTAATCTAAAGTATTTTTTATGGATAGCATGAAGTTAGGATTTGATTTTTGTAAACTGCCAACCTGTCTTTGAGTAGAGAGTTTATTCTGTTTACATTTAGATCGATAAAGGCTTCCTTCTGCCCTGTTGATTCCTTACATTTTAGAGCTTTTTAAAAATGTCTCATTCATTATTGCCGTCTTTTGTGTTTAATGTGTTTTGTGGTGTACTTTAAATTTGGCATCCCAGTCTTTTCCAATCTTCATAGTTTCTGTTGAAAGATTAGCTGTTCTTGGTTTATTTTGTTTGTGATTCACTTCTTGCTGCTTTCAAGGTTCTCTTTTTGTTTCTTCATAAATGCATTTAGATGTTGCTCTTTTGGACTGGTTGAACTTGTTGACTTTTTAGATCCCTAACTTTTATGAAATTTTCAGGTATTCACTTGTTTCTTCAAATATTATTTCTGCCTCTTTTCTCCTTCCTTTTTTACTATATTGACATATTTTACAGATTTCTAGTAATCTTTTAGGTATCTTTTAACTTTTTTTTTTTGTCCCTGGCTTTGCTTATTTTAACTGACTAGTTTATCTGACTAATTTTCAAATTTTCTGAATTGTTTGTTTATACAAATCTAATAATGAATCTCACTATTCAGTTTTCATTATTATCTCTTTAAGCCCCACATTAGTTTTCTTTTAGTAATCTTTATTTTTTAATTGAATTTATCAATTTATCCATTACCATTTTCTGATTTCCTTTTCCTCTTTGTACATGGTTAGTTTTTGCTCTTTAACCTATTTAGTTGAATGTTGGTCTGTAGTAAATTGTACAATATTAGTTGTAGGCTTCCTGTAGAGATATAATGTATGAACTTGAGGAAGTCTCTCTTTAGTCCTGAAACTTTGTATAACAAATGAATGTTGAATTTTGTCAGATCTTTTTCTGCATCTCTATATAAGGTCATGTGATTTTTGTATTTTAAACTTGTTGTCTGATGGTTTAAATTAATTGATTTTTAAATGTTGAGCCATCCTTGTATACCTGGATAAATCCTACTTGGTTGTGGTGTAAAATTTTTTAGATACCCTTGTTGTATTTTATTTCCTTATAATTTATTGAGGGTTTTTGCATTTATGCTTATGGGAGATTTTGGTTATAGTCATCCTTTCCTGAAAAGTCTTTTCATGACTTAGGTATTGGTATAGTGCTGGCCATATAGAATAAATTAGCAAATATTTCCTTTCCTTTTCTTTCTTTTGAAAGAAAGTGTAGAGAATTATCGTAATTCCCAAAATGTTTGGTAGAATTTAATGGTCAACTGATCTAGGCCTTTTGCCTTCTGCTTTAGATTAAATATTCCGTTTATTAGTCATGTTATGTATTTCTTTTGTGAGTTTTTGCAGGCTTCCTCATGTTATGTATTTCCTTTGTAAGTTTTTGCAGGTCGCATCCTTCAAAGAATTGGTCCTTCATCTAGGTTATCAATTTTGTAGACATAAAGTTCATAGCATTCATTAAGTATCCTTTCACTATCTATAGCATCTGTAACTGTGTTTGTTCTTTCATTTCTAACCTAGGTTATTTGTGTTGTCTTTCTTTTTTTTTTTTTTTTTGAGTTGGAGTCTCCCGCTCCCGGCCACCGCAGCCTCGACCTGCTGGGCTCCGGCGATCCTTCCACCTCAGCCTTCCCAGTAGCTGGAACTACAGACATGCGCTACCACGCCCGGCTAATTTTTTTTTTTGATTTATTGTAGAGATGAGGTCTCGCCTGCCCAGGTGGGTCTCGAACCCGCGGGCTCAGGCAATCCACTCACCTCAGCCTCCCAAAGGTGCGGGATTACAGGCTGAGCCACCGAGCCCAGCTTTTCTTTTTTCCTTATCCTGATGAGGGCTTTAGTGAGTTGATGAATTTTTTTCCAAAAAGATTAATTCAATTTTATTATCTGTCTCCTATTTCCAGTTGGTTTTTGCCTTATTTTTAAAATTTCTTCTGCTTGCTTTGCATTTAATTTGCTCTTCTTTTTCCTAATTTCCTAAAATGAAAATTTAGGTAATTAACTTTAAATGTTTCTTTTTTTCCCAATAAGTTTCCTCATTTCTAATATTTTTATTCCTGAAAGCACTGCTTTTACTGTATCCCACAAATTTTTAAGTTGTTTTCATTTTAATTTTGCTCAAAATATTTTTATTTTCTTGAGAACTCTTCTTGTACCCATATGTTATATGTAACTGTGCAGTTTAATTTTCATTTATTTTGGAATTCATCAGCCATATTATTGTGACTAGCTATTAGTTTAAATCTTTTGTTGTTGAGAGCATTACTACATATAATTTTTATTCTTTGGAATTTGTTAAGGTGTATGTAATGGCCTGGAATGTCTGTGTCTTGGTGAATATTCCATGCTACTTTGAGAAGAATGTCTGTTTTGCTGTATATTCACAGATAACAGTTACATTTGACTCTTGAACAACATGTGTTTGAACTGCTCAACTCCATTTATTTGTGGGTTTTTTTCAATAAATACCATCACCCTTGATATCCACAGGCTCCATGTACAGAATAAAATATGAGTTGAAATTACAGTGTTCATGGGATGTAAAACCCAGAGATATGAAGGGTGAACCTTTTTTTTTTTTTTTTTAAAGTAGAGATGAGGGCTCATCATATTGCCCAGGCTGATCTTGAACTCCTAAGCTCAAGTGATTGTGTTGCCTCCTAAAGTGCTGGGATTACAAGTGTGAGCCTCTTGTGCCCAACCAGGCTGACTTTTTATATACACAGGCTTCACAGGGCTGATTGTGGGACCTGAATATGCACATATTTTGGTAACTTTCAGAGTCCTGGAACCAATTCCCCACAGAAACCAAGAGATAATTCTATATCCAGTTAGTTGTTGGTGTTGTTGAGTACCACTGTGTTTTTCCTGACTTCCTGCCATTTGTTCTTTTCTGATGAACAGGTGTTAAATTCTCCTACTCTGATTATGGATCATCTATTATTTCTTCTTGATATTTTATCAGTTTTGCTTTATGTGTCTTTTGTTAGGCACACATACTTTAATAATTGTTATGTCTTCTTGAACAATTGATGGCTTTGTCATTATATAATGCTACTGTTTGTTTCTGCAAACTTAGTTTGCTTTGAAGTCTGGTGTGTTTTCTTCTTTCTGTTGATTATGATTAGCATAATATTTTTTCTATCTATTAATTAAAAAAAAAATTTAAGTCCAAGTTTCACTCTGTCACTGAGGCTGGAGTGCTTTGGCACTATCATAGCATACTGTAGCCTCAAAGTTCTGTGCTCTGGCTCCTAACTCAACCTCCTGAGTAACTGGGACTATATGCATGTGCCATTATGCCCAGCTAGTTTTTTTTTTTTCTTTTGAGTTGGAGTCTCACACCATTGCCCAGTCTGGAAGGCACACTCAAGGCCATCTAGCGTTGACCTGCTGGGTGCCGGTGATCCCTCTGCCTCAACCTTCCAAGTAGTCACAACTACAGTGCTACCACACCTGGCTAATTTTTGATTTATTATATAGATGAAGTCTCTTCACGTTGCCCAGGCTGTTCTCGAATCTTTGACTTCAGGCAATCCACTCGCCTTAGCCTCCCAAAGTGCTGCAATTACAGGCTGAGCCACCAAGCCCAGCCTTGCCCAGCTAATTAAAAAAAAATTTTTTGTAAAGATAAGGTCTTACTGTATTGACCAGGCTGCTCTTAAACTCTTGGACTCAAACTGTCTTCCTACCTTGGCCTTCCAAAGTGCTGAGATTACGAGCATAAGCTGCCATGCCTGGTCCCATCCATTTATTTTTAACTTTTGTGTGTTGTTATATTTTACATGGGTTTATTCTAGACAACATATAGTTGTGTCTTTAGTTGAATCTCTGATGCTCTGTCTCATAGGTGAATTTAGAACATTATGTCTAAGAGAATTACTGATACATACTTATGCATCTTGTAACCATGGGTATACTTTATGGGAAGTGTGAGTTTAAACAATTTTGTCATTTTGTGAATGTCATAAATATACTTAAACCCAGATGGTATAGGCTACACTAAGTCTATATGGTAGAGTATATTGCTTCTGGGCTACAGATTTATATTACATGTTGCTGTGCTGAATATTGTAGACTAGTATAACACAAATTGTGTACCTACACATATCTAAAAATAGGGAGATAGGGTCAAATTATAATATAAAAGATTTTAAAATAGCACACCTGTATAAAGTATTTACCATGAATGGAAATTGCAGGATTGGAAGGTGTTGTGGGTGAGTTGGTGAGTTTAAAGGCCTAGGATGCTGTACACTACTGCAGACTTTAAATACACTCAGTCTACATGAAATTTATTTTCAAAAATGTTCTTCCTTCAATAATAAATTAACATTAACTTACTGTAACTTTTTTACTTTATAAACTTTTAAATTAAAAAAAGTTTTGTTACTTTTATACACTTAGTTTATAACACAGACACGTTGTGCAGGCATACAAAAATACTTTCTTTATATTCATACTCTGTAGACTTTTTCATGTTTATAAAAAATTGCTTAAGCCCTTTTTATTAAAATCTAACACATATACCTAGGTCTTCAAAGGATGATGATCATGTATAAATCTCTGCTGTCCACCTCCACATCTTGTCCCACTGGAGGAGCAGTAACCCACATAGAACTGTCATCTCCTGTGTTAACAATGTATTTTTCTGGGATACTCCCTGAAGGAACTGCCTGAGGCTGTTTATAGTTAATTTATTTAGTAAGTTTGATTACACTTTAAGATAGTAATAAATCAGCTGGGCTCAGTGACACAGCCTGTAATCCCACCACTTTGGGAGGCTCAGACAAGTGAATTGCCTGAGCCCACGGATTTGAGACTAGCCCGGGCAACTTGGCGAGACCTTGTCTCTATAATAAATAAAAAATTAGGCAGGTGTGGTAGTGTGCACCAGTAGTTCTGGCTACTTAGAAGGCTGAGGCAGAAAGATCACTGGAGTCCAGGAGGTCAACGCTGGGGTGGTGGTGAGCTTGCGTGCCACTCCTCTCCAATCTGGGCAATGGAATGAGACTCCATTCAAAAAAACAAAACAAAACAATAAATAGCATAATCTATTTTAAGCAGTAGCCTGGTTATTCATATCATTATCAAGTATTATGTATTGTACTTACCTGAACTTATACACAAGTGACAATACAGTAAGTTTGTGTACACCAGCATCACCACAAATATGTGAGTAAAGCATTTTGCTAAGATACTATCATAGCTGTGATGTCACTAAGGGTTTGAATTTTTCAGTTTCATTGTATGGGACCACTGTCATATATGATCTGTTATTTACTGAAAAATTATTAGGCAGAGCATAACTGTAGTTGGACTAATATTGGCTGAATTTGTTACTGGTTTTTTTTTTTTGGTTGCCATTGTTCTTTGTTGTTTTTATCTCCCACTTTTTTCTTTCTCTTGTAGTTTAATTGAGTACATCTTGTCTGTCTGGTCTTAGCATCACTTACATCACTTAGTTGTATAATAATATATCACACTGTCAGGTAACACTATACTTCTTTGTAGGTAGTGAGGATAACTTACTATCAAAAGAATCCGAAATCCCTACTTCTTTTCTCTTGTATCATTGCTTTTACTCATGTTAGTTATACTGCTTTAAATGACCTATTGTTTGGTAGATCAATTATGAATTTAAAAAAGTATTTATAATACTTTTTTACTTTTGATGCTCTTTTTTTTCTTCATGAACAACTAAACTTCTGACCATTATCAATTTCTAAGAATTTCTTTTAATATTTCTTGCAAGGTGGCTCTGTTGGAAACACCTTGCCTCAATTTTTGTTTTTCTGAGAAGGTCTCTGTATGTTCTTAGTGTGGAAGGATAATTTATCAGGGTGTAGAATTCTAAGTTTTTAGTGGGGTTTTCTCTATAAATATTTCAGAAAATCTACATTCTGTAAAAGAACAGTTTATGAATTAATTTCTGTAGAAATGTTCAGCATTTCTTTATTCAAGTATTGACTATAAAATTTTATTCTGTTTTGTTTTTGTTTGTGAGTTGGAATCTCACTCTGTCACCCAGGCTGGAGTATAGTGGCACACTCACAGACACTGTAGCCTTGCTGCCGGGCTTAGGTGATCCTTCTGCTTAAGCCTTCCAATTAGCTGGAACTTCAGGTGTTATGACCAAGTAAGCGAGAAGCCAGCAAGTTGAGTCTAATTAATTATGGATTTATTAAACATGTGGGTCAAGAGTAGGCAAACACCAGAAAAACTCTTGACAAATTGGTGCAGTTTGTGATAAGCTTTTATAGGTAAAATTTGCAGCATTGGCTACATAGCAACTTAGTGAACATAGCAACTGTTAACTAACGACTTGGCAACTAAAATGGAAACTTTGATTGTTAGGGAGCTTTGATTAATTTCATGTCAGGTAGTATAGCCAGTGCTCAGAATGTCCCTGGAGTTCTGGCATTAAGATATAGTTTAAGGTAGTTATGAGACTAGAGACTAGGAAGAAGGATCATTATACAATGGAGTTACCTTGGTTAGGTCACTAACAGAATATAACAACAAACTATGAAAATATCAAAGTGTAATGTTTGATTTCAGTTAACAAAACATACAGTTACATGGAAGCTATGGCAAAGGAGTTCTGTAATGGTCAGCAAGCAATGGTCAGCATAACCTGCCCAAAGGAGATAAAGCAGGAGGTCTGTTGACATGGAAATGTTACTGTAATCACATGTAGGCATTGATTCTTAGGTCAGGCAGGTAACTAAGATGAAAGTTTTAAACAAAATGGAGTAAGCTGGTTAATATTATTACTTTGCTAGCAATTTGATTTTATTAACTGATTTAGGTTATTTCACAGGCTCTTTTTTTATGATTATTTTTGTCCAGCTAAATTTTTATGATTATTATTGTAGAGATGAGGTCTCACCAAGTTGCTCAGGCTGATTTTGAACGCCTGGACTAAGACACTCCTCTCACGTTGGCCTCGTAAAGTGGATTATAGGCATGAGCCACCATGTCTGCTCTAAAAGAATTTTTTAAATAGTAAGTCTTTTGACAAGTTGGTCATACTATACTGACTTTTCTCCATTGAAAAACTAGTAAAATATATCATGGAGTTTCCAATTTTATCTCCCCCCTCCTTTTTTTTTTTAAACGACTATATAGGCACATGCCACCACACTCAGAAATTTTTACAGTAATTTTATAGAGACAAGGTCTCACTCTGTTACGCAGTCTGGTCTCAAACTCCACTTCTTCCCTCGACCTCCCACAGTGTATTTTATGTACCCTTAAGTGTACCATTTCGTAACATTAAGTATGTTCACCATGTTGTGTGACTTAACACCACTGTTTATTTCTAAAACTTTCTCATCATTCTAAGCAGAAAACCTGTTAACTCCTCCATTCTCTTCTGACCTCAAACCCTGGTGACCTTTACTCTACTTTCTTTGAATTTAAAGATGTTATACAGGTAGATTATACAATATTTGTCCTTTTGTGTGTAGCTTACTTCATTTAGCCTTAGTCTTCAAGATTCATTCACATAATGGCATGTGTCAGAATTCATACCTGAATAATATTTCATTATATGTGTAGAGCACATTTTCCTTATCCATTTATCTGTGAATAAACACTTGGGTTATTTCCATCTTTTGGCAATTGTGAATAATACTGCTAAAAGCATTGGTGTACAAGTATTTTTGTGAGTCTCTCTTTTTTTGAGTGTATCCTTTGTGGGATTGTTAGGAAATGTGGTATTTCTTTCTAATTTTTTTTTTGTTGTTGTTGTGGACGACGGGGTTCTTAGGTTCAAGTTTAGAAAGAATTCACAAACAAACCCATAAAGTAACAAGACAAGCAAATAGCTTTAATAAGCAAAGGTTAGTCCATTCTCAAGAAGGGGACAGCAGGCAGAAACAGCCTACAGAAGCTGCTGCTTCTGCACTTAACTATTGTTGAGCTATAATTTTTTTTCTTAGGGGTACTAAAAGACTGTGTTTCGGGTGTTTTTTTTCTTCTTCTAAATGGGTGGTTTCTTGGCCTGGGTTATTCCTCCCTGACATCTGGCAGGGGAGTTTTAGGTCTTAGACTGGTACTGTCATGGGTTTGTGATGGAAGTGGGAGACTTCCCCTAGGGTAATTTTATGTTAATAGTATTATAATGAGTGTAGGTCAGGTTAAGGACATTTAGTTGAGCTATGGTGCCTGCCTCTGAGTTGGGACAGTTCCTTCTGAGCAATCATCTTGGTATAAGTGGAAGTTCTTAACTGCATTAACCACAGTTTCAACTGCTAGGTGCATAACAGCGATTGTGCAGGGTTGTTCATGTGGACATTACCTTTCTCTGAGAGCCCGAGACGCTCTCTTTGTATCTGTCTAACTATCCCCTAACTACCTCCTCTCTCATATCCGGCCTCTTCCAATTCCTAACTTTGTTATTGTGACCATCTTTATGAAGACTAATTTCTTCTGATTATTCTCTAATCAATAGTGCAGAGTATTATTTTTCTTCATACTGTTTTATTTTGTTGTACAAATGAGTCAGATTTCACAGGTTTTTAGTTCTCTCTATGCTATACACCCATTCCCAATGAGAAATGTAGTGATTGGAATGTGCCCTACACTGAAAAGTTGTTTTAGAATAAACAATTATTTAAATTTTAAAAATTAATTGTAGGTGATTATTTTACTTATAAACTTAACCATATTATCACCATCCAATAGCAGGAAGTGAAACAATAAATAGGTTCTGCAGTGTGCCCCTTTTGTACCATTTGTACTGTGTTCTTCCTGAAATACTTTCTCTTGTTATAATATCCAATTAACCTTTATATGAGAGTTAATGAAAATGAAAAATGTGGCACATATACACAATGGAATATTATGCAGTCATAAAAAATAATTATGGACTTCACAGCAACTGGATGGATTTCGAGTCTGTTCTGGAATCTATCACAAAAATAAAGATCTGAGTACTACATGCACTTACTCATAAGCAAACATTTATCATAATACTGTAAGAAAGGGATTGGCAGTAGTGGGACACTGCTGGGGGTGGTGTGGGGACACATAACATCAATGAGGGTGCCCAAACTTTCCTGTATGATGATCACTTAAGTACCTAACCCTGAATTGTTACCCACATCTTTAAAATAAAAAAAATAGGAAAAAAATAAAAATAGAGTTAATAAAAATGCCAACAACAGGGGTTCCCAACCCCTGGACCACAGATCAGTACCCACGTGTGGCCTGTTAGGAACCGGACCTCAGAGCAGGAGGTGAATGACGGGTGAGCAAACAAAGCTTCATCTGATTTACAGCTGGTCCCCATCACTTGCCTACCCCCTGAGCTCCATCTCCTGCCTCGGTTGTTTCGCATACCATAATGACCTCTGGTTCCATATATGTTGTTGCAAATTCAAATGCTCCCAATTCTACCTTTCGGTTCTTCTTCCCTGAAACTCTGAAAACTTGGCCAAGTTGTGGTGTTGCTGAAGCAGCAATCTACTTATTTCCACCTATAACACCCTCAGAAAACCATATGTCATATTAACTTCTCTTTTTCTGGTCTTGCTTGCTCTTCCACAGTTTTAAGAAATCGACTAAATTATGCATTGTAAATATGGTGATTAAATCTTAAATAGCATAGAGTATGTTAAATCTTTCCTTAGAACATGTGTTTTAACTAAGTCATTACTCCAGAGCAATGTCAGAAGGTCTGTTAGGGAGTGGAAGTATGGTGTGTGTCTCTTCTTCACAGCCTATGTATTATGGAATAATTTTTCAAAAATCTATGCTTTTTCTATCTATGACTTGTCTGTAACCAGCCAGAATTAGTATTGACAACCCCAATGATGAACATTGGCTAACTAAAGAAGGGAAGGAGATATTTGAATTTTCTGTGATTATAAAATTAAGATTTTTAATTCCCTGTAAAATTATTTTTAGGCTAGTTATAGAATTTCCAGAAATGTAGAGTCTGGTGGGGAAATATGAACACCTAACTAAGGATGTAACTTTCTGTGCTGAACTTCATTTTTTTTTAATCAATTTTTTTTTATGATATTGTGGGGACAGTTAAGGGTTAGGTATACAAATATGCTTCATTAAGGCCCCCTTGTTGATAACAAGTGTCTCCCTGTCCCCAGACAGATGTTTACTACCATTAGTCCCATCCTCCTTCCACTCCCCCCCATGGTTTCCCACCACAGTCATTTTCTTATGATAGTACGTTGGATGAGCAAGGTCCACTATATGAATGAGAACATGTGATACTCAGATCTTCACTTCTATGAGAGGTCACTCAGTATTATAGACTCTGGCTCCATCCAGGTTGCTGCGAAATCCATGATTTTGTTCTTTTTCATGGCTGCATAGTATTCCATTGAGCACATATACCACATTTTTAAAATCCAGTCCTCTTTTGGTGGACTGCATGGTTGGTTCCAGGTTCTTGCTATTGTGAACAATGCTGCAATAAACATTCGTGTGCAGGTATCTTTTTGATAGAGTAATTTGAGTTCTTCAAGGTATATTCCCAGTAGGGGGATTACACTATCATATGGGAGCTTGATATTTAGAGCTTTTAGGAATCACCACACTGTTTTCCACAGAGGTTGCCCTAGTTTACACTCCCACCAACAGTGTAGAAGTGTTCCCTTTTTGCCACACCCTCTCCAACAATTGTTATTTTTTGAGTTATTGATAATTGCCATTCTGATTGGAGTTAGGTGGTATCTCAGTGTGGTTTTGATTTGCATCTCCCTGATGACTAGTAAGGTTGAACATTTCTTCATGTGTCTTTTGACTGCTCAGATGTCCTCTTAAAAAAGGACACACTTTCACCTCTTTGTGGTGTGTCTGTTCATATCTTTTGCCCATTTTACAGTGGGGCTGTTAAGTTAAGTTTTTTTCTATTCAGCACTTTTGAGTTTCTTGTAGATCCAAGATGTTAAGCTTTTGTTGGACCTGGAGTTGGCAAATACTTTTTCCCAGTCTGTGGGCTGTCTCCCTGCTCTCTTGATGGTATCTTTGGCTTTGCAGAAGCTTGTCAGTTTAATGAGGTCCCACTTGTCTATCGTACCTCTTTCATTCGTTTGCAGGTATCTTTTGATCTCTGTTTTGATTTCATCATTGACCCAAGAGTTGTTTAGCATCATGCTGTTTAGGGTTCATGTCTTTGTGTGTTTTGGCAGGACCTTGTTGGTGTTAATGTTTATTTTTATTCCACAGTGGTCCGAGATGGTGCATCGTAAAATTTCAGTCCTTTTTATTTTGCTTATGCTTGATTTATGGCCAATTATGTGGTTGATCCTAGAATATGTTCCATTCGGTGATGAGTAGAATGTGTATTCTGTGGTCTTTGGATGGAGTGTACTGTAGGTATTGGTTAAGTCCATTTGGTCAAGAGTCACATTGAGGTCCGGATCTCATTGCTGATTTTTTGTCCTGATGATCGGTCTAGGGTTGTGAGTGAGGTATTAAAGTCCCCAGTTATGATGGTGTTAGAGTCAATATCTTTCTTTAGCTTCCTAGAAGTTTCTTTATAAAAGTTGGTGCACCTATGTTAGATGCATATATGTTTAGGATAGTTATTTCTTGTTGATGGAGTGAACCTTTTATCATTATATACTGGCTCTCTGTATCTTTTTTAGTTTTTGACAGCTTAAATGGTATTTTGTCAGATTAGGATCGCGACTCCTCCTTTCTTTTGTGTTCCACTCACCTGAAAATTTGTTTCCCATCCTCTTACTTTGAGTCTGTTCATGTCCTTTCTAGTGAGATGGGTCTCTTGAAGGCAGTATATTGTTGCCTGGTGATATTTTATCCATTTTGCCATTCTGTGTCTTTTCAGTGGTGCGTTTTGTCCATTCATATTCAGGCTAATTATTGAAATGTGAGAGTTCTTCCCTATCATAGAGTTCTTATAGAGTTGTTCTTTCACTTGGTTTATTGTCTTTCTTTTGGTTTTGGGGTTGGTTCATGTGTATTTTATTCTTTTTTCTGTTCTCTTGTGAAGAACTTTGTTCTTTTTTTCCCCCTCTTCTTTTTTAAGTGTTTCATGTGGAGGTGGTTTGGTGGCAGCGTAAGTTCTTCGGGATTGGATATCTGGGAAAGGTTTTAATTCTCCCTCGCTGATGAAGCTTAATCTGACTGGGTAGATTATTCTCGGTTGATATTGTTTATCTTTTAGGACTTTGGAGATAGGGCTCCAAGCTCTCCCAACCTGCAGGGTTTCTGTAGATAAATCTACTGCTATTCTAATTGATCTTCCATGGTAGGCGATCTGGCCTTTTTCTCTTTCTCCCTTTAGGATTTTTTTCTTTTATGCCTACTTTGTTTAGGCAAGTTATTATGTGTCTGAGAGTTTTTCTTCTCATTTGTTGTCTTGCATGGGTTTTCTGAATCTCTTGTGTTTGAATTTTGGCATCACTCATTAGATATGGTAAGTTTTCTTGGATGATCTCATGGAAAGTTTGTTCCAGTGTGGTCTCTATCTCTCTTTCTGCCTCTGGGAGGCCAATTACTCTTAGGTTTGGTCTCTTGAAGTAATCACTTATCTCTTAAAGGTTTTGTTCTGTCTTTTTGAGCTTGTTTTCTGTGTTTTTAAGAGTTTGGGTTAATTCTATATTTTGGAGCTCAGGCTCTGAAATTTTTCTGCTTGGGTAATCTGCTTTCCCTGCTTATCAGTTTGTTATTTATTTCATTCGTGGTATTCTTTATTACTGTTATCTCAGATATCAGCTCCTTCCTAGTTTCTTCTTGTCTCTCCTCAATTCTTTTTAAGCTCTCCATTAATGTCTTGATATCTAGGTTTGTAGTTTGGGACTAGTCATTCTGGGAACTCTTCATTATTTGCATTTCTAAGTCAGTTTTCTCAGTGTCTGCCCTTCCAGGGGTCTGGGAGAGACCTTTATTCTTCTTTTGGTTTTTCTTCATTTGTGTAGACTTCTCTCTCTCTCTCCCCGTTTCCCTACCCTTCTTTAATTCTATTTCAGGGAAGGTCGGGTTGCTTTAGTTTCCTTTTGCAATGTCCTGTTCTTCCTTATGAGGGTCCTCTGGCTTTGTTCACTTTTGAGGTTGGAGTGTGTGCTGCAGGCTGTACTTTTTGCTGTTTTGAGGTTTAATTGAGGGGGGGAAGCTTTGATTCAGAATGTATTTGCTGATTTCAGCATCCATCAACAGGGGCATGGGTACACTGGAACTCATTTCCCACTGCCCTACAATTTGTTCAGCGGGGTTTAGCTGTGGTTCCTGGAGCAAAATGAGGTACGAAAGAGGAAAATAATGGAGAAGGGGTCAATAGCCAGCTAGAAAGAGAGAAGAGTGAGAGGGAAAACAGATATACATACCAACTAACAGGTGAAAAAGAGACTCAAGGCTGGAGAGAAGTGAAAAAAAACACAGAAGGAAAATTTCCTAAAGAATACTGGTAGCTACACAGAGACAGACCAATAAAATCATGAAACTGATAGTGTAAGTTAGAAAGCCAACAATAGTGAGCAAAACATAGAGTCAGAATGATAAAACCAAAGGTCAAAATAAGAGATCAGACTAGCTCTGGAGTCTTTCCTCAGTGGCTAAAGTCACTTGAGCTCTGATCTCCAGCCTCTCCGCTTTGTTTTTGTTGCAGGCAGCTAGCCTGCTTTCTGGGAGGTCTGTGACTTTTAGTTGTCTCAGTCTGTTCAGCGTAGGGGAGGGGCTTTGTCTCCTATTTAATGATGTCACCGCGGGAACCGAGGGTGAGGCTCTGATAGGTGCGCTGTGCAATGTAAATATGCCTGGAAAATGGTGGAGGTGGTAGCCTCACTTTCACTTTTGGGGATTCTTGTCTGGGTCTGTGGGTGATAGGCACTGGGGATCAGCTGCACAGCCGGGCGCTGGATCTGGGGTGTCACCAGCACTCTGGGGTGGAGGAGAGGGTCTGGTGTTCCCTTCTCTGGAGTTGGAAGGCTCCGATCAGCACCTTATACAAGCTTGGGGTTCTGTTCCTTTACTACAAACGTGGGGCTGCATGCTGTGCCTCAGCCAGGGTGGGCCCAAGGCTCCAGAGCTTCAAAGCTCCAATGGGTAGATGGTGGCCCTGGGTCACTCACAGGGTACTTCAGCCAGAAATGGGACTGTTATCTCTAAGGCGTGGGCGCCCAGAGTGACCGCATCTTGGTTGCTGGGTGATGGGCGAGACCCGAAACTCCCGAGCAAGCAGGAGTCACATGTAGTCTCCTTCTAATTTTTTTAAGGAGTCACCAAACTTCTTTTCACAGTGGCTGTACCATTTTACTTTCTCAATGGCAATCACAGTGGGTTAGATTTCTATACATTCTTGTCAACGTTTGCTGTTTTTATTGTTGTTTCTTTTTAGAGTCTGAGTTCTCACTCTATTCCCAGGCTAGAGAATGGTGGCATTCTCACTGCAGCTCACTGCAGACAGCTTCCCAGGCTCAGGTGATCTTTTCCTCTCAGCCTTTTGAGGAGTGGTACTTCCAGGCAAATATCATCACTTCTAGCTAATTTTTATTTATTTATTTTTGTTATTTTATCGAGTTGGAGTCTCACTGTGTCACCCAGGCTGGAGTGTAGTGGCACACTCATGGCCACCCCAGTGTTGACCTCCTGTTCTCTAGTGATCCTTCCTTGTCACCTTTCTGCATAATTGGAACTACAGGCGCACACTGCCATGCTTGGGTATATTTATTTATTTATTTATTTATTTATTTATTTATTTATTTATTGTAGAGATGAGGTCTCTCCAAGTTGTCTGGGCTGGTCTTGAACCTGTGGACTCTGGTAATCCACTCGCCTCGGCCTCCTAAAGTGCTGGGATTCCAGATTGAGCCCCCAACCCCACCCTGGCTAATTTTTGGAAAGTGAGTTCTTCTTGTGTTGCTGTCGATGGTCTCGAAATTCTGGGCTCAAACAGGTCTCTCACCATTTCAAAGTGCTGGGATTATAGGCATGAGTCACCATGCTGGCCTTTTTTAATTTTTTTTTTTTTTTTTTGGATACTTTTTTCAGTGGTTGTGAAGTGATATTTTATTGGGATTTCTATTTGCATTGCCATAAAGAATAATGCTTTTGAGCATCTTTTCATGTGTTCATTGGCCATGTACATATCTTCTTGGGGAAATGTTTATTCAAATCTTGCTCGTTTTTGAGATTGTTGGTTGGGGTGTTGATACTGAATTATGGAAGCTCTTCATATATTCTGAATATTAATTTCTTTGCCAAGTACATAATTTGTATATACTTTCTCATTGTGGAATTTTCACTCTGTTTTTAATTATAATTGGTAGATTTGCTAAAGGAAAGTTATGTTGTGAAGGGAACAACGTGTAGGACAACAGCAAGAGTATTGCCTGCTGCCAGGGTTTTCACTCTTGATAGTGTTTTGCACAGGAGCTTTATTTATTTATTTGTTCCATATGCTTTTAGTATCATTAAAGAAATTATTTCATATGAAAGATAAATAAAGACTTTCTACTGTGTTTTCTTTAATAGTTTTATAGTTCTATATCTTACATTTAACACATTGATCCATTTCAGTTAGTTTTTAATACAGGGTAAGTATTCAATTTCATTTTTTTAAAAAATGTTTATACCCAATTTTCCAACACCATTTGCTGAAAAGACTGTATTTCTCCATTGGCTTATCATACTGGGTGAATATCGGTTGTCCATATGTGTGATAGTTTATTTCAGGGTTCTCTTTTTTATTGTTATGCGAGTATCATACTGCTCTGTTTACTGCAGTGTTATAGTCACCTTTGAATCTGGGATGTGCAAGTTTTCCAATAAGTATTTGACTTTTGTGGACTTTTGAAGTTACATATGAATTTTAGGATGGGTTTTCTGTTTCTGCAGATTATCTTGGAATTTTAATTGGGATTGTATTATGTCTGTAATTTGCTTTGGGAAGTGGTGTTCCCTTTACAATATCAAGAATTCCAGCCCATGAACACAGGATGTTTCTGCATATTAGTATCTTTAACTTCTTTTAGTATTGTTCTGTAGTTTCAGTTAACAGTTTTTTTGCCTTAGTAAATTTATTTTTTAGTATTTTTTTCTTTCTAGTGCTACTGATTGTAAGTAATGTTATTTTCTTAATTTTCTTTTTCAATAATTCATTGCTATATACAGTAAAGTCTTATTTTGAATAGGAGTCTCACAATCATAGGCTTGAGCTTGAGGTTTTTTTTTTTAATCATGAAAAGGTGATTATTTTGTCACACTATTTTTGGTGTGTGTGGGATCCTTCATTTTTAGAAGTAATTATTTGTAGTTGCAAAAATTGTGAATGCTTTACATGTTCTCTCTTGTGTTACTCCTTTGTGGTTGTTACTGCCCTTATTTAAAATTTTATGTTTTATTAATTCGGTATTCAAATGCATATAAATTTTACTCTATTTTCATAATTTGGAACTTTTTCTTCCCACCTTTATTGTTAGATTTGCTGTTTGTTTGGGTGGGGGGGACAGGGGGCGTGTATTACAGTCAAAATTAATATTTCTCGCCTCTGTAGTTCTTTCTGTGACAAGGATGGTTAGCCCCAGCTTACACAATATTAATTTAGCTACATCATTCTGCTAATTTAATGCATTTGTTAGTATTCCTTGGTGATACTTTCTTTTTTTATTGTATTAAAAAATGTTTAATCTGTTTAGTCAGCTGAGATTGTGAATTGAAACCACTTCAATCATTGTTTAAGTATATTTGAAATACTATATTTATGGGATTTTTGGGGTTAATTTTTCCTTTTGATTTTGAGGAGTTATCTTTAACTTTTTACTGTAATGATAATAGGTTTTAGTTTTAGTACTTTATGAGGAATAGCTATGGGCACATGGTTATACTTAGTAATTTGGCTGTAACCTTAAATATTATGAACATATAGTACTTGATATTTATGGAAAATGTAAGTGTTTAAGATCTTAAATATTTTTCAGTAATATCGTATAGAATAGAAACTAAATTTAAAATTTTGAATTTATGTTTTGACTGTGTTTTTCTTTTTATCAGACTTTGTAAAGGGTAGTAGCACTTGCTTTTTTGCATAATAACTTATCTTCCTCTTTGAAAGTGTTTCTAGACTAATAATGCATTTTTAGGTAGAATACTTATATAGCTTTGTGAATGTTATTTAAATAATGTGGGAAGTTGAAATTGTTTTTCTTGTAACATTTAGGATAGCTCTGATTTTTACAAATGTGATATTTTGGTTACCACTTGTTATATTCAGTGTTATTTTTATTAGCTGTTATACTGCAACTTCGCTGTTCAGGGCTAAGGAAATACTCAGCTTAAAAAATTAACACTTTTTACTTTCAGTTACATTTTTATGGTACTTGATTTTAAAGCATGATTATGTACATCTTCATATACTAACTAGTTCTTTAAAATTATATTGTTTTAGTTTTTATTCTACTTTATGAGTTCAGAAGTTACTTATATCTATTTATAAATTGTTATAGCCGAGTTTTTATTTAAACATTTACCATTCTATTTTTGTCTGTATTTGTTCTTTTCCTCTTTTCTTCAGAAGAAGTATCATTCTGCAAAAGATGCCTATGAACAACTTTTACAGACAGAGAATCTTCCTATGCAAGTAAAAGCAATTGTATTGCAGCAGTTAGGTACATAAAAACTTACTTTTTATTATACATTACATCAACTTGAAATTATTGTCTTTCTTGGGTGCAGTTTTTACCTCTTTACTTAGAAATTAATTTCTGTTTAGAAATGTATGTTTTAAGGTTAAATAGCACATGCATTATTTTTCATTAACTATAAAGTGAGTACTTCAGTTATTACAAGAGTTCCCTGTTATCCTAGTGGCATATGTTTTGAGATCCCCTCTGGATGCCTAAAAATGATAGAGAGAGTTCCAAACTATGTATGTTATGTTTTTTGCTCTGATATCTGTGACAGTGACTAAGTGACTAATGGCTGGGTAGCACAGACAATGTGGATGATTAACCTCCCATGGTGGGAATAAGTGTAATAGTCTGAAATTTCATCATGCTATTCAGAATAGCATGCAATTTAAAACTTCACAAGTATTTAATTTCTGGGATTTTCCATGTAATATTTTTGACCCTTGTATAACAGAAACCACAAAAAGCAAAACTGTCAGTAATGGGGGATTGCTGTATAAATGTTTCCTTTATAAATGTGTGTATGTGTTTTTTACTTTTCTTGTCCAGAGTTTATACATTTATAGCTACTGTAAAGCACACTTCTCACCATCCATCTAAAGATAATTACTCAGTGCAGCTCGCTTAGCCTTTTAAATTCTCAGTATTATTCCTTAATATTTTATCATGGAAGGGGGTTTGTGTTCTTTCATGTACTTAACACTCTTTCAAGTGAGTTTATGTTAAGGTCAGTCACACATCTAGTAAGTGCCTATTCAGCTTACTTTCGTGATTTTGTTGATATATGATTAGTGGGCACATTCACCTAAAAATAGTAGAACATCTCATTGTTTTTTACTCAGATATCTGTTAGATTGTTGTATTGAAGATGAGGGAACATAGTATTTGAAAGTATATGAAATATGTTTTTATTATTTAAAAGATAGCAAGTCTTCTCACTAGTAATTAAATTTATTGCTTATCTGTGTTGACTATATTTGATATTTAGGTTGGGGTTTATTTGTTTGTTGTCTTTTCAGTGTTTGTATTTGGTATGAGCAAATAATTTCTAATTTTTATTCAAGCTAGTGTTAGGAAGAATGGTTTTATTTATTCTTGTTTGGTTCTTTGTTTTGAGTCAAGTCTCACTCTGTGACTCACACTTGAGTGAAGTGGCGCAACCATGGCTCACCACAGCCTTCGACCTCCTGATCTCAGGGATATCTCAGCCTCCCAAATAACTGGGAATTCAGACACAGGCCACCACGACTGGCTAATATATTCTGTGGGATTTTTTTTTCCTCCGAGAAAGCAGGATTTATTGAGAAGAGAGAAAAGTTCCCATAGCGGGAGGGGACCTAAAGGAATTGCCTTTTCCCCCACCCCTTTTTTTGTGGTAGAGACAAGGTCTTGCTACATTGCCTATTCTGTCTCAAATGCCTGGGCTTAAGGAATCTTCCTACATTAGACCCACACATTTTTGGGATTACAGGTGTGACCTACTGTGCCCAGACAGTAAAAATATGTAACATAATATTGCTGTATCACTGCTTTTTCTATACTTTCAGAATCAGTTAAGCGTAGTTTTTGCTTTGGTGTTTTTGCAAAGGTAATTTTGTATAATTGGTTCACAACTGAAACACTGATTTCTATTTGATTTGAATGTTTAGTGTATAATACCCTCTGATCTAATCTTTCAATTATTCATGTAGCTGTAGTTCTAAATCTGTTTATCAAACAAATATGTGTGGTATTCATTCTGTACCACTCTTTCAGCTTTTTGAACCTACTTTTCATTTAGCTTTTCCATGTAGCCTTAAATTTAATTGTTTGTATTTTATTTATTGCTATTAAATTTAGAAATGTTAATGAAAGTAACCATTATCAGTGAAGTGTAAGACCTTTTGCAAGTTGATGAAAATTTATTTAAATGAATTTAAATACTTTATAATAAAACAAAGTTGATATTTTAGACAACTAGAGAGCAGTTATTAAAAATATAAAGGATGCTGGACATGGTGGCTAATGTCTGTGATCCCAACACTTTGAAAGGGTAAGGCGAGACAGTTGATTGAGTCTTAGGGTTCAAGACCAGTGTGGGACATTTGGCAAGCCCTCGTCTCTACAATAAATAAAATAATTAGGTGGGCCATGGTAGTGTGTGCCTGTGGTTCTAGTTACTTGGAAGGCTGAGGAGGGAGAATCACCTGAGCCCACCAGGTTGAAGCTGCAGTGGCTGTGAGCGTGCCACTGGACTCCAGCCTGGGGTGACAGAGTGAGACTTCTGCTTAAAGCACGCTCACGCAGACGCGCGCGCGTGCGCGCACACACACACACACACACACACACACACACACACACACAAACTCACACTTTCTCTCTCTCTCTCTCTCTCACACACACACACACACACACACACACACACACACACACACAGGAATTATATAAACTTTTATTTATCCTTTGGAAGTAAACATTGGATTTATAATTGCTTTTAAAATTCCCTCGGTGCACGGTAACCTTTAAAGGAAAAGTAAATTTATCATCTTTATGCTTTTGGTTTGTAACTTGGTTTTTTGTTCACATTAAATTTAGGAAGGCGAATTTATGGTTAGTAGTTTGTATGTTAGTTTCTAAAATTATTTAAGTTTCTCTCTGTTCTTTAAGGTACCTTGATAGCTTTGACTGTATCTTTTTGTGTGAAATAGACTTCCTAAAGCTTTAGTTTGAGAATTTTAAATTTTAAACAAGTGTGATCCAAGTTAAATGAATAAATTCCAGAAAGAATATTTTAATTTACTTGTTTCCTTCAAGGTATTGTTGAAACTTGAAGAATAGTAGCTTGATGCTTATAATTTTTTTTTTTTATTATTATAGGTTGGATGCATCATAATATGAATCCAGTAGGAGACAAAGCCACTAAGGAAAACTATGCTATTCAGTATCTTCAAAAGTCTTTGGAGGCAGATCCTAATTCTGGCCAATCTTGGTATTTCCTTGGAAGGTGAGACGACACATTTGTGGTACCTAGAGTTTATAGACAATGTAAAATGTTAATTTATAGAATGTAATCTTATATGTGATGTTTTAATCTTAAATACATAAAGAAAAAATTCCTGCGAGATAAAAAGGGGTAGCTCTGAATTTTGTTGCTCTTATTTTACTGATTAGATTTTGTTTTTACATTATCTTCATCTGACTTGAATTATCCATTTTTTCTTTTCAGTTGTCTAGAGATCTTTTAGTTTTTACACTTAGTAAGACTTGAATTAATAGGAAATAGGTTCCAGCAGCTCAGGCTCTTTCCATTGCTTGTTAGAAAATGTGCTTAGTGTGCTCAATATGGACATTAATTCTCTTGACAAGAATCTTTATCGTAACTTGTTTTTTAACAGCAATGCCTATAGCATGCTGAGTAACAGTGTTAGACTTTTCCTATTTTGCCATGGGGTAACATTTGTGGGTCATTTCTCTTTGAACAGTACCCATTCCCTTGATGTCTACAGTGTCACTATTCCTATAGATTTGCTTGTATGCAGCGAAAGGAACAATTCCATGTTTTCTAAAAGGTCTAGATAACATGTTCAGTGCCTTTCTTTTTTCCATTTTTGTTAGTTATGTTTGCAGCTTACTAGAAGATGGTGGTTCTGACCAAAAGGCAATTATTAGTTGTTGTTGTTATTGTTGTTGTTGTTTGATTTGAGTCTTACTCTTGTCACCCAGGCACTGGTTTTTAAAGAGTGAGTTTTTTTTTTCAGAGTCTTATCAGGTAATAGCCGCTAGGATTTTCAGTTAACTATTTAAATTTTATTTCTTTTTATTTCTAGCATATTCTTATATGATTACTAAAAAGAACAGAAAATTCCTTTTTTTATATTTTATCTGATGATTTAGTCACTTGTGGAAACATACTTTTTGTAATGCTTATTGTTGATTTTGTTTATTTATGTGGAAATATTTATATTATTTATAGATCAAATTACAGTTGTAGTTGACATCTTACACTTAGAATATAAATAGCTTATTATTGGATTTGTTAGGAAGGATGAAGGAAGATAGATTTTCTTTTTGTAATTCTGAAAATTTTCTTTACATTTTTCTTACTTTGAATATTGATTATTGGGGTTTTACTTACTGATATAAATACATATGTGTCTGTTTGAATATGTTTGTATATACATATGTTCTTAATAACCAGGCTGTGTTTTAATGTGATGGTAAGATCAGTGGACTGAAAACTAAGAAGTTTTGGCTTGAATCCTGACTTTGCCATTTAAACTGTAAGGTGTACTACACCAAATAATCTCAGCGGAATCTAACCGAGTAGTATTAGAGGAAAGGTATTTAGTGATTGGATTTAGACATCTGTGCTTTGATGCAGATTTTTTAGGTCAGTCTGGTCTTGGAGAGTGTCAGTTCAGTAGGTTGGCCAGCCAAGCCCCGGAGAGAGTCGTCTCAAGGGGCTGGTAAGCCTAGTCTGGGAAGTGTTGGCCCTAATGGGCTGGTAAACCAAACCTTGAGAGTGTTGCTGGTTTGGTGGGCTGGGAAGCCTAGCCCGTGGAGTGTTGGCTTTCATTGCAGGCAAACCAAGCCCTGTGAATGTTGCTGATTTGATGGGCTGCAAGCCTAGTTCCTGGAGTGTTGGCTCTGATGCGCTGGCAAGCTAGGCCCTGAGAGTGTTGCTGGTTTGGTGGGCTGGCAAGCCTAGCCCCAAAGTGCCTCAGCTTGAGCCTCACCTTCTTCCAGCAGCTCTCCTGGTTCAGCCGGCTCCATTGGCTGACACGCCAACCTATGGGATGCACGGCCCTTTGGCTCCCACAATCTTCTACAGCTCTTCAGGTCACAGCTCTTCAGGGTGTACTACACCAAATAACCTGGAAAAATGAGGGACAAGGACAGCTGGAGTACTTAAGCTCTAGCTCCAGAGGCTGTCAGGGCGTTTATGATAGTGAGCCTGAGAGGCCTATTGGGATTTTGCTACATTGTTACCAGAGGACCTACCTGTCTGCCTGCCTAACCTTTCTCTAGTTATTTCCTGTCTCAATTTGGTGCAGTGACTTTCTATTTTCACTTTTTGGTAATGGAGTTAGAAAGTGGCTCTCAGGCTGCTTATTTTTCCTAGCATAGCCAGATTTGTCTTAAGAAAAAGCATATTCTTTAATTTGTTAACTTTCACATTATTTCTGGAATCTGTCCCTATTTTTACAGTTACTAAGTCTCATCTAAATGCTGCCACCTTCACTCACTGCCAAGCAGCTTGCATGTACTCCGAAATCACCTCTGTCTCATTTACTGGTGTTTCTTATATTTTCTAACACACAAATTAGTCGTTCTGTAGTCAGGTTTGTACGTCTCACTTGTGTGCCTCTTGTGTTACTAAACTTTCTCCCATAGGGTGAACTTCAAAGTAATGTCTCTAACTTTAAGATGCCTTTTACTTCATTACCACATCTACTTATTTTTTTCCTGAAAATTACCAAAGTTCTCACCTAACCTCTAAATTTGCAGTTTTTAAAAACATGTTTATTTCTTAAACTAGCTATTTTTATATTTTGTTTTATTTTTTAACATTATTATTGTCATTTTCCCACCTACTAAGGCTTAAAACAGAATTTTTTTTACCCCCTCTTCTGGCATTTAATTAGATCATTAATCATTAGGTTTGTTCTTATTTTTCAGCTTTTTCTTTCTTGCCAGTTTTGTTATTTCTCTATACATATTAATGATCAACATTAATATAACATGCAGGAACACCAGTTTATTTAGCAACAAGATATAATGTAGATTAAAATTACTACGTATAAATGTGTTTATGTATATGTGTGCACATACACACTGTTGCTTGTTTTCTCCCTTTGGGATTAATGTCAATCTTTTTGTCAAGTAAATTATGAATGAAATTATTTATTTATATGTTTTCTTTCTAGGTGTTACTCAAGTATTGGGAAAGTTCAGGATGCCTTTGTATCTTACAGGCAGTCTATTGATAAATCAGAAGCAAGTGCAGATACATGGTGTTCAATAGGGTAAGGCTATGTGTATAAAAATAAAATAATTTTGATCGATACACTGGATTATTGTAACACTAAATACACTGTGCAGTAACAATATTATTCAACTAGACCATTTTGACAGTTTATTCTTTGTCTTTCCAGTGTGCTCTATCAGCAGCAAAATCAGCCTATGGATGCTTTACAGGCCTATATTTGTGCTGTACAATTGGATCATGGGCATGCAGCAGCCTGGATGGACCTAGGTACTCTCTATGAATCCTGCAACCAACCTCAGGATGCCATTAAATGCTACTTAAATGCAACTAGAAGCAAAAGTTGTAGTAATACCTCTACACTTGTAGCAAGAATTAAGTTTTTACAGGTAAAATTTTTAAATCATATATTTTAAAAGACATTTATTTACCTGTAACTGGTAGTAGAAGGGTGGCTGCCAGGTTGTCTGTTTGTGTTTTGATGTTAACTTGTTTTCATACTTTGTAATATTTTGTAAATTATTTTACATTTCATTTTAAGTAAAATATGTGGTATGTAAAATATATTCTTTTGCACACTTACTTTGTTGATGCATATTAATTTACATGTTTTACATTAATATGCATGAACATTTTTCAATATGCTTTTTACATTTTTAAGTTGTCATAGAATTTTAGTGAAAAGAATACACCCACTGATTTTCACTCTTACTCGAAATTTCATGAGATTATCTATGAGAACTCTGAAAAACAGAACTTAGTTTTGTTCTGATTCTCAACTATTTTCTATTTGCCCTTTTTATAGTTGACATGTGTCTAAAACCCCATATTTAGAATTTTTTTTTGACAAAATAAATACCTATTACATTGAGGAAGATTTAGTGGACTTGCTCTTACTCAAGTAGGCTTGTGTTAAATTTGCTTTTTACATAATTTTTCCTAGGCTCAGTTGTGTAACCTTCCACAAGGTAGTCTACAGAATAAAACTAAATTACTTCCTAGTATTGAGGAGGCATGGAGCCTACCAATCCCCGCAGAGCTTACCTCCAGGCAGGGTGCCATGAACACAGCACAGCAGGTGAGAAGTTGGGTTATCTTCTGTAGGTGCCCAACTTTAAGGGTTCTTTCCAGTCTATAGTAATCAAACTTATTTTACTAAATATTTAGGATTGACTTTTAAACATTTATAAATGCATTTAATTAAAAAATCCTTTCAATTTAATTGCAAAGGACTTTCAATTAAAACTCCTCATATGGGAAGCAATATTATCAGTTTTAAATCTTTGTGTATTCTCATGATTTGAAATGTTTCTTAAATGATTATTCTGCAGTGGTTTATTGAATTTATTTATTTATTCATTTGTTTATCTTTTTTGAGTCAGGTCTCACGTTGTTGACCAGAATAGAATCCGCGGTGTCATGATCATACCTCACTGCAACCTAAACTTCCTGGGCTCAGGCAATCCTTCCATCTCAGTCTCCTGAGTAGCTAAGACTATGGGCATGTGCTGTCATGCCTGGCTAATTTCTTTTTGATTGTTTTTTAGAGATGAGGTCTCACTGTGTTACCTAGGCTGGTCTCAAACTCCTGGGTTCAAGCGATCCTCCTACCTCGGCCTCCTGTTGTGCTGGGATTAGAAGCATGAGCCACCATGCCTGGCTTGTCTATAGAATTTAAAAAAACAAAATTTTTCTACAGAAGGTACATTTTGCTGCAGTGATAATTCATTTGATATATATTTTGAGTAATTGCAGTCAGTGTTGTTCACATAGCTTTGACAAATATATTACTTATAAAGTTTAATAATTTTAAGGAATGGATTAAGAATATGTAGAACCATATATTTGTCTCACTTCTGTGATTCCTAGGCTTTTAAAGGTCATGATCCAAACACAGAACCTGTAGTAAGTCTCAGTCAATCATCAGTTTTACAACAATCCGTGTCATCACATACGATTACTTCTGTCCACATAGAAGACCTGTCCGGTCCTACTAAGAAGAAAAGAACATCTAGTCCAACAAAGGTATACATTTATTTATTTTAGAGATATGGAATATCCCAATCAATAATGAAACTCCAGGCCTTGCCTGGTAGGTCATACCTGTAATCTTAGCCCTCTGGAAGGCCGAAGCATGAGAGTTGCTGTAGCCTAGGAGTTTGAGACTAGGCTGTGCAACATAGTGAGACCTTGTCTATAAAAAAAAAGAAAGAAACTCTTGCTCTTCTGAAATCCTGTATTTTAAGTTTGCGATTGCCAAAAAGTGAAGTGGTATTACTGTTTCATAATTTTTGCATCATATTGTATATAGAAGGTAGGATAAATTTATACTCATCAAAATCATTTTATTCATTTTTGTGCTTACAGTTTTAACACAGATTCTACCATCACTTACTACTGACATTGAAATAAATGAGATGTGAAATGTGGTGAAGAGTCATTCTAACTCTTTGAGGCCCTTTCTTCTAAATTCTGTAGTTTTACAAATTAATTTTGATTATTTTTTAAATGATTTAGTAAGTCCTATGAGCATATACATACTCCAATTCCTAGTCATTTGGTGTCTCACTAGAAATAACTGTTAGTGTATGAATTTAACCAAATATTCTTAATTTTTAAAACCACATTTTTCTTAGAATGGCTCTAATAATGGGAATAGTGGCCAAACTGTTTCACGTCATCCAGTACAGGAACAAGTTCATTCATGGTGTTTGACACCACAGAAATTACAGGTATGAAATATTCTTTTGACAGTTTCCCGCCAATTTCAGTGCAGTAGATGTAGTATTTACTTTTTAAGGCTTGACATGTTAAAATTCAGTCATAGTTAACTAAATTAATAAGCATATAAGTAAAATGAGCCCACATTTTACAGAGTAATAGAAATTATAATCTATTTTTGGGAGAGGGCAAAGAAAACTTAGATGTAGAGTATGTAAGATAAAGCCTTTTTCAGTTTCTCCTATTTTCCCTTATTTACAAACAGGTAATGTTAATAAGTTTCTTTCTAGAGAGATACATTGTTCATATACAAGCAAATATGTGCCTTGTAAATCTTTTGCTTTTGTATTAAAGAGAAACGTTAAGTAGATTTTTATATATATTTCAGGATCTTATTTTCTTAAAAATATTCTTTGAGGGTTATTTCATATATGTGTATTGCTTCTCTTTTATGGATATCCTTATTTAGGTCATGCCTATTATGTAAACATTCCTATTATTGGATATTTACAGAGTTTCCAGTGATTCTTTTGCAAACAGTGCTGCTTGAAGCATTTTTGTTTGAACACATTTTAAGTTAAATTGCTTTTTTTGTGAAATTTTATTTCCTTGTAATAACATTTAAACACGAACAAAGTAGCTTTCTTTAGATTAATGTTTAGATTTTATTACCTTTCTCAGACCCTGAAAGAAATTTATTTTCAAATTGATTAATATTGGTTGGGTTCACTATGTGTTATCATGCAAAAGTTCTAACTATATGGTCTTTTCGGTGAGAGGTTGCCTTATAGTATCTTAATTTTTATATTAAACTTTGATTGTCTTCTTCTGTTTCATCTCTAGCACTTGGAACAGCTACGTGCAAATATAGATAATTTAAATCCAGCACAGAAACTGATGCTGGAACAGTTGGAAAATCAGTTTGTCTTAATGCAGCAACAAGTATGTATAGCATTTTTATTTCTTCTAATATTTATCAAAAAGTTTTTTTTTTTAATACAGGAAGTGTTCAACATGCAAGTGAGTTATATTCTAAAAGTGTCTTTGTTAATTCACTTTAAGTCCAACAAAGCCTAGGTACCCAACTAACACAGTTACCTACTAACTATTGTATTAATTTAATAGGCTATAATATATCTTGGTAGAGAGACATAATCTGTTAAAAAAAGCAGGTGTGCATATGTAGGGGACTAAGTGAACACTGTGCTTTTCCAGTATATGACTGGTAATTTCTGAAAGATTTCTATGTATACTCAATAGTATTACTGTATCGGGCTTTTTTATATTTTTTTATTTTTTATTTTTTGAGTTGGAGTCTCACTCTGTCAGCCAGACTGGAGTGCAGTGGCCGTGCCCGGCCACCGCAGCCTCGACCTGCTGGGCTCCAGTGATCCTTCCGCCTCAGCCTTCTAAGTAGCCGGAACTACAAGCGTGCGCTGTATTGGGTTTTGAATATGTTTAGTAGTGAATACGTTTTGTTTTAAGTGACAAAACAGCCATAACAAATTTAGAGTAAAACAGGTGGTATTTTATGATTTATTTGCATAACATTTGCAGTTTAAGTGCTTATTTTTATTATTTAGTAATTAGCAAATTATTCCAAATTGAAGTAGAGATGTTTTAATGATTGTTTGACTTGAATACTTTGACTAAATTGTAATAGAATGGAAATTTGAAATCCTATCTTTCATAAAAGAAGAGTGATCCATAAACCTCTGCCTGATTATTTACCATTTTTAGCTGTTTTCTTTTCCTTTTATAACCATTAATAAAGGAATTTTTGTTAATAATAGATTGAAACATTTCTTCTTTATGTAGGAATTGTAAAGTGAATATAGTTTCTGTGTGTATTTTTTTAATTAGAGGAATGAAATGTTATATTAAAATTAAATATGTACCAGCTACACACTTTCTGAGTCACACCGCTTTTTGTCTTTTTTGTTTTTGAAGATGAGACAAACAGGAATTGCTCAGGTACAAACTACTAGAATTCCTAATGGGGCAATACCTGATTCATCACTGCCTACAAGTTTTGTTTGTAGCCGGCAGCCACATGCTATTGTGACCAGAGTACCTAGCATCTCTCAACCTGGAGTTCGCCCTACTTGTCTTGAAAAGCCTTTGTTCAGTGGACCTTTTACTGCAGTCTGTATTCCTGGTGGTACATCAAAATCTTCAGGAAATACAGACACTATCTTGGTAGGCAGTGATTCTATAACAGGAAGTGAAAGTACTGGAAATGTGCCTTACCTGCAGCAAAACACACTTACTCTACCTCATAACCACACAGACCTGACCAGCAACACAGAAGAGTCAAGGAGAAAACAACTATCTAACTCCACTCAGGTAAAGGAAAAACTAGCTTCTTTGTTGGCTTTTGTATTACAGTCTGTCTCATTATGCCTTGTGTACATTTTGATCAGAAGAAACAGGGATTTAAGGAATTATTTTTATCTTTAAAAGCACATTTTAAATAATTTGTAACTGTATAAGAATTTTCAAATGGGACAGGATTATTACAAGAATATCTTGGAAATACATCACTTCAATACCATTTTGGACAAGGAACTATTACGATAAAGCTAGTAGTATGACTTTTTGATTTCTTAGTGCCTGTAAAATTGAGTTGATACTATTTCAAGGTCTATTAAGTGTGCAGTTGTAATATGTCTAAGCAAACTATACACATCTTTATTTTAAAATATTTTATTGCTTAAAAATAGGCTTTAGGGAGTCATAATATTTTTTACTGATGGATAATCTTGTCTTAGTGTTGGTGGCTGCTGGCTTACCAAGGTACTGGTTGGTGAAAGTTGGAGTGACTGAGGAATCTTCTTATTTTATGTTATTTTATTTTATTTTTATTTTGAGGGATCTTCTTAAAATCAAGTTTGCCAAATTGATCGTTCTTTTATGAAAGATTTATCTGTGGCATGTGGTGCTATTTGGTAGCATTTTACCCAAACTTACATCAAAGAACTTCTTTCAAAGTAGGAGTCAGTCCTCTCAAATCCTACCTCTGCATTATCAATTGTTTATGTAGTAAACTAAATCTTTTATTGTTATTTCAACAATTTTCACCATCCTGTTTTTTCATTCAGAAGAAGCAAGTTCTAATGCTTTCAAGTTTTATCATGAGATTGCTGCAATTCAGTCACATCTTCAGGATTCACTTCTTTAACTTTTTTGCTGTTTCTCCCTCATCTGCAGTGCCTTTGTCCACTGAAGTCTTGAACCCTTCAATGTCATCCATGAGGATTGGAATTAACTTCTCTCAAACTCATTTTGCCCTCCTCCCATGAATCATGAATGTTTTTAATAGTATCTGAAGTAGTGAACTCTTTTCAGAATGTTTTTAATATGCTTTGTCTGGATTTATCAGAGGAATTACTGTCTATAACAGCTATAGACTTAGGAAATGAAAAGTTTTTCGTAAATAATCAAACTTGAAAAGTCAGAATTACTCATTGACTCATGGGCTGCAAACAGATATTGTGTTAGAAGGCACAAAATCAACATTAATCTTCTTTACCATCTATTAGCACTCTTGGGTGACTAGGTGCATTGTCAGTGAGCAGTAATATTTTGAAAGGAGTCTTTTTTACTTAAGTCAAGGTCTTAATAGCCTAAAATATTCAGTGAATTATGCTCTATACAGATAAGCTGCCATCTAGGCTTTGGTTTTCTAATCATAGAGCATTAGGCGGAGTAGATTTAGCATATTTCTTAAGGACCTTAAGGATTTTTGGAATTCTTTTTTTTTTTTTTTTTTGGAATTTTTGGAATTTTTTTTTTTTTTGAGTTGGAGTCTCACTCTGTTGCCCAGACTGGAGTGCAGTGACACATTCCTGGCCACCACAGCCTCGACTACTGGGCTCTGATGATCCTTCTGCCTTGGTTAGCTGGAACTACAGGTGTGCACTACCACACCCAGCTAATTTTTTATTTATTGTGGAGATGAGGTCTTGCCAAGTTGCCCGGGTGGGTCTCGAACCCATGGGCTCGCCTTGGCCTCCCAAATTCTTAAGGACCCTAAATGACCGTTGGCTTCAATATAAAGTCACCAGCTGCGTTTACCCCTGGCAAGAGAGTGTCAGCCTCTCCTTTGAAACTTCTAAGTCAGGCATTGACTTCTTTCTGACTATTAAAGTCCCATTTGGCACCTTCTTCCAAAAGAGGACTTTTCACCTACACTGTAAATCTGTAGTTTAGTGTAGCGACCTTCCTCCGTAATCTTAGTGAGATCTACTGGAGAACTTGCTGCAGCTTCTCTGTCAGCATTTGCTGCTTTACTTGCACTTTTATGTTGTGGAGACGGTGTCTTCTCTTAAACCCCATGAACCAATCCCTGCTCGCTTCCGAGTTTTCTTCTGTAGCTTCTTCATCTCTCTCAACCTTTATAAAATTAAAGTGAGTTAGGGTCTTCTCTGGATTAGGCTTTGGTTTAAAAGAATGTTGGGGCTGATTTAATCTTCTTTCTAGATTACTAAAACTTTCTCCCTATCAGCAATAGGCCTGTGTTGCTTTCTTATCATTTGTGTTTTGAAGAAACTTTAATTTCCTTTAAAACTTTTTCCTTGCATTCACAACTTGATTGTTAGGTGCAAGAGGCATAGGTTTTAGCCTATCTCAGCTTTTAGACATGCCTTTTTTCACTAAAGATTTTAGTTATCTTTAGTCAACTGCAATTCAAAATACTAAATGGAAAATGTCCAAAATAAGCAATTCATGTTTTAAATTGTGTATTGTTCTGGACAGCATGATAAAATTTCATATTGTGTCACTCTGTTAACCCAAAATATGATATATCCCTTTGTCAAGCATATTCGCACCATATATATTACCACCATTCTTACTTCAGTCACTTTCTAGCCATCTTTTGGTTGCCAGATTAAAAAAAAATCGTGTGTAGAGTTTGGTGTTATTTGTGGTATCAGGCATCCACTGAGGGTCTTAGAACATATTACCTGTGGATATGGGGAGGAGTCTACTATACTTACCAATTAAAAACTTAGTATACATGTCAATATATATTGTTAGGAAACCAAAGGAAAAGTTGAAAAACAATGACATCCTTAAAATTACTCCAAATCCCATTACTATTTGGTTAAGGCATCATGGCCACCCTTTAAAATATCTGTGAGTAATATATGCAAATATTTCCTGGATAAGATCAGTACTTTTTCAACTGTTAAATATTCATTCTAATAGGAGAAAAAGATTAGTAAAATTTAAATTAGGAGGCCCAAAAGATTAGAGACTGTTTTGGGACTTCAGAGAAACAAATCAAAAAGTACTAAAAATTTTGTCTTCTCCCATCCCTTATGAATTCCTCTGTTATTAACATTTTGCATTATTGGTAGATATGTTAGAGCTGATAGGGCAACATTGATTATTATTATTAACTAACATCCATGATTTATTCTTTGTGTTGTACATTGTATGGATTTTGCCAGTTAGGTAATGACATACGTTCACATTTACAGCATCAAGAGAAATTGTTTCACTTTCCTAAACATACCCTGTACTTCATCGATTTATCCTCCCTGCCTTTGCCTGAAATTCTTTTTATTCTCTCTGTAGTGGTGCCTTTTCCAGAATGTCATACATTTGCAATTATATGGTACATAGCTTACCAGATTCACTTCTTTCACTTAGAAATACACATTTGGTTTCTTCCATGTCTTTCTGTAGCATTATATAGATCATATTTTTTAACCTCTGGATTGTAGTTCATTGCATGGATAGTATACATTTTGTTTATCCATTCACCTATTGAAGTACTTGTTGTTTATTTCTGTGAGTTGGCAATTATAAATAAAGCTGATATGAAAGATTCATGTCCAGGTGTTTATATACACGTGCTTTTACCTCATTTGGGTAAGAACGTAGCAGTGTGATTGATGACTGGATTATTTGTGTAATAAGATGTATTGTAAGGAATTACTACAGTATCTTTTAAAGTAGCTGTCCCATTTTGTGTTCTCACCTTTAGCATTTAGTGTTGTTAGTGTTTTCAGTGTTTAGACTTTAGTAGTCCTAAACAGGATGCAGTGGTAGTTCCCGGCTTTAATCTGCAGTCTTCAAGTGGCATACCATGAGTATCTTTTCATATGCTAATATGCTATTTATATATCTTTGATGAAGTGACAGTTCAGATCTTTTGCCAACTGTTAAATCATGTTGTTTTCTTACTGAGTTTTAAGAGTTTTTGGTAAATTTTCGGTAGCAATAATCAGAATATGGCTTTAGAAAATATTTTCTTTAAGTCTGTAGTTTGCCTTTGCGTATTTTAGGAGTATCTTCTGCAGAGGAGAAGTTTTTAATGTTAATGAAGTCCAGCTTATAAATTATTTTATGTATTTAAAAATTCATCACCAAATCTACGGTATCTACAATTTTTCCTGTATTGCCTTTTAGGAGTTTTATAGTTTTGCATACAAATTCAATATCATTTAGATTCAATTTTTTGGTGAAGGTTATAAGGTCTGTGTGTGGTTTTTTTGTTTTGTTTTGTTTTATTTTGTTTGGCATGTGAAGGTCAAATTGTTCCAGGACCATTTGTTATAAAGATTTTCACTTATCTTGCTGAACTGTGTTAACTTGTTCCTTTGTCAAAGTTTGACTGTATAATCATCTGACACATAGAGATAGTGGTTCCGTAAGATTATACAGGAGCTGAAAAATTTGTATCTCCTATTGATTTCATAGCCGTTTTATGTCATCGCCTCTATAACAGCTTAGTGGATTCTTCATATGATAATGATAGTAAATGAGTATGTTACTGGTTTATATATGTAATATACCATAATTATTACAAATTAAAAAAAATTACTACAAATTAATAATAATTATGGTATATTACATATATAAACCAGTAACATACTCATTTACTATCATTATCCACAACTAGTCCTCTGTATCTGTAGGTTTGGGATCCCAGATTCGACTAAATGGTGATCAAAATACACCAAATATGAAACCCAGGGATATGGAGTACTGTCTTTTTGAATCTGAGGGTTCCTCAAGGGCACTGTGCTAATTGTGCATCTGAGGATTTTATCTCCAGGGGTTGGGATGAGGGTCCTGGAACCAATTTCCTAGGCATAATGAGGGAGAGTTGTATTTGCAAAAGAAAGAAAAAACTTAACTGTACATCTGCCTCAGGAAGATCCTTCAGGAAAAGGATTGCAGTTATAGATGGTAGTTCCATGCACATTATTACCCCTGAAGTCTTTCGAGTAGGGAAAATGTAAAGTGGAAGACAATGATATAGCTGATGCTGAGCCTGTGTAGGCCTTGGTCACTGTGTATGTTTGTGTTAGTTTTTAATTAAAAAGTTAAAAGTTTTTCTTTTAGTTTTAAAATAGAAAAAACTTATGAGGATCTAAAGAAATAAAATAATTTTGTACAGTGTATTTGTGTTTTAAACTAAATACTATTATTAAATTAGGCAAGTTGAAAACTTTTATAGTTTATAAAGTAAAAAAGCTACAGTAAAGAATGGTTAATTTATTATTAGAGAAAGAAAACATTTTTGTATAAGTGTAGCTTAACTGTATAGTGTTTATAAAGTATTGCAATCTCTTAGGCCTTCATACTCATTTTCCACTCACCGACTCACCCAAAGCAATTTCTAGTCCTGCAGTGTCCATTCATGGTTAAGTACACCATAGAAATGAACAATTTTAAATTTTTTATGCTGTATTTTTACTATAGCTTTTTATTTATAGATACACAAATATCATTATATTAAAATGGCTTGCAGTATTCAGTATAGTAATAGGCTGTACTGGTTTGCAACCTAGAAGGAGTCAGGTCATACCATGTGGTCCAGATGTATAGTAACCTTATGCTATCTTGTTTTTAGTGAATATAGTCTATAATGATTGCACAGCTATGAAATGTTTTGACCTATTTTTCAAAATGTATCTCTGTGATTAAGTAACACATGATGGTATTTTATCTATATGTCTGGGCTCTTGGTTCAGTTATATTAATCTTTTTGTCTAAATACCACATAGGCTTGATTACTGTAGCTTTATAAAGTAAGGATTGAAATCTATACTTCAGTATTACATGGGCTATTCTAGTTCTTTTGCCTCACCACATAAACTTCAGAATAATTTATCTGCATTCTCAAAATAAATGAATGTATTGGCTTTTTTAGTACACAGTACACCCAGGCTAGTGTGCAATGCCATTCTTATAGCCACGCTAGTGTCAACCTGCTGGACCCTGGCAGTCTTTCCGCCTCAGCCTTCCAAGTAGCCATGAGAGGCTGCATTCGACTTCAGTAAATTTTTTTGAGATTCTTTCAACTTGTTTGCCCATTTCATGATGGGTGATTTATGAGTGCACCTGCCTACTGAGTGTTCAGCAGTTTTCACCAAAATGGCATGACCCCCCCTATGTCCCGCTCTCCCTAATTCACCTGATCTAGCCCCAAGTGACCTTTTTTTTTTTTGGTTTCCCTGAATGAAAAAAGTCCTCAAAGAAAAATGTTTTGCTAAGGTGGAAGAGGGCTAGTTGAAAAAAAAGCACTAAAAGACCTAACAACTGATGAGTTCACAAACTGTTTTAAGCAGCAGATAAAGTGTCTCTGTAGATGTATTGCTTCAAATGTAGAGTACTTTGAAGGTGACTGAAGTTTAAACATATAAGAATAAATAACACAAGTTTTTATAAATAAATTCTGGGTGTTTTGGATTCTCCTCATATATATATATAGTTCTTTTGTCACATATAATTTGCGTCATTTTTACATTCTTTTTTTTTTTTTAGTTGGAATCTCACTCTGTTACTCAGGTTGGAGTGCAGTGGCATGCTCACAGCTACCACAAACCTCGAACTACTGGGCTCAGTCGATCCTTCTGCCTCATTCTTCCAAGTAGCTGGAACTACAGGTGCATGCTACCATGCTCGACTGATTTATTTATTTATTATAAATACAAGTTCTCACCCAGTTGCCCAGGCTGGTCTCGAACCCGCAGGCTCAGGCAATCCACTGGGCTAACGTGCTGGGATTACAGGCTAAGTCAACAAGCCCAGCCTGCTAAAATTTTTTTTTTAGGCTTTTTGTTGTTATTTTAATTTTTTTTGAGTCAAAGAGTTACTCTGTTACCCAGGCTGGAGTGCAGTGACAGAATCATGGCTCTCCACAGCCTCAACCTTCTGGGTTCAGGCAATCTTTCTGCCTCAGCCTCCTGAGTAGCTGGCACTGCAGACACGTGCCATGATGTGGCTGATTTTTTTTTTGTAGAGATAGTTTCTTTCTGTGTTTCTGGGGCTGATCTCAAACTCCTGAGCACATGCATTTCTTTCTCTTCGGCCTCCCGAAGTGTTGGAATACAAGTGTGAGTCACCACGGCTAGCCCTATTCAGGATTTTTGTGTCTATGTTACAGAAATTGATTTATAGTTTTTCTTTCTGACTTTTGGCATTAAGGTAATAATACTGAAGTGACAGGTCGAATAAGAACTTATGTTTTCTATTTTCACAGGATATTAATTATTCAATTTTCTTAATAAAGTATAGGTATTTTTAGGTTGTGTATTATTATTATTATTATTGTTTTGAGTTGGAGTCTCACTCTGTCGCCCAGACTGGAGTGCTGTGGCCACTCCCGGCCACCGCAGCCTCGACCTGCTGGGCTCCAGCTATCCTTCTGCTCAGCCTTCCAAGCAGCTGCAACTACAGGCGCGCGCTACCTCGCCCAGCTCATTTTTGATTTATTGTAGAGATGAGGTCTTGCCAAGTTGCCCAGGTGGGTCTCGAACCCGCGGGCTCAGGCACGTGTATTATTTTTTACTTGTGTTTTGACCAGTTTATCAAATTTAGGCATAGAGTTGTTTACAGTATTTTCTTACAGTCCTTTTAATGTTATATCAATAGTGACAGTCCCGCTTCCATTTTTTATATTAGTGATTTGTATCCCCTTCCTCCCATTCTTTTTTTTTTTCAGCCTGGCTACAGGCTTATCAACTACATTGTTCTTTTAAAACAATTAAGTTTTGTTTCATTGATTTTTCTCTATTAATTTCCTGACTCTTACTTTCTGTTCTAATTTTTATGATTTGCTTAGTTTGGATTAATTTGCGCTTCTTCTAATATCCTAAGGTCAATACTTAGACTATTGATTTAAAATGTTTTCTAATGTATGCATTTAGTGCCATTTTCCTCTAAATTTAGTAAGTCATTTTTGTTTTTATTCCATTCAAAAGTTTATTTTGAGAACTGTTGTTTGACTCCTGTATTATTTGGAATTGTACTGTTTAATCTTCAGATATTTCATAGTTTTCTAGCCATCTTTCTGTTACTGATTTTCAGTTTAATGTAGTAAGATCTTTTAATTTGTTGAACTTTGTTTTGTGATTCATAATGTTCATCTTCATGTAATGTCCTATTTATCCTTGATAATTTTTCTTGCTCTGAAGTTATCTCTGTCATTAATGGCTAACCCAGCTTTCTTTTAAATAGTGTTAGCATGGTGTATTTTAAATACCTTTCCCACATATAAAATCTCTCTTTCTATTCCATGTACTGTTCATGTAGATCATATGTATTTGGGGATTTTTTATCCTCTGTGATAAAAGTTTGACTAGTCTGTGTGAATTTACCTATTATGGACATTACATAAATAGAAACATACAATATGTGACCATTAGTGTTTAACTTCTTTTAATCTAGTATTGTGTTTTCAAGGTTTATCCATATGGTAGCAAATATTAATATGTCATTTCTTTTGATAAATCATATCCTGTTGTATGGATATATCACAGTCTTTTTCTTAATTCATCTGTTGATGGACATTTGGTTTGTTTACTGTTTTTGGCTGCAGTGTTATGAATAGAGCAGCTTGTAGTATATGTAATGTTTGAGAATCTATTTTCAGTTCTTTTTGTTATATACTTAGCATAGATTTGTTGTACCATATAGTAATTCTATGTTTAATTTCTTGAGAAATGACCAAATTGTTCTCCCGTACCCCAACACCCAGACTGTACCTTTACATTCTCATCAGCAATTTACAAAGATGTATTTTTCCACACTCTGATGAAAAAGTTTTCCTTCTGGCCATTCCCTTTTTTCCCTTCAATTATAGCAGTTCTAGTCATTGTGAAATAATACCTCATTGTGATATTGATGTGTACTTTTCTCATAATCGTGATGGTGAACATTTTTTTTCACATTCCTGGTAGCTTATCTTTTTTGTTCAGGTCTTGTCTCCCCCTTGAATAAGTTGTTTGTCTTCTTATTGTGAGCTGTAATAATGGTAATTAATTCTAATGTACATATTTTGCCAGTGTTTTGGGTTGTTTCCTTGATGAGTATCCAGAAGTGGAGTTAAAGGATCAGATAATTTTTTAACATTCCAGTATGTTCTTCCAGAATAGTTGTTGCATTTTTATGATTCCACTGTAAGGAATAGATGTATAGTTTAGTTGCAAATCATTGTAGATGTAAATTGTTTCAGTTAGTTTTCTCCAGAGAAATACAACCAGTGGACTGTTGTTGTTTTTTGTAAATAGATTTACTTCAAAGAATTAACTTATGCAGTTGTGAAGGTTGGTTAAGCATACCATTTGTAGTGTAAAACTTTGTGACAGTTTCTGTTAGTCTTGAATGAGAATTCCTTTTTTTCAGGGAAGTGTCTTCTTTACTCTCAAAGCCTTCAGTGAATTGTATGAGGCCCATGAACATTATGGAGGGCAATCTCTGTAAAGTGAATTGATTATTTTAATCCTGTTGACAAAGCCTCTCTAGTATGTGACCAAATAACTGAGCACCATAGCCTAGCTGTGACGACACATAAAATTAGCCATCTCAGAAAAGTATTTTAAGATTAATTTTAAGGTTACTCTTAAATACTGTCAGGATTGACAGACTTTGTTTTAGATTGAGTGGTAGTTTTTTTCCCTAATATATACGGAATACCTGGTATGGCCATGTCGGACCTGTTTTAGACTCAGAAAATAAACCACAAAACACTTTAATTTCCCATTTTACCCAGCATGAGTAAAGTGACTAAGGGAAGATATTTAAAATATAATATTAGAAGTTTGATATACCTGACAATGTGATGATTGATTAAACTCCTAAAGGAGTAGCTCCTAAAAAATGAAGGTATAGTCAGCCCTTCATGGGTTTCAAATTATTGGATTCACCAACATGCCTGGAAAATATAAGAAAAAACAGTAACAATACAACAATAAACATGGATACAAATAAAAAATAACAACTGTTTACATACCAGTTACATTGCATTAGGTATTATGAGTAACCTAGAGGTGATTTAAAGTATATAGGAGGATGCATATAGGTTAAATGGAAATACAATACCATTTCATATAAGGGACTTGAGATTCTACAGATTTTAGTATCCACTGGAGTCCTGGAACCAATCCCTCACAGATACGAGAAAACTGTTATGTTGGATTAAGGGTGTTGCAGTATTGAAGGAAGCAATGAGCCTTTTGTAGTAGGAGTGCTGGTAGCATATTAGAATAAAAGACGCTATTAAATGTGCATGGGGTAGTTAGACCATGTTTTGTTTTATACACCTTTGTAAGGATATTGAATTTTATTCTTTACTGAAAGGGAAAGTTATAGGAGGACATTGAATGAAGGTATGGCACGATCCTATTTATGTGTTTTTTGTTTGTTTGCTTAATAGTTTATTGAAATATAGTTTCCCATGTAGTTAAATTTACTCACAGAACATAGCTTAATGTTTTTATAAGTGTAAGTTGTTGTAAATGCATGTCATATGTCACCACAATCATGTTAATATACTTTCATAAATTCCACAAAGTTGCTTTGTGACCATTTGCTACCAATCCCCATTTTGTCCCTCAGTCCTAGCCAATAAAAATCTGCTTTCTATCTCTATAATCTTACTATTATAATAATTTAATATAAACAATAACACAGTAAGCAGGTTTTTTTTGCATTTTGCTTTTTCCACTTAGTGTATGTTGTGCAGTTCATGTGTATTGTTATATGTATCATTCATTATTTTTTATTGCTGAGAAATATTCCACAATATGGGGATATTTTCATTTTAGTACATTTGTTAATGAAAGCATATTTATGGGTTGTTTCTAGTTTTGGATATTGTAAATATTATAAGTAGTGCTGCTAATAATATTCTTGTAAAGTCTCTCTGTATCTAGGAGTGGAATTGTTGCATTATAAATGTAATTTAGCATTTGTGGTAAATGTTTGTTTAAATTTTTAGTCATTTTACAGAGTAGTTCCCAAAGTGAAAAAGCTCTTTTCTGTTTCTACCAGCAGTTTCATTTCCCCCATATTCTTTTCAACATCTAATATTAATGGTCTCTGATCCTAGCCATTTTAATAGAAGTGCAATGAGTGATTTCTTTTGTATTTTTCTACAATGGTGTATGTGCATCTACATCATTTTTATATTTACACTTTTTCCTCCTTATTATGACAATTCAAAGTTCTTTTATATCTTGAATACAGTCTCTTTTTGTTTTTTGAGTCAGAGTCTCTGTTCCCCAGGCTGGAATACAGTAGTGCAATCATGACTCACCACAACCTCAACCTCAACCTCCAGGGCTCTGAGGATCCTGAATAACTGTGATTATAGCTTTAGCTAGGATTATAGGCAGTGCTACTATGTCCAGCTAATTTGTTGATTTGTTTTTGGCAATGACAAAGTCTTGCTGTGTTGCTTATACTCAGTCTTCTTTCATACATTTGTTTTGCAAATAATTTTTCATATTTTCTCTCAGTCTTTTTTCAAACATTTGTTTTGCAAATATTTTCTCATATTCCCTCCACCACATTGTTACCTTTTAGGTAGAAGCTTTAATTTTGATAAAGATCTTGTTATGTTTTATTTTTGAATTGTGTTTTTGGTATCATGTATAGGAGTCTTCATCAAAGTCAAGCTTACAGAGACTTTTATTATATTTTACTATAGGATGTTAATGGCTATAGTTTATACATTTAATTCAGTGAGTCATTTTGAGTTAGTTCCTGTATGTTATGTGACAGTATCCATTTAACATATTTAACATATAGATAGCCTATTATTCCCGCACCATTTGTAGAAAATTTTTATCCTTCCCACCTGGACTTCTTTGTCAACAATATACGGTATATGCGCGGATGTATTTTAAGGCTCTGTTTTGTCCTACTTGTTCATATAGTTTGGCCTCTCAAAGTGCTGGGATTATAAACTGAAGACACTGTGCCCAGCCTAGAAGACTTTTTATCTTGCTAATGAATAAATAAAATACCAGTTCAGAAGACAGTGATTCCAAAATGTACTGTTGAGTTTCTAAAGTTCTGTTTAATACTGGTTTTGAAAATTAAGGAAGCCGGGCTCGGTGGCTCAGCCTGTACTTTGGGAGGCTGAGGTGAGTGGATTGACTGAGTCTGCAGGTTCGAGACCCGCCGGGGCAACTTGGCGAGACCTCTTTCTAAAATAAATTTAAAAATCGGCCTAGCATGGTAGCGTGTGCCTGTAATTCCGACTATGCGGAAGGATGAGGTGGAAAGATCGCTGGAGCCCAGCAGATTGAGGCTGTGGTGGCCAGGAGTGGCCACTGCACTCTAGTCTGGGTGACAGAGTGAGACTCCAACTCAGGGAAAAAAAAAAAAAGAAAATTAAGGATATGTTAAAACAAATATGGTATTTTTTAAACTATTTTTATTTATTTATTTTTTAATATGCCAATATTTTTAATTTTGATATTGTGGGGTACAATTAAGGTTTGTTAGGTATACATATATGCTTCGTTCAGGCACCCTTGTTAATAAGGGATGTCTCCCCGTCCCCAGACAGATATTCACTACTGTTAATCCCACCTTCCTTCCCCTTCCCCCCCATAGTTTCCCACCACTGTCAGTCCTTTTTTATAGTAGTATTATGGTGGATGTTCAAGGTCCGCTATATGAGTGAGAGCATGTGATACTCAGATTTTTGTTTCTGTGAGAGGTCACTCAGTATTATTGACTCCAGGTTGCTGTAAAATTCATGATTTTGTTCTTTTTTATGGCTGCGTAGTATTCCATTGTGTATATGTACCACATTTTTAAAATTCAGTCCTCTTTTGATGGACAGTATGGTTGAGTCCAGGTTCTTGCTATTGTGAACAATGCTGCGATAAATATACGTGTGCAGGTATCTTTTTCATAGAGTGATTTGAGTTCTTCAGGGTATCTTCCCAGTTGGGGGATTGCGGGATCATATGGGATGTTGATATTTAGAGCTTTTAGGAATCACCACACTGTTTTCCACAGAGGTTGCACTAGTTTGCGCTCCAACCAACAGTGTAGGAGTGTTCCCTTTTCACCACACCCTCTCCAGCAACTGGTTTTTTTTTTTATTGATAATTGCCATTCTGACTGGAGTTAGATGGTATCTCAGTGTGGTTTTGATTTGCATCTCCATGATTAGTGAGGTTGAACATTTCTTCATGTGTCTGTTGGCTGCTCAGATATCTTCCTTTGAGAAGTGTCTGTTCATATCTTTTGCCCACTTTATAATGGGGTTGTTTGTTTTTTTCTTTTCAGCACGTTTGAGTTCCTTGTAAATCCAAGATGTTAAGCCTTTATCGGACCTGGAGTTGGCAAATACTTTTTCCCAGTCTGTGGGCTGTTTCCCTGCTCTCTTGATGGTTTCTTTGGCTTTGTAGAAGCTTGTCAGTTTAATGAGGTCTCACATGTCTATCTTATCTCTCACAGCCTGTGGGTTTTGTGTTTTGTTCAGGAATGGGATGCCAGTTCCGATTTCCATAAGGGTGTGTCCTGCATTTTCTAAGGTTTTTATGGTTTGAGGTTTTACATTTAGGTCTCTGATCCATTTAGAGTTAATTTTTGTATATGGGGATACATAGGGGTCTTGTTTGAGTCTTCTGCATGTGGTCAGCCAGTTTTACCAGCACCATTTACTGAATAGCTTCTCCTCTCCCCAGTGGTAGGTGGTGGAGGCTTTGTCGAAGATGAGCTGGTTGAGAAATTGAGGTTTAGCTTCTGGAATCTCAATTCTATTCCATTGGTCTATATGTCTGTTTTTGTACTAATACCAAGCTGTTTTGATTATCGTAGCTTTATAGTAACTATATATTGTCTGGTAATGTGATACCACCTGCTTTGTTTTTTTTTTTGCTGAGTATTGTTCTGGCTATTCTTGGTCATTTGTGTTTCCATATGAATTTTCCTGTATTGTTTTTTCTAGGTCTGAGAAGAATGTTGCTGGTAATTTGATGGGTATTGCATTAAATCTGTAGATTGCCTTAGGTATGATTGACATCTTCACAATGTTGATTCTTCCAATCCATGAGCATGGGATATTTTTCCACTTGTTTGTGTCATCATTGATTTCTTTGAGCAGTGTTTTGTAGTTTTCATTGTAAAGGTCTTTCACATCTCTGATTAGGAAGATGCCAAGGTATTTCAGTTTTTTTGTGTGGCTATTGTGAATGGAATTGTGCTTTTTATTTGGGTTTCTCTGTTATTGGTGTAAAGAAATGCGATTGTCTTTTGCACATTTATTTTATATCCTGAGACTTTGCCAAAGTTCTTAATCAGTGTAAGGAGGGTTTTGACAGATTCTCTTGGGTTTTCAAGGTACACGATCATGTCATCTGCAGAGAGAGATAACTTGACTTCCTCTTTTCCTATTTGGATATGCCTGATTACCTACTCTTGTCTGATTGCTGTAGCCAGGACTTCCAATACTATATTGAACAGGAGGGGTGAGAGTGGGCATCCTTGTCTTGTTCCCATTTTTAGGGGAAATGGTTTCAATTTTTGTCTGTTTAGGAGTATGCTGGCTGTGGGTTTCTCATAGATGGCTTTTACTATTTTGATGTATGTTCCCCATATGCCTACGTGTTCGAGAGTTTTTATCAAGAAGGGGTGCAGGATTTTATCAAAAGCTTGTTCTATTCCTAATGATATAGTTATGTGGTTTTTGTTTTGACATCTGTTGATGTATTTAATTACATTTATGGTTTTACAAATGTTGAACCAGCTTTGCATCCCAGGGATAAAGCCAACTTGGTCATGATGGATGATTTTTGAGATGTGTTGTTGAATCCTGTTTGCTAGGATCTTGTTGAGAATTTTAGCATCTATGTTCATCAAAGATACTGGGCTGTAGATCTCTTTCTTTGTTGGGTTTTTACCTGGCTTTGGTATCAATGTGATGTTAGCTTCATAAAATGATTTGGGGAGCATTCCATGTTTCTCAATCACCTGGAAAATACCTTCAGCAGGATTGGTATCAGCTCCTCCTTAAATGTCTTGTGAAATTGTGCTGGAAAACCATCTGGACCTGGGCTTTTTTTTGGTAGGCAGTTTTCTTATTACGTAGTCGATTTCCTTGATTGTTATTGGTCTATTTAGGGTTTCAATTTCTTCTTGTTTCAACCTAGGCAGTATGTGTGATGTCAGAAAGTCCTCCATTTCCTTAATGTTTTCAAGTTTGTTTACATACAAGTGTACATAGTAGTCTCTGATGATCTTTTGTATTTCTTCCGGGTCAGATGTGACTTCATCTTTTCTGTTTCTGATTGTGTTTATTTGGGCTTTTTCTCTCTTTTTGTTGGTTATGCTAGCTAGGGGACCATCAATCTTGTTTATCCTTTTGAAGAACCAGCTTTTTGTTACATTGATTTTTTTTTTTGTATTATCTTTTTGTCGTCTGTATCCTGGATTTGGGTTTTTATTTTGGTGATCTGGATTCTTCTGCTGAAATTTAGGGTTTTTGTGGTCTTTTCCATCTTCCTTAGGTGGCTTGTTAGGCTATTAATTTGTGGTCCTTCCATTTTCTTCATGTGCGCTTGTAGGGATATAAGTTCCCCTCTTACTACAGCTTTTATGGCGTCCCAGAGATTTTGGTAAGATGTTTCTTCATTTTCATTTGTTTCCAGGTACCTTTTGATGTCTGTTTTGATTTCATTTTAGCATCAGGAGTTGTTTAGCATCATGTTGTTTAGTGTCCATGTCTTTGTGGGTTTGGAGGAAACTTGTTGACGTTGATATTTATTTTTATTCCACTGTGATCAGAGAAGGTTCATAGCAAAATGTCGATCTTTTGAAATTTATTTATGCTTGATTTATGGCCAAGTATGTGGTCGATCTTAGAGTACGTTCCATGCGGTGATGAGTAGAATGTATATTCTGTGGTCTTTGGATGGACTGTTCTGAAGGTATCAATTAAATACATTTAGTCAAGAGTCACATTGAAGTTTCAGATTTTGTTGCTGATTTTTTTATCTTGATGATCTGTCTAGGTTAGTGACTGGGTTATTGAGTCCCCCACCTATGATGGTGTTGGAGTCGATATCTTTTTTTAGTTTACCTAGAAGTTGCTTTATGAAAGTTGGCGTTCCTATGTTGGGTGCGTATATGTTTAGTATGGATATTTCTTGTTGATGGGTTGAACCTTTTATCATTATGTCATGTATTCCTATGTTGGGTGCGTATATGTTTAGTATGGATATTTCTTGTTGATGGGTTGAACCTTTTATCATTATGTAGTGGACTTCTGTATCTTTTTTGATTTTTGATAGCTTAAAGGGTATTTTGTCTGATATTAAGATTGCAACTCCTCCTTTCTTTTGTGTTCTGTTTGCCTGAAAATTTGTTTGCCATCTTCTTACTTTGAGTCTGTGAGTGTCCTTTCTAGTGAGGTGAGTCTCTTAAAGACAATAAATTGTTACCTGGTGATATTTTATCCATTTTGCCATGCTATGTCTTTTCAGTGGTTCATTTAGTCTGTTCACATTCAAACTAATTATTGAAATGTGAGAGTCAATCCCTATCATAAGGTTCTTACAGAGTTGTTGTTCTTCCTGTTTGTGTGTTGTCTTTCTTTTGGTTTTAGAGTTGGATCATGTGTGTTTTTAATCTTTTACCTGTACTCTTGTGAAGAACGTTGTTGCTCTTTTTTTCCTTTTCTTCTGTGTTCAGTACTTTCTTAAGTGTTTCTTGTAGAGGTGGTCTGGTGGCAGCGTAGGTTCTTAGGGATTGGATATCTGGGAAAGATTTCAGTTTTCCCTCACTGAGGAAGCTTAACTTGGCTGAGTAGGTTATTCTCAGTTGAAATTATTTATCTTTTAGAACTTTGAAGATAGGGCTCCAAGCTCTCCTAGCCTAGAGGGTTTCTGTAGAAAAATCTTCTGCTATTCTAACTGGTCTTCCCTGGTAGGTAGTCTGACCCTTTTGTCTTGCTGCCTTTAGGATTTTTTCTTTTATACCTACTCTGTTTAGGTGAATTATTATGTGTCTGGGAGTTGGTCTTCTCATTTGTTTTCTTGCAGGGGTTCTCTGAATCTCTGGTGTTTGAATTTTGGCATCACTAATGAGATGAGGGAAGTTTTCTTAAATGATTTCATAAAATGTTTGTTCCAGTGCAACCTCTTTCTCTCTCTGTCTCAGCAAGTCCAGTTACTCTTAGGATCAGTCTCTTGAAGTAATCATTCATTTCTTGAAGGTTTTTGTTCAGTCTTTTTGAGCTTCTTTTCTATGTTTTTGACAGTTTGGGTTAATTCTGTGTTTTGGTCTTCAAGCTCTGAGATTCTTTCTTCTGCTTGGCTAATTCTGCTTTACATGCTTATTAGTTTGTTATTTATTTCCATCACAGTATTCTTTACTGCTGTTATTTCTGACATCAGCTTCTTCCTATTTTCCTCTTGTCTCTTGTCAATTTTTAAAATTCTCTCTATGAATGTCTTGATGTCTGGGTATGTTTCATGTGACCAGTCATTCTGGGGGCTCTTCATTGTTTGTGTTCTGAAGTCTGTTTTCTCAGTGTCTGACCTAGGGGTCTATGAAACCTATATTCTTCTTTTGGTTTTTCTTCATTTGGCCAGGTTTTTTTTTTTTCCTTCTTCCTTACTTTTTCCTTCCCTCCACGTCACCGTCTTCTTTAACTCTGTTATTCAGGAGTGGAGGGGTTGTTTTTACTTCTGTTTGTTCTATCTTCTATTCTTCTTTATGTATGCCCTCTTTGTTCAATTCTGGAGTTGCACTGTAGGTTGGGGTGGTCTTTTTTGGAGTTTTGAGATTTACTTAAGTAGAGAGCTGTGATTCAAATCTGTCTGCAGGTCCTGGTATCCGCCTGGTATCCGTGCAGTGGGGTTGTAGGCTTACTCCCTGAAATAAAATGTAGTCATCAGAGGGAAGAGAATGGAGCAGGCAGTGGAGGGAAGAAGGGGGTGGAGAGAGAGAGGAGTAAGGGTGAAAACAGACGAGTGTACCAACAAATTGAGAGAGAGACAGAAATTGAAACATATAAAAATAATAGACTATGGCTACAAAATAATCAACTCCCATACCCCCCAAAAAACAAACAAAAAACTAAAACGTACAATATTGCTAACATACAAGCCTACCAACCTCCTTATTGGTGTGCTATTCCTCTATAGAAGGATATGGTTTAGAGAGAGAAGAAAATAAAAGAAGGGAAAAGAGGAAAAAAGGGGGGGGGGGACAAAACAGAAGGAATAGAATCAAGTCAGTAGACTAACAGAAGCAATCTAGCACACTCTGAAACTTTTCGCTTAAGTCGAATGTCCTTTCAACTCTGATTTCTAGCTGCCTTTTCAGACTGGTAAGTTTGCTCACAGTTAGGGTCAGTTGCCCCTGGCCTGCTGTGAAGTGCAGTTCAGATCACTCAGTTCCCCACTGCCCTGTTCACTACTCAGATCTGACCTGTGTGTCAGGCTTCCACTTTTCCCCTTTCGGTGTTGTTACCTTGAATCGCCAGCAGGGGGTGCTATCCCTTGCTCCAGATGGTGTTTATGACAGCTGCTCACCCGCCCCTAAGGGGAGGGAGATGTTGCCTGGAGGCCCACAGGAGGAGATCCACGGCCTAGCAGGATGTCCAGTGGTAGTGGACATCCTCAGCAGATCTTGCTTGCAGGGCTTCAAGGTCTGAAGTCGTGGATCGCCTCAGGCACTGCCGTGTTATGTGTAATGGCTGTTTTGGCGGCAGCTGTGGTGGCTCGCCTCAGGCACTGATGGTGTGATGTGGAATTGCTGCCTTCGAGGTGGTGCGGTCCAGGCAGCTACCCGGCTGGCCTCAGGCACTGGCTGTGCAGTGTGGAATGGGTGCCGGCTACGGCGGCAGCACAGCTGCCTTAAGCTGCCTGGACCGCTGCCTGGACTGTGGTGACGCCTGAAAGAGGTCTACGGCCAAGCTGGGAGTGAAGAGCTGGCTGCCAGTGTAGGGATCTGCAGCCTTGGGGGAGAGAACCAGAGTCTCTTTGTGTTTTCCTCGGGTGGAGCATCTCACAGACCAAGCTGCCCCATCACTATCTTGCCGGAAGTTCAGTGTTTTTTTAAACCCCAGAAAAGTTAATTATGTTCATGGTTTATAAGTAGTTTTGCTTGGAAACTATTACAGTGTTGTCTCAGTATTCCTTTAATTTTAATTAGCTTTAGTGAGAAGTTAGTTTACTTATTATTTTGTAGATTGTTCCCCTTAGGGTCATTTGTGATAGGGTGAAACCTTAGTTTAAAAATTACTTAATTTTTGTATATTTTCATTTTATGAGATAACTTTGGGTCTCAAACTTTCATTTGCTGTGGTAAAGTTCCATATCAAAATGCTTTCTATATTACTGTATTGTCCTAATTATATGAATTTGGGAAAAGGCATTAGTTGTGGATTTTGTACTTACAATATCTTTGCTAATATGTTGAATTGGGTGGGGTGGGAGGGGTAGTCTAAGTAAGCTTTTTCTGAAAATATTTTCATAAATTTAATATTGTTGCTTTTGTTTAAAGAGAGCTGCTAGATCTGCATTACTGACTCATTGTTAATTGTAGAGGTATAATGAATATATATTGTTTATCAAACTTATTTTAACAATTACAATCCAGTGACTTGGTTTATTTCTTCATGCTCATGGCAGTGGGCTTACATATGTTTTTTAAAGCTAGTGATACATTTTTCTTAAGATGACTTAACAATTAAGAAATTTTGATGCTTATATGAAGAAAAATGTGTGCATATTAATAAATAGAATCAATTAAGCAGATAGGTTAGATCATTTTCTTCAAAAATAGTAACCAATTTAATCTGTTGATTATGGAATCTTTTAATGATTTATGTTTGTGTTAAATTATGTTATATATTTAGTTTGTTCTTGGTGGCTTTACTTTTATGTAACATTTTAATACTTATTATTGTTCTGTATATGCAGTCTGAGTTTGTATAATATTCGATTTAAACTAATTTTTATTTTTTTATTTTTTTAAGGGGCTTCTTAAAGGTCAGAATCTACATTTGGCAGGACCTAATGATGATAAAACTCTGTTTTCCACTGGGTTTGCCCATTATCAAACAGCTAACACTGGTATTCCGAATCAGAATGGACATGGTACTCTGCCTAATAATTCAGTACCACAGAGGGATGCCCTCAATCACCTCTCCTCTCATATTGCTACCTCAGGTGGACAGCAAGGCATTACCTTTACCAAAGAGAGCAAGCCTTCAAAAAATATGTCCTTGGTGTGTGAAACAAGCTTGCATGCTGGAGACACATCTAACGGCTGTGCTTCTAATCATGTTCATCTAGTGATGGCAGATGCTGTTTCCAGTCCTAACCATGGAGATTCTGTGCCACCAAATTCATTAATTGCAGACAATCTTCAGCTCTCTGCCTTGTTGATTGGAAAAGCCAATGACAGTGTGGGTACTGGAACCTGTGACAAAGTCAGTAGTATTCACTCAGCTGTTCATACAAAGACTGATCATTCTGTTGCCTCTTCACCCTCTTCAGCCATTTCCACAGCAACACCTTCTCCAAAATCCACTGAGCAGACAAGCACACATAGTGTTACCAGCCTTAACAGTCCTCAGAGTGGGTTACACACAATTAATGGAGAAGGGCTGGAGAATTCACTGAACTCTACAAAAGTAGACCTGCCTCCTTCTCGGATCATACCGTCAATGTCTGTGTCCATATACCCTAGTTCAACAGAAGTTCTGAAGGCATGCAGGTTAGTATTGAAAAGTTAATTATGAAGCGAAAATGGCTGCTCCTGGTCAGATCAGAAAACTGATAAATGATTTTGGTCTTTTAAGAAATGGAATGTGTGCAGAAGAGGATATAGACACATAAAAGAGTTTTGCCATGCATGTTGGCTTACACCTATATTCCCAGCACTTTGGAAGGCTGAGGCAGGAGGATTGCTTGAGTCCAGAAGTTCAGACTTAGTCTGGGCAATATAGTGAGACATCATTTTTATAAAACATTACATGAACCTAGTGGCACACACCTGTAGTCCCAGCTACTTGGGAGGCTGAGGCAGAAGGATTGCCTGAGCCCAGATGGTCAATCCTGTGGTCAACTGTGGTTGTACCACTGCACTCCAGCAACAGTGAGACCCTTACCTCAAAAATTAAATAAAATAACAGCTTCACAGAGGCTTTATTATGTTTGGAAGTTGTGGTTATACCATGTCACTGTATTAGATATGAAAAGCATTTTTCTGTAAACTGCTTGATCTGAGAGTTTATATCTTTGTTTAGTTTTACTTTCCATTGTTGGTTATTAGAGTTGTCACTTTCTGGGTGATTGATCCTGTTCTTCAGAATGAAATGAGAATGGATTCAATCACATTTGGTAGAAGACAGCAAGTTCGGAATATCCTACTTGTTTTCTTTTTGATTAGAACTAGTGAATGTTAGAGAATTTGTAGACATTACTGATTACTAAAGTTAGGCTTTTTTACATTTGATAAGACATTTTGTCAGACTCTGGAAGTTATAATGTGGGCAAGGGAGACAGAGAATATAGGGAGAATTGAGAGATGACAGACTATCAGCCATTCTGGTAAAAATAGGTGTTTCCTGATAATATTAATCTTTTATATGATTTGTGTTTATAGCAACCTTGGGTTCCTATAGTGAGTACTGATTAGAATTAATTTTTGTGTCAAAACTTTAATTATGAAATTGGTATCTCATATTACTTAGTGGACTGACAGTTTTAGTCATTAACCCATTTTGAGGCATATGTAGACTTTATAGTAAAAATCATCTTATGTATTTATTTTTGACTTTGGCAGGCTAAAAGAACTTTTAATCTGCAAGAGATACATAATTTTATTTCTGAAAATTGTATATGACATATCTTTAAACTACGATCTATAATTTTGGTTGCCAGAGTTATTTCAATAAATGTAACTTTCAGCCTGCTGTTGAAGATAACCATACCTCCCCCAAAAATTAGGAAAGGAGGTAAGAGAGGAAAGGAAGAATCACAGAAAGAAAGAGAGTAAAAGAAAGGATTCTGAATGTTGGGAATGCAATTATTATGAATCTTAGAGAAAGAGCCAGAATGGGAAATGGTAGTTACTATTTGGAGACTAATATTGTCAGTCACCTCTTCTGGGAAGGAGTCTGAGAATTTAAAGAAATGAAAGCATTTTTGTAAGAGAGTTGCATTATGTTGCATTTACCTGATTAAAGAACTTTATAAAGAAAGATAATTACATTATTCATTAGTTTATCTGGAAATTACTCATTAGTTTATCTGGAAATTATCTCTCATTTTTATACTAAATGGTAAGGGTAACTTTGACAGAAAACTTAAGTAGTTTACTTTCAAATTAAGCCATTTAAAAAATAACTGTTAAATAATGATGAATTTCTTCAATAAGCTAACTACAGGTTGAGAAAAAGTTTAAAATAGGATAAACTCTTAACTCTTTCCCATACCTACTCTTTCTTCAACTTCATTTATTTCGTATTTTGTACCTCTGGAATAAAGTTTCATTGTTTCTCTTTAACAATTTGAATTTTTTTCATTTCTTTCCCATTTTGGAATTTTATAGTAAAGTTTCATTATTTCTTCTGAGTAACTTTGATTATCTATTTCTGTTGTCTGCAGACCTATCCTTTTATATTACGGTTGAATAGTATATACTCTACGAAAGAAAAACTTTTGGTTCCTACCTTGTGAAAACACATGTTGTAGTTTCTTTAAGGTAAATTCTTAAAGCTTCTGACTTGATTCTAACAGTTAATTACAGATGTGTTAGGAAACTGTTTTGGTTTTTTTTTTCAAAATTTTTTTTGTAGAGACAAGGTCTTGCTGTGTTGCCTAGGCTGGTCTCAAATTCGTGGCCTCAAGAAATCCACCTGCTTTGGTATTCCAAAGTGTTGGGATTTGTAGGCATGAGCCACTGCAACTGTCTCATATTAAGGAATTGTTAGATATGAATGATTCCATTAATTATTTGGAGAACCTTCTGATTTCTCTATTCCTCATCATTTATTTTTAATCTGGTTATTTTTTGGTTTATTTATTTTGATTGTGTTTTACCAATATTATTATTAGTATTTTTGAGTTGTAGTCTCACTTGTTGCCCAGACTGGAGTGCAGTGGCATGCTCACAGCAACTGCTACAAGCAATCTTTCTGCTTCACCCTTCCAATTACTCTGGCCTCAAGCGATGTTTCTGCTTCAACCTTCCAACTACACTGTGGCCTGGCTGGCTTGTTTATTATTTACTTATTTATTTATGGATGAAGCGAGGTCTTGCCAAATTGCCACGGGGCTCAGACAGTTCTCTTGCCTCTGCCTCCCAAAGTGTTGGTATTACAGGCCTGAACCACCATGTCTAGCTTGGTTCATTTTAGTTGTAGTTATAGCACTGTGCTTCTTTTAAGATTTAAGTTTATCATTTAGTCGTGCAAGTGATTGGCTCAGCTAAAGGCTCCTTTGCTTGTGCCTCTCTTTTTTTTTTCTCTTTTCAGATATGTGTATGTTTCCTATTGCTTTAGTTTCCTGTGTATTTCACTTTTTTTCTGTAGAAATTAGAGATGCCGAACTCTTCTGTTTCCTGGTCCCAGTTGTCATATTGGGGATGGCATGTAAGCTAAATTAGTGGTGCCACAATAAGTTAGCATAAAAAACCTTTCCTAGTTCAATTAAATACTTGATACATACATACTTCATCTGAAAATATTATTGACTTTATATTGTACCACTTCTCCATGTAGAAAACAATCTTAACATTTAAAAAACTAAATCATATGAAAATATAGATGGGAAGATGTTTAGTTCAGATTGAAATACTCTTTATTGTGTAGAGAGTTTATGATTTAGTCTTTCATTTTAAGTGGCCTTATGAGATGATTGAATTATCTCTTTACCAAATATATTCTACTTATTCAGACAAAATAGCTGAGATCTTTTATAAATTAGGCTTAATTATGTATTTAAGTTTAAAAGTGTAAAATGTATTAAATATAACTCCAAACTTGAGTCATTTTAGTTTATGGAGAAATACTGAAGTCCAGATAATTAGTTTACAATTTAACTTTAGTATGTAGTTAAATGTAAAGTTTTAGCTTAGAAGATATTTGAACATTTTTAATTTAAAAATTAGAAAAGATAATTTTAATTCTAATTCATAAGTTTAAAATACATTATAAGTTGCTTGTTGTAGATAAAAAAATAAAGTCTATCTATGCCCTGGTAACTTTTATGTGACATCTCTAAAGTGTATGTATATTTCATTTCAAGCCTTAGTTTTCATTAGCTAAACCAAAAAAGGCCTGACTCTCAAGTTTTTTTCTGTGCTAAAAAATAAAGTTTTGCTACAACTTGTATTATCATATAATAAAATAAAAATGAAAAACAATTTCTTCTGGAGTTAAAGACACTTACTGATATTTAATATCATTTATTCATGAAAAGTCTAAATTTTACTCTCCAAAATAGTGTTTCAGATTCTTACACAAAATTTGAAAATTTTTTTCTTTTAACATTTTAATGTATTGATTGTTTTTGAATTTTAATAATTAGATTAGACAACTGGAGTGATTAGAAAAGCTGATCAGTTTTCTGAATTTTTGTGAGTTTGTTAAAATGTTAAGCATTTAGAAATATATTTTTTAACTTTCATCTAAGATTCAAGGGGTACGTGTGCAAGTTTGTGACATAGGTATATGTTGTGATAGTGAGGAAGTTGGTTTACCCTTCCTCCTCCTTCCTCCTCCTTTTAGAAGTCCCCATTATCTCTTGTTTCCATCTTTATCCACATGTGTAATTAGTGTTTAGCCTCTAGTTACACATGAGAATGTGCATTTTTTGGTTTTCTGTTTTTGTAAGAATTCACTCAGAGTGGCCTCCAGCTGTATTCATGTTGCTGCAAAGGATATGACTTTTTTTTTTTAATGACTGCATAGAATTCCGTGTTGTATGTATACCATATTTTATTTATCTAGTCCACCATTAATAGGTATTCATGTTGGTTATATATTTTTGCTGTTGGGAATAGTCTTACGATTAATATAAGAGCACAAATAACTTTTTGATAGACTGATTTATGCTCTTTTGGGCATATAATCATTAATGAGATTGCTGAGTCAAATGATAATCTGTTTTTAGTTATTTGAGAAATCTCCAACTGCTCTCCACGAGGTGCTGAAATAGTTTACATTCCCGTCAACACTGTAGAAACATGCCTCGCCAATATCTTTTGTTTTTTAGTTTTTGTTTTTATGATAGCCATCCTGACTGGTACAAATTGGTATCTCATTGTTGTTTTGATTTGCATTTCCCTGATGATTTTTGATTCTGAGCTTTTTTCGTTTGTTTGTTGGCCACTTGTATGTCTTCATCTGAAAAGTGTTCATGTCTTTTGCCCACTTTTAATTTTTGTTTGTTTGTTTCTTTATATTCTTTATAGATTGTGAATATCAGACCTTTATTAGATTCATTGTTAGCAAATATTTACTCCCAGTCTTGTAGGTTACCTATTTTACTATGTTGATACTTTTTTTCATTGTGTACATGCTCTTTAATTGAATTAGTTCCCACTTTTCTATATTTGGCTTTTCTGCATTTGCTTTTGAAGACTTGGTCATAAGTTTGTTAACCAGGCCAACATCCAGAAGAATGTTTTTTAAGTTTTCTGGTATGATTTCTATAGCTTGAGGTCTTATACTTAAGTCTTTAATTTATCTTAACTTAATTTTTGTATATTATAAGGAGAATGAATCCAGCTTAATTCTTTTTTAGTTTTTCCTGTACTATTTATTGAGAAGTCCTTTTTCTACTGTTGTTTTTGTTGACTTTGTCAAAGATCAGTTGTAGATGAGCAGCTTTATTTCTGAGGTCTTCATTCTTTTCCATTGTTCTGTATGCTTATTTTTGTACCAATACCATGCTGTTTTGATTAATGTAGTAGCCTTGTAGGAAAGACTAAAGTCTGAAAATATGATGACTTCTGTTTTGATCTTTCTGCTTAGGATTGCTTTGGTTATTCAGGCTTTTTTTTTCCCCCTTCAATGTGATTTTAAGAATTGGTTTTTTTCTGTATTTGCAAAATGAGGGTAGTAGTTTTATATTGATTGTATTGAATTTGTAGATTGCTTTGGGAAGTATGGACACTTTAGTGATATTGATTCTTTCATTACCTGAGAATGGAAAATTTTTTCATTTGTTGGTATCATCCTTGATTTCTTTCAGCAGTGTTTTTTAGTTCTCATTGCAGAGAGCCATCATCTTTTTGCTTAGATATATCCTGAGGTTGTTTTTTTTTTTTTTTGAGTCTGTTGTAAATGATGTTGTGTTCTTGATTTTGTTTTCATCTTGAACATTCTTAGTGTATAAAAAATGCTACTGATTTTTGAATGATTTTGCATCAAGAATTTTCCTGAGTTCACTTATAAAGTCTGCAAGTCTTTTAAGGAAATCTAGAGTTTTTTCTCTATAGGATTATTTCATCTGCAAAGAGAGATGTTTGACTTCCTTATTTCCATTTGGATACTTTTTATTTCTTTCTTCTGCATGATTGCTCGGACTAGGATTTCCAGTACTATGTTAAATATGCATGGTGGGTGTAGACATCCTTTTTCTGTTTCTTAGGGAAGGAATGTCTCCACCTTCTATCTATTCAGTATAATATTAGTTCTGAATTCATCATATATGGCTCTTAATATTTTGAGGGGTGTTCCCTTGGTACCTACATGGTTGAGGGTTTTAATCATGAAAAAGTGTTGGATTTTTTCTGATGTTGTTTCTGCCTTTATTGAGATGATTATGTGTTTTTTGTTTTAAATTCTGTTTATGTGGTAGATAGCATTTATTGATTTGTATATGTTGAACCAACCCTGCATCCCAGTAGTCAAAGCTTACCTGCTGGTCTTTTTGATGTGTTGTTGGCTGTGATTTGCTAGTGGGATTTTTGTGACTTGTGTTCCTCAGCGACACTGAAAGACACATGTGCAGAAGTAATTTGAGCACAATTTTTGAATTTATAATTTAGCAAATATGTTTCCTTTCATTAAAAGGAAAAAAATTTCAAATACTGTTAAATAATTATTATGTGCAAAGTGAGGACACAAAGCAATACACAAATCATGCTAAAAAATGATAAATTTAAATTTGGTAAATAGACTCTTCTGAGAATTAGTCAGGTAATTGCACAGAAAATAAGTATTGTGAAGATAGAATTAATGCGTTTTCTAGAATTTGAAGATTTTGTGATGATATTCTGGATATAAATAAAGATGTGAGGTCACAACAGTATAGCTGGCATCTTGATGTTGATGGGTTTCTAGAACGTTTACCAGCAGGGGAAGCCTGTATTACAAGGCACCCACTCTAAAAAAAAATTCAGTTTTTTAGGGCTCTCCCCTTTGTTTGTATACACACACACATTTTTGAGTTTTGGTGTTAGTGTTGCCAGGCTGTTGGGCAGAGACAGGATCATGGCTCACTGCAGCCTCAACCTCCTGGACTCAGGCAATCTTCCCATCTCAACCTCCTAAGTAGCTGGGATTGTATGTATGTGCCACCATGCACCATGTCTGGCTGATTTTTTTTTTTTTTTTGTAGAGACAGGGTCTCACTATGTTGTCCAGGCTGGTCTTGAACTCTTGAGTTCATGTGATCCTCCCTCCCCTGCCTTCCAAAGTGCTGGGGTCATGGGTGTGAGCTACCACACCAGGTTCTCAGTTTATATTTATTTTCAACACGAGGAAACAGATTGGAAAATGATGAGCAGTAAGGGGAATTTTGTCAATAATTCATTTTTTTTACATGTTTCAAGAAACCCATTTGAATATCTATTGAGGTTTACAGCTATCTTAATTTTTTATTAAATGAATCTGAATATCTAGGATGTTTGTATTTTAGTAAATGACTAAATTACTAAATTAATTCTGATTTTCTATATTCAAAATAAATGTATAGCTGATAAATTTGTTCTGCTTTTTTAAAAAAGGAACCTAGGTAGAAATGGCTTGTCTAATAATCGCATTTTGTTGGATAAATGTCCACCTCCAAGACCACCAACTTCACCATATCCTCCTTTGCCAAAGGACAAGTTGAATCCACCCACACCTAGTATTTATGTGAGTTTCCACTGGCTAACTAGAAATAAATTGTCTGAACTATCTTGTCTGCCTTTTAGAAAATAGAGTTTAAAATCAATGCAGGTGCCCTTAGGCAATATTAAATTTACTCCCACAGTTTTGCTGTTTCAGGTAAACATATTTATATTCCAGGGCATGATAAATGATTAGTTTAAATGTGGTCTACCATCTACCTGTTCTTGTAAATAAAATATTATTGAAACACAGTCGTGTTTATGTACTTAAATGTATTCTTTATGACTGCATCTGAACTTCATCAGCAGAGTTTGCAAAAGAAATTAGGTAGTATATAAAGCCACAGATATTTAATATCTAGCCTTTAGCAGAAAAGTTTGTTGATCATTGATGTGTTCAAACAGATTATTGTAAAAAAAATTTTTTTTTTTTTGACAACTAATATCTTCCTAAATTTTGCCTGGGATATGAGAGCAGCAAAAGATACTTGTTTCTATGACAGCTTTTAGTAAATACAGTTCTAAATGAACATTTCTACCACTTGCTTGTTGTATAGAACTTAAATTTGTTCAATTTTATGTTTCTATAATACGAAGTATATTTTGCTATTTTCAGAATAATTTATTGAGAATAGGAAAGTGATAATGATGAGTGCATATTATTAAAAAGTTTTCAATAAATGTAAGTAGGTAAGCTGGTACTATAAAATTTCCATTTGAAATGAAGTGCTGGTTTTTATATTTTTTGCAATATAGGCTTTTGATGTGAGTTATATTCAGAGAACTTTTGTGTGTTTTCCTTTTGAAAGTTTTTTTAAACACTTTGATTTTAAACTTTAAATATCACTTCTCCTTGCTCTTTCAATCATGAGGCAGTGGAAATCCATTTAAAATGTATGCTTTTCAATTTTCAGTCTAGATATTTTAGTTAATACTCATTTAAAATATTTTAACATTCTTTCATGAATGTTAGTGTGATTCAAGTGATATATAATGTTTTAAAATGAATGAAATTTGAGATGTATTTTTAAAAAGATTTATATAGTTATTGTCTTCACAATTTTATGCAAAGACTTATAATACTGTAATATGTATCAACAAATATTATTTGTTAAGATGTACTATAGATTTAATCTGCCAGATTGATTTTTAAAGAGACACATTTACAATATAATACTAAGTCATTTTCCTGCCACTTAACAAAACATTTTGATTTTACAGTTGGAAAATAAGCGTGATGCTTTCTTTCCTCCATTACATCAGTTTTGTGCAAATCCGAAAAACCCTGTTACAGTCATACGTGGTCTTGCTGGAGCTCTTAAGTTAGGTAAGCTTTTAAAAAAAAGTGTGAACTTTTCTTTTACTGTCTTTAAACTTTGAGAACATTGGCAGAAAATCACTGGTATTTTTCAGCATTCTGAGTTATTTTAATTCTTTCCACTCTCCTCCACCCTCAGATATTCTTTGATTATGCATCTTAGCATATGATGTAGGTAAAATACTGCTTGTTGGCAATTGTTGTGGTGGATTTTTATTTTAGTTTTAAACTTGCTATCATTATGCAATATAAATGTTTCACATTACATAGTATAAGAAGTTTTGAGTATGAGATATAGATAAATTAGATTGTTCTTGTAAATATTGCTGTTCACCTCCCTCGTCATTATGGTTAGATTTAAGGCTTCAAGGAACTGCTGTGCAAGGCTAGTACACATGGTTGAGGGCTATTTTAAGGGAAATTGATGGAATTCCATTAAAAACTGGTTTTGGTTTTTTTTTAAATAAGTGCTATGAAATTTTATTAGAGCCAAACAATTTTATTAACAAAACTTACTTATTTATAAAGATCTTGGACTTTTCTCTACCAAAACTTTGGTAGAAGCTAACAATGAACATATAGTAGAAGTGAGGACACAGTTATTGCAACCAGCAGATGAAAACTGGGATCCTACTGGAACAAAGAAAATCTGGCATTGTGAAAATAATAGATCTCATACGACAATTGCTAAATATGCACAGTACCAAGCTTCCTCCTTTCAGGAATCATTGAGAGTAAGTTTTTCTTTCTTTTTTGTTGTTGTCATTTTAATAGTGCACATTACTTACTTACCTATTTAGTGTTTACTGTTAATAGTGTATGTTTTTAAAATGCTGTAAATTATAAATTTTTTAAAGTTTAAATTTTGAACAAATTTATAGTTAACATGTTACAGAAGTAAAAAGACTATCTTATAAACTAAACTTTTTTTTTTAGAACGATTCTAATAGAAAATAATTTGAGTGTCTCAGGTATTCACTTAACCAATGAAAATATTTCTGTTTTGTTTTGTATGAATAGTTCTGCATAGGAATTTTTAGTGGACTTTCTGTATTAATTGTAATTTTTAAAGAAAACCATGGGAGAAAAAGAAAATTCCAGAAATATTTCAAAACATGTGGAAAACAAAACTTTAAAATCACATATGGTTATTAAGCGATCTAGTAATAAATGAATTAGGACTATAATTCTTATAATAATAAGTAGTTTAGGCATTTTTCACAGAACAAACTAATGCAACCACTAATTAGAGTTCTAAAATGTTTGTACTAAATGTGGTCTTTTTCATGCCTCCTTTATCTAAAATTATAAAACTGAACTTAAGTTTGATAACCCTGGTGAAAAGAAGGTAGAATTTCTTACTTTCTTGCAAGTCTGTTTTCTTTAAAACTTCGTCAGAGTTTTATAACTGAAACATAATATGTGATTAAAAGTTTTTGGTTTGTAATTTTTTAATATAATTGACTTCTTTCTTAGAAAGTGCTTGAAATTCTGATCTCACTGGGTGTGGTGGCTCAACCCTGTAATCCCAGCACTTTGGGAGAAAGAGGTGACAAGATTGTCTGAATCCAGGGGTTCGTGTCCAAACTGGGCAACTTGGTGAGACCTAGTCTCTACAATAAATAAAAAAAATTAGCCTGGTATGGTGGCACACACCTGTAGTTCCATCTACTAGGAAAACTGAGACAGAAGGATTGCCTGAGCCTAGCAGGTCGAGACTGTGGTGGCTGTGGGAATGCCATTGCATTGCAGCCTGGATGACAGAGCGGGACTCCAACTCAAAAGAAAAAAATTCTGACCTCATTTTATATTTTAACCATATTATTATCAGTAGAATCTGATATTGGTGTAAAAATAGTATATTTTTAGAAATTACAAGGTAAACAATTTATTATTTAAGAATTGTTGTTAAATTCAGTGGCTTTAATTATTCACATTGTTGTGTATCCAACTCCACTTCACTTTTTTTCAGCACTTCATCCCAAACTGAAACTCTGAAACCCATTAAACAATAACTCATCATTACTTTCCTCCCTTAGCTCCTAGACCTTTTTTACTCTCTAAATAAATTTGAATTTGACAGTTCTCTGTTGCTCATATAAATGGCACCATGCATTATTTGCATCATAAGTTACTACTTTTATATCTGGCTTTTTCTTCCAGGTTCTTCCATATTTGTAGCATCACAGTTTCATTCTATTAATGTGTAATAAAATGATTGATTTTAGATGTTGTTGTTGTCCCTTAATTTCAGGATGAAAGCTAGCTCTGACTGGGACAGCAGATGTAATTTTCTAAAACGTGTTGCTGAATTCAGCTTACTAATATTTTGTTAGAATTTTTGCATTAATATTGTAAGAGAAATTGGTGTGTACTTAATCTATATTTGTCTGCCTAGGATCTCAGTAAAGATGGGCTTGTAGAATGGGTTAGGGAGTGTTTTCTGCTCTTCAGTTTTTAAAAAGTGTTTGTTTAGTATTAATGCTAGGCAAAAGAAAGACCTGTATTTCAGATAGTCCTTAGATAGTTAGAATGTTACAAATAAGGACTTCTTTGCTCCACTGATTTGAGGTAACACTGAGTACTAAATTGCTATCTCTTCCAGAACAGCACTGTACCAGTATGGAGGTAACGCAGCAAGCACAAGTATAAAATACCACAAGATTTCCTTCTGATTTGGGTGTAGCTTTTCTTTGATTGCCTGCTTGGTTGCTGAAGATCTGTTTTCCATAGCTTCTGTAGACGTATTTTAGCTGGTTTTAAAATGTTTTTCCATGAGGACATGTTTCTTTTTATACTGTTTTTTATAATTTACGTATTATATGATTTAACAGTTTAAAGTGTGCAGCTCTGTGGTATTTGCATTAATGGGTGCACAATCATGAACATAGTCATTTTAGACTCTTTCATTTTTCCCAAATGAAAGCTCATACCCATCTGCAGTCCTAACATTTTTCCTTACTCCCAGAGTCTAAGCAACCACGTATTTTCTGTATTTAGAGATTAGCCTGTTTTGCTTATCCATATAAATGGATTGCTACATTGTCGTTGGTGACTAATCTCTCTTTTTTGTAGCATGAGATTTTCAAAATCTGTGTTGTCGCCTGTATCAGTACCTCATCTGTTTTTTATTGACAAATAATGTTCTGTTATCTGTATATACCACTATTTTTTTTTTGGTCTGTCATCATTTTATGGATACTTAGGTTATTTCTACCTTGTGGCTATTTTCAGTTTTGCTATTATGAATACCTATAAACAACTTTTGTGTGACAATGATTTTTATTTCTCTTGGGTAGATGCCTAGGAATGCCATTGATAAGTTAGCTCATTTTTTATCTTATTAAGGTACTGCCACATTACTTTTCAAATGACTGCATGATTTTGCATTTTTACTCTTGACTTACACTTCCCATTTCTCTATTCTTTCCAATGCTTTTTGTTATCTCTCCTTTAGATTCTAATCAAACGCTAGTGGGTGTGAAGTTATATCTAATTATAACTTAGGTTTACGTTTCACAAATGGCTATTTGTTAACTATCTTTTCATTGACATATATTGTTCATGAGTATTTTTTTTTCAGTAAAATGTATGTTCAGTTCCTTTGTCCATTGTTGAATTTGACTGTTTGCCTTTTTATTATTGAGTTATAATGTTCTGTTTGTATACTCTTACAAATTCCATTGCAAGTATTCTGGAAATACTTGATCTGTTCAGTGAACTGTTTTCACTTTTTTGTTGTACCTTGAAGTACAAAAGTTTTAATTTTAATGAAGTTTAATTTATTTGCTTTTTTTGGATTCCTTGTTTGACATATCTTAATAAATTGTTACCTAATTTGTGGTCATGTAGCTTTACCTTTATGTTTTTTTGTATGTGTTTGATGTTACATCTTTCATATTTAGGTCACTGAGTTAATTTCTTTAGGTGGCATGAAGTTATATATGTAACTGACTGTAATTTTGGGCCTCCCTTGCCCAAAGCCAAACTCAAGATATGGTGGAAGCAAAGTGACTTTATTTCAAAAGTCAGTAGATGGGGAAATGACCAGGTTTATACCCCAATAAAACAATTCCAACTTCTGGGCTGCGTGTAGGAGATTAAAAGGGAAACTGGGCTGGGTATGGGGGAGCTTGGTATGGGGAGCTTAGGATGCTGGTTTATGTGGCTTGTTTTAACCACAGTCTTGAGTTATTGTCCCATATGGTGTATCAGCTGGCACCATCTGGGAATTAAAGATTAAACACAGTCTTGAGGCAACCTCCAGGTAGGAGAGAATACTGCTGCTGTCTGGCTTGTTTCAAGATTACCTCCCAGTACTTCTAAGCAAGCACATCACATGGTTAGATAAGTGGATATAATGCAAGAAATTGTCCGATGGAAACAGAAAGGAAAGGGAGAGAGCAAAGGGAAAAAAAAACTTTAAAAATGCAGTTTTGAAATGAGCTGCTCGGTTATAGTAGGGATCCAATTTCATTCTTCTGCATATGGATTTCCAGTTGTCTGAGAACCATTCTCTTATTACCTAATCTCAGGACACGTGTTAAGAGAATAATACATTTTTATACCCAGCATTTATTTTCTTACTAATACTGTGGAAATATTTCATTTTTTTATGTAGAATTTATTGCAAATCAAATATTTGGCCTGTGAAGAATTTAAGCCATATGCCCTTAACTTTGTTATTGTGTTCACGCAGGCATAGTCAGAGTGGTGTAACAAAATCATAATTAGAAATAAAAGATCTTCACTGGGTACAATGACTCATATCAAGACTCAGCACTTCAAGAGGCTGTGGTGGCAGGATTGCTTGAGGCCAGGAGATTGAGACCATCCTTGGCAGCAACATAGTGACGTTATCTCTACAAAACAGTAAAAAGTTAGCTGGGTGTAGTGGCACTTGCCTATAGTCCCAACTACTCAGGAGGCTAAGTTGGAGGGATCACTTGAGCCCCAAGAGTTGGAGGCTGCAGTGAGCCATGATCATGTCACTGCACTCTAGCCTGGGGAATAGAGTGAGACTCCGACTTGGTGAGGAAAAGAAGGAAAGAAGGGATCTTAAATTACCCTGTACATCTATTGGTTGTTTATGTTTGTATGTGCATGCAAACACACTTCTGCAAATTTAGAATGTGTTCCTTTGCTTTTGCTTCTTTGTATTTATAATTAACATTTAACATTGATAGACTCCTGCAATTTTGCTTTCAGTTTTTCTTTGTAATCTTCTTGTATTTTTAGTGCAGAATATAGATTCCTTCTTATGAAACCATATCCATGAGGAAAACAAAGTAATGCTTTTTGCTGTAAATATAAGAAATTAGGTCTTATTAGATATTTTCTGACAGATTTTTTCCTTTTTTTTTTTTTTGAGTTGGAGTCTCACTCTGTAGCCCAGACTGGAGTGCAGTGGCCATTCGCGGCCACCACAGCCTCCACCTGCAGGGCTCCGGCGATCCTTCCGCCTCAGCCTTCCAAGTACCTAGAACTACAGGCACGCGCTACCAAGCCCGGCTGATTTTTTGATTTATTATAGAGATGAGGTCTCGCTGTCCAGGCGGATCTCGAACCCGCAGGCTCAGGCATTCCACTCACTTCAGCCTCCCAAAGGCTCAGGATTACAGGCTGAGTCACCGAGCCCGGCTCAGATTTTTTTCTAATAAGTTTTTGCATGTTACTTGTATTTTATTTTTTAGTTCTCAAATTCTTTTGACATCATTTTAGATGAAAGTTTTGTAATCTAGAAAATCTGGGTACAAAGTAAAATTCAATAATAAATAAATAAAATTCATAATACTAATTTTGTGCCATGCATTGGGCTTTAACTTTTTCTGAATTTTTGTTTAATTTGGTTATTGAAGATATCTTCTGTGAAATGTACCTACAGAGACCTAGTTTTGAAAACATGGGCAGTACAGCTTATATGGATGAATATTTTATTTATTTGTGTTATAGACTTGGCAGTCAATTAGAGGATACTAATTATGAATGTTTTCTCTTAATCTATAGGAAGAAAATGAGAAAAGAACACAACATAAAGACCATTCGGATAATGAATCCACATCTTCAGATAAGTAAGTAACATTTAGCATCCACTCAGTATTTTTGTCTGAGAGGCATAGATTTAATGTTCTCTGTTTTTTTAAGTTCTGGAAGGAGAAAGAAAGGACCTTTTAAAACCATAAAGTTTGGGACGAACATTGACCTCTCCGATAACAAAAAGTAAGTCCCAGCATTATTTCTCTCAAGTGCAGCAAAGAGGATTGCAGAATTGGGAATTGTCTAGTTTTCTATTCTTAGTCATTATTATTTTGTCTCTCTCTTTTTATGTTGACAGATAAGTTTAAGATGATAACTATAATTTTAATAATTAATGAAATTTTTACAAGGGTTTGCAGTTAGAGTTTTTTCTCCTTAAGGAGGTTAAAGTATTAATTTTACAAAATTAAAAATAGAAAGTAATTTGTTTCTTTTATTTACTAGTTTTCTAGGTTATATATATATATATTTATTTTTAGTAACTGTCTTAGAACTTTTTTATTTTTGGAAAATGCTATTCACTCTAATAATACTTCTGACTGCAAAAGTAAAAAAATTATAAATTTGTTTTTCTGATTGGATCACAAGGTTTTTGAGAGTATGGTTAATTCTTACTAATAGTAGCAACAGGGTTTCACTATTAATCTGTTATTTTATTGCAGGTGGAAGTTGCAGTTACATGAACTGACTAAACTTCCTGCTTTTGTGCGTGTAGTATCAGCAGGAAATCTTCTAAGCCATGTTGGCCATACCATCCTGGGAATGAATACAGTTCAACTATATATGAAAGTTCCAGGGAGTCGAACACCAGGTGATTTTATAACTAACTTATCTTGCATAGATGTTAAAATAGAGTTAATCAAATGTGAAACAGACACACTGCGCACATAAATTCTATTCATTTATACTTATTAAAGCTAAAAGGATTTTAAACTTCTTTTTATAGGTAAAGATGTTTGTAATTATTATTATAACTGAGCTCAGAGTGTATGAATTATTTTTCAGAGTATTCTTATAACTCAGTTCAGAATATTATTTTTCCAAATGTGTTTCTAATCTATTTTATATGTACAAAGACAAAACAATTAGAAAAATTTAAATGGAAAGAGGCACTAAGTCACTTCATGAGTGAAAGAACTTAAGACAGACTTCCTATCCCATTAAATATTATGCAGCCATAAACAAAGCCCTAAATACGAACTTTGCAGCAACTTGGATGAACTTAAAGGTTGTAATATTGGGTGATCTGTCACAGAAACGAAGAACTGAGTAGCACACATTCTCACTCATAGAGTGAGTGGACTTTGAATAATTATCGTAATAATATAAGAAAGGGATTGGCAGTAGTGGAAAACTGCTGGTGGAGGGAGGGGGTGGGAGTGGCACTAGTGGGAAAGTACCAGGGTATGAGGAGACGCACACCTCATTAACAAGGAAACCTGCATAATGAACGTTTGTATACCTAGCCCTGAATTGTATCCCACATATTTAAAATTAAAAATTAAAAAAAGTTCTTACCCAACTGACTACAAGCTCACAATGTTTTTCAGTTTTTGCCATAATTAGAGTAATATATGTATATATATACATATTTATAAAGTATGTATTTACACATAAATACATGTAAAGGTTATGTACAATATATATTTATAAACTAGTTTACCTGAACTGCATATAATAAAAATTTATTGACAAGACTTAAAATACATGATATTCTGCTTTATTATTTCATTTTAGAAAATGTAATTCAATAACTTTCTAATGAACTAAGTAATCAGCAAACTTTTTTTTTCTCCAGGGCTAGTCAGTAAATATTTTAGAATTTGTAAGCCATGAGTTTAAATGGAGGATATTTTGTGGGTGCTTATATAAAACAGAAAAACTAATTACTATGAATTTTCACTAGTGAAAATCAAAATAAATAATAACTGAGTACATTTTTCATGTCTGCTAGTAAAATGAATAGGATTATTATAGAGGGAGGATAACATTTCACTTAATTGGAGCTTAACTATCATTTTCTGTGTCATCAAAATTGACTACAAATGTACATCTGCTAAAATCATTCTGTAGTGAAATCTTTGAAATTGTCCTTCACATGACTCAATACTACCAGATGCCATTGTCAATATTTGAGCATATTTTCTTGAGTATATTAATTGCTTAAAAAGGCATTTGTAGTCTTTTAGATTTTTTTTCCCCTTGATACTTTGTTGGGTTTCATTATATTGCAGATTAATTCTTCCCACTTGAAGATCACTGTGACATTCCATTGTGAAGCCTCAGAGTTGCACAAGTGGCTTTTGAAATACGGAATTTTTCTCTGCACCTGCATTGAAGGGCTGCTAGAACTTTTATTTTTGTAATTCATAGTATCACTATTGTGGCTGGAGGGCAGAGTGGCACACTTAACAGTCACCACAGCTTTGACCTTCTCAAGTAATCCTCCCACCTCAACCTTCCAAGTAGCTGGAACTATAGGCACATGACACCCCACCTAGTAAGTTTTGATTTATTATAGAGATGAGGTCTTGCCAAGTTTCCCAGGCTGATCTCTAACCCTGGGCTCAGGCAATCCTTTCATCTCCATTTTTCAAAGTGCTGAGATTACAGGCTTGAGGCACTGAGCCTGGCCTAGAACTGTATTTTGAGCTAAAAAAAAAAGAAAAGAAAAAGTATATGTTCAAATGCTTCCAGGACTGAAGATCTAGCTTTTGTTTATTTATTTTCATTTTATGTACTTATTCTTTTGATTTGAGAGTCTCACTTTGCTGCCCAGACTCAAGTGCAGTGATGCAATCACAGCTCACCACAGCTTCAAGGGGTCTTCCTGCCTCATCCTCCTGAGTAGCTGGGACTTCAGGTGAATACTCCACAATCTAGTTTTTTCTTTTCTTTTCTTTTCTTTCTTTTTTTTTTGTTAGAGACAAGGTCTTGCTATGTTGCCAGGCTGGCCTCCAGAACTCCTGGCATCAAGTGATTATCCTACCTCTGCCTGCTTTTTGTTTGTTTTTAACAGCACAAGAAGTGAAGTATATAAAGCACCGTGATATTGTTTGCTGTTCTACAAAATTTTGCTTCAAAATGTCTTTACTGTAGTGTAATCTTCTTATATAAGTTCTGTTTTGCCTTTTAATTTTTATGTTGAATTTATTAAGAAATACTTTGAATGAAGCTTGCAATAAAATGGCCATTCATTGGTCAATAATAGTGACTGATGGTGGTTCTCTTTGTTCAGAAAACTTTCCATCTCATCTTCTATCTCTTAAACAGCACAGCTTCACCATTGCTAAATTATTAACCTGATGTTTAGTAGGGCTAGTGAGAATAGTCTGCTTCTATTTCTGACAAAGTTTTATGGAACTGATATTTAGTAATTCTATGAGAGTGGAACATCATAAAATATCTCTCACAAACCTGCCAATCAATAATATAGTACCAGTAAATAATACAATGAATATGAGTATTAAGAACCTTGCATTTTCACGAATGAATGAAAATGAAATGAATCACAGGAAATGAAAAATATTTTTTCTTAAAAATCTAGCAGTGAAAAATGAAAGTTTTAATAGGTTACTTCTTTTTAACTTGTGTCAGAGTGTTTCAGTTTTTATTTCTTTGTGTAGCATTAGTACTTCTATAGTGTCCTCTGGAAGCTTCAGGAACTCCTAGGGAAAGATGTAGTATGTTTTGGTTTGCTCAGTATAATTTTAAAAGCAGTGTTTTGAGTTCCTTGTATTATTTATCTGTGTTACATAAATAGTGTATGTTCCTGCTACAACAGAGTTCACCGTTTGACAGGATCTTTACGTGTACAGAATTCTAAAAAACTTAGCTTGCTAATAGACTTTAAGCTAATATTATATTTATAGGATGTAATGTAAATGTTCATAACTTTTTCAGCATGGTGGGTGGATGGTATTGCCCATGGTGTCTTAATAACTATAATTTTCTTTTTACACTGCATGACATGGTCATTATCATTCACCTACCCATGGAGGAAGAGTTATGATCTTTTATATTGCATGCTTACATTAAATTGGCATGCTATTGAAGCTACTAAGTGTTGAGAGACCAGTTATATTTTGAAAACTTACCTCTTTTAAAATTTTCTGACACTATTTGTGATATTAGGGAATGGCTTGGAGGAGAAAATATTAAAATGATAATAAATGATATTTATTACATATCACTCATGCTTTAAAGGCACACATTTTTATTTAATATTTGCTGTTATTATATTATACACATGAAAAGGACTTTCATTTCCTTTTTAGGTCATCAAGAAAATAATAACTTCTGCTCTGTTAACATAAATATTGGTCCAGGTGATTGTGAATGGTTTGTTGTACCTGAAGATTACTGGGGTGTTCTGAATGACTTCTGTGAAAAGTAAGTTTCTGAACTAATTTTTCTTCTAACATAGTTATGAGAAAACAGTTTTTGCAAAAGACAAACTGCAAATCTCTGTCGCCCAGACTGGGGTGCAGTGGCACGCTCCCGGCCACTGCAACCTCAACCTGCTGGGCTCCGGCGGTCCTTCAGCCTCAGCCTTCCAAATAGCTGGCACTACAGGAGCGTGCTACCATGCTCAGCTAATTTTTTGATTTACTGTAGAGATGAGGTCTCGCCAAGTTGCCCAGGCGGGTCTCAAACTTGCGGTCTCAGGCAGTCCACTCACCTCAGCCTCCCAAACCATGGGACTACAGGCTGAGTCACCGAGCCTGGCTCAAATCTGAGTTTCTTAATGTAGCTGCATTAAGTTTTTACTTACTGCTCAGAAGAAATTTTATTTGAAATGATTTGATTTTACATCTTTTATGTTATCTGAAATATTCTATGAAAAAAACCATGTAACTTTTTTCTGCATTGGTGATAGATATGACTTGAGAAGAAGGAACATGAATTGTTTTAAAATTATAATATAAAAAATATATGCTTGAAACCATTTTTATTTGAGAAACGTGTTTCAAAGAAAAATTAAACTTACAATTGTTTTTAGAAATGGCAAGAAACAGAAAATTAAGCACACATATAGTTTGTTAATAACTCAATATCATGTCTTTATAATTAAGCCTAATAATAGCAATGCCCAGTAACAAAGGAATTATGTGATTTTTATATTTTAATTTTTTTTAGTTATGGTGATGATTTTAGTGGGAAAATGCAGACAGGTACTTGTATTATATACTTATGCATATGGTAAAAAAATTTGGACAGAATTCTCATGAGTTACATGTGAAATTTACTTTAAAATTAATTAATATGCTTGATTCACATAGTAGTTTATTTTTTTAAATTTTGGAGTGTTTTTAATGTACATATTTCATTTGATAAAAAGACATCATAGTTTTGGAGCTTTTTTAAAAGGAGAATTTAATCTAAAATGTTCTTACCTGCTAGACAGGAAATCACTTTTTAGTATATTTGCTGTGTAATGTATACATTTTTCTTAGTATAAGAAAGGTGTTCTTTATAACTTAAAATTTACTGATAAACGCATTCATCTGAACTTTTTTTTTGGTACCCAGAAACTGCAGGTGCAAGGGAGAGCAGGAGAAAGAGGAAATATATCCTATGGGAAAATGTCATTTGACAAAAGAACTGAGACTGTATACTGTAATATGTATTACACTTCAGTGCAGTGATATTTGTTCATTTTTCTTCTGTGTAGAAAGTGGCATTTTTTAAGGTTTATCTTTTTTTTTTCCTTTTTGAACAGTGAGGTCTCCTTGGGTCTATTATTATTGCAAAAGACTGGTTATTCCAGGAAGTCTGAGCTTGGAAGTAATAAGAATATGAAGCTAAGATGATTATTTAATGTTAAGGTGCAAAAACTATTCGTAGCCCTCTTTGCAATTTCACTGTAATTTTGTTTCTGATATTTATAATTTCTGTAGTTTATTTAATGACTCTACACAATTTTATGGCTCCATAAAATCAAACTGTTTTTCAGACTTTCGAAAAAATACTTCATTTATTTGCCTGAGGTTATTTTTTTTTGTACATGTGTGTCAAATTCTCTGTTGCCTGGGCTAGAGTGTATTGGCAAACTCACAGTTATTGCAGCTTTGACCTGCTGAGCTCAGGTGATCTTCCATGTTTCCAGAACTACAGATGTGCAGCACCATGCTTGCTAATTTTTAAAAATTTACTTATGTTAGAGATGAGTTCTCACTAAATTACTGAGATTCCAGGCATGAGCCATCATGCTGCTTTAAAAAAAACCAAAATTTTATCTAGTTATATATTGGTAGTGCCTGGGAAAAATAGGTAAGGCTTGTTCTGTGCTTATAATTTTTTCCTTCTTGTTCTTTTTTTGTTGCTTGCTTGGTTTTTCCTGGCAACATTTTGACAATTTATGAAAACATGTCCTTTTTTTATCCTTTGACTTGTCAATCTTCACTGTATACAATGTGAAGAAAAAACTTGCATTTTTAGAATAAAATAATAAAACCAAATAAAATTGACATAAACAACTCCACAGGTATTATATTTTTAAAGATCAAATGAGAAAGCATTAAAAGATTTTGTTGGTTTGTTTGTTTGTTTTGAATAGAGGTCTCAGTCACCCAGGTTGGAGTGTGGTGGCTGCTTATTGCAGCCTTGGGCTCAGGTGATCTTTCCACCTCAGCCTCCAGGACTACGAGCACGCACCTCTGTGTCCAACTAATTTTTTTACTTTTTGTAGAGACAAGGCGTCACTGTGTTGCATAGACTGGTCTTAAACTTGTGGGCTGAAGTGATCCTCCCACCTCTGCCTCCTAAAGTACTAGGATTACAGATCTGAGCCACTGCATGCAGCGTATTTCTGAATTCTTAAGATACATTTTTCACTATGTGAATGTCTTTGTCATGAGAAAACTTGATTGAAAATACCTAAAGTATGTCATTAAATTTTTAATAGAAATGTTAATGTTGTTACTATACAGTATATCACAGTAGTTACATTGTGATGAAGGCTAATAAAATACTTGACTTTTGCTGGGCATTGGTGGCTCAGGAGCAGAGGTGGGAGGATCACTTGAACCCAGGAGTTTGAGACCTGCTTGGACAACATAGCGAAACTCCATTTCTTTTTTTTTTTTTTCAGAGATGAACATTTTATTTTTATTTACAGATGTGAGGTACAATTCAGAATTAGGTAGATAAGTAGTCACCATACTGGTATAGTTTGGGCTTTCCTTTGATCCCCGCTTTGCCTGGTTTGAGATCAGGTACCTTTATTGATGTTATGACCCCCTCCCTCACCCCCCAAACATTTATCATAATACTATAAGAAAAGGTTTGGCAGTGAGTGAAACTTCATTTCTACAAAAACCAGAAAAAACTGAGCGTGGTGGCGTAGGCCTTTGTAGCACCAGGCACTTGGCAGGATGAAGTGGAAGATTCACCTGAGCCCAGGTGTTCTCAGTTGCCATGAGCCGTGATTGTGCCTGCTGCACTCCAACCTGGGTGACAGAGCAAGACCCTAACTCAAAAAAAAAAGCCAACCAAAAAAAACCCAAAACACCAGACTTGTTTTTGTTGGAGTTTCACTTTGTTGCCCAGGCTGGAGTGCAGTGGCCCACTTCCAGCCACCGGTCAGGTGAACCTTTCATCTCGGCCTTCCAAGTAGCTGGAACTACAGGCACAGTGCCCACCATGCCCAGCTGATTTTTCATTTATTTTAGAGATAAGGTCTCATCAAAAAAACCAGACTTTTAAATTAAAACTTTGTAATTTATTCTGTCTGTATTGGTGCCAATAAGGGTAGTGCTTCATTTATGTGTGAGTTCTTTTTATTTTTTTTCAATTGTCTTGTTTTTGTCAATGAACTTTTTAAAAACCACATGGAAATAAACTTTGTGTCTTGCTGATGATTTAGAATAGTAACAGAATTTCTGTTTTCTATTTTTTTCTCAGGTATTGAGGGACGGTCCTGATTCTTATTTCTGCCTTATGATTATGGATGAGAATTTTAATGATGTACTGTAATCTCCACCCTCAGTTTCTTTTTTAGGGGTTTCTAGAATAGAGGTTCTTTAGGGAGATAGTCAAAATATTTCTAATTCCAAACAACAACAACAACAGATCGATTTATTTAAGTATAATTTTAAACTTATGGTAACTTTTAGACTTTTGAAGAATGTAGTAACTAATCTATGGAAGTCAACCAGTATGAACCTGCAGTTAATTTTTCTGACTGTTTCATGTTAAAATTCTTACCTTAGAAAAATTTAGTTTTTGTTAGAATGCTTTTACAATATGAAGTTCTACTGGAATAAATACTGAGAGTATTTTTTTTTTAAACTTGAGAAATTATGTTCCCAAATTGATGAAATATTTCAAAACCGCTTTTGCATTACTTATTTATTTATTTTTCAGGAATAATTTGAATTTTCTAATGAGTTCTTGGTGGCCCAACCTTGAAGAACTTTATGAAGCAAATGTTCCTGTGTATCGGTTTATTCAGCGACCCGGAGATTTGGTTTGGATTAATGCAGGCACAGTTCATTGGGTTCAGGCTATTGGCTGGTGCAACAACATTGCCTGGAATGTTGGTCCACTTACAGGTATTTTAAACACTACACTAAAAGTGATGCTTACACCTGTAGTCCAGCACACCTGTAGTACAGATGGCTCACATTGGTAGTCTAATACTTTTGAAAGATTAGCAGGGCAGCTCAGAAAGTTTGTGCTTGAGCTTAGAAATTTGAGACCAGCCCAGGCAACATAGCAGGACCTTGTTGTACAAAATAATTCAAAAATTAGCTAGTGTAGTGGCACATTCCTGTAGTCTCAGATGCTCAGCAGGCTGAGCCAGAGGATTCACCTGAGTCTAGGAAGTTTGAGGCTACATACAGTGAGCTGTGATCATGTCACTGCACCCTAGCCTGGGCAACAGAATGAGATTCCAACTCAGAAAAAGAGGTCATATCTCCCAGGAAAAACCTTAGTTTTTACTACAGACATTAAAGTCAAGTTTAAAAAATGACAGTTGAAGAACAGACATTTTAGCAAATAATAAATGTGTTTATTTGTAGACATGGAAGATACACTTTTTGGTATTTAAAGAGTACTGGGTGTTGTGTTTAAAAAGAAAACCCTTTTTGGAGGTGTAAAGAGCTGTAGTTATTCACTAGAATTTTAATTTTATCTGGCATGCCATATACACAGCCCTAGTATGTGAAACTATTTAGGATACATAAAAATAAGGGCTATGGCATGCGAAGCCAGAGAGATCTGAATTAGAACATGCCTCTACTTTGTTAACTTTGTGACTTTGGGCAAGTTTTTTAAAAAAAACTCCCAATGCCTCAGTTTTTGTTTGTTTGTTTAAGAAAATAGGATTTATTAAGAGGACAGAAAAGCTCCCATAGTGGAAGGGGACCTGAAGAGGTTGCCTGGCCCTCAGTTTTTTCATCTACAAAATGGACTCTCAAAAATCAAGAAGTCTTTGAAAGCCTGAATTGACACAAGTTATATAGAAAACCTAGCACAATGTCTCACATATTGATGCTCTTTATTACATTACATTTTTGTTAACTGTAATTATAAAACATAATAATCTTGTAGTGCTTTGAGATTTTCAGAATTGATGTTATCACGGGAAAGAGGAAAATGGGTATTTTCATGTCTTTTATTGCTGCGGTTTACTTTATGGCTATTTCTTTTTTTAAAACTAGCTTCACAGTATAAATTGGCAGTGGAACGGTACGAATGGAACAAACTGCAAAGTGTAAAGTCAGTAGTACCTATGGTTCATCTTTCCTGGAATATGGCACGAAATATCAAAGTCTCAGATCCAAAACTTTTTGAAATGATTAAGTAAGTGCTTTCTGGAATTGTTGTGCTCCTTTTTTTGGGATAATGCTAACTTTCAATATTTTTTTCCCAAAGAATTATGTTGGTAAAATAGTCCAGATGTCTGGCAAAATGTAATAAGATAGAAGTAATCTTACTCATTTATGAGTATTTACTGATAAAATCTTATAAATAAGACTAAAATATTTTCTTCCTTCACAAATAGTCACCCATGTTTTTTATGGTTCAGAAAGTAATGAAAAATGGTATGTATGAATTTATACCAGTACATTAACAAATCTGTGCTTTTCCCTAACTCTGTTAAAACTGATTTCTAATTAATTTTAAAATTAGTTTTAGTTATTTTCTTTTTCCAGCTATATTAAGATATAGTTAACAATGAAAAGTTGTTTATTTAAGGCATATAACTGGATGGTCTGATATAAGTATATGTTATGAAATCACCACAAGTTAATATATTCATCATTTCAAATTTCAAAATATATTCATCATTTCAAAATTCATCTATGTTTTGGGAAAATTCCATTCTTTTTAGTAAATATTTTTCTAGGGATTGCATTGAATTTATAGATTACTATGGGTATTATGAGCAAAGCAATGGAGGTGAAAGCCAGGAAACATGGCAACAATAACTCAAGGAGCCACATGAGCAGACCATGGCTTAGCAGAGCAATGAACGCTTGTTAGCAGCTTGAGTTGAACCCTTTAAAACCTTAACATTTTTTTTTTTTTTTTTGGTTTTGAGTCTCACTCTGTCGCTGAGACTGGAGTGCAGGGGCAATGCTCACAGCCACCCCAGCGTCAACCTGCTGGGCTCCAGTGATCCTTCCACCTCAGCTTTCAATGTAGCTGGAACTATAGGCAGGCGCCACCATGCTCAGCTAGTTTTTTTGAGTTGGAGTCTCACTTCGTTGCTCAGACTGGAGTGCAGTGGTATGCTCATGGCCACCCAGCACTGACCTGCTGGCCTCCTGTGATTCTTCCACGTCAGCATTCAACAATAACTGGAACTACAGGCCTGCTCTCATGGCTGGCTAATTTTTTGAGTTATTGTAGAGACACAGTGTCACCAAGTTGCCCAGGCTCATCTTGAACCCCTGTGCTCGGGAAATCCTCTCACTTCGACCTCCCAAAGAGCTGGGATTATAGGCTTGAGCTACCATGCCGCCAATCCTTCCATTTGATGGGGGAAGACTGTTAAGGTGGTTTGGTGATGGTTAGATGGTGGTCTACACATCATCACAAAGGGGGCATGTAAGCTCAGGTACTGAGGTCAGACGGTGATGGATAGAAGGCAGATGTGTGTTAGTCACATGTTGCTGCCAGGGTGGTGGGGTTAACTTGGGTTAATCCCAGGGCTGATTAGGTTAACGTGGGTCTTATGGGTAAATACTTGCAATAGAAAAGCTAATTAGTACAGAACAAGCTGGGGAGAGAAGTTGTAAAACATTTATCAGTAGCTACCTCTGAGAAACTGATTCTGTTCTTGGCTATTAATTAGAGGATAAGTTAAAGTGAACTGCTAATAAAACAGGAGATTTAGACAATGTTAAAATGGCTCTCTCGCTGGGTATATTATGTCCTTTCACTATCACTTTCTATTTATTCTTTCCTGCCCTTTAATTGAGTCAGATTCTCATTTATTTGGCTTCTGTAAAAGCCGCTACCTCTCATTTGCTCTTGCTACCTTCTGAAATGTTAAGGAGTAAAAATATCTTTGAAGGAGAAAACATAACATGAAGTACCTACAATTCAGTTATTCAGTGTTGTTAATAAAAAACTTTGAGTTTTGAAGTTGCTACTACTAAAGCAAGTGATTCTCTGCCTTTGATTCCAGATGCTGACTTCTCATGTTAACCAAGCTCCATTTCTTTACAGCATTCTGCCTCATTTTTATGTAAGACTTCAAAACTATAAAGTAATAGAGTAAAAACTATTACCTAATTGCCAAAATAATTAGTACTATTGGAAATCAAAAGTTTGTTGAATAAAAAGTAGAATATTGACTACACAGAACTAAATGTCCTTAATTTCCTGATACTGTTAAGTTTTGGGAAAATCAATATACTTTTTTTTAGCTCTAAGAATCTCTACTTCGTAGAAGACAAAAGGGAGTAGGTAGAATAATTATCAGATGGGGGAACAGAAGAGAGTATGGAGGATATACTGAGAGGAAGCTTGAAATGATCACTTTTGGAAATACCTACTTTAACCTTTAAATAACCTTTGACACTATGTGTGTTTCTTACTTATAAAATGGGTATGGATGCCTCCTGTGTTGGTCTGTTATGAGGCTTAAGTGGCATAATGAATATAGAGTACTTGATTCTGTGTCTTGTATCTGGTACTAAGGATACATGAATGCTACCTCTTATTGGCACTTTACTTTGCCACTGGGAAGCATAGTTGAATTTACAAAAACACAGATTTATAGAGTTTCAGGCATTATTTTCCCGTGAAATAGGACATATTTTGTAGCACTGTTTTGAAAACCCGTGCTGTAAAATTCCAGGGTCTAGGGATGTAATCATATAGGAGAAGTTTAGAATGAAGATATTGGTAGAGGCTGCAGATCTAGTGTGTTTTATATTTTCTGTCTTTCTGACATGAACTGAATTTTTATTCATCTTCCCTGGCACCTCTCTGAGGCACATACAAACACCATAATGCTTTTCTTGTTTTGAAATCCAGATGTAGGCAAAGACATGCCTTTGTTTATGAATAAGCAAAATTGCTAAAAGCAAACTGAAAGCTATTTTTAATATGATACTTAACAAATTTATCACACAACTTTAAATAAATATATATATTTTATGTTTCTAAGTAAGTCAACTCATTTGTATGTAACCTTCTTAGTCATTTTTCTCAGAGTTACTTGTATGGGTTTTGATAAAACAAAAGAAAACAAATAATAGTTTAACCTGGCAAATACAAGCAGCAATGAAATGGGAATGGAGAAAAATAGTGACATTCGTGAAGAAAGATAATATAGAAACAGACAAGGAGGATAATTTTAGATACTGAAAGTCATTTTCAGTAATATAATGGATCACATACCTCAAAGTTAGTTTAAGTCCTGGTTACAGGAGGCTATATGTTCACAAATGGTGTTAACATTTTTGTTAAACCCATTTTCTGCCCTTGGGGTAATTTTAGAGTTGAAATGTGTAGATCATCTACTTTAATTTTCCTTTTGTTGCCAGATGGGCTACAGTTTGATGCTCTGTGTGTTCTTTTGATTCACCACAGAAAAGAATTTTAGAGTGAATTTGAATATAGTTTAAGATAGGTTTATCAGAGAAAGAGGCACGCCAGATGGGCATGGATGTGTTAAGAAAAATATTGTACATTTGCCTTTGACAAGAAGTTTGGTAGAGTTTAACAATAGTTATTACGCTAGCCTTCTCTAAGAAGGTGGGCTACAGATAGCTGGTCACAAGTTTTTGTTACTATCTCTTCACCTGTAGTGAACATAGAATATGGGCTTTTCTAAATGCACATTTGCTTTTGAGAGGAAGCTTGATACACTTTTACAATAATTATTATACTAGTTGTGAACTAAGAAGCTGGGATGATTAACATTTCTCCACCTGTAATTGCCTGAGTGTGGGCTGTACTAGAATCCTCATTCTAACCCATGGGGTAGTCAGGTCTGGTGTGCTCATAAGAAAATATCTGACTGCTTTCCCTATTTTAATTTAAAACTGCCTGCAAAAAACTTATCTATATGTAATCTAGACAAGTGAACAGCCTGCCTCATTTTAATAAAGACAGTGAGATTCACTGTAACTTGAGCAGACAATTCGAGCAATGATAACAAATAATAGGAAAATCAACACTTTTGGGAGAATATACTTTCTTATTAGCATCATAAGTATGTGTAGAAATAGTATAAATTCTAAGAAAAGTTTGTTTTATTATAAATGAAATATTCTCTGCCATTTTCAAGTTAATATTGAACAAGTAATAATTATTTTTTCCTTTGTTACTTTATTTAAGCTGATTTTACATCTTGTAATTACTAAATCCATACATAATTTTCTGCTACAGTTGCACAGTTTTATTTATATATATACACACATACATACACACACTGTGAATGTGTAGATATTCTTCTTGTCTTTCTAGAACCATAATAATTCCAATCTGGAATTCAGATTTTTTTATTTCAGAAGTGATGAAATTGGCTCTTGAAAACGTTCTCCATCTTTTACCCATATGGGAGTTAAATAAAGAATATATTTTTTAAAAGGCATGAGTTAGTTATAGATCTAGATCATTGTATTTGTTGTATTAAGATACTAATTATTCTCAACTTAAAATGCTTAAATAATGTTATTATCAGGGCTGCTGCATTTGAAAATTGACAGAAAAATTACCATGTGAATCTATTTTAGAATCTAGAATCTCAAATATATTTGTAATTGGTGTATCCTTCATCCTAATTCTTTTCAAGTATCTAGCTGCTGTCACAAATAGTTTTTTTCCTATAATAGATATTGTCTTCTGAAAATTCTGAAGCAGTGTCAGACATTGAGAGAAGCTCTTGTTGCATCAGGGAAAGAGGTTATATGGCATGGGCGGACAGACAACGAACCAGCTCATTACTGTAGTATTTGTGAGGTATGTAACTTTTTATTGATAGCTATTTTGTTTTGGCTTCTTTAAGTTCTTTTTTTAATTAGTATAATTTTTACTATATTTTTATGTAATAGTTCCTACTTCGATTATTACAACTATTATGCCAATTCTCATATGATGGTAAAATATTTAATTTACTGTATTTATTATCATAAAAGTATCTCCAGCAGAGACATTCACGTAGCAGATCCTTACCAGATGATAATTGTCTCAGATTTCAAAGTAGGAACAGTCCTGGCATAGTGGCTTACACTGTAAATTCAGCTCTTTGGGAGGCCAAGATGGGAGAATTGCTTGAGCCCAGGAGTTGAGACCAGTTGGGGCAACATAGTGAGACTTTTTCTGTACAAAAACAAAAATCAATATGTAAGCTGAGTGTGGTGGCACACGCCTGTAGTCCCAACTAATAACGAGGCTGGGGCAGAAAGATCTCCTAATTAGGCCTTAGAGGTTGAGGCTGCCGTGATATGCCTGGACATATATACAAGCTGTTACAGAAACACTGGGGGAATATTTCTTTCTTTCTTTTGCATTAGAGCACACAGAGCTATTAACATTTGGGTTCCTCCATAAGAATGTGTTTGATTTCAGCCAGTAAAAATGACTAAACTTGGATGTTTGCAGATCAGGCTTTAGGAACACTGTAAGGATGATGAAAAGACTCATGTATTCTGAGTGGCTAAACATTCTTAAACCACTTTCTTAAGACATTCTTATTCTTGTCTAAGCAACAGAAAGCAGAGAGGTCAGTTTGGATGCTATTGGAATGGTGTTGTGTTAATTTAGTTGACTTCAACCTAGCTTTAAGAATGTGAAAGAAAGGAAGTAGTTCAAAAGTGTTTTTAAAGTGGCAAAATCAAAAAGACAATTGATCAAATGGTGACTAACTAAAAGTTAGAGAATCAAATTTTTAACTTAGTTTACAACAGTTACTACAGCCTGTTGATAGTGGTAGAAAACTTCATGCACTCTGCAATTTTAATAACTATTCAAAGATCACATGAGGTCATTTTTTTTTTTTAATAATTGAAATCAAACAGATTAGAGGACTACATGACTAAAAAATTAAAGGTCTAAACTTTACCTTGAATTTCTGTAATTCTGAGAAAAAACTGCTTAAATTCATTGACTGTTTTAATGTCGTATGAACTTGATGGAGAATGTTAATATGAGATCAGATTGATTCTGGTTAGGTGCTTTCCTTTAGGAAAGTGAATATATCTTTTCAACATTTGAAAAAAATGATTATATTGCTTGATATTATCCATTATTCTAACTGAGCCTTTGCAGCTCATCAGTCTTTCCATATAAGTTGATCTTATTTTCTCTTACTACATTAATGCTAATGAATACAGCTTTGTTTGTGTTTAAATTTTCTTAATATATGAGAAGTAGAACTGAACTTTTTTGGTAATCACCCATCAGTTTACTTATTTTGAAAGATTTAATTACATGTGTATTCATTTAGATTTTTTTGTTCTTTCAGTTTTGTCTAAACGTTAAGTGCTGTGATATTCTCTAGAGATCCAAAATGAATAAAATGTGTAGAATTCAATAGTCTTTAGGGGAAGATAGGCATTCAAACACAACACTATGAGAACTGTTACAGAAAAGTAAAAAGCAAATAAAGATCACTTTTTATCTGATTGTACACTTTTACTTGGAGCAAAAAATAATTGACATCTGTCAAATTTTGAATTAAGCTGTAGCTGATGGTTATAATGTGTATTTAATTTCCTAATCTCCAGTCTTTAAGTACACTGTCTAACATCATTGTTTTGGGGTGTACTACAAAGTAAAACTGGTGTCTTAAACATACAGCTATGATTTGTTTCTAAAATATTTCAGTTGAACCAAAATTTAATCTGTAATTTCATGTAGTGGAATTCCATGGTTAAAACTAAACGGATACAGTGAATTTAATTATTTCTACTCAGTATTTGTTTGTTTTTTGTATAATATAGGTGGAAGTTTTTTAATCTGCTTTTTGTCACTAATGAAAGCAATACTCAGAAGACCTACATAATACATTGCCAAGATTGTGCACAAAAAACAAGTGGAAATCTGGAAAATTTTGTGGTTCTAGAACAGTACAAAATGGAGGACCTAATGCAAGTCTATGACGGATTTACGTTAGTAAGTGAATTCAACATATGAGTAGAGTTAGCTGGGCCATAAAACAGTGATATTTTATTTTACTACCTAATAAATAGTAGTTAGTAAGGTATTTCAATTTTCCATTGACTAAGATCCTGTGTAAGGAAAATATGTATTATGAAGTAGTTTGATTAGATTGTAAAAATTGATTGTAAGCTTGATTAGATTGTAAAATTGATATTTACCATATTTCTTTCTTCGTGATAATATCTAAAAGAATAGTCACAATAATCACATTTTAAAATCATGTGTTTGTAGAATATTATTGTATTGTTTATGCTGATAAAGTTTTTGTGTATATATGTATATATATTTATAGGTTACTTAATTCTTCTGTAGAAATTATATAAAAGAAATATATATACGTACACATACACACACACGTATATATACACATACATGTGTACATGCACGCACACGAGGGAGGACTCAAAAACCCCGGAATTTATTTATTAAAAATTGTGTATGTAGTCTTACATGATTAAACTTCAGTCACCTTCAAAGTACACTTTGATACAATACACCTCTCAAGAACCTTTTTCCATTGCTCAAAAGAACTTTTGAACTCATCAATTTTGATACCTCCTAGTGGTTCTGCCTTTTTTTGTTTCACCTTTTCCATATCGGCAAAATGTTTCTCTTTGAGGATTTTTTCATCCAGGGAAACAAAGTTGCTCGTTGTGAGATCGGGTGAATAGGGAGGGGATAGTACACAGACAGGATCATGCCATTTTTCTTCGAAAACTGATCACTCAGCAAAATGTGGGCAGGTCATTCCTGTAAATCACCCATCTTGAAATGGGCAAACACACTGAAAGAATCTTCCCCCCCAAAATCACTGAAACCAAATGTGACCCCTCACAACAATGCTAACTGGTATACTGAAGCCTAATGGGTACCTAGAACACTTACCTCACAGGGGAACCTTGTGCTACATTAGGTCCACCCTCCAAAAAATAATTCTTTTTTTTTTTTGGTGGGGGTTCCTGTTCATAAACTTGTTTTGAAAGCTAAAATGTTGTCTTTCCTACAAATGTTTTTACCTCATGAGAATATTTGATGGAACTTGATTAGAATATAAAATATGTACGACTCATGAAAGAAAATTCACAAGCTTGTAAATTTCACAATTTTAAATTTCAAAGAAGTTGTTTAGGATCACATTTTCTTCTGACTTTCTATGGAATCAAAGACAGTAATTCAGAAGTTGTTATATCAGAGCCTTTTATTTTAAAACTTAGTTCCTGATATTTGTTATTGAATGATCCTCAGGATTGCGTAAGGAAGAAAGAGACTCCTCTGGAATATGTAAAATACATCATCTAGCTGAGGCATGTTTATAAGCCAATTTCAAGGGAAGGTTTAGTTTTTGTTTTCGTTTTTTTTTTCTTTGTGAGTTGGGGCTTCACTCTATCATCTAGCCTTTAGTCCACTGGCACAATCATGGCTTATCATATTCTCTACCATCTAGGGTCCAATGATCCTTTCAGCTGAGCCTCTCAAGTAGCTGGCTCCATGCTCAGTTAATTTTTTATTTTTATTTTTGTAGAGATGAGGTCTTGTTATGTTGCTCAGACTAGTCTTGAACTCCTAGGCTCAAGCAGTCCTACCTTGACCCCAAACTGCTAGGATTCCAGGTGTGACAAACTGCATCTGGGCTAATTGAGTTTTAAAAATGTTTATCTACCTTAGTTTTCTTTTAGAAACCTAAAAAACTAGTCAACTTAATAATACCTCAAAGTTGTTGACTAAATGTTGAAGTCCATAAAAATGGAAATAATAGTATGAGAGTCTGAGAAAATTGGTTATAATGGAGACAATAGGAGCATCTCAGTTAGCAGAGTAATAAGATTTGGTGTTTTCTTCTGAACTCTGTAGGAAAGCTTATTTATCGTTGTAACCATGAGCTCTTAAAGATTTATGTAACAAATTTCAGCATACCCTGTTTTTATTTTCAGACTGTCTCATTATCATCTTCCTCATCTTGATATTGTGTCGTAAACATTAAATGACACGTTTTCTGCTCTTCATGAAATTTCTGCATCATTGGTTTTTTAACTATTTCAAAAAACTGCTGACTAGAAGCTGTGTCTATGCAAACTTCCAAGAAAAGAGAGTTATCATACAACTGCACAGAGAGCATTGCCTCTGCTACAGGACTTAGAAAGCTGATCCAGTTATACTTCATTAAAATAATCATCATATCTTGTGTGTATATATGACAGAACTGTCAATGTTACACAGACAACTAATTTGAAGACACCCTTTTTTAATGTTTATCTGTTTCTGGGTTGATGAAATAATTTTTGTTTGTATTTTATCCCTTTAGCATTTTCTTGAGGAATATCTGTTCTGTCTGGTCATTTCTTTGTAAAATAGTTAGCAAATTTTAATCTTTGTTTGATCAGCTTTTTTTAAATGTGAAAACTTACATGAGAAGTTTTTTACTGCTTTGTGTTTTTTCTGTGTCTTGAGGCCATGATGATTACACTTGTGGTTCCAAATAAAAACTTTAAAAAAGGTAATAGCCAAGATACAAAGATTATGGGTTGCACATAGACTAAGGAATAAACTTCAGATTTGTGATTTTTGTTTCTAATCTTGATACAGATTTACACTATTTATGAATACATATTTATTGCTTGAAAATATTTGTGGATGGAATGTTGTTAATTTTTTCAGACTTACCTGCCATTAAATACTAAGGAGTTCTATAATTTTAAATGCTACTCCTATTACATTTTCTATGTGTAAATAATGTTGCTTAGTATTGTAAAACTTTTATTAAAATTGTTTAATGTTTAAAGGATTTTTCAGTGAGTTTAAAAAGACTTTCTGTAAAGATCAGTTTTTGTTCATTTTCAGATCTAATGATTATTGTGTGTGTGTGTGTGTGTGTGTGTGTGTACACACCTGTATGTATGTAGAAGTCTCAATACATAATTGTATATAGATAAAACAAAATTTTTAATTTTTTAAATTTATGATAGCTTTTGAGGTGCCTACTATAAAGTATTACTGACAAAATTTGCTTATTTTTAAATTAAATGTCTTTTGGTCTGATTTATTAAGTTGTAGTTACTGATCACCAATAAATAGTTGCTAGCAAAATGTATTTTATAATAATAGAAAATAAATAGTAAAATTTTTAAAGGCAGCATTATATAGATTTGATAAATCTTGTTTATAACTTAGAGTTTTTATGGAGAAGAGATTCAGAATGGTGGCCTCTATTTTAGAGAACAAATATAAACAGTGATGTATTTTTCAAAGCTAGATAACTTTGAAATTCTGTGCTTTCTTCTTTAACAATATGTTTGGGGGTACGGGAGACAAGGGTATTAAAATTCTATCACTAGTAAATTTTCACAAGTTACATGAAAACATTTATTTCATATGAACAGTTTACTTTTAATTAACAGCATCATCTTTTAAAACAACATCTGGCTTTCCTACCTTTACTTTCTGAAGCATTTTTATTTTACCACATTGTTCTAAGAGTTTTCCAGGGAGCTTTAATAAGAATTGTAGAATACTTTACATGAAGTTATTCAAATATCAAAAAAGAATTTATAATCTTACCTTTTTTCAAGAATTGAAATTTATTATTATTACCTGTGTCTAATTTCAGAAGGAAATATTTGCAATTTTAAGTTGAGGGAGAAAAGTACTAATTGCTTCTAGGTATTTTAAAGGCTAATAATTTTGTGATTAAAAAAAATTATTCAAACATCGTTGATAATAAAAGTCAAAACAAATTTTTTTTCTCCTCAAATAGAAATTACGAACAAACCATCAGGAAAAAAGATTATAAGATACTAGGACTCTATCTAAATGTTTCTAATCTAGTTTTGTATTCTGACACAGCATCTCATGTCTCAACCCTCTTTAAGATTATTTACTGCCAAGATCTATATAAATTGTATTTACTGTGTGTATCTGGTAATGAAAATGACTTAATTGTCTTTCTTACTAGTACATATTTGGATTATATGTTGAGAGTAATACTTTTTAGAAGCTTATACTACATGGAGAACCAGGAATGAAAATAAAGTACTGTATTACTTAATAAATCTAGATAGTAAACTTTGGTTACCTACTTTCAATTTAGGTTTTGTGGGTTGGATTTGGGGCGTCTTAAAAGAAATAGTTTTTTGGTTCTTTTTTACCGCTGGAAATGAAAGACAGCTAAAGTAGACCCTACCCAAAGGCCCTTCATCTCAACAAAGTTGAATCACAGCCTAAATGTTATTTAGGAAGATAACTAAATCCACAAAAAAGTGGATAATTTTCTCAGTACAAAAAACTAAATGGAATACTCAGCCAAATTATTTTTTATCATCAGTTAAATATGAACTTTTTTTTCTTGAAGGTTAATTTGTATTTCTGCTGTGAATATTTAATGTAACTTATTTAATTTGTTACCAAAAATGTTTACCTTTTCATTTTGATATGGTACTGGAAGAGCTTTTCCAAAGTAATAAATTTCAAACTAGGATCTTTAAAATAGTATTATTTGGTCAACTGAAGTTTAGGATTATGTAAATGGAATACAGTGTAAATGAAAAATCTGTTTTTTCAAAATATTTGAAAAAATGGTCTTTTTATGGTCTTTAAGTTGCTGTGTTATATATTTTAATTTATTCAGTTCCCTTTCTTACTTAGTTTCTCTTAAAAGCCAGTAATGAAGTTGCCCTCTACACTCTATACTCACCAGAATTTTACTATCTAATACAAGAAATTAGTGGAAATAGATAACAAGAGTACTACTGAGATTTACATTCAAGGATGTGTTAAGCCAGATATGTGCAACCTACAGCCTGTGTGCAGTCTGTGGTCCCACAAAATTTTAAACATCATGTCTTTTTTAGTATTTATTTTCTTTGTGACCTCATTCAGAGTTCCGTTTTTGAAGTTCACAATTGGACCTTATTCATGACACTGCTTTTTGGCAGCACATAAACTAGTGAGCGGCTGTTTTCACTTATGAAGCAACTATTAACTTTAAGCAACTATTGTGATGATGAGCATCTTGAGAACACACTAAGAATTATCACCTCTTCCATCAAACCAGACATCGATCAATTAGGTTTACAAAAGCAGGGTTAGATTTCCCACTAATGTTATATTATGCTCTGTTTATAAACTTTATAATTAAAAAATAAAGTCTTGTTATGTATATGCATTTAACTATATTATATAATTTATGTGCAGCCCAAGATAATAATTCTTTATTCATTGCTGACCAGGGAAGCCAGAAGGTTGAATAATCCTCCCTTAAGCCATCCTCTTCCCCCCCCCCCACCTCCATTACTTCAGAACAGTTTTCTTTACTTTGACACTTCATGGAACATGGATATGTAGGAACCACGGGCCGTTTGTCAGAACTAATGACTGAGAGAATACACAGATAACTAGGGGAGGCATCTGATGGTGTGAGACTTTTTCAGTCATGTTTGATTTTCATTTTGTTGTTGCATCGAGTTATGGAGCTACTGATTGTTTTTATACAAAAGAATTATTAAATTTGCAAAAATCTTCCTGGTTAACACACACTTTAAAAATATCTTAACTTCATTTATTCTTTACCCATATTCTAGGGGTGTGTTTGTTAAAATGGAAATCCAGGGAAGAAATATCTTAGGCTTGAACTTTTATGAAATGTAATTAAAGTCAAAATTTGGGAAACTTTTTTTTTGAGTTGGAGTCTCACTCTGTCACCCAGACTGGAGTGCAGTGGCTGCTCCCGGCCACTGCAGCCTCAACCTGCTGGGCTCCAGCAATCCTTCCGCCTCAGCTTTCCAAGTAGCCAGAATTACAGACGCGTGCTGCCACGCCCGGTTGATTTTTTGATTTATTGTAGAGATGAGGTATCGATGCCCAGGTGGGTCTCGAACCCGCAGGCTCAGGCAGTCCACTCACCTCAGTCTCCCTAAGGCACAGGAGTACAGGCTGAGCCACCGAGCCCGGCTGGAAACTCTTCAAGGAATAAAAATCACTGCTTCCATTAGTTGTTTTCTAAAAACAATGCTTTTAACCAGACAAAATCCTAAAGGGACAGAAGATTATAATTTATTTGTTAAGAAATGAACTGATAGGTATGTGAGTCTGGAATTTAGGATTGAAAGTTAGTGAATCTAACAAATAAGGATAGATGTACACTGTGTAACGTCAAGTACAAGTACATTGTGTAACATCAAAAAGGAAGAGATAGCAAAGAAAGCTAAAACAACAGTAATAGTTAATATTTTGAAAATCGTATCTACATCAGAAACTGAAGAGCTCACTTTGGGTTAGTGCAAGGCTGCTATGACATTTTTTAGTAAAGAAATGTACTTAGGTTTCCAAGATATGTTTTTGTCCCTTTAACAAAATGTTTAAATATATTAATCAACCTTAGATTTTTATATAAATGTGAGATTTATGTCAAGATGTTTAGTTTTTGCTTTTTGGCCAAAGGATGTCTGAGATCTGGCATACCAGTGTAAGAAAAAATCAGAATATATTTGTGTTAGTTTTATTCTGGGTTCTCTAGTCTGTTCCATTTATATGTCTGTTCGTTATTCTATCAATGTCACACTACCTTGATTACTGTAGTTTTATAATGGTTCTAAAAACTGGATAAAGAAGTTGTTTATTAATTTTTAAGATTGTTTTAGCTATTTTAGAGGCTTTGCATTTCCCTATGTTTCAGAATCAGTTTATCAGGGACTACAAAAAAACCTGATTGCGACTTTGATAGTTGTACTGGGTTTATGTCCAACAGTGTTATAATACTTAGAAAACATATCTAAATAAATGTTTGCAATATGTTTATTGCATTAATCATACAGGTTAATAAAAATAAGAAAAGAATAACATCTTTACTGTTGAATATCCCAATCCGTAAGTATGTTATGAATTCATTGATTTTCTAACATTTTTTAAGTATGAGCATGCATAGTCTATGCAGATCTTGTACATACAGAGCAATTTCTTTGTAATTTGTTTTCATTTTGTCATTTGTTTTAATTTTTTTGGATACATAGCAGTTTACATTTATGTAGAGTTTGTTACATTTATATGGGGTTTTTGTCACCTGCATAGAATATGTAATGATTTAAGTCAGAATATTTTTGATGTTTAACTTTGAATGTCATTTTTATGTGTTGTCTAAAATATATAATAATTTTTTGTTAACTATAATTACTCTGCTGCTATTAAATGATAGATATTTTGTATATTATATAACTGTATATTTGTACCCATTAACCTACCTCTCTTTGCTACCCCCCAACCACCCACAATTCCCAGCCTTTAGTATCTATCATTCTACTCTATACTTTTCTGAGATCAACAGTTTTAACTCCTGCATACCACATACCACATATTTGTCTTCCTGTGGCTGTGTCATTTCATTTTTTTTTTTTAATCAGAGTCTCATTCTGTCACCCAGGTGGAAGTGTAGAGGCACATTTACGGCCACTGCAGACTTGACCTATGGGCTCTGGTGATCCTCCCTTCTCAGCCTTCCAAATAGTTGGAAACTAACATTTTGTTTATTATAGAGATGAGGTCTTGCCAAGTTGTCCAGACTGATCTTGAACCCCTGGACTCAGGTAGTGTTCTCATCTCTGCCTCCCAACCATGTCCTGCTGTGTTATGTCATTTCACTTAACGTAATGACTCCAGTTTCATCCATGTTTCTGCAAGTGACACAATTCCATTCTTTTTTTTTTTATTTGCTTCATTCTTTTTTTTTTTTTTTGAGTTGGAGTCTCACTCTGTCGCCCAGACTGGAGTGCAGTGGCCGCTCCCGGCCACCGCAGCCTCGCCTGCTGGGCTCCGGTGATCCTTCCGCCTCAGCCTTCCGAGTAGCTGGAATTACAGGCATGCGCTACCACGGCCGGCTGATTTTTTGATTTATTGTAGAGATGAGGTCTCGCTGCCCAGGCGGGTCTCGAACCCGCGGGCTCAGGCAATCCACTCATCTCAGCCTCCCAAAGACACGGGATTACAGGCTGAGCCACCGAGCCCGGCTCATTCTTTTTTTTTTGACCACATAATATTCCATTGTGTTATAACCACATTTTCAAGTGTTCATTGAGGAACATTTATCTTGATTCTGTATATTTACTCTTGTGAATAGTGCTGTGATAAACATGCAAGTATAGATATCCCTTTGATATACTGATTACTTTTCCTTTGGATATATACCCAGTAGTGAGATTGCTAGATCAAATTGTAGTTCTAGTTTTAAATTTCTGAGGAGCATCCATACTGTTTAACATTGTGGTTATACTAATTTACATTCCCATTAAGAGTGTGTAAGAGTTGCCTTTTCTCCACCTTTTCACTAACAAGTTATCTTTTGCATTTTTTATAATAACCATCCTGGAGGATATCTCATGAAAGGATATTGGATTTTATCAAATTATTTTTATATCCATTAAGATGATCATAACACCATGTAGTTTTTTTTTGTTTGTTTGTTTTTTGAGTTGGATTCTCACTCTGTCATCCAGACTGGAGTGCAGTGGCATGCTCATGGCTATCCCAGGGTTGCCCTGCTGGGCTCCAGCGATCCTTCCACCTCAGCCCTCCAAGTAGCTGGAACTACAAATGTGTGCTACTGTGCACGACTGATTTTTTTTTTTAATTATAGAGATGAGGTCTTACCAGGTTGCCTAGGCTGTTCTCGAACCCATTGGCACAGGTATTCCTTTCACCTAGGCCTCTCAACAGCATGTCATTTTATCCTTCATTATGTTGATGTGATGTAACACATTTAGATTTCTGTACGTAGAACAATCTTCGCATCCCTGGAATAAATCCTGCTTGGTGAGCGTAAGTGATTTTTTAATGCTTTGTTATGTGTAGTTTGCCAGTATTTTTGTTGAGGAATTTTGCATCTATGATCATCAGCAATATTGGTGTGTAGTTTTCTTTTACATTTTGCCCTGTCTTATTATCTGGGTAATGCTGGTCTTGTAGAATGAGTTAGGGAGAAATCCTTCCTCCTCAAATTTTAGAAGATTCAGGATAATTGGTTTGTTGTTCTTTATGTGTTTAGTAGAATTTGGTAGTGAAGCCATCAGGTCCTGGAGTTGTTTTTTTGAGACTTGTCATTACTGGTTAGATTCTGTTAATTTTTATTAGTCTCTTCATATTTTTAGTTTCTTCCTGATTCAATCTGGTTAGGCTGTGTTTGCCTAAGAATGTATTCCTCTGCATTTTCCAGTGTGTTAAATGGTCTTGTGTGTCATCAGAATGGTATCAGATTCTCCTTTCTTATGTCTGATATCATTTTTGGAGTATTGTCTTTTTACTAGATCAGGGGTTTATTGATTTTGTTTAACTTTTCAAAAACCAACTTTTTATTCTGTTTTCTTTCTTATACGGTTCTATTTTGTGTACTTCTCTGATTTTGTTATTTTTTCTGCTAATTTTGGGTTTGATTTGTTCTTGGAGTTTTATATTATCATTTTATTTCATTTTATTTTATTTTATATGTGGGTTTGCAAACAAGTGAATGTTTGCAAAATAAGTAGGGTGCTTGAAGGTGAAGTTTTGGCTTCTAGCTGGCCCTCTTTTTCTCTGGTAGTAGTCCAGATATTCATGTGTTGCCATATGTCTCCCTTCCTTTCTTACTTCCCCCTCAGCCATGACTAGTGACTGTTGTTCTACACTTGTGCTAATGTCAACAGTGTTTGGGCTTGAGTGCAACCCTGCCACACTGCTGGGTCAACAGGCACCTCTTTAGCTCTCTGAGTGAACATAAGGGTATGTCTGTCGGGTTCCAGGGCTGTGGATGTGGCAGGGGCTATTTGTCCCCAAAGCAGGATGCAGTCTGGTAGGGACTGATCTTCCAAAATGGTACCATCCTGTAGCTTGCTTGGGTTGTGGAGTGTGTGAATTACCCAGTGTAACTCTCTCTCTAGAACATTGCTGTCACATGGACTCCAAGCAGCTTTCTATACTAGTCTCAAGGACTGTGAGTTCTCATGCTTCTCTCATTGCTAATATTGAAATCTGCAGTGGGAATATGGGCTACTGGTGATTTCTCATTTACCATTTCCTTGCATTAGGGAGCTTCTTTGAGATCCCACCCAATTCTGACTAGGCTGGTTGTCTCACTTCTGTCTCCTTATATGCCTCAGATGCTTCCATCTTTGCTAAATTCTGATGTTCTCTTTCAAATGCTCCGTGTGTCATGTGATTATCTACTCTTTTGTTTCTTCTTTGTGGGGAACGTAAGTGGTGTTTATAGAAAATATTTTTGAAGTATTAATTTATATAAATTGTTTCAGTTTATTCCAACATTGAAGTACAGTTTTCAAGTAAAAGTTGTATGTTTTAAAACTATACAACTTGATTTATGTATTAAGTATATGTATTATGGTGAAATAAATAGATGATAAAATTGACATCTCTATATACAAAAGTGGCATTGCTTTTTTCTAAGTTGCACTCAGAAGTGTACTGTAATTACCACACAGTAACTATTTTCTTTTTTTCTTTTTTCTTTTTTCTTTTTGAGTTGGAGTCTCACTGTCACCCAGACTGGAGTGCAGTGGCTGCTCCCAGCCACCACAGCCTCAACCTGCTGGGCTCCGGCGATCCTTCCAACTTAGCCTTCCAAATAGCTAGAACTACAGGCACACGCTACCACACCCGGCTCATTTTGATTTATTGTAGCGATGAGGTCTCACAAAGTTGCCCAGGCAGGTCTCGAACCCGTGGACTCAGGCAATCCACTCACCTCACCTCCCAAAGACGTGGGATTACAGGCTGAGCCCCCGAGCCCGGACAGTTACCATTTTCTATGTGTGCATTATGGAAAGGATCTAGTAAACAAGAAAACAGTGTAGTATTATTATCTATAGTACTCATACTGTACATTAAATTCCCTGAACTTACTCGTAAATGAAATTTTCTACCCTTTTACCAACATCTCCCCATTTTCCCTTTTCCCCAGTTCCTGGTAACTAGTGTTCTACTTCCTACTTCTATAGTTCAAATTATTTTTTTTTTCAGGAGCAGTCTCCCTTTGTCACCCAGGCTGGAGTGCAGTGGCACACTCATGGCCACCACAGCCTAGACCTGGACGCAGGTGATCCTTCTGCGTCAGCCTTCCAAGTAACGAGAACCGTAGGCATGTGTCACCATGCCTGGGTAATTTGATTGATTGATAGATTGATTGCAGATACGAGGTATTACCATTATAGTTTATACTGAAAAAAAAAATCACATATTACATAGTGGCTTATGCCTGAATTCCAGAATTTGGAGAGGCCGAGGCAAGAGGATTGTCTGAGCCCAGGTTTGAGACCAGACTGGGCAACTTGGCAAGACCTCATCTCTACAATAAATAAAAAATGTATTGACAAATACTGATGATACAGTATTTGTCTCTGTATATGACCTACTTTACTTAGCATAATGTTCTCTGGTTTAATTTATGATGCCCTAAGTGGCAGGATCTTTTTAATGACTGAATAATGTTTCATTGTGTATTTGTGTGACTTTCATACCTAAGATATGGAAATAATCTTAAGTTCCCACTGATGGGTATATGATTGATTAATCAGATATTATATGATTCAGCAATCCCACATTTGAGCATATATTCAAAGGAATAAAATCAGTATCTCAAATAAGTATTTGCATCTCTGATTATTGTGCAATATTTTTTATAATAGTCAAGATACGGAAACAATATGTCGTATATTGACATGTCCATTGATGTGTCATTGTGTAAAAAAATGAAGAAAATTTGATTTATATGTGAATATTAGGATCAGGCATCCTTATTGGTGTGTTTACCTCCTCACCCCCCTGGCAGTGCCTGCTACTGCCAATTCCATTTTTGTAGTAATGACAGGTGTTCAGGGTGTTCAGGGTCCACTTATAAGTGAGAACATTTGGTACTCAGTTCTTTGTTTCTGTGCTAGATCACTAAGTATGATAATCTCCAAGTCCATCTAAGTTGATGTTAAGTCCATAATTTTGTCCTTCTTTATGGCTCTGTGATACTCCATTGTGTATATGTACTACATTTTTTTTTATCCAGTCCAGTTTGATAGGCAGTATGGTTGGCTCCATGTTTTTGCTATTGTGAGTAGTGCTGGAGTAAACGTTTTTGCACAGGTATCTTTTTGTAGAATGATTTGAGTTCTTCTGGGAATATTCCCAGGAGAAGTATTGTTGGTTCTTATGGAAACTCAATTTCTACTACTTGTAGAAGTCACCACACTGTTTTCCATAGAGGTTGAATTAGTTTTTACTCCCACCAACAATGTAGAAGCATTCCCTTTTCTCTGCATCCTCACCAGTATCCTTTTTTGTTTTATTAATGATGGCTATTCTTATTGGAGTTAGGTGGTATCTCAATGTGGTTTTGATTTGTTTTTCTCGTTTTTTTCTTTTTTTTTACTTTTTTCATTATTCGGGTGAGCATTTTTTCAATAAAAGCAGAGATGTAGGAACTACCAAGCATGTATAAGTAGGGAAAAGCCTTCCACCAATATATGTGATAACTTAACAGTGTCCCAGGGAGTGGCAGGAAGCATGGAGAGCAGAGCAGCAGCCTGCCTTTCATGAGACGGTAAGAGCAAGGGATGGGACTGGAAGACTGGGGGTGGGGAGCAAATTAAACCTATTGAGACTCTCTCTGCAGTCACAGTTCCTAGTTCAGGACTGACTGTGCTTGTTTATATAATTGAATAAGATAAAGAGAGATGGAGATTGGGATGAACCTCAGGAGTGCTCCATCACAGGGAACACCAGACTCTGTGATTGTTACCATAGAATGACTTTACTCTCATAAAATCTAACTTGGGAAAATGATAAACACAGGCACCCTTTAATTTGTTGAAATGGGGTATTTTCCTCCTGTCATTTAAGAATGATTTGATTTGTAGTGTTAAAGGATTTTTAATTATTTACATCTGCTGTATGAAATTGAGCATTCTTGCAAATTAGAACAGTGACTAAAACATTTAAAACTATTCCAACAGGTCTACAACAACTGCTGAAGAGCAGGAGAGAACACTCTAGTGTAACAGAATTATTTTTAGACTGTACTGTGGTAGTAATGCACAACTCTATAAAACAAATAAAACTATATAAACTAATCAGACAGTGCACCTCAAATCACTGAATTTTTTATTGTCTTTGAACAATACCCTGATAGAGTTTGAGAGGAGAAAGAATAGAGGTGAAATTGTTTAGTAATGTGAAGCCTTCTAGAGCCATAACTGGGAATTCAAATACACAATTGTGGCTTAGAAGAGTATGTGATATAAGGAACAAACATTAAGATTAACCTAAATTTATCCATTGCTTGTTTCTTGTGCACTAACATTTGTACCTTTAAGCTTTTGTCAATAATAGGTCATAGCTAATAAAAATTACACAACCTGTAACTTACATGCTCCTAAAACTCTTGGGACAAATGAAAATGTCTGCCAAAATAAAATACTGCTGTGTCAGATTTGATTTTTTTTATTTTGTTGTAAATGAATATTATAATAAAAAATAACTAGTATGCTAAGAACCATTGTTAGAAATTTTTATATAAAAACGAGTGAGGGTAGGAAATGTGTGCATATCAAATTTTTAAAATGCATATACAAGAACTTTTAAGGAATATAAGTTTTACTTCTTGCTTGCTTTATATTCCTTAAAAGTTCTTGTATATACATTAAAAACAGACCATGTTGGGCAATTTAAGATCTCATCTCTACAATAAATAAAAAAATTAACCAGGCATGGTGACATGTGCCTATCGTTCCAGCTTCTTGGAAGGTTGAGGGGGAGGGATTGCCTGAGACTAGCAGGTTGAGACTGCGGTGGTCTTGAGCATGCCACTGGACTCCAGCCTGGGTGACAGAGTGAGACTCTGGTTTAAAAAATCAGAATAGACTGGGCTTGGTGGCTTAGCCTGCAATCCCAGCACTTTGAGAAGCTGAGGCGAGTGGATTGCCTGAGCCTGCGGTTTCAAGACCCACCCAGGCAACTTGGTGAGACCTCTTCTGTACAATAAATAAAAAATTAGCCAAGCATGGTAGCGCATGCCTGTTGTTCTGGTTACTTGGAATGCTGAGGTGGAAGGATCACCAGAGGCCAGCAGGTCAAGACTGCGTGGCTGGGAGTGTGCCACTGCACTCCAGTCTGGGCGACAGAGTGAGACTCCAACTCAAAAAAAAAAAAATCAGAATACAGGCAGTAAATTACATTACAGTAAAAAACAAACCCAGAAGCCAATCAGAAGATAAACGATATGACTTGACCATTCCAGCATGAGGAGTGTCACGACAAATTGTGTTAGTTACTTTGTTGCATAACAATTTATCCTCCAATTTAGTGGCTTGAAATGTTGCTAAAAATTTGTTATCCTACATGGTCTGTGAGCATTAGGAGTTAGGAAATGTTTAGAGGGTGATGGTGCCTCACCATCCCATGAGGTTGCAAACAACACACTGGTCAGGACAGCTATCTTCTGAAAGTTTGCCTTGGAACTGGAGTATCTGCTTCTAAGAAAACACAGATGTGGTTGCTGGCAGGAATCCTCAGTTTCTCCCCATGTAGCTCTCTCTATGCAATTGCTTGAGTGTCCTCACAGCATGGTGACTGGCTTCCTTCATTCAGTGAAGGAAGAGCAAGGAGGAAGTTGCAATGTCTGTATGATTTAGTTTCAGAGGTCAAACATTGTTACATTTGCTGTATGTTTTTTTTTTTAAATTTTCATTATAAAGATGTGGGGTACAATTGAGGGTTAGCTATACAAATAGTCATTGTATAGGTAAAGTTTGAACCACACTTTAATCCCCATATCACCTAGTTTGAGATCAGGTTCCTTATTGATAAAGTGTGCTCCTCCCCACTTCCTACCCTAGCAGTTTCCTACTACTGCTATTTCTTTTCTTAGAGTATTATGATTATTGTTCAAGGCCCACTTATGAGTGACAACATAGTACTCAATTCTTTGTTTTTGTGATACATCACTGAGTATTACCCTAAATCAATCCAAGTTGCTGGGAAGTTTGTAATCTTGCCCTTTATGACTGTAATATTTCATTACATGTATATATCACTTTTTTTTTTAGTTAGAGTCTCACTCCCTCACCGAGACTGTAGTGCAGGGGCATGCACTCTCACGGCCACTCCAGCATCAACCTGCTGGGTCCTGGCGATCCTTCTACCTCAGCCTTCTGAGTAGCTGTAACTACAGACATGTGCTGCCATGCCTGGCTATTTTTTACTTTTATTGTAGAGATGAGGTCTCACCGAGTTGCCTGGGCTGGTCTCGAACCTGTGGGCTCAGGCAATCCACTTGCCTTGCCCAAAGTGCTGGGATTATAGGCTAAGCCACTGAGCCCGGCCTACATAACACATTTTAAAAATCTAGTCCGCTATTGATGGGCAGCGTGGTTCGTTTCATGTTTTTAGTATTGTGAATAATGCTGCAATAAACATGCAGTACAGGTATCTTTTTGTAGAATGATTTGGGTTCCTCTGAGTATGTTCCCAGAAGGAGGATTGGAGGAAGTCGATTTTTATATCTTTTAGAAATCACCACGCTGTTTTCCACGGAGGTTATACCAGTTTACACTCCCACCAACAGTGTAGAAGTGTTCCTTTTTCCTCATATCCTCTCCAACATTCATTGTTTTTTTGAGTTATTGATGGCCATCCTGACTAAAGTTAGGTACTATCTAGTGTAGTTTTAATTTGGATTTCTATGGTGATTAGTGAGGTTGAGCATTTTTTCATGTGACTGTTGGCTGCTTATATATTTTCTTTTGAGAAATGTCTATTTATATCTTTTGTCCACTTGTTTTTTTCTTCTTGGCATGTTTTGAGTTTCTCATAGATCCTAGATGTTAGGCCTTTGTCAGATATACAGTTGGCAAATATTTTTTCCCATTCTGTGGGCTGTCTCCCCACTCTTGATGGTTTACTGAACTTTGCAGAAGGTTTCAGTCTGATGAGGTCGCACTTGTCTATCTTACCTCTTACGGCATGGACAATTGGGATTTTGATCAGGAATTGGTTGCCAGTTCCATTTTCCATAAGGCTGTCTCCTGCATTTTCTAAGGTTCTTACAGTTTAAGGTTTTTTACATCTTTGATCCATTTAGAGTTGGTGTTGGTGTATGGTGATAAATAGGAGTCTTGTTTTAATCTTTTGCATGTGGTCAGCCAGTTTTTCCGGAACCATTTATGAATAGGGTCTCCTTTCCCCAGTGGTTGTTGTTGGATGCTTTGTTAAAGATGACTTGGTTGAGAAATTGAGGCTTTGCCTCTGGAATCTCTGTCCTGTTACATTGTGCCAATACCAGGCTGTTTTGTTATTATAGCCTGATACTAAAGTTTAAAGTCTGGAATTGTGATACCTCGTGCTGTGCTTTGTTTCTTTTACTAAGGATTGTTTTGGCTATTCATGGTTGTTTATGTTTCCATATTAGTTTCTGTATTGTCATTTCTGGGTCTGAGAAGAATGATGTTGGTAATTTATTGAGTATTGCATTGAAACTGCCTATGATAAGATGGACCTCTGAGTCTCACTTTGTTGCCCACACTGGAGTGCAGTGGCATGCTCATGGCCATCCCAACATCTGCCTGCTGGGCTTAGGCGATCTTTCCCCTCAACCTTCCAGGTAGCTGGAACTACAGGCACACACTACCATTCCCGGCTAGTTTTTGATTTATTGTAGAGACAAGGTCTCACCAACTTCTCCAGGTGGGTCTCAAACCCACGGGCTCAGGCAGTCCACTCACCTCGGCCTCCCAGAGTGCTGGGATTACAGGCTGAGTCACTGAGCCTGGCCTGTTAACCTTTGATCTATCCACTTTCTTGAAGTGTCTTTGTAAATAAATGAATTCCTCTCTTAGTACTGTTTTCATGGTATCTTAAAGATTTTGGTAAGATGTGTTTTTATTTTCATTTGTTTCCAGAAATCTTTTAATTTCTGCTTTGATTTCTGTGTTGACCCAGGAGTTGTTCAACGTCCTGATGTTTAGTGTCTGGTCTTTGTAGTTTGGGGGGTAATTTTGTTGGTGTTGATGTTTATTTTTATTCATCTGTGGCCTGAGAAGGTGCGTGGCAGTATTTTTATCTTATGGAATTTATTTATGTTTATGCTTGATTTATGCCTGAGGATGTGGTCAGTCTTGGAGTATGTTCCATGTGGTGATGAGTAGAATGTATATTCTGTGCTGGTTTGGTGGACTGTCCCGTAGGTTTCTATTAACTCCATTTGGTCAAGTGTCAAGGTGAGATTCCAGATCTCCCCGTAGAGTTTTTTTTTTTTTTTTTTTTCCTCCATGAACTGTTTAGGGCTGTTAGTAGAGTGTTTAAATCCTCAGCCATGATGGTGCTTGAGTCAATGTCTTTGTTTGTTTGTCTATTTACCTAGCCTAGAAATTTCTTTATAAAGTTTGGTTCTCCTGTTGGGTGCATATGTTTAGGATGAATATTTATTGTTGATGAGTTGAACCTTTTATCATTATGAAGTGATCTTCCATATCTTTTTAAATTTTTGATAACATTTTGTTTGATATTAAAATCACTATGATTGCTTTCTTTTGTGTTCTGTTTACCTGAGAAATTATTTTCCATCCTCTTACTTTGAGTCTGTCAGTATTCTGGTGAGCTGAGTCTCCTGAACAGTATATTGTTGCATCATTCTTTTTATCCAGTTTGCCATTATATGTCTTTTCAATGGTGCATTTAGTCCATTCATGTTCAGGCTAATTATTGAGATATGAGAGTTTATCCCTGCCATGAGGTTCTTATAGCATTTGTTTTTGTTTCTTTTTTGTGTTTGTTGGTTTTCTTTTGATAATTGCATTTATATAAGTGTGTGTTTTCAAACTTTTTCTTGTATTCTTGAGAAGAGTGTGGTCATTCTTTTTTTATTTCTTCTGTGTTTAATACTTAAGTGTTTCTTTTTTTTTTTTTTGAGTTGGAGTCTCACACTGTTGCCCAGACTGGAGTGCAGTGGCCACTCTGGGTCACCACAGCCTCGATCTGCTGGGCTCCGGCAATCCTTCCGCCTCAGCCATCCGAGTAGCCGAAATTACAGGCATGCGCTACCACGCCTGGCTAATTTTTTTGATTTATTGCAAAGATGAGGTCTCGCCTGCCCAGGCAGGTCTCGAACCTGCAGGCTCAGGCAATCCACTCACCTCAGCCTCCCAAAAGTGTGGGATTACAGGCTAAGCCACCGAGCCCGGCTTTAAGTGTTTCTTACAGAGCTGGTGTGGAGGTGGCATAAACTCTTACTGAGTTTAGTCTTAGTTAAAGTCTTGGAAGATTTTAATTCTCCATTACTGATGAAGCTTAGCTGGGTAGGAAATTCTTTTTGTAATTGTTTATCTTTGAGCACTTTAAAGATTGAACTCCAGTCTCTTCTAACCTGTAGTGTTTCTGTAGATAAATCTGTTGCTATTCTAATTGGCCTTCCGTGAATAATCTGACCTTTCTCTCTTGCTGTCCTTAGAATTTTGTCTTTTATACTTCCTTGTGTAAACAGATTACTATGTGTCTAGGAGTTGGTCTTCTCATTTAATGTCTTGTAGGGGTTTCCTGAATCTCTTGTGTTTGAGTGGTCACATCTCTGATGAGACGAGGGAAGTTTTCTTGGATAATTTCATGGAATGTTTATCCCAGGGTGGTTTCTGTCTTGCTATCTGCCTCAAAAATGCCAATTAATCTTTGGTTCAGTGTCTTGATATAATTAGATACCTCTTGAAGGTTTTGTTTCGTCTTTTTATGCTTCTTTCCAATGTTTTAACAGTTTTAGTTAGTACCACATTTTGGTTCTTAAGCTGTGAGATTCTTTCTTCAGCTTGATTAATCTGCTTTCCATGCTTGTCAGTTTGTTGTTTATTTCATTCAGTGTATTCTTTATTGTTGTTATCTCAGTTATCGACTTCATTCTTTTCTCTTGTCTCTCCTCATTTCTGGTGATTCTATTAATATCCTGCTCCTTATTTCTAGTCATTGTATTAATATGTTGACCTCTGGGTTTGTGATTTGGGATCATTCATTCTGAAGGCTCTTCATTGTTTGAGTTCTGAAGTCTGTATTCTCAAGTGCTGTCTTCCCAGGATTCTGTATGGGACCTGTATTCTTTCTTTGATTCTTTTTCATTTGTGATGGTTTTCCTCCCCTTTCCCTTCCTCCTTTAATTCAGTTGCTCAGTGATGGGGGCTAGCTTTTACTTCTGTTTTTTCTATGCTTTATTCTTCCTTATGTAGATTATCTGGATTTGTTCAATTTTGAAACCAGACTGGGAATGTGCTTTTTGCAGTTTTGAGATTTGATTAAGGTGTGATGGGAGAGCTGTGATTCTGAAACTACCTGCAGATCACAGTATTCACTGACAGGTTTGTCAGCCTCCTGAAACCCACTTCCCACCATCTTATAATCTGTCCATGCGGTGGGGGCATATATATGTTCCCTAAGAGCAAAATGAGATAAGTAAAAGGGGGAAGAACAGAAAAAGGAAGAAGGGAGATGAAAACAGAGGAGAAGGAGAAGGAAAACAGGAACAACCAGCTAATGAGTAAACAAAAATAAAAAACAAAAACATATAAACAAACGTGCAAACAACAACAAAAAAAACTTGAGGATGCACTCGCCCCCAAAGATACCCATACACAAACAGAAAAACTAAAAAGCACTAGAAAAATAACAAAACAAGTATTGAAACATAAAAACAGAGAAAAATAAAGAAAAAAAAAGCTCCCTCTGTGGCCATTTTTGGAACTTTAGGTTCCTTTCCCAAGCACAGAGGCTGCTTCTGGTCTGCTTTTGTAAGGAACAGGCTCTGGTCTTCAGCCCCTCCCCTCTTCTCTCTGTGCAGGCGGATGGGGTGGCTCTTAGCCTTGTAGACTGTTATGAGAAGAGGATGAATCACTTTCAAGTTACCCAATTCTCTGCTGCCTCGGCTGTTGCCACCATGTTCCCCACTAATATCCAGTGCATCGTGTCTGGTTCAGCATAGCATGGGGCATCTGTCTCTCGGTGTCCTCCTGTAGTTTCCTGTTTGGATCAGTGATGACCAGTCCCAGAGGGGTTCAGCTATCCCCTCTGGATTCCAGGATGGAGCCTGAACGAGCCAAAGGGGCCGATGCAGATCTCTGCCCAATCAGGGACAGAGAAAATGGCTCAGTAAGTCAGTGTCTTCTTGCTGGTGGGGAATCAGCTCCAGATTTCCTTGCCAAGCCCTCTCCATGCTTCCCTCTGCAGTGCCTGACCCACTGCCATGGGTGGTGGCCTGGGCCAGGGACCAGGTGCTAAAAGCAGATGACTTTTGCTGCTTCCTCCAGGGAGACCCCCAAGAATGGCTGACAATTCTGCACCCTGGGGGCTGCTAATTGTTTTTAAAATCACGTTGAATTATGATTGACATATGAAAGACTGTATATTTAATCTGTAACCTTGATGAGTTCCTGAATAAGAATACACCAATGAAACCATCACTGCAGTTAGTGATGTAAAATATTCATCATCTCCAAAAACATTCTCCAATCCCCTCCACCCTCTTTTATTTGTTGTTGATTTTAAGAATACTTATATCAATAAGATCTACCTTTTGGGCAAATATTAACTTTAGGCACTATGCTGTATGGAAGCTCTTTAGGACTGACTTATCTTGTTTAACTTACTCATTTGTGCCGTCTGACAGTCTCCTAGGCCGGCAATCATTTCATTCTACTCTCAGCTTCTAGACGTTTGACAATTTTTAATTTCTCATACAAGTGGGATCATGTAGTATTTATCCATCTGTGCCTGATTTGTTTTACATAGCATAATATCCTCCATGTTGTCAGAAATGGCAGAATTTCCTTCTTTTTTTAAAAGATAATTAAAAATTTTTATTTATTTTTATTTTATTCCTTTATTTTTCTTAAGGGCTTTTTATTCCATTATGTGCATATGCCACATTTTCTTTATCCAGTCATCAGTTGATGGATATTGAGATTATTTCCATGTTTTAGAAATTGTCTGCCATATTTTGCCTGTTAGAAGGGAATTATGGAGTCCAGCCTAGACTCAAGGATAGAGGTATTTGGTTCTTTTTTTTTCTTTAATGGAGATGGGGGTCTCACCAGTGTTGCCCAGGCTGGTCTCCAACTTCTGTCTTTGGGGATACTCCTGCCTTGGCCTTCCAGTGTGCTGGGGTGACATGCTCAAGACATCACACCTACCTCATTGACTTTACTCTGTTGAAGAAAGGAACTTCAAATAATTTATAGGGATCTTTTTTTAATAATTTTTTAAAATTTATTTTAAAGATATAGGGTACAATTCAGTGTGAGGTATACAAATGGTCACTGTGCAGGTAAAGTTTGGGCCTTATTTTGATCCCCGTTTTGTAGGGACATATTTCTAAACTGCACATCTATGCTTTCTTGTTACTACCTAAGATAGTGGAAAGATATTTACTTGTATATTCTCCACTTTTTTAATATTAGGGTAAACTAATGTTTAATGAAATGCACATATCTTAAGTACCTACTTCTATAAGCTTTGATAATTTTTTGCACTTTGTCATCAAAATAAAATATTCCAGAAAGTTCTTTTGTGCTGTTACCAATCAAACACTCTTCCGACAGCACTCACCCTCTGAATTGTGACATTTAGTTGGTCTTGCCTGTACTTGAGATTCATGTAAACTGAATTCCACTTGTGTGGTTTTGGGCAGCTGACTGCTTTATTCAGGGTAATGCTTCTGGGACCCACTTACATTGCTGCATGTCTTAGTAATTCATTAATTATTGGGTAGTGTTCATTCCCTTCTGTGACTACACCACAGCTGGTTTAATCCCTCAGCAGTAGGTAGCTAGTGTAGGAGGGCTTCTGCTGGCTTTTCTATTGGGTAAAGTGTCTGGATGTGGTATATTAGCTGGATCTCAGAGCAGGTATTTGACTTCTTTGTACAGTTTTACTAGAAGTAGGTCAGCCGTGGCCTTTTCTCTTCTATAAAATGCTTGAGACTTTCTGGGGCTTAGTTTGTTTAGGTTTCTTTATGTCTTCAACTTTCTGATGAGGAGTGTGTGTGTGTGTGTGTGTGTGTGTGTGTGTGTGTGTGTGTGTGTGTGTGTTTCAGTAAAACTTTTTTCTCAAATCAAGCAGTAGTGGGGATTTAGCTCTTGGTCTCTAGTTTGCCAACTCCTGGTATAGGAGGCAAGACAGATATTAATTCTAAAAACTCATAAATGAGTCTATTTGTTCATGGTGATAAGCATAATAAAGGATATGAAGAGAATGCTAAAGAAGAGGAAATACTTCATTTACGTGGAAAGAGAGATTCTGATGAGTTTTTTAAAGCTATTATTTTATAACTTTCCCTCCTCCCTCCCTCCCTCCCTCCCTCCCACCCTCCTTCCTTCCTTCCTTCCTTCCTTCCTTCCTTCCTTCCTTCCTTCCTTCCTTCCTTCCTTCCTGTGGTTTCACTCTGTCACCCAGGCTTGAAGGCAGTGACAGGATCATGTTGCATGATAGCCTCAACCTCCAAGTAGATGGGACCAATGCACACATCACCATGCCTGGCTAATTTTTTTTTTATTTTTTGTACAGATGAGGTCTTACTGTGTTGGCCTGGTTGTTCTCAAACTCTTGAGCTCAAATAATACTCGTGCCTCAACCTCCCAAAGTGCTGGGCTTACAGGAGTGAGCCACCATCACTGTTAGTCTCTTTAGCTGCTACTGGGAGCAGTGATAAGCATATAAACCAAAGTGGATCTCAACAAGTTGTCTTTTGTAATTGTTAGAAGAAATGGACTGGCTCTGGGTTCAAAAATCCTTTCTGGTTGAAGGAATATAGGTATGTCCCTTGATGTTACTTGATACCCAGCAGAGGATTACTCAATCTCCTCATTTTAACAGATGATAATCATTTCATTAGTGACTTTTTTTTTCTGAGCCGGAGTCTCTCACTCTGGCTCCCAGATTGGAGCACAGTGGTGCACTTATGGCCACACCAGCGTTAACCTGCTGGGCTCCGGTGATCCATCTGCCTCAGTCTTCCAAGTAGCCAGAACTACAGGCATGTGCTACCACACCTGGCTAATATATATATATATATATTTTAATTGTTGAGACAAGATCTTGCCACATTGCCATAGCTGGTCTGAAACCCACGGGCTCTGGCAATCCACTTGCCTTGGCCTCCCAAAGTGCTGAGATTACAGGCTAAGTCACCTAGCTCAGCCTCATTAGTGACTTTTAATATCCACATTAAGTGGTTAAGAAAATGTAAGATAGGAAGTTTGGGAGAGGAGGACCTGAAAAGCAGATATTGCCAGTGATGGCTTCACATCCAAATTGCTCAGAAGACTTTTCCTAAAACACAGATTTGTGGACAAGTCATTCTTCACTCTGCCCAGGCCTGGCCTTTTGATTGAATATGTTTATAGAGAACTCAGCTCCCAAGGGTGAAATCTTGGGACCAAGAATGAGACTTTCCAGGCATAGAAACAGTAGAGACCTGAAACAGAATCTCAAAACTCTTGTGCTGAGAGCACAGTCAGAGTTGAATACTTGGGGGTTCATCATAGATTATAATCTTCAAGTCTAGGCATTTTCCATTCTTGAGCAATAATCCTTCCATAAATCAGTGCCTATAGATATGGTTTTGGATCATCTGTGAGTTGGATTTCTCTTTTACTCTGTCTACTCTGTCTCCTTCCCCTTCTTAACCACAAATTACAGATTCTTGCAAGCACAAGTGAAACCCAAAGGAAGCAGCAAACATTTTATTCTTCTGTGAAGCATTGAATAAATCATCTGATTTTCAAAAATAATTACTTTTTTCACATGCCATTAGAATCCTGGAAGAGAAAGTTCATTTGTGCTGTATAGAGAGAACAGCTTTAATGGAGGCTTTGTCATGAAATATACTTGATTTAAGGATGGTTCAGGGCTAGTGTCCTGCCCAAAGAAGGTTTCACAAGACAGAAAAGTTCACGTAGAACTAGTGGGAACTGCTTTCTCCTTTGTGGCCATCAGCTTATTTGTCTGTTCATTCAGTAAATATTGTTTCCACACTTGAAAACTGGACAACCAGGTAGCCTGCACCCTACAGGTGCTCATGGTCTGGGACATCCTATGGTAAATTGCTATTTCTAAGGACAGAGTGGTCAGTGTAATTGTTTCAGCAGTTCAGGCTGTTTAAAATGTTTCTAATATATCTTTGTTCATGTTGATAGATGAGCTTCTGGCTCACACTTTAACAGGCGATGTGTGTCTATTAAGAACTGCTAGGGTTTAATAAAGATGGTGAAGACACTGGGGACTCGTTCAGGAGACTTGTGCTTGTAATGGCATGGGTGTCCTGTCTTCTCAGTTGTCTGACCCCTCTCCTGAAGCCTGGTGACATTGGTTTTCTTCAGCATCTTGGTGATGTCTTATACACCCTGCCAGGCTGAATGGCAGACGAGCTCTCTGTGGTTTCTGATAAACAACTCTACACTTTGCAAAATCACTTTGACTTATATCCATAACCAGTGAAGTTGCTTTCTAACCTCTGTCAGTGTTGAACTTGAATTGATGCTTGAGTTATAGAATATTCCACGTTTCATATTTATGGAGTCCTGGCTCTGTTGAAAGGTAGTAGGGCTGAGATTATCATATTCTGTACAAACACCTTGGACCCTAGGCCCTGACTTTGTAGGATGAGCTCTCAAGTAGGATTCTTGGTCCACTTCAGATATGTGAATTGCCCTATGCATTGCATTCTTGATGGTATATTGTTGTGTATTATGTTTTTGTAGGGTATAAGTTAGTTTTCTCGCATCGAGTAAATGAAAAAAGAAAAGCCTCAAATTGTTTTCCATGGGAAGCTCTTTGTCTTCCCTCCTCTTCATTGTTAAAATGAGGTTGTCTCATGGCTCAGATTTCTGTGGTTGACTTTTTTGTCCCTACGAGATATCTTGGCCTACCTTAGGTGTGCTCTTCTCATCTCAGTGGCCAGGACTATGTCATGTCATGCTTTGAAAGGAACTTGTATGTGGTTTTGGTTTCACAGAGGTGTGTACCCTAGGCTGTTCCATCAGAGATCAACCCTCTCATATTAGATGTTCAACAGGTACCTGATTAATAGGAATCCCATACAAATCCTTGGGACTTTATTTGCCTTTAACTCACAGCCAGCCCACATGGTGTGGCCTGTGAGCATGCCATTTCAGTGAGAGAGAAAGCTTCCTAGGATGCAGTTGCTTGTTCAGGGTCACATAATTGGCACAGTGTAGATCTTGATTTGAAGTGTCTGTCCCAGGGAAGCATCAGATAGCACTAATACAGATTGAGCATTCTTAATCACAAGACTTGAAGTTTGAAATAATTCAGAATTCTCTTTAAAAATCATAGCTTCTGAGTTTTCTGGGAGGCGGTTTTGAGAAATCTCCCATCCTCTCTCAACTGTTTTGTGATAGTACATTCTTTCTCTTTCTCTCTTTCTCTTGTGTCAGTCTTGGTTTTTTTCTGGGCAGTGGGCATAAGAAGCCCATCAGGCTATAACAATATAGCTCCAGCAGAGTCCCAAATTCCCACTTTGGTCTCTTTTTTGTTTGTGCTTGTGATCCTGATTTCCTTGGTACTTATCACAGAGATAATAACAAATAACTAGTAATTTTATAGTTTTGTCTTTACAGGGGGTAGTGAAGGAATTCCAGAATAACAAATTGGAGGTGAGGGACAAACTTGGTTATAAATTGCTGTGCTTATATAAATCTAAATAAAGGTAAGTGTTGGAGTGGAGCTATGTATACTGTACTTATGGAGTGAGAGATAACAATGCAGCACACATCAGTCTTCTCTGAACAAACCCCTCTTCTCCGGCACAGCGTTGCCCTCTAGAAAGATGGCAAGGAGACTGGGTGCTTTCTGTGCAGGGAAGAAGCCAGAAAACAACCCACTTCTTGGTTTCTCAGTGGGTCTTTTTCTAAGAGTCATTTATTCACTTCTTGAAGGGGCTTTGAGGCAAGTTTGTTTCTGTTTCTGAGTAGATGTCAGAGCATTTCTGCCTAAGGCATTTTACAAATAGAGTTTTTAAAAAATGAGTGGGAGAACCAAAGTCTCTTAGATTTTCACAATACATTGTATCTTATTTAGTTCTCCATTTATATAATTTGATGGTTGTTAATCAAATAATAGGTACCTGGTGCTTTTCAGATGGTTCTGTGGATACTAGAACCATATTCCTAAAGAATATGTATACACACATGTATATGTTATTTGTATGTGATTTAAATATGTTTATATTTAATATGTTAAATTGTGTGATTTAAATATGTATATATTTAAATCAGTGGGCACATGTGCATGTTTGTTACATTGGGTATATTGTGTGATGGTTAAATCTGGGCTCTTACTGAACCTGACACCCAAAAAGTGAACATCGTGCTTGATACATAGCTTTTCCGTCCTTACTTCCCTCCCCTCTTTCAGGAGTTTTGAAAAAAATGTTCTTCAGGAGTTTGGAAATACACTTCCAAGTGCATCTCATCTCTGGAGAAAATGAGATACCAAATACTGAAATATTGAAATGAAATGTTGGAGAGATATCCTGACCATAAGATCACTTCTCAGATTGCAGGTCATTTTGAGAGCATTTTAATGTCATTTTCTGTTTTGTAACTGGATATTGTTGCTTGACTGGGTATTGTTCTGGAAACGATTCATGGTTGTGTTGAAGTTATTTTAATAAAACTCCAAGCTCGAAGTTGCTGTTAGTGTCTGCTTGATACATGTAAGAAATCCAGCTTCCCTCAGTGGGGTTGCTGATGTTGGAAGCTCTTAGGTGGGGCTGTTTAAATACAACTTGTTTTCTAAAACTTTGCTGTATCTTCTGCCTTCTCAAAGCAGAAAGCAGACCTGCTCTCTTTCAGGGTCCCAGTGGAACTCGAGATCTTTTGTCCTCTTCTAGACCTTGAGGACTTTACCTTCTAGGAAGCTTTGGGGTGGTAGTGCCCAGCTCTACCTGTGATCTCAGTACAGGGTAGTGCACACAGCCACAACCACCTTAAAGGAAATGGAGGGGAGGACATTGGGCATCCATTAAGCATGAGGGCTTTTTTCTCTGAGTGAGGATACAAGATTGACATGCACAGAGCACTTCGTTCACAATGCAGCAGATTGGTCAGGCTACAATGCTCAGACCACCTGGTGTCAGGTCCAGATTACTCCAAGGTGCTAGTTCAGAGGCAGCACAGTTTCTTGGCCTTATGGTCAACCCTGGGATGAGGTGCCCATGTGGGCACGGGGTGCTGGGGAAGATCTCTTCTGTTTTATGTTTAGTGTTTGCTACCTTTTTAAATACCTGCTATTACAATTCAAAGGTCATCCTCTAACTGAAACTACCTCCTTCTTTCATTCAGAGACTTACTTTATTACTTTGATTTAGGTTGGAAGAAGCAGTGTGTCAGCAAAAAGCACGACTGATTTGTTGAGAATTTGATAGCTGATAACCTGTGAGCCTGGCTACAGCACAGATAAACACACATGTAAGTCCTATGTGTGTATTCTGCATATGTACATGTGATTAATGGGAAGATCTCTGAGTCCCAGCCATTTCCCCAAAAAAGCCTTTGTTTATTTCATTTTTTATAATACACTTCTGATTTTTTAAGGTTTTGTTAGATAAATGATCTGTAACTTGTCTTAGAAAGATTACCCTTTTGTATGTGGCAATTTCCTATAAACTCATGGCATGTGAAGTAAATATTTCTGTAAGTAGCCTTATGTGAGATTTTCACAAGCATCCATTTTATTTTGTAAACTATTGAGGGTTTTTTTTGCAAAATAAATGCAATTTTTATGCATACAAGTGTGTATGTGTATCTTATATATGTGTTCATGTGTCTAGATGATATATTGTTCAAGGTATGTCAGGACTTACTAATTTGCTTTAATTTTGGTAGGGATAGGTATGGGAAAACATATATGGATTTAAGTCTTTAATGTGGTTTAAAGGGATTGTCAAGATTCAGGTCCAATCACTTGTGGAGGGAAGGTGTTCATTGGAATCATTGGCTAATTTTTATGTGTTCTTTCTCTAGCTGTCCATTGTAAGGAAGGCTGTCAAGAAACACAAACACAGTTGTCAAGTAAGAACCCACACAACCTGTTCACAGTCTCTGAATCATCTCACACCCAGGAAGCATCAGAACTTCACCTTGTAATTACAGATACTCAGAAGAGAATATCCTGACAGACAGATAAACCCAGCTTACTAGCTTGTGCCTTCATGCTTAAAGACAAGACTTTTGGCCAGGGAGCACAGTCCTGCTCACGAGGAAGCCAGTCTTGCAGAGGCTGCTGCTGCCCAAGCTTGAGCCTAGGAAGTATAGGAACTCAGACAGTGCACCTGGCATCCTTGGCAGGCCCTTCCTGCTGACATCCCCTATGTCCTTTCTCATGTGTATGATTCATCTGTTCTTTTTGTATAGCCCATCTGTGTTCAGCAGTTCCCACCACAGGAGTCATCAAAGGTTGCTGCCTGTGAACATTCAACCAGCATGTGAATGAGGTCTGGCCCCATCTTCAGCTAGACGCACTGCTCTCTCTCAAGTACCAGCACCTTCATACAGTAACTGTGGAGATCTCACATTTCTCTCAACTATACAAGCTAACAGATAAACTTCCCTTGTTCATCCAGGTTGAGAATTCAACAAAGTATTATCCTGGGATGGCGAAGTGCTCTGTTGTTAGTAAGTCTTTCTAAGGGATTCAGGTGAGTATTTTACTTCACTTCAGCTCCAGACATTGGATTTAAAGTCAGTCCTGGGCCAGGTACAGTGGTTCACAGCTGTAATCCCACCACTTTGAGAGACCAAAGCAGAAGGATTGCTTGAGGACGGGAATTTGAGACTAGCCTAGACATAATAGCCAGACCCATCTCTACAAAAATAAATAAATAAGTAAAATAAAATCCTGGTATGGTAATGTGCACTTACTCAGCTACTAAGTATTCAAGGATAGATGATATTTTATTGCTGTTGTTGTAACTGTGATTTAACAAGAGGATATATAACAGTCTAGAAAGAATCAGAGGACTTTTTTGAATGTTCTTCTTTTCCTGAGGTATATGACATTTAAGACGTTTCTCAGTAGGTCTTTTATTTCTTTCACATATGAAATGAGCAGTTATATCTACTTTTTTGACTTTACTTCATAGGCCACACACCAAGAAAACATCTGGTGGTGGTGTTCTTTACACATAATAGGTTTTCAGGGTGTGCTCATGTTTATCATTAATAAAATGTCTTAACTTCTCTCAAAAGGGAACAGAGAAAGCTTTCCTCCCCTTTCTTCAGGTGAGGGCAGTTTGGGCAGCAGAGAAAGCTCTCCTCATGTTGGACTTGGAGGCTGTGCCTTTTTGTACTCAGCCAAGTCCTTAGAAGCAGTGGGATCTACAAGATTCACCTTGGTGAAGAGCAGCAGAAGGACTTGTTTCACAGTCTTCAGCCTGAAAGGGGCAAATGAGAGATCTGCCCCAGCAGAGGAGAAACCCGGGGCCTCAGAGCTCCACCCCCAAAGACTCACAGAAACCCCATCCCATATTTATATCCTGGTGAGAGCCTCCTCCAATAGCAAGGGGCTATTAGAAAGGCAATAATGTCCATGTTTGTGTGGAATTACTTATTAAATTTTCAGTTTTCCTTTGAATGCTGAGCACAGTGGCTTGCCACTGGCTGCTTTTCTTTACACATAACTACACCTAGTACCAAGCTCTGCCAGGAGGTACATGCAGGTGGTCCTTATCAGCGGTAAATACTCCATTTCTCTTGTCTTAAGATGCTGAACTAACTAATCAGGCTGCAGTCAGTGATGAGAGGAGAGAGTCTGGCATGTATCTTCTCTTGGAGTTTATCCACGCATGGACTGTGGGTTTTCTTCATGCTCATTTGGTAGTGTAAACCTTTGTTGTCTCTGTCGTTTAATAATGTTTTCTGAACCAGCAGAAATCATGGTAATGATAATGGTCACAATAATGATTATTATGATCATGATAATTTATTAACATTTTGGAAAGATTAATACTTAAAAACCACCTGTGACATGAACAATCAACCAATACTTAAAGAAGTAATATGCATGTTTTAAAACATAGATGCACCAAGTAAAATTACTTGGTTAAAAGTGTATTCAGTAATAATGAACTTGTTATTTGATTTTCAAAACTAGTAGAGTATTTTAAAAATTATTTTGTTCCGTCCCCCGAGAACATCTATTTTGTATGAGTGCCATTAATAAATTTGGTTACTTCTCTCTTTTTTGCTTTTTAAAATATGTTTCCATGCCAGAGGGTCACATTATGTGTATTGTAAGACCCCTTCCTTTGGTTTTTCAGAAGCCCTATGGACCACACAACTTCCAATCCTGTTTTTTTTTTTTTTTTTCCTGTTATACAGCTTACAGATCTTGTGCTTTTTTTAAAATCCTGTGCTTTTTAAAATTATTGGTTGAAATGGTAAGATTTTAGAGAGCCATGTCACTTAAAAAAAATTACTGTTATGCTTTCAACTTTCTTTTTGTGTGTGTGTGTTGGAGTCTCCCTCCTTCTCCCAGGCTGGAGTGCAGTGGCATGCATGCTCATGGCCACCCCAATGTTGACCTTCTGGGCTCCAGTGATCCTTCCACCTCAGCCTTCCAAGTAGCTGGAACTACAGACACGTGCAACCATGCTCAGCTATTTTTTTTTTTTATTAATCAATATTTTTAATTATGGTTTTGTGGGGTACAGTTAAGGGTTAGGTGTACAATTACGTTTCATTCAGGCACCCTGTTGATAAGAGGTGTTTTCCCATCCCCAGACAGATATTTGCTACGGTTAATCCCATCCCCCTCCCCCCCATAGTTTCCCAGTACCATCAGTCATTTTCTTATAGTATTACATTGGATGTTCAGGGTCCGTTATATGAGTGAGAACATGTGATACTCGGATCTTTGTTTCTGTGAGAGTACTATAGACTCTAGTTCCATCCAGGTTGCTGCGAAATTCATGGTTTTGTTCTTTTTTATGGCTGCGTAGTATTCCATCGTGTATATGTACCACATTTTTAAAATCCAGTCCTCTTTTGACGGGCAGCATGGTTGTTTCCAGGTTCTTGCTATTGTGAACAACGCTGCAATAAACATATGTGTGCAGGTATCTTTTTTATAGAGTGATTTGTGTTCTTCAGGGTATATTCCCAGTAGGGGGATTGCGGAGTCAAATGGAAGGTCAATTTTTAGAGCTTTTAGGAATCGCCACACTGCTTTCCACAGAGGTTGCACTAGTTTACACTTCCACCAACAGTGTAGAACTGTTCCCTTTTCACCACACCCTCTCCAGCAGCTGTTATTTTTTTAGTTGTTGATAATTGCCATTCTGACTAGAGTTACGTGTATCTCAGTGTGGTTTTGATTTGCATCTCTCTGATGATTAGTGAGATTGAACATTTCTTCATGTGTCTGTTGGCTGCTTGGATGTCTTCCTTTGTGAAGTGTCTGTTCATAGCTTTTGCCCATTTTATAATGGGGTTGTTTGTTTTCTTCTTTTCAGCACGTTTGAGTTCCTTGTAGATCCAAGATGTTAGGTCTTTGTCAGACCTGGTGTTGGCAAACACTTTCTCCCAGTCTGTAGGCTGTCTCCGTGCTCTCTTGATGGTTTCTTTGGCTTTGCAGAAGCTTGTTAGTTTAATGAGATACCACTTGTCTATCTTCTCTCTTATGGCCTGTGGGTTTCGGGTTTTGTTCAGGAATTGGATGCCAGTTCCAATTTCCATGAGGGTATGTCCTTCATTTTCTAAGGTTCTTATGGCTTGAGGTTTTACATTTAGGTCTCTGATCCATTTGGAGTTAACCTGTGTGCATGGGGATAGATAGGGGTCATGTTTCAATCTTCTGCATGTGGTCAGCCAGTTTTCCCAGCACCATTTACAGAATAGGTTCTCCTCTCTTCAGTGGTAGGCTTTTTCGAAGATGAGTTGGTTGAGAAATTGAGGTTTTGCTTCTGGAATCTGAATTCTGTTCCATTGATCGATATGCCTGTTCCTGTACGAATACCAAGCTGTTTTGATGATTGTAGCTGTATAGTAAAGTTTGAAGTCTGGTATTGTGATAACACCTGCTTTGGTTTTTTTTGCTGAGGATTGTTCTGGCTATTCTTGGACATTTGTGTTTCCATATGAATTCCTGTGTTGTTTTTTCTAGGTCTGAGAAGAATGTTGCTGGTAATTTAATGGTATTGCATTGAATTTGTAGATTGCCTTAGGTAAGATGGACATCTTTACAATGTTGATTCTTCCGATCCATGAGCATTGGATATTTTTCCACTTGTTTGTGTCAGCTTTGATTTCTTTGAGCAATGTTTTTTAATTTTCATTGTAAAGGTTTTTCACGTTTCTGGTTAGGAAGATGCCAAGGTATTTCTTTTTTTTTGGTGGCTATTGTGAATGGAATTGTGTTTTTTCTTTGGGTTTCTGTTTGTTTATTATTGGTGTAGAGAAATGCTATTGTCTTTTGTACATTTATTTTGTATCCTGAGACTTTGCCAAAGGCCCTTATCAATGTAAGGAGGCCTTTGACAATTTTCTTGGGTTTTCAAGGTACACAATCATATCATCTGCATAGAGAGATAACTTGACTTCCTCTTTTCCTATTTGAATACCTCTGATTGCCTCCTCTTCTTTGATTCCTGTAGCCAGGACTTCCAATACTATGTTGAACAGGAGGGGTGAGAGTGGGCATCCTTGTCTAGTTCCAGTTTTCAGGGGGAATGGTTCTAATTTTTGTCCATTTAGGAGTATGCTGGCTGTGGGTTTCTTGTAGATGGCTTTTACTATTTTGAGATACGTTTCCTGTATGCCTAGATGTTCAAGGGTTTTTATCAAGAAGAGGTGCTGGATTTTATCAAAAGCTTTTTCTGCATCTAATGATATGATCATGTGGTTTTTGTTTTGACATCTGTTGATGTATTTAATTATACTTGTGGTTTTACGAATGTTGAACCAGCCTTGCATCCCAGGAATGAAGCCTACTTGGTCATAGTGGATGATTTCTGAGATATATTGCTGAATCTGGTTTGCTAGGATATTGTTGAGCATTTTAGCATCTATGTTCATCAAAGATATTGGCCTGTAGTTCTCTTTCTTTGTTGGATCTTTACCTGGCTTGGGTATCAATGTGATGTTGGCTTCGTAAAATGATTTGGGGAGAGTTTCATCTTTTTCAATCGCCTGGAATACATTCTTCAGTAGGATTGGTATCAGCTCCTCCTTGAATGTCTTGTAGAATTCTGCTGGAAAGCCATCTGGACCAGGGCTTTTTTTTGTAGGAAGTTTTCTTATTACGTAGTCGATTTCCTTGATTGTTATTGGTCTATTTAGGCTCTCAATTTCTTCTTGTTCCTACCTAGGTAGGTTGTTTGATGTCAGAAAGACCTCCATTTCCTTAAGGCTTTCAAGTTTGTTTCCATACAAGTGTACATAGTAGTCTCTAATGATCTTTTGTGTTTCTTCAGGGTCAGATGTGACTTCATCTTTTGTGTTTCTGATTATGCTTATTTGGTTTTTTTCTCGTTTTTTCTTGGTCAGTCTAACTAGGGGACCATCAAAGAACCAGCTTTTTGTTTCATTGATTTTTTTTTTTGTATTGTCTTTTTGTCTTCTGTGTCCTGGTTTTGGGCTTTTATTTTGGTGATCTGGATTCTTCTGCTGAAATTAGGGTTTTTGTGGTCTTGCTTTTCCAGCTTCTTTAGGTGGCTTGTTAGGTTGTGAATTTCTGGTCCTTCCATTTTCTTCATCTGTGTTTGTGGGGATATAAATTCCCCTCTTACTACAGTTTTCAGGGCATCCCAGATATTTTGGTAAGATGTTTCTTCATTTTCATTTGTTTCCAGGTATCTTTTGATCCCTGTTTTGATTTCGTCATTGACCCAGGAGTTGTTTAGCATCATGCTGTTTAGTGTCCATGTCTTTGTGGGTTTTGGGGGGACTTTGTTGGTGTCAATGTTTATTTTTATTCCACTGTGGTCTGAGAAGGTGTTTGGTAGAATTGTGGTCCTTTTAAATTTGCTTATGCTTGATTTATGGCTGAGTATTTGGTCGATCTTAGAATATGTTCCATGTGGTGATGAGTAGAATGTGTATGCTGTGGTCTTGGGATGGAGTGTTCTGTAGGTATCAATTAAGTCCATCTGGTCCAAAGTCACATTGAGGTTCTGGATCTTCTTGCTGATTTTTTGTCCTGATGATCTGTCTATGGTTGTAAGTAGGGTATTAAAGTCCCCATTTATGATAGTGTTAGAGTCAATATCTTTCTTTAGTTTTCCAAGAAGTTGCTTTATGAAAGTTGGCGCACCTACGTTGGGTGCATATATGTTTAGGATAGATATTTCTTGTTGATGGATTGAGCCTTTTATCATTATGTAGTGGCCTTCTGTATCTTTTTGATTTTTAATAGCTTGAAGGGAATTTTGTCTGAAATTAAGATCGCTACTCCTCCTTTCTTTTGTATTCTGTTCACCTGAAAGTTTGTTTCCCATCCTCTTACTTTGAGTCTGTGGGTGTCCTTTCTAGTGAGGTGAGTCTCTTGAAGGCAACAGATTGTTGCCTGATGATATTTTATCCATTTTGCCATTCTATGTCTATTCAGTGGTGCATTTAGTCCGTTCACATTTAGGCTAATAATTGAAATGCAAGAGTTGATCCCTGTCATAAGGTTCTTACATAGTTGTTCCTGTTTGTTTGTTGTCTTCTTTGGGTTTGGAGTTGGTTCAAGTGTGTTTTTAATCTTTTGCCTGTACTCTTGTGAAGAATGCTGTTGTTCTTTTTTCTTTTTCTTCTGTGTTCAGTACTTTCTTAAGTGTTTCTTGTAGAGGTGGTCCGGTGGCAGCGTAGGTTCTTAGGGATTGGATGTCTGGAAAAGATTTCAATTCTCCCTCACTAATGAAGCTTGGTTTGGCTGGGTAGGTTATTCTTGGTTGAAATTGTTTCTCTTTTAGAACTTTGAAGATAGGGCTCCAGGCTCTCCTGACTTGAAGGGTTTCTGTGGATAAATCTGCTGCTATTCTAATTGATTTGCCCTGGTAGGTAGTCTGGTCTTTTTCTCTTGCTGCCTTTAGGATTTTTCCTTTCATAGCTACTTTGTTTAGGCGAATTATTATGTGTCTGGGAGTTGGTCTTCTCATTTGTTTTCTTGCAGGGGTTCTCTGAATCTCTTGTGTTTGAAATTTTTCATCCTTAATGAGATGAGGGAAGTTTTCTTGAATGATTTCATGAAATGTTTGTTCCAGTGTGGGCTTTGTTTCTCTCTCTGCCTCAGGAAGCCCAATTACTCTTAGGTTTGGTCTCTTGAAGTGGTCATTCATCTCTTGTTCTGTCTTTTTGAGTTCCTTTTCTATGCTTTGGGCAGTTGGGTTAGTTCTGTATTTTGGTCTTCAAGCTCTGAGATTCGTTCTTCTGCTTGGCTGATTCTGCTTTCCATGCTTATTAGTCTGTTGTTGATTTCCATCACAGTATTCTTTACTGCTGTCATTTCTGACATCAGCTCCTTCCTATTTTCCTCTTGTTTCTCCTCAATTTTTTAATTCTCTCCATTAATGTCTTCATGTCTGGGTTTGTTGCATGTAAGCAGTCATTCTGGGGACTCTTCATTGTTTGTGATCCAGAATCTGTTTTCTCAGTGTCTGATTTCCCAGGGGTCTTTAAACCTATATTCTTCTTTTGGTTTTTCTTCATTTGTGCGGTTTTTCCCCCCTCCCTACTTTTTCCTTTTCTCCACGTCACCGTCTTCTTTAATTCTGTTATTCAGGGGTAAAGGGATTGGTTTTACTTCTGTTTGTTCAATCTCCTATTCTTTATGTATGTCCTCTTACTTTGTTCAATTCTGAAGATGCACTGTAGGTTGGAGGTGGTCCTTTTTGCAGTTTTGAGATTTACTTAAGGGGAGAGCTGTGTTTCAAAATCTGTCTGCAGGTCCTGGTATTCACTGACAGGCGTGTGGATAATGTGGAACCCACTTCCCACTGCCCTGGAATCTGTCCGTGCAGTGGGGCTGTAGGTTTACTCCTTGAAATAAAATGTGGTTAGCAGAGGGGAGAGAATCGAGCAGATAGTGGGTTAAAGAGGGGAGTGGAGAGATAGAGGAGTAAGGGGGGAAACAAACAAGTGTGCCAACAAATAGAGAGAGAGGCCTATACTGAAACAGATAAAAACAGTAGACCACAGCTACAGACGAACCAACTCTCATACAAAAAAATAAAAAATAAAAATAAAACATATAGTGATGCTAACATACAAGCTAACCAACCACCTTGTTAGTGTGCTGTTCCTTTATACAAAGATATGGTTTACAGAGAGAAAAAAGAGAAGAAAAGGAAAAGGAAAAGAGAAAAAAAGGGAACAATACAGTAGGAATAGAATTAAGTCATTAAACTGATAGAATCAATGAAGCACACTCTGAGACCTTTCGTTTAAGTCCAATTTCCTTTCAGGTCTGATTTCTAGTTTTCTTTTCAAGCTGGTAAATTAGTTTGCAGTTAGGGTCAGTTGCCCCTGATCTGCTGTGAAGGACAGTTCAGATTACCCTCCGTTCAGCACTCTGGTCTATGTCTTTATCAAGCTAGTTTCTCCAGTTTCAGTGTTGTTACCTTGAATCACCCGCAGGTGGTGCTAACTCAGCTGCTCGCCCCAGAGTGGGTGGGACCAGATGGGAACAAGATGGCTGCCTGCCTCTGAGCAGGCAACAGGAGCCTTATGCTGGGCGGGCAAGACAGTCTCGGGCTCAGGAGAGGTGGCAGCGATCCCAGCAGATCTTCCCTGAAGGGGTTTGATGTGGATCGCCTCGGGCCGGGTGGTGTGATATGCTACCCATCACAGAGGTTGCGGCAGCAGTGGCAAAGGCAGCGGCTGCAGGGGGAGGGGCTGTGGTGGCAGCGGCAGCGGCACTGTTTGCGCCGCAGTAACTGTCCAGTCTGTTGTGATGTCCCAGCGGTGGCACATGTCGAGCTTTGTATGAAGAGCAGGTTGCGATGTTGGGGTCCCCAGCCCCCCGGGGTGAGAATCAGAGACCCACTGCAGACCTTCTTTGCAGAGGGCTTCAGAGACTGGGTTGCCCTGTCGCCATCTTGCCGCTTCTCTATTTTTTTTAATATATAAATATTTTTTATTTTGATATTGTGGGGTACAGTTAAGGGTTAGGTATACAAATATGCTCCGTTCAGGCACCCTTGTTGATAAGGGGTGTCTCCCCATCCCCAGATATTGACTACCATTAATCCCACCTCCCTTCCTCTCCCCAGCCCCCATAGTTTCCCACACTCTCAGTTCTTTTTTTATAGTATTACGATGGATGTTCAAGATCCGCTATATGAGAGCATGTGATACTCAGATCTTTGTTTTTGTGAGAGGTCACTCAGTATTATTGACTCTAGTTCCATCCAGGTTGCTGTAAAGTTCATGATTTTGTTCTTTTTTATGGCTACATATACACATTGTGTATATGTACCACATTTTTAAAATCCAGTCCTCTTTTAATGGACAGTATGGTTGATTCCAGGTTTTTGCTATTGTGAACAATGCTGCAATAAATATACATGTGCAAGTATCTTTTTTATAGAGTGATTTGAGTTCTTCAGGGTATCTTCCCTGAAGATAGGGGGATTGCGGGGTCATATGGGAGGTTGATATTTAGAGCTTTTAGGAATCACCACACTGTTTTCCACCAGTTTGCACTCTGAACAACAGTGTAGGAGTGTTCCCTTTTCACCACACCCCCTCCAGCAACTGTTATTTTTTTTAATTGATAATTGCCATTCTGACTGGAGTTAGATGGTATCTCAGTGTGGTTTTGATTTGCATCTCTCTGATGATTAGTGAGGTTGAACATTTCTTCATGTGTCTGTTGGCTGCTCGGATATCTTCCTTTGAGAAGTGTCTGTTCATATCTTTTGCCCACTTTATAATGGGGTTGTTTGTTTTTTTCTTTTCAGCACGTTTGAGTTCCTTGTAGATCCAAGATGGATCTTTGTTGGACCTGGAGTTGGCAAATGCTTTTTCTCAGTCTATGGGCTATTTCCTGGCTCTCTTGATGGTTTCTTTGGCTTTGCAGAAGCTTGTCAGTTTAATGAGGTCCCACTTGTCTATCTTATCTCTCACGGCCTATGGGTTTCGGGTTTTGTTCAGGAATGGAATGCCAGTTCTGATTTCCATAAGGGTGTCTCCTGCATTTTCTAAGGTTTTTATGGTTTGAGGTTTTAAATTTAGGTCTCTTATCCATTTAGAGTTAATTTTTGTGTATGGGGACAGATAGGAGTCTTGTTTGAGTCTTCTGCATGGGGTCAGCCAATTTTACCAGCACCATTTACTGAATAGGTTCTCCTCTCCCCAGTGGTAGGTGGTGGAGGGCTTGTTGAAGATGAATTGGTTGAGAAATTGAGGTTTCGCTTCTGGAATCTCAATTCTATTCCACTGGGTATATGCCTGTTTTTGTACCAATACCAAGTTGTTTTAATTATTGTAGCTTTATAGTAAAGTTGGAAGTCTGGTCATGTGATACCGCCTGCTTTGGTTTTTTTGCTGAGGATTGTTCTGGCTATTCTTGGTTGTTTGTGTTTCCATATGAATTCCTGTATTTTTTTTTCTAGGTCTGAGAAGAATGTTGCAAATAATTTGATGGGTATTGCATTAAATCTGTGGATTGTCTCAGGTAGGATGGACATCTTCACAATGTTTATTCTTTCAATCCATGAGCATGGAATATTTTTCCACTTGTTTATGTCATCTTTGATTTCTTTGAGCAGTGTTTTGTAGTTTTTATTGTAAAGGTCTTTCACGTCTCTGGTTAGGAAGATGCCAAGGTATTTCTTTCTTTCTTTCTTTTTTTTTTTTTTTTTGGCTATTTGGATTTCTGTTTGTTTATTATTGGTGTAAAGAAATGCAATTGTCTTTTGTACATTTATTTTATATCCTGAGACTTTGCCAAAGTCTTTTATAAGTAGGTTTTTGACAGATTCTCTTGGGTTTTCAAGGTACATGATCATGTCATCCGCAAAGAGAGATAACTTGACTTCCTCTTTCCCTGTTTCAATACCCCTGATTGCCTTCTTGTCTGATTGCTCTAGCCAGAACTTCCAATACTATATTGAACAGGAGGGGTTGGAGTGGGCATTCTTGTCTTGTTCCAGTTTTCAGGGGAAATTGTTCCAATTTTTGTCCATCTAGGAGTATGCTGGCTGTGGGTTTCTTGTAGATGACTTTTACTATTTTGAGGTATGTTCCCCGTATGCCTATATGTTTGAGGGTTTTTATCAAGAAGGGGTGCTGGATTTTATCAAAAGCTTTTTCTGCATCTAATGATATAATTATGTGGTTTTTGTTTTGACATCTGTTGATGTATTTAATTATACTTGTGGTTTTACGAATGTTGAACCAGCCTTGCATCCAGGGATGAAGCCTACTTGGTCATGATGGATGATTTTTGAGATGTGTTGTTGAATCTGGTTTGCTAGGATCTTGTTGAGAATTTTAGCATCTATGCTCATCAAACATATTGGACTGTAGTTCTCTTTCTTTGTTGGTTCTTTACCTAGCTTGGGTATCAATGTGAAGTTAGCTTCATAAAATGATTTTGGGGGAATTCTTTCTTTCTCAATCACCTGGAATGCCGAGCTATTTTTAATTTTATTGTAGACATGGGGTCTTGCCAAGTTGCATGGGTTGGTCTCAAACCTGCGGGCTCAGGCAATCCACTCACCTTGGCCTTCCAAAGTGCCTGGCCAACTTTCTATTGACAAGTCACAAACTGGAAGAAAATCTTTGTAAATCATATATATATACAAAATATTTGTATCCAGGATTTGTAAGAAACTCTCAAAATTCGATAGTAAGAAAACAAAAGTTCAGTTAAAAAGCAGGCAGAAGACTTAAGTAGACTCTTCTCCAGACAGGATATAGACATGCAAATAAGCCATGAAAAGAAATTCAATCACTGATGTTTAATTGTAGACTTGGTGTATTAATTTTAAAAAGTATCAAGTTAAATGCATGGTTAATAATAAGTGAATCCCTCATTCTTAGCTGATTTTGTATTTAGGTAATATTAGTGCATTTGTTCTATCAAGAGATCATTTTAATCCTCAGTTTCCCTTATTCCCATAAAATAAATTTTCCAGCAGACGTGAGATTTCTCTTCATCAACAGCAGTGACCACAGCCTTACCAAAACACATATGTGTGCATACACAGATGTCTTAAAGTACTGGAATCATACTTCCTAATCCAGAGGTGCTGCATTGATATTAATGTATTCCATAGAGCTGAATCTGAACTAGCAGGCTTCAATTACACAAGTAATAGCCTACTTTTTTTGGCAACTTACCACCACCAAAGGATAAATGTATTTTCAAAAGTGTTTAATCCAGTTAAGTAATTGCTAACTTGGAAAATTCCTGTTCTGCCAATGAAGTGTCCTCTTGCTTTCCACTTGGTAGACACTTACTATGAATGATAGTCAAATCAGAAAAGATAATGCTATCTGTACACTTACCTTCATCCTTCCCCCTTGGGGAGAAAGTTCAAGGAATTTTAGGGTATATTGGTTGACAACGCATTTATTTCTGATTCTTTCCTGTCATTTATACTATTGTGATCATTTTTATTATACATGTGTGAAATGTGAATTAGTCACATTTGTCTGTCTGTGCCCAGACTCTGAATGTCCTTTTAGACCTTTCTCTTCTCCATACCAACACATAGTGCTTGCGTATCCTTGTAGCAAGACACATAGAATCACAGCCATCCTGTTCATTATTGTTTGCCTTGTAAACAGGTGGTTAGCAAGGACTCAAAGATTTTAACAAATCAATGTACATAACTTTCTATATAGTAATATTATTGCATATGAAGCCAATCTGGAGGTAATTGTTTACCCTTGGCATTCATGGCGGTGGCTGTTCCATCTTCCCGTGTTGTAGTATAACAGTGAAGTGCTCTGCCTCACAGGGTGCTGCCTGTGACTTCGGTTCACTGTGGCAGATGTATTAATTTCATGCTCAGTATTTACCATTTGCCTGTTGACAGAACATCCTGCTTAAACACATTAAATAATGTCTCTTAAAGGGAATAACGCTTCAATTGTTTTTGACTTACCTATGTTATAGCTTTTTTTCTTTAAAAAGTATCAAAATTTCTTTACCACATTTGAAAAAAATTAGAAGTACTTATAAATTGTGGTCTTGATTATACAAATATAAAATGACTTATATATGCTAATATAAATGTGTATGTATGACTTATATATACTAATCTAATTAAAGCCAGTCAGTTTGCAGTCAGGAAAGTCCTCTGACATATCAATGAGCTATTACTCCAATAGTGTTATGCAGCAAACAGTTATAAAATTTCAGCAGTGTTTAGTACATTGAAATATTTACTTAGCACATGAATTTGTAAATCAGCAGCTGATCCAGGCTGGTTCTGTGAAGGTGCCTCTCCTATTCCTTGTGGGACCAGCAGTATGACTGGGAATGTCTGTGGCAGGTGCATATAAGAATGAACCCAGTCACAAAAGAGCTTGTCATACTTTTGTTCTATCACATGTGCTAACTTTCCACTGGTGTGGCATGTCACATGGTCTAACCCAGTGTCTAAGAATGTGAAACAGGCCAGGCCGGTGGCTCAGCCTGTAATCCCAGCACTTTGGGAGGCCAAGGTGAGTGGATTGCCTGAGCCAACGGGTTCGAGACCTGCCTGACAAGACCTCATCTCTACAACAAATCAAAAAAATCAGCCAGGCATGGTAGTGCATGCCTGTAGTTCCAGCTACTCGGAAGGCTTAGGCGGAAGGATCACCAGAGCCCAGCAGGTTGAGGCTGCGGTGGCCGAGAGCGGCCACTGCACTCCAGTCTGGGTGACAGAGTGAGACTCCAACTCAAAAAAAAAAAAAAGAATGTGAAACAGCAGGGAGGTATGAAGAATTGCTGTTAAGGGGCTCCATGTCCCACACAGTGTCCTACTAATATAAAGTTGCACTAAAACATCTGGGACATTGAGCCAATTGCCTGAGTTGTCTGGCTGTGATCAGGTGTCCCAGCCTCTGTGAGCCCCAGTTTCTTCTCTTGTGATTGGAGATGAGCTGTTGTGAGATCAGGTGAGCTGATATGTTCCTGAGGCAGTTGGGGTTGTGGTAAGACTAATAATTCAAAATTAGGTTGGAGAATAAATGCTTCAAATGGGAAAAACATTTGCAACAAAGTATACATTTTAAAAAGCAGAGAAGTACTCATATTTTCTTTCTTTTTGAAGGTTAGAACTTTAAAATATATTATTTATTTTTTTAATTTTTATTTTTATTATAAAGATGTGGGGTACATTTCAGGTTTTTAGGTATACAAACATTGATCATGCAAAAACCCTTGTTGATGAGGTATACCCCTCCCACCCCTAGCAGTTTTCCTCAACTGCCAATCCCATCCCGCCCTTCCAATGACAGTTTGCCACTACTGCCAGTTGCTTTCTTATAGCATTATAATTGTTCAATATCTGCTTATGAGTGAGAAATATGGAACTCTGTTCTTTGTTTCTGTGATAAATCACTGAGTATCATCGATTCCAAATCCATCCAGGTTGCTGCAAATAACCTAATTTATGAATGCATAATGTTCATCATATATATATATATATACCATATTTTTTTTATTCAGTAGTTTTGATGGTCAACATGGTTGGTTCCATGTTTTTGCTGTTGTGAATAGAGCTGCAATAAACATACATGTGCAGGTATCTTTTTGGCAGAATGATTTGAGTTCCTCTGGGTATATTCCCAATAGGGGAATTGCTGGGTCATATGGAAAGTCAATTTCTAGTTCTTTCAGGAATCACCACACTGTCTTCCAAAGAGACTGCACCAGTTTGCATTCCCACCAACAGTGTAGAAGCATTCCTTTTTCTCCACATCCTTGCCAGCATCTGTTGTTGTTTGTTTTACTAATGATGGCCAGTCTTACAGGGGTTAGGGGGTAGTTTTGTTTTGCATTTCTGTGGTGTTGAGTGAGGCCGAGCACTTTTTCATGTGTCTGTTGGCTGCCTGTATATCTTCTTTTGAGAAGTATCTATTCATGTCTTTTGTCCACTTATTAAAGGGGCTGCTTATTTTTTCCTTTCAGCACATTTGAGTTTCTGGTAGATCACAGATGTTAGGCCTTTGTCAGATATATTGTTGGCAAATATATTTTTCCATTTGTGAGCTGTCTCCATGTTCACTAGATTTTTTTTTGCTTTGCAGAAGCTCATTAATTTGATGAGGTCCCACTTGTCTATTTTATTTCTTAAGGTATTGGACTTTAGGGTTCTGAATAGGAATTGGTTCCCAGTTCCAATTTTCTTAAGAGTTGTCTCCTGTGCCTTCTAAGATTCTTATAGTTTGAGGTTTTATGTTTAGATCTTTGATCCATTTAAAGTTAATTTTTGTGTGTGGTGGTAGGTAGGGGTCCTGTTTCAATCTTCTGCATGTGGTCAGCCAGTTTTCCCAGCATCATTTACTGAATAGGTTCTCTTCTCCCCAGTGGTTGTTGTTGGAGGCTTTGTCAATGATGAATTGGTTGAGGAATTGAGGCTTTGTTTCTGGTATCTTTATCCTGTTTCATTGGTCTATATGCCTGTTCTTGTACCAATACCAGGCGTTTTGATTACTGTAGCCTTAAAGTTTAAAGTCTGGAAGTGTAATATCTCCTGCTTTGTTTCTTTTGCTAAGTATTGTTTTAGCTATCCGTGGTGGTTTATGTTTCCATATGAATTTCTGTATTGTCATTTCCAGGTCTGAGAGGAATGATGCTGGTGGTTTAATGGGTATTGCATTAAATCTGTAGATTGCCTTTGGTAGGATGGACATCTTAACAATGTTGATTCTTCCTATCCATGAGCATGGAATGTTTTTCCATTTGTTTGTGCCTTCTTGGATTGCTTTAAATCATTAAAAACAATTTTTTAAAAATTTTGTTCATTATTAGTTTTGAACTCCTGACCTCAAACGATCCTCTTGCCTCACTCTCCTAACTAGCTAAATTACAGGTATGTATCACCATGCCTAGCTTAAATTCTGTTTTTATTTTTGTCATCTACAAGGCTACTTTGGCTTGTTTGTGTTATGAAATGATTAAGGAATTAGTACAGCAAGGCAATTCAAATGCAATTAGACTGTTACTCTTATGTGGGAATATAAAGTTGTGTGATCAAATGATCCTTACACCAAATGCCATAATGAAAGTATGTGAGTGTTTTAGTTTCAGACCCTTGTGTCTTCAAGCTGATGTCCTGCATTGTTAACAGTTTTGTCTGCTCTTATTTGTGAATCCATTAGAGTTCACCATGGTGAGATGCATCATGCACATTGATGCAGGAAAACAGTGAACACTGAGTTTGTATCAGACTTGTTCACTGGACTGCTAAGGTTTGTGCCCTATAGTATAAACATTCTGGATATGTTTTCTGCACTTTCCACTAAAAGAAAACAGGCAATCAAAGCAGAAATTAAAAGATTCCTAGAAACAAATGAAAATGAAGAAACATCTTACCAAAACCTCTTAGAAGCCTCTGAAAACACTTCTAAGAGGGGAATTTATATCTCTATGCACACACGTCAAGAATATGGAAAGATCATAAGTGGAAGGCCTAACAAATCACCTATGCGAGCTGTAAAGAGAAGACTACCAACACCCCAACTTTAGCAGAAGATTACAAATCACAAAAATAAGAGCCTAAATACGGAACTTAGAAGACAAAAATATCATAGAAAATATCAGCAAAACAAAAAAACTAGTTCTTTGAAAGAATTAACAAGATTGATGGACCCCTAGGCAGAATGACCAAGAAAAAGAGAGAAAAAACCCAAATAAACACAATCAGAAATAGAAAAGGTCAAATCACAACTGACTGCAACGAACTACAAAAGATTATCAGAGATTACTATGTACACTGATATGGAAACAAACTTGAAAACTAAATGAAATGGAGGACTTTCTGACATCACACAAACTCCCCAGGTTAAAACAAGACATTGAGACACAAAAGAGACCAACAACAACCCAGGAAATTGACTGTCATATAAAAACTACCTACAAGCCGGGCTCTGTGGCTCAGCCTGTAATCCCGCGCCTTTGGGAGGCTGAGGTGAGTGGATTGCCTGAGCCCGCGGGTTCGAGACCCGCCTGGGCAAATTGGCGAGACCTCATCTCTACAATAAATAAAAAAATTAGTGGAGCGTGGTAGCGCGTGCCTGTAATTCCGGCTACTTGGAAGGCTGAGGCAGAAGGATCGCCAGAGCCCAGCAGGTCGAGGCTGCGGTGGCCGGGAGCGGCCACTGCACTCCAGTCTGGGCTACAGAGTGAGACTCCAACTCAAAAAACAAAAACAAAAAAAAACTACCTACAAAAAAAAAAAAAAAAAGTCCTGGACCAGATGGCTTTCCAGCAGAATTCTACAAAATGTTCAAAGAGGAGCTGATACCAATCCTTTTGAAAGTATCCCTGGCAATTGAGAAAGATGAAATTCTCCGCAAATCATTTTATGAAGTTAACATCACACTGATACCCAAACTGGGTAAAGAGCCAATAAAAAAAGAACTACAGGCCAATATCTTCTATGAACATAGATGCAAAAATCTTCAACAAGATTCTAGCAAATCAGATAAAAAAATACATCTCAAAAATCATCCCCCATGACTAAGTAAGCTTCATCCCCAGGATGCAGGACCTGGTCATCATTTGCAAGACCATAAATGTAATTAAATGCATCAACACTTGTAAAAACAAGAACCACATGATTATATCATTAGATGCAGAAAAAGTCTTTGATAAAATTCAGCATCCCTTCTAGGTAAAAACCATGAAACAACTAGGTATAGAAGAAACATATCTCAAAATAGTAAGTGCCATCTAAAATAAACCTACAGTTAACATATTGCCAAATGAACCGAAACTGGAAACATTTCCCCTAAAAACTAGAAAAAGACAAGGCTCACTGTCACCCCTCTTGTTCAACATTGTGTTGAAGTCCTAACTTGGGCAATTAGACAAGAGAAAGAAATCAGTGGTATCCAAATACAAAAAAGGAAGTCAAGTTATCCCTCTTTGCTGATGATATGATCCTATACCTTGAAAATTCAAGAGAATCTGTCAAAAACCTGCTTTCATTGATAAAGGACTTTGGCAAAGTCTCAGGGCAGAAAATCAACGTGCAAAAGACAGTTGCATTCCTGTACACCAACAACAAGCAGGCAGAGACCCAAATTAAAACACAATTCCATTCACAATAGCCACAAAGAAATGAAATACCTTGACATCTTTTTAACCAGAGAAGTGAAAGACCTTTTCAATGAAAACTACAAAAGAAGGTTCAAAAGAATCGAAGAGAACTCAAACAAATGGCAAAACATTTCATGCTCATGGATAGGAAGAATCAACATTGTTGAGATGTCCATCCTACCAAAGACATCTCCAGATTCAACATAATACCCATTAAATTACCAACATCATTCTTCTCTGACTTGGAAATGACAATACATAAAAACACAAATGGCCAAAATAATCCTTAGCAAAAGAAACAAAACAGGAGTATCACACTTCCAGACTTCAAACTTTACTATAAGGTTACAGTAATCAGAACAGCCTAGTATTGGTACAAGAACAGGCACATAAAACAATGAAATAGGATAGAGATTATGGAAGCCAAGTCTCAATTTCTCAACCAAATCATATTTGATAAATCCTCCAATAGCAACCACTGGGGAGAGGAGAACCTATTCAGTAAATGGTGCTGGGAAAACTGACTAATCACATGCAGAAGATTGAAACAGGACCCTTACTTATTTTTATACACAAAAATTAACCCTAAATGAATCAAAGACCTAAACATAAAACCTCAAACTATAAGAATCTTAGAAAACACAGGACACACCCTTATGGAAATTGGAACTGGCAACCAATTTCTTTTCAGAATCCTAAATGCCCCTTCCTTAAGAAATAAGATAGACAAGTAGGACCTCATCAAACTAATGAACTTCTGCAAAGCAAATAAAACCATCTAGAGAGCAAGGAGATAGCCCACAGAATGGGAAAAAATATTTGCCAACTGTATATTTGTCAAAGGCCTAACGTCTAAGATCTACTAGGAACTCAAAAGAAAAAAACAAACAGCCCCATTAAGAAGTGAGGAATAGACACTTTTCAAAAGAAGATATATGGGCAGCCAACAGAGGCATGAAAAAGTGCTCAGCCTCACTCATCAGAGAAATGCAAATCAAAACCACATAGAGACACCACCTAACTCCAGTAAGAATAGCTATCATTAATAAAACAACACCAGATGCTGGTGAGGGTGTGGAGAAAAAGGAACCCTTCTACACTGCTGGTGGGAATGCAAACTAGTGCACTGTCTTTGGAAGACAGTGTGATGGTTTCTGAAAGAACTAGAAATTGACCGTCCATATGACCCAGCACTTCCCCTATTGGGAATATCTGGAGGAACTCAAATCATTCTCCAAAAAGATACCTGCACACATATGTTTGTTGCAGCTCTCTTTACAACACCAAAAACATGGAACCAACCATGTTGCCCATCAAAGCTCAATTGGATTAAAAAAAAAACAAAACTGTGGTACATATACACAATGGAATATTATGCAGCCATAAAGAAGGACAAACATGGACTTTGCAGCAACAGGGATGTTTAGAGTCAATCACACTCAACGATCTATCACAGAAATAAAGAACAGAGTACTAGATGTTCTCGCTCATAAGCAGAGCTTGAACAATTATTATAGTATAAGAAAGGGATTGGCAGTAGTGGGAAACTGTCAGGCGAGTGTGGGTGGAATTGGCAGTTGCGGGAAACTGCTAAGGGAGAGTGGGGCATACCTCATCAACAAGGGTACCTGCATAATCAACATTTGTATGCCTAACCCTGAATTGTACCCCACAACTTTATTTTTTAAAAAAAGAAATGAAAAAGAAGAAAACAGGTACACTGTGTGCATATCCTTGTATATGCTGTTTGTTTATTCACAACAACCCACATAAACACATCCCATGAGCCCAGACTATATTATCCTCAACTCTCAGCCAGATCGCAAAAGTCATATGCAGGTCCCGGTATTACCAGAACCAGAAATGAAACATGGATTTTATACATACAGTGCTCTATGGACACAACCTTCTTCTGAAGTTCTTGCCAGAAATACATCAGAGAAACACAAAGTGAGAGAAATTCTTTTTAAAGAAAACAAACCTGACCAATTCTCTTAAAAAGTGTCAAGGTGTTGAAAGGTAAATGGAGGAGCAATTTAAAATTAGAGGAAACAAAGCTAGCCTGACTAAGGATCCCCAGAATGGAAAAAGGACATTAGTTGGGCAACTGATTAAATTTTAGTAAGGTCTGTAGATAGTATCATAGTATTGTATCCACATCAATTTCTTGATTCTGATCATTGCACTGTGGTTATGTAAATTGTTTTCATTTGGAAAATTTGGGTAAATGATATGTGTTGTTTGCAACTTGTGAAGTCTGAAATTATTTTGAAATGAAAAGTAATTTTTTGATTTTAAGGAATTTTTTTTTTGGACCTCATTCAAAGACCCTTTTCTTGTAACTGTTCAGCGTTTTAATCTGGTACCTGAGAGGAACTTTAAAATGAATTGTAATATTTTATCATAAACGAGGATTTAGTATGACATGACACAGTAGTTTATAATGTAGATCATGCTTGCATTTCTAATTTCAATGCCTATAATATTGAGTTTATGAGTTTATGTGAGAGACTTATCCACTAAACCTTAAGCCTTTTAGGGTTGGTGACATACTTATTTGTATTTGTATATCTGGTACGAAGTGGGCAGCTAATTTATACATGATTATTAAATAAGGGAAGAAATAAAGCAGGGTGTGCAGTACAGATCACTGCAAAACAAGTTTTTATTCTTTTTTTTCCTTCTTTGTGTAGTGTATTGAACATCTATATACCAGGGTACACACGATATCACTGAAACAAGTACTACTGACATTATGCATGGAGGCTGAAAAAGCCAAAACTGCTAGAGGAGGACAAACACAAGAATTGATTTAATTTTCATCAGACTCACAGTCTTAGTGTTGTTTCCTCTACCTTTTCCTTTCTAACTTCTCCCTACCACTGTATCTTCTGTACCAATGTACAGAGACGGAGGGATGTCATAGACTGTTGAAGCAGGGAGTTGGTGTTGAGGGAAAACCGTAATGAAAATGCGGGTTTCTTCATAAATATGTCTAGATATGTATAGCATTAAACTTCTCAACCTGAGACAAGAAAGGGAGAGCTCAAAGGAGCCAGAGCTATAATCCACTAGAAACTCCAGTTTTTAAAGACTCAAGTCTGGGATAGTCCATGGGCTCCAAGTGCTAGATATTACTCAGAGTAGCCTGTTCCTAAGAACTCAGAAAATTTCTCTTCCTTTGGCACCACTTAGTGAGTTTGGGAATTTACCACTGTGTTTCTCTCTTTGAGATACTTGGAGGAACATATCAATCAGGCTCTCAAAAAAAGTCTGCAGTAAAGAAATTTATGTAAGTGTTTGTTTAAGATTTTCCAAATATGTTTAAGCTTAGATTACTGTCCTTCTAAATGGAGTTTAAAATTTTAATACTTATCAAAATGCCTAGAAACTTCAAATTAAAACACTGAGTGCTCTGGATGTAAGGGTCCTGTCCCCTGGGATAGAAGAGAGCGTCCTATATAAAACTCCATATAAAACTGTGGTTTTTAAATATGATTTTGTATAATTCTTCAAAAATGCTATAGGCACAAAATAAATAATAAAAAACACACATATATATTCACAGACACATGTGCTTATTCATACCTGTAACCATAGCTAGCAGTGTTCTTACATATTTAACAAATATTTGTTTGCTAAGTACATGTTTGGCATCTTACACTCATTAAGAAGAGTACCTACCTAATAGTGATACAGCCAGTATTATAACCTAGTACAATGTCACTTTCCCTACATCCATTACTTCTATCCTGTGGCCTGCTTTTCTACTGACATCTCCACACTTTGGCAAGTCAACTCCCTGAGGTAGCATTGCTAGGATTTTCTCAGGAAGGAATGAAATTTTATTTGATCCTTAATATGCACTATCCCATTTCGTCCCTTGAATAGTCATTTTCCTTCCTGTACAGGTAAGGCTCTTGAGAGGGGTTATGTAACAAGTTCAGTGTTACACAGCCAGGAAGTAGCAGAGCTACAAAACAAACCCAGATCTGTTGATAGCAAATTACTTCTACTTTTTATTTCTCAAGGGAATCTAAAGGATTCTGTGGAGATTTTTACTGTAAATGATGACCAAATTTAACCTAGGAGCCTTGATAAACAAAATAAAATGTACATTGACAATAGAATATGTACAGCAGTAAACAACATTATATGCCACTACATGGATGACTTTTACAAGAATTAAGTTGAGTGAAAGAAGCCAGGCACAAAGGAGTTCAGATTTCAGTGTGTTTCTATTCTGTTGGCACAGAGGCAATAATGGCAGAAGTTTCCTTCACAGAGAGAGTTGTAGCCAGGGGAGGGGCATGAGGAACCTATAGGAGGCTATGTTGATTACCTGGGCTTGCAGATAATTCAGGATTATCTCTCCATGTTAGAGATTCTTAACTGAATGACATCTATAAGGTCTCTTTCACCATAAAAGGCAAATATCCACATATCCCCTTTTCCCCTTACTTTCTCCTTCCCTTTTCCCCCTCTTCCCTCCGTGTTTCCATCCATCCTTCCCTTCCCTCCCACTCTCTTTTTTCCTTCCCTCTCTTCCTTTTTTTCTCTCTTCATTTCTTTTGTTTTTTAAATACAGGATTATGCAAATCACATATTTTAGAATTTTTTTGTACCGATACTAGGAACATTTTCTTTAATTATTCTTTTTTTCTTTATTTTATTATAAAGATGTGGGGTACATGAAGGGTGCAGGAAGCGACCAGAGGGGCAGCTCCCAAAATGGCTCGGACACACCAGACAACAAAGGCCCTACATCCCGGCTTCCCTGAGCACAATTCCCCTATGCGAATTTCAAACCTTCCCACGTGAATTTCAAACCTGCAAGCCTCCAATCCGTAGCCAGCTTTGTTGTGCGTCCAATAGGACTATAACAAGGCGTTGGCCCCACCCTGCTCCCATGCAGCTCCTCCAATAGGAGCATAGCACGGGCCCTTCCTGCCCCTATCAGGCTGGTAAATATAGCCCTATCCCCCCCGCAACTCTCTCTGTCACTCTCTCCCTCTCTGCAACTCTCTCCTAGCCTTTCTCCCACTTCCTCTCTCTCTCTTACTCTCTCTTTCTCTCTCTCTTTTTCTTTTTTCCCCATTACAGATCCCCTCTGTAACAGCTGCTTTAATAAATCTCTTGGTCCTGGCCGGGTGTGGAGTCATTACTGGTGCCGAACTTCTTTCAGTACAAATCAGGATTAGGTACATAAATTATTCTATGTGCATGGGAAGTTTGGGCCTCCAACTGTTCTTTACTTCCCCTGTTTTAGGAATAGGTACACTTTGTGTTATTATGTGTCCCCCCTTAATTATTACTTACATATTATTGATTTTTTGTGCAATATCCCATTATAAAGATATTAAATGATTTACTTATTGTATTCCTTAAATGTGGTTTTGGGATTTTGCCTTTTTGTCCCAGTTGTAAACTCAGTTGTACAATTCATTGGTGTGCTTTGTATTTGGGTCTTTGTGCAGATCTCTGCTTATTTGCCTTGGATTAATTCCTTATCATGGAACACTGTAAGCACAGGATTCCAATGGTGTGACTTTTATATAACACTTAGTCACCTGTACTGGCTAACTGATTTCGCTTGCCTTTTGGCAGGCTCATTTCTTACTGAGGACCCATTTGAAATTCTTCCCAATCTTAGCAGGCCAATTTTTCACAAATTAGGAATCATCCTATGTATTCCACCTGTCTTATCCATGTAGAGCATGTGCCAGCAAGTATGCCATTCAAGACTCAGCTAGAAGGAGGTAATTTCCCATGAATTAACAGTACCTTTCTTGTTCTGTTGGTCAGTACGCCTTCACCACAAAAGTCTCATCTAGGTGGGCACCGTGTGTGCAAACACCAGCACTTATATATTGTCGCTGCTTTAAAAAAATGTTACCTCCAGGTAGTATGGGTTAGACATCATTTCTGAGGGTAAAGTAGGGAGACAGAAAGTAATTAGGAGACAGACCTAAAACAGTCAGATGCTGAAAACAGACTTTGAAGGACTTTTAGTAAACGTATCTTCCAGAGATACAAGACAGAGAGATAAGAGGAAAGAAGTTAACAAAAGAATGGGTGCCATCATGGAAATGGTGTCCTGACAACCAAGAATCTAGAACAGCACGGGGTAGTACATTGTGGGAACAGAACAGAAGGCAGGGCTTTGGATTTGAAAGCTAGGACCACATAGTAGATGAGCACTCATGGCAGCCTAGACCACCACACCAGTGAGGAAGAGCCAAGTTGGATACCTGAAAGGAGTCAAATAATCAGATCTGCTTGTCCCGTGAGTTGGCCACCCTTCTCTCAAGTTGCCCATTTACTTGGAGGCCATATTTCTGGTTAGTGGAGGCTCAGTCCTTCTTTATTTTGTTTTAAATATAATAAAGTTTTTTATTATGGTTAAATATACATTATACAAAATTTACCATTTTAGCCATTTTTAAACATACAGGTTAGTAGCATTAGACATATTTAATTGTTGGTCAACCATCACCACCATCCATCTCTATATTTTATCTTCCCTGACTGAAACTCTGTCCCTACTAACCATTATCTCCCCATTCTTCCTCCTACTCAGCTCTGACAACTACTTTCTGTCTCTCTGATTTCTGTTGGTACCTCTATAAATGAAATTATACAGTATCTGTCCTTAGTGACTGACTCATTTCACTAGCATAATGTCTAACAACATTCTCCTACATTGTAGCATGTGTCAGAATCTCCTTCCTTTTTCAAGGTATAGAGAGGAATAAAATTACTTTGTGAATACTCAATTTTGTTTTCCATTCATTTGCTGATGGAAACTTTGATTGTTTCCATCTTTTGGCTATTGTAAATGACATTACCATGAGCATAAGTGTACAAATATGTCTTTGAATGCCTGCTTTCACCTATTTATTTATTTATTTTTGTATATGCCCAGAAGAGGAATTACAGGGTCAGATAGCTATTCTATGTTTAATTTTTTTTTTTTTTAGAAATTGCTATAGTTTTTCATAGCAGTTGCATCATTTTTTATATTCCTGTTAGCAATGCCCAAGGGTTCCACTTTATCCACATCCTCACCATTTGTTATTTTCCAGGTTTTGAAAGTAGTGGTCAACCTAATGGCTTTGAGTTTATAAATTTTAAAATCTCACTTAGTTTTTCAATAGCATTCATTGCAGGGTCTCACTGTCTTTTTTTTTTTTTCCTAGTCCATTTTTCATTTCAGCAATGGAGATCACCCCTTAAGCTGACAGAAGTCACTTTGTATAGTGTCCTTTGAGTCCTCCATGTCTCATGCAGAATATCTTTGCTTTGCCTCACTCGGTGACTCTCCCCACCTAGTTGTTTGGTGGAACCACCTAGGGAGTTTTCACAATATCTATGCCCAGTCTCATATCCCACAGGCAAGTGCCTCAGTGAAGTTTTGAAAAAGTGCCCAGTAAGCCCAGAGTTCAGAAGCCTCATCCTTACCTAGCTGCTTTCTTCTCCTCTCTCCACTCAGAGGATGAGGTGCCTCTCTCTTCTCAAATTATTATTCTACCACCGATCTTAATTGCACTTGCTCCTACTTACCCCAAAATGGTATAGTAAGGGGATAGAGTCTGCAACTGACCATCTAACTTCACTACCTGTTTCCTGTGTGACTTGAAACAAGTCACTCAACCTGTTTGTTCACAGTCCTTTCATCTCTAAGATCAGGATAAGATTATAGCCCACCTGGAAGGGTTGTTTAGTGCATTAAATGGAGTTTATAAGCATAAGGCCCATAGAAAAGCGGTTCTTTAAGACTCTTTCAAGATACCCAGTGTGATAGTGGGGTCCACAAGTTTGAAATTGTTTTCAAAATACTAAGTTATATGCTTTTGTTCACTCTCCTTCATTAATGAATATATAGTGTAGTTTTCTAGAAGCTACATGACCCTTGTCAAAAGATTGAATGCAGAAGCAGATATGAAACTCTTGGTGCCTTTTATTAAAACCAACATTAAGGCTATTTGCAGAATGCTGGAAAAATGCATTCTTCTGTAGGTGCAAAGGGAATTTTTCTTTCAGTATCTCCGTTTGAAAAATGTCTATACTTTGAGCCTATAAAACAATAAACAGATTAACAGGAGAAAAAGGCAACAAATGTATTAGTGTGGATCTGTGCACAGGAGTCACAAAAAATATGAAATTGTAAGAAATATCAGATGACTGAAGTTTGTATACCATACAGAAAAAAATAGGGTTCTAGGGTCATGGGAGGAGATGGTTCCAGGTTTCAGAAGAGAAAGGGGAGGGAATGCATGGTGAGCAAAAGCTGTCTTCTTATGCAGATGAAGTCTCAGGTAGTGTCCCTCAGAACGAATTAACAGTAGCCAGCCTGTGGTAACAGTTTCTCTGTCAGACTCTTAAGTTGTCAGACCCTTACTCTCCTTTTCCTAAGAATTAATTTTTCCTAGATTCTGACAAAGCAGATAAGGTAGTCTCAGAGAAAGCCTATTTACATATACTGTTTACTTCACTAATGTGACTTCAATCTACAAATGTAAACCTCCCCAACAGAAAGGCCCCATTTCAAGGCTATTCCTAGGTCATCTCAGAAGAGTGAGTCAATATATGTCAGAGAAGTGTATTTTGGGATACCATGTTTCTTGTCATTAAATTCTTTTTTCTTTTGTTCTCTTTTGTCCCTCCTCCCACCCTCCCTCCCTCCCTCCCTCCCTCCCTCCCTCCCTTCCTTCCTTCCTTCCTTCTTTCCTTCCTTTCTCCCTCTTTTTTTCTTTCTGCCTTTGTCAGTCTCTCTCTGGCTCCTGCTGGAGTACAATGGCATGCTCACAGACATCACAGTCCATAGTCACAACCTCCTGGGCTCAGGTAATCTTTTCCACCTTAGGTTTCCAAGTACATGGAACTACAGGTGTGCACCACCACACCCGGCTATTTTTTTTTTTTTTTTTTGTAGAAGTAAGGATATGCCACGTTGACAAGGCTGGCCTCAACCCCTGCACTTAGGCAATCCTCTCACTTTCACCTCCCAAATTGCTGGGATTACAGGTGTGAGCCACTACACCTGGCTTTCTCTTACTAAACTCTGTTTTAGAAAATATAGTTAATTTTCATGAAAAAATCCTTATGTTAACATGTAATGGACTTATTATTATAATTGTATTAGTATAAATTAATGTAATTTAATTCTACCTGCATGAACAGAAACTCTCAGGTCCTCAGTAGTTTTGTTTTTTCTTATTGTTATAAAACCCATGTATCATAAAATTTACCACAGAAATCATTTTTAATTGCACAGTTCAGTGGCATTATTTCCCTTCACATTGCTTGGCAACTTGGCAACTATCACCACCAACATACATCCATTTCCAGTTTTTTTTTTGGTCTTCCTAAACTGAAATTCCATTTCCATTGAACCCTAACTTCCCATCTCAATAATTTCTAAGAGTGTAAAGGGAGAATTATTTGGCTCCAAGACCAAAAGGAGCTGCTGAGTTAATGGTGCCTGACCTGGTTCATGTTTGGGGTAGGATTGGCTGGTCCCCGGTGGATAGGTGCTGTCTCCTGGCCAAGGCTGTCTCACTGACATGCTCCTCATTTACATTGTTCCTGTGACCAAGCTTTGGTAGAGCTGCCTGCTACCCTTCTTCCTCCCACAAGGGCATTAAAACCCTTCCTCTGTTCAACTTATCTAGTTCCTCTTAGTGAACTCACAGGTTAAGTTTTAAGAATAATCCATGTTTCTGGCAAACAAAATTATGGAAAGGGAAATGCTAGAGATGAAAAAGAGGTTTTCCCATCAGTGTCCTAACCCCAGCCTCACTGTCCTGCTTCTCAGTGGTGACAATTCTTATTCATGTCCTACACCTAGAAATTCTCTACTATAAGCATGTTATATATTTTGTATATTTTGCATATTTATGTATATATAAACATGTATTATATATTTTCCTTAATTTTCACAAAAATGAAATAATTTCTATACAAACTCTTCTGAAATTGATGTTTTTTACTTAAATGTATTTAAAGCATTTATTTGGTAAGTATTTAAAGTATTTATTAGTAAGGACACCTACCTCTGCTTTTTCTCTTTGTCTCTCTCATTCTCTGTCTCTCTCTGTCTACAACTCTGTCTCTCTGTGTATCTTAGTCTCTTTTATTTTCTTTTTCTTCTGTTTTGTGTCTTCTCTCTTCTCTCTTTCTCTCACTCTCTTTTTCTCTTGTGTTTCTTAACATAAACTACACATGCAATGGTAAGTAAATGGTGCCCAGCACCATACTGTTAACAGGGCATTGCCCTCCCTCCCTTATATCACTCTCACTTGCAAAGAGTGCCATCAGTTGTCCAGGAGCTTTGCTTACAGAATTATTTGTTCATATTCACAAGCATGGAAAGAAGACATGTATATCTCTTCATATTTATACAAAGAAATTTGTAAGTTTTTTTTTAAATGAAGATTTTTTTCAGTAACATTTACCTCTAGCAATGGATCTTTATTCCTCAGTGCATGCATGCACCCACAGATATGTGTGTCTTTGTGTGTGTGTCCTGGTCTGTAATCTGGATGATTCCAGCAGTCTCTCAGCAGGCTTCTCTGTCCCATAGGATTATATTTACTTTAAAAATTCAGTTATTCAGAAACATTTTTAAAAATAATTGTCATATTTATTTATCTGCTCCTTTCTCTGTGACTGCCAGTCTTCCCACATCTCCTGCTTTCACTCATTCTGAGAGGGCTGTCATGCAACTACTCCCTCAGCTCCCTCTCCCTCCTGCTGTGAAAATCATCTGCCTGGGAATACAGTTACTAAGTGTTCTTATTCAATTTAGTTTTTTCCACAAGTGGACTGGGTTGTAACGCAATGCTGATTTTTATGCTCTTCAAATTTGAGTGAGTTCAGAATAAGTTGTGGCTCTGCTGGTGGATCTCTTACCCCAAGAGACAGAACCTGCTGTTCCCCTCTCTAATCCTGGGACTTCAGAAGGAGCCCACAACCTTAACTTATTAATGAATGTTCAGTTCCTTCACAACATTATTTTCACTAATACACCATGTTAAGAACTGGTGGGCTCAGCTGCCACTGGCTCTGGTCAGTAGAGTGAGCCATTTTCCATGTGAGTGTTAGCCAAGGCAGTGTAGTTTCTCTCCCATGCACTTTGATTTTCCTCCTCAAAAACAGATCCAATGATCTTGCATATTGAGATATTACCTTTCAGCCTGTGTATTCCAGTTGCCAGCCACAATGAGAATTTTTGAAGCCACTGTGGTGTCCGTTAATCTCACTCACCTAACTCTCAGGTTCCCACGCATGCACCCTCTAAGTTGTCCTTTTAAATTAATCTGTTCAAAATGATCTTACTAAAAAAACCCAAAAATAAGTACTATAAATGTGGCATCTGCCAGAACTATCCTGGCCATAAGGAGGAATTTCTGATATCAGCCTGGAACAATCCTGACCTGTCCTCTCCTGGGTACCCCCCTGATAAAGTCCATACCTTGAATGCTTTCCCAGGACTGGCTTTGAAGTTGACATCTGCCAACATCTATGACTGACCTGCCTCACTGGTTAAACTGTGGAATTTGACCTTGCTATTCAGTAAGGATCTCCACAGTGGCCTTCCTTTTATTTGTAACACTTGGACTCTGTCTTTTAGTTAGGATGATTTCTCTTAAAGAACAATTTCCCCCCATATGGTTTCATTTCTCTATCTCCATTTATTACACTCTTGATCTCCTTTTCCTGCCTGCTTTTTTAAGGGCAACAGACATTCAGAGTATGGTAGTTCTCTTCCCATTACTTCCTTGTCCTTCCTATCTACATTTCTTATGAGATCTTATTTTTAATACATGCTCTCCAGTAGCATTTATTTATATACCTGTACTGTTCTCAAGATGTCTATTTTATACCCTCTTCATTTTTCACTTAAGAATCTTTATCTCCTTCTACAATGCGTCTTCCTTAGAGGTTTGGTATGTGAGCTCTATTCCTCTGTACTCTTCCCAGTACTCAGGAGAACATTCATGTAGAGCATATGTTCCACAAATGTTTTCCTTTGCACATCTCTTCTCCTCTTCTAATAAGAACAACAGTCATATTGCCTTGGAGCCACCTCAATGGCCTCATTTTGACTTGATTACTTCTGTGAAGCACCAATTTCTCAATAAGATCTTATAAGAAATGTAGATAGGAAGGAAAGAGAAGAGACCTGTTACACTCAGAATGTTTGTTGCCCCCAAAAAGCAAGCAGGAAAAACAGGGCAAGAGTGTAATACCAGGATGAAGGCAGAGTCCAGAGTCAGGGCGTTAGCAGGGGTGATGGCATGAGAAATAGCAATATGAGAGAGAAATGCCCCACTGTAAAGATGACACTTGAGTAAATGCTTAAAGTGTCAATGTGAGGAAGAGAACTGTGGAGTTTGGTTTGACCATATTAATTCTGCAATTTATATAATATGACCAAGCAGAAATGTCAGGTAGACAGTTGTACAAGTCTGAAATAGAAGTTAGAAGCCAAAGAAGCCTACAGAAAGTGACTAATCAAGGTTCAAATGCCAATCTGTTTAACAGTTAAATATTCCTAATGTGCATCTAGTTAAACTTAGGCATTTGGTTTATATGCCAAATGGAATCCCAAGAAATTAATAAGAGCCAGCAAGCACCTCTGAACAGTTTGATTCATGCTGTTCAGTTTAGTCCTACTGATTGTCAAAAAAAGGAACCAAGGAATTTGAAGAAAGTGTTGACTCCGGTACCGGGTAAAAGAGATAACAAAGATAATTCTGTGGTTCCAGAAAGTAAGAAAGTGCTCAAAAACCAGTTCAGCATTGTTGAGAGAACATCAAGGCTGGCACTTAACTCCAAATGAACAAATCTGAAACAATTCAAGTGAAAATAAAAAGAAAAAAAGAAGTATTGAGTTTTAACCCACAGAAGAAAATAAACAGCTGTGAGTCCACACTGATATTAATAATTGAATATGTAAATGGAAGAGAAGCAATGACTTTCTCACAGAAATTCTAACTAATAAACATAGAAGAAAAGGAGAACATAAAATCACCATTATTGTAGTAATAGTTACTGCTGGCAAGAGCCACTGATAAATGCTAAAATTAGTGGGTGAATGGTGGAGGAGGTTTTTGTAATCTCACAGTGATTTTCTATGATATTTATAAATATGAAGGAAAGGTCAAATAAAGAAAGATAACTCTACACTGGAGAAATCATGAGTAACACGTAAACCAAGGGATCAAGATCAGCATCATCAGCAATAAAACATAGAAATATTATGAATTCCTTGATAAGATGTACTAGAACACAAATGCTAAAAAGGACAAGCATAACTTTATTTCAATCATGAGAAAACATCTGGAAAATTCAAATTGGTACACATTTTACAAAATATCTAACTAGAACTCTTTAGAAGTTTCAAGTTCATGAATTACAAGGAAATACTGATGAACTATCACAGATTGAAGGATACTTGAGGAGATCCAACAACTAAAGACAATGTGGGATCCTGGACTGCATCCTCTACCAGAAAATGGACATGAATAGGATAAGTGATGAATTTCAAATACAATTTGCAATTAATAGTCTTTTTAAAATCAAAAGTAACTTTCAGCTTTTGATAGTAGCAGCCTTGTTATCTAAGATCTAAACATTAAGTGTAGCTGGGTGAAGGATTTAGGATAATTGTATTTTTCACAACTTTTCTGTAAGTCTAAAATTAGTTTTAAAACACCAACATTAGTCCCAGTTTTACACTAAAATTCCTAGAATGAGATTGGTAATTGCTGACTCACCTAAGTTAATCCTGATGATGTAATGGTAAAATGTAGCTGGAACTTTAATCTTTTGGACTACTGGATTCATAGTACCATGGGAAAATAAGTCTTTGAACTACAAGGACTGCTCACCTGGGTTAAACATTCATAATGGTCTTTGTTTCTTACCTGGTGGGTGGTTGATTTGATTGGGAAGACAGTGATTAGGAGTAGAGTATCTAAAAGGCAAGCTACAATCAATGGTGACAAAACAAAAACCTGAGGGAAACTTTAATGTGGGGAAGGAAAGAGGCAGAGATGAGCAATACCATGGCACTTATGAAAGGCTAAAAAGAGCTGATTTCCTGTCTATGCAAGTCCATTCTTGGATTATTTTGAACACAAAGAAATGGAAATAAGGTGACCCCCAAGAGACAGATGTTAATATTCCTATGTTTCTTTTACTTACTGTTAGTGGCTATGCCAAGTATTACATTATATTTCTGTCAGCCTCTGTTCAAAGGTGGGATTCTTCAAGGCTCTGAGCAATCTCTCTGACTTCTCCAGTGTAGAAATTGAGAGACTCATGAAGTTTATTCTGGGATGGGAGGGTTTTCTTCCAATCAACTTCCATTGGACAATTTGGGAGAGGCAGAAAACAAACCATGGGTGGGGAAGGTTCTGACTCATTGTATATTTTACTCAAAATAAATTTTTTTCTCAAAATAGAATGGACATCACTATTATGGTGATCTCTAATTGGTTTAAATAATTAATTTAAAATTTGAATTGGGATACTGATAGACAATATTTTCCCAAAGCTTTATGGAAAAATATGTAAACAAATATGTTATTCATGTGTATTCAATATGAATACATGAATATTATGTATTCCTTATGGATAATATTTTTTTTCATTGCTATGTAGAAATGTATGTTTCTAATGGAAGGACATTATATAATGATAAAAGTTTCAATCCATCAACAAGAAATATACATCCTAAACATATATGCACCCCAAAGGGGAGCACCAATGTTTATAAAGCAACTACTAAGAAAACTAAAAAAAGGTAATGACTCTGACATTATTAAAACTGGGGACTTAAACACTCTACTAACAATCCTAGATAGTTCATTGAGGGAAAAAAATCAACAAAGAGATCTGGAACCTCAACTTGACACTTGATCAAATGGACTTAATAGATACCTACAGAATACTCCACCCAACAAATACAGAATATACATTCTACTCGTCATCACATGGAATATACTCCAAGATCAGTCACATCCTCTGTCATAAATCAAACATAAACAAATTTCATAAGATTGAAATATTGCCATGCATCTTGAAGAAAAGAAAAAAAAATGACAACATTCTTCCCAAAATATAGGAAAAAGCTTGAAAATACACATGAATCAACCCAAAAATCAAAAGAAAGATAACAAACAGCAGCAGCAGCAAAAACAAACTCTTTAAGAACCTCATGACAGGGATTAAACTCTCACATTTCAATAATTAACCTGAATGGGAATGGTCTAAATACACCACTGAAAAGATAGAGAATGGCAAAATGATAAAATAACATGAGACTACAATATATTGTCTCCAATAGACTCATCACACCAGAAGGGACACTCACAGACTCTAAGAGGATGGGAAACAAAATTTCTGGTGAATGGAGCACAAAATAAATCAGGAGTTGTGATCTTAATATCAGACAAAATACCCTTTAAGCCATCAAAAATTTAAAAAGATATGGAATGTCACTACTTAATGATAAAAGGTTCAATCCATCAACAAGAATTATCCATTCTAAACATGCATGCACCCATCATAAGACCAACTTTCATAAAGCAGCTTCTAGGTAATCTTAAAAAAGATAAAAAAGTCAACAAGGAGATGTGGAAACTCAACATGACACTTGACCAAATGGACTTAATAGATTCCTACAGAATACTTCACCCAGCAACCGTGGGATGTACACTCTACTCAGCACCACAGCGGATGTACACATCTTTGACCACTAATCAAGCATAAACAAATTCCATAAGATTGAGATTTTGCTATGCACCTTCTCAGACCATAGTGGAATAAAAATAAATATCAACACCAACAAAGTCCCTCAAAACCCATGAATACATGGACACTAAACAGCATGAAGCTGAACACTTCTGGGTCAATACAGAAATCAAAACAAATTAAAAGATTTCTGGAAACAAATGAAAACAAACATTCTATCAAAACCTCAGGGATACCATGAAAAGAGTTCTAGGATGGAGATTTATATCTCTATGAACACACATCAAGAAAATGGAAAGATCACAAGTTAACAGCCTAACAAATCACTTACAGGAGCTTGAAAGACAAGACCACCCAAATATGGACATAGAAGACAAAAATATCAGAAAAAACCAATAAAACAAAAAGTTGCTTCCTTGAAAAGATAAAGATAAACAAGATCGATGGACCTCTTGCTAGAATGGCCAAGAAAAAGAGAGTAAAAACCCAAATAAACACAATCAGAAATGCAGAAGATCAAATCACTACTGACCCTGAAGAAATATGGTAGATTATCAGGGAGTACTACATTCCCCTGTGTGGAAACAATCTTGAAAACCTAAATAAAATGGAGGACTTTCTGACATCACACAATGTCCCAAGGTTGAAAACAAGATGACAGAGAGACACTAAATAGACCATTAACAACCCAAGAAGTTGACTGCATGATAAGAAAATTACCAAAAAAAAAAAAAAAAAAAAAAGCACTGGACCAGATGGCTTTCCAGCAGGTTTTCACAAGATGTGTAAGGAGAAGCTAATAGCATTATTTTTTTAAGTATTAAAACTGGGGTACAATTCAGGGTTAGGTATACAAATATTCATTGTGCAGGTATCCTTGTTGTTGAAGTATGTCCCCCTTCCCCAGACAGATATCGATTACTGTCAGACAGATATCGATTACTGTCAGTCCCACCTCCCCCACTCCCCACCCACAGTTTCCATGCTGTCAATCCTTTTCTTATACTGTTATGGTAGTTGTTCAAGCTTCACTTATGAGTGAGAACGGATATTTAGCTCTTTGTTTCTGTGAGAGATCACTAGTATTATAAACTCTAATTCCATCCAGGTTGCTGCAAAGTTCATGATTTTGTTCTTCTTTATGGCTGCATAGATTTCCATTGTGTATTTTTTAATCCAATCCTCTTGATAGGCAGCATAATTGGTTCCATGTTCTTGCTATTGTGAACAATGCTGCGACAAACATATGCATGCAGGTATCTTTTTCACAGAATGATTTGTGTTCTTCTGGGTATATTCCCAGTAGGGGGGTTGCAGGGTCATATGGAAGGTCAATTTTTAGAACTTTTAGGAATCGTCAAACTGATTTCCACAGAGGGTATACTAGTTTATACACTCCCACCACTAGTGTAGAAGTTTTCCCTTTTCGCCTCATCCTCTCCAGCATCTCTTATTTTTTGAGTTATTGATGATGGTCATTCTGAAGGAGTTATGTGGTGTTTCACTGTAGTTTTAATCTGCGTATCCATGATGACTAGTGAAGCAGAACATTTTTTAATGTATTTGTTGGCTGCTTGTATGTCTTCTTTTGAGAAATGTCTATTCATATCCTTTGCCTGTTTTGTAATGGGGCTCTTTGTTTTTTTTCTTTTCAGCACATTTGAGTTCTTTGTAGGTCCTTGATGTTAGGCCTTTGTCAGACATGGAGTTGGCAAATATTTTTTCCCAGTCTGTAGGCTGTCTTCCTGCTCTCTTGGTGGTTTCTTTGGCTTTGAGAAGCTTGTTTGTTTAATGAGGTCCCGCTTGTTTATCTTATCTCTTATGGGCTGCACACTTTGGGTTTTGATCAGGAATTGGCCTTCCACAAGAGTCTCCCCCAAATTTTCTAAGGTTCTTACAGCTAGAAGTTGTACATGTAAGTCTGTGATCCATTTAGAGTTAATTTTTGTGTATGGGGCTAGGAAGGGGTCCTGTTTCAAGCTTCTGCATGTGGTCAGACAGTTTTCCCAGCACCATTTACTGATAGATTCTCCTCTCCCCAGTAGTGGGTGATGGAGGCTTTGTCAAAGATGAGTTGGTTGAGAAATTGAGGTTTTGCTTCTCGAATCTCAGTTCTATTCTTTTGGTCTATATGCCTGTTCTTGTACCCATACCAGGCTGTTTTGATTATTGTAGCTTTGTAATAAAGTTTAAAGTGATACCTCCTGATTTTTTTTTCCTGAGAATTGTTATGGCTATTCTTGGTCGTTTACGTTTCCCTGTGAATTTCTGTATTGTTTTTTCTAGGTCTGAGAAGAATGTTGCTGGTAATTTGATGGGTATTGCATTAAATTTGTAGATTGCCATAGGTAAAATGGACATCGCAAGAATGTTGATTCTCCCAATCCATGAGTATGGAATATTTTCCCACTTGTTTGTGTCATCTTTGATTTCTTTGAGCAGTGTTTTGTAGTTTTTGTTGTATAGGTCTTTCATGTCTCTGGTTAGGAAGATGTCAGTGTATTTCTTTCTTTCTTTTTTTTTTTGGTGGATTTTGTGAATGGAATTGTGCTTTTTGTTTGGGGTTCTGTTTGCATATTATTGGTGTATAGAAATGCAATTGTCCTTTGCACATTTATTTTATACCCTGAGACTTTGCCAAAGTCCTTTTTTGTGCAAGGAGGTTTCTGGCAGATTCTCTTGGGTTTTCAAGATATACAATTATGTTGTCCACAAAGAGGGATAACTTGACTTCCTCTTTTCCTTTTTGGACACTTTTAATCACCTTCTTTTCTCTGACTGCTCTAGCTAGGACTTCCAAAACAATGTTGAACGGGGGGGGGGATGAGTGTGGGCATCCTGGTCTTGTCCCAGTTTTCAAGGGAAATGGTTCCAATTTCTTTCTGTTTAGGCGTATGCTGACTGTGCGTTTCTCATAGATGGCTCTTACTATTTTGAGATATGTTCCACCTATGCTTGAGGGTTTTTATCAAGAAGGAGTCCTGGATTTTATCAAAAGCTTTTTCTGCATCTAATGATATAATGATTTTTTAAATGTCTGTTGATGTATTTAATTACATTTATGGTCTTATGAATATTGACTCAGTCTTGCATCCCAGGGATGAAGCCTACTTGATTGTGATGGATGATTTTTGAGATGTGTTGTTGAATCTGGTTGGCTAGGATCTTGTTGAAAATTTTATCAATATGTTCATCAAAGATATTTTCCTGTATTTCTTTCTTTGTCGGGTCTTTAACTGGCTTGGGTAGTAATATGATGTTAACTTCATAAAATGATTTGGGGAGAGTTCCATGTGTCTCAATCGCCTGGAATACTTTCAAGAGGATTGGTAGCAGTTCCTCCTTGTATGTTTTGTTGAATTTTACTGGAAAGCCATCTGGTCCAGGGTTGGTTTTTTGTTTGTTTGTTTTTTGTAGATAGTTTTCTTATGATATAGTCAATTTTCTTGACTGTTACTGGTCTATTTAGGGTCTCAGTTTCTTCTTGTTTCAATGTAGGGATGTTGTGTGATACCAGAAAGTCCTCCATTTCCTTTAGGTTTTCAAATTTGTTTCCTTACAATTGTACATAGTAGTCTCTGATAATCTTTTGTATTTCTTCAGGAAATGAAGAAATACAAAATGAAGTTGTGACTTCATCTTTTTTGTTTCTAGTGAGTTTATTTGGGCTTTCTCTTTTTTTTTCTCATTCAGTCTTGCTAGGGGACCATCAATCTTGTTTGTTCTTTCAAAGAACCAGCTTTTTGTTTCATTGGTTTTTTTGTATTATCTTTTTGTCTTCTATGTCCTGGATTTGGGCTTTTATTTTGGTGATCTGGTTTCTTCTGCTGTAGTTAGGATTTGGTGGTCTTGCTTTTCCAGCTTTCTTAGGTGACTTTTTCGGCTGTTAACTTGTGATCTTTCTATTTTTTTCATGTGTGCTTGTAAGATATAAAGTGCTTATGACTGCTTTTGGTATCCCAGAGACTTTGGTAAGATGTTTCTTCATTTTCATTTGTTTCCAGGTACCTTTTAATCTGTGTTTTTGATTTCCGTGTTGACCCAGGAGTTGCTTAACATCATACTGTTTAGTGTTCATGTCTTTGTGTGTTTTGTTGGTGTTTTTATTTTTATTCCACTGTAGTCTGAGAAGGTACATGGCAAAATTTCAATCTTATGAAACATGTTTATGTTTGATTTATGGTCAATGATATGGTTGATCTTGAGTATGTTCCATGTGGTGATGAGTTGAATGTATATTGTGTGGTCATTGGGTGGAGTGTTCTGTAACTGTCAATTAAGTTCATTTATTCAAGTGTCTCATTGAGTTTCAGGATCTCCTTGCTGATTTTTTGTCTTGATGATCTTTCTAGAGTTCTGAGTGGGGTTTAAAGTCCCCAGCTAAGATAGTGTTAGAGTCAATCTCTTTTTTAAGTTTACCTAGAAGCTGCTTCATGAAAGTTGGTACTCCTATGTTGGGTGCATATATGTTTAGGCTTGTTGATGGATTGAACCTTTTATCATTATATAGTGACCTTCTTCATCTTTTTAAATTTTTCATAGCTTAAAGGGTTTTATCTGAGATTAAGATGGCAATTTCAGCTTTCTTTTGTGTTCCATTTGCATGAAATTTTGCTTCCCACCCCCTTACTTTGAGTCTGTGAGTGTCCTTTCTGGTGAGATGAGTCTCTTGGAGACAGTATATTGTTGCCTCATGATATTTGATTTATTTTGCCATTTCATGTATTTTCAGTGGTGCATTTAGTCCATTCTCATTCAGGCTAATTATTGAAATGTGAGAGTTTATACCTGTCGTTAGATTCTTATAGAGTTGTTGTTGTTCCTGTTTGTCTGTTGCGTTATTTTGATTTTTTGGGTTGATTCACATGTATTTTCAATCTTTTTCCTGCACTCTTGTGAAGAATATTGTTCTTTTTTCCCTTGCTTCTGTGGTTAATATTTTCTTAAGTGTTTCTTTTAGAGCTAGGCTTGTGACAGTGTAGGTTCTTAGGGATTGAATGTCAGGGAAAGATTTTAATTCTCCCTCACTGAATTAGTTCAGCTGGGTAGGATATTCTTGGTTGAAATTGATTATTTTTGAGAACTTTGAAAGTTGGACTCCAAGCTTTCCTAGGCTGAAGTGTTTCTGAAGAAAAATTTGCTGCTATTCTTATTGGTCTTCCCTGGTGGGTAGTCTGACCTTTTTCTCTTGCTGCCTTTAGGATTTTTTCTTTTATACCTACTTTGTTTAGGTGAATTATTATGTGTCTGGGAATTGGTCTTCTCATTTGTTGTCTTGTAGGGGTTCTCTGAATCTCTTTTGTTTGAATTTTCACATCACTGATGAGATGAGGGAAGCTTTCTTGAATAATTTTATGGAATGCTTGTTCCAGGATGGTCTCTTTCTCTCTTTCTGCCCCAGGAAGTCCAATTACTCTTACATTTAGTCTCTTGAAGGTTTTGTTCTGTCTTTTTAAGTTTCTTTTCTGTTTTTGACAGTGTGGGTTAGTTCTGTATTTTGGTCCTCAAGGTCTGGGATTCTTTCTTCTGCTTGGTTAATTCTGCTTTCCATGCTTATTAGTTTGTTATTTATTTCAGTCATAGTATTCTTACTGCTGTTATCTCAGTTATCAATTCCTTCCGATTTTCCTCTAGTCTCTCCTCAATTCTTTTTATTTTCTCTATTAATGTCTTGATGTCTGGAGTTATAGTATGTGACCAGTCATTTTGGGGACTCTTCATTGTTTGAATTCTAAAGTTCTTTTTCTCAGTGTCTGATCTCCCAGGGGTCTGTGTGTAAGACACATATTCTTCTTTTGGTTTTTCCTTATTTGTGTAGATTTTCTTCCTCACTTTTTTTCCTGCCTTTAATTATGTTGTTCAAGGGTGGCAGGGTTGTTTTTACTTCTCTTTGCTTGATCTCCTATTCTTCCTTATGTCAGTCCTCTGACTTTGTTCACTTCTGAAGCTGGACTGTGGGTTGAGGGCTGCATTTTTATTTTCTATTTTTTTTTTTTTGCAGTTTTGAAATTTAATTGAGGGGGAAACTGTGATTCAAAATATATCTGCAGATTCCAGTATCCACCGACAGGCGTATGGATACCCTGGAACCCATTTCCCACTGCCTTGCAATCTGTCCATGCAGTGGGGTTATAGGTTTACTCTCTGAAAGCAAAATGGGTAAGAAAAAGGAAAAGAATGAAACAGGGAAGGGAAGGAAGAGAAAGGTGGAGAGTGAGAAGAGTAAAAAGGAAAACAGACAAAGGTACCGACTAACAAATGAAAAGAGACACAAAGACAAAAAAGATAAAAAACTAAATCATACAATCGTACAGACACACAAACCAATCAGTCTCCTTTTTGATACTATTCCACTACATAACCATAAAATCTAAAGAAAAAAAATCAGTAAACAGAGACAAAGCCAGTACTCAACCATTATCAATAGCAGTAAGAAGAGAGAAAAGAGAGAAAGAAAAAAGATGCATAAACAAAGAATAAGAAATAAAAACAAGAGAACCAAGACAAGAGAACCAAGCATGCTCTTAAGTCATTCACCTAAGTTCAATTTCCTTTCAACTCTGATCTCTAGCTCTCATTGCAGGCTGGTAGAGTTGTTCACAGCGAGGATCTGATGCCCCAGGCCTGGTGCAGGGGCAGGTTGGTTCAGATCTAACCTTGAGAAGTTGCTTGCTGCTTGAGAAGTTTGACACTCAGATCTGATCTGTGTCTGATCTCACATGGGGAGGGGCTTCTGACTCTTCCAGATTAATGATGTTACCTTAGGTCCCAAGCAGGAGGCTCGTGGAGCTGAGCAGAGGTGGGAGGGTCGATGCAGGTCTCTGGTGGGTCTTAGGGTTCCAGCTGCTCTCTGGACCTGCCAATGGGGGGCCGTGCTGGGGGAGGCAGAGTGCAAGAGAGCCAGGAGCTGCAGGTCGGTGTGGCACTGGGTAGCTTAGGTGGGGCAGTGCTGTAGCCATGGGAGCCTGGAGCTCCATTGGCTGGGAGCTGAGGGCTGCCCTAGGTGGGGGGAGGGAATGGCTGCAGGAGGGAGCAGTGGCAGCAGTGGCCTCATCAGAGTGTGGTTTGTGGGAGGAGCTCCATGGGCTGGGAGCTGAGGGCTCCCCTGGGTAGTGGGAGGGAGTGACTGGGGGAGGGAGCAGTGGCAGTGGTAGCCAATCCAGCAGTGCAGTGCATGGAACCAAGGGCCTCCAGTCCATTGGCCAGTGTGGCTGTTGGCAGTGGCTGTGACTGCAACTGTGGCAGCAGATGGAGCAGTGTGTAGGGCTGGTTTCTGCCAACCCACAGGTCTGCATGACTGGCTGAAGAGGATACTGGCCATTGCAGGAGTAGGAGCCACAGGAGGAGAGCAAGAGTTCCTATGGACACTCACTTTAGCAGATATGCTCATGGACCAACCTACCCCTTCACCATCATGCCAGAAGTCCTCAGCTAATAGCATTCTATTGAAAATATTCCAGACAATTGAGAAAGATGGAATTGGCCCCAAATCATTTTATGAAGTTAGCATCACACTATACTCAAACTGGATAAAGATTTTTTTTAAAAAAAAGAGAGACCAGCAGGCAAATATCCCTCATGAACATAGATGCAAAAATTCTCAACAAGATTCTAGCAAATTGGATCTAACAAACATCTAAAACATAATTCATCACAACTATGCAGGCTCCATCCCCAGGATGAGGCTAACTGTTTCAATATATGCAAGACCACAAATGTAATCAAATACATCAACAGATATAAAACAAGAACCACATGATTATATTATTAGATGTGGAAAAAAGCTTTTGATAAAATCCAATGTCCCTTCTTGATTAAAAAAAACCCTCAAACACCTAGGTATAGAAGAAATATACTGCCAAGTATGTAAGTGCAGTCTATATAAAACCCACAGCTAGCATACTACTAAATGAACAGAAAGGGAAAATATTTCCCCTGAAAACTTGAACAAGACAAGGCTGCCTACTCTCACCCTTCTTGTTTGACATTGTGTTGGAAGTCCTAGCAAGAATAATTAGACAAGGCCAGGAAATCAGGGATATCCAGACAGGAAAAGAGCAAGTTAAATTATCCGTTGATGTTTACAATATGATCCTATACCTCAAAAACCTGGGAATCTGTCAAACGCCTCCTTTCAGTGAAAAGTACTTTGGGGAGTCTCGAGGTACAAAATAAATGTGCAAAAGATTGCTGCATTCTTATACACCACCAAGAAAAGACAGAGAACCAAATAAAATGCACAACTCCATTTCAATGACAAGACAAACAATGAAATACCTTGGCATCTTTCTAATAAGAAAAGAGAAAGATCTTTATGATGAAAACTAAAAAACATTGCTCAAAGAAATCTAAGACACAAACGAAAAAATATTTCATGTTCATGGATTGGAAGAATCAACATTGTTAAGATATCCATCCTACCAGAGGCAATCTACAGATTCAATGCTATACCCATTAAGTTGCCAACATTATTCTTCTCAGACCTGGAAATGACGATACAGAAATTCATTTGGAAACATATATAACCACAAATAGCCAAAACAATCCTTAGCAAAAGAAACAAAGTGAGAGGAATCACAATTCTAGACTTCAAACTATACTATAAACTACAATAATCAAAACAGCCTGGTATTGGGACAAGAAAAGGCATATGAACCAATGGAACAGGGTAGAGATTCCAGGAGCAAAAACTCAATTCCTCAACTAACTCATCTTCAACAAAGTCTCCATCATCAACCACTGGGGAGAGGAGAACCTGTTCTGTGAATTGTTCTGGGAAAATTAGCTGACCACATGCAGAAGATTGAGACAGGATCCCTACATATCACCACACATAAAAATCAACTACAAATGGATCAAAGAGCTAAATGTAAGATCTCAAACTATAAAAACCTTAGAAACTGCAGGAGACACCTTTATGGAAAGTGGAACTGGCAACCAATTCCTGATCAAAACCCTAGATGTCCATCCCATAAGAGATAAGATAGACAAGTGGAACCTCATCATTTTTCTGCAAAGCAAAGAAAGAAACCATCAAAATAGTGATGAGACAGCCCAAAGACTGGGAAAAAATATTTGCCAACTGTATATCTGTCAAGGGCCCAACATCCAGGATCTACAAGGACCTCAAATGTACCAAAAGTAAAATAAAATAAAAAAAATCAGTGGGTATTAAAAAGTGGGCAAAGGATATGAATAGACAGATCTCAAAAGAAGGTATGCAGGCAGCCAACAGACACGTGAAAAAATGCTCATCCTCACTAATCATCAGATAAATGCAAATAACAGTCACATTAAGATACTACCTAACCCCAGTAAGAATGGTCATCATTAATAAAACAAACAACAACAGATGCTGACAAGAATGCAGAGAAAAAGGAATGCTTCTACATAGGAATGCAAACTAGTGCAACCTCTTTGGAAAACAGTGTGATTTCTAAGTGAACTTGACAGTGACCTTTTCATATGACTTGGCAATCCCCCTACTGAGAATATACCTGGAGGAACTCAAATCCTTCTTCATAAAAGATACCTGCACATTGCATGGTTACTGCAGCACTATTCATAATAGCAAAAACATGGAACCAACTGTACTGCCCAACAAAACTGGACTGAATAAAAAAAGTACGTATAGACAATGAAATATTACACAGCCATAAAGAAGACAAAAATGAACTTCACAGCAATTTGGATGGATTTAGATTATATCAACTCAGTGATCTATCACAGAAACAAAGAACAGAGTACCATATGTTCTCACTCATAAGCAGACCCTGAACATTTACCATAGTGTACTATAAGGGAGTACTATAAGGGATATGACTGGAGTGGGTGAGTACAGGGGACACAACATTAATAAGGATACCTGATCTCAAACCAGGCAAAGTGGGGACCAAAGGGAGGCCCAAACTTTACCTGTTCAATGACCACTTGTATGTCTAATCCTGCATTAGACCACACATCTTTAAAATAATATTAACAACAAAGAAGTATGTGTCTAAATACATAGATGAAAGATGGGCACAGTGCCTCATGCCTATAATCCCTGCACTTTGGAAGGGTAAGTTAAGAGGATTGCTTGAGCCCAGGAGTTCTAGAGCAGACTTGGAGACATTGGGAGACCGCGTCTCTACAAAAACTCAAATTAGCCAGGTTTGATGGTGTATGCTTGTAGTTCCAGCTAATTGGGAGCCTAAGGTGGGAAGACTATGAGAACTGAAGAGGTTGAGGTTATGGTGAGCTGCAATTGTGCCGCTGCACTTTAACCTGACTGACAGAGTAAATCCTTGGCTCAAATATAAACAAGTAAATAAATAAATAGATGAATATATTTTTATTCATTAACATAGAGATAGTAAAAGTAAACACATTTTTGAAGAGGGCAACTTTTTAAAACAAAGATTATTTAGAACACAATAACTGACACAAACTTTAGGAAAATATCTTTCCCTTCCTTCTGTTAAGTAGAAAACGTTTAAAAATTTTGTAAATTTTAAAGTTGTGGGTTACAATTCAGGGTTAAGTATACAAATGATTATGCAGGTACCCTTGTTGATGGCATGTGTCCCTCCATCCCCTAGCAGTTTCCCTCAACCACCAATCCCACCCCCCTCTCCTGACAGTTTCTCACTACTGCCAGTCACTTTTTTATAGTATTATAATTGCTCAAGGTTCATTTATGAGTGAGAACATATGACATTCTGTTCTTTATTTCTGTGATAGATCATTATCATAGACTATAAATCCATCCAAGTTGCTGCAAAGTCCATATGTTTGTGCTTTTTATGGCTGCATAATATTCCATTGGGTATATATATGTACCACATTTTTAAAAATCCAGTCCAGTTTTGATGGGCAGCAAGGTTGGTTCCATGTTTTTGCTATTGTGAATAGAGTTGCAACAAACATACATGTACAAGTATCTTTTTTGTAGAATGATTTGAGTTCCTCCAGATATATTCCCAATAGGAAGGGAATGTCTAGTTCTTTCAGAAATCACCACACTGTCTTCCAGAGAGGTTGCACTAATTTGCATTCCCACTAGCAATGTAGAAGCATTCCTTTTTCTCTGCATCCTCGCCAGCATCTATTTTTGTTTGTTTCATTAATGATGGCCATTCTTAGTGGGACTAGGTGGTATTTCAGTGTGGTTTTGATTTGCATTTCTCTGATGATGAGTGAGGCTAAGCACTTTTTCATGTGTCTGTTGGCTGCCTGAATATCTTCTTTTGAAAAGTGTCTATTCATGTCTTTTGCCCACTTTTTACTGGGACTGTTAGTTTTTTCCTTTCAGCGTGTTTGAGATCCTTGTAGATCCTAGATGTTAAGCTGTTGTCAGACATACAGTTGGCAAATATTTTTTCCAATTCTGTGGACTGTCTCCCTGCTCTCTTGATGGTTTCTTTTACTTTGCAGAAGCTCACCAGTTTGATGAGGTTCCACTTGTGTATCTTATTTCTTATGGTATATGCAGTTAGGGTTCTGATCAGGATTGGTTTGCCAGTTCCAAAAAGGATATTGTCTGCATTTTCTAGGATTCTTATAGTTTGAGATTTTACATTTAGGTTTGTGATCCATTTAGAGTTGATGTTTGTGTATGGTGATGGGTAGAGGTCCTATTTCAATCTTCTGCATGTGATCAGTTTTCCTAGCACCATTTACTGAATAGGTTCTCCTCTCCCCAGCAGTTGTTGTTGGAGGCTTTGTCAAAGATGAGTTGGTTGAGAAATTGAGGCATTGCTTCCAGAATCTCTATCCTGTTCCATTGGCTGTTCTTGTACCAATACCAAGCTGCTTTGCTTACTGTAGACTTACAGTAAAATTTAAAATCTGGAAGTGTGATACCTCCTGCTTTTTTCTTTTGTTAAGGATGGCTTTGTCTATTCACGGCCATTTATGTTTCCATATGAATATCTGTATTTCATTACCAGGTATGAGAAGAATGATGTTGGAATTTGATGGGTATTGCATTGAATCTGTAGATTGCCTTTGGTAGAATAGACATCTTAACAATGTTGATTCTTCCCATCCATGAACATGGAATATTCTTCCATTTGTTTGTGTCTTCTTGGGTTTCTGTGAGCAGTGCTTTGTATTTCTCATTGCAAAGGTCTTTCACTTCTCTGGTTAGGAAGATGCTGAGGTATTTCATTTTTTTGGTGGCTATTTTGAATGAGACTGTGGTTTTTATTTGGTTCTCTGCTTGCTTGTTGTTGGTATTTAGGAATGCAACTGTCTTTTGCACATTTATTTTTTACCCTGAGACTTTGCTAAAGTCCTTTATCAGTGCAAGCAGGTTTTTGACAGATTATCTTGGATTTTCAATGTATATGATTATATCATCAGCAAAGAGGGATACTTGACTTCCTCTTTTCCTATTTGGAAACCCAGATTTCCTTCTCTTGCTAATTGCCCTAGTTAGGACTTCCAATACAATGTTGAAAAAGAGAGGTGAGAGTGGGAGCCTTGTCGTGTTCCAGGAAAACCTGTTTTTTAAAGGACAATTGAGACACTCTGCTTAAAGATTAGGAGTCCATAATGAGCCTGTTCAGTCTAGTTGCTTTCCAGGAAAGATCATTTTATGGTAGGCTATGGGAATCTCAGACCGCACATAGTACATTGGCTCAACAACATTCCATAACAAGTAAAATTGTATTTGAAAGTAACCTAGATTATATAAATTAGACTGTGGAGGCAATAGATCCTTCTGCCTCAGTCTTCTGAATAGCTGGGACTATAGGCACATGCCACCATACCCAGCTACTTAAAAAAATTTAGAGACAAGGTCTTGCTACGTTACCTAGGCTGGTCTCAAACTCCGGGCCCAAGCAAGGCTGGTCTCAAACTCCGGGCTCTTGCTTTGATCTCCCAAAGAACTAGGATATGGGTGTGAATGACTGCACTGACTGTAGCCAAAGAGACTTTCAGACTACAACTTTCAGGGCCAAATTTGTCCCATGGAAAGAGATCTTATTGCCTCTGAGGAAATGAAATCACATTTGGAAAATTGGATTAAGATGGTCAATGCGAGGCAACTAGTATGTGTTCCTCCTGTAGAGTAAACCAAGGCGAAGTGTTTGCTCAACAAAGGCAGTGGAAAGTTTTAACAGTAAAATAGAATAAACAAAAGGAAGGATCTCAGAACTTAAACACAAGCCTTTTGAACTAACCCAATCAAACAAAATTAAGGAAAAAATAATCAAGAGAATAAAATGTCAAAAATGTGGGATTAGGTAAAATGCACAAGCTTAAAAATCATAGACTTCTTGAAAAAGAAGAAAAGCAATAGGTTTTGAAAACCTATTTGAGGGAATAATGGAAGAATATTTTCTCAGCCTTGCCAGAGTTATAAACATCTGGATACAAGAAGCCCAAAGAACCCAAAGAAGAAGCCCAAAGAAGATTCATTGCAAAAGTGTCATAATAGTTATTCAGTTATGCAAAGTTAACATGAGGAAGAGAATTATAAGAGCAGTGAGACAAAGCATCAAATAATTTACCAAGGTAAACTTATCAGATTAAAAGCAGTCTTCTCAGAAGAAACCCTACAAGCAAAAACAGAATAACTGTCAGCCAAGGATTCATATCCCACAAAACTGTTTCATAAATGAAGAAGAAATGAAGTCTTTTACAAACAAGCAACCAATGAGGAACTTTGTCACCAGTAGACTGACTCTCCAAGAAATAATTAAAAGAGTTCTAGAGACTAAAACAAAAAGTTGAAACACACTAGTAGAAAAAGCTGGAAATCTTAAAGCTCACACATCTCATGGAATACAAATACAATACAGAAAATAAATAAATATACAAAAAAATAAATAAAGCAACCAGATAATAACCAGATGAAATTATATCTTACATATCATTATTAACTTTGAATATAAATGGTCTCAATTACCCACTAAATACATATAGATTGGCAGAACGGATAAAAAAAAATCTAAGCCCACATATCTGCTATCTTTAAGAGACCCAGCCCTAGTCCTAATCCTAAACACACAAAGACCATGTGAATGCAAGGAAAATATTCCATGCAAATAGAAACCAAAAATGAGCAGGAATAGTCATTCTCATATCAGAAAAAAAAAACAAATCTATATAACACTAGCTGGGCACAGTCACTCATATCTATAATCCCAGCACTTTGGAAGGTGGAGGTGAAGGGATTGCCTGAGCCCTGGGGTTAGAGATCAGCCTGGGCAACTTGGTGAGACTTCATCTCTATAATAAATCAAAAAATTACCTTGACTTGGTGGCATGCAGCTGTAGTTCCAGCTACTTAGAAGACTAAGAAGACTCACCTGAACCCAGCACTCAAGACTGTAGTAGCTGTGATCATGCAACTCTCCAGCCTGGGTGACATAGTGAGATTCCAACTTAACTAACTAAATAACAGTAAAAATAAGCAAAGATGGTTATTACATAATAATAAAGAAATCAATTCAACAAGATCTATCCATTTTAAATACACATGCATCTAACATCAGAGTCCTTAGCTTTATAAAACGGATTCTACTAGACCTAAAAAAAGGGAAAGACTGCAATGTAATAATACTGGGATATCTCAACACTCCATTGACAATAATAGAGAAATCATTGAGGCAGAAAGTCAACAGAGAAACTCTGGAGTTAAACCAGAGTGAAACTAACAGACATCTAGAGAATATTCTAGCCCCAAAACTATAGAATACATAATTTTCTCATTAGGACATGGCACATTCTCCAAGATAGACCATATGTTAAGCTACAAACCAAGTCTCAACAGATTTTAAAAAATGAAATCATAACAAACACCTTCTCAGATCACAGTGGAATAAAACTAGGATTTAACTCCAAGAAGAACTTGCAAAATCTAAACACAAAAATAGAAAGTAAACAATCTGCTCCTGAATGATCCTTGGTTTAACAATATAATCAAGATAGTAATTTTAAATTTCCTCAAAATAAATGACAACAATGAAACAAGTTATGAAAACCTCTGTGAAAGAGGACAAGTTGTGCTCAGAGGAAAATTTATACTGCTTAAGACCCACATTAATAGGATTGAAAACTTGCATATCAACTACCTAATGTCTCACACACACACAGACACACACAAACCAGAAAACATGTACAAACCAAACCCAAACCTAGAAGAAAAAAGTTATAACAAAAATGAGAGCATAACTCAATTAAATTAAAATTTAAAGCATACAAAGGATCAATAAAGCAAAAAGTTGATTTTTGAAAAGATAAACAAAATAGACTACTATTTATCTTAATTAAGAAACAGAGAAGATTCAAATTTATTCAATCAGAAATGAAAATGGAGAAATAAAGACATTACAATTAATATGAGAGAAATTCAGAAGATTATCTGAGACTATTATAAACACTTCTATGCAAACAAACTGGACAATCTGGAGGAAATTGACAAGTTCTTAGAAACATACACTCCTCAATCTTGAATCAGGGAGAATAGAAATTCTGAAAAGATCATTAATGAATAATGAGATTGAAAGATTAATTCGAAATCTCCCAACAATAATGACAGAGATCAAGGACCTGATTAACTTACAGGTGACTACCACACCTTTAAAGAAGAACTGGTGCCAATTTTACTCAGCTATTCCACAAGATTGAAGAAGAGGGAATCCTCCCAACTGATCCTACAAGGCCAGCATCATTCTGAACCAAAACCAGAAAAAGACACAACAAGAAAAACAAAAGAAACTATAGGCCAATATACCTTATGAACATAGACATAAAAATCCTCAACAAAATATTAGCAAACAGAATTCAACAGCACATTTAAAAAAACCAAGTGGGGTTTATCCCAGGGATGGCAGGGTGGTTCAACACTTGCAAGTCAAGAAACATGATCCACTACACAAACAATTAATTTTAAAAATTACCTCTATGGATGCTGAAAAAGCCTTTGATAAAATCTGGCATCCCTTCACAATAAAAACCCTTAGCAAAATAGGTATGGAGGAAACATTCCTTCAGATATTAAAAGTTGATATGACAAACCCACAGCCAAAGTCATCCTTAATGGAAAAAAAGTTTGAATGCATACCCAGTTACAACTGAAACAGAGCAAAGATGCCCACTTTCACCACTCCTGTTCAACATAGTACTGGAAATCCTAGACAGAACAATCAGGCAACAAAAAGAAATAAAGCAGATATAAATTGGAAAAGAAGAAATCAAATTATCTCTGTATTCCAATGCTGAGATCTTATACCTAGAGAATCCTCAAGACTCTACAAAAGAATTCTGGACTTGGTAAATGAATTTGGTAAAGTCTCAGAATACAAAATCAACACACAAAAATCAGTAGCTCTGCTATATGCCAATAGTGACCAAGATGAGAGATCAATAATTAAATTCCATTTATGATGCAGATAAAAAGTACCTAGAAATTTATTCAACCAAGAAGGTGAAAGATCTCTACAAGGAGAATTATAGAACTCTGATGAAAAAAAATCTGTAGAGGAAATAAGCAAATAGAGAAACATCCCATGCTCATGGGCTGGAAAAATCAGCATTGTTAAAATAACTATATTGCCCAAAGTAATCTACAGAGTCAAAACAATCCCTATCAATCTACCAATAATATTATTTTTAAAATAATTTTTTTATTTTAAAATTGTGGGGTACAATACAGGGTTAGGTATACAAACATTCATTGTGCAGGTACCCTTGTTGATGAGGTGCGTCCTCCCTTCCCCAGGCAGTTACCCACTACTGCAAATTCTACCTTCCCATCCTTCATGCCCCCCAGTTTCCTGCTACTGTCAATTATTTTTTTATAGTATTATGATAGTTGATCAAGGTTCACTTAAGAGTGAGAACCTGTGATACTTAGTTCTTTGTTTCTGTGAAAGTTCACTCACTATTATAGACTCTAAATCCATCCAGGTTACAGTGAAGTTCATGATTTTGTTCTTTATGACTGTAAAATATTCCATTGTGCATATGTACCACATTATTTTAATCCAGTTCTCTTTTGATGGGCAGCACAGTTGGTTCCATGTTCTTGTTATTGTCAACAGTGCTGCAATAAACATACTTGTGCAGTTATCTTTTTTATTGAGTGATTTGAGTCCTTTTGGATATATTCACAGTAGGGGGATTGAGGGGTCATATAGAAGGTTGATTTTTAGAACTTTTAGGAATTGCCACACTGTTTTCCACAGAGGCTGTACTAGTTTACACTCCCACCAACAGTGTAGAACTGTTCTTTTTTCACCACATCCTCTCTAGAATCTGTTATTCTTTGTTATTGATTGTCATTCTGACTCGAGTTAGGTGGTATCTGTGTAGGCTTAATTTGCATTTCTGTGAGGAATAGTGAGGCTGAACATTTTTTCATGTATCTGGTGACTGCTCATATGTCTTCTTTTGAGAACTGTCTATTCATATCATTTGCCCACTTTGTAATGGAGCTGTTTGTTTTTTTTCTTTGCAGCATGTTTGAGTTCTTTGTAGATCCCAGATGTTAGGCCTTTGTCAGACATAGTTGACAAGTATTTTTTCCGAGTCTGTGGGCTGTCTCCCTGCCCTAAGATGGTTTCTTTGACTTTGCAGAAGCTTGTCAGTTTGATAAGGTCCCACTTGTCTTTCTTATCTCTTATGACATGAGCACTCAGGGTTTTAATCAGAAATTGGTTGCCAGTTCCAATTTCCATAAGAGTGTCTCCTGCACTTTCTAAGATTCTTATAGTTTGAGGTTTTACATTTAGGTCTCTGATCCATTTAGTATAGATTTTTGTATATGAGAAGAGGTAGGGATCCTGTTTTAATCTTCTGCATGTGATCAGCCAGTTTTCCCAGCACCATTTACTGAATAGGTCCTCCTCTCCCCAGTGGTTGGTGGTGGGGGCTATGTCAAAGATGAGTTGGTTGAGGAATTGAGGTTTTGCTTCTGGAATCTCAATTCTATTCCATTGGTCTATATCCCTGTTCATGGTACCAATACCAGGCTGTTTTGATTATTGTAGCTCTACAATAAAGTTTAAAGTCTGGGAGTGTGATATCTCTGGCTTTGTGGGGGTTTTTGTTTGTTGGTTTGGTTTGGTTTTTTGCTGAGGATTGTTTTGGCAATTTGTGGTCATTTATGTTTCTATATGAATTCTGTATTGTTGCTTTGAGGTCTGAGAAGAATGTTGCTGGCAATTTGATGGGTATTGCATTAAATTTGTAGATTGCCTTAGGTAGAATGGATGTCTTAACAATGTTGATTCTTCCAATCCATGAGGATGGAATATTTTTCCACTTGTTTGTGTCATCTTTGATTTCTTTGAGCAGTGTTTTGTTGTTTTCATTGTAAAGGTCTTTCACATCTCTGGTAAGGAAGATGCCAAGGTATGTCATTTTTTTTGTGGCTATTGTGAATGGAATTGTGGTTTTTATTTGGGTTTCTGTTTGTTTATTATTGGTATATAGAAACGAGATTGTTTTTTGCACATTTATTTTATACCCTGAGACTTTGCCAAAGTTTTTTATTAACGCAAGGGCATTTTTGACAGATTCTCCTGGGTTTTTCAGGTACACAATCATATTGTGTGCAAAAAGGATAACTTGATTTTTTCTTTTCCTATCCTACCCCTGATCACCATCTCTTTTCTGATTGCTGTAGCTAAAATTCCAAAGCTATGTTGAACAGGAGGGGTGAGAGTGGGCATCCTTGTCTTGTCATGGTTTTCAGCTTGTTATTTCTTTCAATCACAGTATTCTTTACTGATGCTATCTTAGTTATCAATTTTCCTTTTGTCTCACCTTAATTCTTTTTATTCTCTCTATTAATGTCTTGATATCTGAGTTTTTAGTTTGAGACCAGTCATTCTGGGGGATCTTCATTGTTTTCATTCAGAGATGTGTTTTCTCAGTTTTTGACCTCCCAGGTGTCTGTTGAGACCTATAGTCTTCTATTCTTCCTTATGTGGATCCTCTGGCTTTGTTCAATTCTGAAACTGGACTGTGGGTTTGGGGCTGTGATTTTACATTTTTGAGATTTATTTGGGAGGGTAGCTGTGATTCAAAATCTATTTGCAGATTCCAGTATTCACTGACAGATGTATGGAATCCACTTCCCACTGCTTTACAATCAGTTCATGCAGTGGGGGTATAAGTTTGCTTCCTGAAAGCAAAATTATGTTTTCTTTTGGTGGGTGGGTCTCTTGTGGTACAGGCTTCTCCCATTGGCATTGCTGTGAGAGACTGCTTCTGGCTTTAGTGAACTTTGGGGGAGATTCTTTCAATGCCTTTGCCCATTTCATGATGAGTAATTTACAAGCACACCTGCCTATACTACACTGAGTGTTCAGTAGTTTTTGACCAAAAACAGCATGATGCCCATGCCCCATGATACCTATTCACCCAATCTTGCACTGAGTGACTTCTTTTGGTTTGTTTCCTTGGATAAAAAAAGTGCTCAAAGGAAAGATTTTTGCCAGTGTGGAAGAGGTGAAACAAAATTGCAGAAGCACTATGTGACATCGAAATTGATGAGTTTAAAACCCTCTTTGAGCAGTGGAAAAATTGTCTCAATGAGTATACTGAATCATAAGGAGAGTACTTTGAAGTTTAAACTTAGAAGCATATGTTTTGAAAATTTCATTATTTTTGATGTCCCTCGTATATCTGGATGTCGTTTAAAAGCAGAACTGGGGTCATACCACTACACACACACACACACACACACACACACACACACACACACACACACACACAAACATATATCACATATTTATTAGTTATTTTTCATCGTTTTCCTCACTAAATATACAGTGAGAATTTCTGTCATTAAATTGTTTTTGAAGACTTCATTGTAAATAGTTATATAATATGGAATTATTATCACATGGAATTATGAATTTTACTTATGAGTTCACATTGCCTCACATATTATGGTTCTCCAGATTTCTCCTATTTCTAGTATCAGTACGTTGCTGTGAGCATCATCAACCAGACACTCTGATCCCACCTCTCTGATTTATTCACTAGAATTGATTCCAAGAAGTGGAAGATTGGGTGAAAAGAAACCCTTGATAATTCTTTTTTAAAAAATACATATTTTTTATTTTAAAATTGTGGGGTAAAGTTAAGGGTTAGGTATACAAATATGCATTGTGCAGGTACCCTTGTTGATGAGATGTGCACCCTCATCCCCAGACAAATATTAATCCCACCTCCCTTTCCCTCCCTGCCCCCCCCCATAGTTTCCCAAAGTCCTTTATCAGTGTAAGCAGGGTTTTGACAGATTCTCTTGGATTTTCAAGGTATAGGATATTATCATCAGCAAAGAGGGATAATTTGCTTTCCTCTTTTCCTGTTTGGATACCCCTGATTTCCTTCTCCTGTCTAATTCCCTGAGTTAGGACTTCCAGCACAATATTGAACAAGATGGGTGAGAGTAGGCAGCATTGTCTTGTTCCAGTTCTCAGGGGAAATGATTTTAGTTTCTGTCCATTTAGCAATATATTAGCTGTGGGTTTGTTGTAGATGGCACATACTATATTGAGGTATGTTTATTCTATACCTAGGTGTGTGAGGGTTTTTATCAAGAGCGATGCTGGATTGTATCAAAAGCTTTTTTGGCATCTAATGATATAATCATGTGGTTCTTGTTTTAACATCTGTTGATGTATTTAATTACATTTATGGTCTTGCAAATGTTGAACTGGTCCTGCATCCTGGGGATGAAGCCTACTTGGTCATGGTGGATGATTTTTGAGATGTGTTTTTGGATCCAATTTGCTAGAATCTTTTTGAGGATTTTTGCATCTATTTTCATAAGTGATGTTGGCCGGTAGTTCTCTTTCTTTGGTGAATTTTTACCTAGGTTGGGTATCAGTGTAATGTTAGCTTTGTAAATGGATTCGGGGATAATTCCATGTTTCTCAATTCCCTGGAATACTTTCAATAGGATTAGTATCTGTTCCTCCTTGTACATTTTGTAGAATTCTGCTGGAAAGTTAGCCAGTCCAGGACTTTTTTTTTTTGTAGGTAGTTTTTGTATGACAGTCAATTTCCTGGGTTGTTATTGGTCTATTTAGTGTCTCAATACCTGGGAGTAAATAGTAAACTCTGAAACTCTTTTGTATTTCTTCAGGGTCAGTTTGATCTTTGTATTTCTGATTGTGTTTATTTGGGGTTTTTCTCTCCTTTTCTTGGTCATTCTGGCTAGGGGCCTGTCAATCTTGTTAATTCCTTCAAAGAACCAGTTTTTGTTTTGTTGATGTTTTCTATGTTATTTTTGTCTTCTGTGTCCTGTATTTGGGCTCTTATTTTTGTGATTTGGATTCTTCTGCTAAAATTGGGGGTTTAGTGGTGTTCTGTTTCCAGGTGCCTTAGGTGTTTTGTTAGGCTCTTCTCTTGTGATCTTTCCATTTTCTTGATTGTGCTCATAGAGACATAAATCCCTCTCTTAGAACTGATTTCTTGGCATCCAGGATGTTTTGGCAAGATGTTTCTTCATTTTCATTTGTTTTCAGGAATCTTTCAATTTCTTCTTTGATTTCAGTGTTGACCCAGTCATTTTTCAGCATCATGCTGTTTACTGTTCATGTCTTTGTGGGTTTTGGGAAAATGTTGTTGGTGTTGATATTTATTTTTATTCCACTGTGGTCTGAGAATGTGAATGGCAAGGTTTCAGCCTTATGGAATTTGTTTATGTTTGATTTATGGCCTAGGATGTGATCAATCTTGTAGTATGTTCCTTGTGGTGATGAGTAGAATGTATACTCTGTGGTTGCTGGGTGGAATAATCTGTAGGTGTCTACTAAGTCCATTTGGTCAAGTGTCAAGTTTAGATTCTGGATCTCCTTGTTGATGTTTTGCCTCGATGATCTATCTAGGGCTGTCAGTGGGGTATTCAAGTCCCTTGCTATAATAGAGTTAGAGTCAATATCTTTTTTCAGTTTATTTAGTAGTTGCCTTATAAATGCTGATGTTCCTGTGTTAGTTGCATATATGTTTAGCACGGATATTTCTCATTGAACCTTTTATCATTATGTAGTGTGCTTTTGCATCTTTTAAAATTTTTGATAGCTTACAGGTTGTTTTGTCTGATATTAAGATTGCAACTCCTGCCTTCTTTTGTGATCCATTTGCCTGGAAACTCATTTTCCATCCTTTAACTTTGAGTCTGTGTGACTCCCTTGTAGTGAGATGAATCTCCTGAATGCAGCAAATAATGGGGTCATGGTTTCTTATCCAGTCTACCATTCTGTGTCTTTTCAGTGGTGCATTTAGTCCATTCACATTAAGGCTAATTATTGAAATGTGAGGGTTTATCCCTATCATGACAATCTTATAGAGTTGTTCCTTTTTAAATTGTCTTTCTTTTGGTTTTTGGTTTGATTCATGTGTGTTTTCCGTCCTTTTCCTGTACTCTTGTGAAGAACATTGTCATTCTTTTCTCCTTTTCTTCTGTGTTTAATAACTTCTTAAGTGTTTCTTGTTGAGGAGGTATGGAGGCAACATAAGTTCTTAGATTTACTTTTAGTAGTTTGAGATATTTCTATTCTGATTTCCTTAGAGGTTGTGCTAATTATACACTTATACACTCCCTCTAACAGTGTATATACACTTATACACTCCCTCTAACAGTGTATAAGCATTCACTTTTCTTTACAACCATGCCAGCATCTATTTTTAAAAATAAGATCATTCTGACTTGTGTAAGGTGATATCTCATTGTGATTTTGATTTGTATTTCCCTAATGATGAGTAATATTGAGCATTTTTTATATGTTTGTTGGCCACTTGTATATTTTCTTTTGAAAGGTGTCTATTCATGTTGCTCATCCACTCTTTGATGGGGTTATTTGCTTTTTGTTTCTGATTTGTTTGTGTTCTTTGTAAATTCTGACTATTAGTCCTTTGTCAGATGTTTAGTTTGCACAAATCTTCTCCCATTCTAAGGGTTGACTGTGGTCTATTGATTATTTATTTTGCTGTGCTGAAGCTTTTTAGTTAATAAAGTCTCTCTTGTTTATTTTTGTTTTAGTGGCATTTGCTTTGGGAGTTTTAGTCATACATATTTTGTCTAGGCAATGCTGAGAAGAGTGTTCCCTAGTGTTTTTACCCTGGGATTTTTATGGTTTCAGATTGACATTTAAACCTTTAATCCATCTCAAGTTAATTTTTCTATATGAGAGAGATAGCAATCAAGTTTCATTTTTCTTCAAGTAGCTGCCCAATACTCTTGGGTGTCCTTTCCCAACATATGCTTTTGTCTGCTTTGTCAAAGATCAGTTGGTTATTGATATTTGGGTTTATTTCTGGATTCTCTATTTTGTTTCATTTGTCCATGTGTCTGCTCTTGTGTCAGTATCATGCTGTTTTAGTTGCCATAGCCTTGTAGTATAATTTAGTGTAATTTGAAGTCAGGTAATGTGAAGCCTCCAGCTTTGTTCTTTTTGTTTAGGATTGCTTTGTGTATTTCAGCTCTCTTTTGGTTCCATATGAATTTTAGGATTGTTTTTCAAATTCTGTGAAAAATGACATTGATAGTTTGATAGAGATTTTGTTGAATCTGTAGAATACTTTGGGTAACATGGTCATTTAAAAATTTGTTTTAAAGAAATAGGGTACAATTAAGGACTAGATATACAAATGCTCATTATGCAGGTACCCTTGTTGATGAGACATGTGCCCCTTTGGCATTTTCCCACTACTGCCAATCCTTTTCTTAGGGTATTATGATAATTGTTCAATATCCACATATGAGTGAGAACATGTGATACTCAGTTCTTTGTTTCTGTGATAGATAACTCAGTTTTATAGACTCTGAGTCCATCCAAGTTGCTGTGCAATTCATAATTTTGTCCTCTTTAGGGCTGCATATATTCCATCATGTATACATACTACATTAAAAAAAATCTGGACCTCTTTTGTTTGGTAGCACAATGGGTTCCATGTTTTTTGCTATTGTGAACAATGCTGCAATAAACATACACATGCAGGTTTCTTTTTCAAAGAGGGATTTGAGTTCCTCTGGGTATATTTCTGTTAGGAAGATTGAAGGGTTGATTTTTAGATCTTTTAGGAATCACCACACTGTTTTCCACAGAGTTTGTATTAGTTTCCACTCCCACCAACAGTGTAAAAGTGTCCCCTTATCCCCACATCCTTTCCAGCATCACTTATTTTTAGAGTTATTGAAGAGGGCCATCCTGACGGGAGTTAGGAGGCTACTCAGTGTGGTTTTAATTTGCATTTCTTTGATGACTAGTGAGGCTGAGCATTTTTTCATGTATCTATTGGCTACTCATAGGTCTTCCTTTGAGGTGTGTATCTATTCATATCTTAGCCCACTTTATAATGGGGCTGTTTGTTTTTTTTCCTTTTGGTACAATTGATCTCATTGTCTATCCTAGATATTAGGTCTTTGTCAGACATAGAGTTGGCAAATATTTTTCCCTAGTCTGTGGGCTGTCTTCCTGCTCTCTTGCTGGTTTCTTTGGCTTTACAGAAGCTTGTCAGTTTGATGAGATTCCACCTGTCTATCTTATCTCTTATGGCATGGGCACATGGTTTTGATCAGGAATTGGTTGCCAGTTCCAATTTCCATAAGGGTGTCTCCTGCATTTAGTTTGAGGTCTTACATTTAAGTCTGATCCATTTAGAGTTGGGTTTTGTGTATGATAATAGGAAGGGATCTTGTTTTAATCTTCTGCATGTGGTCAGCCACTTTTCCGACATCATTTACTGAATTAGGTTCTCCTCTCCAGCAGTTGTTTGCAGTTTGCAGAGACTTTGTTGAAGATGAGTTGGTTGAGAAATTGAGGTTTTGCTACTGGAATCTCTATCCTGTTCCATTGGTCTATATTCTTATGCCAAAACCAGGCTGTTTTAATTATGTTATAATATTTAATTATGTTTTAATTTATTATAATAAAGTTTACAAGTGATACCTCCCACTTTGTTTCTTTTGCTAAGGATTGTTTTGGCTATTCATGGTCATTTATGTTTCAATATGAATTCCTGTATTGTCATTTCTGGCTCTGAAAAGCATGCTGCTGGTAATTTAATTGATATTGCTGTAAATCTGTAGATTGCGTTGGGTAGGATGTATATCTTAACAATGCTGATTCTTCCTATCCATGAGCATGGAATATTTTTCCATTTGTGTCATTTTTTATTTCTTTGAGTAGTGTTTTATAGTTTTCATTGTAAAGATCTTTCATGTTTCTGGTTAAAAAGATGCTGAGGTATTTCATATTTTTTGTGGTTACTGTGAATAAGATTGTGCTTTTTATTTGTGTTTCTGTTTCTTTTTTTTTTTTGAGTTGGAGTCTCACTCTGTTACCCAGACTAGAATGCAGTGGCCGCTCCCAGCCACCGCAGCCTCTACCTGCTGGGCTCCAGCGATCCTTCCGCCTCAGCCTTCCAAGTAGCCGGAATTACAGGCATGCGCTACCATGCCCGGCTGATCTTTTGATTTTATTGTAGAGATGAGGTCTCGCTGCCCAGGCGGGTCTCAAACCCGCGGGCTCAGGCAATCCACTCACCTCAGCCTCCCAAAGGCGCGGGATTACAGGCTGAGCCACCGAGCCCGGCTGTTTCTGTTTCTTTTTATTCATGAATAGAAATGTGACTATCCTTTGCATATTTATTTTATACACTGAGACTTTGCCAAAATCCTCTATCAATGTAAGAAGGTTTTTGACAAGTTCTCTTTGGTTTTCCAGGTATAGAATCATGTCATCTGCAAAGAGGGATATCTTGGCTTCTTCTTTTCCTATTTGGATACTCTGATCTCCTTTTCTTGTCTGATTCCTCTAGCTAGGGCTTCCAAAACTGTGTTGATAAGGTGGGGTAAGATAGGGCATCCTTGTCTCATTCTGGTTTTCAGGGGAAGTTGTTCCAATTTCTGTCTGTTTAGTGTATGCTGGCTGTGAATTTTTTGTAGATGTCTCTTACTATTTTGAGGTATGTTCCATCTATGCCTAGATGTTCAAGGGTTTTTATTAAGAAGTGGTGCTGGATTATAGCGAAAGTTCTTTCCACTTCTAATAATATATCATGTGGATTTGTTTTTACATCTGCTGATGTATTTAATTACGTTTATGGTTCTGCAAATATTGAACCTGTGCTGCATCCCAGGGATGAAGCTTACTTGGTCATGGGGGATGATTTTTAAGATTTGTTGTTGGACCTGGTTTGCTAGGATCTTGTTGAAAGTTTTAGCATCTATGTTCATCAAGGATGTTGGCCTGTGGTTCTCTTTCTGTGTTTGATCTTTACCTTGTTTGGATGTCAATGTTATGTTAGCTTCACAAAATGATTTAGGGGGAGTTCCATCTTTTTTTTTTTTTTCTGAGTTGGAGTCTCACTCTGTCACCCAGACTGGAGTGCGGTGGCCGGGAGCAGCCTCGACCTGCTGGGCTCCAGTGATACTTCCGCCTCAGCCTTCCGAGTAGCCAGAAGTACAGGTGCACTACCTCACCTGGCTAATTTTTTGATTTATTGTAAAGATGAGATCTCACCTGCCCAAGAGGGTCTTGAACCTGCGGGCTCAGGCAATCCACTCACCTCAGCCTCCCAAAGGCACAGGATTACAGGCTGAGCCACCGAGCCTGGCTGAGGGAGTTCCATCTTTCTAAATTACCTGGAATACTTTCAATAGGATTGGTATCAGTTCCCCCTTGTACATTTTGTAGAATTCTGCTGGAAAGCCATCTGGTTCAGAACTTTTTATTGTAGGTAGTTTTCTTATAACACAGTCAATTTTCTGGATTGTTATTGGTCTATTTAGGGTGTCAGTTTCTTCTTGTTTTAACCTGGGTATGTTGTGTGATGTTAGAAATTCCTCCATTTCTTTTAGGTTTTCAAGTTTTATTCCATACAAGTGGACACAGTAGTCTCTGATACACTTTTGTATTTCTTTGGGTTTAGCTGTGACTTGATCTTTTACATTTCTGATTGTGTTTGTCTGAATTTTTTCTCTCTTTTTCTTTGTCAATCTAACTAGGGGTTTGTCAATTTTGTTTATTCTTTCAAAGAACTAGTTTTTTGCTTTATTGATTTTTTTAATCTAATATTTTTATCTTCTTCGAATTCGGGTTTTTGTTTTGGTGATCTGGCTTCTTCTGCTGAATTTAGGGTTTTGGTGGCTTTGCATTTCTAGCTTCCTTAGGTGATTTGTTAGGCTGTTAACTTGTGATCTTTCCATTTTCTTCATATGTGTTCATAGAGATATGCATTCACCTCTTTATACTACTTTCATGGTATCCCAGAGTTTTTGGTAAGGCGTTTCTTCATTTTCACTTGTTCACTTTTTTTTTCTCTTTTAACTTTTATTCTAAAATTGTGGGGTACAGTCCGGGGTTAGGTATACAAATAATCATTGTGCATGTACCCTTATTGATGAGGTGTGACCCCTTTCCCAGGCAGATATCAACTACTGTCAATTCCACTTCCCACCCAGTTCCCCGTGTAGTTTCCCGCTAATGTCAGTCCTCTTCTTATAGTAATATGACAGTCGTTCAAGGTCCACTTATGAGTGAGAACATGTGATACTCAACTCTTTGTTTCTATGAGAGATCATTCAGTATTATAAACTCTAATTCCATTCAGGTTGCTGCGAAGTTCATGATTTTGTTCCTTTTTATGGCTGCATAGTATTCCATTATGTATATGTACCACATTTAAAAAATATAGTCCTCTTTTGATGGGCAGAACGGTTGGTTTTATGTTCTTGCTATTGTGACAATGCTGTAATAAACATACATGTGCAGGTATTTTTTTCATAGAATGACTTGAATTCTTCCAAGTATATACCTAGTAGGGGGATTGAGGTGTCATATTGAAGGTTAGTTTTTAGAACTTTTAGGATCGTCATACTGATTTTCACAGAGGCTGTACTAGTTTACACTCCCACCAACAGTGTAGAAGTGTTCCCTTTTCACTACATCCTCTCCAGCATCTGTTATTTTTTGTTATTTATGATGGCCATCCTGACTGGAGTTAGGTGGTATCTCACTGTAGTTTTAATTTGCATCACCTTGAAGACTAGTGAGGCAGAACATTTTTTTCATGTATCTGTTGGCTACTCATATGTCTTCTTTTGAGAAGTGTCTATTCACATCTTTTGCCCACTTTGAAATGGGGCTGTTTGTTTTTTTCTTCTCAGTTTGAGTTCCTTGTAGATCCTTGATGTTAGGCCTTTGTCAGACATGGAGTTGGAAAATATTTTTTTCCCAGTCTGTGGGCTGTCTTTCTGTTCTCTTGATGGTTTCTTTGGCTTTGAGAAACTTGTTAGTTTAATGAGGTCCCACTTTTCTATCTTATCTCTTATGGCCTGACACTTTGAGTTGTGATCAGGAATTGGTTGCCAGTTTCAACTTCCATAAGAGTATCTCCTGTTTTCCTAAGGTTCTCACAGAGGTTTTACTTTTAGGTCTGTGATTCATTTAGAATTAATATTTATGTATGGGGATAGGTAGGGGTCCTGTTTCAATCTTCTGGATGTGTTCAGCCAGTTTTCCAAGCACCAAATGCTGAATAGGTTCTCCTCTCCCCAGTAGTGGGTGGTGGAGGCTTTGTTGAAGATGAATTGGTTGAGAAATTGAGGTTTTGCTTCTGGAATATCAATTCTATTTCATTGGTCTATTTGCCTGTTTGTGTACCAGTACCAGACTATATGACTATTATAGCTTAATAATAAAGTTTAAAGTGTGGGAGTGTGATACCACTTGCTTTGTATTTTTGTAGAGAATTGTTTTGACTATTCTTGGTCATTTATGTTTCCATATGAATTCCTGTATTTTTTTTCTAGGTCTGAGAAGAATGTTACTGGTAATTTGATGCATATTGTGCTAAATTTGTAGATTGACTTAGGTAAAATGGACATCTTAAGAAGATTGATTCTTCCAATAAATGAGCATGAAATATTTTTCCACTTGTTTGTGTCATCTTTGATTTCTTTGAGCAGAGTTTTGTAGTTTTCATTGTAAAGTTCTTTAATGTCTTTGGTTAGAAAGATGCTAAGGTATTTCATTTTTTTGTGTATGACTATTTTGAATGGAATTGTGCTTTTTGGGGGGGGTTCTGTTTGTTTATTATTGGTGTATAGAAATGCTAGTGACTTTATTTTATACCATGAGACTTTGCTAAAGTCCTTTATCAGTGAAAGGAGGTTTTGGCAAATTCTCTTGGGTTTTCTTGGAATACTTATCTCCAAAGAGAAATAACTTGACTTCCTCTTTTCCTATTTGGATACTCTGGATCACATTCTCTTCTCTAATTGCTCTAGCTAGGACTTCCAAAACTATGTTGAACAGGAGGGGTGAGAGTGGGCATCCTTGTCTTGTTCCAGTTTTCAGGAAAAATGTTTCCAATTTTTGTCTGTTTAGGAGTATGCTGGCTGTGAGTTTCTTGTAGATGGCTTTTACTATTTTGAGGTATGTTCCCCATATGCCTAGATCTTTGAGAGTTTTTATCAAGAAGGGATGCTGGATTTTATCAAAAGCTTTTTCTGCATCTAATGATATAATCATGTGGTTTTTGTTTTGACATCTGCTGATGTATTTAATTACATTTATGATTTTATGAGTGTTTGACCAGCCTTGCATCCCAGGGATAAAGCCTACTGGATCATGGTGGGTGATTTTGGAGATGTGCTGTTGAATCCTGTTTGCTGAGATCTTGTAGAGAATTTTAACATCTATGTTCATCAAAGATATTGGCCTGTAGTTCCCTTTCTTTGTTGGGTCTTTACCTGACTTGGGTATCAATGTGATGTTAGCTTCATAAAATTATTTTGGGAGAGTTTTATATTTCTCAATCACCTGGAATACTTTTACTTTGGTAAAACTGGTATCAGTTCCTCATTGTATGTTTTATAGAACTCTGCTGGAAAGCTATCTGATCCAGGGCTTTTTTTTTTTTTTTTTTTTGGTAGTAGTTTTCTTATGACATAATCAATTTCCTTGATTGTTATTGGTGTATTTAGGGTCTCAGTTTCTTATTGTTTCAACCTAGGGAGGTTGTGTGATGTCAAAAATTCCTCCTTTTCCTTTAGGTTTTCAACTTCGTGTCCATACAAGTGGACATAGTAGGCTCTGATAATCTTTTGTATTTCTTCAGAGACAGTTGTGACTTTATTCTTTGTGTTTTTGATTGAATTTATTTGGATTTTTTCCTCTCTTTTTATTGTTCAGTCTTGCTAGGGGATCATCTGTCTTGTTTATCCTTTCAAAGAACCAGCTTTTTGTTTCATTGATTAATTTGGGTATTATCTTTTTTGTCTTTTATGCCTCTGATGGGCTTCTATTTTGGTGATGTGGATTCTTCTGGTGATGTTAGGGTTTTGGTGGTCTTGCTTTTCCAGCTTCCTTTGGTGACTTGTTAGGCTGTTAACTTGTGAGCTTACAATTTTTTTCATGTGTGTTTGTAGAGATATGAATGAATTCCCTCTTACTATTGCTTTCACGGCATTCCAGAGGTTTTGGTAAGTTGTTTCTTCACTTTCATTTGTTTCCAGGTACCTTTTAATCTGTGTTTTCATTTCCATGTTGATCCAGGAGTTGCTTACCATCAAGCTGTTTGGTGTCCATGTCTTTGTGGGTTTTGGGGGAACTTTGTTGGTGTTGATATTTATTTTTATTCCACTGTGGTCTGAGAAGGTACATGGCAAAGTTTCAATCCTATGAAATTTGTTTATGCTTGACTTATGGCCAAGGATGTAACCAATCTTAGAGTACATTCTATGTGATGAATGAGTAGAAATTATATTCTGTGGTCATTGGGTGGAGTGTTCTGTAGGTATTAGTTAAGTCCATATGGAGGTTCTGGATCTCTTTGCTAATTTTTTTTGTCTCTATTATCTGCCTAGGGTTGTGAGTGGGGTTTAAAGTTCCCAGCTATGATAGTGTTAGAGTCAATATCTTTTTAAAGTGTGCCTAGAAGCTGCTGTATGAAAGTTGGTGTCCTATATTGGGTGCATATATGTTTAAAATGGATATTTCTTATTGATGGATTAAACCTTTTGTCATTATGTAGTGACCTTCTGTATATTTTTAAGTTTTTGATAGCTGAAAGGGTATTTTGTCTGATATTAAGATCACATCTCCTGTTTTCTTTTGTGTTCCATTCTCCTAAAATTTTGCTTCCCATCCTCTTACTTTGAGTCTGTGAGTATTCTTTCTGGTGAGACAAATCTCTTGGAGACAATATATTGTTGCCTCATCATATTTGATCCATTTTGTCATTCTGTGTCTTTTCAGTAGTGTATTTAATCTATTCACAATCAGGCTAATTATTGAAATGTGAGAGTTTATTGTCATAAGGTTCTTATAGAGTTATTGATTTTTCTGTTTGTTGTCTTTTTTTTTGATTTTTTGATTGATCCATGTTTGTTTTTGATATTTTTCCTGCACGTTTGTGAAGAACGTTCTTGTTCCTTTTCCCCTTTCTTTTGTGTTTAATGCTTTCTTAAGTGTTTCTTGTAGAGCTGGTCTAGGGGTAGTGTAAGTTCTTAGGAATTGAATGTCTGACAAAGATTTTAATTCTCCCTCACTGATGAAACTTAGCTTAGTTGTGTTGGTTATTCTTTGTTGAAATTGTTTGTCTTTGAGAACTTTGAAGATTAGACTCCAATTTCTTCTAGCCTGAAGTGCTTCTGTAGAAAAATCTGCTGCTATTCTAATTGGTCGCCATTGGTAGGTAATCTGATCTCTTTCTCTTGCTGCCTTTGGGATTTTTTCTATTATACCTACCCTCTTTAGCTGAATTACTATGTGTCTAGGAGACGGTCTTCTCATTTTTTGTCTTGCAGGGGTTTTCTGAATCTTGTGTTTGAATTTTTGCATCACTGATGAGATCAGGGAAGTTTTCTTGAATAATTTAGTGGAATGTTTGTTCCAGGGTATTCTCTCTCTCTCTTTCTACCTCAGAAAGTCCAATTACTCTTAGGTTTGGTCTCTTGAAGCACTCACTCATCTCTTGAAGGTTTTGTTCTGTCTTTTTTCAGCTTCTTTTCTATGTTTTTGATAGTTTAGTTTAATTCTATATTTTCATCCTCAAGCTCTGAGATTCTTTCTTCTGCTTAGCTAATTTTGCTTTCCATGCTTATTAGCTTGTCATTTATTTCAGTTACAATATTCTTTACTGCTATTATCTCAGTTATCAACTCCTTCTTGTTTTCCTCTTGTCTCTCCTTTCTTTTTATTCACTCTATTGATGTCTTGATGTCTGAGTTTGTATTATATGACCAGTCATTCTGGAGGGCTCTTCATTGTTTGCATTCTGAAGTCTGTTTTCTCAGTGTCTGGCCTCCCAGAGGTCTGTGTGAGACCTATATTCTTCTTTTAGTTTTTCTTCATTTGTGTAGATTTTCCTCCCCACTTTTTTCTTTTTTCCCCATCCTCTTTAAATCTGTTGTTCAAGGGTGAAGCATTTACTTCTGTTTGCTCAATCTCCTAGTTTTCCTTGTGTGAATCCTCTGGATTTGTTCAATTTTGAAGTTGGACTCTAGGTTGAGGGCTATACTTTTTGCACTTTTGAGATTTAAAGAGGGTGAGCTGTGATTCAAAATCTATCTGCAGATCCCAGTATTCACTGACAAGTGTATGTATACCCTGGAACCCTCTTCCCACTGCCTTGCAATCTGTCCATGCAGTGGGAATATACGTTTGCTCTCTGAAAGCAACATGAGGTAAGAAAAAGGAATGAAATGGAATGGGGTGGAGGGAAGAGGAAGGTGGAGAGAGAGAAGAGTAATGGAAAACAGACAAAGGTACAACTAACAAATGAAAATAGACACAAAGACAGATAAGAGTAAGAGAAAAACCAAACACAAACAAACAACAACCAAAAAAAACTAGGACATACAATCATACCGACACACAAGCTGACCAAACTTCTTATGATGTACTATTCCCCTATACAAACATGAGGTATTAGATACTAAGTTGGAGGCTGGGCAGAGCTGGGTGGAACTGGGTGGGGCAATACAGTTCTCTGCTTGGTCTTGGAGCTCCAGCTGTTCTCTTGTCCCACTATAGCCTGGGGCAAGTTGGGGAGGCAGATTATGAGAAGGTTGGGCATTGCAGGTCAGCAGAGTGCAGCGCAGTTGGGGTGGGGTGGTGCAGCTGGCAAAGTAGCCCAGAGCTCCACTGGGTGGGAGCTGAGAGCTTCCCTGGGCAACATCTACTTAGGTCAGGGCAGGGTGGTGTACCTAGTGAGGAAGCTGGGAGCTGGGAACTCCATGGGGTGGCAACCGAGGGCCTCCGTGGGCAGCAGCAGCTTGGGGTGGAGTGGGATGGTGCAACCAGGGTGGTAGCCCAGAGTTCCACAGGGCAGGAGCTGAAGGTCTCCCCAGGCAATATTGGCTTGTGGCAGGGTGGGGCAGTGCAGCCAGTGAGGGATCCAGGAGCTCCACAGAGTGGTAGCTGAGGTCCTCCCCTAGTGGCAGTGACTTGTGGTGGGGCAAGGCAGTGCAACAGGGAGGGAGCCCAGAGCTCCATGGGGCAGGAGATGAGGGCCTCCATGGGCAGCGACAACTTGGGGCAGGGAGGGGAGGTGCAGCCACGGAGGTAGCTTGAACCCTCACATGGCAAGAGCTAAGGGCCTCTGTGGGCGGCAGCAGCTTGGGGTGGGTGGAGCAGTGCAGTCAAGGAGGGAACCCAGAGCTCCGTGGGGTGGGAGCTGAGAGCCTCCCTGGGTGGTGGCAGCTTGAGGTGGGTTGGGGCAGTGCAGCCAGGGATGGAGCCCAGACCTCCATGGGGTGGGAGCCAAGGGCCTCCAAGGGCAGCAGCAACTTGGGGTAGATCAGGGTGGTGCAGCCAACAAGGGAGTCTGGAGTTCCATGGGGAGGAGACATGGGCCTCGTGGGTGGTGGCAGCTTGGGGCCAGGTGGGGAGATGCAGCCAGCGAGGGAGCCCAGAGCTCCATGGGCTGGAAACTGAGGGCCTTTATGGGCAGCAGCAGCTTGGGGTGGAGCAGGGCGGTGCACCTGGTGAGGGAGCCCAGGGCTTCATGGGACAGGAACTGAGGGCCTATGCAGGTGGGGTTGGCTTGGGGCTGGGCAGGGCAGTGCAGCTGGCAAGGGACCCCATAGCTTCACCAGGTGGGAGCTAAGGGCCTCCACAGGCAGTGACAGCTTGGGGTGGAGTGGGGCAGTGCAACTGGTGAGGGAGCCTGGAGCTCCACAGGGTGGGGAACCTATGGCTGCATGGAGCAAGGTGGTGGCAGTGGTGGCAGATGCAGTAGCTGAGCAGTGCATGGGACTGAGGGCTTCCAGGTTTCGGACCATGTGGTTGACTGGGGGGAAAGTTAGAGTTTTTATGGAAACTCACTTTCACAGAGATTCTCACAATCCCACCTGTCCCGTCACCATCTTGCCAGATGTTCCATGTATCTTTTAAGCTCTTTTTAATATCCATGTTGATCCATGTTTATCATCATGCTATTTAGCGTACATGTCTTTGTGAGCTTGGGGAAAACTTTTATGGTGTTGATATTTATTTTTATTCCACTGTGGTCTGAGAAGATTCATGGCAGTATTTAATTCTTATGAAATTTATTTATACTTGACTTATGGCCAAGGTTGTGGTTGATCTTAGAGTGCGCTCCATGTGGTGATGAGTATATATGTATATTCTGTGATCGTTGGATAGAGTGTTCTGTAAGTATCAATTAAGTCCATTTGGTCAATGTCACATTGATGTTCTGAATCTCCTTGTTGATTTTTTGTCTTGATGATCTGTCTAGGGTTTTAGTGGGGTATTTAAGTCCCTAGCTATGATAGTGTTAGATTGAGCTCCAACTTCTCTATTAGAGTATCTTTTTAAAGTTTACCTGGAAGGTGCTTGATGAAAGTTGGTGCTCCTATGTTGGGTGCATGTATGTTTAGGATGGATATTTCTTGTTGATGGATTGAACATTTATCATTATGCAGTGACATTTCATATCTTTTTAAGTTTTTGATAGATTAAAGAGTATTTTGTCTGATATTAATATTGTGACTCTTGCTTTCTTTTGTGTTCTATTTGCCTGAAATTTTGTTTCCCATTCTTTTACTGTGAGTTTGTGAGTGTCCTTTCTGGTGAGATGTGTCTCTTGGAGACAATGTATTGTAACCTCATGATATTTTATCCAATTTGCCATTCTATGTCTTTTCAATGGTGCATGTAGTCCATTCACATTCAGGCTAACTATTGAGATGTGAGAGTTTGTCCTTTTCATGAGGTTCTTATAGAGTTTGTTTTTGTTGCTGCTGTTTGTTGTTTTCTTTTGATTTTTTGGTTGATTCGTGTGTGCTTTCAATCTTTTTCCTGCATTCCTGGGAAGGGCATTGTCATTCTTTTTTCCCTTTCTTCTTTGTTTAATACTTTCTTAAGTGTTTCTGGTAGAACTGGTCTAGAGACGGCATAAATTCTCCATCACTGATGAAGATTAGCTTAACTGGATAGGTAATTCTTAGTTGAAATTGTTTATCTTTGAGATCTCTGAAGATTGAGCTCCAATTTCTCTTAACCTGAAGTGTTTCTGTAGATAATTCTTCTTCTATTCTAATTGGTCTTCCCCAGTAGGTAGTCTGACCTTTCTCTTTTGCTCTCTTAAGAATTTTTTCTTTTATACCTTTGTGTAGGTGAATTACCACATGTCTGGAAGTTGTTCTTCTCATTTGTTATCTTGCAGGGGTTCTCTGAATCTCTTGTATTAGAATGGTTGCATCACTGATGAGATGAGGAAAGTTTTCTTGGATTATTTCATGGAATGTTTGTTCCAGGGTGGCCTCTGCCTCTCTATCTGCCTCAGTGATTTCAATTAATCTTAGGTTCAGCCTCTTGAAATTATTGCTTATCTCTTGGAAGCTTTGTATTGTATTTTTATACTTCTTTTCTATGTTTTTAGCAGTTTGGGTTCTATATTTGGTCCTAAAGCTCTAAGATTCTTTCTTTTGCTTGGTTAATTCTATTTTCCATGCTTATCAATTTGTTATTTACTTCATTCACTTATTCTTTATTCCTGTTATCTAAGTTATAAACTCCTTCGTTCTTTCCTCTTGTTTTTCCTCATTTATATTCTCTGTATTAATATCTTAATATCTGAGTTTGTGGTTTGAGCCCCCAGTCATTCTGGGGGCTCTTTATTATTTGCATTCTGAGTCCATATTCTCAGTGTTGACCTCTCATGAGTCTGTGTGAGGCCTATATTCTCCCTTGGTTTTCCTTTATTTGTGTATATTTTCCTCCTCCCATTTTTTACCTTCTTTTTTGCCTCTTCTTTAATTCTGGGATGTGGGGTAGATTTTACTTCTGTTTGCTCAATCTCCTATTCTTCTTTATGTGGATCCTTTGGCTTTGTTCAAGTGTGAAACTAGACTGTGGGTGGGGGGCTGTACTTTGTGAAGTTTTGAGAGATAATTGAGGGGGGAATTATGATTCAGAAATGATTTGCAGATCCCAGTATCTGTTACCAGTTGTGTGAGCTCTCTGGAACCCACTTCCCACCACCTTACAATCTGTCCATGCATTGGGGATATTAGTTTGCCCCCTGAAAGGAAAATGAGGTAAGAAAAGGAAAAGATAGGAAAAGGAAAGGAGTTGGATGAGAGGAAGGTGGAAGAGGAGACGAAGAGGGAAAACAGACCAGCATACTAACTAAAAAATGAGAAGAGACACAAACAAAGACAGAAAAGATAAAAAACCAAACACATACAGATGATCATACAAACACACAAGTTGACAACTCCTCCCCCCCATTGATGTACTCTCTCAAAAATACCCATATACAAACAGGAACTCTTTTTTAAAAAAGCATTAAAATAACAGAAACTAACAGAAACAATGCAATTATGAAAGCATAATCAAAGACAGAGAGAAAAGAAAAAAAACTAAAACAAACAAACAATAAACAAGCAGAGCAAACAAAAAACAAAAAGACAAGACTTGCTCTGAGGTTTTTCCTGTAGCCCCAACTTCTTTTCAGTTCTGGTTTCCAGCCTCTCCCCTCTGATTTCAGTGCAGACCAATAGGGTTGATTTCAGTGTGGGTCAGATGCTCCATAGATTACTGTGGGAGGTGGGTAGATCAGATCTGGACTCACCTGACTTGCTGCCTCTGCTGTCAAGTCCACAACACAGACACATCAGAGCTATTGCTGCATGGAAGAGGGGCAGCTATCTCTCCAAGTTTGATGAGGAGATAACCTCCAGGTTTCACATTGGAGTCTGGGTGGAGCTCGGTGGGGCAATGCAGGTCTCAGCCTGGTCCTAGGACAGAGAAAATGACACTAGTTTACATTTCCTCACTGGTAGCAGGGCTACTTAGGATTAATATTTTAATATTCCATGTCCTACCCTCTTCATGAATCTCATGCCACTCTGCCATCACAGGGGAAGGTGTGGGCCAGGAGCTAGGTGGTAGGGATGCTTTTTGTTGCCTTTTCTCAGGAGAGCCCTGAGAACAGCAGATGATCCTATGTGCTAGGATCACCAATCTCAGGGTGGTGGGGGTTTGTAGTCACTCAGAGGGAAGCCCAGGGTGCATGAACCCCTTCTCCCTCAGATGGAATTTCACTCACCCACTGGTACACACCCACTCACACAGAAAGTCTTTATGGACACTCCTTTTGCAGAAACTCTCACAGTCTGATCTGTTCCATTGCCATCTTTCTAGATATCCCTGTGTGGTCATTTTAACAATGCGATTCTTCTAACATATGAGCATGGGAACATGGGATGTTTCTCCATTTGCTTATTTCCTCTACAGTTTTTTTTCCCCCAATCAGGAATTTGTAGTTCTTCTTGTAGAGATGTTTCATCTCCTTGATCAAATATGTTCCTAGGTATTTTACTTTTTGTCTGCTGTCATAAATAGAATTGAACATTGGTTTAATTCTTAACTTGGTTGCTATTGGTGTATAGCAGTGCTACTGATTTGTGGGTCCTGATTTTGTTCCCTTAGACTGAACCAAATTCATTTAACAAGTCCAGGAGTCTTGAGGATTCTCTAGGTATAGAATCTTATCATAGGCATATGGAGATAGTTTGATTTCTTCTTTTCCAGTTTTTATACATTTAATTTCTTTTTGTTGCCTGATTGCTCTGCCAAGGACTTCCAGTACTATGTAGACTAGAAGTGGTGATTTTTTTCCTTGTTCCAGTCTTGAGTGGACATGCATTCAACTTTTCACTATTCAGAATTGCATTGGCTGAGGAATTGTTTAGAGCTTTATTCTTTGGAGAAATGTTTTCTGTATGGCTATTTTGCTGAGAAAATTTTTTCTTGAAGTGATGCTGGATTTTATCAACTTTTTTCTAGCATGTATTGAAATAATATTTTTTGTTTTTAACTGTGTTTGTATAATGGATCACATTTATTGACTTGTGTATGTTGAAACCACCCTTGCATACCTAGAATAAACACTATTTGCTCAGTGTGCATTATTATTTTTTAGTGTGCTGTTGTATTCTGTTTCTAATATTTTGCTGAGGATTTTTTGTCTATATTCATAAAGGATATTTGTCTGTATTTTTTGTGTGTGTCTTTTTCTGGCTTTGGTATCAGAGTGATACTGGCCTTGTAGAATGAGTTAGGGAGGATTCCCTCCTTTTCAATCTTGCAGCGTATCTTCAATAAAATTGGTACCTTTTCTTCTTTGCAAGTGTGGTAGAACACAGCTGTGAGTTTATCAGGTTCTGGACTTTTTTGTTGGTAGACTTCCAGTTGTGTTTTCATCTCACTGCTCATTATGGATCTGTTCAGAGTTTCTGTTTTTTCTTGATTTACAGTTGGGGGATAGTTTGTTTCCAATAATGTATTCATTTTCTCTAGATTGTCTAGTTTGTTTGCATAGTTATCCATATTAGTTTTGGATGAGCTTTCCTTTCTTTTTTTTTTTTGAGTCAGAGTCTCACTCTGTCTTCCAGGTTGGAATGCTGGAATGCAGTGGCACACCCATGGCCACTCCAGCATTGACCTGCTGGGCTTCAGCGATCCTTTCACCTCAACCTTCCAAGTAGCTAGAACCACAGGCATGCACTACTACACCCGGCTCATTTTTTTATTTATTGTAGAGATGAGGTCTTGCCAAGTTGCCCTGGCTGGTATCAAACCTGTGGTCTCATGCAATTCACTCATCTCGGCCTCCCAAAGTGCTAGGATTACAGGCTGAGCCATTCAGGAACAGATTGTTTAGCTTCTATGTTTTTGTTTAGTTTTTGAGTTATTTTTTCATGTTAATTTCCAGTTTTATTTTTGTTCTGAGAAACTGCTTGATATGATTTTATTTTTTTGAATGTATTATGACTGTGGGTTAACATATGGTTCATCTTGAAGATTTTTCCATGTGTTGATGACGAAAATGAGTATTCTGTTGTTTGGGGCTGGAATGTTCTGTAGCCTTTTAGTTCCATTTGTTCTAGAGTCTGGTTTAACTCCAGTGTTTCTTTGTTGATTTTCTGCCTTGGTGATCCTTTGCTATCAGTGGTGTGTTGAAAGTTACTTATATTATTGTATTGCTCTCTTTCTCTCCAAATTTTAGATCTAGTAGAATTTTTTTTATAAACCTAGGGACTCTGGCATTAGACATATAAAATTATTGTGACTTCTCACTGAATTGATTCTTTTTTTATTATATAATAGCCATCTTTTACTATTTTGTCATTAACATAAACACTGCTTTTATCTGCTGTTAGAATGGCTACTCCTGCTTGTTTTTGGTTTCTATTTATGTGGAATATTTCCACCCACTCTTTGTGAGTGTAGTGGGTCTCTAGAAGGCAACAAATATTTGACTTGTGTATTTTTATCCAGTCTTCTGGTCTATATCTTTTTATAGATACAGATATAATGGGGCATTAAGATAATTTATGTTCAGAGCTAATAATGATATGTAAGGTACTATCCCATTCATCATACTGATTTTTATCTGGTTTCTGTTTTAATTTATTTATTTTCTCTATTTTGTTGATGTTCTATAAGGCCTGTGAACTTTATGATTGCCAGTGGTCTTCTACCGGTGCGTTTTGAACTATTGCTTCAGTATTTACAACTTCTTTGCATATTTCTTGTAGAGTTGGTCTAGTAATGACAAATTTTCTCAGCATTTGCTTGTCTGCCAAAGACATAATTTCTCCTTCATCATGAAATTTCATTTTGTGGTGTACAAAATCCTTGACTGATTGTTATTCTGCTTGAGGATCCCCTATCTCTCCTGACTTGTAGGGTTTCTGACTTTGTAAGTTATTTGATGTTTTTGTCTCATTGCTGTTAATTTTTTTTTCTGTGATCCGAATGTCAAAAAGTAGCCAACCTCAGCACCTCAGGTGTTCTGAAGCAACCAGTTCAGTCAGGAACTGTCTGCAGCTGCAGAGTTTACTCTTAGGGCCTTTGCCTTCCAGGCTGGCTAGAAACCAGATAATTATATGTTTTAGGAATGACCTTTCGCAATGGATATTCTTAGTGTTCTTTAGGGCTTCTTGTATGTGAATGCGTAAATCTCTGGGGAAGGTCAAGGAAGTTTTCCTCTGTGACTCCTTCTAAACAGATTGTCTAAATCTATTAATTTTTCTTTTTCCTCAGGAATACCTATGATTTTTAGGTTTGAAAGTTTTGCCACATTTCTTAAAGCCTTTATTCCATTGTCTTGTTTTTTTTTGTATGATTTAATTTATTTTTAATTTTATTATATATTTTTTGAGTTGTAGTCTCACTTTGTTGCCCAGGCTGGAGTGCAGTGGCATGCTCATGGCCATCACAGCCTTGACCTTCTGGGTTTAGGTGATCCTTCTGTCACAGCCTTCCAAGTAACTGGAACTACAGATGCACGCTACTACTCCTGACTAATTTTTGTGATTTATTGTAGAGATGAGGTCTCACCAAGTTGCCCAGGCTGGTCTTGAACCCTCAGTCTCAGGCAGTCCTCTCACCTTGGCCTACCAAAGGGCTGGAATTAGGTTGAGCCACCATGCTTGACCATTTTGGGTTAATTTAAAGCGTGTCTTTAAGGTCTGAGGTCCTTTCTTCTGACTGTTTTAATTTACTGTTAAAAGTTCACACTACATTTTGTACTTCCCTGAATGATTCTTTTATTTCTAGAATTTCAGGTTGGTTTCTTTATTTATTTTGCCTACCTCTTTGGATAATTTTTCATTCATGTCTTTAATCATTTAAAAAATTTCTTTATGTTGGCTTTCAACTTTCTTCCTTCTGAAGCTCATTGATCAAGTTTATAATCAACTTTTAACATTCTATGTCTAGAATTTCAAAGATTTCATTTTGGTTGGTGTCCACCACTTAAAAGTTAGTGTGGTCTTCTGAGGGTGTTGGAGAATGCTGTTTTTTCACATTGTCAGAATTATTTTTCTGGTTCCTTTTCATTTGGATAGACTATTATTATTTGAGGTTGGTAGGGGCTGACTTAGAAACTACAGTTTTCCATTGGTCATATATAGCCTTGGTGTGGTGATTTTGTCAATTTCCAGTTGTGGCAGCCCTGGCTGTGTACCTGCACTGACTCATGACATCCTGAGTGGCCAGGGTGACTTAGAAAGTGATGTTAGCTGGGTTTTGTAAACAGGCCTTCTGAAAAGATAAAGTAAATATTTTATGTGGGTTCTATTATTGATCTCCATCCAGGAGGAGGTACTTATGGGGAAAAGTCAGTTGTGACTGTGGCTATAGGGATTTTCCTTGGTGAATGTTGCTCCAAGGAATTGCCCAGCCAGTCTAGGCCAAGGGTGGGACTCTAGGGATACCCAAGTTCTCTGTTTTGAGACTTTGAGGGGAGTGCAGGGAAATGTAACTGAAGGACCCCTGAAATGTGTCCTCTTTGCTACACAATGGGGATTAGGAGGAAGTTGCAGGACAATGGGATAATGCTGTTGTGCAGGGCAGGCACAGAAGGCAGGTAATAGGCATGTGCCACCATGCCCACCATGTTGCATTTGTTTTGTAAAGAAGAGTTTACATGAGGAATGAGAATGAGAAGGAATGAGAAGTTGCTTTGGTATTGCATCCCACCCAACTCTTGCCTTGGTCTCAGGCAGTCTATATTCTGATTGTTAAAGTGCAACCATTCTGAAGGCCTCAGGTGTTCTCAAGCAACCTTCCCAGCCAGAAATTGTCTGCAGTTGTGAAATTTGCCCTTGGGACCGTCTCCTCCTAGGCTGGGCAAGGTTGAGCTCCTGGAAAATGGCATCGAGTTCTGTTTAAGCCTTTTTTTTCTGTACCAATCTATGGCAAAGCAAGGTTGTGGATAGGGCAGTTTCCCATGAGGGACTGGTATCACAAGGTTCAGGGGGGCCTGCAAGTTCACAGCAGGAAAACAGAACTTCTGAATTCCCCTTTCTAACCTTCCAGTGTCCAGATGCTATGGAAGACTATGTTGATTCAGGTGAGTGTGGCCAGTTTCAGCCCAGGTTAATGAATTTTTGTCTTCTTCCTTCCTCTTAGTGGTTATTATAACTTCTTCATGGAGTCGTGGTCCATGTTGCTGAGTCCACTCTGGGTGTTTAAAAAATTCTGTTTTGAATTTTTCTCCAGAAGAATCTCATTTTAACTGCCTTATTTCAGCCATCTGATCCTGTCTCCCTTAATTAAAAAACATTTTTTAGAGTCAGAATCTTACTCTTTTACCAAAGCTGGAGTGCAGTGGTGTGATCAAATCAAAGCTTACTGCAGCCTCGACTTCCTAGACTCAGGTGATTATTCTACCTCAGCTTACCAAGTAATAGGCATGTGCCACCATGCCCACCATGTTGTATTTGTTTTGTAAAGACAGAATTTTGTTGTGTGCCCATGCCAGTCTCAAACTCCTGGTCTCAAGAAATCCTCCCGCTTCAGTCTCCCAATTATTTGGATTATGAGTGAGTCATGACACACTGCCTCTTTCCCTCTATTAATCTGTTTATTTATCTAAGTATTTTATTTTATTTTTAACTTTTCTTGAGTTGGAGTCTTACTCTGTTGCCAGGCCGGAGTGCAGTGGCATGCTCATGGTTACCACAGTCTCAGCTTTCTGGTTTCAGGCAATCCTTTCACCTCAGCCTTTCAAGTAGCTAGAACTACTGGCACACACCTCCACAGCTAACTTATTTATTTATTGTAGAGAAGAGGTCTTGCCTGGTTATGCAGGCTGATCTTGAACCCCCGGGGCTCAAGCAATCCTCTCACCTCTGCTTCCAAAATTGCTGGGTTTACAAGCATGAACCACCATGCTCAGTCTTTCCCTAAGTATTTTAAAACAATTCCCAGACATACTATCCCTTCATTCTCATATACTTCAATATTACTCTCTAAAAAGTGGACATTTCTTTGCATAACCATATATTATATCTTTAAAGTGAATAGTTATTTTTTGTTTTCAAGTAGTCAGAATTTTAAAATACTTCAAAAATAATTCTGGGACAGGCTCAAAGATGGCTACCATGGAGCAGCAGATTGGTACCACTCTTGCCAAGCAAGTCATAGAGTAGAGACCCAGCCATGATAGACAAACACTGCAAACACTTTTGGGTGGGTGAAGCACAATGCACCAAGCAAAGGTCTCTGTGAGCACAAAGAAACCAGAAAATGACAACAGATTTGAGGGTTTGGGTGCCCAGTCCTCCAGTGCATATCAGGTTTGCACAGAAACTGAAGCCCTGTCCCAGAGAAGAAAGACTGAGTGATTGTAAGATACTTTGAGTCAGTTCATGCCCTCCCAGCGATGCATGAGGCATAGGTCCCATGTGGGATGAGTCCTGGTCAGGGCACAATGGTGGGCAACTGGAGCGCAAGTGGAATGGGAAAAAAACTTATGGCTGGTCAGCCACTATGAATGTGATTCTCAGTGGAGCCCAGTGATTTGTCTCATGAAGGAAAAGCCCACCCGCAGAATAAACTTGGCTGGTGTCTGCTACCAAATTATAATGGCTAGCTTCCCAGACTGATTAGAAAGAATTACGTCAAAGCCCTGCTTGCCTGCAAAGAAGATCCCCTTTCTCCTCCCTATGGCAGAGTGTAGATTTGAACAGAGAGGAAGTTACTCAAAAAGACATCCAAAGGCTTTCTTAGTGGGAAGACTTGTAGGCTTAGTGGGAAGACAAACCACAGACAGCAGATGGTGACCTATTTCCCATCTGCTTGCCACAGAATGCTAACAGCTGGGGCTGACACAGGATAAAACGAGGAGTATAAATGGATGCCCCTCTCTCTGTCACTGAGCCACTTATATTAAGTCACAGAAACGTCCCTAGAACAGTTGGCCAATGACTGGCTTCAGAGAAAAAAAAATCCAAAAGGAATTACAAAAAGGAAAGAGAGGCCTGTTACAAATGAGGAAAATTCAATGAAAAACAGAGAGAACAAGAGAAACTAGAAATGAAATTCGCAAACTTATAGGAAATAAAAGTGGAGTTGGCCAATTTCATAAAAGCCTGTTTTAAAATAATGGAAATAAAGAACTCCACTCTGGATATCAAAGAAAAAGTAACAAGCATAGGGAGCAGGACAAACCAAGCAGAGGAAAGAATCTCAAAGCTTAAATACAAAAATATGGAATTACCCATCTGTCAAGAAACATTTTTAAAAAGCTCAATAAAAGGAGCCAAACGAGCTGCCAAGATGGTCACTATGGAGCAGGTGACCAGTGCCTCTCACTGAGCAAGGTAGAAAGTAGGGACCCAGCTACTGATAGAGGAAATACCCCAAACACTTTTGGATAGTGAAACACCCTGCACCCAGCAAATGTCTGTGTGAACACATGGAGATGAGAAAGCAACAGCAGACATGGGAATGTGGGTGCCCCATGCCCCACAGTGCATCAGACTCACACAAGAACTGAAGCCCTGCTAGATGGTCAAAAGTGGGTAAGTGTACATTAGATGCTTCAGGAACGTTCACATCCTCCCAACTGTGTGTGGGTCATTGGCCCATGCAGGCAAAGTCATGGACAGGGCACAGTAGTGGGCAACCACAGCCCAAGAGGAACAGGGGAAAAAGGACCCATGCTGGGTCAGCCACCATCAGTGCTGATTCACAGGCAGGGAAGGCCCACCTGCAGAGTGAACCTAACCAACCAGCAGCTGGTGGCCATCTTCCCAATCAGACTGGGAGGAAACACCTCCAAGTTCTATGTAGGATGGAGGATGGAGGATGGAACCACCCCTAATCCTTGGCAGAGAGTTCACTCTGTTTCAGGAGCAGAGCATGGACCTGAACAGAGAGTGACACAAGGAACCCATCTGAAATCTCTCTAACTGGGAAGAGTTCTGAGCTATGAATGCAGAGAGCAGACAGGAATCCCATATGCTTGCTCGTCCTCCACAAATGCTAACAGCAGTGGCTGAAAGCTAGTTAGACTAGTTTAGCAACAGGAGAGGAAATCTGCAGTGACAAAAAACAGCCACAATGTTGGGAGCCAGCTTTGGAGGCCCACCTGATTGATAGGGTCCGGGTGGGCCGAAGACCCCAGGCCGCAGGGCGAGCCCAGGAAGCTGAGGCCCTTCTGTCTTCCACCTTTGCTGTTTGATACCGCCGAAGAATTCTGTGCAGTCGTGGAAGAAGAAAATGGTATGTTTATGTGAAGTGCTCACAGCTAACCTGGAAACGTCATGGTTTATTTTTCCATTTTTCCCACTATGCCACTTGGCCTTTTCTAACATATGCAAGGGTTAAACTCTGAAGCACATCAAGAATGCTTTCTTTCACTTGGTTATAAGTTACTAGATATTGCTTAAGTAATAAATGATATAAGTATATCCACTCCTTATTTGATTTAGGACTATGCAGTTTAGTGTTTAGACATAAGGATTTTTAGAAGCACAAGTTTATAATGAGTTCATTATGAATTCATTATAAGTTCTAGCACTTATCTAGGAATTATGTAGGTGATTTATAACACTGTTTTCACTAACTTAGGATAAAGATTAATGTTAAGGTTTTTACTTAATTCTGTAGTTAAAACTCTAAGTTAACATTTATAGAGTAGGTTTTCACTGAACTCATAATAATCAGACACTTTTATGGCAGATCAGCTAAAACAGAAAGTAACCTTGAGGGGCCTAGGAAACATTACTAAAAGCTTCTTTTGAGTTCTCTTTAGAAACAAGCGCTGCAAGATAAGAGAAAAGTAACAAAGACATCTGGACAAGGGAGGCGATCACAGGACTCTGAAGAACACAAGAGCCTAAGATGAGAATATTCCTAACACACAAAGAAATATACACTTAAAGAAAGTTTCTTGAAACATTTGTAATTTGGGACATTGGACTGAGAGTGTCACTGTTGGCTTTATGAATAGGACTTGTCTAATGCCTATGAGATTCCTGGCTTATTTGCTACTAAAGCCACTGGGAATCTTGGTTTGTTTGCTACTAAAACCACTAGCTGGTAACTTTTAAAAGATATGTATGTGAAAGAGTTTTCTTTGTCTTGCCCCTTCAAAGATGGTATAAAAGCTCTGTATTAACTAGCATTAAATTGTCATCTGTTCAAGAAGCAGGTGTCTGGTATATGATCGTTGTCGTTGCCTATCTGTCTCTCCTTCAACACTTCCCACGACCCTTGTGGGGGCGGGCCCCCGCACCAAAAGATGGAGCAAGAAGCAAAAGTGATTGTGCCTTCTTCTCACACTGAGTGTCCCAAACTGAACCTCAGACAGAGCCCTAGAAGAGAGGGTAATTGAAAAAAATCAGAGCAACAAAACCACAGTGGAATTATAGAGAGAGGACTGTCACAAATGAGGAAAAATTAATGAAAAAAAAAATGCTGGCAACCCTCAGAGTCCTAAAAGGACAGCACTTGAAAGAGCAACAATCAGAGCACAATGGAAATTCCACCCCCCAAGATCTTCCCCAATGACTGCCACAGAAATTAGAGACTGGATGACAAAAGTAAACAAGAACCAAAAGAAACTAGAAGCTAAACTCACTGAATTAGTACAGGAAGTAAAAGTGAAATTGGTCAAATTTTAAGACTCATTTTGAAATTATGGAAATTAAAAACTTCATCATGGAAAATAAAGATACAGTAGCAAACATAAGAAGCAGGATAAACCAGGCAAATAATAATAATAATAATCTCAGTGATTGAAGATCAAAACATGGACTTAGTCCAATCTGCAAAATAATAGAAATAAAACTCAAAAGGAAGGAGGAAAATCTCCAAGAGATGTGGGAATATTTTAAGAAGCCAAATCTATGCTTGACTGATGCTCCTGAAGCAGAAGGGGACACATAGAACACCATGAAACAAACATTCCATGAGGTCAGCTAAGAAAATATAAGGCTACAGTAATCAAAAGAGCCTGGTATTGGTACAAGAATAGGCATGTGAACCAATGAAACAGAGTAGAGATTCCAGAAGCAAAACCTCAATTTCTTAACCAACTAATCTTTGGCAAAACTTCCTCTGGCAACCACGAGGGAGAGGAGAACCTATTCAGTAAATGATTCTGGGAAAACTAGCTGACCATATGCAGAAGATTGAAGCAGGATGCTTACTTATTACCATAAACCCAAATCAACTATAAATGGAATAAAGAGCTAAACCTAAAACCTCAAACTATAAGATCCTTAATAATGCAGGAGATATCCTTATGGACATTGGAACTGGCAACCAATTCCTGATCAAACCCCCAGATGTCCATGCCATAAGAGATAAGATAGACAAGTGAGATGTCATCAAATTAAAAAACTTCTACATAGCAAATGAAATCATAAAAAAAATGGGGAGATAAGCCATAGACTGGGAAAAAATATTTACTAACTATATCTGACAAATGTCCAACATCTAAGATCTACAAGGAACTCAAATGTGCTGAAAGGAAAAACAAAACAAAAAACAAAAGCAGTGGGAATTAAAAAGTGGGCAAGGATATGAATAGAGAGTTTTCAAAAGAAGTTATATGGGCAGCCTAATGAAAAAGTGCTCACTCTCACTAATCATCAGATAAATACAAATCAAAACCACATTGAGATACCACCTAACCCCAGTAAAAATGGTCATCATTAATAAAGCAAACAACAACAGATGTTAGCAAGGATGCAGAGAAAAAGGAATGCTTCTGCACCACTGGTGGGTTTGCAAACTAGTGCAATCTCTTTGGGGAATTCTAAAAGAACTAGACATTGACTTTCCATATGACCCAGCAAGTCACCTACTGGAATACACCTGGAGGAACTCAAATTATTCTACATAAAAGATACCTACACATTCACATTTATCCTTTGCAGCACTATTTATGAGAGCAAAAACATGGAGCCATCTGTGATGCCCATTAAATCTAAACTGGATAAAAAATATGGTATATACACAATGGAATATTACAAAGAGGACAAAAATGGATTGCACAGCAGCTTGGATGAATTTAGATTCTATTAACTCAGTGATATATCACAGAAACAAAGAACAAGCTGGGCTCGGTGGCTCAGCCTGTAATCCCAGCACTTTGGGAGGCTGAAGTGAGTGGATTGCCTGAGCCCAGAGGCTCAAGACCTGCCTGGACAACTTGGCAAGACCTCATCTCTACAATAAATCAAAAAATTAGCCGGGCATGGTATTGCGTGCCTGTAGTTCTAGCTACTTGGAGAGCTGAGGTGGAAGAATCACTGGAGCCCAGCAGGTTGAGGCTACGGTGGCCAGAAGCAGCCACTGCACTCCAGACTGGGTGACAGAGTGAGACTCCAACTAAAAAAAAACACAAAAAATGCCCAAGGAAACAAAGAACAGAATACCACATGTTCTCGCTCATAAACAGACCCTGAGCATTTACCATAAAATGGTAATAAGGGATTGGCAATAGCAGAGTACTGCTGGGGTGGGTAAGTGGAGGGGACACAATATTAATAAGGTTACCTGATCTCAACCAGGCAAAGTGGGAACCACATTTACCTGTACAATGACACTTGTATATCTAATCCTGGATGTACCCCACATTTTTAAAATAAAAATTTTAAAAAATCATGATCCAAAAGTCTGCCTCCAGGAAAGTCATCTCACTGCAAAGGAAACCCATGGGCTCAAAGTAAAAGGATGAAAAATGATATTTCAGGCTAATGGAAAATAGGAAAAAGCAGGTGTAGCTCTTCTGATATCAGACAAAGACTACAAATCTTCAACAGTTAAAATGTAGAACACTTTATAATGATAATAGACTCAACCCACCATCAAAAGATATCCATCTTAAACATATATACCACAGAAATGTCAGGCTTTATAAAACAACTACTAAGTAAACTAAGAGGGACATTGATTCTCACACAGTCATAATTGGAGACATAAATACCTCACTAACTGCTCCAGATAGATCATCAAGGGGGAAAAAAAATAATAAAAAGATCTGAATCTTAACTCAACAATCAAATAAACTTAATACACATCTAAGAATACTCCACCCAACATCTACAGAGTGTACATTGTATTCATCTGCACTTGGAACATATTCTTGGATTAATCAAGTGAAAACAAATTTCAAAAGATTAAAATAATGTCATGCATATTCTCAGACCACAGTGGAATAAAAATAAAGATCACCACCTGTGGGGGCCTGCCCTGCAAGGGTCGTGAGATTTCCTGAAGGAGAGATGGATAGGCAAAGGACAAAGATAATATACACGGACACCTGCTTCTTAAACAGATGACAATTTAATGTTAGTTAACACAGAGCTTTTATGCCATTTGTGAAGGGGCAAGACAAAGAAAATTCCTTCACGTACATATCTTCTAAAAGTTACCATCTAGTGGTCTTAGTAGCAAACAAACCAAGATTCCTATAGGCATTTAGACAACAAGTCTTATTCATAAAGCCAACAATAATACTTTCAGTCCAGTGTCCCAATTACAGTCCTTGAAATGTCTCAAGAAAGTTTCTTTAAGTGTATATTTCTTTGTGTCAGGAATTTTCTCATCTTAGGCTCTTGTGTTCTTCAGAGTCCCGTGATCGCCTCCCTTGTCCAGATGTCCTTGTTACTTTTCTCTTATCTTGCAGCGCTTGTTTCTAAAGAGAACTCAAAAGAAGCTTTTAGTAATGTTTCCTAGGCCCCTCAAGGTTACTTTCTGTTTTAGCTGATCTGTCATAAAAGTGTCTGATTATTATATTATGAGTTCAGTGAAAACCCACTTTATAAATATTAACTTAGAGTTTTAACTATTGAATTAAGTAAAAACCTTAACATTAATCTTTATCCTAAATCAGTGAAAACAGTGTTATATCATCTACATAACTCCTATACAAGTGTTAGAACTTATAATGAATTCATAATGAACTTACTATAAACTTGTACTTCTAAAAAACCTTATGTCTAAACACTAAACAACATAATTCTAAATCAAATGAGTGAATATACCTATATCATTTTTTACTTAAGCAATATCTAATAACTTATAACCAAGTGAAAGAAAGCATTCTTGATGTGCTTCAGAGTTTAACCCTTGCATATGTTAGAAAAGGCCAAACAGCATAGTGGGAAATGGAAAAATAAACCATGACATTTCCAGGTTAGCTGTGAGTACTTCACATAAACATGCCATTTTCTTCTTCCACGACTGCACAGAATTCTTCAGCGGTATCAAACAGCAAAGGTGGAAGACAGAAGGGCCTCAGCTTCCTGGGCTCGCCTGTGGCCCAGGGTCTTCGGCCGACCAGGACCCTGTCAATCAGGTGGGCCTCCAAGGCTGGCTCCCAACAACCACCAACAAAATCTTCCCCAAACACACAAAGACATGGACACTAAACAACATACTGCAGAGCAATTTCTGGGTCAACAGAGGAATTAAGACAAAATTTAAGAAAAACATTTTTGTAAACAAATGAAACCCAAAATACATCTTATCAAAACCTCTGGGATGCAATGAAATCAGTATTAAGTGGAACACTTATAGCATTGTATGTAACTGTCAAGAAAACATAAATATCACAAGTAAACTGCTTAATGTCACACCTAAAAGAGTAGAAAAGGCAAGATCATCTAAATATTAACTGCAGCAGAAGAATCTAGATCACCAAGATAAATCATAATTGCAGGATATAGAAAATAAGAATCAACAAGACCAAAAGATGTGTCTTGGAAGAATAAATAAGATTGACAGCCCTCGACCAGATTGGCTAAAAAAAATTAAAAATCCAAATAAGCACATTCTCCAGGTGAAGTCACAACTAACCCTGAAGTAATTAAAACAATTATCAGAGATTACTGTGAACTCCTGTATACAAATAAACTTGAAAACCTAAAAGGTATGGTGGACTTTCTGTCATCACTCAATCTCCCAAGGTTGAAACTAGAAGAAATGAAAACTCTAAACAGAACAATAACAATCAAAGAAATTGATTCAGTCATAAGAATCTCTTTGCCATAAAACAAACATTGCCCTGGACCAGATGGCTTCCCAGATGAATTCTACAAGACATACAAAGAGAAGCCGATACCAGTATTATTTAAAGTATTCCAGGCAATTGAGAAAGATAGAATTGTTCCCCCATATATTTTATAAAGCCAACATAATATTGACACCTGGCATAGATCCAATAGGAAAAGAGAATTACAGGCCTAAATCCTTGATAAACAAAGACTCAAAAATTCTCAACAGGATTCTAGCAAATTGGATTCAGCTGCACATCTCAGGGATTATCCACCATGACCAGATGGCTTTTATTCTGGAAATGCAGGGCTGATCCAACATTTGCAAGACCACAGATGTAATTCAGCACATTAGCAGATGTGAAACCAAGAATCATATGACTATGTCATTAGATTTAGAAAAGCATTTGACAAAATCTTGACAAAACTCTTGTACATCTAGGCATAAAAGGATCATTTCTCAAAACAGTAAGAATTCTATGATAAACTCACAGCCAACAATTTGCTCAATAGGCAGAAACTGGAAGCATTCCCCCTAAGAATGGGAACAAGACAAGAATGTCCACTCTCACACTTTCTATTCAACATAGTGCTGGAAGTCTTAAGCAGAGCAGTCAGACCAGAAAATGAAATCAGGTTTATCCAAATGGGAAAAGAGAAAGTCAAACTATACCTTTTTTGTGGACAATATGATTTTTTTTAAAGAAAGTAGAAAGAAGTAAAGTTTATTATTCACCTTTCATAGATTGGAAAGGGGGCCGACCCTCAGAGGCATGTGTGGCCTCAAAGGACCATGAAATGGGTATATTTAAGGACTTTTGGAAGGAGGGTCCAGAGTTGCAGGTCTTTGATATTGATTGTAGTAATTTGAGTCTTACCTTTTGAGGTTGCTGGACATTAGCATCTCATGCCCTTAGGTGGTAGGCGAAGGTGATGTTTCCTACTGAAAAAGGCTGAGGCAACACGGGGCTCCACTCAGTGTAACTTGTCTTTCACAGATTGGAAAGAGGGCCAACACTCAGAGGCAAGTGTGGTCTCAAAGGACCATGGAAAGAAAAATCAACAATATGATTTTATACCTTGAAAAGGTGTAATAGAGTCTCTAGGGGGACTGTCAAAAGCCTCCTCACCCTGAAAACAACTTTGGTAAAGTCTTGGGTTGCAAAATCAACATGTAAAAGACAGTTGCATTTCTGTACACCATCAACAAGCAGGCAGAGAACCATATAAAAATATAATTCCATTCACAATAGCCACACACACACAAAATGAAATACCTTGACTTCCACATTACTGGAGAAGTGAAAGACATACAATGAGAACTATAAAGTGGTGCTCAACGTAATCAAGGGTGACACAAATGAAAAACATTCAATTTTCATGGACCAGAAGAATCAATATTGTGAAGATATTCATCCTATCTAAGTCAGTCTTCAGATTTGATGTAATACCTGCCAATTACCAATATCATTTTTCTCTGACCTGGAAATGACAATACAGAAATACATATGGAAACAGAAAAGAGCATGAAGAACCAAAACAATCCTCAGCAAAAGAAACAAAGTGAGAGATACTACACTTCCAGTCTTTAAACTTTATTACAGGGCTACCATAACCAAAACAACCTGACACTAGGCGCATAGACCAATGGAACAGGATAGAGATTCCAGAAACAAAATCTTGTTCTCTCAACCAACTCTTCAGCAAAGACACTAATAATGATCACTGGAAAAAGGAGACCTTATATAGCAAATTGTGTGGGAAAATGACTGACCACATCCAGAAGAATAAAACTGGACCACTGCCTATCACCATGAACAAAAATCAACTCAAAATGAATCAAAGATCTAAACATAAAACCTCAAACTATATGAATTCTAGAAGAAAACATCCTTATGCTCATCAGAGTAGGCAACAAATTCTTGACCAACCCCCAAAAGTGATTGCCATAAATAATAAGATAGACAAGTGGGACCTCATCAAACTGAAAAACTTCTGCACAGCAAAGGGAACCATCAATAAAGTAAAAAGATAACTCAGAATAGGAGAAAATATTTCCTAATTATTCATCTGACAAAGTCCTAACATCCAGGATCTATAAGGAACTCAAGTGAAATTAAAGGAAAAAAAACTTTTTAAAAAATGGGCAAATGCATAAAGAAGAACAAAATCATGAACTTCACAACAACCTGGATGCACTTAGAATCTACACCATTGAGTGGTCTTTCACAGAAAGAAAGAACAGTGTATCACATGTTCTCACTCATAAGCAGATCTTGAACAGCAATCATAATACTATAAAAAATGAGTTGCAGTAGTGGGAAGTTGTGTGTGGGGGGAATGGGAGGGTGGGGAGGTGGGATTGGCAGTAGTGGGAATCTGCCTGGGGAAGTGGGGGCACATCTCATCAACAAGGGTACCTGCATAATGAACATTAGAATACCTAACCCTGAATTGTACCCCATATCTTTAAAAATTTTTAAAAAATGAAAGTTCAAAAAAAATTTAAAAATGGACAAGGGACATAAACAAAAACTTCTCAAACTTTTTACAAGTTGCCATTAGACACATGAAAAACTGCTCAGCCTCATAATCATCAGATAAATACACATTAAAACCAAAATGATATATCACCATACTCTCGTAATGGTGGCCATCATTAAAAAGTCAAAAAGTAACAGATGCTGTCAAGGGTGTAGAGAAAAGGGAATGCTTCCATACTGTTGTTGGGAGTGCAACATAGTTCAATCTCTATGGAAAACACTGCAGTGATTAAAAAACTAAAAATTGATCTTTCATATTGTCCAACAATCCCTCTTCTGGACTTATTCCCAAAGGAACATAAATCATTCTACAAAAAGGACATCACAATAGCAAAAATATGGAACCAACCCTTCGGCCCATCAACTGTGGACTAGATAAAGTAAATGTGGTACATATACATGATGGAGTATTATGCATCTTAAAGAAGAACAAAAGCATGAACTTTGCAACACATTGGATGGAGTTGGAGGCCATCATACTAAGTGAACTATCACAGAAACAAAACTATACACTGCATCTTCTTACTCATAAATGAACCTTTAACATTAATCACATTATTATGAGGGAAGGATAATCAGTCACTGGGCACTACTTGTGAAAGTAGGGAGGGAAGATGTTCAGGAATACGTGACAACACAATGGGTACTTGAGTAATTGCTATGGATATTGAGGGCCAGTTATAAGCCCAAACTTCACCTATGTGCAGTATAATAGTTAATCCTCACTTGTACCCCACATTTCTATAATAAAATACAATAAATAAAAATAATTTTTGGATCGCCACTGCAGGAACATCGCAACGACTGGACCTTTATACTGCATTGCACTGCCCTGCCACCGCCGCAGCCCCTCCCCCTCCCGGCGCTCCCGTCGCCGCCGCGGGCGCTCCCGTCGCCGCCGCGGCCTCTGGGATGGTAGCTCATCACAACCCGGCCTGAGGAGATCCACACCAAACCGCTTCAAGGAAGATCTGCTGGGATTGCTGCCACCTCTCCTGCTCCGAGACTGTCCTGCCCGCCCTGCATGGGGCTCCTGTTGCCTGCTTGGAGGCAGGCAGCCATCTTGTTCCTGTCTGGCCCCACACCCTCAGGGGCGAGCAGATGAGATAGCACCACCTGCTGGTGATTCAAGGTAACAACACCAAAATGGGAGAAACAACCTTGATAAAGACATAGACCAAACTTCTGAACCGAGCTTAATCTGAACTGTCTTTCACAGCAGATCAGGGGAACTGACCCCAACTGCAAACTAATTTACCAGCTTGAAAAGAAAACTAGAAATCAGACCTGAAAGGACATTGGACTTAAATGAAATGTCTCAGAGTGTGCTTCATTGATTCTATTATTTTAATGACTTAATTCTATTCATCCTGTATTTTTCCTTTTTTCTCTTTTCCTTTTCCTTTTCTTCTCTTTTCTTCTGTCCATAAACCATGTCTTTGTATAGAGGAACAGCACACTAATAAGGTGATTGGATAGCTGGTATGTTAGCATCACTATATGTTTTATTTTTGTTTGTATGAGAGTTGGTTCGACTGTAGCAGTGGTCTGTCATTTTTATCTGTTTCAATATAGGCCTTTCTCTCTATTTGTTGGCACACTCGTTTGTTTCCCCCTTTACTCCTCTATCTCTCCACTCCCCTCTTCAACCCACTATGTGCTCGATTCTCTCCCCTCTGCTAACCACATTTTATTTCAGGGAGTAAACCTACAGTCCCACTGCACGGACAGATTCCAGGGCAGTGGGAAGTGGGTTCCACATTATCCACACGCCTGTCAGTGAATGCCAGGACCTGCAGACAGATTTTGAATCACAGCTCTCCCCTTAAGTACATCTCGAAACTGCAAAAAGGACCACCTCCAACCTACAGTGTAACTTCAGAATTGAACAAAGTAATAGGACATACATAAAGAATAGCAGATGGAACAAACAGAAGTAAAACCAATCCCTTTACCCCTGAATAACAGAATTAAAGAAGATGGTGACGTGGAGGGAAGGAAAAAGTAGGGAGGGGGAAAACCTGCACAAATGAAGAAAAACCAAAAGAAGAATATAGGTCTTACACAGACCCCTGGGAGATCAGACAATGAGAAAACAGATTCTGGAACACAGACAATGAAGAGTCCCCAGAATGACTGGCTACATGCAACAAACCCAGACATCAAGACATTAATGGAGAGAATTAAAAAAATTGAAGAGAGACAAGAGGAAAATAGGAAGGAGCTGTTGTCAGAAATGACAGCAGTAGAGAATACTGTGATGGAAATGAACAACAGACTAATAAGCATGGAAAGCAGAATCAGCCAAGCAGAAGAAAGAATCTCAGAGCTCGAAGACCAAAACACAGAACTAATCCAAACTGTCAAAATCATAGAAAAAAAGCTCAAAAAGACAAAACAAAACCTGCAAGAGATGAATGATCACTTCAAGAGACCAAACCTAAGAATAATTGGGCTTCCTGAGGCAGAAAGAGAAACAGAAGCCACACTGGAACAAACATTTCATGAAATCATTCAAGAAAACTTCCCTCATCTCATTAAGGATGAAAAAATTCAAACACAAGAGATTCAGAGAACCCCTGCAAGACAACAAACGAGAAGACCAACTCCCAGACACATAATAATCCGCCTAAACAAAGTAGCTATGAAAGGAAACATCCTAAAGGCAGCAGGAGAAAAAGGCCAGACTACCTACCAGAGAAAACCAATTAGAATAGTGGCAGATTTATCCACAGAAACCCTTCAGGCCAGGAGAGCCTGGAGCCCTATCTTCAAAGTTCTAAAAGAGAAACAATTTCAAGCAAGAATAACCTACCCAGCCAAACTTAGCTTCATTAGAGAGGGAAAATGGAAATCTTTTCCAGACATCCAATCCCTAAGAACCTACGCCACCACCAGACCACCTCTACAAGAAACACTTAAGAAAGTACTGAACACAGAAGAAAAAGAAAAAAGAACAACAGCATTCTTCACAAGAGTACAGGCAAAAGATTAAAAACACACATGAACCAACTCCAAAACCCAAAGAAAGACAACAAATAAACAGGATCAACTCTGTAAGAACCTTATGACAGGGATCAACTCTTGCATTTCAATTATTAGCCTAAATGTGAACGGACTAAATGCACCACTGAAATGACATAAATTGGCAAAGTGGATAAAATATCATCAGGCAACAATCTATTGTCTTCAAGAGACTCACCTCACTAGAAAGGACACCCACAGACTCAAAGTAAGAGGATGGGAAACAAACTTCCAGGCAAACGGAATACAAAAGAAAGGAGGAGTAGCCATCTTAATTTCAGACAAAATATCCTTCAAACTATTAAAAATCAAAAAAGATACAGAAGGCCACTACATAATGATAAAAGGCTCAATCCATCAACAAGAAATATCTATCCTAAACATATATGCACCCAATATAGGTGCACCAACTTTCATAAAGCAACTTCTTGGAAAACTAAAGAAAGATATTGACTCTAACACTATCATAACTGGGGACTTCAATACCACACTCACAACCCTAGACAGATCATCAGTACAAAAAATCAGCAAGGAGATCCAGAACCTCAATGTGACTTTGGACCAGATGGACTTAATTGATACCTACAGAACACTCCATCCAAAGACCACAGAATACACATTCTACTCATCACCACATGGAACATATTCTAAGATCAACCACATACTCGGCCATAAATCAAGTATAAGCAAATTTTAAAAGACCGAAATTCTACCAAACACCTTCTCGGACCACAGTGTGTTAAAAATAAACATTGACACCAACAAAGTCCCCCCAAAACCCACAAAGACATGGACACTAAACAGCGTGATGCTAAACTACTCCTGAGTCAATGATGAAATCAACACAGGGATCAAAAGATACCTGGAAACAAATGAAAATGAAGAAACATCTCACCAAAATCTCCGGGATGCCCTGAAAGCTGTAGTAAGGGGGAATTTTTATCCCTACAAACACACATGAAGAAAATGGAAGGATCAGAAATTCACAACCTAACAAGTCACCTAAAGAAGCTGGAAAAGACGGTACTGGGAAATTATGGGGGGGAGAGGATGGGATTAACAGTAGCTAATATCTATCTGAGACTGGGAAAACACCTCTTATCAACAGGGTGCCTGAATGAAATGTAATTGTACACCTAACCCTTAACTGTACCCCACAAAACGACAATAAAAAATACTGATTAATTTTAAAAAAGAAGCTGGAAAAGCAAGACCACAAAAACCCTAATTTCAGCAGAAGAATCCAGATCACCAAAATAAAAGCCCAAATCCTGGACATAGAAGACAAAAAGACAATACAAAAAATCATTGAAACAAAAAGCTGGTTCTTTGAAAGGGTAAACAATATTGATGGTCCCCTAGCTAGACTGACCAAGAAAAAACGAGAAAAAAACCAAATAAGCATAATCAGAAACACAAAAGATGAAGTCACATCTGACCCTGAAGAAATACAAAACATCATTAGAGACTACTACGTACACTTGTATGGAAACAACTTGAAAACCATAAGAAATGGAGGACTTTCTGACATCACACAACCTACCTAGGTTGGAACAAGAAGAAATTGAGACCCTAAATAGACCAATAAATATCAAGGAAATCGACTACGTAATAAGAAAACTTCCTACAAAAAAAAGCCCTGGTCCAGACGGCTTTCCAGCAGAATTCTACAAGACATTCAAGGAGGAGCTGATACCAATCCTACTGAAGGTATTCCAGGCGATTGAAAAAGATGGAACTCTCCCCAAATCATTTTATGAAGCCAACATCACATTGATACCCAAGCCAGGTAAAGATCCAACAAAGAAAGAGAACTACAGGCCAATATCTTTGATGAACATAGATGCTAAAATTCTCAACAAAATCCTAGCAAACCGAATTCAGCAATACATCTCAAAAATCATCCACCATGACCAAGTAGGCTTCATTCCTGGCATGCAAGGCTGTTTCAACATTCGTAAAACTATCAATGTAATTAAATACATCAACAGATGTCAAAACAAAAACCACAGGATCATATCATTAGATGCAGAAAATAGCTTTTGATAAAATCCAGCACCCCTTCTTGATAAAAACTCTTGAACATCCAGGCATACGGGGAACATACCTCTAAATAGTAAAAGCCATCTATGAGAAACCCACAGCCAACATACTCCTAAATGGACAAAAATTGGAACCAATTCCCCTGAAAACTGGAACAAGACAAGGATGCCCACTCTCTCCCCTCCTGTTCAACATAGTATTGGAAGTCCTGGCTAGAGCAATCAGAGAAGAGGAGGCAATCAGAGGTATTCAAATAGGAAATGAGGAAGTCAAGTTATCTCTCTATGCAGATAATATGATGGTGTACCTTGAAAACCCAAGAGAATCTGTCAAAGGCCTCCTTACATCGATAAAGGCCTTTGGCAAAGTCTCAGGATACAAAATAAATGTACAAAAGACAAATGCATTTCTCTACACCAATAATAAACAAACAGAAACCCAAATAAAAAACACAATTCCATTCACAATAGCCACAAAAAAAATGAAATACCTTGGCATCTTCCTAACCAGAGACGTGAAAGACCTTTACAATGAAAATTACAAAACACTGCTCAAAGAAATCAAAGCTGACACGAACAAGTGGAAAAATATCCCATGCTCATGGATCGGAAGAATCAACATTGTGAAGATGTCCATCTTACCTAAGGCAATCTACAAATTCAATGCAATACCCATTAAATTACCAACAACATTATTCTCAGACCTAGAAAAAACAACACAGGAATTCATATGGAAACACAAACATCCAAGAATAGCCAGAACAATCCTAAGCAAAAAAAACCAAAGCAGGTGGTATCACAATACCAGACTTCAAACTTTACTGTAAAGCTACAATCATCAAAACAGCTTGGTATTGGTACAGGAACAGGCATATAGATCAATGGAACAGAATTCAGATTCCAGAAGCAAAACCTCAATTTCTCAACCAACTCATCTTTGACAAAGCCTCCACCACCTACCACTGGGGACAGGAGAACCTATTCAGTAAATGGTGCTGGGAAAACTGGTTGACCACATGCAGAAGATTGAAACAGGACCCCTATCTATCCCCATGCACAAAGGTTAACTCCAAATGGATCAGAGACCTAAATGTAAAACCTCAAACCATAAGAACCTTAGAAAAGGAAGGAAATACTCTCATGGAAATCGGAACGGGCATCCAATTCCTGTACAAAACCCGAAACCCACAGGACTTAATAGAGAAGATAGACAAATGGGCCCTTATTAAACTGACAAGCTTCTGCAAAGCCAAAGAAACCATCAAGAGAGCAGGGAGACAGCCTACAGACTGGGAAAAAGTATTTGCCAACTCTAGGTCTGACAAAGGCTTAACATCCTGGATCTATAAGAAACTGAAACATACTGAAAAGAAGAAAACAAACAACCCCATTATAAAATGGGCAAAGATATGAACAGACACTTCATAAAAGAAGACATTCGAGCAGCCAACAAACACATGAAGAAATGCTCAACCTCACTAATCATCAGGGAGATGCAAATCAGAACCACACTGAGATACCACCTAACTCCAGTCAGAATGGCAATTATCAACAACTCAAAAAATAACAGCTGGTGGAGAGGTGTGGTGAAAAGGGAACACTTGTACACTGTTGGTGGGAGTGTAAGCTAGTGCAACCTCTGTGGAAAGCAGTGTGGCGATTCCTTAAAGCTCTAAAAATTGGCCTTCCATATGACCCTGCAATCCCCGTCCTGGGAATATACCCTGAAGAACACAAATCACTCTATAAAAAAGATACCTGCACACGTATGTTTATCACAGCATTGTTCACAATAGCAAGACCTGAAAACAACCATGCTGCCCATCAAAAGAGGACTGGATAAAAAAATGTGGTACATATACACGATGGAATACTACGCAGCCATAAAAAAGAACAAAATCATGAATTTCACAGCAACCTGGATGAAACTAGAGTCTATAATACTGAGTGACCTCTCACAGAAACAAAGATCAGAATATCACACGTTCTCACTCATATAATGGACCTTGAACATCCAATGTAATACTATAAGAAAATGACTGACGGTACTGGGAAATTATGGGGGGAGGATGGGATTGATGGTAGCAAATATCTGTCTGGGACTGGGAAAACACCTCTTATCAACTGGGTGCCCGGATGAAACGTAATTGTACACCTAGCCCTTAACTGTACCCCACAAAACCGTAATAAAAAATACTGATTAATTATAAAAATAAATAATAATAATAATAATTTGTCTTTTTTATGTTCCAACACAAGGCACCCACTCTGTCTCTTAAGAATTAATCTAAAACATTCACCACTACACACATGCACACACAGCACTCCTTGCCAATTTTTTTTCTATCATTTTATTTGCTGAAGAAAGTGGGTCAATCGTTCTGTCATTTAACTTGTTACCTCTGAAGGCTGATAAGATTTTAAATCAGTTCTTTGAGGAACAGTATTTTATAGTTGATGCCACATACTTCATACTGACTGCACTATGTCAGGTGGCACATAGTGATTGTCTCTTTTAGTGATGGTAAGATCAGTGAGACCACAAGGAGAGAATTTAATCATTTTTGTGTTTCTTCATCAAACTTCTACCTAGACCCAATGGTTTCATCTATTGATATCCTTGTTTGAATTGATATTGTACTAAGGAATGCATTGGTGACTTTCCTGTGTCAACATTCTGGCCATATTTATGGACTGGGATGATTTTGTAAGCACTTTTCCTTTGCCAGGCATGGTGGTGGCATATGCATGTATTCTCAGCTACTCAGGAGGCTAAGGCAGGATGATCTCTTGAGTCTAAGACTCTGGGAAAACAGAGAAACAGAGTTTTCCTTCAACTATGTCTATTAGATTACTCTAAATTCAGTGCATACAAAAAAGGCAGGATAAATTCTTCATTCATCCCCTAAAATTGTTGATTTTCAGAGTAAAGAGGGAATATGATCAAGTTACATTTGGTTGACCAATCTATCGGTTTTTTTGTTTTTGCTGTCTCCTCCTCCTTTTTCCTCTTCTTCCTCTTCCTCTTCTTCTTTCTCTTCATCCTCCTCCTTTCCCTTCATCCTCCTCCTTTCCCTTTTTTTCTCCTTCTTCTCCTCCCCATCCTCCTCCTTCTAGTATCAATTCTTGAGTATAAACTCATGAGATTTTTTTTTTTAGCATTTTTATTATGGAAGTTTTTGAAGGTAGAGACAATGTTCTCATCTTCAATAATAATATGTGACAAGTCATGTTTCATTCCTGCCCTTATAGTCTTCCTTGGATTATTTTTAACAAATCACTAGAAGTATATTATTTTATCCATAAATACTTCAATATGTATCTCTGAAGGATATGACTGTCTTCTTTTTAACACACCACATTGCCACTATTATTCCACAAAAGTTAACTATTTTTATATGTATTAAAATACTCAATCAAAGTTTAACTTTCCCAAATTGTCTCACGTATGTTTTTACAGTAACTTGAGAGTTTCTATGTGTTCAAAATATTTCCTTTAATTGCAATCATCATTCCTTATTATGTTGTTTCATATTTGGCAATGAAACTAGTCAAAGATCATATATGTCCTTTGACTTGTCACTGTTGGCAAGTCAAATTTTTTTTGCCTGAATTACTGCTTTATTAATTTTTTCTCATTTTAAAAAATTATAAAGATGTGGGGTACAATTCAGGGTTAACTATAAAAACATTGATTATGCAGGTACCCTTGTTGATGAGGTGTGCCTCTCCCTCCCCTAGTAGTTTTCCTCAACTGCCAATTCCACTTTCCCACAATGGTTTCCCACTACTGCCAATCCCTTTCTTATGGTATTATAATTGTTCAAAGTCCACTTATGAGTTAGAATATATGGTACTCTGTTCATTGTTTCTGTTATAGATCACAGAATATGATCGACTCTAAATCCATCCAAGTTGCTGCAAAGTTCATATGTTTGTCCTTCTTTATGGCTGCATGATATTCCACTGGGTATATGTACCACATTTTAAAAATCCAGTTTCAGTGGGAAGCATGGTTGGTTCTATGTTTTTGCTATTGTGAATAGAGCTGCAGCAAACATATGTGTGCAAGTATCTTTTTTGTAGAATGATTAGAATTCCTCCAGGTATATTGCCAGTAGAGGGATTGCTGGGTCATATGGAAGGTCAATTTACAGTTATTTCATAAATAACCACACTGTATTCTAAAGAGGCTGCATTACTTGCATTCCCACCAGCAGTGTAGAAGGGCTCCTTTTTCTCCACATCCTCACCAGCATCTGTTTGCTTTATTAATGATGCCCATTCTTACTGAAGCTAGGTGGTATCTCAGTGTGGTTTTGATTTGCATTTCTCTGATAATGAGTAAGGCTAAGCATTTTTTCATTTGTCTGTTGGCTGCCCATATATCTTCTATTGAGAAGTGTTTGTTTATGTCTTTTGCCCACTTTTTAGTGGGGCTACTTGCTTTTTTTTCCTTTTGGTGCATTTGAGTTCCTTGTAGACCCTAGATTTAGACCTTTGTTGGCAAATATCTTTTCCCATTATATGAACTGTCTCCCTGCTCTCTTGATGGTTTCTTTTGCTTTGCAGAAGCTCGTCAGTTTGATGAGGTCCCACTTGTGTGTCTTATTTCTTATGGTATGGGTACTTAAGTTTCTGATCAGGAATTGGTTGCATCCAATTTCTATAAGGATGTCTCTTGAATTTTCAGGCTTCTTATAGTTTGAGGTTTTATGTTTAGGTCTTTGACCCATTTAAAGTTAATTTTTGTGTATGGTGAGAGGTAGGGGTCCTGGAATTCAAATTGAATCCTCACACATATATTGACACAAACCTTAAACTATAAAAAATAAAAATAAGAAAAGAACAAGAGAGCAAAATAAACCACCAACAAAAACAAAATTGAAAGATGAACACTCATTCATTCACATACAGACATAAACAGAAAACAACAAACAAGAGAAGAAAGAAACAGAAAAAGAAATGGAAAAAAATTGGGGTGATACAGATCAAACCCTCACATACAGATTTACACACAAAAAGTAAAATATTTAAAAAATAGATGAACTAAGGCAAAATTTTTAAAAAATTAAAATAAATTAAAAATTAAAAAATGCTCTCTTGTGGCAGGCTCTGTAATTGTTCCTCTAATTTGGTCTCTCCTGCAGAACTTCCACCTCTTTCATTTTCTTTTCAGTGTCTGGAACAAGGAAAAATGAGGGGCAGTGGAGGTAGATGGGGCTGCAGTCCTCCCCTCCCACTCTTGTATGGTCAGGGAGATCTCCTCTGGTGTGGAGGTGTGGGATTGTCACTTCACCAGGTATGTTCCCAAGGGAGGTTCCCCAGCCAGGTCTATCCTAGGATTGAGTTCTTCTATTTCAACTGACATCCAGGCTTTGCCTGGGTTTGTCTCTTTCAGTCATGGCCCAACTGTGTGGATCTGATATTCAGATGATTGCTGGGGAGGAGAGGATTGCAGTGAGCCCCAGACTCACTGCTTATCTCTTTGGATTCTTTCCTTGCCCTTTTCTGGCCACAACATTTGTCCCACAACTGGTTCAGGGTAAGGGATGGGACTCCTGGGACTCAGCACTCAATCAGGTCCCTCTGAAGTTTGTGCTTTCAGGATATTCCATTTGGGTCACAATCAACCCCTGAGTACTTGATCTGTCAATCACAAAGATCGGGTCTGTTGCTCTGGTGAGCAAGTCAGAGCACTTTTCTGCCCCACCTTCAAGATGGTGGAGGGTGCCTCTCTTTTGCTCTTCCATAGGATTCTCCTTCTGGACTCCTTCCACAGCCTCTGCTGTCAGTGCCGCACCAGGTGCTGAAGTGGTGAGGCAAATCCTGGAATGAGCAGTCTCTCTTGCTGCAGTGGCAAGGCAGAGCCTGGGGTGGTAGTCTTTCCCCACCACTTCTTCACAGGAAAATTTCTGTCTGGTTAAAAAAAGCCACTTGGTTTCTATGACCAGGCAAGAACCAGGGACCAAGCAGAGAAGCTGCAGCACCAGCTGTTACACCAGGGCCCTGATCACTTGCTCCCAAGCTCCCACTTAGTCAGTCTCTCCCAGCATTTTCTTCCCAGGAAAGGTTTTGTTGACTAAAAAAAAAATTGGCACTTGGTCTCTGCATCCTGGGAATTGCTAGGATCCAAGTCCAGCAACTGTGGCACCAGCTACTGCACCAGGAGAGCCCTGGCTGCTAGTTCCCTATCTCTCAGCCAGTCAGTCACCCACATAGCCACTCACTCACCAATACACATAATTGTCCATACACTCACTCACACTGGGACTTGCATAGATGACTGGCTTGGCTGCCATCTTCCCAACTACTGGCTTGGCCGCCATCTTCCCAACTACCTCTACTTAAGATTTTAAAACCTCCTTGATAACGACCATCTCAATATATGGTTTGCTTTGAACAACATGTCAATAGAATTTATTCTGTGAAAATAATTTTCTTAAAGAACAAAATGTAATAATGGGACATATCAATCAAAATAGCAATAATTCTGTAACTTTATATGTTATACAATGTACTCACTGTCTCTTAAGTATTAATAAACAACACCCTCCACTATACACATATACACATAGCACCTTTGTCTTTTTATTTTCTATCATTTGAGTTGCTGAAGAAAGTGAGTCAGTAGTCCTGTCATTTAACCTGTTTCCTCTGTAAGTTGATACAATTCCAAATCAGTTCTTTGAGGAAGAGATTTATTAACAACTTCATGCATCCAGTATTAAGGTAAGAAGTATCGAAATTAAAGCCTATTTATTCATTTTACATTGAATTACTTCTCATATGAGTGTTTTGTAATCTCATAGACATTCTTCCCAGAATAAAGCCCATACACAAAAATTAGGCTCAGGATCACAATCCTCTTGGAGTGTATTCATTGACTTTATTTTAAAAATAAGTGACAATTTTCAAAAACTAATTTTTTATGTATGTGCTAGAAACTCCTTCATCTCATAAACTTGCAGCATATTTTAAAAAATACATTAACCTTACCAATTAAAAATTTGCCTAGAATGTTAACAAGCACAGGCACATTAAGCTGAAAACCTTTTTTTTTTTTTTTTTTTGAGTCAGAATCTCTGTTGCCCAGACTGGAGTGCCATTACACACTCACAACCACCCCAGTGTCGACCTGCTGGGCTCTGGCTATCCTTCTGCCTCAGCCTCCCAAGTAGCTGGAACTACAGGCATGTGCTACTATGCCCAGCTAATTTTTTATTTATTGTAGAAATGAGGTCTTGCCAAGTTGCCTGGGCTGGTCTTGAATCCACAGGATCAGGCAATCCACTTGTTTTGGCCTCCCAAAATGCTGGTATTATAGGCTGAGCCACCAAACCCAGGCTGAAAACCATTTTACTAAAGAGTTTTGGTTACAGTTCAAGAAAAAACAAGTTTTGTAAAACTGTACTGATAATCATTTTCCATTCTCTCAAGAAACATGACTTAAAAGCATGCTTATATATTTAAAAGGTAAGTAAGGATTTTATTGTAGAAACTAACTCAGGAGTCCACCAAATTCTATACAAATATCATGTGGAAAGATATCTTAAGTATGTGACTCCCATGAAACACCATAGTGTCTGTGATCGTGGTTGCCACTAGTCTTTCTTGTTTTGCTATTAAAAGGCTTTAATAAAGTGCCTAAATAAAATTCTTTATTTAAATTGACCAAGGTACAGTGGATCACTCCTGTAATTGCAGTACTTTGGCCAATGCAGGAGAACTGCTTGAGCCCAATAGTTAAAAAGGAGCATAAGCAACATAGTGGGATCTTGTCTCTACCATCAAAAAAAAAAAAAAAAAACACAAAAAAAACCAAAAAACTGAATATGGTGGTGTGTGCATGTGTTCCCAGCTACTTAGAAGGCTGGGGCAGGAGGATCACCTGAGCCCAGGAAGCTGAAATTGTAGTGAGCCAAGATTACACCAGTGTACTCTAGCCTGGGCAACAGAGTGAACGTCCAATAAATAAATAAATAAATAAGTAAATAAACTTAGTTAAATAATATTTTATAATACTTTTAAATTTTATTATAAAGATGTGGGTTGCAAGTCAGAATTAGGTGCATAAGTAGTCTACTTGCAGGTGAAGTTTGGGCCTTCAACTGGTCTTCACTTCCCTTGGTTTAGGATCAGGTACCCTTAGTTGTATTATATTATCCTTCCATCCCTTGACAGTGTCCCATGACTGCCAATCTCTTTTATAATACTGTGATAAATGTTCAGGGCTCAGTTATGAGTGAGAACATGTAGTATTCAATTTTTTGTTTCTGTGATAGATTACTAAGTATGATGAACTCTAAATCCATCCAAGTTGGTGTGAAGTGTATAATTCTGCCCTCCTTTATAGCTGAATATTACACCATCATTTATATAACTCACATTTTCTTTATCCAGTCCACTTTCAATGGACAGTAAGGTTGGTTCTATTTTTGATATTGTGAATAGTGCTGCAAAAAGCATGTGTATACAAATATCTTTTTTTGTAGAATGATTTGAGTTCCTCCAGAAATATTCCCAGGAGGTAGATTGATGGATTGCATGAAAGGCCAATTTCTAGTTCTTTTTAAAATTACCAAACTATTTTCCATAGAGTTTGAAGTAGTTTACACTCCCACCAAGAGTTCAGAAGCATTCTCTTTTCTCCACACCCTTGCCAGCATCATTTTAATTTATTTATTAATAATGGCCATCCTTACTGTAGTTAGATGGTATTTCAACATGGTTTTTTTTTCTTAATATTTTTTATTATGATATTGCAGGGTACAGTTAAGCTTTAGATACAAATATGCTTCATTCAGGCCCCCTTGTTGATAACAGTTGTCTCCCCATCCCCAGACAGATGTTTACTACTGTTAGTCCCATCCCCCTCCCTGTCCCCCATAGTTTCCTACCAAAGTCAGTCATTTTCTTATGTTAGTGTATTGGATGATCAAGGTCCACTATATGAGTGAGAACATGTGATACTCAGATCTTTGTTTCTGTGAGAGGTCACTCAGTATTACAGACTCTAGTCTATCCAGGTTGCTGTGAAATTAATGATTTTGTTCTTTTTTATGACTGCATAATATTCCATCGTGTATATGTACCACGTTTTTTTAATCCAATCCTCTTGATGGACAGCATGGTTGGTTCCAGGTTCTGGCTATTGTGAACAGTGCTGTGATAAACATTCATGTGCAGGTATCTTTTTGATAGAGTGATTTGAGTTCTTCAAGGTATATTCCCAGTAGGGGGAAAACAGGGTCCTATGGGAGGTTGATGTTTAGAGCTTTTAGGAATCACCACACTGCTTTCCACAGAGGTTACACTAGTTTACACTCCCACCAACAGTGTAGAAGTGTTCCCTTTTCACCACACCCTCTCCAACAACTGTTATTTTCTGTTATTGATAATTGCCATTCTGACTGGGGTTAGGTGGTATCTCAGTGTGGTTTTGATTTGCATCTCCCTGATGATTAGTGAGGTTGAGCATTTCTTCATGTGTCTGTTGGCTGCTCGGATGTTTTCCTTTGTGAAGTGTCTGTTCATGTCTTTTGCCCATTTTATAATGGGGTTGTTTTTTTTTTTTTTTTCAGCACATTTGAGTTCCTTGTAGATCCAAGATGTTAAACCTTTGTCAGACCTGGAGTTGGCAAATACGTTTTCCCAGTCTGTAGGCTGTCTCCCTGCTCTCTTGATGGTTTCTTTGACTTTGCAGAAGCTTGTCAGTTTAATGAGGTCCCACTTGTCTATCTTATTCCTTATGGCCTGTGGGTTTCAGTTTTTTTCAGGAATTGGATGCCATTTCCAATTTCCATGAGGGTATGTCCTTCATTTTCTAAGGTTATTATGGTTTGAGGTTTTACGTTTAGGTCTCTGATTCATTTGAAGTTAATATTTGTGTATGGGGATAGATAGGGGTCCTGTTTCAATCTTCTGCATGTGGTCAGCCAGTTTTCCCAGCACCATTTACTGAATAGGTTCTCCGCTCCCCAATGGTAGGTGGTGGAGTCTTTGTCAAAGATGAGTTGATTGAGAAATTGAGGTTTAGCTTCTGGAATCTCAATTCTGTTCCGTTGATCTATATGCTTGTTCCTATACCAATACCAAGCTGTTTTGATGATGTAGCTTTATAGTAAAGTTTGAAGTCTGGTAATGTGATACCGCCTGCTTTTTTTTTTTTTTGCTGAGGATTGTTCTGGCTATTTTTGGTCATTTGTGTTTCCATATGAATTCCTGTATTGTTTTTTCTACGTCTGAGAAGAATGCTGCTGGTAATTTGATAGGTATTGCATTGAATCTGTAGATTGCCTTAGGTAAGATGGACATCTTCACAATGTTGATTCTTCCAATCCATGAGCATGGGATATTTTTCTACTTGTTTGTGTCATCTTTGATTTCTTTGAAAGAGTTTTGTAGTTTTCATTGTAAAGGTCTTTCATGTCTCTGATTAGGAAGATCCCAAGGTATTTCAATTTTTTTGTGGCTATTGTGAATGGAATTGTGCTTTTCATTTGGGTTTCTGTTTGTTTATTATTGGTGTAAAGAAATGCGATTGTCTTTTGCACATTTATTTTATATCCTGAGACTTTGCCGAAGTCCTTTATCAGTGTAAGGAGGTTTTTGACAGATTCTCTTGGGTTTTCAAGGTACATGATCATATCATCTGCAAAGAGAGATAGCTTGACTTCCTCTTTTCCTATTTGGATACCCTTGATTGCCTTCTCTTGTCTTATTGCTCTAGTCAGAACTTCCAATACTATATTGAACAGGAGGGGTGAGAGTGGGCATTCTTGTCTTGTTTCAGTTTTCAGGGGAAATGGTTCCAATTTTTGTTCATTTAGGAGTATGCTGGCTGTGGGTTTCACGTAGATGGCTTTTACTGTTTTGAGGTATGTTCCCCATATGCCTATATGTTCGAGGATTTTTATCAAGAAGGAGTGCTGGATTTTATCAAAAGCTTTTTCTGCATCTAATGATATAATCATGTGGTTTTTGTTTTGACATCTATTGTTTTGTATTTAATTACATGTATGGTTTTACAAATGTTGAAACCGCCTTGCATCCCTGGGATGAAGGCTCTTTGGGCATGATGGATGATTTTTGATGTTTGTTGTTGAATCCGGTTTGCTAGGATTTTGTTGAGAATTTTAGCATCTATGTTCATCAAAGATATTGGCCTGTAGTTCTCTTTCTTTGTTGGATCTTTACCTGGCTTGGGTATCAATGTGATGTTAGCTTCATAAAATGATTTGGGGAGGGTTCCATCTTTCTCAATCGTCTGAAATACCTTCAGTAGGATTGGAATCAGCTCCTTCTTAAATGTCTTGTAGAATTCTGCTGGAAAGCCATCTAGTCCAGGGCTTTTTTTTGTAGGTAGTTTTCTTATTACATAGTCAATTTCCTTGTTATTGGTCTATTTAGGGTCTCAATTTCTTCATTTCAACCTAGGCCAATTGTGTGATGACAGAAAGTCCTCCATTTCCTTGAGGTTTTCAAGTTTGTTTCCATTCAAGTGTACATAGTAGTCTCTAATGATCTTTTGTATTTCTTCAGTGTCAGATGTGACTTCATCTTTTGCATTTCTGATTGTGCTTATCTGGGTTTTTTCTTTCTTTTTCTTGGTCAGTCTAGCCAGGGGACCATCGTTCTTCTTTATCCTTTCGAAGAACCAGCTTTTTGTTTCATTGATTTTTTGGTATTGTCTTTTTGTCTTCTATGTTCTGGATTTGGGCTTTCATTTTGGTGATCTGGATTCTTTTGCTGAAATTAGGCTTTTTGTGGTATTGCTTATCCAGCTTCTTTAGGTGGCTTGTTAGGCTGTTAATTTGTGCTCCTTCCATTTTCTTCACGTGTGTTTGTAGGGATAAAAATTCTCCACTTACTATAGCTTTCATGGCATCCCAGAGATTTTGGTAAGATGTTTCTTCATTTTCATTTGTTTCCAGGTATCTTTTATCACTGTTTTGATTTCATCATTGACCCAGGAGTTGTTTAGCATCATACTGTTTAGTGTCCATGTCTTTGTGGGTTTTGGGTGAACCTTATTGGTGTTAATGTTTATTTTTATACCGCAATGGTCCAAGAAGGTGCCTGGTAGAATTTCAGTCCTTTTAAATTTGCTTATGTTTGATTTATGGCCAATTATGTGGTCAATCTTAAATATGGTCCATGCAGTGATGAGTAGAATGTGTATTCTGTGGTCTTTCAATGGAGTGTTCTCTTGGTATCGATTAAGTCCATTTGGTCAAGAGTCATATTGAGGTTCCAGATCTCATTGCTGATTTTTTGTCCTGATGATCTGTCTATGGTTGTGAGTGGGGTATTAAAGTCCCAGTTATGATGGTGTTAGAGTCAGTATTTTTCTTTAGTTTTCCTAGGAGTTGTTTTTTAAAAGTTGGTGCACCTATGTTAGATGCATATATATTTAGGACAGATATTTCTTGTTGATGGATTCAACCTTTTATCATTATGTAGTGGCCCTCTGTATCTTTTTTTATTTTTGATAACTTATATAGTATTTTGTCTGAAATTAGGATCGTGACTCCTCCTTTCTTTTGTGTTCCATTCACCTGAAAATTTGTTTCCCATTCTCTTACTTTGAGTATGTTCACGTCTTTTCTAGTGAGATGGGTCTCTTGAAGGCAGTATATTGTTGCCTGGTGATATTTTATCCATTTTGCCATTCTATGTCTTTTCAGTGGTGCATTTAGTCCATTCATATTCAGGCTAATTATTGAAATGTGAGAGTTCATCCCTATCATAGAGTTCTTATAGAGTTGTTCTTCTACTTGGTTTATTGTCTTTCTTTTGGTTTGGGGGTTGGTTCATGTGTATTTTATTCTTTTTCCTGTACTCTTGTGAAGAACGTTCTTCCCCCCCCCCCTTTTCTTCTGTGTTTAGTACTTTCTGAAGTGTTTCATGTAGAGGTGGTTTGGTAGCAGCGTAAATTCTTAGGGATTGGATATCTGGTAAAGATTTTAATTCTCCCTCGCTGATGAAGCTTAATCTGGCTGGGTACATTATTCTTGGTTGAAATTGTTTATCTTTTAGGACTTTGAAGATAGGGCTCCAAATTCTCCTAGCCTGCAGGGTTTCTGTAGATAAATCTGCTGTTATTCTAATTTGTTTTCCATGGTATGTGATCTGGCCTTTTTCTCTTGCTGCCTTTAAGATTTTTTTATGCCTACTTTTTTAGGCAAATTATTATGTGTCTAGGAGTTTGTCTTCTCATTTGTTGTCCTGCAGGGTTCTCTGAATCTCTTGTGTTTGAATTTTTGCATCATTGATTAGATAAGGAAAGTTTTCTTGAATGATCTCATGGAAGGTTTGTTCCAGTGTGGTCTGTCTCTCTTTCTGCCTAGGAAGGCAAATTACTCTTAGATTTGGTCTCTTGAAGTAATCGCTCATCTCTTGAAGGTTTTTTCCTGTCTTTTTGAGCTTTTTTCCTGTGTTTTTAAGAGTTTGGATTAGTTCTATATTTTGGTCCTCAAGCTCTGAGATTCTTTCTTCTGCATGGGTAATTCTGCTTTCCATGCTTATCAGTTTGTTATTTATTTCATTCACAGTATTCTTTATTACTGTTATCTCAGATATCAGCTCCTTTCTAGTTTCTTCTCGACTCTCCTCAGTTCTTTTTAATCTCTCCATTAATGTCTTGATATGTAGGTTTGTAGTTTGAGACCATTCATTCTGGGGGCTCTTCATTGTTTGCATTCCAAAGTCAATTTTCTCGTTGTCTGCCCTCCCAGGGGTCTGGGAGAGACCCATATTCTTCTTTTGGTTTTTCTTCATTTGTGTAGATTTTTCTCTCTCTCCCCCTTTTCCCTCCCCTTCTTTAATTCTGTTTTTCAGGGAAGGTGTGATTAGTTTTGTTTCACTTGTATAATCTCCTCTTCTTCCTTATGAGGGTCCTCTGACTTTGTTCACTTTTGAGGTTGGAGTGTGGGCTGCAGGCTATACTTTTCACAGTTTTGAGGTTTAATTGAGAGGGAGACTGTGATTTAGAATCTATATACTGATTACAGCATCCACCAACAGGTGTATGAGGACACTGGAACCTATTTCCTACTGCCTTACAATCTGTCTGTGCAGCAGGGTGTCGCTTGGGTCCCTGGAGCAAAAGGAGGTACAAAGGAGGAAAATAATGAAGGGGAGGTCAATAGGAAGTTAGAAAGAGAGAAGAGTGAGAGGGAAAACAGACATACATACCAACTAACAGGTGAAAAAGAGACACAAGGCTGGAGAGCAGTGAAAAAAAAAAACACAGAAGGAAAATTCCCTAAAGAATACTGGTAGCTACACAGAGACAGACCAATAAGATCATGAAACAGATAGTGTAACTTAGAAAGCAAACAATAGTGAGCAAAACATAGTCAGAATGATTAAACCAAAGGTCAAAATAAGAGATCAGACTAGTTCTGTAATCTTTCATTAGTGGCTAAAGTCACTTGAGCTCTGGTCTCCAGCCTCTCCCCTTTGTTTTTGTTGCAGGCAGCTAGCCTGCTGCCTGGGAGGTCTGCGACTCTTAGTTGTCTCAGTCTTTTCAGCATAGGGGAGGGGCTTTGTCTCCTGTTTAATGACATCACCATGGGAACTGAGGTGAAGGCTCTGATAGGTGGGTGGGGCAATGCAAATCTGCCTGGAGAATGGTGGAGGTAGTAGCTTAGTTTCTCTTTTAGGGATGCTTGTCTGGGTCTCTGGGCAACAGTCACTAGGATCAGCTGCACAGCTGGGTGCTGGATCCAGGGTGTCACCAGCAGACTGGGGTGGAGGAGAGGGTCGGGCGTTCCCTCCTTTGGAGATGGAAGTCTCCAATCAGTACCTTACACAAGCTTGGGGTTCTGTTCCCTTACACAAGCTTGAGGGCGCACACTGAGTGCCTCAGCCAGGGTGGGCCTGGGGCTCTAGAGCTCCAAAGCTCCAAAGGGAAGGTGGTGGCCCTGGGTCCCTCACAGGGCACTTCAGCCAGAAATGGGACCAGTATCTCTGAGGGGCAGGCACCCAGAGCCTCTCTGGGTGACCAGCAGTTTGGTGCTGGGTGCTGGGCAAGATGATGTAGCCAGGGAGGGAGCTGAGACCTGGGACTCCTGAGCAGGTGGGAGTGGAGCAGCCGCAGCTGCAGGCCACAATATCTGGTCCTGCGTGGGACCAAAGGTCCCTGGGCCTTGTACCAGTGCAGCTGGCAGTGGGTAGGTGGCTGCAGGAAGAAAAGTAAGAGTCTTTTTGGGAACTCACGTTCAGAGAGTTTCACAAATCTACCTATGCTATCGCCATCTTACCGGAACCTCCCTCAGCATGGTTTTGATTTGTGTTTCTCTGAAGATTAGTGAGACTGAGCATTTTTCATGTATCTGTTGGGTGTTCATATGTCATCTTTTGAGAAGTTAAGCCTTTTTTTTTTTGTTTTGCTTTTATTTTAAAATGTGGGATACAATTCAGGGTTAGGTATACAAGTGTTCATTATGGAGGTACTCTTGTTGATGAGGTGTTCCCACTTCTTCTGGCAGTTTCCCACTACTACCAATTCTGTCTCCAATTCCCAGCAGTTTTTTACTACTGCCAATCCTTTTCTTATAGTATTTCAATAATTATTCAAGGTCCGCTTATGAGTGAGAACATGTGATTCTCAGTTCTTTGTTTCTTTGATAGATCACTCAGTATTCTAGGCTTTAAGTCCATCCAAGTTATTGTGAAGTTCATAATTTTGTTCCTCTTTATGTCTGGGTAATATTCTATCATGTATATGTACCACATTTTTTTACCCAGTCCTCTTTCAGTGGGCAGCATGGGTTGTTCCGTGTTTTTGCTATTGTGAATAATGTTGCAATAATTATGCATGTGCAGGTATCTTTTTCATAAAGTGATTTGAGTTCCTCCAGGTATATTTCTGGTAGAGGAATTGTGGGGTTGTGAAGGTCAATTTTTAGATCTTTTAGGAATCACCAAACTGTTTTCCACAGAAGTTGTACTAGTTTACACTCCCCAAAACAGTATAGAAGTGTTCCACTGGGTATAAAATAAATATGCAAAAGACAGTCACATTCCTATACAACAACTATAAACAAACAGAAACTCAAATAAAGAGCCCTGTGCCATTCACAATAGCCACACACACACAAAATGAAATACCTTGGCATCATCCTAACTTGAGACATGAAAGGACTTTACAACAAAAACTACAAAACACTACTTAAAGAAATAATAGATGACCCAGACAAATGAAAAAATATTCCATGCTCATGAACTGGAAGAATTATCATTTTTAAGAAGATCATCCTATCCAAGGCTACTGCAGATTTAGCATAATACCCATTAAATACCAACATCATTCTTCTCAAACTTGGAAATGACAATGCAGAAATTCATGTGGAAAAAACATAAATGACCACAAATAACCAAAACAATTCTCAGCCAAAAAAAAAACCAAAAACTGACTTAAAGCTCCCAGACTTTATCATTATTATTATTATTATTGATGTAATATGATTTCTTTTTTAAAAAAAATTTTTATTATAAAATTGTGGGGTACAGTTAAGGGTTAGGTATACAAATGTGCATCGTTCAGACACTCTTGTTAATAAGGGGTGTCTCCCCATCCCCAGACAGATATTGACTATTGTTAGTCCCACCTCCCTTCCTCTCCCTACTCCCACCCATAGTTTCCCACCACTGTCAGTCCTTTTCTTATAGTATTATGATAGATGTTCAAGGTCCACTATATGAGTGAGAACATGTGATACTCAGATCTTTGTTTCTGTGAGAGATTATTCTTTATTATAGACTCTAGTTCCATCCAAGTTGCTGCAAAATCCATGATTTTGTTCTTTTTTATGGCTGCGTATTATTCCATCATGTATATGTACCAGGTTTTTAAAACCCAGTCCTCTTTTGATGGACAGCATGGTTGGTTCCAGGTTCTTGCTATTATGAACAATGCTGTGATAAACATTCATGTGCAGGTATGTTTTTGATAAGGGTGATTTGAGTTCTTCAGGGTATATTCCCAGTAAGGGGATTACAGGGTCATATGGAGGTTGATATTTAGAGCTTTTAGGAATAGCCACACTGCTTTCCACAGAGGTTGCACTAGTTTACACTCCCACCAACAGTGTAGAAGAGTTCCCTTTTCACCACATTCTCTCCAGCATCTGCTGTTTTTTGAGTTATTGATGCTGATTGGAGTTAGGTGGTATCTCAGTGTAGTTTTAATTTGCATTTCCTTGATGACTACTGAGGTTGAACATTTCTTCATGTGTCTGTTGGCCATTCAAATGTCTTCCTTTGAGAAGTGTCTGTTTGGCCAGGCTTGGTGACTACCTGTAATCTTGCGCTTTGGGAGGCTGAGGTGAGTGAATTGCCTGAGTCCGTGTGTTTGGGAAGTGTCTGTTCATATCTTTTGCCCACTTTGTAATGTTTTTTTTTCTTTCTAGCACATTTGAGTTCCTTGTAGATCCAAGATATTACGCCTTTGTCAGATCTGGAGTTGGCAAATACCTTTTCCCAGTCTGTAGGCTGTCTCCCTGCTCTCTTAATGATTTCTTTGGCTTTGTAGAAGCTGGTCAGTTTAATGAGTTCCCACTTGTCTATCCTATCTCTTATGACCTGTGCATTTCAGGTATTGCTGAGGAATTGAATGCCAGTTCCAATTTCCATATGGGTGTGTCCTGCATTTTCTAAGGTTTTTATGGTTTGAGTTTTACATTTAGGTCTCTGATTCATTTAGAGTTGATTCTTGTGTATGGGTATAGATAGGGGTCTTGTTTGAGTCTTCTGCATGTGATCAGCCAGTTTTCCCAGCACCATTTATTGAATAGGTTCTCCTCTCCCCAGTGGTGAAGGCTTTGTCAAAGATAAGTGGTTGAGAAATTGAGGTTTTTCTTCTGGAATCTCAATTCTATTCCATTTGTCTATATGCCTGTTCCAGTACCAAGCTGTTTTGATTATTGTAGCTTTATAGTAAAGTTTGAAGTTACCAGAGTTTATTATAACGCTCCCAGCTACTAAAGCTACTAAAACCAAAACAACCTGGTATTGATAAAGAACAAGTATACAGACCAATGGTAAAGGATAGAGATTTCAGAGATAAAGCCACAATTTCTCAACCAACTCATCTTTGACAAAGCCTCCACCTTCAATCAATAATAAACAATCATCACCACTCTCTAATTGTGGAACTTTGTTGTTTTATTAGCTTATTTTTAAAAATTTATGTGATTTTAAAGATGTGTTTCAGTGGTGATTGTACAGGTAAAGTTTGGATCTGCCTTTTGTCCCCACTTTGCCTGGTTTGACATTAGGTACCCTTATTAATGTTATATCCCTCCAGCTCCCCTGCAGTTTCCAGCCACTACCAATTTCTTTTTTTAGTATGGTAAATGTTCAGTGTCTGCTTATGAATGAGAACATATGGTACTCAATTCTTTGTTTCTGTGATAAATCATTGAGTTTTGTAGACTCCGAATTCATCCAAGTTGCTACAAAATTCATAATTTTGTTCTTCCTTTTAGCTGTGTACTATTCCATCATGTATGTGTACTACATTTTTTTCATTCAGTCCTGCTTTGTTGGGCAGCACTGTTAGGTCCGTGTTTTTACTGTTTTAAATAGTTGTAATTGCAGAACATTTTAATCACCTTAGAAAGAAAACCAATATCCATTAGCAATTCCCATTAGGTTTTGAGGTTTTCTTTTTTGTCCCTCAACAAGATTCCCCAGCTGCATCTTGTATATGCCAGGTACGAGACCTTGAATTTCATTCCTTTAAGGAGTCTTGGACATGAAGATGAGAGTGAGAAATCACAATTTGGGCACTGGTAGTGCTTATTCTAATTCCTATACACCAACAATAAACAGACAGAAAACCAAATAAAAACCATAATCCTATTCACAATAACCACACACAAAAAGATAATAACTATCATCTTTCTAATAAGAGAAGTGAATGAACTTTACAATGAATACAACAAAACACTGCTCAAAGATATTTAAGGCACCCACAAATGAAAAAAATATTATATGCTCATGGATTGGAAAAATTAACAATGTTAAAGATGCACATCCTACTAAAGGCAACCTATAGATTCAATGCAATACTTATTAAATTACCAACATCATTCTTCTCAGACCTGAAAATGACAATACAGAAATTCATATGGAAACATAAACAACCATGAATAGCTGAAGCAATCCTTAGCAAAAGAAATAAAGCAGGAGACATCACACTTCCAGACTTCAAACTCTACTATAAGCTATAATAATCAAAACAGCCTGGTATTGGTAAAGGAACAGTCATATAAACCAAAGGAAGAGGATAGAGAAATGAAACTAAAACCTCATTTCTCACCCAACTCATCTTCAACAGTCTCCTCCAACAGCCAATGGGGAGAAAAGCACCTATTCAGTAACTGGTGCTGGGAAAACTGGCAAACAACATAAAAAAGAATGACTCAGGACCCCTACCTATCTCTATATACAAAAATCAACTCTAAGTTGATCAAAGATCTAAATGTAAAACCTCAAATTATATTTGAGGTTTTATATATATATAGAATTCTAGAAGAAAACATAGGAAACACTCTTATGGAAATTGGAATAGGCAACCAATTCCTAATCACCTCGTCAAAGGTAAGTGCCTTAAAAGATAAGATAGACAGGTGAAACTTGTATCAAACTGCATAGCTTCTGCAAAGTAAAAGAAACCATTAAGAGAGTGGGGAAGTTGGGCTCAGTGGCTCAGCCTATAATCCCGCACCTTGGGAGGCTGAGGTGAGTGGATTGCCTGAGCCCGCGGGTTTGAGACCCACCTGGACAACTTGGTGAGACCTCATCTCTACAATAAATCAAAAAATTAGCCGGGTGTGGTAGTGCGCACCTGTAATTCCAGCTACTTGGAAGGCTGAGGCAGAAGGATCACCAGAGCCCAGCAGGTTGAGGCTGCGGTGGCTGGGAGCAGCCACTGTACTCAAGTCTGGGTGACAGAGTGAGACTCCAACTCAAAAAAAAAAAAAAAAAAAAAGCAGGAGACAGTCCACAGAATGAGAAAAAATATTTGCCAACTGTAAATCTGACAAAAGCCTAATATCCAGCATCTGAAAGGGACTCAAACATGCCAAAAGGAAACAACAACAAACAAACAAAAAACTCCAGCTCTATTAAAAAGTAGGCTAAAGAGTTGAATGGACAATTATCCATAAAAAACATATGAACAGCCAACAGATACATGAAAAAATGCTTAGTCTCACTAATAATCAAAGAAATGCAAATTAACCCCCCACTGAGAGACCACCTAACTCCAGTCAATATGGCCATAATCAGTAACTCAAATATAGCAGATGCTGGAGAGGATGTGGGTAAATGGAATCCTTCTACACTTTTGGTGGGAGTGTAAATTGGTACAACCTCTGTGGGAAACAGTGTGGTGATTTTGAAAATATCTCAAAAATAGCCAGGCTTGGTGGCTCAGCCTGTAATCCCGCACCTTTGGGAGGCTGAGGTGAGTGAATTGCCTGAGCCTGCAGGTTTGAGACCCACCTGGGCAGCAAGACCTCATCTCTACAATAAATCAAAAAATCAGCCAGGTGTGGTAGTGCATGCCTGTAGTTCTGGCTACTTGGAAGGCTGAGGTGGAAGGATCACCGGAGCCCAGCAGGTCGAGGCTGCGGTAGCCGGGAGCAGCCAATGCACTCCAGTCTGGGCGACAGAGTGAGACTCCAACTCAAAAAATAAATAAATAGAATAAAATAAAATATCTCAAAATTGACCTCCCGTATGACTCCACAATACCGCCTTCTGGGAATATCCCCAGAGAAGCTCAGTTCACTCTATGAAAAAGATACCAGCATGTGCATGTTTATTGCAGCATTGTTCACAATACCAAATACATGGAACTAACTGTACCACCCATTGATAGTGGATAGAGAAAATGTGGTATCTTTACATGATGGAATATTTTGCAGCTATAAAGAAAAAAATTATGAAATTTGCAGCAACTTGGATGGAATTAGAGTCTATAATACTCAGTGAATTCCTCAAGAAGAAAAAACTGAGTGCCACATTTACTCACTCATAAATGAACCCCGAACATTATCATAATACTATAAGAAGGGAATTGGCAGTGGTGGGACACTGCCAGGGGAGGGACACTGGGGAACGTAACATCAAAAATGGTACCCACATTTTACCTGTATTATGACCACTTATATACACAATGCTAAATTGTACCCAACATCTTTAAAATAAAAGAACAAAATAAATAAGTAAAATGTATATTTTAATATTTTTCACACAAAAAAGGAAAACATTATGGTTTTATTTTTTTAATTTTAATTTTAATTTTTTTTACTTAAATATAAAGTCTATTCATCTGACACTTAAAATAAATATATTGTAATACTTTTAAATATACTTATTTGGAGTATATTTCAAATAAGATTAATGACTAAACGGGATGCACACTTGCATTATTGTCACTGAATATCATGCTGGATGTTTTGATTTTAAAAAAGGCAGACAGAATTTGCTGAAAGTAGACCTGCACAACAAGAAATGATATAGAAATACATTAGGCTAAAAGAAAATTACATTAAATGGTATTTTCCATGCAAAACATGAAATAAAAAGCCTGAAGGTAGTAAGACACTAATTGATATTAAAAGGAAGAGATTACTTTATAAACACTAGGAGTTTAAGAGGGAAATATTTCTTCAGATTCTACAGATATTAAGAGAAAATATTATGAACTTCTTTTTTTTTTCTTGAGTTGGAGTCTCACTCTTGTCATCTAGGCTGGAGTGCAGTGGTCGCTCTCAGCCACTATAGCCTTGACCTGCTGGGCTCTGGCGATCCTTCTGCCTCAGCCTTCCAAGTAGCTGGAACTACAGGTGCACACTACCATGCCCAGCTAATTTTTGATTTATTGTAGAGTTGAGGTCTCACCAAGTGGGAGTGTAAACTGGTACAACCTCTGTGGGAAACAGTGTGGTGTTTCCAATTCATTCAAAATCTCAAATAAGCCAGGCTCAGTGGGTCAGCCTGTAATTCCATGCCTTAGGAGGCTGAGGTGAGTTGATTGCCTGAGTCTGTGGATTCAAGACCCACCTGGGCAACTTGGTGAGACTTCATCTCTACAATAAATCAAAAAATTAGCTGGGTGTGGTAGTGCACACCTGTATTTCCAGCTTCTTGGAAGGTTCAGGCAGAAGGATCACCAGAGCCCAGCAGATCGAGGCTGCAGTGGCCAGGAGTGCCACTGCACTCCAGTCTGGGTGACAGAGTGAGACTCCAACTCAAACAAAACAAAACAAAAACCCTGAAATAAAATGGTCAAGATTTCAAATTCTTTAATGGTCAAATTTTAATTCAGAAAGTATTTTTCAAAATTAATTCAGAAAGTATTTTTATGATACATTTTTCTTGCAAAGTATAAAAAATAGTAATTTTGTAACCTTATATGGAGCATTTATAAAAATAACACCTAAAATACTAGTAGTACAAGACAGATTTATCTCCAAGATGTAAAGAAGACATTTTATTCCACAATATCTTTTTTTTTTCTTTTAAAGATGTTGGGTACAATTCAGGAATAGGTAGAATAGGTACATAAGTGGTCACTGTATAGGTAATATTTGGACTTCACTTTGGTCCCCATTTTTCCTGGTTTTGAAGTCAGATACTCTTATTGATGTCATGTGCATCTCTTGCCTCCCCTGGAAGTGTTCCACTGCTGTCAACTCCTTTCTTATAGTATTTTGACAAATGTTCAGGGTATAATTTTGTGTGAGAACATGTGGAACTCAGATCTTTTTTTCTGTGGCAGATCAATTAGTATTATAGACTCTAGATCCATCCAAGTTGCTGGAAAGTTCATAACTGTGTCCTTAGTTATGACTTTAATAATCCATAATGTATATGTACATTTATTTTGTTCAGTCCAGTTTTGATTGGGCAATGTGGTTGGCTCCATGTTTTTGCTAATGTGACTAATGCTGCAATAAACATGTGAATGCAGGTGTCTTTTTTATAGAATGTTTTGTGAACCACCAGGTATATTCCCAAAAGGAGGATTCCTTGACCATATGAAAAGCCAACTTTTAGGTATTTTGAAGTAGCCACACTGATTTCTGCAGAGGTTGTAGTAGTTTACATTCCCACCGACAGTATAGAAGCATACCCTTACCCTGTATCCTCTCTGGCATCTGTTTTTTGTTTTGTTTTGTTTTTTAGTTATTGATGATGGCCATCCTGACTGGAGTTACGTAGTATCTCAGGGTGATTTTATTTGCATTTTTTGATAATTAGTGAGGCAGAGCACTTTTTAAATATATCTGTTGGCTGCTCATCTTTAGGGAGTGTCAGTTCATAAATTTTGCCCACTTTTGGAGAAGGACACTTATTTATTTCCTTTGAGTGTGATTTTGATCCATGTCAATCCTGGATTTAAGGCCTCTGTCATATAACCAGTTGGTAAAAATTTTTTGCATTCTGTGGGCAGTCTTTCTCTTGTGTTTTTTTTTTCTTTATAGAAGATTTTCAGTTGGATGAAATTCCACTTCTCTATCTTTTCTCAAATGGCATGATAATTTGGGGTTTTGATCAAGAATTGGCTGCCTATTCCAATTTCTGTAAGGGTGTATCCTGCCTTTTCTAAGATTCTTAGGGTTTGAGGTTTTATGCTTAGGTCTTTGCTCAATATAGAGTTCATTTTTGCATATGGTCATAGGTAGTAGTACTGTTTCATTCTCTGTAAGGTGTCAGCCAGCTTTTCCAGCACCATTTAGGTTATCCTCTCCTGAAGGTTAGTTGGTGGAGGATTGGTTGAAGATAAATTCTTTGAAAAATTGAAGTTTTGCTTCCAGAATTGTTATCCCATTCTTTTGATTCTTGTTCCAATACCAGGCTGTTTTGATTACTGCAGGCTTATAGTAAAGTTTGAAGTCTGGAAGTATGATATCTCTTGCTTTGTTTCCTTTTCTGAGGATTGTTTGACTATTTGTGGTTGTTTATGTTTTCACATGAATTTCTGTATTGTCATTTACAAGTCTGAGAGGAATGATGTTGGTAATTTAATGGGTATTGCGTTTAAATCGTAGATTGCCCTTGATAGGATGGACATCTTAACAATTTTGATTCTTCATATCCATAACATGGAATATTTGCCATTTGTCTACTTGGATTTCTTTGAACATAATACTGTGATGGAAATAAATGATAAACTAATAAGCTTGGAAAGCAGAATTAGTGAAGCAGAAAAAACAATCTCATAGCTTGAAGACCAAAATACAGAACTAACCCAAACTGTCAAAAACGTAGAAAAGAAGCTGAAAAAGACAGAAAAGACCTTCCAGAGATGAATGATTACTTCAAGAGACTGAACCTAAGAGTAATTGGACTTCCTGAGGCTGAAAGAGAGATAGAGTCCACTCTGGAACAAACATTCCTTGAGATTATTCAAGAAAAACTTTCCTCATCTCATCAGTGATGTGAAAATTCAAACATGAGAGATTCAGAGAACCCGGGCAGCACAACAAATGAGAAGACCAACTCCCAGACACATAATAATTCACCTAAACAAAGTAGGTACAAAAGAAAAAATTCTAAAGGCAGCAAGAGGAAAGGTCAGACTACCTATCAGGAAAGACCAATTAGAATAGCAGCAGATTTATTTACAGAAACCCTTCAGGCTAGGAGAGCTTGGAGCCCAATCTTCAAAGTTCTCAAAGATAAATAATTTCCACCAAGCATAACATAGCCAGCCAAGCAAAGCTTCATCAGTGAGGAAGAATTAAAATCTTACCTGGACATCCAATTCATAAGAAACTATGCAGCCTCCAGACTACCTCTACAAGAAATACTTAAGAAAGTATTAAACACAGAAGAAAAGGAGAAAAGAATGACAATGCTCTACACAAGTGTTCAGGGAAAAGATGGAAAACACACAAGAATCAACCCCCAAACCAAAGGAAAGACAACAAATAAACAGGAACAACAACTCTGTAAGAACTGTATGATGGAAGAATCACCACATTTTAATAATAAGCCTGAATGTGAATGGGCTAAATGCACCACTAAAAAGACACAGAGTGGTGGACTGGGTAAGAAACCAAGACCCTGTTATTTGCTGCATCAGGAGACTCATCTCACTACAGGGGAAGCACACAGACTCAAAGTTAAAGAATGGAAAACAAGTTTACAGGTCAGTGGATCATATAAGAAGGCAGGAGTTGCAATATTAATATCAGACAAAATAACATTTAAACTGTCAAAAATTTAAGAAGATACAAAAGGACACTACATAATGATAAAAGGTTTAATCCATCAACAAGAAATATTCATCCTAAACATACAGGATGAATATGCCAACAAAGGAGCATCAGTATTTATAAAACAACTACTAAATAAACTGAAAAAAGATATTGACTCTAGCACTATTATAGCAGGGACTTAAATACCCCACTGACAATTCTAGACAGATCATCAAGGCAAAAAATCAACAAGAAGATTCAGAACCTACACTTGACACTTGACCAAATGGACTTAGAGGAGGACAAGAAGCAGCTGATACCAATCCTATTGAAAGTATTCCAGGCAATTGAGAAAGAGGACATTCTTCCCAAATCCTTTTACAAAGATAAATTACATTGATACCCAGACCAGGTAAATATTCAACAAAGAAAGAGAACTATAGGCCAGTATACCTTATGAATATAGATGCAAAAATCCTCAACAAGATCCTAGCCAATCAGATCCAAAAACACATCTCAAATATCATCCACCATGACCAAGAAGGCTTCATCCCCAGGACACAGGACTGGTTCAACATTCACAAAACCATAAATGTCATTAAATACATCAATAGATGTAAAAGCAAGAACCACATATCTCATTAGATGCAGAAAAAGCTTTTGCTAAAATCTAGCATCCCTTCTTGATAAAAATCCTTAAACATCTAGGTATAGACGAAACCTACCACAAAATAGTAAGTGCCATGTACGACAAACCCACAGCTAGCAGCTAGCATATTAATAAATGGTCAGAAACTAGAACTATTTCCCCTGAAAACTGGAACAAGACAAGTTTGTCCACTCTCATCCCTCTTGTTCAATATTGTGTTGGAAGTCCTAGCTCAGGCAATTAGATAAGAAAAGGAAATCAGGGGTATCCAAATAGGAAAAGAGGAAGTCAAGATATCCCTCTTTGCTGATGATATGATCCTATTCCTTGAAAATCCAAGAAAATCTGGATACAACTGATAAAGGACTTTGGGAAGGTCAAAGGATACAAAATAAATGTGCAAAAGACAGTTGCATTTCTCTAAACCAACAACAATCAGGTAGAGACCCAAATAAAAAGCACAATCCCACTCACAATAGCCACCAAAAAAATGAAATACCTCAGCATCTTCCTAACCAGAGAGGGAAAGACGTTTACAATGAGAACTACAAAACACTGCTCAAAGAAATTCAAGAAGAAACAAACAAATGGAAAAATATCCCATGCTCATGGATAGGAAGACTCAACATTGTTAAGATGTCCATCCTACCAAAGGCAATCTACAGATTCAATGCAATACCCCTTAAGTTACCAACATCATTATTCTCAGACCTGGAAATGACAATACAGAAATTCATATGGAAACATAAATGACCACAAATGGGCAAAACAATCCTTAGCAAAAGAAACAAAGTGGGAGGTATCACACTTCCAGACTTCAAACATTACTATAAGGCTACCATAATCAAAACAGCCTGGTATTGGTACAAGAACAGGCATACAGACCAATGGAACAGAACAGAGATTTTGGAAGCAAAGCCTCAATTTCTTAACCGACTCATATTTGACAAAGCCTCCAATAACAATCACTGGGGAGAGGAGAACCTATTCAGTAAATGGTACTGGGAAAACTGGCTGAACACATGCAGAAGTTTGAAACAGGACCTCTATCTATCACCACACACAAAAATTAACTCTAAATGGATCAAAGACCTAAATATAAAACCTCAAACTGTATGAACCTTAGAAAATGCAGGAAACACTGTTATGGAAGTTGGAACTGGCAACCAATTCCTGATCAAAACCTGAAGTGCCCAGGACATAAGAGAGAAGATAGACAAGTGGGACCTCATTAAACTGACAAGCTTCTGCAGAGCCAAAGAAACCATCAAGAGAGCAGGGAGACCACCCAAGAATGGGGAAAAAAAAATTCCAACTGTATATATGACAAAAGCCTAATATTAGGACCTACAAGGAACTCAAATGCACCAAAAGAAAAAAAACAAACAGCCCCAGAACTTCCGGCAAGATGGTGACGTGGCAGTTCGGTCTGTGAGACGCTCCACTGGGGAGATCACAAAGAGACTCTGGTTCTCTCCCCAGAAGCTGTAGATCCCATCGTCGGCAGCCTGCTCTTCACACAGAGCTCGGCAGTAGACTTCACAGAGGCATCACTGCACTTTGGGCAGCTGCTGTGGCTGCCACTGTTGCTGTGACTGGCAGCCATTCCACATTGCACCACCAGTGCCTGAGGTGAGCTGCTGCCACCAAAGCAGCCATTACATATCACAAGGCCTGTGCCTGAGGCAATCCATGACTTCAGACCTTGAAGCCCCTGCGAGCAAGATCTGCTGAGGTCTACTACCACTGGACGTCCTGCCAGGTCATGGGTCTCCTGTGTGCCTTCAGGCAACATCTCCCTCCCCTTAGGGGCAGATGAGTAGCTGTGATAAAGACCATCTGAGTGAGGGTTAACACCCCCTGCTGGCGATTCAAGGGAACAACACCGAAAGGGGGAAAATGGAAGCCTGACAGACACAGGCCAGATCTGAGGGGTGAACGGGGCAGTGGTGAACTGAGTGATGATCTGAACTGCCCTTCACAGCAGGCTAGGGCCAACTGACCCTAACTGTGAGCAAATTTACCAGCCTGAAAAGGCAGCTAGAAATCAGAGCTGAAAGGACATTCGACTTAAATGAAAGCCTCAGATTATGTTTGATCGGTTCTGTTAGTCTACTGACTTGATTCTAATACTTCTGTTTTGTTCCCCCCCCACTTTTTTCTCCTTCTTTTCCCTTCTTTTCTTTTCTTCTCTCTGTAAACCATATCTTTGTATAGAGGAATAGCACACTAAACAGGAGGTTGGTAAGCTTGTATGTTAGCAATATTGTACATTTTAGTTTTTTTGTATAGGAGTTGGTTAGTTTGTAGCCATGGTCTATTGTTTTTATATGTTTCAATTTTTGTCTCTCTCTCCATTTGCTGGTACACTCGTCTGTTTTCACCCTTACTCCTCTCTCTCTCCACCCCCTTCTGCCCCTACTGCCTGCTCCATTCTCTTCCCTCTGTTAACCACATTTTATTTCAGGAAGTAAGCCTATAACCCCACTGCACAGACAGATTCCAAAGCAGTGGGAAGTGGGTTTCAGATTATTCATACACCTGTCAGTGGATACCAGGACCTGCAGATAGATTTGAATCATAGCTCCCCCCCTTAAGTAAATCTCAGAACTGCAAAAAGGACCACCCCAACCTACAGTGCAACTCCAGAATTGAACAAAGTAAGAGGGCATACATAAAGAAGAATAGGAGATTGAACAAACAGAAGTAAAAACAACCCCTCCATTCCTGAATAACAGAATTTTTAAAATGGTGACGTGAGGGAAGGAAAAAGTAAGGGAGGGGGAAAAAAATTGCACAAATGAAGAAAAACCAAAAGAAGAATATAGGTCTCACAGAACCCTGGGAGGTCAGACACTGAGAAAACAGACTTCAGAACACAGACAATGAAGAGCTCCCAAATGACTGGTCTCTCTATCAATAAAAAAAAGTTGAGGAGAGACAAGAGGAAAATAGGAAGAAGCTGATGTCAGAAATAACAGCAGTAAAGAATACTGTGATGGAAACAAATAAACTAATAAGCATGAAAAGCAGAATTAGCAAAGCAGAAGAAAGAATCTCAGAGCTCGAAGACCAAAACACAGAACTAACCCAAACTGTCAAAAACATAGAAAAGAAGCTCAAAAGAACTGAACAAAAACTTCAAGAAATGAATGATTACTTCGAGATGGAACCTAAAAGTAATTGGCCTTTCTGAGGCAGAGAGAGAAACAGAGCCACACTGGAACAAACATTTCATGAAATTATTCAAGAAAACTTCCCTCATCTCACCAGTGATGCAAAAATTCAAACACAAGAGATTCAGAGAACACCTGCAAGACAACAGATGTGAAGACCAACTCCCAGACACATAATAATTCGCCTAAACAAAGTAGATATAAAAGAAAAAGTCCTAAAGGCAACAAGAGAAAAAGGTCAGACTACCTACCAGAGAAGACCAATTAGAATAGCAGAAGATTTTTCTACAGAAACCCTCCAGGCTAGGAGAGCTTGGAGCCCTATCTTCAAAGTTCTAAAAGATAAACAATTTTAACCAAGAATAACCTATGCAGCCAAGTTAAGCTTCATTAGTGAGGGAGAATTGAAATCTTTCCAAGATATCCAATCCCTGAGAATGTATGCTGCCACCGGACCACCTCTACAAGAAACATTTAAGAAAGTATTGAACACAGAAGAAAAGGAAAAAAGAACAGCAACGTTCTAAACAAGAGTACAAGCAAAAGATTAAAAACACACATGAATCAACTCCAGAACCAAAAGAAAGACAACACACAAACAGAAAGAACAAGAACCCTGTAAGAACATTATGATAGAGATCAACTCTCACATTTCAATAATTAGCTTGAATGTGAACAGACTAAATGCACCACTGAAAACACATAGAATGGCAAAATGGATAAAATATCACCAGGCAACAATTTATTGTTTTCAAGAGACTCACCTCACTAGAAAGGACACTCACAGACTCAAAATAAGAGGATGGGAAACAAATTTTCAGGCGAACAGAACACAAAAGAAAGAGCAGTTGCAATCTTAATCTGAGATAAAATACCCTTTAAGCTATCAAAACTCAAAAAAGATACAGAGGCCACTACATAATGAAAAAAGTTTCAATCCATCAACAAGAAATATCCATCCTAAACATATATGCCCCCAACGTAGGAGCACCAACTTTTCATAAAGCAGCTTCTAGGTAAACTAAAAAAAGATATTGACTCCAACACCATCATAGCTGGGGACTTCAATAACCCACTCACAACCCTAGACAGATCATCAAGACAAAAAATCAGCAACGAGATCCAAAACCTTATTGTGACTGTTGACCAAATGGACTTAATTGATACATACAGAACACTCCATCCAAAGACCACAGAATATACATTCTACTCATCACCACATAGAACGTATCCTAAGATCGACCACATACTTCGTCACAAATCAAGTATAAGCAAATTTAAAAGGACTGATTTTACCATGTACCTTCTCAGAACACAGTGGAATAAAAATAAACATTAACACCAACCAGGTCCCGCCAAAACCCACAAAGACATGGACACTAAACAGCATAATGCTAAACAAAACCTGGGTCAAAAATGAAATCAAAACAGATTAAAAGGTACCTGGAAAGAAATGAAAATGAAGAAACATCTTACCAAAATCTCTGGGATGCCATGAAACTGTAGTAAGAGGAGGATTTGTACCCCTACAAGCGCACATGAAAAAAATGGAAGGATCACAAATTAATAGCCTAGCAAGCCACCTAAGGAAGCTGGAAAAGCAAGACCACCAAACCCTAATTTCAGCAGAAGAATCCAGATCACCAAAATAAAAGCCCAAATCCAGGACATAGAAGACAAAAAGATAATACAAAAAAACAATGAGAAAAAAAGCTGGTTCTTCGAAAGGATAAACAAGATCAATGATCCCCTAGCTAGACTAACCAAGAAAAAGAGAGAAAAAGCTCAAATAAACACAATGAAAAACACAAAAGGTGAAGTCACATCTGACCCTGAAGAAATACAAAACATCTTTAGAGACTACTATGTACACTTGTATAGAAACAAACTTGAAAACTTTTCAGAAATGGAGGACTTTCTGTCATCACACAACCTGCCTAGGTTGAAACAAGAAATTGAGACCCTAAATAGACCAATAACAATGAAGAAAATTGAGTACATAATAGAAAACTACCTACAAAAAAAGCGCCTGGGTCCAGATGGCTTTCCGGCAGAATTCCAGAAGACATATAAGAAGGAGCTGATACCAATCCTACTGAAGGTATTCCAGGTGATTGAGTAAGATGGAACTCTCCGCAAATCATTTTATGAAGTAACATAGCATTGATACTCAAGCCAGGTAAAGACCCAACAAAGAAAGAGAAATACAAGCCAATATCTTTGATGAACTAGATGCTAAAATTCTCAACAAGATACTAGTAAACCGGATTCAACAACACACTTTCAAAAATCATCCATCATGATGAAGTAGGTTTCATCCCTGGTATGCAAGGCTGGTTCAACATTCATAAAACCATAAATGTAATTAAATACATCAACAGATGTCAAAACAAAAACCACATGATTATATCATTAGATGCAGAAAAAGCTTTTGATAAAATCCACCACTCCTTTTTGATAAAAGCCCTTGAACATATAGGCGTACAAGGAACACACCTCAAAATAATAAAAGCTATCTATGAGAAACTCACAGCCAGCATACTCCTAAATAGACAAAAATTGGAACCATTTATCCTGAAAACTGGAACAAGACAAGGATGCCCACTCTCACCTCTCCTCTTCAATATAGTATTGGAATTTCTGGCTAGAGCAATCAGACAAGAGAAGGTAATCAGGGGTATCCAAATAGGAAAGAGGAAGTCAAGTTATCTCTCTTTGCAGATGACATGATCGTGTACCTTGAAAACCCAAGAGAATCTGTCAAAAACCTCCTTACACTAATAAAGGACTTTGACAAAGTCTCAGGATATAAAATAAATGTACAAAAGACAATCGCATTTCTTTACACCAATAATAAACAAACAGAAACCCAAATAAAAAGCACAATTCCATTCACAATAGCCCCCCCCCCCCACACACACAAAAGAAATACCTTGGTGTCTTCCTAACCAGAGATGTGAAAAACCTTTACAATGAAAACTACAAAACACTGTTCAAAGAAATCAAAGATGACACAAACAAGTGGAAAAATATCCCATGGTCATGGATTGGAAAAATCAACATTGTGAAGGTGTCCATCCTACCTAAGGCAATCTACAGATTCAAGGCAATACCCATTAAATTACCAGCAACACTCTTCTCAGACCTAGGAAAAACAATACAGGAATTCATATGGAAACAGAAATGAGCAAGAATAGCCAGAACAATACTCAGCAAACAAATAAACAAACAAACAAACAAACAAAGCAGGCGGTATCACATTACCAGACTTCAAATTTAACTATAAAGCTGTGATAGCCAAAACAGCTTGGTATTGCTATAATAACAGGCATATAGACCAATGGAATAGAATGAGATTCCAGAAGCGAAACCTCAATTTTTCAACAACTCATCTTTGACAAAGCCTCCACCACCTACCACTGGGGAGAGGAGAACCTACTCAGTAAATGATGCTGAGAAAACTGGCTAACCACATGCAGAAGACTCAAACAAGACCCCTATCTGTTTCCATACACAAAAATTAACTTTAAATGGATCAGAGACCTAAATGTAAAACCTGAAACCATAAAAACCTTAGAAAATGCAGGACACACACTTATGGAAATTGGAACTGAACAAAACCCGAACAAAACCCTGAATCCCTGAACAAAACCCGAAACCCACAGGCCATAAGAGATAAGATAGACAAATGGGACCTCATTAAACTGACAAGTTTCTGCAAAGCCAAAGAAACCATCAAGAGAGCAGGGAGACAGCCCCCATACTGGGAAAAAGTATTTGCCAACTCCAGGTCTGACAAAGGCTTAACATCTTGGATCTACAAGGAACTCAAATGTGCTGAAAAGAAAAAAACAAACAAACCCATTATAAAATGGGCAAAAGATATGAACAGACCCTTCTCAAAGGAAGACTTCCAAGCAGCCAACAGACACATGAAGAAATGTTCAACCTCACTAATCATCAGGGAGATGCAAATCAAAACCACACTGAGATACCACCTAACTCCAGTGAGGATGGCAATTATCAACTAAAAAAAAAACAACAAACAGTTGTTGGAGAGGGTGTGGTGAAAAGGGAACACTTCTACACTGTTAGTGGGATTGCAAACTAGTGCAACCACTGTGGAAAACAGTATGGCGATTCCTAAAAGCTCTAAAAATTGACCTCCCATATGACCCCGCAATCCCCCTACTGGGAGTATACCCTGAAGAACTCAAATTACTCTATAAGAAAGATACCTGCACACGTATGTTTATCGCAGCATTGTTCACAATAGTAAGAACCTGGAACCAACCATGCTGTCCATCAAAAGAGGACTGGATTTTAAAAATGTGGTACATATACACGATGGAGTACTATGCAACCATTAAAAAGAACAAAATCATGAATTTTGCAGCAACCTGGATGGAACTAGGGTCTGTAATACTGAGTGACCTCTCACAGAATCAAAGATCTGAGTATCACATGTTCTCACTTATATAGTGGACCTTGAACATCCAATGTAATACTGTAAGAAAATGACTGACAGTGCTGGGAAACTATGGGTGGGGAAGGGAGATGGGATTAATGGTAGTAAATATCTGTCTGGGGATCGGGAGACACCTCTTATCAACTAGGGTGCCTGAATAAGGCATGTTTGTATACCTAACCCTTAACTATATCCCACAATATCTTAATAAAAAATATTGATTAAAAAATTAAAAATCTGAGTATCACATGTTCTTACTCATATAGCAGACCTTGAACATCCACCATAATACTATTTAAAAAAGGACTGACAGTGGTGGGAAACTATGGGGGGGGGTAGGGGAAGGCAGGGGGGATTAACAGTAGTCAATATCTATCTGGGGATGAGGAGACACCCCTTATTAACAAGAGTGCCTGAACAAAGCATGTTTGTATACCTAACCCTTAACTATGCCCCACAATATTAAAATAAAAAATATTGGTATATTAAATAAATAAAAAATGAAACTATAAAACTAGTTAAAAAAAAACCCTGGCCCCTTTAAAAAGTGGGCAAAAGATGTGAATAGACACTTCTCAAAAGAAGATATATGAGCAGCCATCAGATACATGAAAAAGTGCTATGCTTCACTCATCATTAGGGAAATGCAAATCAAAACCACATTGAGATACCACCTAACTCCTGTAAGAATGGCCATCATTAATTAAAAAAAAACAACAGATGCTGGTGAGGTTGCAGAGAAAAAGGAACACTTCTGCACTGATGGTGGGAATGCAAACTAGTACAACCTCTTTGGAAGACCGTGTGTTGATTTCTGAGGAACTAGAAACTGACCTTCCATATGACCCAGCAATTCCCCTATTGGGAATGTACCTGGAGGAACTCAGATTATTCTACAAAAAAAGATACCTGCACACGTTTGTTTGTAGCAGCTGTATTCACAATAGCAAAAACATGGAACCAATCGTGTTGCCCTTCAAAGCTGGACTGGATTAAAAAATGTGGTACGTATACACAATGGAATATTTTGCAGCCATAAAGAAGGATAAATATATGAACTTTGCTGCAGATTGGATGGATTTGGAGTTGATGATACTCAGTGATTTATCACAGAAACAAAGAACTGAGTTTCATATGTTCTCCCTCATAAGGTGACCTTGAACAATTATAATGCTATAAGAAAGCAATTGGCAGTAGTGGAAAACTGTCAGGGGACGGGGGCTGGGACTTACAGTTGGTGGAAACTGCTAGAGGAGGGAGGGGCATACCTCATCAACAAGGGTAACTGCAAGATCAATGTTTGTATACATAACCCTGAATTGTACTCCACATTTTTGTAATAAATTAATTAATTAAATAAAAAAAACAATAACCCAACCTCAACACATAGACAGAGATGCTGTAATACCTCAGAAATATGGGTTAGGAGCAGTCATATCTGGACAGGACCCTCTAGGCAAATTTTGGATAGGATTAATTGCAATGCCTCCAGTATCTTCACTGTCCATCAATAGTACCACAACCTTCAATCCAAACCCTTTAGAGCTTTGAGAATTAAGACAAACTAACCTCAAGAATGATCCTGGAAAGGTAACAATTATGGAGGTAACAGACTTAAAACAAATTTTAGAGACTGAGACAGGATATGGGGACACAAATACCTGGGTTAAATGGATAAAATATACAGTAACAAGCCTTAACAAAAGTGCTAATTATGCTTATTCCATGGGTAGACCACAGGCTCAAATAGTCCCATTCCCTGTTAACTGGGACACACCCCAAAGGAATGAGTTGTCTGTTGACTCTATGTCAAGATAATGATGCATGGGGGAATTGATGCAGTCTCTCCCTGATCTTCCTTACAGACATCAGATCCAAAGGTATATCCTTCCTTCTCCATAGGTAAGCTGAATCACTCCTCTAGTCTCTCCAGAGGAGGGGATGGTTTCATTATTCCTGTGGGGCACCTGCAAACCTGTACCCATGCCCTTGTTGTCTCTGGGTCAACTGAGGGCAACTACTTGGAACTTCAACATACCTCAAGTGGATGTTTGGTTGTACTGTGGAAGTAAGATAACTTGAGCACTCTTGCCACCCAAGTGGATAAGAACCTGTGCTTTGATTTGACTGGCTATTCCACTCACCCTGGCATTTCAAAACCCACTAATAACTACTAAAAGATTCAAACCATTATTACCTAAATGAGAGTACCTGGCTCATTTGGTTCTAATATATTTCTAGAGACTATAGAAGTCCCTAGAGAAATTCCTATTAAATTCAAAGCTCAAAATCAAACAGCTTCAGGACTTAAATCTCTCATTTCATGGGCAACTATAAATAAAAATGTAAACTGAATTGATTATATGTATTTTATAATCCACAAAGATTTATTAATCATACTAAAAATGCTATTCAAAGAACTGCTGAACAATTAGATGCTACTAGTAGGATAACATAAAAAATCATAAGGCCTTAGCCATGATGCTAGTGGAAAAGGGAAAGTATGTCTCATGCTAGGAGAACAAGGCTCTACTTCCCCAAAACCAGTCAGGATTATGTGTTAGTGTCCATCTGTCCATCCATCTTCCTGCTCCCACTTGCCAGAGGGGGACATTTAAAAATTCAAGTATACAAGGACTGGAAAGTCCAAAGAAAATGGCATGCCTTATAGATTGGCACTGGAAAAATGTTCAATGGTTCCCTGAGTGTATCATCCAGTACTATGGCCTGGCCACCTGGGCAGAGGATAGATTCTGGGGATATCAAACTCCTATTTACATGCTAAACTGCATAATTCAATTATTACTGAGAAGTTGCTAAAATTATAACTAATAAAACTGCAAAAGCCATTAAAATACTAGCCAAACAGCAAACCAAAATGTGCAATGCTACCTATCAAAACCACTTAGCCTTAGATTTCTTATATGCTTCTGAAGAAGCAGTTTGTGGAACATTTAACTTAAGCAAATGCTGCTTACAAATAAATGATGAGGAAAAGATCATAGAAGAAATCACCTACTGAATGAGAAAATTTGTTCAGGCCCCAGTTCAGACCTGGAAAGGCTGGAACCCCGGGGAGTTGTTTAGGGGATGGTTCTCAACTTTTAGGGGATTCAAAACCTCATAGGTATTATACTTATAATTTGAGGAATTTGTCTAATGCCGCCCTGACTTGCTCCCTTGGTTATAAGGTCTGCCTCCAGCCTCATTGAGGCCATAGTCGAAAGGAAAATGGCAGCATGTGTAATGATGTTATGGAAGTACCAAGGTCTAAACCAAGGTGATGCTTGTTGACCCTAGAAGGGCTCAAGCATCAAAGGGAGAAATGTGGTAAGGGCCTTCCCAGAACAAAGAGAAAGTAATTTGGTGTAGTCAATGGCTAAGTGCACATGAGTAGACCTGTTACAACCTTGTGCTTTAGAACACACAATCAAAATGCAGGTTGCCATATAAGGGAGAGAAAGGGACTAGAATGTAATATAGGGCAATGTCCCACAGCACTCGGGGCTCAGTCCTTGGATGTGAATCTGCTGAGCCAGTACCAGCACAAACAAACAGCCCCCTGGTCAAAAAGGAAAAAAAAGAAAGAAAGAAAGAAAGAAAGACAAAGTCTCAGTGTCCTGTTTCTGTAAAATACCCTACCACAATACCTTTATTTTAAAAAAAGATGTATGTCAATTTCATTATTTAGATGATCATGACTACATAAGTTCTAGTCACTGCTATGCAATGTTACATTTCTTTTCTTGTATACTTCTTTTCCTTGTGTTGTTTGTAGCTTTAGCTTCATGTACACATCCATTGTCAAATTCTCAGGTCCATATGTATATTTCCTTTCAGTTTATCCAAACACATCAGAATGTAGATGATATGTTTTTAATACCTACATGATTCATACCATACTGGAAGTAGACCCCAGGTTTCTGGAGAAGAGGATGTTTAGCACTTGTGGCAATAACCATACCAGTTTCCCTCTGTCCCTTTCTGGGGAGAAGTGATGAGAGCCAAATACATGTCACCCTGTATAAGTCATGATCTTTGCTGTAGATAAGGAAACTGGAAGTTTTGAATTTGACTGCTTATACTCATACACACTATACACCTCATTTCCTCAGAGAGGGAGAGAAAACTTTCTAGACTTCATCTAAACAGCCTCTCCTTGAGAACTGTCTTCAGGGAGAAGATGAACTCCTTAGAGCTTAAAACACCTGGAATATCACCACAGCCCAGAACTTCACCCACCTCCTGAAATGTAAATACACTTCCAAAAAGATGAAATAGTAAAAAAACAGTTATTCAGGCATTTTTAATGTGGCAAGTCTTCTTTGACCCAATTTTTAGCATGATTTGTTCAGAAAGCTCTAACCATTCAGATACATGACTATATTTTCTTTACAGTCTCACAGTAGAGTTTCAGTATCATCTTTTGGAAGGCAATCTTCCTAACACCCTCTACACATACCACATGGATATTAAACCTTCCTTAACTCTTCCCCAAATTAGATCCAGATTTCTGTACTATGACATCTCTGTCATGGTTTATTTTCTCATGTTGGTGGGGGTAATTCTACCTGAATTTCTCAGAGAAAGAGTAGATGGATGGGAGATATATTTTAAATAATTTTGAGGGTCGCAAAATAATGTTGATATATTATATTTACATAGTATATATATATATGTATATATATATATATATACATATATATATATATCATATATTTGAGTAATTTTCTGCATGGGCACATAAATTGTGACTGGAAATCACTTTCCCCCAGACAACTGAAGACACCATTTCATATTCTAGTTTGTTGGGCTGTTACCAAAATACCATGGGTTTGATTGACATGCTGCTGGTCACTGCCCCAAAAGCCAATAGCAAACATGAGTATTGCCGGGAAAGAAGGTTTAAAAACCTTCTTAGAGTGGTATCAGCCAAGAAGAAAGGGAGGTTCATTCTCAAAACTATCTCTCTATTCCACTAAAGTCAGGAGTTTGTATCATAAGGAGAGAATGCAGAAAACAAATTGGGGAGGAGTAAAGAAAAGGAGTTGGTAAACAGGGGGCATCTAGCATCTCATTGACTGAATGCTGAATCTATCGAGTTTCAGCTTCAGATACCATAGGCCAGAGAGCCATTTTTCTGAGAAAAAAAAAACCTCAAATAAAACAGATGGAAGTTTCAAACTTTAAGACCTCAAGGGTCAATCTCTATGTTTAATTTAAGAAAATGTTTTTAAAAATGTAATCCATTGTTTTTAAGGGAGAAGTTACATCAGTTTCAGTGTTGCCATTGAGAATTCTGATGTCTTACAAACTTACACTTACATATCTGTAATTTCCGCTTACCTCTCAATGCTTTCTTTCTCTGTATTCTGAAAATTCATGATGATGTATTTTATTGGTGTCTATTTCATATGTTTAGTCAGGTTACTAGAGGAAAGCTCTCAATGTAGAACCTCACATTCAGTTTTAGATGCTTTTCATAACTATTCATTTTATAGTTTTTTGTTTTGTTTTCTTTTGTTTTACTTCTAGGCCTTCTTTCTGTTTTCTGTTATCCTGTTTTTCTTTTATAAAAGTTGGTCAGCTGACCTAAACCCCTATTTTCTCTGTGCTGCCAAAAGACCCCCCACAAGCTCTACTAATGCTGCCTCTGACCCTGTCACCTATTGATCAGAAGGCTAAAGTAACTTCATTTGGAACTAAACTGCCATGTTGACATCTAATTAACCCTAATTCTGGGAGTGTCTCTAAAATTTCCAGTATATGTGCTGCCTTTTGTGTAAGAGCATGTACATATTAACCTGATGTTTCTGTAAACTTATACTGACTGTAAACACTGCCCTTAAGCAAATTTCTTTTTTTTTAAAGCAGGTTTTTATTTTTCTGAAATAAAAAAATATTTTAAAATTGTGGGGTACAATTCAGGGCTAGGTATACAAATACTCATTGTGCAGGTACCCTTATTGATGAGGTGTGCCCTCCCCTTTCCCCAGGCAGTTTCCCACTACTGCCAATCCAACCTCCCTGTTCCCCCAGTTTCACATTACTGTCATTCCTTTTCTTATGGTAATACAATATTTGTTCTAGGTCCACTATTGAGTGAGAATATGTGATACTCATTTCTTTGTTTCTGTGAAAGATCACTCAGTATTATAGACTCTAAGTCCATCCAGGTTGCTGTGAAGTTCATGATTTTGTTCTTTATGGCTGTGTAATAATCCATTGTGTATATGTACCACATTTTTAAAATCCAGTCCTCTTTTGATGGGCAGCACAGTTGGTTTCATGTTCTCGCTGTTGTGAACAATACTGAGATAAACATTCATGTGCAGGTATCTTTTTATAAAATGATTTGAGTAGTTCTGGGTATATTCCCAGTATAAGAGATTGTGGGGTCATATGGAAGGTCGATTTTTGAAACTTTTAAGAATCGCCACACTGTTTTCCAAGGAAGCTGGACTAGTTTTCACTCCCACCAACAGTATAGAAGTGTTCTCTTTTCATCACATCCTCTCCATCATTTGAGTTATTGATGATGGCCATTCTGACTGGAGTTAAACATTATCTCAGTGTGCATTTAATTTGCATTTCTTTGATGACTAGTGAGGTTGAACATTTTTTCATGTATCTGTTGGATGCTCTTACATCTTCTTTGAGAACTATCTATTCATGTCTTTTGCCTACTTTTTTTTTTTTTTTTTTGAGTTGGAGTCTCACTCTGTCACCCAGACTGGAGTGCAGTGGCATGCTCTGGGTGACCGCAGCCATGACCTGCTGGGCTCCAGTGATCCTTCCGCCTCAGCCTTCCAAGTAGCTGGAACTACAGGCATGCGCTACCACACCCAGCTAATATTTTGATTTATTGTAGAGCTGAGGTCTCACCAAGTTGCCCAGGTGGGTCTTGAACCCTCAGGCTCAGACAATCTACTCACTTCAGCCTCCCACAGCACAGGATTGCAGGCTGAGCCACCGAGTCAGGTTTTTGCCCACTTTGTAATGGGACTGTCTTTCTTTTTTGTTGTTTTTTTTTTCTCTTTTCAGCACTTTTGAGTTCCTTGTACATCCTAGATGTTAGGCCTTTGTCAGGCAAAGAGTTGGCAAATATTTTCCCCCAGTCTGTGAGCTGTCTCCCTGATCTCTTGATGATTTCTTTGGCATTGCAGAAGCTTGTAAGTTTGATAAGGTCCCACTTGTCTATCTTATCTCTTGTGGTTTTGATCAGGAATTGGCTGCAAGTTCCAATTTCCATCAGAGTATCTCCTGCATTTTCTAAGGTTCTTATAGTTTGAGGTTCTATGTTTAGGTTTCTGATCCACTTAGAGTTGATTTTTGTATATGTGGAGAGGTAAGTGTCCTGTTTCAATCTGCTGCATGTGGTCAGCCAGTTTTCCCAGCACCTTTTACTGAATAGATTTTCATCTCCCCCAGTGGTTGGTGGTGGAAACTTTGTCAAAGATGAGTTGCTTGAGAAGTTGAAGTTTTGCTTCTGGAATCACAATTCTATTCCATTGACCTATTTGCCTGTTCTTGTACCAATACCAGGATTTTTTATTATTGTAGCTTTATAAAAAAGTTTAAAGTCTGGGAGTGTGATACCTCTGGCTTTGTCTTTGTTTTTTTTTTGTTTTTTTTTTTTGAGGATTGTTTTGACTATTCATGGTTGGTTGTGTTTCCGTATGAATTCCTGTCTTGTTGTTTTGAGGTCTGAGAAGAATGTAGCTGGTAATTTGATGGGTATTGACTTTAATCTGGAGATTGCCTTTGTAGGATGGATATCTTAACAATGTTGAGTCTTTCTATCCATGAGCATGGGATCTTTTTCCATTTGTTTGTTACTTCTTGGATTTCTTTGAGCAGTGTTTCATAGTTCTCATTGTAAAGGTCTTTCCCTTCTCTGGTTAGGAAGATGTCGAGGTATTTCATTTTTTTGGTGGCTATTGTGAATGGAATTGTGTTTTTTATTTGGATTTCTGTTTGTTTATTATCAGTGTATAGAAATTCAATCATCTTTTTTTTTTTTTTTTTTTTTGAGTTGGAGTCTCACTCTGTTGCCCAGATGAGTGCAGTGGCCGCTTCCGGCCACCACAACCTCAATTTGCTGGACTCCAGCAATCCTTCTGCCTCAGCCTTTCAGGTAGCTGGAACTACAGGCACGCACTACCATGTCTGGCTAGTTTTTTATTTATTTATTGTAGAGATGAGGTCTCACCAAGTTTCCCAGGCAGGTCTCAAACCCATGGGCTCAGGCAATCCACTCACCTCGGCCTCCCAAAGTGTGGGATTACAGGCTGAGCCACTGAGCCTGACTGAAATTCAATCATCTTTTGCACATTTATTTTATAACCTGAGACTATTCCAAAGTCCTTTATCAGTGCAAGGAGTTTTTTGACAGATTCTCTTGGGTTTTCATGTACAGAATCATGTCATCTGCAAAGAGGGATAACTTGATTTCCTCTTTTTCTATTTGTATATCTGATTGCCTTTTCTTCTCTGATTGTTCTAAGTAGAACTTCCAAATCTATGTTGAATAGGTGGAGTGAGAGTGTTCAATACTTTCTTAAGTGTTTCTTGTAGAGGTGGTCTTGTGGCCGCATAGGTTCTTAGGGATTGGATATCTCAGAAAGATTTCAATTTTCCCTCACTGATGAAGCTTAGCTTGGCTGGGTAGGTTATTCTCCACTTAGGATTTTGAAGATAGGGGTCCAAGCTCTCCTAGCCTGGAGGGTTTCTGTAGATAAATCTGCTACTATTCTAATTGGTCTTCCCTGGCACGTAGTCTGACCTTTTTCTCTTGCAGACTTTAGGATTTTTTTCTTTTATACCTACTTTGTTTAGGTGAATTATTATATGTCTGGGAGTTGGTCTTCTCATTTGTTGTCTTGCAGGGGTTCTCTGAATCTCTTGTGTTTGAGTTTTTTCATCCTTGATGAGATGAGGGAAGTTTTCTTGAATGATTTCATGAAGTGTTTGTTCCAGTGTGGCTTCTGTTTCTCTCTCTGCCTTAGGAAGCCCAATTACTCTTAGGTTTGGTCTCTTGAAGTGATCATTCATCTCTTGCAGGCTTTTTTTCTGTCTTTTTGAGCTTCTTTTCTATGCTTTTGACAGTTGGGGTTAGTTCTGTGTTTTGGTCTTCGAGCTCTGAGATTCTTTCTTCTGCTTGGGTAATACTGCTTTCCATGCTTATTAATTTGTTATTTACTTCCATCACAGTATTCTTTACTGCTGCTATTTCTGACATCAGCTCCTTCCTATTTTCCTCTTGTCTCTCTTCAATTTTTTAAAATTCTCTCTATTAATGTCTTGATGTCTGGGTTTGTTGCATGTGACCAGTCAATTCTGGGTGCTCTTCATTGTTTGTGTTCTGAAGTCTGTTTTCTCAGTGTCTGACCTCCCAGGGGTCTGTGTGAGACCTGTATTCTTCTTTTGGTTTTTCTGTATTTGTGCAGATTTTTCCTCCCTACTTTTCCTTTCCCTCCACTTCCCCATCTTCCTTAATTCTGTTATTCAAGGATAGAGGGATTACTTTTACTTCTGTTTGTTCAGTCTCCTATTCTTTATATGCCCTCTTACTTTGTTCAATTCTGGAGTTGCAGTGTAGGTCGTGGTCCTTTTGCAGTTTTGATATTTACCTAAGTGGGGAGCTGTGATTCAAAATCTACTGCAGGTCCTGGTATTCGCCAACAGGTGTATGGATAATCTGAAACCCACTTCCCACTGCCTTGGAATCTGTTCATGTGGGTTGCAGGTTTACTCTGTGAAATAAAATGTGACTAGCAGAGGGAAGAGAATGGAGCAGACAGTTGGGGGAAGAGAGGGATGGAGAGAGAGAGGAGTAAGGGGGGAAACAGATGAGTGTACCAACAAATGGAGAGAGAGACTTAAACTGAAACAGATAAAAACAATAGACCATGGCCACAGACTAACTAATTCCCATACAAAAAAGAGAAAACATACAATGATGCTAACATACAAGCTAACCAACCACCTTATTGCTGTGCTGTTCCTCTATACAAAGATATGGTTTACAGAGAGGAGAAAAGAGAAGAAAAGGAAGAGGAAAATTTTTAAAAAGGGACAAAACAGTAGGAATAGAATTAAGTCATTAAACTAACAGAACCAATCGAGCACACTGAGACTTTTCATTTAAGTCTAATGTCCTTTCAGCTCTGATTTCTAGCTATCTTTTCAAGCTGGTAAATTAGTTTGCAGTTAGGGTCAGTTGCCCCTGGTCTGCTGTGAAGGACAGTTCAGATCACCCTTAGTTCAAATCTGGCCTGAATCTGTTTTTCAAGCTTGTTTCTCTCATTTCAGTGTTGTTACCTTGAATCGTCAGCAGTTGGTGCTATCTCAGCTGCTTGCCCCAGAGGGGGTGGAGCGAGACAGGAGTCATGTAGAGGCCGGAGATGGGAGCCTGCCTCAGTACACACGGGAGGAGACTCAGCTGGCAGGACATCATGGTGGCAGCAATCCCAGCAGATCTTGCCTGCAGGGGTTTCAAGGACTGAAGTCGTGGATCGCCTCAGGCATGGGTAGCACGATGTGCTATAGCAGCCATGGAGGCTTCAGCAGCACCAGTGGCTGCTGTGTCTGTGGCTGCAGTGGCAGTCCAGACCATTGCGATGCCCCAGCGCTGGTGACGACCAAGCTCCATGGGAAGAGCAGGCTGCCAATGTTGGGATCTGCAGCCCCCAAGGAGAGAGCCAGAGACCCTATGCATTCTCCTTTGCAGAGGGTTTCATAGACCAGGCTGCTCCATCGCCATCTTGCCAGAAGTCCACATTTATGGTCTTACGAGTGTTGAACCATACTTGTATCCCAGGGATGAAGCCTACCTGGTCCTGATGGATGATTTTTGAGATGTGTTGTTGAATCCATTTGCTAGGATCTTGTTGAGAATTTTAGAATCTTGTTCGTCAAAGATATTGGCCTGTAGTTCTCTTTCTTTATTGGGTGTTTACTTGTCTTGGGTATCAATGTGATGTTAGCTTTATAAAATTATTTGAGGAGAGTTCATCTTTCTCAATGCCTGGAATACTTTCAGTAGGATTGGTATCAGTTCCTCCTTGAATGTTTTGTAGAATTCTACTGGAAAGTAATCTGGTCCATAGCTTTTATTTAAGATAGTTTTGCTATGACATAGTCAATTTCCTGAATTATTGGTCTATTTAGGGTCTTAATTTCATCTTGTTTCAACCTAGGCAGATTGTGTGATGTCAGAAAGTCCCCCTTTCCTTAAGGTTTTCAATTTTGTTTCCATATAAGTATATGTAGTAGTCTCTAATTTTCTTTTTTTTTTCTTCAAGGTCAGATGTGACTTCAACTTTTTGTTTCTGATTGTGTTTATTTGGGCTTTCTGTCTCTTTTTCTTGGTCAGTCTAACTAGGGGACCAATGATGTTGTTTATTCTTTCAAAGAACCAGCTTTTTGTTTCATTGTTTTTTGTTTTTTGTATTATCTTTTTATCTTCTATGTCCTGGATTTGGGCTTTTATTTTTGTGATTTGAATTCTTCTGCTGAAGTTAGGGTTTTGGTGGCCTTTCTTCTCCAGCATCCTTAGGTGACTTGTGAGGCTGTTAATTTGTGAACCTTCCATTTTCTTCATGAGCATTTGTAGAAATATGAATTCCCCTCTTACTGCAACTTTCATGGAATCCCAGAGATTTTGGTAAGATGTTTCTTCATTTTCATTTGTTTCCAGGTATCTTTTGATCTCTGTTTTGATTTCATCATTGACCCAGGAGTTGTTTAGCATCATGCTGTTCAGTGTCCATGTCTTTTGTGGGGTTTGGGGCAACCTAGTTGGTATTGATGTTTATTTTTCTTGAACTGTGATCCAAGAAGGTGCATGGCAAAATTTCAAACTTTTGAAATTTGTTTATGCTTGATTCAAGGCCAAGGAAGTGGTTGATCTTAGAGTATGTGCCATGTGGTGATGAGTACAATGTATATTCTGTGGTCGTTGGGCGGAGTGTTCTGCAGGTATCAAATAAGTCCATTTGATCAAGAGTCACATTGATGTTCCAGATCTCATTGCTGATTTTTTTGTCCTGATGATCTGTCTAGGGTTGTAAGTGAGGTACTAAAGTCTCCAGCTATGATAGTGTTAGAATCAGTATGTTTTTTGAGTTTATATTGAAGTTGCGTTATGAAAGTTGGCACTCCTATGTTGGTTGCATACATGTTTAGGATATTTCTTCTTGATGGATTGAACCTTTTATCATTATATAGTGACCTTCTGTATTTTTTTTACTTTTGATAGTTTAAATGGTATTTTATCTGAGATTAAGATCAGAACTCCTCCTTTCCATTCACCTGAAATTTTGCTCCCAATCCTCTTACGTTGAGTCTGTGAGTGTCCTTTCTAGTGAGATGAGTCTTGGAAGCAGTATATTATTGCCTGGTGATATTTTATCCACTTTACCATTCTATGTCTTTTCAGTGGTGCATTTATTCCATTCACATTCAGGCTAATTATTGAAATGTAAGAGTTGATCCCTATCATGAGGTTCTTATTGAGTTGTTCTTGTTCCTGTTTGCTGTCTTTCTCTTGGTTTTTGGGTTGGATCATGTGTTTTAATCTTTTTCCTGTACTCTTGTAAAGAATGTTGTTCTTTTTTTCTTTTCTTCTGTGTTTAATACTTTCTTAAGTGTTTCTTGTAGAGGTGGTCTGGTGGTAATGTAAGTTCTTAGAGATTGGATATCTGGGAAACAATTTAAGTCTCCCTCACTGATGAAGCTTAGCTTGGCTGGGTAGGTTATTCTTGGTTGAAATTGTTTATCTTTTAGAACTTTGAAGACAGGGCTTCAAGCTCTTCTAGCATGGAGGGTTTCTGTAGATATATCTGCTGCTATTCTAATTGGTCTTCCATGGTAGGTAGTCTGACCTTTTTCTTTGCTGCCTTTAGGATTTTTTCTTTTATACCTACTCAGTTTAGGTGATTATTATGTGTCTGGTGTTGGTCTTCTCATTTGTTGTCTTTAGGGGTTCTCTTAATCTCTTGTGTTTCAATTTTTGCATCACTGATGAGATGAGGGAAGTTTTCTTGAATAATTTCATGGAATGTTTGTTCCAGGGTTGTCTCTGTCTCTCTTTCTGCCTCAGGAAATCCAATTACTCTTAGATTTCTTCTCTTGAATTAATCACTCATCTATTGAAGATTTTGTTCTGTCTTTTAAAATTTCTTTTCTATGTTTTTAATAGTTGGGTTAGTTATATATTTTTGTCCTTAAGCTCTGATATTCTTTTTTCTACTTGGCCAATTCTGCTTTCCATGCAACAGTTTGTTATTTATTTCATTCACAGTATTCTTTACTATTATTATCTCAGTTATTATTTCCTTCATATTTTTCTCTTGTCTCTCCTCACTTCTTTTTAATGTCTCTATTAATGTCTTGATATCTAGGTTTGTAGCTTGAGAACAGTCATTCTGACGGTTTTTCATTGTTTGCATTCCGGAGTCTGTTTTAATGGTATTTTGTCTGTTTTGTCAGTGTCTGACCTCCCAGGGGTCTGTGAGAGATCCATATTCTTCTTTTGGTTTTTCTTCATTTGTGTAGATTTTCCTCTCCCCCTTTCCCTCCCTTTCTTTAATTCTGTTTTTTCAGGGAAGGTGGGGTTGCTTTTACTTCTTTTTGTTCTATCTCCTGTTTTTCCTTATGAGGGTCCTCTGACTTTGTTCACTTTTGAGGCTAGACTATGGGTTGGGAGCTGTAGTTTTTGCAGTTTTGAGAGTTAATTTTCAGGGCAGTAGTACTGCAGACCCCAGTATCCACTGCCAGGTGTATGGGCACCCTGGAACCCACTTCCCATTGCCTTAAAATATATGCAAGCAGTGTGGTTTAGGTTTGCTCCCTGGAATAGAAAGAGGTAAGAAAAAAGAAAATAATGGAAGAAGGGGGAGGTCAAGAGGAAGTTGGGAAGAGAGAGGAGAGTAAAAGGGAAAACAGACACACATACCAACTAATGAATGAAAAGAGACACAAGGCCAGAAAAAGAATTAAAAAAAGACAAAGAAAATTCCCTAAAGCATTCCTGTAATCACACAAAGATAGTCCAATAAAATCATGCCTTTTGATGTGTTTTCCCCCAACACAAAAGTAGTCTAAATTAAAAAACAAACAAAAGTGAACAAAACAGTCAAAACAATAAAATAAAAAATAAAAATAAGAAATCAGACCAGCTCTGGGGTCTTTCCTGAGTGTCTAAAGTCTCTTCAGTTCTGATCTGATCTCTAGCCCCTCCATTTTGCTCTCATTGCAGGCAAATAGAGTTACTCATTTCTTGGGTCAGTACCCTTGACTTGCTGCCTGACAGGTCTGCCACACAGAACTGAGTTGTCAGTGTCTGATTCAGCATAGGAGGGGGCTTCTGTCTCCTGTTTTGGTGAGATTATCTTAGAATACAAGGTAGAGGCTGTGCAGAGATGGATGGGAAAATGCAAATCTCTGTCTGGAAAATGGCTGCAGTGGAAAGCTTCTCTTTCACAGATCCTTTGTCTCCATTCATTGTGACCCCAGTTGATCAGCTATGATGGGTGATGATGGTGTGTGTCCAACATCAGGCACTGGGAATCAGTGAGGTAACTGGGTTCTGAAGCTTGGTGTACTGCAGGTAACATGGTGTGGAGGAGGGAGCTGGGAATTTCCTGGGGTCAGAGCCAAGAGCTGCAATGACAGCAACTGTTCAGCACCCACAAATCACCACAGCAGCAATCCTTTCAGAGGCCATAGGGTGATGGGGGCAGTTTGCTGCATGGGCCTGGCTATAGCAGCCACCCCCCCATGTAGGTGGTAACTATAGGTGTGCATGGAATTGCCCTCCGGAGCCACCCTTTGTGGAGATCTTCACAGTTTGACTTGTCCTGTCACCATCTTTTCACCCTCCGCCAGGGCTGTACTTTTTTGCAGTTTGATATTTAATTGGGGGGTGGGGAGATCCGTGATTCAAAATCCATTTGCAGATCCCAGTATCCGACGACAGGTGTATGGGCACCCTGCAACCCACTTCCCACTGTCTTACAATCTATCCATTCACTGGGGGCATATGTTTGCTCCCTGGAAGCAAAATAAGGTAAGAAAAAGGAAAATGGAAAAGGGAAGGAGGGGGCAAGAGGAAGGTGGAGAGAGAGAATAGTAAGAGGGAAAACAGATAGACAGTACCAACTAGCAAATGAAGAGACACAAAGACAGAGAAGATTTTTAACAAACTAAAATCAAATAATCAGATAATCAAATAAACACACAGTCCAACAAAAACCTGCCTGTTGATGTACTTTTCCCATACATAAACAGGAAGTCTAAAGAATAGAAGAGAAATCAGGAAAATAACAGAAACAAAGCAAGTATGAAAATGTCATTAAAAACAGAAATAAAAAAATTAAACAAAAATGAGCAAAACAAACAGACAAAAAATAAAAACAAGGGAACCAAAGTCACTCAGAGGTAGTTCCTGTAAGTCCTACATCCTTTCAGCTTTGGTCTCTAGCCTCTCCCTTCAGCTCCCAGCACAGGTGGATAGGATTACTCACAGCTTGGGTCGGATGCTCCAGGCCTACGTCGGAAGGAGGGTGGATCAGATCTGCACTCACTCAGTTTGCTGCTTATCAAGTCTACCACTCAGATCCGACCTGTTTCTGATCCAGCATGGGGGAGGGGCTTCTGTCTCTCCCAGTTTGATGAGATTAACTTAGGTCCCAAGTTAGAGGTTGCATGGAGCTGGGCAGGGCAATGAAGATCTCTTCCTGGTCCTTTTGGCCTGCAGTTGGAGGCTGGCAGAGCTGGGCCAAGCTGGGCAGGGCAATGCAGGTCTCTGCCTGGTTGTGGTGGTGTGGCTAATGTGCTGTGTCTCCAGGGCTCCTTACTTCACTCCAGACAGGTGATCAGGTATGGTTTAGAGACAGGAAGTCCTGAGAACCAGCCATTTTTGCCTCTTTCTCCTCCTCCTCTGGCATTTCTTTTTGGGTGGGATTATCTGGATAAGTCACATCATCTCCCAGCTTCCAGGTGTCCTGGCATCCTCCCTAAAGATTCCCAGGACCTGCAAGTCACAGGGCAACAGCAACTGAAGTGAAAACACATGGTTCTCTCCCTGATGATCCAGCACTTAAGCAAATTTCTATACATCCCCTCTGAAGCACAGATACTCTTTCACTTTGGGATATAATCTCTGGGTCTTGAGGTTAATGGTAGAGATCTATATGTCATGTGGCTGCCCAAACAACACTTCTGTCCATAAGTTTCCCAATACGATTACCCTATAATGACAATCTAGATTTGTCTTAACAGTTCTTTCCTTTCTCAGCTCCTGCTTTTGGGGGTTGCTTTGACTGTATTGTCCTTTCATGAAACATCACCTCTCTTCTAATTTTAAAACGAAATAGGAGGTTCCAGCTCAAGATTGCTGAATAGAAGCAGCAACTAGGTACTTATCTCATGGACAGGAATTGATAGCATGTAACAGTTAGCACTTAAGGTGGATCCTCTGCATGCTGAAATTCACCAGAGATATGATGGGAACCATAGAAAGGGTAGGAGAATGAAGTTGGGCATCCTGTTGAGCTGGCACTAGTAGGAGCCTGAAGCTTCCTAAAAGGAGAAGGAATGAGTGAGTGACCTCTGGGGTTCCACATCCCTGCCATGGAACTTGGCAATTCTAGTCATGGGAAAACATCTTTTCAATTTCTAGATTGATATAGAAAGCCACACAGAGAGTGAGCAGAGATGCCCCTGAGTTATTTTCTTCCAGCAACCCTGCACCATTAGCCACCACTCTGCAAAAAGGGGATGCTGAAGGAGAGGGCAGGCAGTGCACCATGTCACCACTCTCATCTCCACTGCTCTCCACTAAATGGAACTGGCCCACATCAGGGATATATCCCCCTGCACCTGCCCTGCCTGAATATTGCAGTCACAGCTAAACACCCAAAGGTTTCCAGTTGCCAGATACCCCCACAAACTCTGCTACTGCTGCCTCTGATCCCGTCATCCATTGGTCAGAAAGGGAGTAAGGAGATGGAGTACTTTTTGGTGCCACAGGTACTGTGTGGAAGAGTGGGCACTTGGCATACCATGCAATCCTTGCCTCTAGAGCTCCCTACCAGGTTGAGCTTTCCTGCCTCTGCAATGGACCTATGGCACAGTGAAGCCACCCACTTCTGCCTTAACACTATGGCTGCATCTCAGTGCACTTATGAGTGTCCAATACCCAAAGGTACCTGCTAAGCCCTTTCCCATTGCCACAACTTCTGCCTCTGGCCTGCTCTTTGCTGGTCAAGGTGAGAACAGGGAGGAAAAACACTAAACAAAGCCAAATGTTCACACACAAAATACACCACAGTCATACATGCAAGGAAAAAAAGAAGAAAATATAAAACAGCTCCATGCTAACTACAGCAATATAAAAAAAAGGAACATCAACTTCCTCAGATGACAAGAAACCAGTGCAATAAATCTAACAATACCACACCTCCAAAAACATGGCACCAGCTTCCTAGAAATGAATTCTAATCAGAATGAAATGTTTGAAATGTTAGAGATAGAGTTCAGAATATGGAAGTCCAAAAAAATCTTAATGAAATTCAAAAGAAAGCAGATACCCAAAACAAATAGGCCATGAAAAATAATCAAAAATTTCTCAATGGCTCTGTCTGTAATCCCAGCACTTTGGGATTCTGAGGTGAGTGGTATGCCTGAGCCCGCGGGGCAACTTGGCAAGTCCTCAACTCTACAATAAATAAATAAATAGCTGGGCATGATAGTGCACCATAGTTCTGGCTACTTGAAAGGTGGATGTGGAAGGATTGCCAGAGCCCACCAGGCTGAGGCTATGGTGACTGTGAGCAACTGTGCCACTTTACTCCAACCTAGGTGACAGAGTGAGACTCCAACTAAAAATAAATAAATAAATAAATAAAATAATAATCACCACCATCATCCTCCTCCTCATCATCTAAAAATTAGAAGATGATATAGCCATATTAAGAAAGAACTACACTAAACACCTTGAATTGAAGAATTCACTTCAAGAATTTAAAAATAGGTTTGGGCATGTTTGCTCAAGCCTATAATCCCAGCACTTTGTGAGGCTACAGCGCTAGAATTGCCTGAGCACTTGGGTTCAAAACTAGTTTGGGCAGCCTTGGCAAAATCTCATCTCTACAATAAATAAAAAAATCAGCCGGGCGTGGTAGCGCATGCCTATAATTCTGGCTACTTGGAAGGCTGAGGTGGAAGGATAGCTGGAGCCCAGCAGGTCAAGGCTGCGGTGGCCAGGAGTGGCCACTGCACTCCAGTCTGGGTGACAGAGTGAGACTCCAACTCAAAAAAATAAAAATAAAATAAAATAAATTTAAAAATCTTAAAGGCAGCCAGAGAATGGCCATACGTTGGTTATCCTCTGTAGGTAGACCTCTCAGTAGAAACCTCAGTATGCAGAAAAGATTAAGATCTCATTTTTAGTATTCTTAAAGGAAAGAAATTCTACTTGAGAATTTCTTAAACTGCCGAATAATGTTTCATATACAGAAGAGAAATAAAGTCTTTTCCAGATAAGCAATCACTAAGAGAACTCATCACCACGAGATTGGTCATACAAGAGATGCTTTGGGGAGTTTTAGACCTGAAAATGAAATAATGATACCTCCTACCAACACACACACATAAGCACATAGCCTGTAGATCCTATAAAGCAACCATACATCTGGGACTACAAAGCAAGTAGCATTCATATGTACACATGCAAAAATAGTTCTGATCATGCCTTTGCTTAAGTTTTCCAAAAAATAGTCGGAGAAATGTTATGAATTGACATCTTATTCCACCTTAGTACAATTTTACATAGGGTGTTAAGTGATTCTCAATCTTAGAGAACCATAAGCAGTGATTGTTATCACTTAAAAAAAAATTTTAAATCAGAGTGTCACTCTATTGCCAGACTGGAGTACAGTGGCATACTCACAGTCACTGAAACCTTGGCCTGCTGGGCTCTGGCGATGGCTTCTACCTCAGCCTTCCAAGTGGATGAAACTACAGGCATGTGCCATCACACCTAGCTAATTTTTTTGATTTTTTGATTTATTGTAGAAGAGGTCTCGCCAAGTTGCCCAGGCTGTTCTTGAACCCCTAGTCTCAGGCAATCATCCTTGTCTCTGCCTCTCAAAGTGCTGGGAGTACAGGCGTGAGCCACTGTGCCTGGCAATTGTTAACACTTTTGAAATATAAACATGGCTGGGTGCAGTGGCTCATGTCTATACTCACAGCATTTTGGGAGACCAAGGTGAGAGGATGCTCTAGCCATGGGTTCAAGACTAGCCTGGGCAACTTGGTGAGACTTTGTCTCTACAATATGTCAAAAAATTAGCTGGGCATGGTGGCATGAGCCTGTAGTTCCAGCTAATTGAAAGACTGAGTAGAAGGATAGCCTGAGCCCAGCAGGTTGAGGCTGTGGTGACCATGAGTGTGCCACTGCACTCCAGCCTGGGCAACAGAGTGAGACTGACTAAAAATATATATATATGATTTTATCCTCTGCTCAAGTCAAATATTAGTTGTTACTTTTAAGAGAGATTTCCCCAAACTCCTTGAAGTGGAATTAAAAACAAAAACTTTTTTCTCTTTCCTTAGTACACATTATTGAGTTTCTAAATTTAGGGAACAGGTGTCAATTTCTTTAAAGGTGGAGAGAAACATGCTCGACCTTCTTATCTATAGATCATCAGTGCCTGGTGAAAAGGCAAAGAGTGACAAATGGGGAAATATTTAGGAGGATGTACACGTTCCTGTGGTTGCTGCGACAAGTTACCCCAAACTTGGTGACCAATAACACCCTAAATGTATTCTCTCACAGTTCTGGACGACAAAAACTTTACAGCAGTATCCCAGCATGGAAATCAAGGTGTTGGTAAGAATGTGCTCACATCAGATACTCTAGGGGGAAAATCCACTCTGTGCCTTCTAGCTTCTGGTGGTTGCTCTCATCCTTGGCTTGTAGTTGTACACTTCAACCTTGGGTTTGGTCTTCCCAACACATTCTCCAGTGTGTCTATGCTGCATGTCTTTTTGTTCCATGTCTTTTTGTTGTGGCATCTCTGACTCACCTAGATACTCCAGTCTGATCTCTCATCTCAACGTTCTTTGATACATCTGCAAAAAACTTTTTCCAAAGAAGAAAATATTACATTACAGTGCCAAAGATTACTAAGCTGACATATATTCAGGTCTATTTTTCTATCTGTCATACAGGATAAAAGTGCTGGATAAAAAGAGAGATCTATTAAACTGCATGCTATTTTTTCAAAAGTTTAGCCAATAAGCTGATTGACTATCATGTCCCAATCAACTCATTTAACTCTGAGCAACAAGAAATTATCTCTGGACTTTTGAGTCATATGTCTGATAAGGGATTAACGTTCAAAATTTATAAGGAGCTGAAACAGCACAATAGGAAGAAGACAAATAGCCCAATTTAAAAATGGGCATATGGTGGGTCACGGTGGCTACACTTGGTGACTCACACCTGTAATCCCAGCAGCTTGGGAAGCCAAGATAGAAGGATAACTAGAGACTAGGAGTTCAGTCCAGCCAGGACAATGTTGTGAGACCCTCTTATCTCTACAAAAAACAAAACAAACAAACAAACAAACAAACAAAAAAAACATTAAAATTTAGCCAGGAATGATGGAGGGAGCCTGTGATGTCAGCCACTTCATGTTAATTGCTTCTCTAACCTTGGCTACTCTTGTCATTCATAGGCAATGTTTTATTTTGATTTCTCTCAAGTGGCTTATAATGAGCTGCAGTTTAAAATTTGCTTTTTCTTCAGGGAGATTTATGGTGAAGAATCCTGTCAAGTACTATTGAGTACAGATTTCTCACAACTTTAAAGATTATGCCACTGAACAAAGTAAAATCTTCCAGAACTCTAATGAAAGACATTGGTGCATTCATGATGAATGTTCACCCACTATAAAACGGAACTGATAAAGGACAAAAATAATTTTATAATATTTTATTTAAAACATTGCCAATACTTTTAATATTTTGTTTTACAGAGTCAGTAAAACCTTTTTGCCAGCTATTTATAGTTTATAGCTGGCAAAAAATACTTCTGTGAAGAAAATATAATTTTGTGAGGAAAATTTTTACCCTTTACTGTTCTCTCTCCCTGATTTCTCTAAATGCTGGAAACTACTGATGACTCGTTTTACTTTATGGCAATATATTTATTTGCATAAGTTAAAAAATGATATTTGTTTTATCTTGTAAGAGGACTCATTGGAGAGATTGGTAATTTTACCAAGATTTTGACTATAATGGCATATTTTCAGATATGACTAGGGTGCTTTGAAGAATTAAAGTTGACTTTATTGAGCTGATAAAGAGCTTCTTGGAAAGATTGGTTGGGTACTTTGTCTATGTGGTTTTACAAGATTTCTGACCTTATGGTAAGTAAAGAATGTGACTTTCTGATAGGTCCAATAATATAATTAACTCAAGTGCCCATAGTGCTTTGTCACTCCTTAATCTTGAGGGGTACAGGAATGCAGATTTCTCTAGCTATTTTCTGCTGAATTGGGGCATATAATACATATATATAGTATATTATACATATAATACGTATATACATTATATTATGTATCATATATAAAGTTATAAATAACCTGTATGTAAAAGTTTTGTATAGGGCCAGCTTGATGGCTCAGCCCATAATCCCAGCACTTTGGGAGACCAAAGAGAGTAAATTGCCTGAGCTCACAGGTTTAAGACCAGCCTGGGCAATTTGGCAAGACCTCTTTAAAACTAAGTAAATAAATAAGTAAATAAATAAATAAATTAAATAAATAAATAAATAAATAACCGGGCATGGTAGCACACGTCTGTAGTTCCAGCTACTTGGAAGGCTGAGGCAGAAGGATCACCTGAGCCAGCAGGTGACACTAGGATGGCCATGAGTGTGTCTTTGCACTCCGTCCTGGATGACACAGTGAGACTCAAACTCAACCCCCCCCTAAAAAGGCATTGTTTATATTTGCTAAGTTGTAATTTTCTTTTCTTTTTTTTTTTTTTGAGTCAGAGTCTCACTCTTTCACCTAGGCAGGAATGCAGTGGCATACTCACGACCACCACAACCTCGACTTAGTGGGTTCAGGTGATTCTTCCACCTCAGATTTCCAAGTTTCATGTGCACTGCCACCATGCCCAGCTTATTTATTTATTTATTTATTCATTCATTCATTCATTCATTCATTCATTTTACAGATGAGGTCTCACCAAGTTGCCCTGGCTGGTCTCAAACCCCTAAACTCAGGCAATCCTCTTGCCTCTGCCTCCAAAGTGCTAGGACTACAGGCATGAGTCACTATGCCCCGTTTGTTAAGATGTAATTTAAGGTTTGTTTTTTTCCCCATATGGCAACCTGAGTCAGTAAATTAATTGTTGTTGTTGTTGGGCACTTATCCCAATATAGTAAATTTTTTAAGTGAGAGATTTTCAATTATGTATTTATGAGAATATCATTTTTAAATTAAAGTAACAGAGTCTCCCCAATGAAGTATCTAGTTTTGTTTTTTTGGTACCCAAACAAGTATAGATTTGTGAACAAGGTGAGCTTGTGAACAATTTAGAGAGGGTTAGTTTGATTTTAATGTATAGAAAAATAGAATAACAGCGTAATTTGAAAGGAAAGTATTTTTATATGTTAATTCATATATTTATAAACCTGGGATATTTTTGATATTTCTCATAAACAAATAGAAATTCTGGTGGCAAGCAGAGGACAGCAGGAAGATTGCATAGAGTAATATTGGAGTCTTGTGGATTTAATTAAATTAAAGATACTATAGCTAGTAGGTCTGTCTTTCAGTGTTGCTGTGCAGAAAGAAGTTGCTGAATTTGATGAGACTCATAAGAGTCTGGAGTTATTTTTGAACAAGACTTTAGTATAATAAGTAATAGGAGTTAGGATTACTAATATCTCTGTGACACTAATAGTAAATTAAGTAGAGGGGAAGTATATAATTTCTTAAAGCAAACATGACTAAGATAGCTTCCGAGAGCAGGGGGCATATCACGGTACTTCTTTAGTAATTTTCAGTTGGGTCAGAAACTAAGAAATTAAAATAGTTCATTAATGAGAGTGAAATTAATAGCCTCAGAACTGTTTCTAATTTGAGGCCGTAGAGTAAATCCCAGACTCCTCTACAAAAGAGGTAGGAGGAAATAGAAAATTGGAGACATAGGCTCTTAAGTTGTTATCTTTACTCCGTAGGTTACCCAGGGTAGTCATTTATTATGTAAAATCTCACACAGACATAAAATTAGTTACAGGCATGATTAAAGCATTGGTATGGTCATGAACTGAAAATGATTTGGGATGACATGTTTAACAATTAGTTAAATTTTTCAAAGAGGTCAGAGATGGGAATGTTTTAATTATGGAGTGTGTGTGTGTGTGTGTGTGTGTGTGTGTGTGTGTGTTGTGTGTGAGAGAGACAGTGAGACAGTCTAAGGGTCAAAGAGGCAATGACATAAATGGAAAGTATGCTGGTCATATGGTAGAAGAGCAATGAGAAAGATGTAGAAAGTACTATATATATTTAATTATATTTAAGGTATGAATTAATTTTTGTGTATTTTTAGTGAAGTAAAGTTATCTAAGATGCTGCATGATTACTATAATTTAGTTAATAAAATATTTACATAACTTTAAATGTCCAATATATTTGTAAATATATGAATATTTCCAATGAAATAGTTAAAGGGTTTGGGCAATGAGTATAAGGAGCTAAGTAAATAGGAAATTCAGAAAATGTTGAAGTGGCTTTGGTTTTTGTTTTTTTTTTTGAGTTGAAGTCTCACTCTGCTGCCCAGACTGGAGTGAAATGGCTGCTCCTGACCACCGCAGCCTCTACCTGCTGGGCTCAGGTGATCCTTCCGCCTCAGCCTTCCAAATAACCGGAACTACAGGCACGCACTACCATGCCCGGCTGATTTTTTTATTTATTGTAAAGATGAGGTCTGGCCAAGTTGCCCAGGTGGGTCTCAAACCTGTGGGCTCAGGCAGTCCACTCACCTCAGCCTCCCAAAGGCACGGGATTACAGGCTGAGCCACTGAGCCCAGCTGTGGCTTTGTTTTTTTTTTAATTTTTATTTATTTTTTATTTTGAGACAGGGTCTCACTCTGTTGCCCAGGCTAGAGAGCACTGCATCCTTGAACTCTTGGGCTAAAGTGATTCTCCAACACAGTTTTCTGAGCAACTGGCACTAGAGGACATGTTGCTACACATGGCTCAATTGTTTAAACTTTTTTAGAGACAAGTTTTTACTATGTTACCCAGCCTGTCTGAAACACCTGGGTTCAAGTGATCCTCCCACCTCGGCCTGGGCTCAAGTGATCCTCCTGCCTCGGCCTCCAAAGTGTTTAGATTATAGACTTACCTTACCTCTTACCATATACAAAAATTAACTCAAGATGGATTAAAGATTTAAATGTAAGACCTGAAATGGTTAAATTAAATCCTTGAAGAAAACCTAGGAAGCACTCTTCTGAATATCAGCCTAGGTAAAGCCTTTATGATGAGGACCCCAAAAGCAAATGTGACAAAACCAAAAATAGACAAACAGTACCTAATTATACGAAAAAGTTTCCTCACAGCAAAATAAGTAATCAACAAAGTGAACAGAAAACCTACTGAATAAGAAAAAATAATTGAAAACTATGCCTCAGACAAAAGACTAATATCCAGAATCAACATTAAAAAAACCAAAGAAAACCAACCAACCAACAAACAAACAAACAAAAACCAAACACTAGGCAAAGACATGAATAGACACTTTTCAAAAGAAGACACACAAGTAGCCAACAAACATGAAAAAATGCTCAACATCACTAATAATCAGAGAAATGCAAATTGAAGCCACAAAATATCATCTTATGCCAGTCAGAATGGCTATTATTAAAAAGCCAAAGAACAACACATGGCTTGGATGTGTAGAAAAGCGAACGCTCATACACTTTTGGTGGGATTATAAACTGTCTCAACCTCTATGAAAAACAGTATGGAAGTATCTCAAAGAGCTAAAAATAGAACTACCATGCAACCCTACAATTCCACAACTAGGTATCTACACAAAGGAAAATGAATCATTATATTAAAAAGATATTTTTACGGAGCTGGGGCAAGATGGCGATGGCATAGATGAACTGGTGAGATTCTCTGAACGGACCAAGACTGCATACTGCTGAAAAGCAGAGGGAAGACTGTAAAGCAGAGGGAAAAGTGAACACAGCCAGAAGACCCTCATAAGGAAGAACAGGTCATTGCAGAAGAGAAATAAAAGCAACCCCACCTTCCCTCAAAAACAGAATTGAAGAGGGGGAGGGGAAGGGGGAGAGGGAGAAAAATCTACAGAAATGAAGAAAAACCAAAAGAAGAGTATGGGTCTCTCCCAGACGCCTGGGAGAGCAGACACTGAGAAAACTGACTTTGGAATACAAACAATGAAAAACCCCCAGAATGAAGGGTCTCAAAATGCAAATGTAGGTATCAAAACAATAATGGAGAGATTAAAAAGAATTGAGGAGACACAAGAAGAAACTAGGAAGGAACTTATATCTGAGATAACAGTAATAAAGAATACTGTGAATGAAATAAATAACAAACTGATAAGCATGGAAAGCAGAATTATCCAAACAGAAGAAAGAATCTCAGAGCTTGAGGACCAAAATATAGAAATAACCCAAACTCTTAAAAACACAGAAAATAAGCTCAAAAAGACAGAACAAAACCTTCAAGAGATGAGTGACTACCTCAAGAGGCCTAATCTAAGAGTAATCGGACTCCCTGAGGCAGAAAGAGAAACAGAGACCACATTGGAGCAAACTTTCCATGAGATCATTCAAGAAAACTTCCCTTATCTAATCAGTGATGCCAAAATTCAAACACAAGAGATTCAGAGAAACCCTGCAAAACAACAAATAAGAAGACCAACTCCTAGACACATAATAATTTGCCTAAATAAAGTAGGCACAAAAGAAAAAATCCTAAAGGCAGCAAGAGAAAAAGGCCAGATCACCTACCATGGAAGACCAATCAGAATAGCAGCAGATTTATTTGCAGAAACCCTGCAGGCTAGGAGAGCTTGGAGCCCTATCTTCAAAGTCCTAAAAGATAAACAATTTCAACCAAGAATAAACTACCTGGCCAAGCTAAACTTCATCAGTGATGGAGAATTAAAATATTTCCCAGATATCCAATCCCTAAGAACTTATGCTGCCACCAAACCATCTCTACAGGAAACACTTAAGAAAGTACTAAGCCGGGCTCGGTGGCTCAGCCTGTAATCCCGCGCCTTTGGGAGGCTGAGGTGAGTGGATTGCCTGAGCCCGCGGGTTCAAGACCCGCCTGGGCAGCAAGACCTCATCTCTACAATAAATCAAAAAATCAGCCGGGCGTCGTAGCGCATGCCTGTAATTCCGGCTACTCGGAAGGCTGAGGCGGAAGGATCGCCGGAGCCCAGCAGGTGAGGCTGCGGTGGCCGGGAGCGGCCACTGCACTCCAGTCTGGGCGACAGAGTGAGACTCCAACTCAAAAAAAAAAAAAAGAAAGTACTAAACACAGAAGAAAAGGAAAAAAGAACAATGTTCTTCACAAGAGTACCGGGAAAACAATAAAATATACACGAACCAACCCCAAAACCAAAAGAAAGACCAAAAAAAAAAAAAAAGAAAAAACCAAGTGGAAGAACAACAACTCAATAAGAACTCCATGATAGGGATGAACTCTCACATTTCAATAATTAGTCTGAATGTGAATGGACTAAAAGCACCACTGAAAAGACATAGAATGACAAAATGGATAAAATATCACCAGGCAACAATATACTGCCTTCAAGAGAGCCATCTCACTAGAAAGGACATACACAGACTCAAGGTAAGAGAATGGGAAACAAATTTTCAGGCGAATGGAACACAAAAGAAAGGAGGAGTCGCAATCCTAATTTCAGACAAAATACCATTTAAGCTATCAAAAATTAAAAAAGATACACAGGGTCACTACATAATGATAAAAAGTTCACTCCATCAACAAGAAATATCTATCCTAAACATATATGCACCCAACATAGGTGTGCCAACATTCATAAAGCAACTTCCAGGAACTCTAAAGAAAGACATTGACTCTAACACCATAATAGCTGGGGACTTTAATACACCACTCGCAACCCTAGACAGATCATCAGGACAAAAAATCAGCAAGGAGATCCGGAACCTCAATGAGACTCTGGACCAAATGGACTTAACTGATACCTACAGAACACTCCATCCAAGACCACAGAATACACATTCTACTCATTACCGCATGGAACATATTCTAAGATGGATCACATAATTGGACACAAATCAAGCATAAGTAAATTTAAAAGGACTGAAATTCTACCATGCACCTTCTCGGACCACAGTGGAATAAAAATAAACATTGACACCAACAAAGTCCCCCCAAAACCCACAAAGACATGGATACTAAACAGCATGATGCTAAACAACTCCTGGGTCAATGACGACATCAAAACAGAGATCAAAAGATACCTGGAAACAAAAGAAAATGAAGAAACATCTTACCAAAAGTCTCTGGGACGCCTTAAAAGCTGTAATAAGAGGGGAATTTATATCCCTACAAACACACATGAGGAAAATGGAAGGAACAGAAATTAACAACCTATCAAGCCACCTAAAGAAACTGAAAAAGCAAGACCACAAAAAGCCTAATTTCAGCAGAAGAATCCAGATCACCAAAATAAAAGCTCAAATCCAGGACATAGAAGACAAAAAATAGAAAAAAATCAATGAAACAAAAAGCTGGTTCTTCGAAAGAATAAACAAGATCGATGGTCCCCTACCTAGACTGACCAAGAAGAAAGGAGAAAAAAAACCAAATTAGCACAATCAGAAACACAAAAGATGAAGTCACAACTGACCCTGAAGAAATACAAAAGATCATTAGAGACTACTATGTACACTTGTATGGAAACAACTTGAAAACATAAGGAAATGGAGGACTTTCTGACATCACACAACCTACCTAAGTTGGAACAAGAAGAGATTGAGACCCTTAATAAACCAATAACAATCAAGGAAATTGACTACATAATAAGAAAACTTCCTACGAAAAAAAGCCCTGGACCAGATGGCTTTCCAGCAGAATTCTATAAGACATTTAAGGAGGAGCTGATACCAATCCTACTGAAGGTATTCCAGGCGATTGAAAAAGATGGAACTCTCCCCAAATCATTTTACGAAGCCAACATCACATTGATACTCAAGCCAGGAAAAGATCTAACAAAGAAAGAGAACTACAGGCCAATATCTTTGATGAACATAGATGCTGAAATTCTCAACAAGATCCTAGCAAATCGGATTCAGCAATACATCTCAAAAATCATCCATCATAACCAAGTAGGCTTCATCCCTGGGATGCAAGGCTGGTTCAACATTTGTAAAACCATAAATGTTATTAAATACATCAATAGAATGCAAAACAAAAACCACATGATTATATCATTAGATGCAGAAAAAGCTTTTGATAAAATCCAGCACTACTTCTTGATAAAAACCCTTGAACATCTAGGCATACGGGGAACATATCTCAAAATAGTAAAAGCCATCTACGAGAAACCCACAGTGAGCATACTCCTAAATGGACAAAAATTAGAACCATTTGCCCTGAAAACTGGAACTAGACAAGGATACCCACTCTCACCCTTCCTGTTCAACATAGTATTGGAAGTCCTGGCTTGAGCAATCAGAGAAGAGAAGGCAATCAGGGGTATCCAAATAGGAAAAGAGGAAGTCAAGTTATCTCTCTATGCAGATGATATGATTGTGTACCTTGAAAACCCAAGAGAATCTGTCAAAAACCTCCTTACACTGATAAAGGCCTTTGGCAAAGTCTCAGGATACAAAATAAATGTACAAAAAGACAATCACATTTCTCTACACCAATAATAAACAAACAGAAACCCAAATAAAAAACACAATTCCATTCACAATAGCCACAAAAAAAATGAAATACCTTGGCATCTTCTTAACCAGAGATGTGAAAGACCTTTACAAGGAAAACTACAAAACACTGCCTAAAGAAATCAAAGTTGACATAAACAAGTGGAAAAATATCCCATGCTCATGGATCGGAAGAACCAACATTGTGAAGATGTCCATCTTACCTAAGGCAATCTTCAAATTCAATGCAATACCCATCAAATTACCAGCAACATTCTTCTCAGACCTAGAAAAAACAACACAGGAATTCATATGGAAACACAAACGTCCAAGAAGCCAGAACAATCCTCAGCAAAAAAAACAAAGCAGGTGGTATCACATTACCAGACTTCAAACTATACTATAAAGCTACATCATCAAACCAGCTTGGTATTGGTATAGGAACAGGCATATAGATCAATGGAATAGAATTGAGATTCCAGAAGCAAAACCTCAATTTCTCAACCAACTCATCTTTGACAAAGCCTCCACCACCTACCACTGGGGAGAGGAGAACCTATTCAGTAAATGGTGCTGGGAAAACTGGCTGACCACATGCAGAAGATTGAAACAGGACCCCTGTCTATCCCCACGCACAAAGGTTAATTCCAAATGGATCAGAGACCTAAATGTAAAGCCTCAAACCATAAGAACCTTAGAAAATGAAGGAAATACCCTCATGGATATCGGAACTGGCATCCAATTCCTGAACAAAACCCAAAACCCACAGCTCATAAGAGAGGAAATAGACAAGTGGGCCCTTATTAAACTGACAAGCTTCTGCAAAGCCAAAGAAACCATCAGGAGAGCAGGGAGACAGCCTACAGACTGGGAAAAAGTATTTGCCAACTCCAGGTCCGACAAAGGCTTAACATCCTGGATCTACAAGGAACTCAAGCATGCAGAAAAGAAAAAAACAAACAACCCCATTATAAAATATGCAAAAGATATGAACAGACACTTCACAAAGGAAGACATCTGAGCAGGCAACAAACACAGGAAGAAATGTTCAACCTCACTAATCATCAGGGAGATGCAAATCAAAACCACACTGAGATACCACCTAACCCCAGTCAGAATGGCAATTATCAACAACTCAAAAAATAACAGCTGCTGGAGAGGGTGTGGTGAAAAGGGAACACTTCTACACTGCCGGTGGGAGTGTTAACTAGTGCAACCTCTGTGGAAAGCAGTGTGGCGATTCCTAAAAGCTCTAAATACCAAGCTCCCATATGACCCTGCAATCCCCCTACTGGGAATATATCCTGAAGAACACAAATCACTCTATAAAAAAGATACCTGCACACGTATGTTTGTCGCAGTGTTGTTCACAATAGCAAGAACCTGGAAACAGCCATGCTGCCCGTCAAAAGAGGACTGGATTAAAAAAATGTGGTACATATACACAATAGAATACTACGCAGCCATAAAAAAGAACAAAATCATGAACTTCGCAGCAACCTGGATGGAACTAGAGTCTATAATACTGAGTGACCTCTCACAGAAACAAAGATCTGAGTATCACATGTTCTCACTCATATAATGGACCTTAAACATCCAATGCAATACTATACAAAAATGACTGACCGTACTGGGAAACTATGGTGGGGGGAAGGAGATGGAATTAACAGTAGCAAATATCTATCTGGGAACGGGGAAACACCCCATATCAACAGGGTGCCTGAATGAAACGCAATTGTATACCTAACCCTTAACTGTACCCCACAACTTTATAATAAAAAATAAAATTTTTTTTTGAGTTGGAGTCTCACTCCATCACCCAGACTGGAGTGCAGTGGCCGCATCCGGCCACTGCAGTCTCGACCTGCTGGGCTCCGTCGATCGTTCCACCTCAGCCTTCCAAGTAGCTGGAATTACAGGCATGTGCTACCATGCCCGGCTGATTTTTTGATTTATTGTAGAGATGAGGTCTCGCTGCCCAGGTAGGTCTCGAACCCGCAGGCTCAGGCAATCTACTCACCTCAGCCTCCCAAAGGCGTGGGATTACAGGCTGAGCCACCGAGCCTGGCTATAAAAAATAAATTTAAAAAAAAGATATTTTTACTCATGTTTATTGCAGAACTATTCACAACAGCTAAGTTATGGAACCAACCTAAGTGCCCATCAACAATTGACTGGATTAAAATAATGTTCCATGGAATAATACACATCCATAAAAAAAGAACAAAATCACACATGTCCTTTACAGAAACATGGATGGTGCTGAAAGACATCCTAAGAGGACTAACTCAGAAACAGAAAAATAACCATAGTATGCTCTCACTTGTATGTGGGAGCTAAATGGTCATGGAGATGGAAATAACTGATACTAAAAGGGGGAAGTGGGAGGGGTTTACAGTTTAGCAGTTACCTGTTGGGTACCATGTTCACCATCTGGGGAACTGGTCACCTGAAACCCAATCCCCACCAGTATGCAATATGACCACTGTACAACAAACATTCACTTGTACCTCCTGAACCTATTTTTTAAAAATATAGACCAATGGAACAGGATAGAAATTCTGGAAGCAAAGCCTCAATTCTTCAACCAACTCACCTTTGACAAAGCCTCCAACAACAATCACTGGGGAGAGGAGAACTTATTCGGTAAATGGTGCTGGGAAAACTGGCTGAACACATGCAGAAGATTGAAACAGGACCCTTACCTATCACCATACACAAAAATTAACTCTAAATGGATCAAAGACCTAAACGTAAAGCCTCAAACTATAGGAATCTTGGAAAGCGGAGAAGGCACCCTTATGAATATTGAAACAGGGAACCAATTCCTATTCAGAACCCTAAAGGCCAATACCTTCCGAAATAAAATAGACATGTGGGACCTCATCAAATTAAAAAGCTTCTGCAAAGCAAAAGAAACCATCAAGAGAGTAGGGAAACAGTCCACAGAATAGGAAAATATATTTGCCAACTGTTTATCTGACAAGGGCCTAACATCTAGGATCTACAAGGAACTCAAATGCGCCAAAAAGAAAAAACAAGCAGCTCCTTTAAAAAGTGGGCAAAAGATATGAATAGTCTCTTCTCAAAAGAAGATATACGGGCAGCCAACAGACACATGAAAAAGTGCTCAGCCTCACTCATCATCAGAGAAATGCAAATCAAAACCACACTGAGATACCACCTAACCCCTGTAAGGATGGCTATCATTAATAAAACAAAATCAGCAGATGCTGTCAAAGATGTGGAGAAAAAAGAATGCTTCAACACTGCTAGTGGGAATGCAGGCTAGTACAACCTCTTTGGAAGACACTGTGGCGATTCCTGAAAGAACTAGAAATTGACCTTCCATATGACCCAGCAATTCCACTATTGGGAATATACCCAGAGACACCCAAATTATTCTACAAAAAAGATATGTACACAAGTATGTTTGTTGCAACTCTATTCACAATAGCAAATACATGGAACCAGCTGTGTTCCCCATTGAAGCTGGACTGGATAAACAAAATGTGGTACATATACACAATGGAATATTATGCAGCCATAAAGAAGGACAAGTATATGGACTTTGCAGCAACTTGGATGGATTTGGAGTTGATCATACTCAGTGATTTATCACAGAAACAAAGAACTGAGTTGCATATGTTATTCACTCATAAGGTGACCTGAAACAATTATAATGCTATAAGAAAGCGATTGACAGTAGTGTAAAACTGTCAGGGGAGCAGGGGTGGGACTAGAAGTTGAGGGAAACTGCTAGGGGAGGAAGGGGCATATCTCACCAACAAGAGTACCTGCATGAACAATGTTTATATACCTAACCCTGAATTGTACCCCATACCTTTATAATAAATAAATTTTTAAATAAAGATTATAGGCTTAAAGCACCATGCTCAGCTTTCACGTCTTAATAAGTACAAATGTCTCAGTAAGTATAGTATGTTATGTAGGGCCAGGAATTAGTCATTAGTTATTTGTAGATTTTTAAATAATGCAAGGTCTGGTCTTGGCACACAGGAGACAACTAGAAATATTAGGGGCAGTCTTTTAAGTTGTATTGGCTAAGGCTTATGGCTCTGTGGGTGGATGCAGTCTGGTTTTATTAAAGAGCGATGAATTTTTCTCTTTACACAAGAGTGTCTTTTCATTTTGTTTTATTTTGTTTCAGTAAAGGGCACAGGTGAGGGTTATTTGTCCTGCCTTTTGGGCTGTTGTATTTAGTGGCAGTGTTTTCATTTTTATAATATTTGTAAAGTTATTACCATATACCCAGATTTTTTTTATTCATCAATATTTCTAGATCTGGTTCTTCCAAGGGCACAACTGATAGGTTAGGGCAGCTAGAATAGAATTGTTTTATAATCTGTAGACAGTTATTTCTAAGTTCCTTTGATGAGTAAGGGAGCAGGGTAGTAGGGTTTAAGGTGGACATTTTTCTTTTAGCATCATATTAGAGTTATCTAAGAAAATTGCTTGATACTTTTGCAAACAGCCTGAAGTAAGTTAATAACCACCTTTATAGTTATTTTTCTTTTTTCTTTTTTTTCTGAGTTGGAGTCTCACTCTGTCACCCAGACTGGAGTGCAACAGCACACTCATGGTCACCGCAGCCTTGACTGCTGTGTTCAGGCAATCCTTCCATATCAGCCCTTCAGGAAGCTGGAACTACAGGCATGCGTCTCTATGCCTGGGATCTCACCCAATTGCCCAGGCCGATCTTGAATCTCTGGGTTCAGCCAATCCTCTCATCTCCGTCTCCCAAAGTATTGGGATACAGGCGTGAGCCACCGTGCCCGGCACTGTATTATTTTTCTAATAATGATAACACGCAAAGTGGGGTGTAGACAGTTGTGGGTTGAGATGAATTTTTCCAGCTTCTTGCAATGAGTAACAGGTAGTAGCCACTGCCTTAAGGCACACAGGCTACTCCTAGGTTATGATAGCTAAAGTCTTTGAAAAGTATTGCACAGGACACTCAGTGGCTCTTAGATTTGGGGTAAGTAATTTCATCCCTATTTCTTATCTTTGTGTATGAAGAGATCAAATGGCTTTTTAAAATCTGGTAGCTCTAAAGCCAGAACTAATGCTTTAAAAAAGTTTGAAATGGTCTTTGGCATTCATCAGTCCAAACCAGAGGATCATACTCAGCTCATTTTTTAAGGGTGCTGTACAGAGGTTTTGCTATTAACCTGAAATTAGGAATCCATACACAATCTAGCCATTTTACAAACCTACCTAATTGTCTGGATAATTGGGATGGTTACTCTTGCTACCACTTGTTGAGGAGCAAATTTCCCTTTCCTTCTACTCGGGTAAATCCTAGATAGATTACTGGAGCATCAGAAATGTGTACTTTTGGCTGGGGGAAGCAGACAGAAGGGAGAGATACTTTGTTATCTCTCAGACAGAAAATTTAAGGCGTCTAAAGTTGCTTCTTGTGGCAAGTTTTTCTTGTGTTGTTTTTGTTTTTGAATTGGAGTCTCAAACTGTCACTCAGGCTGGAGTGCAGTAGCACACCCACAGCCACCCCAGCCTTGAACTGGTGGACTCAGATAATCCTTCCACCACAGCCTTCCAAGAAACTGGAAATATAAGCATGCATCACCACACCCAGCTAATTTTTGATTTATTGTAAATCTGAGATCTTGCCAAGTTGCCCGGGCTGGTCTCAAACCTGTGGGTTCAGGCAATTCTCTCACCTCAGCCTCCCAAAGTGCTAGGATTATCGGCATGAGCTACCAGTCCTGGCAAGAGTTTTGTGTGTTTTTTTTTTAAAGTATCTTGCCAGCAGTTTTCCAAATTAAGCAGGGGAGTTTTTGAGATTTGCAGCAACACTTTGCCTAGCAACACTAGTGTGTACTCTGTCTGTGGATCTTTCATTTGTAAGAAGATAGGTTTTGAAATTCAACACTTAGGGGGAGGTAGAAAAATGTGCCTGTTAGGTCTAATACCAACAGAAGTCTCCCAAAAAAGTAGTGAGTACAGTGGGGGATTTGTAACAAAGAGCTGGGTATCTTTTATTATTTGATTTATGCCTCTTAAGTCCTGAAAGTCTAAGCAAACAAGCTGGAAGTATGAAAAGAGCTCATAATATAAAAAAAATAGCACCTGTGGGGCATGGTGGCTCATACTATAATCCCAGCACTTCAGGAGGTGGAGATGAGAGGATTACCTAAGCTCAGGGGTTCAAGAGCAATCAGGGCAATTTGGCAAGACCTGGTCTCTACAATTAAAAAAATAAACATAGACACTCTCATTGCTGTTCTTCCCATTGTGTTCTTCAGAATGTCTTTTTCCTTTAGTTCATAACTATCTTGATGAATACTTTCTCTTCTCTACTTTCACCCTTGCCTACCTATCCTTCCCCCCCAATACCACTGCATACAGAGCATTAAAAATAAACAAACAAAAAACACAAATTAGGTGTTGTGGTGTGGAAGGCTCACTTAAGCCCAGGATATCAAGACTTCACTAGCCTTGAGCTTGAGCTTGCCACTGCACTTCAGCCTGGGCAACAAAGTGAGACTTTGACTCAAAAAAAGAAAGAAGGAAGGAAGGAAAGAAAGAGGAAGAAAAGAAAAAAAACACCATTAATAGGAGTTTTTGTTATTCCTGTGATAGTATTATAAAATAATACTAGTAGAATTATATACACTATGTCTAATATTGGCTAAAGTAGCAACAGTACACACATAGAAATGAGATCAAAGATAATTTATTAGGAATTTCAAAGAATTTCTGAAATGTTTATTGTAATAACATTAATAACAAGGTTCAAGAGCAAACTGTTTGTAATTTTCCAGGGGCTACAAGGCTGTTATAGATCATGATTTTTGTTCACACTTCCTGGCTCTTAACTCCCAAATCTCTTGCTACAGTTTTTTGTTATAAAGTTGAGCACTTTAGTTAGGTCTCAGGAGCAGGTCTCATAAGGAGTCTTTCTCTCTGACCTTCTTTTCTCCTCCAAACACCTGTTTTAATCTTCTCCTGCCTTTCTGATCCCCAGAGAGGGTCCTATCCAGTACTCAGATATGGAATGAAGACACCATGAAGCTTCCATAAAAACCCAAGAGGAGGCCGGACACAGTGGCTGAAGCCTGTTATCCCAGCACTTTGGAAGACCAAAGCGAGGGGATTGCCTGGGCCCATGGATTCAGGACCAGCCTGGGCAACTGGTGAGACCTTGTCTCTACAATATATCAAAAAATTAGCTGGGTGTGGCAGTGCACATCTGTAGTTCCAGCTACTTGGAAGACTGAAGCCCAGCAGGTCAATGCTGGGGTTGCTGTGAACATGCCACAGCACTCCATCATGGGTGACAGTGTGAGATTCTGACTCAAAAAAATAAAAATAAAAATAAAAAAGCCTCAAGAGAACTAGTTCAGACAGCTTCTGGTTAGTTGAACATGTGAAGTTCCTGGAGGTTGACATGCTGTTAGAGAGAATTTCAAGCCAGGCATGGTGACTCACACTTGGAATCCCAGCACTTTGGGAGACAGAAGCAAGAGAATTGCCTGAGCCCAGAGGTTCGTGACCAGTCTGAGAAACTTGATGAGACCTCATCTCTATAATAAATTTAAAAAATTAGCCAGGTGTGGTGGTACGTGCCTATGGTTTCAGCTATCTGGGAGGCTGAGGTGAAATGATTGCCTGAGCCCAGCAAGTTGAGGATGTGGTGGCCGTGGACGAGTCACTGCACTCTAGTCTGGGTGGTAGAGGGAGGTTCCAACTCAGAAAAAAAAAAAAGAGGGCACCCCTTCCCATTCCTTGCCTCACATATATCTTCATCTGAAAGCAGGTGTTTCCTTGAGTTCTGTGAGTTGCTCTTACAAATTAATTGAACCCAAACAGGTGGCTGTGTAACACTCAACATGATGCTCATTGGTCACAAGTTTCAGAGACCTGTGTTTGCAACTGTTGACTATGGAGAGGCAGTCTTGGGGACTAAGTCCTCACCCTGTGGGATCTGGCACTATCTCCAAGCAGATAGTGTCAAAACTGGAGGGTGTCCAGCTGGTGTCTGCTGTTTGGTGTGTGGCAGAAAAAAAATTCACATTTGGTCATAGAAGTCTTCTTCTGGGTTGATGATTGTGTTGTGGTATGAAAGTAGAGGGAAAACACAGTCTGGAATAGTTTTTCCAAAAGCAGGGGCCTTCCTGAAAATCTCAAAATCAGAAATAAAAAATATTTTATTTAGGTGATGCCAACAACATTGTAAAACAGTCAAACTCTTTCTTTATCCATGAATTCAACAAATAAATATTTATTCAGAGATCAGTTGCCTCTGAGTTGTGATACTTCTATCCACAGGGTAACAATATTATAGCATGGGTAAGTTAAGGTACACTTAGGAACAGACTTTGCTTCAGTCATTTGCCATACCATTGGAAAAGCAGTCCTCAAAAACAGCCTCTCCCTTTGGAAGAGACAGTTTAGGCTTCACAGACAGCACCCAAACTCTAAGGCCCTCAGGGTCTGGCTCTTAATTCACCAACACTGGGAATAAAAGGAATTAGGCATATATAAGTCTTTCTAGTTTTCAGGGGGGGAAAGGCAATTTTATTCACTCATACAAGCACTTCCAGGGATTTACCTACCAGGAGCAGTGCAGAGAAGGAAGGGCCTTTGAAAAGTGGAGCTCTCTTTTTAGACTTTTATAAAACAGTCTTCTAGTGGCCACTTTGTGGCTTGGCATCTAACTAACTGGCATCAAAAAGTTAGTTAGGGGCACAGCCTAAGAAGTAGATCAGTGCTTTCTGAGCCTTCTAGTTTGGTTAGTCTTGGTGATAAATCCAAGTCTAATTTCTCCTGGAAAGAGTGTTTCAATATGTCAGGCCCTCCACATTCTATAGCTTCAGTCTAGGGAACTGCATCCCAAACACTAGCTCTGAAGCAGAGAAGGTTAAACATATGCAAATCTATCTAGACCACAGGGGAACACAAAGAAAAACCAACAAAAAATCCCCCACAATGGTTTTTTAAGGACATGCAAGCACTTCCCAGGACCTCATCTCCCAGGAGAACAGAAGAATGACTTAAAACAAACTTCAGGTCTGTGTTTTTTGTTATTTTGCTTTTCCCTGCAACAGATTATGAAATACTATTCAAGTGGTTACTTGGCAACCAGACTTCTAAGTAACATGCATCAGAGAGTTTTAAAAAGTAGACAAAGAGTAGTCTCTAGAAACCTGAGAAATAGACTGGCACCTCTCAAGACTTCTCCTCCGGGTTGCCTCACTGATAACTTCAGGTCTATTAATTCTTCCCCTCCCCCTTTTTTGAGTTGAGTCTCACTCTGTCACCCAGACTGGAGTGCAGTGGTATGCTCAGAGTCACCGCAACCTCAACCTGTTGGGTTCTGATGATCCTTCCATCTCAGCCTTACAAGTAACTGAACTATAGGGGTGAGCCACCATGCTGGGCTAATTTTTTTATTTATTGTAGAGATGAGGTCTTGCCATGTTGCCCAGGCTGTCTCAAGTCTGTGGGCTCAGGAAATCCTCTTACCCCTGCCTCCCAAAGTGCTGGGATTACAGGTGTGAGCCACCACACCCAGCTATTAATTCTCTTGAAGGGAGTTTGCCAGCATATCACAATTCTTACAGTGGCCATCCAGGGAATGGTATCCTCAACTTCCTACCTCTGGAAACAGAGGAAACAAGGCATATGCTAATCACTGCATGAAATGGAATGATTCATTTTCAAAACTGGAAGCTGACTAATGTTTAAAAGTTTTGCACTCACTTTACTAATCCACTTCTGGCTTCTTTGTTCACTTTTTGCTGGTTTAATGTTGACATGTCTTGTATTCCCTTAAACTGACCTACTCCCAGCTTCTTTGTTCTCTTTTGTAGGCCTTTACTTTGGCAGGCTATGAATTCTGGCAGGATCCATTCTAAATAAAAGTCCTATGAGTCAATCAGCAAATAAAACATGTAAGTGAGGCAACTTTGTAATAATTATGTAAACCAAACTGTATGTACCATATAGGCGATATCTAGGAGAGTAATGTGACCTCTGGAATACCCAACAAATTGGGAAACAGAGGAGGGATTCTGCCCTGGGACAAGGAGAGATCAGTTCTCTTAATGCCCCATTTACTAGCACCAACGTAAGAAATTTTAAGAAGGAAATGAAATCATTATTTGATGATCAATTGGGATTAGCTGACCAGGTTGATCAGTTTCTTGGACCCAATATAATAAATATTAGGGTACAAAATGATTATTATAATGACTCTGGTGTCCCTGTTCATTTGAGAGATACCTGTTTTTGCAAGAGCACTATTAAAAAAATTTAAAAATAAAAAAATTTTAAAAGTTACTTCACTCCACTGACCTCCAAGCCTCCACGTCATTTCTTAATGGTGAAACTGGGAAAAGGGCATACCCGTCTCCAACAACTGTGGGGGCTCATCCAGGAGATCTGCACCTGCAGGATGAGACCCCTCATTGCAGGGAGAGATGTGTCCCACCTGACTTTAGGTGGCTCACTCTGGTCAGCTATTCCTGGCTCGCACAGTCCTGCAGGTAGACCTGAGACTGGAAACTCAAGGGAGGGGAAACAAGGAAAAGGCAGGCACCACTGTGGTGACCTGGCAACCAAGGTATGGAAATTGGACTATAAGTCCTCCCTTGGGGGTCAGGGAAATTCTCAGAGATTGAGTGTGTGTGACAGGGATGTATCTCAGGATATGAAATGGAGTGAATTCCCAATTCATGAATGGATTCCCCATCCAGACTTTCATTGTTCCCCAAGGGAACTGGCTGGAGATGCATGTCATAACTTTCAAGACACCTCCAATAAAGGGGGGTGATTGAACATCTTAGGAAGCGTGTTAGGAGCCAGCCACAGAGGCCCACTGAGCGTTAGGGATCAGGGAGGGCCATTGACTCCGAGACTATTCAGGAGCTCTTGATCCCATTTCCTCCCCCTTTCTACTTAGCACTATAATTAGAAAAAACTTCTGTAAGCTCAAACATTGAGAGCGGGAGGAGCACAAGCTAACTTTAGAAGCTCATTGTTCCCAGTTTTCCACAAACTGTGGTTTTGACATTCACACAACTTACAGTTCATACTCAGGTGACATCTAAGAGCCTTAGTATTGGTTGCAGGCTTCTGGGTCGTGATTTTAGGATTTAAAAAGTTGAGTAAGGTATAAATTGTAGAATACAGTTTTAGAAATATAAGTTTAGACAGAAAGAATGCAGCTAGCTTACTTGCAGGTAGCCCACTGTGAACTTTGGACTGGGCCACATTCCAAACATTCTGGGATGGGCCACATTAGGTTGCAAAGTATTTAAGTTTCTATAGAATCATTTAACTTGTTATTAGTATAAATCAGCATAGGATGAAAAAGGTTTATAGGATAGGTCGGTCATGGATTAAGGTTAGTTCTGTTATGGGATTTTCTTTCTCATACCTGAAAGAACATCTGATGGATACCCCTCACACACCTGGCTTTGTGTTCATGTGAAAGACATGTGAATATAAAAGACCACTGTTAACACTCAATAATTGTCTTTTGCTCAAATTTGAACAGTTGTCCAAGTCTCTGTTTCTCTCTCTCTTTCTCTCTTTCTCACAATTGGCGACACTGTCTCCACCTTTGGGAATCTCTGAACTCTGCTGGAGTGCTACTCTGGCAGAGGAGTTTGGGACTCTGGGCTGCAAGAAATCTCCAGTATGGGGAGTTGAGCCCTGAGTAATAAACAATCTAGGCCTAGGACAGAAGGTTGGGAGAACCCCCCTTGAGATTCATCCAGATAATCCACTTGGGCAGATGTGAGAATGAAATGGTTGTTAGTGACCTAACCAAGGTAACTCCATTTTGAAATAGTTCTTTCATTTTGTCTTCCAGTTCCCCCCTTACCCCTCCTCAGTATGACAATCCTAACCTTTCCAGTAAGCCATTATTCATGTCCCATGATTTATGGCTTTTCTGTTCTCTCCCCGGAGGGCTATCACATTCCTGAAACAGTTCTGTCACACTATATAACTTACACTCCCCCACTCCAAAGATTTAACAGCCTGTACTTTGAAAAATCTCCTTTTTTACCTACCCAGAATCAATACCCTGTAACCTTATGGGTTTTGCTATCTAAACCCCTTGCTTGCTTCATTTGGAGTTGAGAGTCTCTTTCTGGCATGAGCCTGCTCTCGACTGCTGGGATTAAAGGACTCAATATTTAACTCTCAGTGTGTTGGTGATTCCTTACTCATAGTGTGTCTCTCACATTTGGAAGTCCCATCAAGATTGCCAAGCCTGGGAAGTGGCCTCACTCTGGCTCTCCCCAGCTTGGTGGAGAAGTTATAGAGGAGGCACTTCCTGAGATGTTCTAGGGTCCCATAGCCTCTCATTCAGCCTGAAGGGAGTAGGAATGACTGCTGACTTCCCATCACCTCAAAAATACCTGAGCCCATCTGCGTTATTCTAGGAGGTAAGAATCTATTCTGTTTGTGGCCATTCTATTAAAGGAGTCATGGACTGATGAGGCTGTCCCTTAGATGCTCTCCATTAGACCAAGATGTTGACTGAATAGAGTCTTGGTTCAGTTTCTGATTCCAGTTTTGGTTCCCTCACTGGTTTTGACAATATGGGGTCACAGGTTTCTTGACCCTCCAGTCCCCTGGACTGCATGATACAAAATTTCTCTGTTGGATTTACTGAGGACTATGGTATCCATATTTCAAAAGGCAGGCTCCAAACCCTCTGTTTAATATTCGATGGTCTTCCACTGGGTCTCTGGATGTTCACCTCAGTCTGTCTAGAAGTTCATCATGGGGACTCCTTGTCACCCTGACCAATTCCCTTATATCAACCAATGGTTAAATTTAGTCTGAAATCCCCCTCCATGGTTAAAGGTATGCTCTCTTAAAACTCAGAACCCTTCTTGCATACTTGTCTCTTTGTCCTCTCCTGTCATATTCATCTGCTCCACTGTCTTTCCCTGTTTTGCTCCTTTTGAGTCTACCCCTAAAGCTCTACCCCATCTCACATCCCCCTACTGAGGATCCTCTGAAAGACCCATTCATCTCTCATTCTCATTCTTACTTAGGCCTTACCTTCCTCCACCTTATAACCCACAAGCTTCTTCACCTACTGTCATTTCTTCCACCTCCCTTTTACTGTCTTCACCTCTGGCACCTCCAATCCTAAATGGATCCAGCTCCTCTCCTTCCCTTCTGGGAATTTCCCTCTCTGTGGGGGACAGATCAGACTGAGCGACCCTTTATGGTGTATGTTCCTTTTTCTACCTCTGATTTGTACAATTAGAAAGCTCAAAATCCACCATTCTCAGAGAAAGCTCAGGTTCTGACCTCTCTGGTAGAATCAATCATGTGTACTCATCACCCCACCTGGATTGATTGCAAGCAGTTCTTTCTAACCCTATTTATCTCTGAAGAGTGAGAGCGCATCAGAGCTGAGGCTAAAAAGTCTGTTCTAGCCTCAACTGTTGGTACAGAGGAGGAAAGTCAGGAAGTTTTAAATGAAGTTTTTTCTTTTCTCATCCATATTGGGACACTAACACTTCGGCAAGGTCCAAGGCTTTAGATACCTCTCAATGGACTCTATTGTCTAGTTTGCGGTGAGAAACCCAGAAACCTATCAATCTTTCCAAAACTACCAAAATTATTCAGGGTCCTAAGGAGTCACCAGAGTCCTTGAACATCTTCAAGAGGCATTCTGTACCTATACCCATTTGATCGCTCAGCACCCCAAAATCTCAGGCTGTTCATTTGGCTTTTGTGGCCCAGGGAGTCATAATATCTGCAAAAAATTGCTAAGGCTTGAGGGCTTCATAGGAATGAATATCTCCCAGCTGCTCAAAGTAGCCCAAAAGGTTTTTAATAACCATGATGCTGAAAAACAGCAGGCGGCACAGGAGGCAGAGAAAATGGCCAAACATCAGGCAAAAACATTGATAACTGCCCTCCAAAACTCCTGACCTGACTCAAGACTGCCACACCAGAAAAAAAGGTATACTAGAAAAAGATAAAAGGGAACTGGATGTTCCCTGCTAGCTAAGGATCAATGTGCATATTGCAAAAAATTTGGTCTCTGGAAAAAAGATTGTCTTGTTGCCCAAAAATGGACAACCCTAAGCCAGTCCTGGTTTGTCCACTGCTAGAGAGACTGAAAATGACTGTGACAAAAGAGTCCAGGCCTCTTTTTCCTTAGGCCCCCAAGAGCCCATGATAACTGCAGCTATCAGGGACCACCCGGTCCAATTCTTACTGGATACCAGGGCAGCCATTTCAGTGCTAAAGTCACCATTAGGACGCATGTCCAGCAAGTATATTTCTGTTCAAGGGGAAATTACAAACTGTAAGTTCACCTCTGATTGGACCATTGACTTAGGTCAAAAATGGGTTATCCACTCATTCCTAATAGTTCCTCACTGCTCATACCCCCTCATGGACTGGAATATGCTTCAAAAGTTAAGAGCAACCATTGTGTTTTCACCTGACAAAACTGAAATGTTTGTTCCCACTGTCTATCAAATGCTTCTAACTGTTCTACTTTCTGAAGAGTACCTTCTAACTTCTTCTAACTCCTCCACTGAGAATACCTCATCAAGTCTGCTTCAGCAGCTACAGCAAGAATATCCTTCAGCCTGGACAGAGACAAATCCACCAGGATTGACACAACATCACCCCCCAATTGTGGTAAGTCTATTGGCATCAGCTACCCAGGTCAGAGTACATCAGTCCTCTATGAGTTTGCAGGCTGGAAGAGGGATTACTCCTCATATAAAAAGACTTTTAAATGCTAATATACTAACACCATATCAATTGGCATAGAACATTCCTTTCTTGCCAGTTCAGAAACTGGGAACCTCTGACTACCATCCAGTCCAGTACTTAAGAGAGGTCAATAAGTGAGTTGAAACTATCCATTCTACTGTTTCCAACTGTTACATGTTACTCAGCTAATTTCCCCCTCAACACCAGGTTTAAAACTGTTTTAGACCTGAAAGATGCATTTTCTTCATTCCCTTGAGCCCCATTAGTCAACCCATTTTTGCCTTTGAGTGAATGGATCCCAATTCAGCAGATACCAATCAGCTGACTTGGACCCATTTGCCACATGGATTCAAAAACCCCCTGACTCTTTTTGGGGAAGATTTGCAATAGGACCTAATGGGGTTCTGTCCCCTGCTCTGTGAATATACTTTTCTCCGGTGTGTAGATGATCTTTTGCTCACAGCAGCAGATTTGGACACTTGTTTAAAAGGCACCAAGGCTTTGTTGCAGCTTCTCCAGGACCTGGGCTACCTTATATCAGTTAAGAAGACAACTCTGCTTAGCCAAGGTTTCCTACTTAGGATATCAACTAAAAAAGGGTAAGCGAACCCTAACCATGGCCCAAAAGGAGGTGATCCTTCAAATTTCCACTCCAACCTCAGAAAAACAGGTACAGGAATTCCTAGGATGGCAGGATACTATTGGTTATGGATCCTGGGATTTGCTGAAATTGCCATTCCCCTATATTCAGCCACAGCAGGGATTAACATTTAATATGGACTGCCACTGAGGAATGAGCATTTCAACAACTAAAAATGGCTCTTACCCAAGCCCCAACTTTAACTCTCCTGGATGTTACCAAGCTTTTCCACCTGCTTAGTCATGAGAAGCAGGGAATCGCAAAGGGGAGGTCTTACCCAGACTTCAGGACCATGGTGGTGACCTGTGGCTTACTTGTCAAAAAGGCTGGATCCAGTGGCCTCTGGTTGGTTATCCTGTATTCAAGTCATTGCCACTATAACTATAATAGTTAAGGAGGCAGACAAACTGACTTTTGGTCAAAACCTAGTCCTGACTGTTCTCCATGCTATAGAGGCCCTACTTCAGGGGGTCACTGGATGTCAAACACTCATATCACCCAATAACAAAACCTCCTACTTGACCAGACTTGACTAACTTTCTTTCCTACTCAGGGCCTCAGTCCAGCCACTCTAATGCCTGATGATGATCTGTAAATTCTAGTTCATAATTGTGAGGATGTATTGGATGTCTCTCAAGTCAGCCATCCTAATCTTTGGGACATTCCCCTAGACCAGGCTGATGCTGACCTGTTCATGGATGGCAGCAGTTTGGTAATAAAGGGAATCCACAAGGCTGGTGCAGTGGTAACCACAGCATATAACATAATCTGGTCACAGTCTTTGCCCAATGGCACATCTGCCCCAAAGATTGAGCTAATTGCTTTAACCCAGACCCTGCACTGGGGAACAGGAAAATGAGCAAATATTTTTACCAACAACAGGTATGCTTTTGCTATTCTCCATGTCCATGCCATAATCCACAAGGAACAAGGACTTCTTACCATGGTGGGTAAGACGATAAAAAAACAAAGAGGAAATTTCAACCCTTCTAGAGGCTATATGACTTTCCAAAGAGGTAGCTGTTATTCATTGCAGGGGACACCAAAAAGCAGACACTCCGGAGGCAACAGGAAATTGCCTAGCTGATCAGGCAGCTCGTGAAGCAGTGAAGCTCCCAGTACAGCCCCTCACTCTCTGGCTAAATAGAACTTTTCCAGTTCCCTCACTTCTAAAACAGCTCACCTATGCCCGAGAAGAAGAGTAGCAAGTTGACCTAGCAGGAGCACAAAAAGAAACATCAGGATGGTGGATAACTAAGCACTCGAAAATCATCCTCCCAGCCACCCTGATTTACCATATGCTGGTAAGTCAGCTTCATTCTACTACCCACCTAGGAGGTACTAGATTAGCTGAAATGCTAAACTGATACTACTACATACAAGACTTAAGAAGCCTCACTGCTACAGCTGCTGAGACACGCCTATCTTGTGTGCAAGTAAATGCAAAACAAGGACCAAAACCACCAAATGGTATCAGGGCCTGGGAACTGAGCCCTGGAGAAACATGGGAAGTGGACTTTACTGAGGTAAAACCCCCTCATGTGGGTTACACATGTGGGTTTTGTGGACACTTTTTCAGGACAGGTAGTGGTTTTTACCACGAAAAATGAAACTGCACTTACAGTCATAAAGTTTTTATTAAATGAAATTATTCCTAGGTTTGGGGTCCCTCTCTCCATTGGCTCTGATATTGGCCCTGTCTTTACCTGGGCCATAGCTCACGTGGCTAGCAAAGCACTAAACATAAACTGGAAGTTACATTGTGCCTACCAACCACAAAGCTCTGAACGGGTAGAATGCATGAACCAAAACTTAAAAACTACTTTGATCAACTTAATAATAGAGACTGGTGAAAAATAGATAAATCTTTAATCCTTGGCCCTCCTCCTAATCTGATGTACCCCCTACAAGACTGGGTTCACCCCTATGAAATCATGTTTGGAAGGCCCCCTCCCTTACTACCCCAATTAAGAGACCCAATCCTTGAAGAAATTACTAATCAGTCTCTGTTGCGGTACCTCCAGTCTCTCCAACAGGTCCAGGGTGCCATCCACTCCAATGTTTGTGCCATTCTACCAACTCCCTCCTCCATGCCCTGTCATCCCTTCCAGCTTGGGGATCTGGTCTATATAAAAAAGTTCCAGAAAGAGGGATAAACTCCTACATAGAAAGGACCCTTTATCGTCATCCTCACCATTCCTACAGCACTCAAAGTTAACAGGATACTATACTGGTTGGATTCACCATTCCTGAGTCAAAAAGACCAAGAGCAGCAGTCAAGAATGGATGACCACACCTGCATCCAATGCTCTCAAGCTAAGACTTTCTTGTTTTGGTGTTGTTTCATAGCCAGACTTCTCCCTAATGGAAATGCTAGAAATCCCACCTATTCTTTTTCTCTAATTTCTTTTGCATCAGGAAAAATGTCAGCCAGCTAAAATTGGATATATAAACAGGAACTATCTGTAGTATTCAAGGCTGACCTATCTGACCTTCTCTCCCCTAAAATGTATATCTCCAACTCTCTCCCTGGTGACTACCATACTTAAAATTCTTATTTTAACCAACATGCCTCTTCTAGTCTGCAAGCAGTAGAGTTTTATCTTTGTCCCATATGTCCCACTGACGGACAGTGTGATCAGGCTGATCACTTCTGCCCTTACTGGAAATGAGTCACAATCACTACTACAGAGCGGGGCCCAATGATACCTCCCAACTCACCCTCTGGCAGGCCTCTAGTCCAAACCCAACTCAGGTGCCTGTATACATAAAAGTTAACAATCCCCTCTACTATTCTTGGGGTAGAGGCTTCACCTGAGGCATATGAGCTTATGTAACAGGCTGTGACCAAGGTGCCCTGTTCACCATCCAATGATGTACACTCACCTACAAAACTTTGACTAAGCCAGTACGTCCACTGGCAGAACTAGGAGACCCCTTGTTTAGCTATCACCAACCTCCACAACCTATAGAGAACACTGTTACCCAGAGTATACCCACTGAACAACTAAAGCCAATTCTACAACCTCCTGGTCTTTTTCCTGTGCTAACAAGTCTGTATCCCCTGCTCAACATTTCATTGTCCCAGCTAGCCTTGGATTGTTGACTCTGTTTAATATCCAAATCCCCATATTACATAGGACTTGGGGTTGAGACTCCCATCATCAGCAATTCTGATAAGACTAAATGCTCTCTGGAAGTTGTTCACATCACAATAGGTGGCATAACTGGAAATTCATCCTGCCTTTTAACTTCAGGGTTCAATCTAATAGCGTCTCTTTTTTGTGACATTTGCAATCTGTCTCTCACCCTAACCATGTCAGAGTCCATGGCTTGTGTGGCCCCTACCAACACTTGGTTAGCATGCTCTGCAGGACTCACAAAATGTATTACCACTGAAAAGTTAAACAATGGACCTACCTTATGTGTTGCCATTCATGTACTTCCCCAGGTATATGCTTATAGTTGTCCCAATGGAACCCTTTTGCTGACTCCACCTGACCTCCCACAGCTCATTGGAAACACTCCGCCCCTTTGCTAGTACCTGCCTTAATAGGCCTCAGTGTAGATGGGGCAGCAGCTCTGAGTACCACAGCCCTAGATTTATCCAACCTGACTCAAGAAATGGATGCAGACATAGGAAACCTTCAATTTATCATGGATCAGCTCCATGACCAAGTCACATCCTTAACAGAAATGGATGCAGACATAGGAAACCTTCAGTTTACCATGGATCAGCTCCATGACCAAGTCACATCCTTAGCAGAAGTTGTGCTTCAAAATCGCAGAGCTCTAGATTTATTATTCCTGTCCCAAGGAGGACTCTGTGTAGCACTAGAGGAATCATGCTGTTTCTATGCCAATAAATCTGGAGCCATTAAAAACACTCTCTAAAAGTTTCAAGAAAATTTGGACAGAAGAAAAAAGGAAAGAGAAAATAGAAAATTCTGGTTTCAAACCTTATTTGATTGGAACCCATGGCTAACCAATTTATTTACAGGTCTGGCCAACCCCTGTTTCTCCCCCTTCTCAATCTGCTCATTGGGCCCTGTATATTAAATTGGATAGTCTGATTCATTAAACAATGAATCACATCTGTAAAGCTAACATATAGAAGGACCCATTACAACCCTGTGCCCATGATAGATGAGTTAATGCTCTGACCCATAAATAACTAAGAGGAGGATGAAATGACTGTTAGTGACCTAACCAATGTAACTCCATTTTGTAGTAGTTCCTCCATTTTGTCTTCCAGTTCCACCCCTCACCCCCCACACCCCGTATGACCGACCTAAACTTTCTAATAGGCCATAAATCATGGCCTGTGATTTATGATTTTTCTGTTCCCTCCCCTGAAGGGCTGTAACTGTTCTGAGACACTATAAAATTTACAGCCCCCCCCATGGTTTAATGACCTGTAAAATCTCCTCTGTTCCCTACCCAGAACTGGAACTCTGTAATCTTATGGTTTTTGCTATATTAACCCCTTGCTTGCTTCATTCAAGGTCGAGAGTCTCTGATGTGAGCCTGCTCTCGACCACTGGCATTATTTGACTCTCAGTGTGTTGGTGACTCCTTACTTGCAGTGTGGCTATAACAAGAAAACTGGAAAAATAATCCCAAAACTTAGGAGAAAGGAAAGAAGAAAATAATTGAGTTCTGTTGTTTTGTATGGAGCAGAGAACCAATACATCAGCCCTCAGTATTTTGACTAGAATTTGGATCCAATGAGAACTGGTTTTGTCAGCCTTTAGTAATCTCTGTAAATAATAAGCCCTCTATTTTGATAGAGGTAAGAGACTTTGCCCTTTGCTGGCTTCCAGGGTCACTTCCTATGTTTCCCCTGGAAATGAGAGTTGAGGAGGGAAAAACATCTGAACTTTCAGGGGAAAAAGAAAATCCGTGGGACCCGCTCTCCTGCATCCCCTCTTTGTAACTCCCAAGAAGATCAGAAGTGTAGGGAGGTAACCAGGAAAGCAGACCTATTGGAGACTCAGGAATTAAGATTCTCAAATCCCAAATCTATATCTCCTAATCTGAGACAGGAATTAGAACAATATAAGAAAGACATTGTTCTTGTCCTCCTTTCCTTAGAAAAACCTTATCACCTGTGTGTAAGCACTGGTCAAGGAACAGCTATTGGGGTATTCATTCAGGATTGGGGTGGGAAAAAGCAACCTGTAGCTTTTATATCTAAGTTATTAGATCCTGTATTCATATGGTGGCCAGAATGTGACCACACTATTGCAGTACTGCCCTACTAGTAGACAAAAAAGGTCACCTCAAAAGTTAACCTTTGGGGGAACATTCTTAATTAGTACCCCTCACCAGATATGGGCCATTTTAAATCAAAGGACTGGTCATTGGTTAGCTGACTCCAGGATTCTAAAATATGAAGAAATATTGCTGGAAAAAGATGATTTGATATTAACTACAGACTCTAATATGAATTTGGACAGCTTCATGCAAGCTGGAGGAAGAAAGGATCAACAAGTGTTAGATCATAATTATTTAGATATCATAGAGTATCAAAGTAAAACTTGGTTAGATTTGCAAGAGAAGCCACTCTGTGCTGGTGCTAGGGTTTTATAGATGAATCCTTCAGAATAATTGAAGGTAAAAGGCCATGGATATAAAATCACTCATGAAAATAGCCTACCAATCTATGAAAAAGGTTCATGGTCCACACAAACTTGTGAGCTGTATGCCTTATTCAAACCTGAAAAATACTCTCTAAGCTGGGCTCGGTGGCTTAGCCTGTAATCCCGCACCTTTGGGAGGCTGAGGTGAGTGGACTACCTGAGCCCTCAGGTTCTAGACCTGCCTAGGCAGCGAGACCACATCTCTACAATAAATAAATAAAAAATCAGCCAGGCGTGGTAGCACATGCCTGTAATTCCGGCTACTCGGAAGGGTGAGGTGGAAGGATCGCTGGAGCCCAGCAGGGTCAAGGCTGCAGTGGCTGGGAGTGGTCACTGCACTCCAGTCTGGGTGACAGAGTGAAACTCCAACTCAAAAAAAAAAAAAAAATACTCTCTAATAAGGAAGCTATGGTTTATCCAGATTCTAAATATGCTAATAGAGTTATATGTACTTTTGGAAAAGTTTGTATGGAACAAGATCGCATAAACAGTAAAGAAAAAGAGTTAGTACATGGGGAATTGATTTAACAAGTTTTAGAAAATTTGCTTACCCCCCCTTTTGAAATAGCAGTCACACATGTAAATGATCATCACCAAGGAAGCTCTTTTGAGGCAGTTGGTAATAGACTGACTGATGATATAGCAAAGGAAGTGGCTTTAAAAGATGAAATTAAGTTTTTTTTTATAATCAGTATTTTTTATTATCGTTTTGTGGGGTACAGTTAAGGGTTAGGTGTACAATTACGTTTCATTCAGGCACCCTATTGATAAGAGGTGTTTTCCCAGTCCCAGACAGATATTAGCTACCGTCAATCCCATCCCCCTCCCCCCATAATTTCCCAGTACCATCAGTCATTTTCTTATAGTATTACATTGGATGTTCAAGGTCCATTATATGAGTGAAAACATGTGATATTCTGATCTTTGTTTCTGTGAGAGGTCACTCAGTATTATAGACTCTAGTTCCATCCAGGTAACTGCAAAATTCATGATTTTGTTCTTTTTCATGGCTGCGTAGTATTCCATCGTGTATATGTACCACATTTTTTAATCCAGTTCTCTTTTGTTGGGCAGCATGGTTGTTTTCAGGTTCTTGCTATTGTGAACAATGCTGCGATAAACATACGTGTGCAGGTATCTTTTTTATAGAGTGATTTGTGTTCTTCAGGGTATATTCCCAGTAGGGGGATTGCAGGGTCATATGGAAGGTCAATATTTAGAGCTTTCAGGAATCGCCACACTGCTTTCCACAGAGGTTGCACTAGCTTACACTCCCACCAACAGTGTAGAAGTGTTCCCTTTTCACCACAGCCTCTCCAGCAGCCGTTATTTTTTGAGTTGTTGATAATTGCCATTCTGACTGGAGTTAGGTGATATCTCAGTGTGGTTTTGATTTGCATCTCCCTGATGATTAGTGAGGTTGAGCATTTCTTCATGTGTTTGTTGGCTGCTCGAATGTCTTCTTTTGTGAAGTGTCTGTTCATATCTTTTGCCCATTTTATAATGGGGTTGCTTGTTTTCTACTTTTCAACACGTTTCAGTTCCTTGTAGATCCAGGATGTTAAGCCTTTGTCAGACCTAGAGTTGGCAAATACTATTTCCCAGTCTGTAGGCTGCCTCCCTGCTCTCTTGATGGTTTCTTTGGCTTTGCAGAAGCTTGTCAGTTTAATAAGGTCCCATTTGTCTATCTTCTCTCTTAAACCTGTGGGTTTCGGGTTTTGTACAGGAATTGGATGCCCGTTCCGATTTCCATGAGAGTATTTCCTTCCTTTTCTAAGGTTCTTATGGTTTGAGATTTTACATTTAGGTCTCTGATCCATTTGGAGTTAACCTTTGTGCATGGGGATAGATAGGGGTCCTGTTTCAATCTTCTCCATGTGGTCAGCCAGTTTTCCCAGCACCATTTACTGAATAGGTTCTCCTCTCCCCAGTGGTAGGTGGTGGGGGCTTTGTCGAAGATGAGTTGGTTGAGAAATTGAGGTTTTGCTTCTGGAATCTCAATTCTGTTCCATTGATCTATATGCCTGTTCTTGTACCAATACCAAGCTGTTTTGATGATTGTAGCTTTATAGTAAAGTTTGAAGTCTGGTATTGTGATACCACCTGTTTTGTTTTTTTTTGCTGAGGATTGTTCTGGCTATTCTTGGACGTTTGTGTTTCCATATGAATTCCTGTGTTGTTTTTTCTAGGTCTGAGAAGAATGTTATTGGTAATTTAATGGGTATTGCATTGAATTTGTAGATTGCCTTAGGTAAGATGGACATCTTCACAATGTTGGTTCTTCCGATCCATGAGCATGGGATATTTTTCCACTTGTTCATGTCAGCTTTGATTTCTTTGAGCAGTGTTTTGTAATTTTCATTGTAAAGGTCTTTCACGTCTCTGGTTAGGAAGATGCCAAGGTATTTCATTTTTTTTGTGGCTATTGTGAATGGAATTGTGTTTTTTATTTGGGTTTCTGTTTGTTTATTATTGGTGTAGAGAAATGCGATTGTCTTTTGTACATTTATTTTGTATCCTGAGACTTTGCCAAAGGCCTTTATCAATGTAAGGAGGCCTTTAACAGATTCTCTTGGGTTTTCAAGGTACACAATCATATCATCTGCATAGAGAGATAACTTGACTTCCTCTTTTCCTATTTGAATACCTCTGATTGCCTCGTCTTCTCTGATTGCTCTAGCCAGGACTTCCAATACTATATTGAACAGGAGGGAGAGAGTGGGCATCCTTGTCTAGTTCCAGTTTTCAGGGGAATTGGTTCCAATTTTTGTCCATTTAGGAGTATGCAGGCTATAGGTTTCTCGTAGATGGCTTTTATTATTTTGAGGTATGTTCCCTGTATGCCTAGATGTTCAAGGGTTTTTATCAAGAAGGGTGCTGGATTTTATCAAAAGCTTTTTCTGCATCTAACGATATGATCATTTGGTTTTTGTTTTGACATCTGTTGATGTATTTAATTACATTTATGGTTTTACGAATGTTGAACCAGCCTTGCATACCAGGAATGAAGCCTACTTGGTCATGGTGGATGATTTTTGAGATGTATTGCTGAATCCTGTTTGCTAGGATTTTGTTGAGAATTTTAGCATCTATGTTCATCAAAGATATTGGCCTGTAGTTCTCTTTCTTTGTTGGATCTTTACCTGGCTTGGGTATCAATGTGATGTTGGCTTCATAAAATGATTTGGGGAGAGTTCCATCTTTTTCAATCGCCTGGAATACCTTCAGTAGGATTGGTATCAGCTCCTCCTTGAATGTCTTGTAGAATTCTGCTGGAAAGCCATCTGGACCAGGGCTTTTTTTTGTAGGAAGTTTTCTTATTACGTAGTCGATTTCCTTGATTGTAATTGGTCTATTTAGGGTCTCAATTTCTTCTTGTTCCCAACCTAGGTAGGTTGTGTGATGTCAGAAAGTCCTCCATTTCCTTGTGGTTTTCAAGTTTGTTTCCATACAAGTGTACGTAGTAGTCTCTAATGATCTTTTGTATTTCTTCAGGGTCAGATGTGACTTCATCTTTTGTGCTTCTGATTATGCTTATTTGTTTTTTTTTTTCTCGTTTTTTCTTGGTCAGTCTAGCTAGGGGACCATCGATCTTGTTTATTCTTTCAAAGAACCAGCTTTTTGTTTCATTGAGTTTTTCAATTATCTTTTTGTCTTCTATGTCCTGGATTTGGGCTTTTATTTTGGTGATCTGGATTCTTCTGCTGAAATTAGGGTTTTTGTGGTCTTGCTTTTCCAGCTTCTTTAGGTGGCTTGTTAGGTTGTGAATTTCTGTTCCTTCCATTTTCTTCATGTGTGTTTGTAGGGATATAAATTCCCCTCTTACTACAGCTTTCAGGGCATCCCAGAGATTTTGGTAAGATGTTTCTTCATTTTCATTTGTTTCCAGGTATCTTTTGATCCCTGTTTTGATTTTGTCATTGACCCAGGAGTTGTTTAGCATCATGCTGTTTAGTGTCCATGTCTTTGTGAGTTTTGGGGGGACTTTGTTGGTGTCAATATTTATTTTTATTCCACTGTGGTCCGAGAAGGTGTTTGGTAGAATTTCGGTCCTTTTAAATTTGCTTATACTTGATTTATGGCCGAGTATGTGGTTGATCTTAGAATATGTTCCATGTGGTGATGAGTAGAATGTGTATTCTGTGGTCTTTGGATGGAGTGTTCTGTAGGTATCAATTAAGTCCATTTCGTCCAAAGTCAGATTGAGGTTCTGGATCTCCTTGCTGATTTTTTGTCCTGATGATCTGTCTAGGGTTGTGAGTGGGGTATTAAAGTCCCCAGTTATGATAGTGGTAGAGTCAATATCTTTCTTTAGTTTTCCAAGAAGTTGCTTTATGAAAGTTGGCGCACCTATGTTGGGTGCATATATGTTTAGGATAGATATTTCTTGTTGATGGATTGAACCTTTTATCATTATGTAGTGGCCTTCTGTATCTTTTTTGATTTTTAATAGTTTGAAGGATATTTTGTCTGAAATTAAGATGGCTACTCCTCCTTTCTTTTGTATTCTGTTCACCTGAAAGTTTGTTTCCCATCCTCTTACTTTGAGTCTGTGGGTATCCTTTTTAGTGAGGTGAGTCTCTCGAAGGCAACAGATTGTTGCCTGATGATATTTTATCCATTTTGCCAATCTATGTCTTTTCAGTGGTGCATTTAGTCCGTTCACATTTAGACTAATAATTGAAATGCAAGAGTTGATCCCTGTCATAAGGGTCTTACAGAGTTGTTACTGTTTATTTGTTGTCTTTCTTTGGGTTTTGGAGTTGGTTCATGTGTGTTTTTAATCTTTTGCCTGTACTCTTGTGAAGAATGCTGATGTTCTTTTTTCTTTTTCTTCTGTGTTCAGTACTTTCTTAAGTGTTTCTTGTAGCGGTGGTCTGGTGGCAGCGTAGGTTCTTAGGGATTGGATGTCTGAAAAAGATTTTAATTCTCCCTCACTAATGAAGCTTAGTTTGGCTGGGTAGGTTATTCTTGCTTGAAATTGTTTCTCTTTTAGAACTTTGAAGATAGGGCTCCAGGCTCTCCTGGCCTGAAGTGTTTCTGTGGATAAATCTGCCGCTATTCGAATTGGTTTTCCCTGGTAGGTAGTCTGGCCTTTTTCTCTTGCTGCCTTTAGGATTTTTCCTTTCATAGCTACTTTGTTTAGGCTAATTATTATGTGTCTGGGAGTTGGTCTTCTCGTTTGTTGTCTTGCAGGGGTTCTCTGAATCTCTTGTGTTTGAATTTTTTCATCTTTACTGAGATGAGGGAAGTTTTCTTGAATGATTTCATGAAATGTTTGTTCCAGCGTGGCTTCTGTTTCTCTTTCTGCCTCAGGAAGCCCAATTACTCTTAGGTTTGGTCTCTTGAAGTGATCGTTCATCTCTTGCAGGTTTTGTTCTGTCTTTTTGAGCTTCTTTTCTATGCTTTTGACAGTCTGGGTTAGTTCCGTGTTTTGGTCTTCGAGCTCTGAGATTCTTTCTTCTGCTTGGCTGATTCTGCTTTCCATGCTTATTAGTCTGTTGTTCATTCCCATCACAGTATTCTTTACTGCTGTCACTTCTCACATCAGCTCCTTCCTATTTTCCTCTTGTCTCTCCTCAATTTTTTAAATTCTCTCCATTAATGTCTTGATGTCTGGGTTTGTTGCATGTAGCCGGTCATTCTGGGGACTCTTCATTGTCTGTGTTCCAGAATCTGTTTTCTCATTGTCTGATCTCCCAGGGGTCTGTGTAAGACCTATATTCTTCTTTTGGTTTTTCTTCATTTGTGCGGTTTTTCCACTTCCCTACTTCTTCCTTCCCTCCATGTCACCGTCTTCTTTAATTTTGTTATTCAGGGGTAAAGGGATTTGTTTTACTTCTGTTTGTTCCATCTCCCATTCTTTATGTATGTCCTCTTACTTTGTTCAATTCTGAAGTTGCACTCTAGGTTGGAGGTGGTCCTTTTTGCAGTTTTGAGATGCATTTAAGGGGAGAGCTGTGATTCAAAATCTGTCTGCAGGTCCTGATATTCGCTGACAGGCGTGTGGATAATGTGGAACTCACTTCCCACTGTCCTGGAATCTGTCCGTGCAGTGGGGCTGTAGGTTTACTCCCTGAAATAAAATGTGGTTAGCAGAGGGGAGAGAATGGAGCAGATAGTGGGTTGAAGAGGGGAGTGGAGAGATAGAGGAGTAAGGGGGGAAACTAATGAGTGTGCCAACAAATAGAGAGAGAGGTCTATACTGAAACAGATAAAAACGATGAACCACAGCTACAGTCGAACCAACTCTCATACAAACACAAATAAAACATATAGTGATGCTAACATACCCGCTATCCAACCACCTTATTGGTGTGCTGTTCCTCTATACAAAGACATGGTTTACAGACAGAAGAAAAGAGAAGAAAAGGAAAAGGAAAAGAGAAAAAAGGAAAAATACAGGATGAATAGAATTAAGTCATTAAACTGATAGAATCAATGAAGCACACTCTGAGACCTTTCGTTTAAGTCCAATGTCTTTTCAGGTCTGATTTCTAGTTTTCTTTTTAAGCTGGTAAATTAGTTTGCAGTTAGAGTCAATTGCCCCTGATCGGCTGTGAAGGACAATTCAGTTCAACCTTCCTTCAGCAGTTTGGTCTATGTCTTTATCAAGCTTATTTCTCCCGTTTCGGTGTTGTTACCTTGAATCGCCAGCAGATGGTGCTATCTCATCTGCTCGCCCCAGAGTGGGTGGGGCCGGACAGGAACAAGATGGCTGCTTGCCTCCAAGCAGGCAACAGAAGCCCCACGCAAGCCAGCAGGACAATCTCAGACACAGGAGATTTGGCAGCAATTCCAGCAGATCTTCCTTGAAGCCGTTTGGTGTGGATCTCCTCGGGCCGGGTTGTGATGAGCTACCCATCCCAGAGCGCCGGGGGGCGGCGGGAGCGCCGGGCGGGCGGCGGGAGCGCCGGGCGGGGAAATTAAGTTTCTTAACCTCACTTTCTAACTCACTAACTAACCAGTAGTCACACCCCAATTTACTGAGAAGGATATAGAAGAGAGGAGAGAAATAGGAGCTACTCCAACTGAGGAAGGAAAATGGAATCCTCCTGATGGAAAGGAAATGATTAGCAAACAAATTATTAGAGAATGAATGGCTATATTACATAAAGGAAGTCATGGGGGGGCTCAAGCAAAGTGTGATGTTCTTTTAAAAATCTATGACTGTAAAAGTATCTATACTATTGCTAAGCAAGTTTGGGAAGGTTACATAATACTCCAGAAAATAAATTAAAAGGTATTCAGAGCATGATTAAAGGAAGGAAGGCCCTCCAGATTGAGATCCTTCCAAAGCCCAAAGGTAGATTTCACTGAATTACCTAAAACAGGAAGACTAGATTCTAATTTATTAGTAATTGTTGAATCACCTTACCAGATGGGTAGAGAAATACCTAACAACAACAACTATGACTAGAGTTGTAATAAAAGTACATTTAGAACAAATAATCCTTAGATTTGGTTTAATAGAAAACATTGATTCTGATAATGGAAGCCATTTACTTCAAAGGTATTATGAGACATTGCAATAGCACTTCAAATACAATGGGACTTTCACACTCCCTGGCACCCATCATCCTCAAGAAAGATAGAGCAGATGAATCAAACTTTAAAAACACATATAGCCAAACTGATGTAGGAACTAAATTGCCTTAGGTTAAGTGTCTTTCTATTGTTCTTCTCAGAAATAGAATGGCTCCTTGAAGAGACTTGGGGTTGTCACCCTATGAATTATTATATGGATTGCCATATATAAACAAAGTTACAGACTTACCAACTTTAGAAACAAAAGATCAATTTAAAAAAAAAATATGCTCTGGTTATTTCCTCTACCTTATCTTCTCTAAGATTGAAGGGACTCCTTGCTCAAACTCCTCCCCTTGAATTCACTGTTCACCAGATCCAGCCTGGAGATTGGGTGCTGATCAAAACCTGCAAGAAAACAAAACTCCATCTGAATTGGGAAGGGGCCTATCAAGTGCTCCTGACAATTGAGACAGCTGTGCTGACTGCTGAAAAAGGGCGGACGCATCAGACCTGAGTCAAGAGGTCACCAAAGGAAAATGTGGTGCAAAAGAAAACACCCAGTCAGTGGGGAGTTTCCCAAATTGAACCTTTAAAATTCAAATTCAAATGGACCTAATGTATCTCTCCACATCTTTCCTCATAACATTGTCTCCAGTATTGTTAATCATATGTATGTTTATTTCCTTCCTTATCAAATGCTTATGTAAGGGTCTTTCTTGCTCTGAGCAACTATGGAATTGTTTTCTCCCCTAGCAATAGTAGCCATCCCACCTATATCTGTGTCCTTAAGAAAAACTATAATGGTTTCTGTCGTTTTATTTGGAATAATAAATTGTATACTTGTCATAAATATTCCCAGAGCTACCTCTCCTTTAACCATCAAATTCGATGCATGTTCAGTTCCAACTTGTGGGGATCTATATAATCAAAGGAAACTCTCCAAAGCAGAAAAAAATCTTTGCCCAGAGCCAGAATCACACTGAGCAACATGCTCTACAGGAAACTGTTTTATGGGACAACATCTGTGCTTGGGGGAACAACACTTGTTCTGACTGGGATTTGTTTTTTGGACCACTCAGAGATGGCTACATCTCTAAGTCATCAAGAAAGGGCATTTCTCAGCAGCTTAGAAGTAAAATTCAAGTTATAAAGGGATCCACCCTCTGAATATCCAGGACTCTCAATGTAACACTTTACTTTTAGTAGTAAACACAGTCCAAACCCCGGAACAGCAATCATTGGTAGAATGGTGGATGAGGTGCAGACATCTCAGGGACAAATCCCCTAGGCCATCTCATAATAAGGATAATAGCCTCTCCAGTGCCAGTTAATGTCACCTTGCAATCTCTGTTAGCTGATAAGGCTCCAACTCAAAGTCTCAATCTTCTCCACTGTTGGGGTACCAATCAAACTCAATTTTAAAATGACCTCTCTAAAGTCCTCATAGGGGAAGAAACAGATCTCAAACAAATGATGGAAATTGAAACAGGATATGGGAACACAAATGCCTGGGTTGAATGGATAAAATTTACAGTATTGAGTCTTAACAAGAGTAATCATTATGCATGTGCCACAGGCTCAAGTAGTCCCATTCCCTATTAATTGGGACACAGACTCTGATGGAACAATTGCATGTTGACCCTATACCAAGACAAGGATGCTTGGGGTCATAAGATTTGCTGAAATCTTTCCTTGCTTGACCCATCTATGCAGAGGTCAGATCTGAAGATGCATCCTTCCTTTTCTATAGGAAAGGCAAATCACTCTTCATATCTCTCTAGATGGAGAGAGAGTTTCATCACTCCTGTAGAGTACCTGCAAACCTGCATGTCCTGAATGTCTCTTACGTACCTGAGGGCAACTGCTCAAACTTTAACATACCTCAAGTGATACATTGAGAGGAAAATACTTAAAGTTCTGTTGCTGTCTAAATGGACTGGGACCTGTGCTTTGGTCAGATTGGCTATTCCATTCACTCTGACATTTCAAAACCCAAAAATGTCTACTAGAACAAGAAATAAGCAGTCAATGTCTGGGCAAACAGTTCCTTGGTCGTTTGACCCTAATATATATCTTGATATCATAGGAGTCCCCCAAGGATTTCCTAGTAAATTTAAGACTCAAAATCAAATACCAGCAGGATTTGAATCTCCCTTCTGGCGGGTAACTATAAATAAATATGTAGACTAGATCAATTATATTGACTATAATCAACAAAAATTTATTAACCCTAACCGGGATGCCATCAAAGGAGTAGATGCCACTAGCAGAATGGCATGGGAAAGCTGTGTGGCACTCAACAAGATGCTGGCCAAAAAGGGGGAGTATGTGTTATGCTGGGTAGACAATGTAGTACTTTTATCCCAAACAACACCACGCTTGATGGAACTATTACTAAAACAGTAGAAGGATTAGCTACTTTGGCTAATGAATTAGCTGAATACTCTAACTTTAGTGACCCCATTACAGATGGGCCGGACAATTGGTTTGGGAAGTAAGAGGGAACAATAATCTCTATCTTAACCTCTCTAATAATAGTAGCAGAATATTGACTGCCCTAGGGTGTTGTATAATTCCCTGCATCAGAGGTCCAATTCAGAGACTTACAGAATCTACTATAACAAAGAAAGTGCCTTTACATTATACCTATGTTATGGAAACCAAATTAAATTTTGAAGAAGAAAATCAGAGGTTATTAAATAAATTTCAAGCTGACCTGATACTCAGATATGGATCCAAATGAATAAAAATGAAATCAAAATAGTTAGAAGAAAAAAGGGAGGAGAACGTATAAAATAGAACAGTTCGTTGACAAAACTGGAAGCTGACTAATGTTTCAACATCTTGCACTCCCTTTACTAATCCACTTCTGGCTTCTTTGTGAGTTTAACATTTACATGTCTTGCACTCCCTTATACTGACCAGCTTTTTTGTTCTCTTTTCATGAACCTTTTAATTCGGTGAGCAATAAATTCTAGTGGGATCAAATCTAAATAAATGTCCTATGAGCCAATTGACAAATAGGACACATAAGTGAGACAACTTTGTAATAATTTTGTAAATCAACAAATATGTACCATGTAGGTAACATCTGGGAGAATAATATTACTTCTGGAGTACTCAACAGATGAGAAAACAGAGGAAGGATTTTCATCCTAGGGTATAAAAGTGATCATTCTAACTGCTCCAATGTGTCTGCTCATTTGAGAGATGCCATTCTTGCAAGAGTGTTATATAAAAGAACTGCTTGACTCCACTGTCAATTTATGGTGAAATTAGGAAGAAAGCATACCCATCTCCAACAGATAAAAGACTTCTGTTAGGTCAGACTGGGGGTCTGTGTGCCATGTGAAAGATGCAAAGATTTGCACAGGAGCTACACTGGAAAATAGAGTCTATTTAGAAAGTACATTAGAGAGACAGGAGACTTAACTCCCCAAAGTAGCGGAGGGAGCCAAAGCTAGAAAAACAAGGCTGCCATAGTTCAAAGAGCCACGTGGCCAGACCAGAGCTTAGCAAAAGAAATGACAGTGGCCTTTTAAATGGTCCCTGTAACAGCAACAGGTCATTATAATGATTGGGCAGTGGTCTTTTTCACATCATCAAGAAGGGAATGGGAGGCACAGGTACTGATGTCAGTTGATGGACAGCAGGCAGATGAGTGAGTTAATTACATGACTGCTACCATAGTTATAGGGTCTGTCTGTCACAGCAGTTACAAAGGACTGATTAGGTTAACTTGACTTCTTTACCTGGATACAAATACTTGAAAGAAAAGTTAATACAAAACAAGATGTGGATGGGATTATAAGACAATTATTAATAACTACCTCTGAAAAACCAGTTCTGTCCTTGACTAGCGATTAGAGGGTAAATTAAGGTGAAATTTTACAAAAACATGACAAAGCTAAGGAATGTTAAGATGGCTGCTCTTTGGGCTTATCAGCCTCTAACATAAGTTAACAGTGGTTATGATGATATCAATATTAAATAGTGGAATTTAGAAAACTTGACTAAGTTTAGAGTTTATTTGAGTTCAGAGCATGAGAATGGCCAGCCAGGACTGATTCCAAACCAATGGCATCGAAATTTCCAAAGTGGAGAAGTTAAAATTTCAATTATATAGGCAGAGACAGAAAAGTTCCATACAAGACTTCTAGTATATATCACAGAGATTTGATTGGTTACAGACTATTTTATTTTAAGAAAGATTACTTTAGAGGATTAAACTCAGACTTTTTTTCTCACTCTTTCTTACCAAATTCCCAACCAAGGAGCCTGGGGAGATGGACTTTTATTATTTATTAATGTGAATTACTTTCCAACCTGACTTTAGTGTAATGTCATGTAACACAGCAGTCCCCGACCTTTTTGGCATCAGGCACTGGTTTCATGAAAGACAATTTTTTCCATGGAGGGGGTAAGGAGGATGTGCAGTCACACCTCATTGCTAATCACCACCTTAGCTCCACCTTAGATCATCAAGCATTAGGTTCTCATAAGAAGTGCACAACCTAGAACCCACACATGAACAGTTCACAATAGGGTTTGAGGCCTATGAGAATCTAATACTGTCACTGATCTGACAGAAGGCAGAGTCAACTTGTGGCAGAGAGGGGCTGATAATAGTTAAAAAGTATTCCTTTTGAATGTCAATCAGCAGGCTCCAGAAACCTGCCAGACAGGTTTTGCTTAAGAAAAAAACCAAATAGCCAAGGATGGTTTTCTAGGAGATACAAAATAGTGACCAATTCACTTTCTGAAGTCATCAGTTTACAATTCCTGCTTGTTTCACATATCCTGGAGACCATTTGTTCTTTAAAAATCTGATTTTGCTGAGTACAACCTTGTGAATTCCAAAGAAGACATATAATTGTTCAACCTGACCCTCCTCCCTTACCAAAACTGAGGTATAAGACCCCTATCCTCCCTTCCCGGGGTGCTCAACCTGGGAGCATTAGCCCACTGAGTCACACCGGCACTAATAAATAAATCTGCTACTTCCTGAAACAGCCTCGGTGTCATGGCCTCTCTGTGTTCTCACCACATACTTGGTGCATTGGTCTGGAATGGGAGAGTTCAGAGACGGTGTGTTCCACCTTGTCATCAGGGTACGACCTCCAGGGTGACAGAAGAGACAATCTCATCTGGTGCAAAATGAACCTTTTGATCCATAGGAGGGAGGCCCCTTCCAGTGCACTGAGGCTCAGACCATGAAAGCACAACAGGGACCCAAGCGTCGAGGACAACCGCCCAACAGAAAGGACAGAATGACCACCCGACAGAAAGGGTAGGAATAAGGACCTATGCATAGATCTGCCAATGGTTGGCAGAAGGGGAGCTTGATCACCTCCAGTCTGAAAGAAAGGACTGAAAGACAGTGGAAAGCAGCACTGTCTGAAGATGAACCCGTAGACTCCTAGGATTGGGGCAGAGGGTTGAAGAATGCGTTGTGTGATTGCATGTAAATGAGATGGATGATGGGAGGGTTCCATAAAAAGTTAGTCTGAAATGTCTTCGAGAGGAGTATGGCTAGAAGAGGGTGAAACAGATGTTTCCCATGCCCCCCTCATTTTCTTATTTGTATGTGTCTGTCATTTGGAATCTGCTAAAAAGCTGGTTGGGTTATTATGCTATGTTTAATGGGACATGTTACATTTTAAAAACTTGATTAGTGAATGTTTCTTTATGTTATTTTATGTTTCCCTCCCTTTATTTGTGTGGTGTTTCTCCCAACTCATTGACACTGTTAAAATTTCTGCGTTTTGTTGTCAAAGACGTGGGAGGGTTGCCTGCTGCATATGCGAAATGCTTCTGGTTATTTAAAATTCTCCCAGGACCACATCCCCTCCCTTCCTTAGCCTGTGTTCTCCTTCATGAATTCTGAAGGGGATCATTCTAATCCACCTGTAAAGAAACGTAGAAATCTCTCTTATATGCTACTTAGCCTTTTGTTAACTCAGTGCAAGTTAACACTAACCTTGGAGAAAATAATTTTGTAATATTTCTCTGACAACTAAGGGACTGAATAGACTGTTCTTGTTTTCAAATGCTAGAAGCCAGGTTAGTTGAAAGTAAGTCTGTTTCTAAAGGTTTAGGCCTTGCCTAAGATCGTAATCAACTGCTTGTCCCTGTAAAACTGTTGGGAAGTCTCTTAGAGTCATGTAATATATGCTAAGTCCCTACTTTAAATTGTAATGCTAGATAACACTACTGCTTGCTTTTTTGGCTATGCCTGACTAGCATACCACTTACAAGACTGGTAAAGCTTTAAATGCTAAATAATTTGCAGGACTTAATAAGGCATGGGAACTGGCCATTCCCACCTGATTAAGTCACCTTGTAAGTTCAGTACTTCACCTAAGGAACAGGTCAAGTACAAGGCACCCTCTGTGGCATGTAGAGTGAGACCTAATCACTCTCATTTACTTGTCACATCTTACATGTAAGGCCACTATGTAGTAATTCATAAAGGTTTTTTTTGACAATTTTCCCTGTTCATAATTAGAAATAAGTAGGAACAGATCATTTTACATCTACGTGGTCAGTTCACTCTAAAAGGGTTTTGTACCAGGTCATTTTGTAGGCATCATTGGAAAGTCATGGGCAGGGGGCTTCAAGGAGGGCTGAGGACACTCTGCTTGGAAAAGACCATCAGGGTACAAGCGATTCCTGGCATTGCTGTTTGTAGTTTTATTTAGTTATTTGTTTTAGAATTCTACTTTAAGGAATAAATTGCAAGTGTTCAAAAACAAATACTGGGTTTTCAAAAAACATGAAGAAGAAATGGTATAATAATCTGTACCCTCAGACACCCCAATGTGACAGATTTAAATAATGAAGCAAATTAAAATGACATGGTTTAAAAAAAAATTTAAGTGCATTATTAAAATCAAATTTGAGCTCACTACAAGTTAGTAGATAATGAGATTTGGAAAGAAGCAAGACTGCTTTAATACCATCTGGCAATTAAATTCACTTTGTAGACCTAAAGAAAAATGGTCAAAAGTTCTATATGCAGAGGAATTTTTAAAATTTATTTCATAACTTTGCAAACAAGATTGTATACTATGGAATATTAAATACCCAACTCCAGAGGCTTAACTCAGGACTATGAATACCAAACTGCCAATTATAGATAGCTTCTAAATTTCTTAGAAACTGAGACATTAAGAAAAAAAAAAAGAGAGAGAGAGAGAAGGACTCCAGTATGAGCACCAGCCAGAGGAAAAGTAAACAAACCTATTGGCAATTGCCACTAATGGCAAAGCTCCAGCCACTGAAAAGATACCTGATATGGATAAACCTGCTATGGGGGATGGTATCAACTACTATAAATGTGGTCAATCTGGGCACTTAAAGCACAATTGTTCTTGATGACCTAAGCCCTCAGGACCTTGTCCAATATCCGAACTAAAAGGCCACTGAAAGAGATGGTGCAGCCACTTGCAAAGGGAAGGGGGAACACCTAGCTCATTAATGGTGACCATTGACTAAAGGCGTCGGGGGGGCCACAGCCCAATCCAGCACTCAGTTTGCCATCACCCCAGATAATCCTTGGATCTGTATGAATGTGGCTGGGGTCCAAATTAATTTCTTGATTAATGCCGAGGCAAAGTTTTTAGCCTTTGTACTCATACTGAACTTCTTTCTCCTGACACCTGCTCTGTAGTGGGAGTTAAATATTTCACCTAACAGTTACTAAAAGGTGAATTCAAATTATAACTGTAAAAGGTTATCCATAAAGAGATAAAAAGGGCTGGGCTCGGTGGCTCAGCCTGTAGGGAGGCTGAGGTGAATGGATTGCCTGAGCCCGCGGGTTCGAGACCCGCCTGGGCAGGCGAGACCTCATCTCTACAATAAAATAAAAAAAATTAGCTGAGCGTGGTAGCGCGCGCCTGTAATTCCGGCTACTCGGAAGGCTGAGGCAGAAGGATCACTGGAGCCCAGCAGGTCGAGGTTGTGGTGGCTGGGAGTGGCCACTGCACTCCAGTCTGGGTGACAGAGTGAGACTCCAACTCAAAAAAAAAAAAAAAGATAAAAGATAAAAAAGAAAGCAAAAAGCAAAGGAAAAATATAAAAAGTTGTTGGTGTACAAATAAAGTTTTAGTAAGAAAAAAAGGGAATATAATTTAAAAATTTTATCTAAAAAGATCTTATATGGTAAATTTCTGTATTATAATAAAGTAAATAGTTATCTGAAAATTTTAAAAAGGGGGTATAGAACAAAAATAAAATGGTATAAACATGTCAAAAATGGTATGAGGAAAGTTTATGAAAAAATATATATACAAAAAAATTCTATAAACAATCTAGGCATAATAAAGTCTTTTCTGGATGCAAGTCTCCAAACATTTTTGGATTTCTCTTCAAATCTTATATAAAATTTGCTTGAGTGCCTTGTTCAAATATTAGTCTAATGCAACCTGTCATGTTACCACTATAGTCCAGAAATACATTAAAAACTCCAAAAGTTGGTATTTGTAATAAAGCCACAGAAATTAAAGTTTATCATTAAGTTATGCTAATGACTTCAGGCCTTGTAGCTTTTGTAAAAAGGGTAATCAGTCACCACCTAAAATTATCATAATTTATGCCTGGCTTCACTTAATTGTCCTACTTCTTGAAAGAGGGGTTTCCCTCATTTATTCCTTTTATTAAGCCAGAATCCAGCAATTTTCATGTCCACATAACGGTCATGCAAGGATTCCAGTCAGTGCCTGCAAACAATGCCACTGCTGAAACAGATCTGGATGGACACCTCAAGTCATACAGGGAGGAATTTTCAATCTCTGGTTAGGCAGGACTATACCCACTATCAGCTCTGAAGATGTTATAGAAAACAGACATTAACCCCTCAGCACCCCATATGATTATGGGATCAAAAAATCTCTAAAGAATAAATAATTGAGGCACGGTAGCTAGCACAGGCTAGACATAGATAAATTTCCAATAGGTAGGTTTTAGAAGGTGTTCAAGCATTTTATTTTATTTTTTAAAATTTATTTATTTATTATAAAGATGTGGGGTACAATTCAGGGTTAGTTATACAAACATTGACCATGCAGCTACCCTTGTTGATGAGGTATGCCCCTCCCTCCCCTAGCAGTTTTTCCCAACTGCCAGTCCCACCCCCCTTCCCCTGACAGTTTTCTGCTACTGCCCATTGCTTTCTTATAGCATTATAATTGCACAAGTTCACCTTATGAGTGAGAACATACGGAACTCAGTTCTTTGTTTCTGTGATAAATCACTGAGTATGATCAACCCCAAATCCATCCAATTTGCTGCAAAGTCCATATATTTGTCCTTCTTTATGACTGCATAATATTCCATTGTGTATATGTACCACATTTTCTTTCTCCAGTCCAGCTTCGATGGGCATCACGGTTGGTTCCATGTTTTTGCTATTGTGAATAGAGCTGCAACAAACATATGTGTGCAGGTATCTTTTTCATAGAACAATTTGAGTTCCTCTGGGTATATTCCCAATAGGGGAATTGCTGGGTCAGATGGAAAGTCGATTTCTAGTTTCTTCAGAAATTACCACACTATCTTCCAGAGAAGTTGTACTAGTCTGCATTCCCACCAGCAGTGTAGAGGTGTTCCTTTTTCTCCACAACCTCGCCAGGATCTGTTGTTGTTCGTTTGACTAATGATGGCCATTCTTACTGGGGTTAGGTGGTATCTCATTGTGGTTTTGATTTGCATTTCTCTAATGATGAGTGAGGCTGAGCACCTTTGCACTTGTCTGTTGGCTGCCCGTATATCTTCTTTTGAGAAGTGTCTATTCATGTCTTTTGCCCACTTTTTAAAGGGGTTGTTTGTTTTTTTCCTTTCAGCACTTTTGAGTTCCTTGTAGATCCTAGATATTAGGCCTTTGTCAGATACACAGTTGGAAAATATTTTTTTCCCATTCTGTGGGCTGTCTCCCTGCTCACTTGATGGTTTCCTTGACTTTGGAGAAGCTTGTCAGTTTAATGAGGTCCCACTTATCTATCTTATCTCTTATGGCCTGGGCACTTCACCAATTATTGAGTATGCACCGGAGCCCTAATGACTACAGAGTGGCCTTGGAAGGGAACTAGTCTGGATGCATACCAGCTCCTTCAATGGAACCCTTCTGTAACTGTAACAGATAACCTACCCCAAAAGTGAATCCTCTCCTCAAAAGTAATTGGAGAAGATTGCTTAAGCAGAGAGGGCTCTGCTTATACTCAATGGGTAGGAGAAACTCCTTATAAAATAATATTATGCTGGAATTCAACCCACCAGCCCTGGTGGCCAACAAGGCCTGTTTGGTGTTGGGCACCTGCTTATGCAACTAAATCTTCTCTATGTACATGTCACCCAAACTATAAGTAACTGTATAGTACTATCCTCTGAACATCTAACCCATTTCAAGGTATCTCTATTATAGGTCAGAGCTAGACAGATCTGTCCTCTGTAATTCCAGACCTCTGGAAAGCCCCTAAAGGGCTGTTTTGGATATGTAGAAAAGTTGCATATGCCCAGCTTCCAGCATTATGGAAAGGCACATTATGGAAAGGCACATGTACCATAGGAGAAATCCAGCCAGGAGTTTTCCTTCTGCCTAATCCAAAAGGGGATTAACTAGGCATTCACCTTTATGAAAGCCTCAAAACACAAGATGCTCGAACCCTCGACCAAGTTCCTAATATAGGATGGACCCAGGTTTGGAAAAATAATGAATGGCCACCCAAGAGAATTATAAATACTTATGGCCCAGCCACATGGGCACAAGATGGAAGCTGGGTATACCACACTCCTATCTATATGCTAAATTGCATTATCAGCTTACAAGCTGTCTTAAAAGTTATAACTAATCAAACAACCATGGTTTTTGAGCATGTTGCTCAGCAACAAGCCCAAATGCGTGCAGTTATTTATCAAAACTGCTTAACTTTGGACTACCTGCTAGCAGAAAAATGAGGAGTATGTGGTTGTTTACAAATAGATGATAATAGTAAGCTATAACTGATATAGCCACCAATGTTAGAAAGCTTGCCCATGTCCTGGTGCAAAATGGCAAGGCACAAAAATCGGCAATTGGTTTGAAAACATGTTCTCGGGTCTGGGAGAATTTAAGTACATTATTGGATCTGTAGTCCTATTGGGATTCTGTCTGATCCTCCCTTGCATAGCCCCAATAATGATGAATGCTATTTCTAAGTTTGTGGAAATAGTTGCTCAATGAAAAATTGTGGACCACATGATGTTAATGCACCAAATTAAAGATGATGTACTTAACCCATAAAGTGTCGAACATCAAAGAAGGGAATGTGGCAGAGACGGGCTAATAACAGTTAAAAGTATTCCTTTTGAATATCAATCAGCAGGCTCTGAAAACCTGCCAGACAGGTTTTGCTTGAGAAAAAAACCAAGTAGCCAAGGACGGTTTTCTTGGAGATGTAAAATAGTGAACAATTCACTCTTTGTGAAGTCATTGATTTACAACCCCTGCTTTTTTTGCATATCCTGGAGATCATTTGTTCTTTAAAAATCTGATTTTGCTGAGTACAACTTTGTGAATTCCAAAGAAGATGTATAATCGCTCAACCTGACCCCCCTCCCTTACTGAAACTAAGATATAAAACCCCTCTCCTCTTTCCCTGGGGTGTTCAGCCCGAGAATGTTAGTCCACTGAGTCATGCCAGCACTAAAAAATAAATCTGCTATTTTCTAAAACAGCCTCGGTGTCATGGCCTCTCTGGATTCCCACTACACACTCACTGATCACCTCCTACTGGGTGGCCCACTTCCTAACAAGCCATGGACTTGTACCTGTCTGTGACCTGGGGGTTGGGGAACCCTGATGAAAAAGATGAAGAAAGGAATAAAACTATTTTATGACCCTGCAAAGGCATCTCTGTGACAATTTACATCTGTATAGAATCCCATTTCTAGGAGGCCCACAGAGGAGCTAGACAATCACAATCTATTCTCTCCGCTCTCAGGACTACCAACTGTGAGATTTCATCTACAAATAAAAAAATATTCTTTTAATGCCCCGTGCCCTTATCTCAACAGCAGCATTGTTTTTGCTGATTTCAAGATTCCTTAGGCAGAGCAAATCTTTTAATTCACCTATCACCCGCAAGGCCCTGCTTGGAGATATGTCACCTTCCCAGGTTAGACCACTGTAAAGTTCAGTATATTGATTTATGATTTTTTAATTTTTAGTAAGAGAGATGATAACTTTTGTTTTTCTAGGATGTATGTAACCAAGCTGTAATTCAAACACACTGAACACAAGTTCTCCAGACCTCCTGGGACAGGTGCCACAGACCTAAGTCACTCATACTCACATTTGGCTCAGAATAAAACTTCTTAGGTATTTTGGCATCATTCATCCACATCTTTTTTAGTCAGGGTCTCACTCTATCACCCAGGCTGGAGTGCAGTGGCACACTCACAGCCACCACAGCCTCAAACTGCTGGGCTCAGGCAATCCTCCCACCTCAGCCATCCAAGTAGCTGAAACTACAGGCATGTACCATCATGCCTGGCTCATCCGCATTTTTTCACTCTGTGAAGGGGGGCAATCATCTGAAGGGAGGTTCTTACCTCTGGCACTCATCGGTCTTCTTAATTACTTACAGGAAAATAGAAGCAGAAATTGTGGTTGCATATCTTATGCCTCTGACTGCATAGTCATATTATTCTCAAAGCTCAGAATAAAGTTTCAACAGTTTTAAGTTTGAATAATTTAACTTCACAATTGTTATGACTGGATTACGAGGAGACATGCCAGCATGCCAAGTCCAAATTAATATTAAGAGTACTTTATTAGCATGTGGTCAAGAGTAGGCTCTTGCCATGAAACTCTTGACACAGAATATAATTAGCAAAAAACTTATATAAAATCTGCAGGTTGGCTACATAGCAAGGGGGTGAAGGGACAAGGAACTAAAAACAAAAGGAACAAAATATAAGAACAAACTATAAGGATGTGGCAGGGGAAATTTTGTAAGTAATAATTTTTAAACAATTTCTTGGTTCAATATCCACTTTCAGTTAACAATACATATAATTATGCAGAACTTATATTTAAGGAGTATGGCAAATTGTCAGCATGATTGGTTAGCATGAACAGCTCAGGGAAACAAAGCTGTGGGTCTGTAGTTATGGGAACATTACAGTAATCACACGTATACATTGGGGTGTCAATTTTAGGTAAGGCAGGGAGCTAAGATGGAGCATTTTAATAAAATTAATCTACTTATGTCAAGCCAATTATTGTAATTATTTTGCATATTTTATTAGCTATTTATTTCCCCCCATTTAGTTGTACATGAGTCAATTCATTGACTCCTCAGTCATAGGTATGAAATTATAATAAGTTTTTACATGCATAAGTTTTACAGAATTTTTGCATGAGAGATGAAATAGCATTAACAGAGTCCTCTTGTCAGGTTTTTAATCTGCAGGAGCTACAATTAAAAGACCTATGCCAAAGAACACAGCAAGTGGGATAACAAACACAAGAGCTAAAGATTGAGTCCAATGCTTTAAAAAAATTAGTAACCAGTCTATTGGAACCTCATAGTTCAGATGTACGTTGAAAGATGATATTGAGAGGGTTTTTGGAGTTTTTAATTGTGGTCCAGTTGGCTGAATGATGGTTGTTCTTTGTTGGATGAGGGAGTGTATATTTAGGGTCCCCGGCCACCTCAGCACAGTTGATGGAATGAAAGTCCATTTCTTTGACTCTCTTGACTCATGTGTGATGAATCCAGGCTGGCACCTAATTGACCATGAGTGCTGTTGGGGTGGTGACGATGATGATGAGAAAAGGTCCTTTCCAGGCAGGAGTTAGTCCCTCTTTCTGAAATTTTTTGACAAAAACCAGGTCTCTGGACTGGAACAGATGACAAGTCATGGAAGATGGAGTGGGCAAAACAGCACAAACACTGGGTGGACAGAGGCCTGGACCTATTTTAGGGACTGGAGTGTTGGGAGCCAGCCTTGGAGGCCCGCCTGATTGACAAAGTCCAGGTGCGCTGAGGACCCCCGGCCGCAAAGCGAGTCCAGGCAGCTGAGGCCCTTCTGTCTTCCATCTTTGCTGTTGATACAGCTGAAGAAATTCTGTGCAGTCGTGGAAGAAGAAGATGGCATGTTTATGCGAAGAATCACAGCTAACCTGGAAATGTCATGGTTTATTTTTCCATTTTCCCGCTAAGCCACTTGGCCTTTTCTAACATATGCAAGGGTTAAACTCTGAAGCACATCAAGAATGCTTTCTTTCACTTGGTTATAAGTTACTAGATATTGCTTAAGTAATAAATGATATAAGTATATCCACTCCTTATTTGATTTAGAATTATGCAGTTTCAGTTTAGTGTTTAGACATAAGGGGATAAAGATTAATGTTAAGGTTTTTACTTAATTTAATAGTTAAAACTCTAAGTTAACATTTATAGAGTAGGTTTACACTGAACTCAGAATATAATAATCAGACACTTTTATGACAGATCAGCTAAAACAGAAAGCAATCTTGAGGGGCCTGGGAAACATCACTAAAAGCTTCTTTTGAGTTCTCTTTAGAAACAAGCACTGCAAGATAAGAGAAAAGTTAACGAGGACATCTGGACAAGGGAGGCGATCACGGGACTCTGAAGAACATAAAAGCCTAAGATGAGAAAATTCCTGACATGTAAAGAAATATACACTTAAAGAAACTTTCTTGAGACATTTCAAGGACTATAATTTGGGACATTGGACTGAAAGTATCATTGTTGGCTTTATGAATAAGACTTGTTGTCTAAATGCCTATGAGAATCTTGGTTTGTTTGCTACTAAGCTTATGGGAATTTTGGTTTGTTTGCTACTAAGCCTATGGGAATCTTGGTTTGTTTGCTACTAAGACCACTAGATGGTAACTTTTAAAAGATATGTACATGAAGGAATTTTCTTTGTCTTGCCCCTTCACGAACGGTATAAAAGCTCTGTGTTAACTAACATTAAATTGTCATCTGTTCAAGAAGCAAGTGTCCGGTATATTATCTTCATGGTTCACCTATCCGTCTCTCCTTCAGGACATCTCACAACCCTTGCGGGACAGGCCCCCGCACTGGAGATTCTTTAACAGAGATTGATTAGTTATTTCTTTTAGGATGGGATCTCACAACAGGGGTAACAGAGGAGGGGGTCTTCCAAACATAATTTTATATGGGGTGCATTAGGTTTGGAGAAGAGATAAAGGCATTTTTCACTGGTTTCTACTATTAATTTGGTTAAAGTAGATTTTAGAATTCAGTTCATGTGTTTTACCTGTCAAGAACTTTGTGGTTGGTAGGCACAATGTAGTTTCCAATTAATGTTTAGTGCTTTATTAACCAACTGTACTATGGATGAGGTAAAGGCAGGACCATTATCAGAGCCAAGAGAGAGGGGGACCCCATACCTAGGAATTATTTTACTTAGTAAAAATGTTGCAACCCCATAAGTGCAATTTTATTTCTTGTGGCAAAGGCCTCTGTCCATCCAGAAAAAATATCTGCAAACACCAGTAGATAATTGTACCCCAACTGAGGGGGTTTTATTTCAGTAAAGTTTATTTTTTATTTTTTTGCCAGGGTTTAGTCCTCAAGCCCTGATTCATGCTGGAGTCTTTGGTCCTCCTTTTGGGTTAATGCAGGCTCAAGCAGGGCACATTTTATCTACTGAGGCTGTCAGGATTTTTAATTTGTTAATAATATAAAAGCAATTTAACAGCTCAGGTATTGTGAACCTTCTAGATGAGTGATGGAATGAAGTTGTTTTACTAATGTGTGTGTGAGGGCTACAGGCAGAATAATTCTAGAGTCTTTAACCCACCAGCCATCAGACTTTTTGTGAGCTCCTGCCAGGTCCGCTGCCTTTTCTTCTCTGTGGGTATAGTTGGGCTACTGTGGGAGAGAAGGAAAACTTTAGTTAGTATGATGGTTAGGGGTTCAACTGGGAGTTCTGCTGCCTCTTGAGCTGCCTGGTTCACAGGAAGTTCCCAGTTGCTTCTGGGATGTCAGATGTCTGGTGTTCCCTGGAATGAATGATGACTACCTCTTTAGGGAGCCATATAGCCTCTAAAAGGTTTAAAATTTCCTCTTTGTTTTTGATAGTCTTACCGGCAGTAGTAAGAAGTCCTTATTCCTTGTAGATTATGGCTTGCACGTGGAATGTAGCAAAGGCATACTGACTGTTGGTGAAAATGTTTACTCGCTTTCCTATTCCCCAGAGCAGATCCTGAGTAAAGTAATTAACTCAGCTTTCTGAGCCGAGGTACCTGGTGAAATGCCTGTGGCCAGATAACATAATGAGCCATGGTTACTGCTGTACCAGTCCTGCAGACTCCATTACCAGGCTGCTACCATCTGTAACAGGTCAGCATCAGTCTGGCTTAAGGGAGTGTCCCAAAGATCAGGCCAGCTGACCTGAGAGATGTCCAACACATCTTCACAGTCATAATTGGCATCTCTGGATTGTCATCAGGCAGCAGAATGGCCTGACTGAGGCATTGAGTAAGAGAGAAAGTTAGTCTTGGTTGGTCAAGCAAAAGACTCTGATATGTCTTTTGCTTGACCAACTAAGACTGTGTGATATGAGTGTTTGATATCCAGTGTGTGTGATATGAATGTTTGACATCCAGTGGCCAGAGGCTCCTCAGAATAATGTTTTAACAGCATGGGGAACAATGAAAGCCAGGTTTTGGCTGAAAGTCAATTTATCTCCTTCCTTAACTAGTATGGCTATAGCAGCAATGCCTCAGAGACAAGAAGGTCAGCCAGAGGCTACTGGGTCCAGCCTTTTTGACAAGTAAGACACCAGTCTTCTCCAGGATCCTAAGGTCTGAGTGAGGACCCCTTTTGCAATTTCTCATTGTTTGTGAATGAACAGGTGGAAAGGCTTGGTAACATCTTAGATATCTAGAACCAGGGCTTGGGTCAGAGATGTCTTTAACACCTGGAATGCATGTTCCTCAGTTTAGGGGCTGATCTCCTGCTATGGCTGTGTACAGGGGCTTGACAATTTCAGCAAATCCTGGGATCTACAACCATCAATACCCTGCCACCCCCTGGAATTCCCCAACCTGTTTCTTTGTAGTTAACATGTTAACATGGGAATCTGAAGAATGGTTTCTTTTGGGGTTGAGGTCAGGGCTTGCTAACCTTTTTTTAAGCTGGTATCCCAGGTATGAAATTTCTGTTGAGCAGAGCTGTGCCTTTTTCACTGGCACATGATAGCCCAGGTCTTGGAGGAGCTGAAACAGAGGACCACTGGAGGATGATGCATTGCCAATCGTGGTGGGTTGGTTTCTGCCCAGACTGAAGGAAACTCCTGTTGAAACTGTGGAAGTAAACTTGATGAAACATTTTTAATAGGGGACTTAGAAAAAGTTGAAAGATATTTTTCAGAGAGCAGAACAGTTAAGAGCATCTGGTAGGCAGTAGGGATAAACATTTCAGTTTTGTCAGGTGGAAACACAATGGTGGCTCTTAACTTTTGAAGTAAGTCTTAATCCATAAGAGAGAATGGATAGTCTGGAGCTATTAGAAATGAATGGGTGACTTGGCTTTTGTCCAGTTGGAGGTGAACTTGCAATTAGTAACTGTCCCTGTTGCCCCTTGTACCAAAATTTATTTTTTAGACATAGGTCCCAATGGTGACTTTAGGACCAAATGCTCTGCCCCAGTGTTCACTAAGAGTTGAACTGGGTGGCCTCCGATAGAGGCAGTTACCATGGGCTCTTGGGGGGCTAAGGATAAAGAGTCCTAACCCCTTCAGTCTGAATCACTTCCAGCCTTTCCAGGAAAAGGCAGGACAAGAATTGGCTTAGAGTTCTCTTATTGTGGGTGGTGGAGACAATCTTTGACCCAATGCCCTACTTCCTTGAAATAAGCATACTGGTTCTTTGCCAGCCAAATGGATCCGGGTTTCTGACACTTTTGGACCATTCTGGTTATCAAACTTTTGATGAGTAAGCTTGGAATCAGCTCCCAGGACCCAGAGGACTGTTACCAGGATTTTAGCTTGTCTTCTTGCAGCTCTGTCAGCTACCTGTACTGCCTGCTTTTGTTTCTCAGCATCTCAATTGTTAAAAACTATTTGAGCTACCTCAAGCAGCTGAGAATTATTTATTCCTGCAAAGTCTTCTAGCTTATGCAACTTTTTTCAGATATCCAGAGCTTCCTGAGTCACAAATGCCAAATGAATAGTTCAAGCATTCTTGGAAGCCAAGGGATCAAAAGTGGTGTAAGTCTGAAACACCTCTTGGAGGTGCTTGAGGAATGCTCCTGGAGATTTCTTGGGTTCCTGGAGAAACTTGGTAGTTTTAGAAAAATTGGTAGGCTTTCAGGCTGCCCCTTTAAACCTGTTAATAGAGCCCAGAGATAGATATAGTGACTTGGAACTTGGAGGCCGCTGAGGTGTTGGGGACCCAGTCTGGGTGAATGGGAAAACATTTCTTTTAACATTTCTTAACTTTCCTTCTTTGTACCAGCTGCTGAGGCCAGGACATACTTTTTGGTCTCAGCTCCACTGCACTCAGGCTTTTTAGAAATAGATAGGGTTAAAAAGGAGCTTGTGGCAATTATCCCAGGTAGGAAGATGAATAACCATGACTAATTTTACTAGGAAAGTTAAAACCTATGGTTTCATGGATTTGGGGCAAGATCTCATTCTCCTGCAAAACAGGTAAAACAAGTTTTCCTTGAAGAGTTAGCCAGAGACCTTTGTATATAGTATCCTATTGCTTTTAAGCTAGAAGCTTTGTCTCTGTATAGCATGGTTTACAGGAAGGGTCCTGAGTTTTAAGAAAATATATTGTTAACTGGGGTGGGGGGATTGGACTAAATTTAACCATTGGTTGATATAGGGAAACTGATCAAGATGACCAGGGGTCCCTGTAATTACTTTTAAATAGACTAAGTGACATGAACATTCAGAGACCCTGTGGAGGGCTATTTAACATCAAATACAGGCCAATAGTTTTCACAGAGAGTCTGGAGTCTGCCTTTGAAAAGACGGATACCACAGTCCACCATGAACCCAACAGAGAAATTCCTTGTTATAAAGTCCAGGGGACCAGAGGACTTAGAAGCCCATGACCCCATATTCTCAAAACCAGTAAATTATGGGAGGCACATAATGAAGAGCAGACCTTTAACCACAAGAAGATAAACAAAGGTTAATAGAAGTTACTGTCCTGCTGACTAGTCTGATAGTGCAACAGAAGCAAGCCCTGTGGCAAAGAGCACAGCAAGAATACAAAGCGGGGAAAGAGGCCAGGAATATAGAAATATCATAGGCAGGAATACAGAAATATCATAGGCAGTTAGAAGTTAAAGTAGGTACCCAAACAGAAACCAGATATTAAACTGAGACTCTGTTTAGCCAACATGTTGGCTTAACCGTGTCTAAGGAGTGACCTCAGCAGGCAGAAGACTGACAGGTCGTGAATTCTGTGAACTTATAACAAACAATGAACAAACAAACAATTAAAACACAGTAAGAGGGAAAGTCTGGACCAAGTCAGAAGAGCTACAGATCCCTGGAACAACCTCAGGGTAGAAAACCAGAGGACTCTTTTCAGTCAACTTATTGGCCTAATGAATAGTGTTCAAAGGACAACCTAGTCAGGCCATGACTCCCTTAAACAGAAATAAACAGAAACTGTGATCACAAGCAATTAAACAGAAACCCCCAAAATAAAATCTTACCTCCTAGGAGATTGCAGACAGACTCAGGTTTTTTTGAGGCAGTAGCTGCCAGCAGTCGTTCCAACACCTTCAGAGTCAGGTGAGAGGTTAAGGGACCTGATTGGTTAGCATGAACAGCTCCAGGAAACAAAGCTGTGGGTTTGTAGTAATGAGAACATTACGGTAATCATATGCATACATTCGGGGGGTCAAGGTTAGGCAGACAGCTAATATGGAGCATTTTAATAAAATGGAGTTACTTATGTCAAGCAAGTTATTTTAATTTTTGCATATTTTATTGACTATTTTACAACGGATATATATAAACATACAAATGTCAACAGAGTTTATAGCTTTTAATCTAAGATTTCAGCCATGTGTCAGGTACAGTAATACAAAACTCACTAAATGTATGTATAAATCTGAATTGTGTTTCTGGAAGAATGGGCAATTAAAGATTATTCATTTAGGTTAGTAACATCTTTTACTAATATTAATGAAAAATAATGTTAAGGTTTTTATTTCCCAATTCTCAAACAGTTCATTTTTTGATGAAACATCTTCCTGTAATTTTCATACTAAAGAGAAAACTCTCAAGTCTTGGAGCAACAGGGTAGAAACATTTACATCTCAAAAAAGTCACAAAGGGTATACTTCAGGTTTAAATACTGTCATTTGCCAGATGAAGGAAAGAGGGTATAGGTGAAGATCAAGGTAGGAAAGAAGGCCAGGAAAGGCACAACTTTCAGCAATGATTAGATTTATGGAAGAGACTTAAGTCAATGTTTTCTCCATTCTCTATTGTTTAGTCTTACTTTAATATGATGCCCTTACAACCTGAGATCTTATTTTTAGTTGTATATTTCTCTTAAAAGATGGTCATTGTTTTTAGTTATTTTGCTTATCTTTGAAAGAGTGAGTAGTTTGATCTCTGAGAACTTTCTCAGGTACTTTTCATTTAGCTTCATCTATCCAATTTTGGGTTTTACAGGGTCCCAGTGTCTTGCAAAGAAATTGGTAAAGATCAAGAAGTCCAGAATTATATGCTCCAGTGAAATCTTTAAATGCCTTAGTAAATTTCTGGCATTTCCCTTTGGGACAGAAAAATGTCTTACTGTTGTTGTAAGCTTAGATTTTGATCAAAATGTAAAAGTCATAGAAGAGGAGAGGCCTAGTTAATCAAAGCACCTAACTTTATAAGCTAATTGATTTTCTTTTCATCTTGGAGGTAGGAATATGATGAAGAAAAACTGATAGGAAATTTAGAGTAATTTAGGAGAGAAGAAAGAGTGGTCAAACTTAAGTCTTTCAATGCATTTTTTTTGTCCCATAGATAAAATAAATTTGCTTAGGTTTAAAATTCCTCACAGTGGTTACTGTAATTCTAAATTTTCTTTGGTAATGTTCTCCCACTTTTCTAGAAGAACACAGTCTTACTTGCAGTACCAGACTTCTTTGGTTTAGATAAACCCATGATTTTCTATCTTCCTAAACCTTTACCTACCTCTGGAAACCCAGTCTAGTTTTCATAGGCTTTGTAAAGGACAAATTTTAGTTTCTGCTATATCCAGTCTGACACCTGACTTCTACTTCTTGCCTCAATCCAATTTATGGTGATTCTAGCTGGATTTTATACTCAAATTATTAGTGCTCAGGACACAAGTCACAAAGCTAGATACTAGAGGAACATATCAGGAATTCCCAGAAGTGCAATAGGAAAGCAATGAGCACAAGAAACTCAGAAGCATACCTGCACCTGTTTACTTATTGCTTCTAGAGGACATCACTAGGAGGAGAGGACTCTCATTTGACTCCCTATGTTCAAGGACAAACATAGGCAAATTAAAATTTTAGAGTTTACTTGAGCAAATGGTAATTCATAGATTAGGCAGTGCCAGGACACAAGCAGTTTAGGGCTTCGCCAAAGGGGTACAAGGGGAACATATTTATAGGATGTTTATGGACAAGACAGACAAGTATTCTGCATAGCTAAAGTTCTCAGTTAAAGGTTAGTTGACAGATTCTGGTTAAGTTTATCTGAATTGGGTTTTGCTCTGCTTATGTAGGAAACCAGAATGCTGAAGCTGCCTCAGTCCAATGGCCTCCCAATTTCTGAAACAACGCAAAGCACCTATAATCATCAATTAACTTCTGCTGTGGAAACATTCCTGATTCATTACTAGTAAAACATGATTAATTCCATCTTTCTTTTGACTTAAACTGAGTATTTTTTCCCTTATTTCAATAGCTTTAGGGGATACAAATACTTTTTGGTTGCATGATTGCTTTGAATAATAGCAAAGAAATCTGGGCTTTAAGTGTACCCAACACTCCCACCTGTGCACATTGTACCTGATAGGTGATTTCTTTTTTGTCCCTCCGCCCCATCCTTTCTCACCTTCTGAGTTTCCAGCATCAATATGTCATTCTCTATGCCTTTGCAAATTCTTAGTTTACCTCTCAATTACAATTATGAACATGGAGTGTTTGGTTTTCCATTCCTGTGTTAATTCACTTAGAATGATATTCTCCATTTCCATCCATAACATAGGCAAATTGCTATTTTTCATTGCTGCAAAAGACAATATTTCATTTTTTTTGGATGGCTGAATAGTATTCCATAGTGTATTTCATTATTTGCTGATCAGTTGATGGGGCATTCAGGTTGATTTCACCTCTTTGCAATTGTGAATTGTGCTGTGATGAGCATGTGGGTACAGGTGGTGTTGTCAAATAATGATCTCTGTTCTTTTGGGTAGATGCCTAGTAGTGATAATTGCCAGATCAAATGTAAATCTACCTTGGTTGTTTGAGAAATCTCTGCAGAGTCTGCATAAATTTACAAAGAGGGCATACTTATTTACCCCCACCAAGAGTGAATGTTTTCCCTTTTAACTAAATCTCCGCCAACATCTATTGTTTTTTGCTTTTTTATTAAGGGCCACTCTGACTAGTGTAAGGTGGTATCTCATTGTGGTTTTAAGTTGCGTTTCCCTGATGATGAGTGATTTGGAGTATTTTTTCATATGTTTGTTAGCCATTGTATATCTTTTTTTGGGAGATGTCTGTTCATGTCTTTTGCCCCCCTTTAAAGGAAACATTTGCTTTTTTCTTGGTAATTTGTTTGAGTTCTTTGTAGATTCTGGATATTAGTACTTTGTCAGAGGTATAGTTTGTGCATATTTTCTCCCATTCTGAATGCTGCCTATTTGCTCTGTTGATTATTTCTTTTGCTGTGCAGTGTTTTTTAGTTTAATGAAGTTCCACATGTTTATATTTATCTTGGTTGCATTTGTTTTGAGGGTTTTGGCCATAGACTCTGCCTAGGCTGAAGACCAGAACAGTTTTTCCTAGGTTTTCTTCTAGGATTTTTGTGGTGTCAGATCTGGTAGTTAAGCCTCTAATCCATCCTGAGTTCATTATTTTTGTGTAGGTGAGACACAGGGATGAGGTTTCATTCTTCTGCATGTAGCCATCCAATTCTCCCAGCACCATTTGTTGAATAATTTTTTTCAGTATATATTTTTGCTGACTTTGTCAAAAATCAATTGATGGTAGGTATTTGGGTTTATTTCTGGGATCTCTATTCTGTTCCATCAGGCCATGTATCTGCTCTTGTACCAATACTATGTTGTATTGGTTACTATAACCTTGTAGTATAATTTCAAGTGAGGTAATGTGGTGCCTCTAGTTTTGTCTTTTTGCTTAGGAGTGCTTCACTATTCTTTTTTTTATTTTTGGCTTCCATATAAATATGAGGATTTTTTTTTTTTTGAATTTTTGTGAAAAATGGCAGTGGTAGTTTGACAGGGATTGCACTGAATCTGTAGATTACTTTGGGTAATATGGTCATTTCAACAATGCTGATTCTTCCAGTTCATGAGTATGGGGTGTCTCTCTATTTGTTTGTTTGCTCTACAATTTATTTTATGAGAGTTTTGTTGTTCTCCTTGTAGAGATCTTTCACCTCCTTGGTTAGATGTATTCCTAGGTATTTTAACTTTTGGCTGCTCTTGTAAATGGGACTGAATTCTTGATTTGATTCTCAACTGAGTTGCTATTGGTGTGTAGGAGTGCTACTGATGTATGTGTGCTGATTTTCTGTCTTGAAACTTTACTGAATTCATTTATCAAGTTCTATAGTTTTTTTAAAGGAATCTTTAGATTTCTCTAGGTATATAATCCTAACATCACAATACAGAGATAATTTAATTTTGTTTTCCAGTTTGGATAACATTTATTTCTTCTTGTTTATTGTTCTGGCTAGGATTTCTAGTATTATGTTGAATAGTAGTAGTGAAAGTGAGCATCCTTGACTTGTTCCAGTTCTGAGAAGGAATTTGTTCAGCTTCACAGTTTAGGATACATTAGCAGTGAGTTTGTCACATATGGCTTTTAGTTTTTGGAGGAATGTTTCCTCTAACAAAAAGTTGCAGTTTTTTGTTGTGAAGTCATACTGGATATTATCAAATGCATTTTCTGCATCCATTGAAATGCTCTTATGATTTTGTCTTTAATTCTGCTTAAGTTGTGTATCATACTTATTAACTTTCCTCCCTGGAATAAAACCCACTTAGTTGTAGGTTTTTTAATGCCTTATTAAATTTGGTTTTCTAATATTTTGTTGAAGTTTTCACATTTATGTTCCTAAGAGATAGTGGTTTATAGTTTTCTATTCTGTCTTTCCTGTCTTTGCTGTTAGAGTAAAAATGGGTTTGTGGAATGAGTTAGGGGCCATATCTACTGCTTGAATCTTATGGAATAGCTTCAGTAGCCTTGGTGCCTGTCCTTTGAAAATCTGGCAGAATTCAGCTGGATTTTTTGGGGGAAAGGGGGAGGGTTGACTTGTAATTATTATTTCAATCTTCCTAGACATTATTGGTCTGCTTAGGGTTTCTTTTTGTTTCCGATTCAAGGTTGGGTGCTTACATATTTCCAAGAATGTATCTACTTCCTCTAAATAATTTAGTTTCATTGCATAGAGAGAGGTGTTCTTAAGAATCTTAGGTGATATTTTGTATGTCCTTCATATCAGTTGTAATATTTCATTTTTATTACAATGATGGTCCTAATTTAAATCTTTTATTTTTGTTTCTTATTTAATCTAGCTAATAGTCTATCAGTTTTATTTATCTTTTCAAATAATTGTCTTTTTGTTTCATTGATCCTTCGTATTTTTTCTACATTCCAATTTCATTTAGTTCTGTTCTGCTCTTCAACATTTATTTTCCTCTGCTACTTTTGGGTTTGGTTTGTTCATACTTTTCTAGTTCCCTGAGGTGAGATGTTCAGTTGTCAATATGCAGTCATTCAGTCTTATTCATGAAGATTTTTAAGCAATAGAAATTTTTTCTGATCATGGCTTTGGCTGTGTCTCAGAGGTTTTGATAACTTGCTTCATTGTTGTCATTCATTTCAAGGAATTTTTAAATTTTCATCTTGATTTCATTGTTGATTCAAGGATCATTCAGGGCATATTGTTTATGTTTTTTTAAAAAAAACATGTTTTTGTCTTGAGTTAATTTATAGTTTTATTCCACTGTGGTTTGAGAAGGTGCTTGGTATAATTTGGACATTTTTTGATTTATTGAGACTTGCTTTGTGGCCTATCATATGGTCTATCTTGAAGAATGTTTCACGTACTGATGAGAAAAGAGTACATTCTCTTGTTTGGCAATGAAATGTTCTGTATAGTTCTATTATTCCACTTGCTCTAGGGTCCATTTTAACTCCAATCTTTTTTTGTTGCCTTTATGCCTTGATTATCTGTCTATTGCTGTCAGTAGTGTGTTCACATCTCCCGTTATAATTGCATTGCTGTCTCTCTCTCTCTCTTTTTTTTTTTTTTTGGTTAGGTCAAGTAGAATTTGTTTTATAAAGTTGCGGACAGTATTAGATGTTATGTATTAATTATTATTTTTCTCTATTGCTGTCAGTAGAGTGTTGATGTCGCCTATTATAATTGTATTGCTGTCTTTTTGAGGGAGGTTATGTCAAGTAGTATTTGTTTTATAAAGTTGGGGACTGCGTTAGATTATATATTTAAAAGTGTTGTATTGTTCGATTGATATCTTTATCATTATATAATAACATACTTGTCTCTTTTTTACTGTTGATTTAAAGTCTTTTTAAAAATATGAGAATGGCTACTATTCCTGCTCATTTTTGGTTTCCATTTGCATGTGATACTTTTCCCACCACTTTGCTGTGAGTCTATCAGAGTCTTTGTGTGTTATATGGGTCTCTTGGAAGCAGATGTTTGCATTGTGTATGTGTGTGTTTTTAACTCCATTAGTCTTTTTAGTGGGACACTGATCCCGTTTGCACTCAAAGTTAACAATAATAAGTATGGTACTATTCCTTTCATCATGCTAATTGTTACCTGGTTACTTTGTTTACTTATTTTCTCTACTGTGTTGATGTCTATACATTCTGTGAGTTTTATAATTTACAGCATTTTTCTACTGATGTATTTGACATTTTGTTTAGTATCTAGAATTCCTTTGAGTATTTTTGTACAGTCAGTCTAGTGTTGACAAAATCCTTCAGCATTTACTTCTCAATAAGGACTTTTTTTACGCCCCTCTCATTTATGAAGATTAGTTTTTCGTGAGATACAAAATCCTTGCCTGGCTGTTACTGTGTTTGAGGAGATTGTAGATGGAAACCAAATCTCTTCTGGCTGGTAGGATTTGTTCTGAGAAGACTGTTCTTAATCTGATAAGTTTACCTTTGTAAACCATTTGATGCTTTTGTCTCACTGCTGTTAAAGTTTTTTTACATTAACTTTGCATAACCAGATGATTATGTCTTATGGATGACCTTCTTGCAATGAATCTTCTGGAGGTTATTTGAGCTTCTTGTATCTGGAAGTTTAAATATCGGGCAAGGCCAGGGAAGTCTTCCTCCATTATTACCTCAAGTAGATTTTTCTTTTTTTTATAATCAATATTTTTTATTAGGATATTGTGGGGGTACAGTTAAGGGTTAGGTATACAAACATGCCTTGTTCAGGCACCCTTGTTAATAAGAGGTGTCTCCCCGTTCCCAGACAGATGTTTACTACCATTTATCCCATCTCCCTTCCCCTCCCTCCGCATAGTTTCCAAAAACTGTCAGTCATTTTCTTATGGTAATACGTTGGATGGTCAAGGTCCACTATATGAGTGAGAACATGTGATACTCAGATCTTTGTTTCTGTGAGAGGTCACTCAGTATTATAGACTCTAGTTCCATCCAGATTGCTGTGAAATTCATGATTTTGTTCTTTTTTATGGTTGCATAGTATTCCATTGTGTATATGTACCACATTTTTTAAATCCAGTCCTCTTTTGATGGACAGCGAGGTTGCTTCCAGGTTCTTGCTATTGTGAACAATGCTGCAATAAACAATCATGTGGAGGTATCTTTTTGATAGAGTGATTTGAGTTCTTCAGGGTATATTCCCAGTAGGGGGATGACAGGGTCCATATGGGAGGTTGATATTTAGAGCTTTTAGGAATTGCCACACTGCTTTCCATAGAGGTTGCACTAGTTTACACTCCCACCAACAGTTAGAAGTGTTCCCTTTTCACCACACCCTCTCCAGCAACTGTTGTTTTTTGAATTATTGATAATTGCCATTCTAACTGGAGTTAGGTGGTATCTCAGTGTGGTTTTGATTTGCATCTCCCTGATGGATTAATGAGGTTGAACATTTCTTAATGGGTCTGTTGGCTGCTCAGATGTCTTCCTTTGTGAAGTGTCTGTTCTTATCTTTTGCCCATTTTTTAATTGAGTTGTTTGTTTTTTTCTTTTCAGCATGTTTGAATTCCTTGTAGATCCAAGATGTTAAGCCTTTGTCAGACCTGGAGTTGGCAAATACTTTTTCCCAGTCTGTAGGCTGTCTCCCTGCTCTCTTGATGGTTTCTTTGGCTTTGCAGAAGCTTGTCAGTTTCATGAGGTCCCACTTGTCTGTTTTATCTCTTATGGCCTGTGGGTTTCAGGTTTTGTTCAGGAATTGTATGCCAGTTCCAATTTCCATGAGGTTATGTCCTTCATTTTCTAAGGTTCTTATGGTTTGAGGTTTTACATTTAGGCCTCTGATCCATTTGGAGTTAATTTTAGTGTTTGGGGATACATACTGTTTCAATCTTCTGCATGTGGTCAGCCAGTTTTCCCAGCACCATTTACTGAATAGGTTCTCCTCTCCCCAGTGGTAGATGGTGGAGGCTTTGTCAAAGATGAGTTGGTTGAGAAATTGAGGTTTTGCTTCTGGAATCTCAACTATATTCCATTGATCTATATGCCTGTTCCTATACAAATTCCAAGCTGTTTTGATGATTGTAGCTTTATAGTAAAGCTTGAAGTCTGGTAATGTGATACCGCCTGCTTTGTTTTTTTTTTGCTGAGGATTGTTCTGGCTATTCTTCGTTGTTTGTGCTTCCGTATGCATTCCTGTGTTGTTTTTTCTAGGTCTGAGAAGAATGTTGCTGGTAATTTGATGGGTATTGCATTGAATCTGTAGATTGCCTTAGGTAGGATGGACATTTCACAATGTTGATTCTTCCAATCCATAAGCATGGGATATTTTTCCACTTGGTTGTGTCATCTTTGATTTCTTTGAGCAGAGTTTTGTAGTTTTCTTTTTTGTTTGAGTTGGAGTCTCACTCTGTCACCCAGACTGGAGTGCAGTGGCCACTCTCGGCCACCGCAGCCTCGACCTGCTGGGCTCCGGCGATCCTTCCACCTCAGCCTTCCAAGTAGCAGGAATTACAGGCATGTGCTACCACGCCCGGCTGATTTTTTGATTTATTGTAGAGATGAGGTCTCGCTGCCCAGGTGGGTCTCGAACCCACGGGCTCAGGCAATCCACTCACCTCAGCCTCCCAAAGGCGCAAGATTACAGGCTGAGCCACCGAACCCGGCTTGTAGTTTTCATTGTAAAGGTCTTTCACATCTCTGGTTAGGAAGATGCCAAGGTATTTCATTTTTTTGTTTGGCTATTGTGAATGGAATTGAGTTTTTTATTTGGGTTTCTGTTTGTTTATTATTGGTGTAGAGAAACGTGACTGTCTTTTGCACATTTATTTTATCCCCTGAGACTTTGTCAAAGTCCTTTATCAGTGTAAGGAGGTTTTTGACAGATTGTTTTGGGTTTTCAAGGTACATAATCATGTCATGTGCAAAGAGAGATAACTTGACTTCCTCTTTTCCTATTTGGATAATCCTGATTCCTTGTCTTCTCTGATTGCTCTAGCCAGGATTTCCAATACTATATTGAACAGGAGGGGTGAGAGTGGACATCCTTGTCTTGTTCCAGTTTTCAGGGGAAATGGTTTCAATTATTGTCCATTTAGGAGTATGCTAGCTGTGGGTTTCTCGTAGATGGCTTTTACTATTTTGAGGTGTGCTCCCCATATGTCTAGATGTTCGAGGGTTTTTATCAAGAAGGGGTGCTGGATTTTATCAAAAGCTTTTTCTGCATCTAATAATATAATCATGTAGTTTTCGTTTTGACATCTGTTGATGTATTTAATAACATTTATGGTTTTACAAATGTTGAACCAGCCTTGCATCCCAGGGATGAAACCTACTTGGTCATGATGGATGATTGTTGAGATGTGTTGTTAAATCCGGTTTGCTAGGATCTTGTTGAGAATTTTAGCATCTATGTTCATCAAGTTATTGGCCTTTTAGCATCTATGTTCATCAAAAATATTGGTAGTTCTCTTTCTTTGTTGGGTCTCTACCTGGCTTGGGTATCAATGTGATGTTAGCTTCGTAAAATGATTTGGGGAGAGTTCCACCTTTCTCAATTGCCTGAAATACCTTCAGTAGGATTGGAATTAGCTCCTTCCTAAATGTCTTGTAGAATTCCACTAGAAAGTCCTCTGGTTCGGGGCATTTTTTTGTAGGTAGTTTTCTTATTACGTAGTCAATTTCCTTGATTGTTATTGGTCTATATAGGGTCTCAATTTCTTCCTGTCTCAACCTAGGCAGGTTGTGTGATGACAGAAAGTCCTCCATTTTCTTGATGTTTTCAAGTTTGTTTCCATTCAAGTGTATATAGTAGTCTCTAATGATCTTTTGTATTTCTTCAGGGCCAGATGTGACTTCATCTTTTGAGTTTGTAATGGTGCTTATTTACATTTTTTCCTTTTTCTTGGTCAGTCTAGCTAGGGGACCATCAATCTTGTTTATAATTTTGAAGAACCAGCTTTTTGTTTCATTGATTTTTTTTTTGTATTATCTTTTTGTCATCTAAGTCTTGGATTTGGGCTTTTATTTTAGTGATCTGGATTCTTCTGCTGAAATTAGGGTTTTTGTGATCTTGCTTTTCCAGCTTCCTTGGGTGGCTTGTTAGGCTGTTAATTTGTGATCCTTCCATTTTCTTCTTGTGCATTTGTAGGGATAAAAATTCCCCTCTTACTACAGCTTTCATGGGGTCCCAGAGATTTTGGTAAGATGTTTCTTCATTTTCATTTGTGTCCAGGTATCCTTTGATCTCTGTTTTGATTTCATCATACCCAGGAGTTGTTTAGCATCATGCTGTTTAGTGTCCATGTCTTTGTTGGCTTTGGGGGGACCTCGGTGGTGTTAATGTTTATTTTTATTCCACTGTGATTCGAGAAGGTGCATGGCAGAATTTTAGTCCTTTTAAATTTGCTTATGCTTGATTTATGGCCAATTATGTGGTCGATCTTAGAATACGTTCTATGCGGTGATGAGTAGAATGTGTATTCTGTGGTCTTTGGATGGAGTATTCTGTAGGTATCAATTAAGTCCATTTGGTCAAGCGTCACATTGAGGTTCTGGATCTCACTGCTGATTTTTTGTCTTGATGATCTGTCTAGGGTTGTGAATGGGGTATTAAAGTCCCCAGTTATGATGGTGTTAGAGTCAATATCTTTCTTTAGTTTTTCTAAGAGTTGCTTTATGAAAGTTGGTGCACCTATATTGGATGCATATATGTTTAGGATAGATATTTCTTGTTGATGGAGTGAACCTTTTATCATTATGTAGTGGCCCTCTGTATCTTTTTTAATTTTAGATAGCTTAAATGGTATTTGTCTGAAATTAGGATCATGACTCCTCCTTTCTTTGTGTTCCATTTGCCTGAAAATTTGTTTCTCATCCTCTTACTTTGAGTCCATGCATGTCCCTTTTAGTGAGATGGGTCTCTTGAAGGCAGTATATTGTTGTCTGGTGATATTTTATCCATTTTGCCATTCTATGTCTTTTCAGCGGTGCATTTAGTCTATTCACATTCAGGCTAATTATTGAAATGTGAGAGTTTGTCACTATCATAGAGTTCTTATAGAGTTGTTGTTCTTCCACTTGGTTTTTTGTCTTTCTTTTGGTTTGGGGGTTGGTTCATGTGTATTTTATTCTTTTTCCTGTACTCTTGTGAAGTACATTTTTCTTTTTTCCTCTTCTTCTGTGTTTAGTGCTTTCTTAAGTGTTTTATGTAGAGGTGGTTTCATTGCAGCATTAGTTCTCAGGGATTGGATATCTGGGAAAGATTTTAATTCTCCCTCGCTGATGAAGCTTAAGTTGGCTGGGTAGGTTATTCTTGGTTGAAATTGCTTATCTTTTAGGACTTGAAGATAGGGCTCCAAGCTCTCCTACCCTGCAGGGTTTCTGGAGATAAATCTGCTGCTATTCTAATTGGTCTTCCATGATAGGTGATCTGGCCTTTTTCTCTTGCTGCCTTTAGGATTTTTTCTTTTATGCATACTTTGTTTAGGCAAATTATTATGTGTCTGTGAGTTGGTCTTCTCATTTGTTGTCTTGCAGGGGTTCTCTAATCTCTTGTGTTTGAATTTTGGCATCACTGATTAGATAAGGAAGTTTTCTTGGATGATCTCATGGAAAGTTTGTTCCAGTGTGGTCTCTGTTTCTCTTTCTGCCTCAGGGAGGCCAATTACTCTTAGGTTTGATCTCTTGAAGTAATCACTTATCTCTTGAAGGTTTTGTTCTGTCTTTTTGAGCTTGTTCTCTGTGTTTTTAAGAGTTTGGGTTAGTTCTATCTTTTGGTCCTCAAGCTCTGAGATTCTTTCTTCTGCTTGGGTAATCTCCCCATGCTTATCAGTTTGTTATTTATTTCATTCACAGTATTTTTTATTGCTGTTATCTCAAATATCAGCTCCTTCCTAGTTTCTTCTTGTCTCTCCTCAATTCTTTTTAATCTCTCCATTAATGTCTTGATATCTAGGCTTGTAGTTTGGGACCAGCCATTCTGGGAACTCTTCATTGTTTACATTCCGAAGTCAGTTTTCTCATTGTCTGCCCTCCCAGGGGTCTGGGAGAGACCCATATTCTTCTTTTGGTTTTTCTTCCTTTGTGTAGATTTTTCTCTCTCCCTTTTCCCCTCCCCTTCTTTAATTCTGTTTTTCAGGGAAGGTGGGGTGCTTTAGTTTCACTTGTGCAATTTCCTGTTCTTCCTTATGAGGGTCCTCTGGCCTTGTTCACTTTTGAGGTTGGAGTGTGTGCTGCAGGTTGTACTTTTTGCTGTTTTGAGGTTTAATTGAGGGGGGATCTGTGATTCAGAATGTATATGCTGATTCCAGCATCCACCAACAGATGTATGGGCACACTGGAACCTACTTCCCACTGCCTTACAATTTGTCTGTGCGGTGGGGTGTAGCTTCAGTTCCTGGAGCAAAAGGAGGAACAAAAGAGGAAAATAATGGAGGAAGTGATAAGCATGGAAAGCATTGCAAGTTAGAAAGAGAGAAGAGTGAGAGGGAAAACAGACATACATACCAACTAACAGGTGAAAAAGAGACACAAGGCCGTAGAGAAGTGAAAAAACAAAATTCCCTAAAGGATATTGGTAGCTACACAGAGACAGACCAATAAAATCATGAAACAGATATTGTAAGTCAGAAAGTGAACAAAACAAACAGTCAAAATGATAAAACCAAAAGTCAAAATAAGAGATCAGACTAGCTCTGGAATCTTTATTGAGTGTCTCAAGTCTCTTCAGCTCTGATCTCCAGCTCCTCCACTTTGTTTTCCTTGCAGGCAGATAGATTTACTGGCAGCTTGGGTTTGTTTTTTGTAGCCTGCTGCCTGGGAGGTTTGCGACGTTGCCTTTGTCTGATTCAGCAGGGGAGGGGCTTTGTCTCCTGTTTAGTGATGTTACCTTAGGAACCGAGGTAGAAGCTGCGGATAGGTGGGTGGGGCAATGCAAATCTCTGCCTGGAGAATGGCCGAGGTGGCAGCTTCACTCTCGTGGATCTTTTCTCTCCACTTGTCTGGGTCTCTGTGTTATCCACTGTGATGTACTGTGCTGGAGTGGGAGGCACCAGGGATCAGCTGCACAGCTGGGTGCTGGGTCCAGGGTGCCACCACCAGTCTAGGGTGGAGGAGGGGGTTGGGAGTTCCCTCCTCTGGAGCTGAAAGCCTCCGATCAGCACCTCCTTAAGATATGCTGTTCCTTTACACAAGCATGTGATTACATGCTTAGTGCCTCTGGGTGGGCCCAGAGCTCCAGAGCGCCAAAGCTCCAAAGGGTCTGAGTCCCTCACAGGGTCTTTGGCCCTGGATCCCTCACAGGGTACTTCAGCCAGAAATGGAACCGCGATCTCTGAGGGGCAGGTGCCCAGAGCCTCCCTGGGTGACTGGCAGCTTGGGCTGGGTGCTGGGCGAAATGATGTAGCCAGGAAGGGAGCCGAGACCCAGGACTCCTGCATGGGCAGGAGTCACATATAGTGGAGCAGCAGCAGCCGGAGGCTGCAATATCTAGCCCTGCATGGGACTGAAGGTTCCCAGGCCTCAGACCAGTGTGGATGGCAGTGAGCAGGGGAGTGGGGGAAGAACAGTAAGAGTCTTTTTGGGAACTCACATTCGGGGAATCTCACAAATCCACCTATGCCGTCAACATCTTACCGAAACCTGGTAATAATTCTTCAACATGCAACATGACTTTTTTTCAATTCCTACAAATAATTAGGGGCCAAGTTGGAAGCTGGGTGGACCTGAGCAGAGATTGCCAGGGCAGTGCAGATCTTTGTCTGGTCCTTAGATCCCATGTTCGTAGATTTTTCAAACCTGTTATTTTCTCTTCTTCCTCAGGAACACCTATGATTCCTAGATTTGGAGACTTTGCATAACCCAATATTTCTTGGAGACTTTATTCTGTTCTCTTGATTCATTTTTCCTTATTGTTGTATAAATGGTTTAATTTGAAAGCCTTATCTTCAAATTCTGAGATCCTTCATTTTACTTGTTCTACTCTAGTGTTAAAATGTCCCATCTTATTTTGTAATTCCTAACTTGTTCTTTCATTTACTCGATCAACTTTTTTTAAAAAAAGGTGTCTATCTTCTCTATCTCTTTGGAGAATTTTTAATTCATGCCCTGAAAGGATTTTTAAAATTTTTTTCTTGTATAGATTTTCAAATTTCTTCTCACTCTCATTGAGCAATTTTATTAGCATCCTTTTGAATTCTATCTCTGGAATTTCAACTATTTCATTTTGGTTAGAATGCATTGCTACAGAGTTAGTGTGGTCATTTTAGAGTGTTAGAAAACTTTTTTTGCATATTGTCAGAATAACTGTTTCTGGTACTTCTCATTTGGATAAACTATTTCTTCTTATTTGAGTTTGACAGGGGCTATCATAAGCACTTGTAGGATTCCCTCAGTTATAAATAGACTTGGTGTGGTGTGCTTCTCAAATTGTCAACAATTTATCTGAAGCTAAAAATAGGAGTCCTGTGCTGTGTACCTGCATAGGCTCAAGCATCCTGAGTGGCTAGGGTGACTTGGATAGTGGTGTTAGATGGGGCCTGGGATCAGTCCTTCCCCAAAGCTAAGGTATTATATCGGATATGTTAAACTGTGCTGTCAACCTCTGGCCAGGAGGTGGTTTTTGCAGGAGAGGGCCTTCTGTGATGGTGGCTCTGGACTTTTCTGTTGATGTATGATGTTTCAACAAAGTGCTCAGAGAGTCTAGGTGACAATTACCTCAAATGCCCAAATTCTCTGTTCATTTGAGCCTTGGAGAGGAGGTCAGGAAAAGGAGGTCAAATTTCCAACCTGTGTGCACTCCTGGCTACCCCTGCGGAGATTAAAAGGGAGTTCCCATCCACTGGGATAATGCTATTATACAGATGGGACACAAAAAAGTTTACATTGGAAGAGAAAGTTTGCTAAGGCAGACAGGCGAAGGTCTCACACAGGACCTTTGCCTTATCTTCAAACCATCTGCATTGAAATGAAAAATGCAGCTGGACTTAGGGTCTCAGGTGTTCACATGCAGTCCACTCCGGTTGGACTGTCCACCACTGTGGCATTTGCCCTTGGGACCTGTTTCTTTTAGGAAAGCTAGAAATAAGTCACCAACAATGGTTGAGCTTCTGGGATATCATTGCTGGAGCTGCTCAGAACTATTTTTCCCTGGGTCACTCCTTGTGCGTTTTGGCACAACACAACAATTTCTTGTGAGGGACTAGAGTCCTGTAAAGCCCAGGTGGTCATTCAATGTGGGATAGGAACACAGGCCTCCTGAATTTCCCTTATTCAACTTTCCCACTAGGTCCAGAGCCAACCAAAGTCTGCCTCATAATCCAGAAAAGAATCTGAGTTGTTTTTAAATTATCTTTATCTTGAAGCTATATTTTGTAGCTTCAGATAAATTGTTTTTATCTGTTTTAATCACAGCTATCTTGCCTGAACTCCATACTTCTTTTGTATATTACAAGATTTACAAAACTGAAATATACTTGCTAAAGGCAACTATCAATTTTTACTTATTTTCATTTTTATTTTTTGAGTTGGAGTCTCACTCTGTCACTCGGGTTGGAGTGCACTGGCACACTCACTGCCACTGCAGCCTTGACCTCCTGGGCCCAGGTGATCCTCCCAGGTGAATGCTGCCACCATGTCTGGCTAGTTTTTTTTATTTATTGTGGAGATGAGACCTTGCCAGGTTGCCCAGGGTGGTCTTGAACCCTTGGGCTTAGGCAATCCTCTCACCTCAGTCTCCCAAACTGCTGGGATTACAGGCGTGAGCCACCACACCCAGCCCAAATTTTTATTTTTAATGATGCAACAAGATTTTTTTCTATGCTAATAAGAAATTTTTGCCATGAATTACAAAGATATAACATTTATGTATGTGCCCTTTACTACCATAGGCACACTATTTGTCAGATCTCTTATTTCTGTCCGGAATACATTGCTCTTAAGTTATTCTTGTCTGTGAGTGTTAGAAAGACTCTATCCAACAATAGTACAGCAATTTGATTTCATTAGAATAAGATTAATGGAAATATAACTTGGACTAGCAATCATTTCAAATCAGAAATCACCAGAATAAATCAACATGGAAAATTCTGCCTTAAAGCACTCTGTGATAAAACTGTGAAATAAACAAGAGAATATGTCTCATTTCTTCTCCTTTTGCTCCAAAATCTCATGCTCCTTTCAATTACTAAGACTTCAGGAGAGATCCTTTTGCATATGTACCTTGGTGTCTCTGCTTACAGAGGGAATCCACTTTGTTTGAATTCCAGAGTTTTTGTAGTGATTTGGTGTCATTTGTTTTCATTTCAAGCAAAAAGAATTTGCATTTCTATAGACCATTACATGCTACACAGGATAATGAAAACCTTACACAACAGAAACTACTTTAAAGCTTAGAAGTAGTGCTCCTGTGGCAGACCTTTTCAATCTTTGCAGTTCTAGACCAGGCAATTCTAGCTGCTCTGAGTGCTGAGCAGGTTCAAAATAAGTAGACAAGGGAAGCAAAGGAGTATATGCTTCAAAGAGTAAATTATCTCAGTGTAACTGTACCTTGATTTGGCTGATGGGATATCCTAAATAGAGGCATAAATGTTTCTAAAGATGCTTATTCTTTGGCAATAATTTTGCCTTGGTTTTTGTGGTTGTTGTTTATTTTTTTTGAGCTGGAGTCTCACTCTTTTTGCCCAGGCTGGAGTGCAGTGGCACACCCCTGGGCACTGCAGCCTCGACCTGCTGGGCTTAGGCAATCCTTCCACCTTAGCCTTCCAAGTAGCTGGAGCTAGAGAGGCACACTACCACACCTGGCTAGTTTTTGTGATTTATTGTAGAGACAAGGTCTCACCAAGTTGCCCAGGCTGGTCTAGAATCCCCAGACTCAGGGAATCCTCTCACATCAGCCTCCCAAAGTACTGGGATTATGGGCTGAGCCTCTGTACCCAATCTGCCTTGTTTTAACAATATTGTTTATGTTAAAATCTGTTTTGTACTAAATTAGAAACAAATCATAAAACAAATGAAAGCTAAAAGAGACTGCACTGACCACATCATATGCAGTTAATCTGACACAGAGCAAGCATTTAATCAAAATAGATTCTGAATATCTTTATAACTTTAGAGGGGCAAAAATATCTTAAACTAGATATAAAATTTTTTAAATAAAAGTTGACTCTCTGTTTTCTAGAAAATTAATACAGAGATAGTAAGCAAAAAGAGATACCTTATACCTTTATGAAACATATAGCTAAGAAAGGAATAGTGTTCAAAATATATAAACAAGTGGTACAAATAAAATAAGACAGATACTATTTTTTAAATGAGAGAAAAAAAGTATGAAGAATTCTTTGGCAAGATATTCAGTGATGATAATTATATGCAAAGATGATCAACATCACCAGTCATCAGTAAAGTACAAAGCAAAACTTTAATGAGATACCTCCTTACTCATATTAGAATGTCTACAATAAGCACTACTTTAACATTGTCAATAATTCAGTAGAAAATAGGTCAGGTAGAACTCTCTTACATGACTTGCAGATGTAGAAAAATACTTCAAGCATTTTGGAAAATTGATCATAACTACTATGCATGATCCTAGACATACACATAAAATAAATAAGTTCTTATGTAATAAATAATATATTAAATAGTATTCAAGGCAATTTTATTCAGAATAGTAAAAAGCTAGAAGACAAATAAACTTCTGTTATTTATAACAAAATAAATGATAGTGAGAAATTGTATATATATTATATATATTTATAATTCTAGACAAAGAAATCTGACCTGTATTGGTAGAAGTTACAATAATAGTTATCTTATATTGACTGGGAAGGGGTAGCTGGAATTTTCTGGAATGCAAAAAACATTATGCATCTCAATCTGAGTGATAAATTCAGAGTGTTTGTATATGGACATACATATTATATTTTTATTAATTATGAATGTAAAAATTGATGTATACATATAATAAGACTTGCTCAGTCCATAGTTTATATCTCAATACAATGATAAACATTTAAAAAATACAAAAATATAGATGTTATATCTAAATATGTGAATAGCCAAGTTTGTTGGCATACGATGTAATCCCAAGTATTAATACTTTGGAGGCCAAGGCAGGAGGATTGCTTGGGCCTAGGAATTGAGGCTGCCATGAGCCATGATTGTGCCATTGCACTCCAGCCTGGTGAGAGGGCAAGAACTCATCTGTAATAAATAAACAACAAAAATAAATAAATAAAATTCCAACAGCTCTGTGGGGGCAGAAATAGTCTTGGCCTGGGTTTTAAATGTACTTACCTTCCCACCTGTGCACATTGTACCAACTAGGTGATTTTTTGACTATCCTTCCCTTCTCCTCTCCTCCTTCTGAGTTTCCAGTGTCCATTATACCATTCTCTATGTTTTTCAGATGCTTAGTTTTGCTCCCTCTTACAAGTGAGGATACATAGTGTGTAGTGTTCTGTTCCTGAGTTAATTCAATTAGGATGATATTCCCTGATTTGATCCAATTTTCTACAAAAGACATTTAAATATTAAAGTAGTTCCTTTAAATATTACTCAACTCTTAATTTTTAATATGTAATACAGTTGTATGTCCTTCTCCACTGGGTTTTAAGTTCACAGGAACAGAGAAAGTGTCTTTCTCATCTTGATATCACAAAAAATGTCTAGGACTGAGATGTGTTCATAATAGTAAACCATATACTTGGGAAACCAGATGATCTCTGGTCACATTTTTCATATACACTACATTTTTAATACAGTTATATGTTACTTACCAGCAAGAATTACAATTATTCATTTCTCAGAAATTTACAATTCTGAGAATAGCAATGTTAGGCAACTTTGTTGTGAGAATACCATAGTATGTGTTTATGCAAATCTAGATGGTATAGTCTACTACACACCTAGGCTGCATGTTATAATTATAAGCTATAGCTATGCTTTGCTTCTATACTACCAACCTGAAGAGCATGTTACTTTACTGAATATTATAGGCAATTGTAACCACAATGGTAAGCATTTATGTAGGTAAATTCAACAATAAGTAATGCATTGTGCTATGATGATATAAAGACTATGACATTACTAAATGATAGCAAATTTTCTATAAGATTTTCTACAATCTTATGCAATCACTGTTGCATATGTCTTCTGTCATTAATTGAATAATTGTTATGCAGGGCATGACTGTTCTTTGTACTGCTTTTTTTTTTTTTAACCACGTGGCAAACCAACTTTCAAATTCACAATGTCCTCAAATTTGCTATTGTATTAGATATGGCAAAATATTCATGCAGCATATCCTTCTGTCCCAGAAGTTTATCTTTTTCCTGTTCAGAATTTATTCAACCAGCCTTGTTTGAGTTGTCATAAGTGTTTTTGAAAGAGCTGACTTATTTTAAATGAGATTTAGATATAATAATAATGCTTGCTTGGATATAATCTAGGTATATTTGTGCTATGTGACCATCCTAACTCTCTTTTTAAAAATGTGTATGATAAGAAACAAGTCTTTTAAACAGCCATGTGGTCCATTGTGCACTCCAACCCTTCAAGTATTCTGATTCTACCCTAGATAAATTACTAATACTTTGGACAAGATGAGTTGCTAATAAATAATCAAAACAAAAATTACTCAATATTATTATATGCATTTTGTATGAATAATTTATTTTTTTAAAGTTATTTTATAATATTTGTTGACATTATATAATCTGTAGTAACCACAAGATACCTTAATAATAAATATAAACTTGATGAGGGCAGGGAATAATATTTACTGTATAATATGTAACATTTCCAAAGTGTCTGACACAAGAGGAAGTTAATTATTTGTTAAATTATTTAAAGAATAACATGCTAAAAAGTATTTGCACTCTTATGTTTGTTGCAGCACCATCCACCACAGCCCAGACACAGAATCAGCTAAGTGTGCATCAATAGATTAGTGGATATAAAGAAAATGTGTTATATATATCAACAAATTACTATTAAGCCTTTAAAAAGAATAAGATCCTGTCATTTGTGAATACATGGATGAATCTGCAGGACATGCTAAGTGGAATACGCTAAGCACAGAAAAAACATGTAGAAAAACCAATGCTTCATGGTCTTACTTATTTATGGAAACTAAAAAAGTTGGATTCATAGAAATAGATAGTAGGCCGGGCTCGGTGGCTCAGCCTGTAATCCCACGTTTTGAGAGGCCGAGGTGAGTGAATTGCCTGAGCCCGTGGGCTCGAGACCCACCTGGAAAACTTGGTGAGACCTCATCTTTACAATAAAAATAAAAACAAATTAGCCAGGTGTGGTAGTGCTCGCCTGTAGTTCCAGCTACTTGGAAGGCTGAGGTGGAAGGATCGCCGGAGCCCAGCAGGTTGAGGCTGCGGTGACCGGGAGTGGCCACTGCACTATAGTCTGGGTGACTGAGTGAAACTTCAACTCAAAAAAAAAAAAAAAGAAAGAAAGAAAAGAAAAGAAATAGAGAGTAGAGTGGAATAACTCGTGGGGGTAAGAAGACAGGGGAATGAGAAGATGTTCAATAAAACTTACAAAATTTGGGTTAGATAAAATGACTCAGTTACAGAGATCTATTCACAGCATGGTGACTGGGGTTAATAACAGTGTATAGTGTACGTGAAAATTGCTTAGAGAGTAGGTCTTAAGTATTTTCATCACAGAGAATTATGTCTGTGAACTGATAGATATGTTAATCAGCTTGATGTGATCATTCCATACTGAATATACAAAACATCTCATCATATGTCATATATGTATAGAAATATAAACAATTAAAATAAAATTAAAGTAAAAATAAAGTGGGTGAAGTGATAGATATATTAACTTGATTTAACAATTTCACTATGTATATATTGTCAATCTAAATAATAGAGATGCTGTCTAAAAGAAAATGTGTTTATCTGTGAATAGAGCATTGCAGTGGGAATATGCATTCCATATTAAACGATGTGTGTTTTCAAGGAGATAAAGGAAGACAAGAGTTTTTAAATTTAAAAATGAAAAGGTTTATATAATTGTTGCATATAATTGTTTTAAAATAATTATACGTGGCTATAAAGATCAATAACAAAGGTGTTGTCTGTCTGAAGTTAGACAAGTGGTTGCTGGGCAGATGTTATTGTAGAGATTTTTTGTTTGTTTTCTTTGATGTTCTAAAGTTGTATTGGCATTTCCACAAGGTTATAATTTTTTGTGAAGTCTTTTTTGTTATCAGGTACACAAGCGTGAGAATCTTCTCTTCATGGTCCTTCCCTGGCTCTGTTTGTCTGGGTTTTCTTAACCTCAGTAACTTCATTTTTATTTAGACAACTTTCACAAGATGTATCAAAACATTATATTGTACACCAAATATGTACATTTTTATTTTGACAACTTTCACAAGATATATCAAAACATTGTATTGTACACCAAATATGTACATTTTTTATTTCTCTTAAAGCTGAGAAAAACTGAAGTAAAGATCAACTATATTTTAAAAAAATGTTTGCACTAACAAAATTTTCAGACAGCTAATTTTTATTTAAATTAATTTTATTTAAAGTTGTGGAGTAAAATTCGGGATTGTGTACATAAATGGTTTAAGTACAGGTAAAGTTTTGGCTTCCCATTGGACCTCTCTTCACCTGGATTAGAATCAGACAGCCTTTTTGATATTATGTGCCCTCACCCCACCCCAGCAGTGTCCTGCTACTGCCAATTCCTTTCTTATAGTATTATGAAAATGTTCAGGGTCTGCTTATGAGTGAGAATATATGGTACCCAGTTTATTGTTCCTGTGGTAGATCACAGAGTATTATAGACTCCAAATCCATCCAAGTTGCTGTGAAGTCCATAATTTTGTCCTTCTTTATGGCTACATAATATTCCACTGTGTAAATGTACCACATTTTAAAAGCCAATCCAGTTTTAATAGGCAGCAGGACTGGGTCCACGTTTTTGTTACTGTGAATAGTGTTGCAATAAACATGCGTGTGCCAATATCTTTCTTGTAGAATAATTTGAGTTCCTCCAGGTATATTCCCAGTAGGGGAATTGCTGGGTCATATGGAAGGTCAATATCTAGTTGCTTTAGAAATTGTCACATTGTTTTGTATAGAGGTTGAACTAGTTTGTACTCCCACCAACAGTGCAGAAGAAGTGTTTATTTATTTTAAGTTATAATTTTAAAGATGTGGGGTACAATTCAGGGTTAGGTATACAAACGGTCATTGTACAGGTAAAGTTTGTACCTCACTTTTGTCCCCATATAACCTGACTTAAGACCAGGTATCTTTATTGATGAGGTGTGCCCCTGCCCCCACTTCCTGTTCTGGCAGTTTCCCACTACCGCCAATCCCTTTCTTTTAGATTATGATAATAATTGTTCAGGGTCTGCTTACCAGTGAGAACATGTATTCTTCATTTCTGTGATAGATCACTGAGCATTACAATTTCTAAATCCATCCAAGTTGCTGTGAAGTTCACAATTTTGTCCTTCTTTCTGGCTGCATAATAATCAGTTGTGTATATGTACCACATTTTAAAAATCCAGTCTACTTTTGATGGGCAACACAGTTGGTTCCATGTTTTTGTTATTGGGAATTGTGCTGCAATAAACATGTGTGCACAGGTGATCTTTTTTGTAGAATGATTTGAGTTCCTTTGGGTATATTCCCAGAAGTGGGTTTGCTGGGACATATGGAAGGTCGATTTTTAGATCTTTCAGGAATCCCCATACTGTTTTCCACAGAGGTTGTACGAGTTTACACTCCCACCAACGGTGTAGAAGTGTTCCTTTTTCCCCGCATCCTCTCCAGCATCTGTTGTTTTTTGAATTATTGATGACGGCCATCCTAGCTGGAGTTAGGTGGTATCTCCATGTAGTTTTAATTTGCATTTCTTTAATGATTAGTGAGGCTGAGCATTTTTTCATGTATCTGTTGGCTGCTGGTGTATCTTCTTTTTAGAAGTATTTATTCATATCTTTTGTCCACTTTTTAATTAGGCTGTTTTTCCCCCCTTTAGGCATGTTTAAGTTCCTTGTAGATCCTAGATGTTAGACCTTTGTAATATAAACAGTTGGCAAATATTTTTTTCACATCTTGTCGGCTGTCTCCTTCTTTCTTGATGGTTTCTTTTACTTTGCAGAAGATTTTCAGTTTGATGAGGTCCCACTTGTCTATCTTGTCTCTTATGGAATGAGCATTTGGGGTTTTGATCAGGAATTGGTTGCCTATTCCAATTTCCATAAGGTTACCTCCTGTGCTTTCTAAGATTCTTATTGTTGGGTTCGGAGAGAGGCAGCACCCACCTATCCCATCCACCCTTCCACCCACTACCCCGCCCCCATCCACATATCTCACTTGAAACCTTCCAGAACTTGCTGCCAACTGCCAATAAGGGCCAGATAGGGACTTTCCAGCCCATGCCGCATGCACCTGCCAACAACCCTACTAGCAGCCCCAGCAACAGCCACATGCAACCAGAGATAATTGGACGCTTTGTCTCCCCACCTCGCTGCTGCCCCCAACACCCTCCCGAACACAGCACCCTTAAAAACCCAAGCCGCCCCTCCTTGGGCGCGACTCCCCTGGCCCATCTTTCTGAACCACAGGACCTTGCCCGGGAGTTCCTCCCCCAATAAACACTTGGTTAATACTTGTCCTGTGCCTCTTTCAATATCTCCAAATGTTACACTTATAGTTGAGGTTTTAAGTTTAAGTCTTTGATTCATTTGGAGTTGAGTTTTGCATGTGGTGATAGGTAGGTTCCTATTTCATCCTTTTGCATATATTCAGCAGTTTCCCCAGCACCATTTACTGAATAGGTTCTCTTTCCAGTGGTTGTTGGTTGAGGTTTTGCCAAAGATGAGGTGGTTGAAAATTGAGGTTTTGCTTCTGGAATGTCTACTCCAATGTTCCGTTGGTCTATATGCCTCTTGTTGTACCAGTACCAGGTTGTTTTGATTATTGTAGTCTTATAATAAAGTTTAAAGTCTGGGAGTGTGATACCCCCCTAATGCAACTGACTTTGTCAACAACAACAAAAAATCTATCATTTATTTGACTATTAGTATAGATGCTGAAATAATTAGACTGATAATGTTACAGGTAATATGAACTTGCCATACCTAAATATACACTTTAACCTCTCTGTATGTTACAATATATTACAATTAAACATTTATTTCTTCAAAATGTGGCTTTTGGCAAACATGTGAAATAGAATATACTGTATCCCAAATAACAAAAATGTCAAAGATTAGGGCTTGTGAAAGGAATGATCATCTTTCCTGGGGATACAGAGCATCAACAAAAATGAGATTTAGGAAGAATTTGTGAGTATAATTATTTGGAACACAGCTGAGTGCTGAGCCCCTTCATTCTCAATTGTGTGTAGGATTCCTATTCTTTATTTCCAGTTAAAAGAGAGAGACTTGAGGTGTCTCCTGTAAGCAGAGAGACATATTGCCAGGTCTCTGGATACCACCTGAAAAAACTGAATGCAGATATGGTCGTTGGAAGTTGGGGCAAAGAACAGGTGACTGAGATGGAATGGATCTACTGAACAGAAAGTAGATGACTATTTTCCATGCACCATCAAGTAGATTACCTGTGTTGATTTCTGTATGTTGTAACAGCCTTGCATCTTGGGAATAAAACCAAACTGATCATGGTGAATGATATTTTTTACTTACTGCTTAATGCAGTCTACTAGTATTTTCTTGAGAATTTTTGTATCTATGTTCATCAGGATACTGGCATGTGGTTTTGTGTGTGTGTGTGTGTTTGCCATTTTTTGGTTTGGCTTTGTAGAGTGAGTTAGGGAGAAGCTCTTCTAAATTGTTTGGAATAATTTTAGGAATTTGGGTACCAGCTATTCCTCAAATGTCTAGTAGAATTCAGATGTAAATTCTTGGGTCCAGGATATTTTTTGTAGGTAGTCTTTAAAAAATTACTATATCAATATTATGACTTTGTATTGGTCAGTTCAGGGTTTCAATTTCTTCCTGTTTCAGTCTTAGGAGGATGTGCTTCCCAAAACTCATCCATTTCCTCTAAATGTTCTAACTTTCATAGACATTTATAATATCTCTGATAATCTTTTAAATTTCTTCTGGATAGGTTGTAGTGATGACTTTTTTCTTTCTGCCTGTATGTATTCAGATTATTTCTCTTTCAGTGATAGTCTGGGCAGGGTTCTGTTGATATTGTTTATACTTTCAAAGAACCAGGTTTTCAACTCACTGATTTTTTTTTGGGGGGGTGGTCTTTGTTTTGGTTATTTCTGGTCTGATTTTACTTTTTTCTGCCAACTTTTTGGTTTTTCTAGTTCCTTAGGTGAGACATTCATTGCTTACTTGAGATATTTTGATTTTTATGATGGAGGTGTGAAGTGCAATACAATTTACTTTCACTATTGCTTTAGTGTCCCAGAGTTTGTGCCCTAGTTTTGATTAGTTTCAAATAATTTTTTAAGCCAGGCTCAGTGGCTCAGCCTGTAATCCCGCGCCTTTGGGAGGCTGAGGTGAGTGGATTGCCTGAGCCTGCGAGTTCAAGACACACCTGGGCAACTTGGCGAGACCTCATCTCTACAATAAATCAAAAACTAGCCGGGCATGGTAGCGTGCGCCTGTAGTTCCGGCTACTTGGAAGGCTGAGGTGGAAGGATCGCCGGAGCCCAGCAGGTCGAGGCTGCGGTGGCCAGGAGTGGCCACTGCACTCCAGTCTGGGTGACAGAGTGAGACTCCAACTCAAAACAAACAAACAAACAAAAAACAAATAATTTTTTAAATTTGTGTGCTGATTTTGTTGTTTACCCCCAAATCGTTCAGGAGTATGCTGTTTAATTTCCATATATTTGTTTAGTTTGGAAGGCTCTTTTTGATGTCAATTTCAAGCTTTATTCTGCTATTGTCAGAGAAGATGCTCTGCATAATTTTGATTTGTTGTTATGTATTCAAGCTTGACTTATGGCTATCTGGCCAACCTTAGAGAAAGATCCATGTGCGGATGAGAGGAATATATATTCTGTAGTTTTGGAGTTTAGTTTCTGTAGTGTTCTGTTGATGTCTGTTAGAGCTAGTTAGTTGAATGCAGAATTGAAGTACAGGATTTCTGTGATCGTTTTCTGCCACCAGCAAAATGTTGAAGTCTTCCACTATTATTATGTGGGTGTCTGTGTCTTCTCTTAGTATAAGCAACAATTGTTTCATAAATCTGGTTGCTCCTATTTTGGATGCATATATTTTTAAAATAAAAAAACTCCTTGTGAATCGAGTCCTTTATTGTAATGTAGTGCCCTTCAGTGTTCTTTTCTTTTTTTACATGTATAGGTTTAAGGTCTGCTTTTATCTGATATCTTTTTTAAGGTCTGCTTTTATCCCTGTTATTTTTTGCTTCCTTTTGCATGGTAGATCTTCTTTCATATCTTTCTCTTGAGGATATGTGTGTCATTTGTAGTGAGGTATGTCTCTTGGAGACAGCAGAAGCATAGATGATTTTAAAAATCCAGTTTGGGAGTCCACTTTCTTTTGGATCTAGCTGAGTTACTTTACCATCCATATTCTGCATTCTGTGTCTCTCTATATAGACTACTTGTTCTATATAGAATCTCTTGCTTAGGAGCTGTTTGGTCAATGTGGGGGGAATGAAACATTCTTTGTTTGTTTGTTTTTGGAGTTCTTATGCTGATTTCCTTCCACTGAGGGTGATTTCTTCCCTTCCATTTTCTTTTCTGTTTGGTTAGTTTGCTATAGTTGGGACTAAACACTTTGATTTTTTTCTACACTTTTTTTTCTTTTATACATGTGGCTTTCTGAATATTGTGTATATGGTTGACTGACTTCATTCCTGAATACTTTCAGGAGGCCAGCGCCCTGGACAGGTTCCCTGGATACAGCTAGACTGTTGGATGCAGTTAGAGTCTGTTGTGACTGCCTAGGAGGCTACTAGTTACAGTGCTTTTTTGTTTAGGTTATATAGTTCAAGCTATCCACCTGTAGGATGGATATTTAGTTTAGTAGCTGAGACTGCACCTCACTTGGAGTTTCTGCGGATAGCAGGTCTCAGTCACAGCGATAGAGTGGGTGTGGTGTTCCCCCTCATTCCTCTGGGGCCTAGATCATGTGGCCCCCCTCTGCGGAGAGAGTACAGGATGGCCCCTTAGCTTGTTGCTTCTGCTTATTTTGGCTTTGGGGTCTGCCTTGTAGGGGTGCACACAAACCTCACAGGGAACCAGTTTAGTAGCTCTGGTGACTGGCTTGCCTGAGGGCTACTGGTCTCTGTTGTCACATTCAGATGAGTGTGGGGTTTTCACAGACTCTAAGGTCTTGGAGCAGATGATACACATCTGGGATTTTCAACCTATTTGGGAGGCTGCAGAGCACCCTGATTGCTTGCAGCTCATGCTTATTTTGTCTTCAGAGTATGTGCTAGCAGAGACTCTGGAGATCCTGCTCTATGGCTTTCGCGACTGGACTCCCCAAAGGGCAGTCTGGTGGGGCTCTGCCACAGCACTCGGATGGGTAAAGGGGTCATTGTGTGCTCTGCAACCATAAGCGAACTACTCATCCTGGGGAAAGCAGCCAGGATTGAGGAGGGTGGTGGGCATTTTGACTCCTCACTGCTTCTATCTATTTAAACTCTGGAGTCCATGCTGGGGAGATACACTATTGCTCTGTCGAGATGCTCTTTCCCTGGCCAGGGGTCAACAGTGTAAGACGCTGAGGCAGACGTAAAGCATCTGCCCTGTTCAGAGGAACATTGAGCCTCTGTTGGGCAGTGGCTACTGGTGCTGTGCTGCATGGGGAGAGTGGTGTGAGGAGTTCCACGTGGGCTTGGGCAATGCCACTGCATGGTGACCACTGAGGTCTTTTTGCTGACCTGGGGAGCCAGGGGTCACCAAGTCTCTTCTTTGGGTCTAGAGCAAGCTCTCCCTTGATTCAGATTACAAGGGTCAGTGGCAGTGGTGTCATTTCTGGTGGTCACTCACTGAGCCCTTTGCCACATTGGAAGATTCCCATGTCCCCATTGTGTGTCCAGATAAGCAGCCTCTCTGATTAAACTCCTCTGCCTGTAATGGAACACTTTGCTTCTTTGTGAATCTCAGTGGTATGTTCTTCCCCATCTTGCTTGAGTGTAGAGTTTCTAACTATTTGGGTCTCTTTCTGTGAGACCTGTGCAGCCCAGCTGCATCTAGTCAGCCATCTAGAACCAAGCCTGTGCAGTTTTTATGTTATAAATATTTTCCTTAGAATTCTCTCAATATACCATACCATCCATTAGCCTGGGTCTTGGCTATATTCAGCCAAGTGCTTTTTAATTTTGCTCCTCAGAGGATATTATAAAATGTCTGGACATTTTTTGTTGTCACAAATGGAGGGAAAGTAGATGCTTCCAGCAGCTAATGAGTAGAAACCATGAAATCTACTCAGTGTCCTACAATGCACAGCACAGCCTCCTTATCTTCAAAAGAATCTAGCTCAAAATGTCAGTAGCGTCAAGGATGAGAAAACCTGCTCTAATATAATCAATTTTAATGTCTTCAAGATCTCCAGACTTTATACATGGTGATTTTTGTATGTGTATATTTATAAGCTCTCATTCAGCTTGGAAGTGGTTGTGTTCATTAGTGTACAGTTGCATTGTACCCATACTTTTGCCTGCCTTTGATTTTTTGACACCATATGTACTAAAAGTGGAAAGCTTCAGGAAAAAGGCAGATTAACAGAATGGAGAAGAGGAGAATATAAACTTCAGACACATTTTGAAGGACCAAATAAATATATATTATTTTAAATGAGAAGATGATTGCAACACTATCATGTGTATGTGTGACGTTTTCAAGAAAACTACTGACAGCCTTTCCATAAGGTAAAAACCCTCAGACCTTTTTTTTTTGAGTTGGAGTCTCACTCAGTCGCCCAGACTGGAGTGCAGTGGCTGCTCCCGGCCACCGCAGCCTCGACCTGCTGGGCTCCGGCAATCCTTCCGCCTCAGCCTTCCAAGTAGCCGGAATTACAGGCATGCGCTACCACACCCAGTTGATTTTTTGATTTATTGTAGAGATGAGGTCTCGCTGCCCAGGCGCGTCTCGAACCCACGGGCTCAGGCAATCCACTCACCTCAGCCTCTCAAAGGCACGGGATTACAGGCTGAGCCACTGAGCCCAGCTCACACCTTTTCTTTTTAACTTTTGGCTACAGCCATGGGTTTCACTTAATTCTGTTTGCAGAAATATGCCTCCCAAGGAATATGTTGGCACTTATTATAGAAAGGGTGGCAGTTATGATTCCTAGTGGAAACACATAGGAGAAGCATTTGTCAGCATTTCTTTATCAATAGGAAAGCTAACTGTTAATTCAAGGGTAGTTTGGCTTTAAAAATCATCACAAAATTCCAGCTCATTGTACCTGTGGTGCTTCCATGGCTTGGGAAAAAAAGAGAAGACAGAGATATGATTATGCATTTGGAGGAAATCTGGGCATGGGATCTTGATCTACATGACCCAAATGGCTCTTGAAATGAAAGCCAAGACTACTGACTTCACAAAAATAGCCAGCAATATCAGATCCCATCCATATCAATTTCATCTGAAATGACCCAGCTTTCAATGGATACTGCTGTGCGTCAGTAAGTCAACTATGGCATTAGAAATGCTAAATTTTTGAAAATTGAAAAGCTTCCAGTCCACTGAACACAATAGGAATAATCTTTCTGTCAAATTCACACACACACCGGGCTCTTCTGTTTGCTTGGCTAATGCCAAAATTCTAGGCCAAATAACTAAAAAAGAGGCCTGTAGGTTTGCAGAGCCAGTGCCAAATTTCAGTGAGTCCAAAAACAAGGCAGAGTAATAAAGTCAAGCCACAAACATAAAAGAGAAAAAAATAACCAGATTGCATGAGTCACAGGTTTAGAACGTACTAAATATGTAGGTCGCGTCCTTCTTGTCTAAAAGTTAAATTTGTGTTCTATACACATAGTTATCTTTGATTATTGTTCTAAATATTTTAAATTAGGGAAAAAAAGAAGCCAAAACATTCATGACCATGTTGGGAGTATTAATTCGCAAGGTATTTTTGGAACAAAATTTGACAACATGTTTCAAAAGTTGAAATATGCATGCTTCTTGTCCAGCAACTTCAATTCCAGGAGTTAATATTAAGATATTTATAAGAATTTGCAAAATATATGTCAAGAGAGGTTAGTTTTAGTATTGCTTGAGGTGAAAAAAAAGAAAATTAATCTTAATGTCTATAAATAGAGTGATGCTAAAACTATGGTACATCCAAGATGATAGTGGAATAATATGTCAGCATTACAAAGAAAGACTTACTTCATAGGAATTTCATGAGGAAACTTCTGTATTATACCAACAAAGCAAAATGAATAATCCATATGGTTTTACCACTTGGGTCAAAGGAACAATATATTTGATTTTCTTTATACATAGTAATGTGTCACTTTACAAGTTCTGAGAGATGTATTGATAGGTGATTTTGTCATTGTGTGAATATCCTTGGGTATTCTTACACAAAACTAAACGGTATAGCCTACTACGTGCCTTAGCTACATGATATGGCCTACTCTCTTGGACTATAAACCTGTACAGTATGTGACTGTGCTGTATATTGTAATTATAACATAGTGGTATTTGTGAATTGAAATGTATCTAAACATAAACATAATACAGTAAGCCAGGCTCGGTGGCTCAGCCTATAATCCCACACTTTGGGAGGCTGAGGTGAGTGGATTGCCTGAGCCCATGGGTTCGAGACCTGCCTGGGCAACTTGGCCAGACCTCATCTCTACTATAAATCAAAAAGTGAGCCAGGCATGGTAGCACATGCCTATAGTTCCAGCTACTTGGAAGGCTGAGGCGGAAGGATCACCGGAGCTCAGCAGGTCGAGGCTGCAGTGGCCAGGAGTGGCCACTGCACTCCAGTCTGGGTGACAGAGTGAGACTCCAACTCAAAAAAAAAAAAAAAAAATCAAACAGTAAAATTATGGTATAAAAGGTAAGAAATGGCACACCCATGTAGGGCACTTACCAGGAATGGAGCTCGCAGGACTGGAAGCTGCTCTAGGTTAGTAAGTGAGTGTGAAGGCCTAGGACACTATTATACACTACTGTGAACTTTATAAATACTGGACACTTGAGCTATACTCAATTTATTTATAGTTATCTTTATTCAAAAAATAGCTTAGCACGTCGAGGTCCCTGAAGGGCATACCCACCTATGTTAACTGTGCCTTCCTTAGTAGAATTTTCTAGACCAGTCCAGGCTCGTGGAAACATGTGGCTCAAGGAAACACATGATTTGGAAAATAAAATATAAAAGGATGGAGAATGATAACTGTTAGAGTCCTGGGTGGCCACATGGTCACCCATGGTAGGAAGTACCAGTTGTTCTGAGATCAGTTACTAAAGGTAAAAGTTACCCGTGAAATTTAGAGGTGGGTTCAAATCCTTTGGAGTTGATTTACTGGCTACTTAAGGAACTGGGAAAAAAACCAAAATATTCAATTCCTTATTTATTGTCTGTAATCACTAAAATGAATCTAAAAGAGAATGGTGGGTTAGACGTTGATGTTGGACCAGATTTCAGTCAGTATCAGTTCAGGCCACCAGCCTCAAAGTCAACCTCCAAGGGCAAAATTATGCAGGAACTTCAGAAAGTTTTTCTAAGACCTGGTGCTACCAAGAAGGCAGAGGAGAAAAATCAATGAACTATTGAAACCAGAGTGTGTAGGATAAAGGAGTTGTTTCATTCTGTAGATTGGTATTGAGGCAGACATAATTAATACAGTTTAGAAGTAGTTGGGTTGGCTTTCTTAGGAAGGCCTAAATTAAAATAGAGTAAATGTTCAGACATCTTTCTTGGGCATACATGATCTCCACCTAATTCACCAGGTATATCAGACCTCACCACCTTGTCAAGGGCAAGCACATGAACTTTCTGTGAAGACATCTACACTTTTCCTTGAGTGTGTTCCTTTTCTTTCTAATAACTTATGTCTTAAACTATGCTTTGGACTTGCTCTAAAATTCTTTTCTGTGGTGAAGCCAATGAATCCTCAGAGCTTGAGAATGATTGTGAAAGCTTTTTTTATTAACCAGGTGAACAGAGATGTAGCCATTGACATAGAGCAGTGCTATCAAAAATACCATGAAAAAGAGGAGTTCTTAAGATATAATTATAGATATTGCTGAACCACTTCTCTGAACATAAGGGAGCCTGCTAACTTAATTAGAAATGCTGCCTATGCCATTCTATTTCACTTTTTCAGGCAGGCATTCTAGGAACCAGATAGTGCAGAAAGCTACCTTAAAGTCTGTATTCAAACTTTTTACATTCTACAGCTTTACCATATATGCTGAAAGGACAAAAAAGCTATGTCTGTCATCAGAAGCAAAATGCTCCTTTGGAAAATGATGAACCCCCCACTTCTAACTTATTGCTAGATAACACCCCTGTTTGCTATGTAAGGTTTGCTGAAAGGTTTTTATTGGAAGAGGAGGTCCAGTCACATAACCACCCAGAGAGGTTAAGCCTTAGATGCCGGGGTGCTGTTTGTGTGGCGCTGTAAGGCATGGGAACTGGTCATTCCTGTCTGATTGCCCACACCTCATGGCTCTTCCTTTCACGTCCTGCAGCACTCTTAAACTACAATTCAGTGATACGTGGAATCTGCTTGCTTACAGTCGGAACTAGGTGAGAACAAATCATTTAATTTATTCTCTTAAATTTTTAAAATGTCTTGAATGCAGAAATAATCCAACTGTTTTGGTAGTCTGAGGTGTATATATAAGGCAATTTTGAGTGACGTTATTGAAAAGTCACTGAATAAACTTTAATTTCCAACTTCCATTATATCATTTTTCATACCTTTTCAGATTCTTAGTTTAGCTCCCACTTATAAGTGACAACATGGGGTATTTTGGTTGAGTTAGTTCACTTCTGGTGATGTTCCCCAATTCCATCAAAATTGGTGCAAAAGACATCATTTCATTCTATTTGATGGCCGAGTAGTATTTTATACAATATATATACTACATTTGCATTATCCGTTGATCAACTGCTGGGCATTCAGGTTGATTTTCCTACCCTGAAATTGTGACTTGTGTGTAAGGCAAAGGAGTTGTTTTGCAATACAAATGAAGGTACAGGTGTCTTTTTAAATATAATCTCTGTTCCTTTGGGTGGATACATTAAGAGAAGATTGTTGGATCAAATGGTAGATCTACCTTTAGTTCTTTAAAAAATCTCCATATCAACTTCCATAGAGATTACACTAATTTATACTCCTTCCAACAGTGTGTAAGCATTCCCTTTTAACTACATCTGCACAACCAACATTTTTTAAATTTTTACATAATAACCATTCCAACATGTGTAAGGTATTATCTCATTGTAGTTTTAATTTGCATTTCCCTAATGATGAGTGGCAAATATTTTATATATGTTTGTTGGTCATTTGTATATCTTCTTTTTAGAGATATACATTTATGTCATTTGCCCACTTTTTTATGGGGCACTTGCTTTTTTCCGGCTGATTTGTTTTTCTTTGTAGATTCTGGATATTAGTCTTTGTCAAAGGTATAGTTTGCACACATTTCCTCCAAATCTGGAGATCGCCTATTTGCTCTATTGATTCTTTCTTTGCTGTGTAGAAGTTTTTTAGTTTAATTAATTCTACTTATTTGTATTTATTTTTGTAGCATTTGCATTCGGGGTTTTGGCTATAAATTATTTGCCTAAGCCAATGTCTAGAAGAGTTTTTTCTAGGTTTTTTCAGAATTTTTATGAATTCAGGCTGAACATTTAAATCTTTAATTTATTTTCAATTCATTTTTGTAAATGGTGAGAGACAAGGGTGAAGTTTCATTTTTCTGCATGTAACTATCCAGTATTGCCAACACCATTTGTTGAATAGGGTGTCCTTTCTTCAGTGTATGTTTTTCCTGGTTTTTCAAAGATCAGTCAGTGGTAGGAGTTTATTTCCAGAATCTCTGTTCTATTCCATTTGTCCACGTGTCTGCTCTTGTACCAGTACCATGCTGTATTGGTTACTAAAACCTGGCAGTACAATTGAAAGTCAGGTAATGTAATGCCTCCAGATTTGTTACTTTGGCTTTGGATTATTTTAGCTATTTGGGCTCTCTTTTTTTTTTGGTTTGTATGTTTGTTTTGGTTCCATGTGAATTTTAGTATCGCTTTTGTGGAATTCTGTGGAAAATGGCATTTGTAGTTTTATAGGGATTGTATTGAATGTGTAGAGTACTTTGGGTAATGTGGTCATTTTATGTGGGGGCCCTGCCCCGCAAGGGTTGTGGGAAGTGTTGAAGGAGAGACGGATAGGCGAAAGACAAAGATCATATACCGGACACCTGTTTCTTGAACAGATGACAATTTAATGTTAGTTAACACAGAGCTTTTATACCATTTGTGAAGGGGCAAGACAAAAAAAAGACGCTTTTTTTTTTTTATACCCTTTTTTCTCTTCTTTTCCCTTTCCTTTTTTTTTTTTTTTCCAAGGGCAACTAAAAAAAAATACAACTAAAAAAATTCTTTGTCCTGCCACAAGCATCTTGTTGGGGTATGAAAAGTAGCCAGGACAATTAATTTTTATGGTAAATTATAATTTATTTTTTTTAATTTTTGAGATTCAGTGGCCTTCTCTACTAAAATTAAGGCCTTTTTTGTTTCGGGCATTAAGACCTTTTTAGAGGTGGGGGAGGAGTTCTCTTGTAATATATTAAAAAGAGGCTTTAAGTTTGTAGTAGTTATACGTAAATAAGGTTTTAGTTAATTAATATCTCCCAATAATTTTTGAAAGTTATTTAAAGTTACCAAATGATCTTTTCTTAACTGCAGAGGCTGATGACTTACTGTTTGAGTGTTTAACACTCGGTCAAGATAAGTGAAAAGATTACCTTCAAGCTCCCAGTCGTTGTGGTGTCACTCTGTGTTTTCTACAATTCCTTTTATTAGTATTTTGTAGTTGTCCCTGTAGAGATCTCTCACCTCCTTGGTTAGATATATTCCTAGATAATTTAACTTTTGGCTGCTCTTGTAAATGAGATTGAATTCTTGATTTGATTCTCAGCTTGGTTGCCGTTGGTGTGCAGCAGTGCTACTGATTTATGTGTGTTGATTCTGTAACCTGAAACTGTACTGAATTAGTTTATCAAATCTGGTCTTTTTTTTTTTGAGAAGACTTTAGTTTTCTCTATGTATACAGTCCTATTATTGGCACACAGAGTTTGATTTCTTCTTTTCCAATTTGGATACGCTTTATTTCCTCTTCTTGCCTACTTCTATGGCTAGGGATTCTAGTACTACGTTGAATAGTAGTGGTGAAAGTAAGCATCCTTGCCTTATTCCAGTTCCAAGGAAATTTGTTCAATTCTCTTGCCAGAATACCCTGGCTAGGACTTCCAATACTATGTTAAATAGGAGAGGTGAGAGTGGGCATCCTTCTCTAGTTCCTGTTCTCAGGGGGAATGTTTTCAATTTCTACCCACTGAGCAAAATGTTGAATGTAGGTTTATCTGAGATGTCTCTTACTTTTTTGAGGAACATTCCTTCTACACCTAGGTGCTCGAGAGTTTTTATCAAGAAGTGATGCTGAATCTTGTCTAATGCTTTTTCTGCATTTAATGATGAAATCATATGGTTCTTGGTTTTACATCTGTTGGTGTGTTGAATTACATTTATGGTCTTGTGAATGTTGAGCTAACCCTTTATCCCAGGAATGAAGAAGTTCACTTGGTTATGGCAGATGATCCTTGAGATGTGTTGTTGCATCGGCTTTGCTAGAATCTTGTTTAAGATTTTTGCATCTGTGTTCATCGAAGATATTGGTTGGCAATTCTCTTTTCTTGTTGGGTCTTTGTTAAACTTGGGTATCAGTATGGTGTTGACTTTTTAAAATAAGTTGTGGGACATTCCTTCTTGATTGCCTGGAAAACTTTCAGTAAGATTGGTATTAGCTCCTCCTTGTTTGTCTTAAAGAACTTAGCTGGGAAATCAATACATCTGGGCTTTTTCTAGTAAGCAGATTTTTTTATGACTGAGTTGATTTCCTGGATTGTTACTGGTCTGTTCAGGTTTTGATTTCTTTTGTTTCAACCTTGGTAGGCTGTGTGATATCAGAAAGTTCTCAATTTTCCTTAGATTTTCTAGTTTATTTGCGTACAGGTTTTTATAGTAATCTCTGATAATCTTATTTTCTTCAAGGTCATTTGTGACTTTGCCTTTTGGAGTTCTAATTGTGTTTATCTGGACTTTCTCTCTCTTTTTAAAAGTCAATCTGGCCAAGGGTCTGCTGATTTTATTAATTCTTTGATGAACCAATTTTTTATCTTGTTTATTTTTTTCTATTATACTTTGGTCTTCTATGCCCTGCAGTTGTGACTTTACCTTAGTGATTGAGACTCTTCTGCTGATGTTAGGATTTTGGTGAGTTTCCAGGTTTCTTAGGTGTGATGTTAGGCTGCTTACTTGTGATCTTTCTGTTTTCTTGATGTGTGTGTGGAGTGCTGAGCATTTTCATCATACTACTGCTTTCATGACAACTTTGAGATCCTGATAAGATGTGTCTTAGTTTTCATTTGTCTCCAGGAATTTTTTCTTTCTGTCTTGATTTCCATGCTGACCCAGAAATTGTTCAGCATCACGTTGTTTAGTGTCTGTGTCTTTGTATGTTTTGAGGGGATCTTGTGGTGGCAATATTTATTTTTGTTCCACTGTGATCTGAGAAGATGCATGGTATTGTCTCAGTTTTTTGGAATTTTTTGTTTATGCTTGATTTATGTCCAAGAATGTGATCAATTTTGGAGTATGTGCATGATGAGAAAAATGCATACTCTGTAATTGTTGTGAAGTGTTCCGTAGATGTCTATTAAGTCCATTTGGTCAAGCATTTGGTTGAAGTTTCAGATCTCCTTATTGATTTTTTGCCTCAATGATCTATTCAGAGCTGTTTGTTGGGGGTATTTAAGCCTCCATTTATAACAGTGTAGGGGTTAATGTCATCTCTTAGCTTATGTCCATTCACATTCAGGCTGATTATTGGAATATAAGAGTTTATCCCTGTCATAGGGCTCTTAGAAGACTGCTTTGTTTTCTTTTAACATCTGCATTAATATATGTGTGTGTTTTCATTTTTGAGAGTGCTCTGTATGTTCTGTTAATTCTGTGTTTGTCGGTACTCTTTTGATGTGTGTCCAGTCTTTTTTGTTTTGTTTTGTTTTCCTGCACTTAACACCTTCTTAATCATCTCTAGAAGAGTTGGTCTGTAGGCAGCATATTCTCTTAGGTATTGGATGTCTGAGAAGAATTTTAGTTCTTTATTACTGATGAAAATTAGCTTGACTTGGCAGGACTTTCTTGGTTGAAACTGCTTATGTTTAAAAACCTTAAAAATTAAACTCTAGTCACTTCTGGCTTGTAGTGTTTCTGTTGATAATTCTGAAGCAAGTCTAATTAACCTTTTTCAGTAGGTAATCCATCCTGTCTCTCTCAGTACCTTTAGGGTTTTTTCTTTTATACCTGTTTTATGTGTGCAGATTACTTTGTATCCAGGGTTTCTCTGAGTCTCATGTACTTGAATGGTCAAGTCTCTGGCAAGGTGAGAAAAGTTTTCTAGAATGACTTCATGGGATGCTTGTTCCAAAGTGTTCTCTGTTTCCTTTTCTGTTTCAGAGATTTCAATCAGTCATATCATTTGGCTTCTTGATATAATTGCACATCTCTTGGAGGCTTTGTTTCTTCTTTTTGAATTTTAAAATGTATGTTTTTTTTAATGGCTGTGTAATACTCCATCATGGTCTTCACAGCAAATTGGATGGAGTTGGAGACCCTCATACTAAACTAACTACCACAGAAACAAAAAACTGAATACCGTATGTTCCCACTCATAGTTGAGGCATGAACATTACTCACATTAGCACAAGGGAGGGATTGACATTCACTGGGCTCTGTTGGAGGGTGCAGGAGGGTGTACATAACACCACAGAGGATATCTGGTTCTATGCCAGGGGGAGCAAGGTCAAGTTGGAAGCCCAAACTTCACCTTCATGTATCCTACTTGTATAGTTAATCCTTACTTGTACCCCATGTCTATAATAAAGTAAAATTCATAGAAATGTTCTTTTAAAAAACAGATTGGTTAATTTCATATTTTGGTCTTCTGAGATTATTTCCTCTGCATGGCTAATTCTCTGCCCTGTGCTTGTTAGCTTGTTATTTATTTTGAGGATAGCATTCTTCATTTCCATTATTTCAAAGAAGAATTTTTAAAAACTTGGAATTCCTTTCCAATTTCATCAGGTTTTACTTCTTGTTTCTCTTCATTCTTGTTTATTTTTGTCATTCAGTTTTTTATTTCTGTAACTAATCTGAGGCATGTCCATCTGGGAAGTTTCCATTATTTGTGCTCTGATGACTCTCATTTCTTTTCTTTAATTTCAGAGCTTTATTTATTTATTTAACCAAATTGTTAGATTTTTTTTCTAGCCATAAAATAACATACTACCTACTTTTATTTTGTTTTAAAGATATAGCATACAAGTCAGGATTAGGTACATAAGTGGTCTATGTACAAGTGAAGTGTGGGCCTCCCGCTGGTCCTCACTTCACTTGGTTTAGGATCAGGCACCCTTAGTGAGGTTATATTCCTACCCTTCCCTCCATTCCCCTGGCAAAATCCTGCTACTGCCAATGCTTTTTTTTTTTTTTTTGGTATTATGATAAATGTTCAGGTTCTACTTATGAGTGAGAACATGTGGAACAACTCAGTTCTTTGTTTCTGTGATATTAATAAATTACCAAGGATGATGGACTCTAAATCCATCCAAGTTGCTACAAAGTCTATAATTTTTCCTTCTTTATGTCAGTGTAATATTCCAAAAAGTATTCTTTTTTTGTAGGATTATTTGAGTTCCTCCAGGTATGTTCTCAGAAGGGGTACTGCTGGCTTATATGGAAGGCCAATATCTAGATCTTTTAGAAATAGTCACACTGTTTTTCAAAGAGGTTGTAATAATATACAGTCCCACCAACAGTATAGAAGTGTTCCCTTTTATCCACATTCTCTCCAGCATTTGTTGTTTTTTTAAAAGTTATTAATGATGGACATCCTGACTGAAGATAAGTGGTGTCTCAGTGTGGTTTTGCTTTGCATTTCTTTGATGATTAATGAAGCTGAGCATTTTTTCTGTTGGCTGTTCATATGTCTTCTTTTAAGAAGAGTCTATTCATGTCTTTTGCCTACTTTTTAATAGGACCGTTCCTTTTGGAAATTTTGAACCCCTTATATATCCTGTATTTAGGCCTTTGTAAGATAAACACTTGGTAAATATTTTTTCCCACTTTCTGTCGTCTGTCTCCCCAGTCTCTTGATGGTTTATTTTGCTTGGCAAACGCTTTTTAGCTTGATGAGGTCTCTCCTGCTTGTCTGTCTTTTCTCTTGTCATGGACTTTTGGAGTTATGATCAGAAATTGGTTGCCTATTCTAATTTCCATAAGGGTGTATCATACATTTTCTAAAAGTCTTAGAGTTTGAGTTTTTACATTTGATCCATTTGAAGCTGAATTTGGTGAATGGTGACAGGTAGGGATCTTGTTTCATTCTTCTGCATGCAGTCCATCAGTTTTCTCTGTACCATTTACTGACTAGGTTCTCCTCTCACCAGTAGTTGTTGGTGGAGGCTTTGTTAAAATTGAATTGATGGAGAAATCAAGGTTTTGCTTCTGGAATCTCTATTCTTTTCCATTGATCCATATGCTTGTTCTTTCACGAATACCAAACTGTTTTGATTATTGTAGGCGTATAGTAATTTTTAACGTCTGGGAGTGTGATACCTCCTATTTTTTTTTTTTTTTTGAGGATTATTTTGGCTATATGTGGCCATTTTTCTTTTCAAATGAATTTCTGTATTGTCATTTCAATATCTGAGAAGGATGACGTTGATTATTTAATGAGTATTGCATTAAATCTGTGGATTGCTTTGGGTAGAATGGACATCTGAACAATGTTGATTCTTTCAATCCAAAAGCATAGAAAATTTTTTCATTTGCTTGTGTCCTCCTTGTTTTCTTTGAGCAGTGTGTCATAGTTTTCATTGTAAAGGTTTTTCACTTCTCTGGTTAGGAAGATGCCAAGGTATTTCATTTTCTTTGTGGTTATTGTGAATGGGCTTGCGCTTTTTATTTGATTCTCTGCCTATTTGTTGTTGATGCATAAAATTTGACTGTCTTTTTTAAATTTTTATTTTATACCCTTAAACTCTACCAATGTCCTTTATCTGTGCCAGAAGATTTTTGACAGATTTTCTTGGGTTTTTCAAGGTCTAGAATTATATCATTAATGTGATATATCCAGCTTAACTTCCTATTTTCCTACTTGGATACACCTGATTTCCTTCTCTTTGTGATTGCTTGAGCTAGGATTTCCAACATTATATTAAATGGGAGGGGTGAGAGTGGGTAGCCTTGTCTCATTCTGGTTTTCTGGGGAAATGCTTCCAATTTCTGTCCATTTAGCAATATTTTAGTTGTGGGCTTATTATAGATGGTTCTTACTATTTGGAGGTATATCCTTTCTATGCGTAGTTCTTCCAGAGATTTTGTCAATAATTGATGCTGAATTTTTTTGAGAGGCTTTTTCTGCATCTAATGATATAATCATGTGGATATTGTTTTTAAGTCTGTTGATGTATTAAATTACATTTATGCTGTTGCAGATCTTGAATCATTCCTGCATCCAGGGGATAAAGCCCACTTGGTCATGGTGGATAATTTTTGAAATGTGTTGTTGGATACAATTTGTGAGAATTCTTGCATATATGTTCATCAAGGATATTGGCCTAGTTCTTTTCCTTTATTGGGTCTCTGTCTGGTTTGTGTATCATTGTGATGCTAGCATTACAAAAAGATTTGGGGGAGAGTTACATCTTTCTTGATTGCCTGGAATATTTTCAATAGGCTTGGTATCAACTCCTCCTTTTATATTTTGTAGCATTCCACTGGAAGCTGTCTGGTCCAGAGCTTCTTTATGTAGATAATTTTCTTATGACAAAGTCAATTTCCTGGGTTATTATTGTTTGTTCAAGGTCTTAATTTCTTCTTGTTTCAATCTTGGAAGGTTGTGCAATGTCGAAAAGTTCTCCATTTCATTTACATTTTTGAGTTTATTTCCATATAGTTATGCATAGTAATCTCAGATCATTTTTTTTTATTATTTTGTTTTGTTTTGTTTTGTTTGTTTGTTTTTGAGTTGGAGTCTCACTCTGTCGCCCAGACTGAAGTGCAGTGGCCGCTCCCGGCCACCGCAGCCTTGACCTTCTGCCTCAGCCTTCCAAGTAGCTGGAAGTACGCCCGCTAACCCGCCCGACTAATTTTTTGATTCATTGTAGAGATGAAGTCTTGCCAAGTTGCCCAGGCGGGTCTTGAACCTGCGGCCTCAAGCAATCCACTCACCTCACTCTCCCAAAGCGCTGGGATTATAGGCTGAGCCACCGAGTCCGGCTTCTGATAATCTTTTGTATTTCTTTTTTTTGTTTTTTGTTTTTTGTTTTGAGTTGGAGTTTCACTCTGTTGTCCAGAGTGGAGTGCAGTGGCCGCTGCTGGCCACCACAGCCTCAACCTGCTGGGCTCCGCGATCCTTCTGCCTCAGCCTTCCGAGTAGCCGGAATTACAAACAATTTCAACCAAGAATTTTCTATCCAATCAAACTAAGCTTTATCAGTGATGGATAGTTAAAATTCTTCCCAGATGTCCAATGTCTAAGAGATTATGCTGCTTCCAGACTAGCTCTGCAGAAGATCCTTAAGAAGATATTAAGCTGGTTATTTGAAAAGATAAATAATATTTATGTTCTCTGGTAGGTATCTGACCTTTCTCTCTTGTTGCCTTTAGAATTTTTCCTTTATACTTACTTTGTGTAAGTAAATTACTATATGTCTAGGTATTGGCCTTCTCATTTGATGCGTGCTACCACACCCGACTAATTTTTTGATTTATTGTACAGATGAGGTCTCGCCTGCTCAGGCTGGTCTTGAACCCGTGGGCTCAGGCAATCCACTCACCTCGGCCTCCCAAAGGTGCGGGATTATAGGCTGAGCCACCGAGCCTGGCTATCTTTTGTATTTCTTCATGGTCAGTTGTGATGTGATTTTTTGCAATTCTGATTGTGCTTATTTGGATATTTTTTCTCTCTTTCTATTGGTAAGGATTATTGCTAGGGATCCATCAATATTATTTATCTTTTCAAATAACCAGCTTTTTATTTTGTTGATTTTTTTCCTATAATATTTTCTTCTTCTATGTTTCATATTTGGGCTTTTGCTTTGGTAGTCTGGATTCTTCTGCTGAAGTTAGGGTTTTGGTGGTCTTGCATTGCCAGCTATCTTAGGTGATTTGTTAGGCTTTTGAATTGTCGTCTATTTTCTTGATGTGTGTTCATAGAGTCATTAGTTTTCCTCTTAGTACTCGTTCATGACCTCCCAGAGTTTCTGGCAAGATGTGTCTTTGGTTTCATTTGTTTCCAAGAATCTTTTAATTTTTGTGTTGACACCAGAGCTGCTCAGCATTATTCTGTTTGTTGCTAATGTCTTTGTGTGTTTTGTGGGATCTTGTGGGGGCCAATATTTATTTTTATTCCACCATTGTCTGAGAAGATGCCTGGTAGTGTTTCAATGTTATAAAATTTGATAATGCTTGATTTATTGGTAAGGCTGTGGTTGATCTTGGGCACATTTTATGTGTTGATGGGTAGAATGCATATTCTGTGATCACTGGGTGTAGTGCTCTGTAGGTATCTATTACATCCATTTGGTCTAGCATCTAGTTGAGGTTCCAGATCTCTCTACTGAATTTTTGTCCTATTGGTCTGTCTAAGGTTGTTAGTGTGGTCTTTAAGTCCTTAGTTATGATAGTGTTGTAGTCAATATTTTTTTTTGTTTACTTAATAGTTGCTTTATAAATCCTGGTTCTTCTGTGTTGCTTGCATATATGTTTAGGAAGAATATTTCCTGGTTTTGAATAGAATCTTTTACTATACATAATGTCCTTGCGATCCTTTAAATTTTTTAATAGATTGAAGTTTTTTTCCTGATATTAAAATCACAACTCCTGCCTATTTTTGTTTTCTGTTCACGTGAAAGTTTTTTTTTTAGTCCTCTAAACTTTGTGTCTGTGGATGTCTTGTGTAGTGAGGTGTGTTTTCTGGAGGCAGCATATTGTTGGGTTATTATTTTTTAAATCCTGTCTGTCATTCTAAGTCTTTTCAGTGGGGCATTTAGTCCATTCACATTCAGGTTGACTTTTGAAATGTGAATGTTTATCCTTGTCATGAAGCTCTGATAAAATTTTTTGTTGCTGTTGTTTGTTTTCTTTTAACTTTTGGGTTGATGTGTGTGTGTGTTTTCAATTTTGCAGTTGCAATGTATGTTCTATTGATTCTGTGTTTTCTTTTACTCTTGTGAAGTTTGTGGTCATTCTTTTTCTGTGCTTAATATCTTCTTAAGGATCTTCTGCAGAACTAGTCTGGGAGCAGCATAATCTCTTAGGCATTGGACATCTGGGAAGAATTTTAACTATCCATCACTGATAAAGCTTAGTTTGACTGGATAGAAAATTCTTGGTTGAAATTGTTTGTCTTTGAGAATTTTGATGATTGGACACTAGTCCCTTCTATACTGTATGCCTCTACAGATAAGTCTGCTGCTATTCTAATTTATGTTCCCTCGTAGGTATCTGACCTTTCTCTCTTGCTGCCTTTAGAATTTTTCCTTTTTACTTACTTTGTGTAAGTAAATTACTATATGTCTAGGTATTGGCCTTCTCATTTGATGCCTTGCATGGGTTCTCTGAATCTCTTGTATTTGGATGGTCATGTCTCTGAAGACATAAGCAAAGTTTTCTTGGATAACCTCATGGAATATTCATTCTTAGGGAGTCTCTGTCTCTCTGCTTTATACAAACCAACCCGGCATAAGTTAAACCATTTGATATACTTGTAAGTCTCTTGGAGATTTTGTTCTGTCTTTTTAAACTTCATTTCTATGTTTTTATCAGATTTGGTTTGTTTCATGTTTTGGTTTCAAGCTCTGAGATTCATTCTTCTGCTTGGCTAATTCTGCTTTCCATGCTTGACAGTTTGTTATTTATTTTATGGATGGTATTTTTAATGGTTAACATCTTTTTATCATTTCATTCATTTTTTTTCTTGTCTTTCTTGACTGTTATTCATCATCTCCATCCCCTCCTTGATCTATGCATTTGTGATCTGAGACCAGTCATTCTAGGTAACTTTCATTGTTGGAGTTCTGAAGACTGTATTCTTGGGCACTTTCTTTTTAGGATTCTGGGGGTTACCTGTGGTCTTCTGTAGATTCTTTTTTATTGGTGATTGATTTTTCTTTTCTTTTAAATTCTGTTGTTTGGTGAGAGAGAGAATGGCTTTCACTTCTGTTTGCTCAACCCTCTTTACTTTCCTAAGTAGAGCCCCCTGATTTGTTCAGTTTTGAAACTGAGTTGGAGTGGGATTTTGTTCTGTCTTTTTGTAGTTTTGAGAATCAATTAAGATGTAATGGGGAGAGTAAGATCTGGAAGCTATCTGCAGGTTGCAATATTCACTGACTGGGCTGTGGGCCCCCTGGAGCCCATTTCCCACCACCTCACAATATGTTCATGTGATGGGAAAATATGTTTACCTCATGAAATAAAAATATATGAGAATGGAAAAAAAACAAAGAAAGAAAGAAGGCAGAAGAAAGGAAGATGAAGGAGAGTACAAGAAAAGGGAAAACAAATAGGCCAAAAAACAAGTATAAACTAGAAAAAACAAAAGTGAAGATACCCTCACTCTCATATATACCCATGCACAAAAAAAAGGAGGAAAAAGGGATCAAACTAATCAACACACACACACACACACACACACACACACACACACACACAAATATACATATATAGAGAGAGAGAACAAGCAAAATCAAAACAAAACAACAAAAATTTTTGAATCTTGAGCTTCCTCTTGTGGTCCTTTGTGGAACTTCAGAGTTTTTGTTTTGTTTTGTTTTGTTTTGTTTTTGTTGTCCAGGCACCACTGTTCTTGGCTCTACATGGGAGGGAGTGGCCTCTGGCCTCTATGCTTTTGCCCCTGCTCTCTGTGCAGTCAGAGGGTGCTTTCTATACCTGCTCCACCCGCCTGTCTTCAGTTCTCTTCATGCACTGATTAGGTTGCTCTTCACATCGGTCAGATGGCCCAGGGACCACTGGGGTAAGGAGGTTGTATAAGTTTAACACTCAGCTGGGCTCAGTGGCTCAGCCTGTAATCCCATGCTTTGGTAGGCTGAGGTGGGTGGATTGCCTGAGCCCAGAGGTTCGAGACCCGCCTGGGAACTTGGCGAGACCTCATCTCTACAATAAATCAGAAAATTAGCCGGCCGTGGTAGCGCATGCATATAGTTCCAGCTACTTGGAAGGCTGAGGCAGAAGGATCGCCAGAGCCCAGCAGGCAAGGCTGTGGTGGCTGGGAGCAGCCACTGCACTCCAGTCTGGGTGACAGAGTGAGACTCAAACTCAAAAAAAAAAAAAAGTTTAACACAACCCCTGCAAGCAGGAGCAGCCATCATTTTTGGAGTACTTCATGGGAAGATACAAGGCAGCCACTTGTATCTGCCTCACTCAGTTGGACACTCACACAGCTACTTGCACAGACAACACACACATACGTACACAGATTCATCCTTACACACACTTACACATGCAGAGACACATACTCCTACAGGTTCCATTGCCATCTATGTACTACCTACTCAATGGCTGCTTGTTCAGGCACTGTGTCTTTAGGACTCGGGGTTATCTGTGTTTTCCATTGATTTGATGGAGGTGTTTTTCTTCTCTATAATTTCATCACTCAGTGAGAGGAGAAGCATTCATTTCTGCAACTTACTCCACTTAGGGTTGGATACTGTAATTACAGTTGCTCTTTCTGTCCCTCTGCTAAACCAGTGAAGCCAGTTTTCAGCCCAAGAAGAGCTTTCAGTTCTGATTGAGCCTGAAACAGGATGAGGAGTATGGTGCCTGGAATTTCACACCTGCCATTGCTTTCTATTCTCTGTGTGTACAAAGATTCAATACCTCTGCTATGTGTTTGTATATTGATGGTTAGGCCCCTACTTTCTGTCAGACTTGGCATAAGTGGCACAGGTCTACTTCTCCACTGTCAATGGCAAGTGTGCCAGCTAAATTCACTCTGCTTATAGCTCTCTTCCTGCTTGGGAAGACATAGCCAGAGCAAAAGCAGCTGGTGAGTGGGTTTGTTCCCCATTTTACTTGGGTTCAGGTTGCCCCCTGTTGTGTCCTGACCAAGGTTTCTCCTACTTGGAACCAGTGGCTCCTGTGCAGGTGGGAGGTGGTGAGCTGACTCAAAATGTCATAGGATCAGTCACTTCACTCATTCCTCAAGCAGTTTCTGACTCTGTCGGGTCCTGGAACATGTTGGGGGATATAGAGCACCCAGAATTCTATGACTGCCATTGCTTTCTGATCTCTGTATGTACAAAGAGTCCCCTGCTGGATGCAGAGTATATCAGTGCCTGGGTCCCTATTCATTGACCTACTTAGCACAAGAGGCATCAGTTTGCTTTTCCACCATCTGCTAGTGGTGCACATGCCAGGCAGAGTCACTCTGCATTAGGCTCTCTTCCTGCTTGGGAAGAGGCCACCAAGACAGCAGTGGTTGACAGGCAGCTCTGTTTCCCATTTTGCTTGGGATCTGATTGCTCCCTGTTGTATCCCAACCAAGTATCCTCCCATGTGGGCTTGTGTTTGATTGGAGGGGGTTAACTGACTCAAAATGACTTTAAATCACTCACCCTTATTCTTTCCTTAGCAGAGCCTCTAACTTTGTCTGAGTCTGAAACAGGGTAGGGGTTGGGAAAAGCCCAGAGTCCCATGTCTGCCATTCTCTTCTGGTCTCTGTGCACTCAAAGACACCTCTGCTGGGGACTGGGAATATCTTTCATCAATAAGTATTCAGAATATCTTAGTAAATTGGTTACTGTGTTCTCACTCTCAATTTTGCTAGGTAAGAGAGGAGCTGGTCTGTTGCTCCACAGTGGCCATCTTCAAATGACTGTAGCCCAAGCTACTGGGGAGACTTGATTGTCCTTTCACTCCAACCTAGGCAACAGAACAAGACTCTGTCCTTGAGGTTGTAAGCTCCTAAACTGGCAGCTGAGAGAAAAGCCAGTTTTAAACCATTTTTTAATGCTTACAATTAAAAAAAGAAGAAAAAAAATCTTAAAAAACATTTTAATGTTGAGGTACTTAATCATACTAAAGTCAAATATGTATTTTTTTGATAACTCAGAAGACACAGCCATTTCCACATAACCAACAATATCAAATTAGACCCATTCTCCACAATATTTACTAAGTCACATAAACTTGAAAACCATTTGTGCTTATTTGCTCAATGTATAACTACTGATATAATCATTGAATAACAAGTCAATTTGGTACATATAGCCAGTATACCAAAATAACTTGGTGTTCCTGAGCCTACTAGCAGGCAATACTCTTTGCTTACCAGAGGTCCAAAATCCTTTGGGGGAACAAACTGAAAAGTTATTGTTATGGAGATCTGTTATTGTCTATCCCTATTGCCATAACCCCAAGAGAAGTGTATGGTAGTGTTCAAGGACTCATGCTCATAACCACATTCCTGAAGCTAACAAAGGAGTGCTTCCCCTGAACTCCTATGTACCAGTACGTAACTTCAAAGAATATTGAACTTCCATGCAGACTGTTTGCAATTAGCTAAGAAATATAAATCCTCATTTACTCCCTTTTCTTAGTAGTCATAAGTTTTAATAATATAGTATCAAAGTAATTGTAAGTCTTATGATTGCTTTCCAGAATGCCCTTTTCTGAAATCAACAAAACTTTTCCTGGGAAGAAATTGCTGGAGCAACTGCTATTCCTATCACTGCAGTGCAAGGCCAGACACTGGCAGTGAGAGCTGCAGATGGAGTACAGTGAGAGAGCCAAAGACAGAGTCCCCAAGAAACAGCAGGGAGAGGTCACCCCAAGCCCAGACTCATTGCCTGTGCCAGGCTAGGCTACAAGGCCATGCCACCAGGACCTGAGATCCAGAGACTGTGGAACTTGTTGGGGAGGGAGCTATCTTTCCTGATCCCATTTGCAGCGGTAACAGCAGCCTGTAGAGAAACCGACAAGTCACTCTAAATCCTGGACAGAAAAGTGGTCCTGGGTGATCTCTTTGGAACAGCAAACATGCGTCTTAAGACCAGGGAATGAGCTCTGCATTGCTTTGGGGCTACTCTTCACAAACTCAAAAAGCATTACTGCCAGTGCACAAGTCCTGGTGGGTAACAGGGGATGTGGAATCCCAGACAATGTACCTTCTGCCCTGGGTCAGCTGCTGTATAATATATGCATACAATGGATCTAAGAAGGAGATTGGTAAGTGCTTAACTCACTCCTCCATTCCCCTAGCAATGAGTTGAAAAGAGGAAGACAGGGTAGAGGCCCAAAGACCCATTTTCCCACCTTGAACTGGATGCTGTGAGAGCTGTGACCATGCTGCAATAGGAAGGGAACTAGACCTGGGAGAATTTGAGTCAAGTTATCACACCCCTCCTCCCCAAGGACACATGGTGGTGTTTAATTGCAGGCAGCAGTGGGTGAAGATTCTAACATCTCAAGTTTAAACAGCAATGAGGGAACCCACATTAACAGACCTGTAGTCACAAAACCATTGCAAAGGAGAGCTCACCCCCTTTCAAAGAAATATACTAAAGCTGAGGAATCTCTACCAAAGAGTTTTTTGGTGACTCCCCCCCCCCTTTTCTTATTCTTTGTCCCATTTATTTGCTTTGTTGGTTGGTTTTCTCTTTTCTTTCCTGTTTCTTTTTCTCTCCCTTTGTTCTTTCTCTGTGTTTTTTCCCTCTTCTTATTTCCCTTTTTCCTCTTCCCTCCTCCCTTTTCACACTTATACCCTGTCTTGAACTCAGGGCTAAACAAGCATGCCCATTGTAAATTCATATTGTGTTGAGATGGAGAATGAATCCCAGCTGGCCCATTAACCAGACAGCAAGCATTGTGACTCATCAGGAGGTTCTGAATACTGTGGCCCCTTCCCCATTCCTTATTAAGTGCTCAAAGTTGTAAAGAGGTAGCACAATGCCCACCCTCAGCCCTATTTCAAATTGAACAATCCAAGAGCCCTGACTCAGGGAAAGAAAACAGGCAGAGCAAATATCAGAAGTGATTGCAGCTCCATTTCCCACTGAGGAATGGAATTAAAGAGAAAAATAAAGAAATACTTGAAATAAAGAAAAAAAGATGAAAAATTACTAGAACTTTCAGAGCCTCAACAAAGAGTCAGTGCTTTGTTACTTACTAGAGCACAAGAAATGAAGAAAAATATATTCCCTGAGAACAACAGTACCCACAAGGTACTTACAGTGATCAGAGAATCATTAGATAGAATGGATAAAAATCAAGAAATGCAAGGGCTAAACCTAAATAAAATTTCAGTGGAGGTGGACAGACTAACAAGAGCATATTAGGAATAACAGAAATAAAGAACTCCATTCAAAAAATAAACAACAAACTGACAAGTATAGTAAGATGAATTGACAAAAAAGAAAGACTCTCAGAGTTGGAAGATCAAAATATAGAATTAACCCATTCTGTCACAAATATAGAAAAAACAACTTAAGGAGAAATAAAAATTCCCCAAGTGTTGGGAGCTGGCCATGGAGCCCCACTGAGCATTAGGGATCAGGAAGGGCCGTAGACCCCAAGACGGCTAGGATGTGTTCAGGAGCTGTTGACCCATTCCCTCTCTCCTTTCCATTTGGCACAAACTACCAAGAAAAGCTCATTTTCCATTTGGCACAAACTACCAAGAAAAGCTCCAGCTGGCTCTAATAGAAAACTCTGAGACCAGAATGAACACAGCTAACCTAGGAGTCTATTGTTCCCATTCCCCACGGCTTTGGTCTTTTGCTGTGTCACAATTTAAGTTTGGCTTTGAGTTACATTAAGGAGCCTTAGTGCAGGTCACAGGTTCTCTTGATGCAACCTTTAGAAATTTATAGATATAGGTTTTAAGAAAATCGTTTATATAGATTAAGAAAATTTAAGTAACCATTTTATTATAGAAGTATGGTTAGTTCAGTTTTATTTAGGAGGGGCCAGTGAAGTTTAATTAGGCCTGCTGGTGCTAGGAGAATGTAACCATAGCAACAATTGTTTTAATAAACACTAGTTTGAATTAGTAAATAATAGTGGAAGTTAATAATTCACTATGGTGGTTTTGGTTTTAGACATTGAGTGATGTTAATTCAAGATGATGTATTTGTATTTGTAATAATACATAAGACACTGGTTTGGGGAACATTAAGTTAGCCTAAGATACAAAATAGCCTAAGATACAAAAAGACAATTTGTGATTGTTCTTCCTCATGTTCTTCCTTACGTACGAAAGAACATTTGCTTGAGAGTGGGGGGTGTCCTTTGTGCACCTGGACCTGTTCATGTGAAAGGCACATGCTACCTTTGTTTCCTGTGATGATGACTTTGCAGAGTTTGGGGATAAAAGCCCTGAGATTACACCCATTAAACGGTTTCTGGTCACCTGAGCAGGAGTTCAGTCTCTTTCTTTCTCCCCTCTTCTCTTTCTTTCTCTTTATTTCTTCAGAATAATCGCTGATGCTGCCACACCTTCCAAGGGACCCCCTAAATCTCTCTGCAGGGGCTGGCCCCCCGCACCCAAGAGACATGCAAATAATCCTATCAAATGTGATTCCACATTTGATAGGATTATTTGAAAGAGAGACAAACAACAAAAAAACCCACCTTGGAACAAACATTCTATGAGAACTTTCCTCATCTGGCCATAGAGAACAAACCATGCTCAACTGGCCATAGGGATGACTGTACAAACACAAGGGATTCAAAGAACCACTGCTAGACATCTCGTGAGAGGAACAACTCCTAACCCATAGTAATTCACCATCACAAAATAGGTATAAAAGAAAAAATACCAAAGGCAGCAAGGGAAAAGGTCAAAGCACCTAACAGGGAAGACAAATCAGAATCACTGCAAAATTATCTGTAGAAACACTACAGGCCAAAAGAGATTGGATCCCAATCTTTAAGGTTCTCAAAGATAAACAATTCAACCAAGAATTTCCTACCCAGCCAAGCTAATGAAGAATTAAAATCATTCCCAGACATCCAATCCCTAGGAGAATGTGATGCTTCTACAGGAGATGCTTAAGAAGATGCTGTGCACAGAAGAAAAAAGAAACAAAAGAAAGACAATATACTTCACAAGATCACAAACATGGAAGTAATAGAACACATAGCACCCCCACAAAAATGAAAACACACACATATTAAAACTAAAAGAAAAAAAAACAGCCTTATAAAAGCCTTATGAAGGAACACACTCTCACATTTTTATAATCAACTTGAATATGAATGGACTAAATGCACCACTGAAAAGACAGAGAAAATACACTGAAAATACAGCAAACTATATTAAAAAGAAAACAACCCAACAATATGCTGTCTACAGGAAACACATCTCATTGCATAGAATACAAAAGAAGGCAAGAGTTGTGATCTTAATATCAGAAAAAACAACTGTTAATCTATAAAAATTTAAAAAGATATGGAAAGACACTGCATAATAATAAACAGTTGAATCCATCAACAAGAAATATCTAACCTAAGCATACTGCACGCAACACAGGAGAACAGGCTTTTATAAAGCACTTACTAAGTCAACTAAGAAAAGATACTGAGTCTAGCACAATCAGAACTGAGGATTTAAATACATCACAAATAACCCTAGATAGATCATCAAGGCAAAAATATCAACTAAGAGATTCAGAGACTCAACTTGATGTTTGACCAAATGGACTTAACAGACACCTACAGAACATTCCACCGCAAACCACAAAATATACATTGTACTCATTACCACATGGAACACAAACAAAGATCAACCAAACTCTCAACCATAAATAAAGCATAAACCAATTTTATAAAAGTAAAATACTGCCATGTACCTCCCAGACCACAGCAGAAGAAAATTAATGTCACCACCAACAAAGTTTCCTCAACACCCAAAATGACATTTACACCACACAGCATGATGTTGAACAACTCCTGGGTCAACACAGAAATCAAAAAAGGAATTGAGAGATTCCTGAAAAATAAATGAAAATAAAGAAACATCTTACCAGTACCTCTGGGATAACATGAAAACAGTACTAACAGGGGAATATATGTCTCTATGCACACAAATTAAGAAAATATAAAGATCACAAGTTTATAGCTTAGCAAATCACCTAAGGGAGCTGGAATGACAAGACCATGGAACCCCTCACCACCAAAGTAAAAGTCCAAATACAAGACATAGAAGACAAAAATATCATAGAAAAAAAATCAACACAACAAAAAACTGGTTCTTTGAAAAAATAAATAAAATTGATGGGCCTCTACCAAGAATGACCAAGAAAAAGAGAAACAAAGCCAAAATTCTCGATCAGAAATGTAAAAGATCAAGTCACAACCAACTCCAAAGAAATATAAACAATTTTCAGAGGTTACTATGTACTCCGGTATAGAAACAGACTAAAAAGCCTAAGTAAAATGGAAGACTTTTTGACATCAAACAACCTCCCAAGTTGAAACAAGAAGAAACTGAGATGCTAAATAGACCAGTAGGAAACCAGGAAATTATAAGAAAAATATCTACAACAATACAAAACCAAACCCTGAACCAGATAACTTTCCAGTGGAATTCTATAAAACATACAAAGGGAGGTTGATACCAATTCTATTGAAAGTATTCCAGGCAGTCAGGAAAGACAAAACTCTCCCCAAATCATTTTATTAAGCTAATATCACACTGATACACAAACTGGGTAATGATCCAACTAAGAAAAAGAACTAAAGGCAAATATTCTTGATGAACATAGAAGCCAAAATTCTCAATAAGATTCTAATATACTGGATCCAGCAACACATCTCAAAAATCATTCACCATGTCCAAGTAGGCTTCATCACCAGGATGCAGGACTGGTTCAACATCTGCAAGGCATAAATGTAATTAAATTCATCAGCAGATGTAAAAACAAGAAGCACATGATTATATATTTAGACACAAAAAAATTATTTGATAAAATCCAGCATCGCTTCTTGATAAAAATACGCAAACACCCCAAGCTTAGAGGAAACATACCTCAAAATAGTAAGAGCCATCTACAATAAACACACAGTCAACATATTCCTAAGTGGACAGAAATTGAAAATGTTTTTCCTAAAAACCAAAACAAGACATGACTGCCCATTTTCGTTACTCCTAGTCAACATAGTGTTGGAAGTCCTAGCTACAGTAATGAGACAAGAGAAGGAAATCAGTGGTATCCAAATAGAAAAAAAGGAAGTTGTTACCTCTCTTTGCTGATGATATGAATCCTATACCTTGAAAATTCAAGATAATCTGTCAAAAAATCACTTGCACTAATGAAGGACTTTAGAAAAGCCTCAGAGTACAAAATAAATGTGCAAAAGACTGTCACATTTTTATACACATCAATAAATGGCATAGATACAAATAATAAAAAGCACAATCCCATTCACAATAGCCACAAGAAAATGAAATACCTCAGCTTCTTCCTAACCAGAGAACTGAAAGACTTTTACAATGAAAACTACAATAACACTGCTCAAAGAAATCCAAGAAGCTGGGCTCGGTTGCTCAGCCAGTAATCCCAGCGCTTTGGGAAACTGAGGAGAGTGGATTGCCTGAGCCCACAGGTTCAAGACCTGTCTGGGCAACTTGGCAAGACCTCATCTCTACAATAAATCAAAAATTAGCTGGGGATGATAGTGCGCACCTGTAGTTCCAGCTACTTGGAAGGCTGAGGTGGAAGGATCACCAGAATCCAGCAGGTCGAGGCTGCGGTAGCTGGGAGCAGCCACTGCACTCCAGTCTGGGTGACAGAGTGAGACTCCAACTCAAAAAAAAAAAAAGAAATCCAAGAAGACACAAATGGCAAAATATTCCATGTCATGGATAGGAAGATTCAACCTTGTTAAGATGTCCATCCTATCAAAGGCAATCTACAGATTCAATGCAATACCCATTTAATTACTAACATCATGCTTCTCAGACTTGGAACTGACATACAGAAATTCATATGGAAACATAAACAGTCACAAATAGTCAAAACAATCCTCAGGAAAAAAACAAAGCAGGAGGTATCACATTTCCAGACTTTAAACTTTGCTATAAAGATACAATAATCAAAACAACCTGGCAGTGGTACATGAACAGGCATACAGTGTTCAGACAATCCAGTCGCCTTGGCCTCCCAAAGTGCTAGGATTGCACACTGAGCCACAGCACCTGGTCAGTATTGAGTCTTAACAAGAGTAATTGTTATGCATGTGCCACAGGCTCAATAGTCCCATTTCCCATTAATTGGGACATGACCCCCTGGATTCAATTCTACGTTGGCCCTTTACCAAGACAAGGATGCTTGGGGTCATAAGACTTGCTGAAGTCTTTCCTAGCTCTGTCCATCTATGCAGAGGTCTGATCTGAAGATGCATCCTTCCTTTTCTATAGGAAAGGCGAGTCATTCTTCATGTCCCTCTAGATGGGGAGAGAGTTTCATCACTTCTGTAGAGCATCTGCAAACCTGCACCCACATTCTGAATGTCTCTGAGGTAACCAAGGGCAATTACTCAAACTTCAACATCCCTCGAGCAGATGTTTGGTGGTACAGTAGGAGAAAAACACTTAAAGTTCTGTTGCCATCTGTATGTACTGGGACCTGTGCTTTGGTCCGACTGGTATACTGTTCCCTCTGGCATTTCAAAATCCAAAAATGTCTACTAAAACAAGAACTAAGTAGTTAGTACCTGGGCCATCAGCACCTGGGTTGTTTGACTCTAATATATATCTTGATAACAAAGAGTCCCCCAAAGAGTTACTAATGAATTTAGGGCTCAAAATCAAATAGCAGCAGGATTTGAATCTCTCTTCTGGTGGGTAACTATAAACAAAAATGTATACTGGAGCAATTATATTGACTATACTCAATGACGATTTACTAACCCTACCTGGGATACATTCAAAGGAGTAGCTGAACAATTAGATGCCACTAGCATAATGGCACAGGATAACCATGTGACATGACATGATGTTGGCCAAAAAAGGGGAAGTATGTGTTATGCTGGGAGGACAATGTTGTATTTTTATTCCAAACACCACCACCCCTGATGGAACAATTACTAAAGTATTATAAGGATTAACTACTTTGACTAATGAATTAGCTGAACACTCTGGCTTTAGTGATCCCTTTACAGATGAACTGGACAATTGGTTTGGGAAGTGAAAGGGAACAAAAGTCTCTATCTTAACCTCTCTAATAACAGTAGCAGAATATTGACTGCCCTAGGTTGTTGCATAATTCCCTGCATCAGAGGTCCAATTCAGAGACTTATAGAAGCTGCTATAACAAAGAAAGTGCCTATGCTTTACACCTATGTTATGGAAACCAAATTAAATTTTGAAGAAGAAAATCAGAGGCTATTAAATAAATTTGAAGCTGACCTGATACTCAGATATGGATCCAAATGAATGAAAATGAAATAAAAATACGTGGCAGTAAAAGAGAGGGAAGAATGCATAAAATAGAATGATTCATTTTCAAAACTGGAACCTGACTAATGTTTAAAATTCTTGCACTCCCTTTACTAATCCACGTCTGGCTTCTTTTTTTCCCTCTTTGTGGGTTTAATGTTTACATGTCTTGCACTTCCTTATACTGACCCACTCCTAGCTTCTTTGTTCTCTTTTTTGCAGGTCTTTTACTTTGGTGGGCTATGAATTCTGGCAGGATCCAACTTAAATAAAAGTTCTATGTGGTATTTGGCAAATAGGACACATAAGTGAGGCAACTTAGTAATAATTCTGTAAACCAGTCAGTATGTACCATGTAGGTGACATTTGGGAGAGTAATGTGACATCTGGAATGCCCAAAAAATGGGGAAACAGAGGAGAGATTTTTCATCCTGGAGTATATAAATGATGACTATAATGACTCTGTTGTGCCTGCTTACTTGAGAAACACCCATTCTTGAAAGAGCACTATAAAAATGAAAAATTAAAATAAAAAGTTGTCTCACTCCCCTGACCTGCTAGCCTGTGTCATTTCTTTTATTATTATTATTATTATTAATTATTATTATTAGTAGTAGTAGTAGTAGTAGTTTGAGTTTCACTCTGTCGCCCAGGCTGGAGTGCTGTGGCAGTCACATGACCATCCCAGGGTCAACCTGTTGAGCTCTGGTGACCCTTTCATCTCAGATTTCTAAGTAACTAGGACTAATTTTTGATTTATTGTAGAGATGAAATCTTGACAAGTTGCCCAGGCTGATCTCAAGCCTGCAGCCTCAGGCAGTTTACTCTCCTTGGCCTCCCAAAGTGGTGGAATTATAGGCTGAGGCACCGAGCCTGGCATCTGTGTCATTTCTCAATGGTGAAATTGCGAAGAGGGCATACTTATCTCCAACAACTCCAGACCACAAAAATATAGCAGCAGTTTTGCAGTTTTATGTGGGTACACAAGAACTTCCAGGGGCCTTTTCTCCCAGTGTAGTGGGAAGACAGAGAGGTTGTGACACCGAGACTATTATGGGTAGTAGCAATTTTATTTATACCAGTGGACTCGGCGGGCTAACGCTCCCAGGTCGAGCACCCCAGAAAGGGAGGAGAGGGGTCTTATTCCCCAGTTCAGGTAATGGGGGGGAGTCCTGGTTGAGCGATTACACATTTTCTTTGGAATTTACAAGATTGTACTCAGCAAAATCAGATCTTTCAAAGAACAAATGGTCTCCAGGAAATGCACAATAAGCAGAGTTGTAAACTGTCAACTTCAAAAAGAGGGGATTTGAATAAGTTTGTGAATTGGTCACTCTTTTGCATTTCCATGAAAGCCATCAGTCCTTGGCTATCTGGTTTTTGTCAAACAAAACTGGTCTGGCTGGTTTTCAGAACTTGTTGATTGATTTTCAAAAGGAATACTTTTAACTGCTACCAGCCCTCTCTCTGCCATACCAGTAATAATGACGCACTCTCTGTTTCTCCATGAAAGCAGCTTTTATTTTTCCAGTGGCTATTTTATTGCATGGTTTTTAACTAACTTGCATTGAGGAATTAAAGAGAATACAAAAAATAGCCTACTAGCAACATGGTAAGCAGAAGGTACCTCAGTAACCATATTCCCCAGCTCTCCCTAGCAATAATGCCAGATATATTGTTTGTTCTCACATTGAGTACTTCAACTTTTACAAGGACTAATGTCTCACCTCCTTGCTCTAAAAGCAGAGAAGGCTAGATATATAGCTCTCAACACCACAGAAAAAAAGCAGTTTTATAAGGGTGTATGTTAGAGCACACTCCCAACAGGGCCTCCAGAATGTTAGGTTAGGCCTCCTGGGGGTGTGGGTTGTCTGGTTCATGATACAATGTCACATGAAAGATGCAAAGAATTTCATGAAAGTTAGATCAGAAAAAGTAGTTTATTTAGAAAGTAAATTGGAGAGAGAAAGGGTTTCACCTCCCAAAGGGAAGGAAGCGGGCCAAAGCTGAAGAAAACATGGCCACACCATAGCTTAGCAAGGCAAGGGTCACAATGGCCTGGTAATGGCAATGGCAATGGCCTGACATTGGTGGTGGCAATGGCCATGGCAGTGGTGACTGCTTCCTCATGGATGAGTCCTTTTAACCCTTTGATAGTGGAAGGTTGTTAAGATGTGATTGGGAGATGGTCTGCTCCACATCATCAGAATGGGGTAGATAAGTGCAGGTACTGATGTCAAGTGATGGACAGCAGGCAAATGGGTGGGTTAGTCACATGATTGCTGCCATGTGGTAGTGGGGGGTCCTGTATGTGTCATGAAAGTTTAAAAGGGCTTATTAGGTTGACTTGGGGATTTGGGTCCAAGGGTTTTTTTTTCCTGCAAGAGACTTGTCAGACGTTTTCAGTTCACAAGTTCCTTGACTAAAAAGTTGGTCTTAGTATCATTACTATGGCCTTGGACAGCCAAAGGGGTGATCTTTGACCTTACATCTTCAACAAGGAATCTGAAAGTTTCTTAGAGATTATTATGCTAAACTGTGAATTGAAAGATTGGGCTGTTGGGCTGTCCTGGTCTTGTGTCTGATGGAGACTTGCCAAAGGGGTAGGATAGGCTGCTGGTTGGCCTGCTGTTGGGAGCCAGCCTTGGAGGCCCACCTGATGACAAAGTCCAGGTGCGCTGAGGACCACTGGCCGCAAAGCGAGCCCGGGCAACTGAGGCCCTTCTGTCTTCCGTCTTTGCTGTTGATATAGCTGAAGAAATTCTGTGCAGTCGTGGAAGAAGAAGATGGTGTGTTTATGTGAAGAATCACAGCTAACCTGGAAATATCATGGTTTATTTTTCCGTTTTTCCCACTATGCCACTTGGCCTTTTCTAACATATGCAAGGGTTAAACTCTGAAGCACATCAAGAATCCTTTCTTTCACTTGGTTATAAGTTACTAGACATTGCTTAAGTAATAAATGATATGAGTATATCCACTCCTTATTTGATTTAGGACTATGCAGTTTAGTGTTTAGACATAAGGATTTTTAGAAGCACAAGTTTATAGTAGTTTATTATGAATTCATAATAAGTTCTAACACTTATCTAGGAGTTATGTAGGTGATTTATAACACTGTTTTCACTGACTTCGAATAAAGATTTATGTTAAGGTTTTTACTTAATTCTATAGTTAAAACTCTAAGTTAACATTTATAGAGTAGGTTTTCACTGAACTCATAATATAATAATTAGACACTTTTATGACAGATCAGCTAAAACAGAAAGTAACCTTGAGGGGCCTGGGAAACATTACTGAAAGCTTCTTTTGAGTTCTCTTTAGAAACAAGCACCGCAAGATAAGAGAAAAGTAACGAGGACCTCTGGACAAGGGAGGCGATCACAGGACTCTGAAGAACATAAGAGCCTAAGATGAGAATATTCCTGACACGCAAAGAAATATACACTTAAAGAAACTTTCTTGAAACATTTGTAATTCGGGACATTGGACTGAGAGTGTCATTGTTGGATAAGACATTGTCTGGAGGCCTATGGGAATCTTGGTTTGTTTGCTTCTAAGGCCTATGGGAATCTTGGTTTGTTCGCTACTAAGACCACTAGCTGGTAACTTTTAAAAGATATGTATGTGAAAGAATTTTCTTTGTCTTGCCCCTTCACAAATGATATAAAAGCTCTGTGTTAACTAACATTAAATTGTCATCTGTTCAAGAAGCAGGTGTCCAGTATATGATCTTCGTTCGTCGCCTATCTGTCTCTCCTTCAACACTTCCCACGATCCTTGTGGGGTGGGCCCCCACAGCCTGCAGTAAAATGTAATCTTAAAATGTCTGAACACCTCCTTCAAGAGTCATTTGAGGCAAGGTGGGCCAGAGCCAGTGGCGGGACTGTGGGACTAATGCAAGATTTTATCCAAGTAAGAAAGTAGAAAAAGGTAAAGTTTATTATTCACTTTTCACAGATTGGAAAGGGGGCTGACACTCAAAGACAAGTGTATCCTTGTTGAAAGAAGTTTGGCACCAGTAACGACTCCACACCCGGTCTGAACCAAGAGATTTATTAAAGGGGCAGTTACACGAAGGGACTGTAACCGAGGAAGGGCAAGAGAGAGAGAGAAAGGAAGAGAGACTGAGAGAGAGAGAGAGAAGGAGAGAGAGAGTGAGAGAGGGGGAGAGAGGGCGAGAGAGTGCGAGAGAAGGAGAGAAAGTAAGAGAGAAGGAGAGAGAGTAAGAGAGTGGTGGGGACAGAGAGAGAAAGCAAGAGAGAAGAGAGAGTTATGCAGGGAGAGGGATATATTTATGAACCTTGCAGGGGCTGGCCAGTGCCGGGCTTGAGTCTTATTGGAGGAGACTATGAGGTAGCATTTCTACAGGGAGAGGTTATTTGAGCCCAGGTTTAAGTTTCCCGCTGGCAGGAAAAGCCTCTTAGGGCCTTTGCTGTCTTTGGTAGGTGAGGGGTCCCGCCCCGCAAGGGTCGTGGGAAGTGTTGATGGAGAGACAGATAGGCGACGAACGAAGTTCATATACACGGACACCTGCTTCTTGAACAGATGACAATTTAATACTAGTTAATACAGAGATTTTTATACCATTTTTGAAGGGGGGCAAGACAAAGAAAACTCTTTCACATACATATCTTTTAAAAGTTACCAGCTAGTGGTCTTAGTAGCAAACAAACCAAGATTCCCATAGGCTTTAGTAACAAATAAGCCAGGAATCTCATAGGCATTTAGACAAGTCTTATTCAAAGCCAACAATGACACTCTCAGTCCAATGTTCCAAATTACAAATGTTTCAAGAAAGTTTCTTTAAGTGTATATTTCTTTGTGTGTCAGGAATATTCTCATCTTAGGCTCTTGTGTTCTTCAGAGTCCTGTGATTGCCTCCCTTGTCCAGATGTCCTTGTTACTTTTCTCTTATCTTGCAGCGCTTGTTTCTAAAGAGAACTCAAAAGAAGCTTTCAGTAATGTTTCCCAGGCCCCTCAAGGTTACTTTCTGTTTTAGCTGATCTGTCATAAAAGTGTCTGATTATTATAATATGAGTTCAGTGAAAACCTACTCTATAAATGTTAGCTTAGAGTTTTAACTATAGAATTAAGTAAAAACCTTAACATTAATCTTTATCCTAAGTTAGTGAAAACAGTGTTATAAATCACCTACATAACTCCTAGATAAGTGTTAGAACTTATAATGAATTCATAATGAACTATTATAAACTTGTGCTTCTAAAAATCCTTATGTCTAAACACTAAACTGCATAGTCCTAAATCAAATAAGGAGTGGATATACTCATATCATTTATTACTTAAGCAATGTCTAGTAACGTATAACCAAGTGAAAGAAAGCATTCTTGATGTGCTTCAGAGTTTAACCCTTGCATATGTTAGAAAAGGCCCAGTGGCATAGCGGGAAAAATGGAAAAATAAACCATGATGTTTCCAGGTTAGCTGTGAGTACTTCACATAAACATGCCATTTTCTGCTTCCACGACTGCACAGAATTCTTCAGCGGTATCAAACAGCAAAGGTGAAGGACAGAAGAGCCTCAGCTTCCTGGGCTCGCCCTGCGGCCCGGGGTCTTCGGCCCACCTGGACCCTGTCAGTCAGGTGGACCTCCAAGGCAGGCTCCCAACAGGTAGGCAGCGCCATCTTGGGGACGCCTTTCTGACTGTTCTCTGCGCCTTTCACTTGTAGGACCATAAAATGAATATATTTAAGGACTTTTGGGCTAAATTTTGACCAAAAGAGTGTCCAGGACTGCATTTCTTTGAGGTTGATTGTAGTAACAAGAATCTTAGATCTTGAAGTCACCAGACATTAGCATCTCATGCCCCCAGGTGGTGGGCTAGATGAGAAGAGACTAAAAGGGAATTTTCCTGCAAGAGACTTTGTCAGACATTTGCAATCCCACAAACACCTTGACCAGAATGTGGTCTATTATCATTTCTATGACTTTGGCCAGCCTAAAGGTGATTTTTCATCTTCTGCCTTGACAAGAACATGAAAGTTTACAAGAGATTAGTATGCTAAATTACAAATTGAATGGTTGGGCTGTTGTGGTCTTGAATCTGATGGAAATTTGCTGAGGGGGTGGGGTAGGCTACCTCTTGGCCTGCAGCAGAATCTCCGCATGTTTCCTAAAACCTGTCTATTGGAAATGTATCTATGTTTAACCTGTACTAGATTCAAAGTGTATCAGTCAAAGTACAAATGGTTATGCTGAGGCAAAATGCGAACTAAGTTTATTCTAAATTTCTTTCTTTCTTTTTTTTGAGTTGGAGTCTCACTCTGTTACCCAGGCTGGAGTGCAATGACATGCTCATAGTCACTACAGCCTTAACCTACTGGGCTCAGGCAATCCTTCCACCTCTGTCTTCTAAGTAGTCAGAGCTACAGGCATGTGCCAGCAAGCCCAGCTAATTTTTTTATTTTTTGTAGAGATGAGATCTCATCAAGTTGCCCAGGCTGCTCAGCGCCCTGGACTCAGGTAATCCTCTTGCCACTGCCTCCTGGAGTGCTGCTAAGTTCCAACAGGTACCTCCTTTCACTTCTAAAAACTGCCTATTGGATATAGATCTTTTCTGTGTCTAACCTGTGCTAGATTAAAGCATGTCAGGGGTAAACTCTAAGCAAAAATGGTTATGCTGAGGCAAAAAAGACAACACTAAGTTTATTCTAGGTGAAAGGAGGTACCTATAAAAACCATCAAATTATTCTACAAAAAAGATATCTGCACACGTATGTTTGTTGCAGTTCTATTCACAGTTGCAAAAACATGGAACCAACTCTGTTGCCCATCAAAGCTGGAATGGATTTTTAAAATGTAGTATATATACAAATGGAATATTATGCAGCCATAAAGAAAGACAAATATATGGAATTTGCAGCAACTTGGACGGATGTGGGGTCAGTCATACTCAGTGATTTATCACAGAAACAAAGAACAGAGTTCTATATGTTCTCACTCATAAGCAGACCTTGAACAATTATAATGCTATAAGAAAGCAATTGGCAGTAGTAGGAGACTGTCAGGGGAGGAGGGATGGGATTGGCAGTTGAGAGAAACTGCTAGGGGAGGGAGGGGCATACCTCATCACCATGGGAACCTGCATGATCAATGTTTATATACCTAACCCCATATCTTTATAATAAAACTTTTCTTAAAAAACCTAGAATAAACTTGGTTTAGTATAGTCTTTTTGCTTCAGTTAAGTCATTTTTGCTTAGAATTTACCACTGACTCACTTTGAATCTACCACAGGTTAGACATAGATAAGATCAATTTCCAATAGGCTGGTTTTAGGAAGTATTCAGGTATTCTACTGCAGACCAAACTGGTAACCTACCCCACCCCTTCAGCAAACCTCCACCAGATGCAAGACAAGGAAAGAACCACAGAAATGATAATAGACTACCTTATTTCTAAGGAGTTTGTGGGTTGCAAACATCTGACAAGACTCTTGCAGGAAAACCTCCTCCCCTTTTCTCCTCCCATCTAGCCTACCACCATGGCAGTCATCATTTGACTAACCCACCCATCTTCCTATTGTCCATCACTTGACATCAGTACCTGCGCTTACCTTCTCCTTTGTGATGATATGGAGGAGACCACCACCAAATCACCTTATTGACCTCCCTCCATCAAAGGGAAAGGTTTAAAGGACTCAATGTAGTATACGAGCATTGTAAAGTATGTGTCCAAAATTACCCACAGCAGTGACCTAAGATCTTTCTGGGAGTGCAGAGTGTTGGAGAGGCTGCCTTCAAAAACATAGTTGTGAACTTTACTGAGCTTCCCAAAGTCTGAGGCTATAAATATCTGTTAGATTTTGTATGTACTTTCTTCAGCTAGATAGAGAGGTCTTCCCTAACCGCATTGAAAAGTCACCTGAACATGGCTGCTTCTAAAAGAAATCATTCCCTGATTTAGAATCCCAAACACTATAGTGTCAGATAATGGGCCAGCATTTGTAGTTGAAGTAATACAATCAGTAGCAAAGGGTTTAGGAATCACATGGAATGACACACTGCTAATTTTCCCCAGAGCTCCAGAAAGGTGGAACAGGTAAACCAGAATCTAAAGTTACAACTAAGTAAACAATGTCAGAAAACCCACTTATGTTGGAATTAGCTGTTGCTGATTGCTTTATTGAGGAATTGCTTTATTAAGCCCCACTAAGTAGGGTTCTCCCCATTTGAAATTCTTTATGGGCGCCCTCTCTCCATTATTATTATTATTATTATTATTATATTATTATTATTATTATTATTTTGGAGTTGGAGTCTCACTCTGTCGCCCAGACTGGAGTGCGGTGGCATACTCCTGGCCACCACACCTCGACCTGCTGGGCTCCAGTGATCCTTTTGCCTCAGCCTTCCAAGTAGCTGGAACTACAGGCATGCACTACCATGCCACGCCTGGCTAATTTTTTGATTTTTTTATTGTAGAGATGAGGTCTCGCCAAGTTGCCCAGGTGGGTCTCGAACCTGCAGGCTCAGGCAATCCACTCACCTCAGCCTCCCAAAGCACGGGATTACAGGCTGAGCCACCGAGCTCAGCTCCTCTCTCCATTATTAAGGATATAAAGGGAGATTTAAAAGAGGTGGGCAACCTTACTCTCAGAGAGCAAATGCAGGCCCTTGGCATGGCCCTCACTGCTATACATTGTTGGGCAGAAGAGCAGTTGCCTGTAAGCTTATCCACAGATGCTCATCCCTTTATGCCAGGAGATGTTATATGGGTAAAGAAATGGAACATCCAGCCCTTAAAACCACTTTGAAGAGGTCCATTTACTGTCATTTTGTCTACCCCCACTGCAATAAAGATAGCAGAGGTGGTCCCCTGGGTTCATCATAGCAGAGTGAAACTGGCTTTCTGAGACTAGGAATGTACTTCTGATCTGCCTGCATTGGGAAAGCTGAATATCCAAAGAAAGCAAGCTGTGACCCCTGAACCCTGGAGGACAACAGCCCTTCTTTAGTCATTCCAGAAGCTGACTGATCTACACACGGCAGAAGCCTGAGGAATTGACCATCTAGCAAATAAATGGACTATTTTACCTTTTTTATTGTAATGCATTGTCATCCCTTGCTAATAACTGTTATTGTAGTTTTCACATAAATATTTGCTGTAGGTTTGGCAGAGGTCGTTCCAGATAGTAAAAAAGTTACTATTGAGGCTTTTCCTCTTCTGGAAGGATGTATAGCCACTGTATATTGCTATTAATCTTTTTTTTTTTTTTTTGAGTCGGAGTCTCACTCTGTCGCCCAGACTGGAGTGCAGTGGCTGCTCCCGGCCACCGCAGCCTCTGCCTGCTGGGCTTCGGCGATCCTTCCTCCTCAGCCTTCCAAGTAGCCGGTACTACAGGTGTTCGCTACCATGCCCGGCTGATTTATTTATTTATTTATTGTAGAGATGAGGTCTCACCAAGTTGCCCAGTTGGGTCTCAAACTCGCAGGCTCAGGCAGTCCACCCATCTCAGCCTCCCAAGGTGTGAAATTATAGGCTGAGCCACCGAGCCTGGCTTATTGCTTTAATCTGGTACCCTTTTGTAATTCTGAACCCATCCCTTGTGATACATGTATTTGCATAACTTAGTCGGGTCAGGGAGTTACTTGGACCCTCTACCAAACCTATTTCTCTTGCCAGGGAGGAATTTCAGAAACCTACACACATAATAAGACCACTATTCTATCTGTCAACAGGAAAACCTGTACACTTGTTTTTGTTTTTGTTTTTTGTTTTGTTTTGTTTTGAGTTGGAGTCTCACTCTGTCACCCAGACTGGAGTGCAGTGGCTGCTCCTGGCCACTGCAGCCTCAACCTGCTGGGCTCCAGCGATCCTTCTGCCTCAGCCTTCCAAGGAGCTGGAACTACAGGCGTGCACTACCATGCCCGGATAATTTTTGATTTATTGTAGAGATGAGGTCTTGCCAAGTTGCCCAGGTGGGTCGTGAACACTTGTTTTAACCCACAGTACTCCTCAAGTGAGAAATAGTTAGAGGTTCATTGCTCCAAAGAGGAAGGGCACTTAATTAACCAAACCTTGATCATCAACACTCACTGGTCAGTGTCAGTATAATTTTATGCCTATACAGTCATGGACAGAAACTGGACTTCCACCATACCATGTCGGGGGCATGCTTGGGAGTGTGAGCAGTCTTGATGACAAACACGTGTGGCCAGTCCTCAACCTCATATGGGTGCAATGCTGACACTGAATTCTTCTGTCCATATTGAGGATGTATTTCAAGGGCTACCTAGAAAGGTTGGGACAAAACTGCTCTCCTTCAAGGGGTGTCGCCACATCCGGTTCTGAACTTGGAGCCTATATCTCCTTTAATTTTACTATTCTTTTTTTTGAGTTGGAGTCTCAATCCGTTGTCTAACCTGGAGTGCAGCAGCACACTCACGAACACCCTAGCATCGACCTGCTAGACTCCAGCAATCCTTCTGCCTCAGTCTTCCAAGTAGCCAGAATTACAGGCATGCGTTACAGGCAGGCTAAGTTTTGATTTATTGAACAGAATTACAGGCAGGCTCAGTGTTGATTTATTGTAGAGATGAGGTCTCATCAAGTTGCCCAGGCTGGATCGAAGCCACAAGCTCAGGCAATCCATTCACTTCAGTCTCCCAAAGTGCTGGAATTACAGGTTGAGTCAGTGAGCCTGGCCAATTTTTTTCTTCTTCTTCTTCTTTTTTTTTTTTGAGTTGGAGTCTCATTCTGTCGCCCAGACTGGAGTGCAGTGGCCACTCCTAGCCACCGCAGCCTCAGCCTGCTGGGCTCCGGCGATCCTTCCACCTCAGCCTTCCAAGTAGCTGGAACTACAGGCATGTGCTACCACGCCTGGCTAATTTTTGATTTATTGTAGACATGAGGTCTCACCAAGTTGCCCAGGCGGGTCTCGAACCTGCAGGCTCAGGCAATCCACTCACCTCCGCCTTTTTACTATTCTTAACCTAGAAGATCCAGGATGGAAAACAGGTCACTGGATTGGCATATATATCCATGAACAAGGAAACTGACTCTGGAAGTCTACTATACTTCAAAAGGGTCACAATCCTACTCCAAGCCTCCTCCTATGAGATATTTTATTTCTTTTACAAAGAAATAGAAATTAGCCCTATCCCATCTCCATAATGACCAGAAACTTATTCCTAGCCTTGACAGAGACCATCACCCAATCTCTGAAAGTCTCCTCTGCTATGTTTGTGGAGGAACTAATATGGTACATCAATGGCCATGGGAAGCTAGAGAGCTGGACCCCCATGATCCCTAAAATAGAACAGGGTACCCTAGCCCTGCCAGCGGAGTCTGACTAGTAAAACGTTAATTATAGGAAGAAGCTGTCTTGCCTGGTGGGGGAAAAAAATTAATGTTCCACTTGGAGGCCTAACATGTTTAGGCCAAAAGTTCTATAATGCCACAGCCAAAAAACAACCCAATAGTGGGGGTTTTAAACCACTCTGAGCCAAGCACTCACCCCTTGTCTAACTTCCCCCACCTCTGACAGGCCTAGGACACGGTTAATGCAGACATCAAATGGTGGATCCCAAATGGTTTCTACTGGATATATTGAAAAATAGCCTATGCCATACTTCTCCCACACAGGTTGGGATCTTGTGTGTTAGAGTCTCACAACCCTCCTTCTCACTCACCAGAGGGGAACACTTAGAAGTCCCAGTACATGAAAACTGGGATGCTCAAAGAAAACAGCATGCTTTACAAATTGGTAACTAGAAAGATGATGAATGGCTCTCTGAACATAGTATCCAATACAACTGCCTGGCTACCTGAGCAGAGATCTTGGGGCTATCAAACCCCCATTTACATGCTAAACCATATAATTTGATTACAGGCAGTTGTTGAAATTATAACTAATAAAAATACAAAAGCTTTTAAGTTGCCAAGCGGCTAACTAAAATATGCAATGCTATTTGTCAAAACCACCTCACCTTAGACTATTTGGTTGCTTCTGAAGGGAGTTTGTGGAATATCTAACCTAAGCAATTGCTTCTTACAAATAGATGATGAAGGAAAGGTTCTAGAAAAAGTTATCAATTGTGTGAGAATAATTGCTTATGTCCTAGTCCAGACATGGAAAGGCTGAAGACCCGGAGAATTGTTTGGAGGATGGTTCTCAAAGTTCAGGAGATTTAAAATACTCATAGGTGTTGTATACCCAGTTTTGGGAGGTTGCCTAATCATACCCTGTCTGGCTTCCCCGGCTATTAGGTCTGCTACGAAACTCACTGAAGTCATACAAAAAATGGCAGCACACGTCATGATGCTATGGCAACAACAACCCCAAAACTGGGATGATGCTCTTTGATCCCAAAAGAATCCAAACATCAAAGGGGGAATGAGGCAGGGTACTTTCTAAAATGCACGAGTAAGAAAAAGGAAAATAACTTACTCCTGCTTTTTTGTGCTACCTCTTTCATGGGCTTTCACTTTGGTGGATTACATGTTTAAACTTTTGGCAGGAACCAATAAGAAATGTAACTCTATGAACCAGTTGACAATTAGGACATGTAAATGAGAAGATTGTGAAAAACCAATCAATGTATGACAAGTAGGGTTAACTGTAGCCCTGAGCTATGAAGTATCCAATCGAAAGTATAATACCAAAAGTATTACCTTGTAAGGGAGACAAAGGGGGTTACAATGTAAAAAGAAAGTTAAAAAGGTATGTAAAGCAGCCACTGCACTCCAGTCTGGGTGACAGAGTGAGATTCCAACTCAAAAAAAAAAGGTATGTAAAGCAATGCATTTGGGGTTCAGCCTTTGGAAGCAAATCTGCTGAGCCAATGCAAGCATGAATAAATGCTGCTCCCTGGCAAAGAGACCTTGGAGTCCCATCTCTGTCACTGCAAAAGATTCCTATTACACCCCCTTTCAGTGCACAAGTACTTTTGAGGGTTTTATCTTCTAGGAGCAGTGCAGAAAGTGGGCTCTAAATAGCAGATCCCTGTATCTCCCTGGAAGGGCTTAATATCTTGTATTGAAGACCCCAAATTCTACAGCTACCATTTGAATAACTAACTGAATTATAAAACTCTTCTAGACTGGGAGTAGAAGAGAAAATGCATATGCAAGTTTCTCTCAATGATGAGAAAAAAAAGGTGAGTAAATGGGTGTGCAAACTCCTCCGGGAATACATACCCTGGAAGCAGTGTAAAAAAAAAAAAGTGAAAATTTGCTGCTCCTGTTTTCTCTCTAGATTTTTTTTGCATGTTTTTCCTATGGTTTCTAAATAGCCTGCCTTCTAATGTATTTACATCAGGGAGTGAATGGGGCAAACATAACAGAAGTTCACGGGCAGCCTGAGCTGGAGATTAGCAGCTCTTAAGTCTTTCCTCCAGTTCAAGATATACTCATTCTTCCTCAAAGAATTGTTTCCACAAACTAAATGCCACAACTTATTTATTTATTTATTTATTTATTCATTTATTGAGTGGAATCTCATTTTGTCACCCAGGCTGGAGTGCAGTGGCATGCTTATGGCCACCACAGCCTCAGCCTGCTGTGCTCAAGTGATCCTTCCACCTCAGCTTTCTAAGTGCTGAAACTACAGGCATACACTACCACTCCTGGCTTATTTTTTTATTTATTGTAGAGACGAAGTCTCACCAGGTTGCTCAAGCTGGTCTCAAATCCCTGAGCTTAGGCAATCCTTTTGCTTCAGCCTCCCAAAGTGCTAGGATTACAAACTTGAGCCAGTTGATTGCCACAACTTTAGTAGCCCCCACTCAAGGAAATGATTGTAGCTTTTTTAATGGCCAAGCTCTGGGAGTCAATGGGAGGTACTAAGTCACAGAAAACAAAAATGTGAATACAAACCAGGTGCAACCCTATGTGTTAGGGTCAGCTTTCCAAGATCAAAGGGTGCAGTCTAAAAGTTAATGCATCAAAAAATAAAAATTAAAATAAAATAAAATAAAAATAAAATAAAAAACTCACCAGGCATGGTAGTGCATGCATGTAGTTCCAGCTACTTGGAAGGCTGAGGCGGAAGGATTGCCGGAGCCCAGCAGGTCAAGGCTGCTGTGGCCAGGAGCGGCCACTGCACTCCAGTCTGGGCAACAGAGTGAGACTCCAACTAAAAATAATAATAATAATAACTAAAAGTTAATACAGACATTTGCCACAAGTTATCTATTTAGATTGATATTGAGAGAGTGAAAGATAAATACTCACATTCAGCTACACAGGGAGGATAAAAGAAAACAGAATATACAGCCAAAACTCCAACATTTTTAGTCATCTGAAGAGACTATGACTTTTATCTCTCTGCTCTCAGGGAACTGACATAATTGATACAGTCTAATCTCCAGGATGCACCAAAAACTGAGACAATCATTTAAATGAATACAATGAATTGAGAGATAATAGATGACATGGAGCAGCCTACCACCCAACCACATTAATAACCTTTTCCTATCAAAAGGAAGGGTTAAAATGACTCAGACACAAACAACCAACAGTCATTGCCAGGCCACTGTAGCCATTACCTTGCTAAGTAGTGGTGTGGCCATGTGCTCTTCAAACTATAGGTCAACTTTCCTTTAGCTTTGGGCCCCTCCCCTCTCTTGGGGGCAATGAATCTCCTCTTTCTTTCTCTAATTTACTTTCTAAATAAACTATATTTTTCTAATCTAACTTCTGTGTAAATCTTTTCTTTTTTCTTTTTTTTTTGAGTTGGAGTCTCACTCTGTCACCCAGACTGGAGTGCAGTGGCCACTCCCGGCCACCGCAGCCTCAACCTGCTAGGCTCTGGCGATCCTTCTGCCTCAGCCTTCCAAGGAGCTGGAACTACAGGCGCGCGCTACCACACCCAGCTAATTTTTGATTTATTGTAGAGATGAGTTCTCGCCAAGTTGCCCAGGCAGGTCTCGCAATCCACTCACCTCAGCCTCCCAAAGGCGCGGGATTACAGGCTGAGCCACCAAGCCTGGCTCATTCTACTTTTGTACTGTGACTCCTGACATTATTAGGGGAAATTCACAGTCCTTTTGTACCAGGTTTTGTCTTAAAATATGAATCTCAGGTTCTCTACAGATTGAATTTGAAGGCATCACTTGTATGAAGATTAAAACTGTAAAGTGAAATAATTGCATTTAAATTATTTCTGTGGTTGTGTATGTAATGTTGGCAACTTAATATTTGTTACTGGCTAGGTTTTTTCCAGCTACACATAAGTCGTGGCCATCTCTAGTTTTGCACGTACCTTATTTGTGGAATCTTTGCATTGTTTTGTTGCTTTGAATCTGTTTTCTTTTTTTTTTTAATTTTTTATTCTAAAATTGTGGGATACAATTCAGGGTTAGACACACAAATCTTCATTATGCAGGTACCCCTGTTTATGAGGTATGCCCCGCTTCCCCAGGTAGATTCCCACTATTGCCAATCCCACCTCCCTGCCCCGACACACCCCCACAATTTCTCACTACTGCCACTCCTTTTCTTATAGTATAATGATAGTTGTTCAGGTCCACTTATGCGTGAGAACATGCGGTACTCAGTTCTTTGTTTCTGTGAAAGATCACTCAGTATCACAGACTCTAAGTCCATCCAGATTGCTATGAAGTTCATAATTTTGTTCTTCTTTATTGCTGTGTAATATTCCATCATGAATATGTAGCACATTTTTTTAATGCAGCATAAAATAGGCAGCTTGGTTGGTTCCATGTTTTTGTTATTGTGAACAATGCTGCAATAAACATACATGTGCAGGTGTCTTTTTTGTAGAGTAATTTGAGTTCTTCTGGGTATATTCCTGGTAGTGGGATTGTAAGGTTGTAAACCGAGAAGAAACTGCTAAGTGGGGGGTCAGCAAGAAGGTTGAACGGAGAATGAAGCAAAAGGAAGCTCTTCTTGCTGCAGTCCCAGGCCAGACAGCTAAATTCAAGTCAAACCAAACAAAAGCAAAGCCCAGGACCCATGTCCCCTTACAATGGGGTCAATGTGCATACTGCAAGAAAATTGGGCACTGGAAGAAGAACAGTCCTGATAAAACTAAAAAAGAAGAAAAGAAAAATCAAGGGATGGAGATGAACACTTCCCCATATAAGACAGAACCCTCTGCTGCCAACTTTATTGGGCTAGCTGGCATTGATGCAGAGTGAGACAGACAGAGCTCAATCAACTTAGGCCCCCTGAGCCCATGGTCAAAATGAAGGTTGGGGACCAATCAGTGGACTTTATAGTGGACACTGGAACAGAGTATTCAGTTGTGATTAAACCAATGGATCCCATGTCAAAAAGAAAAACAAAAATCATGGGGGTTACTGGAGCCCAAATCAAAAGTTCTTTTTATGAAATCTGCTATTGCATCATGTGGGAGGACATGAGGTAAAATATGATTTCCTATATGTCCCAGAATGTCCAGTACCCTTGATGGGAAGGAATTTGCTCTCCAAGCTGGGGGCCTGGATCACCTTCTCGGCTGATGGCCCCACCAACTTTGAGCTGCTAGGACCCACACAGTTGAGACTCCCAAAGGACACTGCCCTAATTTTGTCCATCACAATTTCCTGAGAGGAAAAATGGAAACTCCATTCCTAACCTGCCACAGACATCAACCTGGCCCTGGAAACATGAAGCTCCTGCTTCCCTAGAGTTTGGGCTGAGAAGAACCCACCCAGGTTAGCCATCAACCATCCACTGGTTGTTGTCAATCTGCTGTCCATAACCCACCCAATAGGGGTTTGACAATATCCCTTATCTCAGGAAACCAATATCGGCGTCCTAGTTCACCTTCAAAGAATACTAAAGTTCAGGCTGCTCCAAAAATGCCAGTCTTCACGGAATACTCCTATGTTTCTGTGAAAACAAATAATGAATACCAACCTGTCCAGGACCCGCAGGTCATCAGCCAAGCCACAACAACCATCCATCTAGTGGTCCCTAACCTGCACACTGCCCTAGGCTTCATACTTGCAGAGTTCCAATGGTACACCTGTCTGAATCTGAGGTATGTTTTCTTCTGAATTTGACTGGCACCCATAAATCAACCCTTGTCTGCTTTTGAATGGGGAGACCCCACCGCTGGCTGAAAGGAGCAATTAACTTGGTCCCAGTTCCCCAAGGGTTCAGAAACTCCCGCACCATATTTGGAGAGGCCCTAGCAGAGGATCTGACACACTTCCCAAGTGCAGAAGTCAAGTATACACTCCTGCAATATGTGAATGATCTCCTCCTGGCAAGCGCAGGCTTGGAGGACTGCAGTAAGGGAACAAGATATTGCCAGACTTGCTCCAGAAAACTGGATACAGGGTGTCCCTTAAAAAGGTCCAGATTTGCCAGGAAACAGTCAAGTACTTGGGGTTTCTAATCTCAAAAAGGCACCAAACCTTGGGACCTGAATGGAAAAAGATAATTTGGGCCCTTCAAACCCCAAAGACCCAAAGGCAAATCCTAGAGTTTCTGGGGGCCACTGAATTCTGTTGCATTTGGATCCCTAACTATGCATTCATAATCAAACCCCTCTATGAAGCCACAAAGCAGGGAGAAAAGGAGTCATTCCAATGGGGGCAACAGCAGCAGGAAGCCTTTCTTACCCTTAAGAAGGCTTTAGTAGAAGCCCCTGCCTTGGGAGTCCCTAATGTAACTTGAGAATGTCATCTCTACATTCATGAGAAAAAGGGAATGTCTCTGGGAGTTCTAGCTCAGATCATTAGACCCTGGCCATCGCCTTGGCTTATGTGTCCAAACAGATAGACACAGTGGCAGATGAACGGCCACGCTGCCTGCAGGCCCTGACTGCCACTACTCTCTTGACCAACGAGGTAGACAAACTCACCTGGAAAAATCCTGAACATCTAAGTCCCTCATGCAGTTATGGCCCTAATGGACCACCGAGGGCACCATTGACTTACCAATCTACACATGAGCTGCTACCAAGGCCTTCTGTGTGAAGAAACCTGGGTGCACCTAGAGACTGTCAGAACTTTAAATCCAGTCACTTTCTTACCTGCCGAATCAGGACAGGTAATGTCTCCTGAATGTGCCTTAAGAAAGACTGGATAGTCACAAAGTCAGGCAGGTGGTGTGCACCTGTAGGCCCAAGCCTGGGCAACATAGTGAGACCTTCTCTAAATAGATGATAGATAGATAGATAGATAGATAGATAGATAGATAGATAGATAGATAGATAGATAGAAAATAGTTGATAGCGATAGATGATAGAGATAGACGATTGATAAATAGATAGACAGATAGATAAAAGATGGATGATAAATGATAGAGGTGATAAATGACAGGTAGGTAGATAGATAGATGAGATACATATTGATTAGATAGACAGATATGATAATAGGTGACTGGATGAAGGATAAAGAGATGATGGATAGATGACAGATGATAGGTGTAGATAGCTAAATAGAATGATGATAGATACAGATAAGTAGATGACTGATGATAGGTAGAAATATAGATGAAGTTAAATACAGATTGTGAAACATGGATATATAGATGATTGATTGATGGTAGATATAGATAGCCTAGCTGATAGGTGATATATAGATATAGATAGATGAAAGATAGATAAATAGATGATAGATATAGATAGATGAAGGATGATAGATAGCTACATAGATATAAATATAGATGGATGAATAGATAGAAGATAGATGGATGGATGGATAGAAGATAGATGATAGGTAGAGAAATGACAGACAAAAGAGTCACAAAGGAACATGGAAGGAGGGAGTTGCCACCTTTGTCAAGCAAGAGACATAGGGCTTAGATAAGCCTAATCAGAATTTTGTAGAAGTAGACATTTATTAGCTGGAAGAATTGAGTGGTGCAAGGTCATTCTGGATAGGAAATGACACAGAAGCATGAAGTACTAGGGGAGCTGAGACACAGCAGAGATCTCATGCCTGGGGTACAGGGGAAGTGGACAGGGCCACAACATCCTGGCAGGCAATTCTGTGAGCATGGGAGTGCTGTGAGTTCAGTTGTGCAGGAGGCCACTGTGGAAACACTGCATGGGTTGGGGGTGCAGGGGCACCCTCCCAGGTTGGCTCTGCAGTGTACTGGGCTGGTGCATGCACATGGAGGGATTCCAGGAAAGAGTAGATGCCCATGTGGGAACCTTAGAGTGCAGAGCACCTGCATGCAACTATCCCAGACAGTCCTCAGCAGGGTCCTTTGCAGGGAGCCCTTGGAACGTTGGGTGCTGAGGTCACCTTGGGGTAAGGGCTACTAGTCCCAGAGTCAGGTTAGAAAGCAAAGGACCTCACACAACCTCTGATTATAGGGAGCGATGGGGGAGATAGGCTGACATGGCTGATTTTTCCTTTTCTTCTTTTCATTACAAAAGTCCAGCTTCTGTGGCAGCCTCTGAGGGAAAGATGACCAACTTCTAAGTTAGGCTTCTTCAGATGAGCAAGGCTAACATTGTCCGTGCATGTAAAAAGACATTCAAGAAAGAGTCATTACTACAGGCTGTGCACTCAGCCTTACAGATAGTGAGTGCTGCTTCAGCTAGGATCCTCCCCAGTGTTCACATTCATTGTTATTATTATTATTATTTTTTGAGTTGGAGTCTCACTCTGTTACCCAGGTTAGAGTGCTGCAGCACGCTCCTGGTCGCCACAACCTTGACCTGCTGGGCTCCAGCGATCCTTCCACCTCAGCCTTCCAAGTAGCTACAGGTGTACACTGCCACACCAAGCTAATTTTTGTGATTTTTTGTAGAGATAAGGTTGCTCAGGCTGGTCTCAAACTCACAACTCAGGCAATCCTATCGCCTCAGCCTCTCAGAGTGCTGGGATTAGAGACTTGAGCCACTGTGCCCGGCCGTTTGTTAATTATTTATGTTAACCAATTCTCCTTGTGGACTGACTTTTCCTACTTATGTTCATAGGTCACTGTATATGCGGAACACATTTTTAAACATTTATTTATTTTTACTTCAGTGACATATACATTATATATCATTTTAACTTTTTTTTTTAAGAAACAGGGTCTTGCTCTGTCACCCAGGCTGCAGTACAGTGTGGTAATCAGAGCTCACTGCAACCTCAACCTCCTGGGCTCAAGCAATTCTCCTGCCTCAGTCTCTCAAATAGCTGGATCTATAGGTGTGTGCCGCCACACCTGCCTAATTATTTTATTTTATTTTTTAGAAATGACGTTTCGCTATGTTGCCTAGGCTGGTCTCCAACTCCTGGCCACAAGCTGTCCTCTCACCTCAGCCTCCCAAAGTACTGGAATTACTGTCATGATTTACTGTGCCTGGACTCCTTTTAACCATTTTTAGATGTTCATTCATCTTTTTATGCATCCATCACCACCATCCATCTTCTGCACCTGGAACTCTGTCCCCGTTAAACAACATCTCTCCCATTCCTCCTGACACCGACTATTCTACTTTATGTCTCTGAATTTCATATAAGTGGAACCACACATCATTTGTCTTTCTGTGACTGACTTATTTTACTTACCACAATGTCCTCAAGGTTCATTCATGTTGTAGCGTGTGTCAGAATCACCTTCCTTTCTAAGTCTGAGTAATAGTCCATTGTCTAGATGATAAACACCTTGTGTTTATGCATTCATTAGCACTGACATCTAGGTGCCTTCCACCTGGGTGACTATTGTAAATAGTACTGTTGTGAACATTGGTGTGTACATATCTGTTCCAGTGACAACTTTCAACTTTCAGCTTGAGTACCTTCTTTTCTTTACTTTTCTTCTCTTTTTTTTTTTTTTTTTTTTGAGTCAGGGTCTCATTCAGTTGCCCAGGCTATAGTGCAGTGGCATGATCACAACTCATCACAGCCTCGACCTCCTGGGCTCAGGTGATCCTCCCACCTCAGCCTCCAGAGTAGCCAGGACTCCAGGTACTTGCCACCACACCTGGCTTATTTCTTGATTATTTTGTGGAGACGAGGTCTCTATGTTGTCCAGACTGGTTTTGAACTTCTGGACTCAAGCAATCTTCCTGTCTTGGCCTCCCAAAGTTCTGAGATGACAGACATGAGCCACTGTATCAGCTTGAGCATATTCTTCTTGTAGTGCTCCTTCATTGTTCTTACTTTCTATTCTTTTTCTGGCTCTCCTAAAGTGTTTTTCTTTCTTCCACTCATCTTCCCTCATCACCAGGTATTTGAAAGCCCAGTATGGACCTTTCTGTACTTTTCTCTTTGCTTAAAGTCACACACACACACACACACACACACACACACACACACACACACACACACACACACACACACAGAGTTGTGGCATCGTGACACCAAAGTATGCCCAGTGTTTGCCTCCTACTTTTTTTGGAGAATGCTCTTGGGCTTTGTAAAACTTCTGTAGAGCCAGGGAGTTCATGTGCAAATTTGTGTTTGGGTACATTGTGTGATGCTGAGGTTTGGGTTTCTGTTGAACTCTTACCCAAATTGTGAACATGATGTTCAACAGGTAGTTTTCAGTCCTTCCTTCATCTCCCCTTTAGAAGTCCTCAGTGTCAGCTGTTCCATCCTTAGGCCCATGTGTACTGAGTATTTAGCTTCCACTATGAGTGAGGACAGGCGGTGTTTGGTTTTCTGTTTCTGTGTTGACTTACTTAGGATAATGGCCTCCAGCTGCATCAGTGTTGCTGTGAGGGCCATGAATCCGTTCTTCCTTATGACTGTGTATATGTACCACATTTTCTTTATCTAGTCACCTGTTGGAATGGCTACAATTTAAAAGCCCCCAAACAACAGATGTTGGCAATGATGTGGAGAAGGGGATGCTCATCTTCTGTTGCTCAGGGGGAGAGGTTTCCATGTGAGTGGAAGGTGAGGCCAAGTGACCTTGCTTTTCCTTCGAGAGAAGCTCAACCATGCCAGGTAGATTTGCAGAGGGTGGGAGGGTGGCTGTGACCTTAGGAGTGAGATGTGTGCCTGTGTGCATGTGACCCCCTCGACTATGTCTGGACCCCGGGGTGGGAAACGACAACCTTCTCGTGCCACACGACTCTCTCTGTGTTGGCCACTTGCTGCACTCAGCACTCCTAAGCTGTGCTGCTGGCTCACACCTGCCCAGCTGGCCAAGTCGGACATTTGCAGCTACCTCTCCCCTCAGGCTTCCCACGCAAGTCAGGGTCCTTCCATCCCAAAAGGGATCCTTGAGTTTCCTCCTTGCCTTCCACCCCTACTCACTTCCTCCTTCTGACCTCTGTTTCATAAATGGCCCTTTCAGCTCCCGGGTCCCACCCAGGCTTCGTTTTCTCTTTCCTTTTCTTTGCCTTTCTCTTCCCTCCAGTCCCTTTCTGATTTGTTTTTTGTTGTTGTTGGTTTTTTTGAGTTGGAGTCTCCATCGCCCAGGCTGGAGTGCAGTGGCACGCATGCTCACGGCCACCCCAGCGTCGACCTGCTGGGCTCCAGCGAGCCTTCCGCATCAGCCTTCTGAGTAGCGGAAACTCAGATGCGCACCACCACACCTGGCTTTTTAAAATTTCATTGTAGAGATGAGGTCTCGCCAAGTTGTCCTGGCTGGTCTTGAACCCGTGGGCTCAGACAATCCACTAGCCTCGGCCTCCCAAAGTGCTGGGATTATAGGCTGAGCCACTGAGCCCGGCCTTTTTTTTTTTTTTAAAGACGTTGCCTTGCTCTGTTGTACAGGCTGAAGCACAGTGGGGGTGATCTTAGCTCATGGCAGCCTCAACTTCTTGGGCTAAAGCGATTCTCACACCTCAGCTTCCTGAGTAGCTGGGACGATAGGTGCACATCACCATGCCCAGCTAATTCTTAAAAAATATTTGGAGGCATGATGGCTCAAGCCTGTAATCCCAGCACTTTGGGAGACTGAGGCTAGAGGATGGCCTGAGCCCAGGGGTTTGGGACCAGCCTGGGCAAATTGATATATATTGTATATATATCAATATATACAATATATCAAAAAGTTAGCCAGGCCTGTTAGTGCATGCCTGTAGTTCTGGTTGCCTGGAATGTTGTGGCAGAAGTATCGCCTGAGCCCAGCAGATCTACTGTGGGGTGGCCGTGGGCATGCCGCTTCACTCCAGCCTTGGTGACAGAGTGAGACTCTGACTCAAAAATTTGTGTGTGTGTGTAGGTACAGCACAGGGTCTCTCTGTGTTGCCCAGGCTGGTCTCTAAGCAGTCAAGCAGTCCTTCTGCCTTGGTCTTACTATTGCTAGGATTCTGGGCATGAGCCACCAAGCCCATTCTTATTTCCAAATCTTGTCTCTCTTTTCCTCACATCTCCGTTAGATGAAAACATTTCTTCGTCCTCAATGCATGCCTCCTATATATGTGCTTCTTTTCCTGTTACGAAGACTTCTGAAATGCAGACAGGACTCCACATCTTCTCTTCTTCCTTTCATTTCCACCCCTTTTTCTTCCTCAGTTCCTCACTGCTGCCTTTTCTACCATTAATAGAACTAGTTAATCTGTTATTATTATTAATAGAGGGAATCAATACCTTTATATGGAGGCTGCACTTCATCTGATCTCGGGCAAATTCCTATAAGCAATTGGTTGGAAATGCCTTATTTGGGGATTTTTTTTTTTTTTTAGTTGGAGTCTCACTCTGTTGCCCAGGGTGGAGTGCAGTGGCATGCTCACGGCCACCACAGCCTCAACTGCTGGGCTCAGGCAATCCTTTCACCTCAGCCTTCCAAGTTGCTGGAACTACAGGTACATGCCACCACACCTGGCTTATTTTTTGGTTTAGTGTAGAGGTGAGATCTTGCCAAGTTGCCCAGGCTGGTCTTGAACCCCTGAGCTCAGGCATCCTCTTGCCTCGGCCTCTCAAAGTGGTAGGATTACAGGCTTGAGCCACCGTGCCCAGACAATTTGGGGATTTTTAAGTGGCTACCTTTTCCCAGCAGGTTTGGAATACAGTCTATTAATTTATTGTTAATTTCAAACCTTAATTACAGTTCTGAGGCTACTGAATGGAATGTGATTCCTGAAGATCTGTGTGTTGACTATTGCTCGGCCTGGCATAAAGTAACATAGGCTGGGTGGCTCAGACAACAGCAATTTATTTTCTCAAATTCTAGCCTCTTGAAGTTCTAGAAGCTGGAATTTAGAAGTCAAGGTGTGGATGGGGCTGGTTCCTCCTGAGGCCTTTCTCCTGGGTGTGTAGATGCTGTCTTCCCCATGTGCTCCTGTGGCTGACCCTCTGTGTATCTGTGTGTGTCTTCGTCTTCTCTTCTTATAAGGACACCTGTCCCTTTGGATTGGCGCCCACCCTAGTGAACTCATTTTACCTTAATCGTCTCTTTGAAGCCCCACCTCCAAATGCAATCACAGTCTGAGGTCCTGGGGGCTAGGACTCAATGTGTTAATTTGGAGGTAATACAATTCAGCCCATAACACTGTTACCTGGTTTATTACCAAACGTGTTATTTACTACTTCATTCATTCCAAGACAACGAGACCGTTGCTCATTTGGCAGGATACACGTCTTAACATATGCTGTTATCTGATTATGTTCTCTCAAATTCATCTGTTGAAATGTTAACCCCAAAATGATAGTACTCAAAGGTGGGCATTTGGGAAGTGATTAGACCATGGGGGTGGAGCTTCATGAATGAAATTAGTGTTCTTATGGAAGAGACCCAGAGCTACCTCACCCCTTCCACCACTTGAAGAGCCAGTTGAAGGTGCTGTCTATCCTCCCCAGATAGAGCTTGAACTTGGAGCCTCTATAACCATGAGAAATAAATTGTTTATAAACCGCCCAGTTTATTTTTGTTATTGCAGCCAGAATGGACTCAAACAACATTTATTGAACTTGTATCTAGACATCTATCCATACCTAATATTACAATATATACCTCTACAAATATCCTAATATCAAACTTAATTAACATCTGTTTATACATACATTATAACACACACACACACACACACACACACACACACACACACATCTTAACATCTGTCTATACCCATATTTTAACACCTACAATATACATATCTTAACACCTGTCACTACTCATATCCTCACATCTGTCCTTACATACATCTTTTTTTTTCTTTAGAAAGCAGGATTCCACGGGTTTGAGACCCACCTGGGCAACTTGGCAAGACCTCATCTCTACAATAAATCAAAAATTAGCTGGCGGTGGTAGCACGCGCCTGTAGTTCCAGCTACTTGGAAGGCTGAGGCGGGAGGATCGCCGGAGACCAGCAGGTCGAGGCTGCGGTGGCCGGCAGTAGCCACTGCACTCCAGTCTGGGCAACAGAGTGAGACTCCAACTCAAAAAAAAAAAAAAAAAAGAAAGCAGGATTTATTGAGAGGACAGAAAAGGTCCCACCGTGGGAGGGGACCCAAAGGGGTTTCCCCTTACACACATCTTAACATCTATGTGTGTAAATTAATATTTGTCTATACCCACATCCCCACACCTGTCATATACACATCTTATATGTTGACATTTACCTATATGCACATCTTAGCATCTATCTGTGTGCATAAACTAACACCTGTCTTTACCCACCTCTCCACATCTGTCCATATATATATATCAGCACCTATCTATACCCACATATTAACATCTGTCTACACCTTTATCTTAACAACTACTTATACACATATCCTAACATATATCTATACACACATGCTAGCAACTATTTATGCACACGTTAGTGTCTGTGTATACCCACATATAAACATCTACCTATTCACATATCCTAACGACTACTTGTATGCCCATTTTTTTTTTTTTTTTTTTTTGAGTTGGAGTCTCACTCTGTCGCCCAGATTGGAGTGCAGTGGCCGCTCCCGGCCACCGCAGCCTCAACCTGCTGGGCTCCGGCGATCCTTCCGCCTCAGCCTACCAAGTAGCCGGAATTACAGGCATGTGCTACCAAGCCCAACTGATTTTTTGATTTATTGTAGAGATGAGGTCTTGCTGCCCAGGCGGGTCTCGAACCTGCGGGCTCAGGCAATCCGCTCACCTCAGCCTCCCAAAGGCGTGAGATTACAGGCTGAGCCACCGAGCCCGGCATGTATGCCCATTTTAACATCATACATGCATCTTAGCATCTATTTATGTGCCTATGATACCATCTACCTATCACATAACCTAACATCTGTCTGTATGCCCATTTTAATATCATGCACAGATCTTTAACGTCTACCTATACCTATATGTTGACATTTACCTATATACCCATTTTAATGTCATATGTGCATCTTAGCACCTATCCCTATGCATCTGTCTGTGTGCCTGTATTAACATCTACCTAATCCTCACATCTGTCTTTATGCACATCATACATGCCTCTTAGCATCTATCTGTACCCCTATGTTAACATCTACCTATTCACATATCCCAATGTCTACCTATGTGCTCATGTTTTGTGTGTGTGTGTTGAAGTCTCACATTATCGCCCAGACTGGAGGATAGTGGCCCAGTCATGGCCACCCCAGCGTCGACCTGCTGAGCTCCAGCAAACCTTTTGCCTCAGCCTTTCTAGTAGCTGGAACTACAGGCGCATGCTATCATGCCCAGCTAACTTTTTATTTACTGTAGAGACGAGGTCTCACCAAGTTGCCTGGACTAGTCTCGAACCCACAGACTCAGGCAATTCACTCACCTTGGCCTCCCAAAGTCCTGGGAGTATAGGCTGAGCCACCGGACCTGGCCCCATGTGCACATGTTAACATCATACATGCATCCTGGCATCAAGGTATACGCATCTGTCTGTGTGTCCATATTAACATTATCCATCTCCATAGCCTAACATCTATCCCAACACACCCTGTAGCATTTATCTGTACGCTTATGTGAACACTTACCTGCATTTGTGACCCAACATCGGTCTATTCACACATCTTAGCTGCTGTCAATACCCACATAGTAATCTCTGTCTATACCCGTATCCTACCATTGATTTCTGTGCACATCTTAACATCTGTGTTCACATCTGGTGACACCTGTATCCTAACACATACCTGGGTGCATATCCTAACATTATTCACTTCCACACCCCAGTGTCTGTCCATCACGTGTCTCTGGTCACCATCCTTGGCGGAGCCCTCAGACATGTTCCAGCCATTCTGCAGTTTCTGGACCTGGCATCATGAGCACTTCCTCTACATGTTGATGGAGTTCGTGCCAGGCGGTGAGCTCTTCAGCTATCTGCAGAACTGGGGCCGCTTCACCGCCACTACCAGCCTCTTCTATTCTGTGGAAATCATCTGGAACATCGAGAACCTGCATTCCAAGGAAATTGTCTACAGGTACTTAAAGCTAAAGAATGTACTGCTGGATAGAGACAGCCACATCAAGCTCACAGACTTTGGGTTTGCCAAGAAGCTGGTGGATAGGTGAGAGGAATCTATGGTGCTTGAACATGGGAACAGTTGTCGATGGTTGTGGGAGGACAGGTTGGGAAAGATTGGTAGCCTATGTGAGAACCTCACTTGTGAAGAGGCCCTTCAAGGAGGAATGATGGAGCCAGCTGGCATCCACAATCTGCCCTCTGCTCAGTTGAGCTGGTGCTATAAGTCTCTGTCTCAGGGTTAAGTCCCAGCCTCAGTTTCACTTGCTTTAGGTGCAGCAAGGTGCAGATAGGTAGGAGGTCATACTTCCTTATCCCACCATAAGCCAGTTAAATCATGATGTTTTCACTGTTGGACTGATAAGGAAATAACTCATCTAAGTTTGGCCCTAACTATAAAAATAGACCTGCAGTGGGCGGGATACAAAAGAGCTGTTAAAATTGCATATGCAACAGGCACACATTTATTTCTTTATCTACATTTCTATTATGTATGTATGTATTTCCATATTTCTATTCTATATGTATGTAAAATACAAATATGTATAATACCATATTGATATGTGATATGATTATAGTTTATATGGGAGGTGCCAAAAATAAGTGCACACATTTTAAGAGATGTTATCTATGTATTACTTTCAACATTGAGTTAATTCACAGTAATGAATGTGTAGTGTGACATTTGGTCAACTGTGCTTCCGCCATTTTTTTTTTACTATTCTGCCTGTGACATGGTGATGCTATGATTCACTTGATTAATGCCATATATTTTTTTTTTTTGATGAAAAAATATAGTTGATTTAGAAAGTAAATTGGAGAGAGAGTGAAAAAGGAGATTCACCTCCCTGTGGTGGGAGAGGGGGCCAAAGCTTAAGAAAACATGACCTGACCATAGCTCAAAGAGCACGTGGCTAAACCACAGCTTAGCAAGGAAATGGCCAGTGCCATATATTTTGAGCAAACCTTCTAGTTAAAATGTGTATGCATTTTTTGGTGCCACCGTTATATACTGTACGTGTGTGAGTATAGTATTACTCAGGGATCTTCAGAGAAGCAGAACTAATAGGAGAGCAATGCTTTCCTTGGTATCTGTGGGGGATTGGCTCTAGGACCCCTATGGATGTCAAAATTCAGAAATGCTCAAGGTTTGCTTTTTTTGCTTTTTTTAAAAGTTGGAGTCTCACTCTGTTGCTCGGGCTGGAGTGCAGAGACATGATCATGGCTCACTGCCGCCTTGATCTCCCGGGTTCAGGTGATCCTCCCATCTCAGCCTCCCAAGTAACTGAATTTACAGGCACACACCACCACACCCTACTAATTTAAAAAAATTTTTTAAGAGACAAAGGCTTTCTGTGTTGCCTATGCTGGTCTTGAATGCCTGGGCCCAAGCAATCCTCTCCCCAAGGTGCTGGAATTACAGGTGTGAGCCACCAAGCCCGGCCAGTGCTCAAGTTTTTTTACACAAAATAGTGTAGTATTTGCATATAACCTGTTCACTTTTTCCCTTACACTTTCCATTGTTTCTAGATAACTTATAATTGCAATTATATATAATACTTGTATATTATATACCTGATTATTTTAATACAATATTACCTTGTATTATACCTAATACGATGTACATGCCGTGTAAATAATTGTTATACTACATTGTTCTATTTGTGTTATTTTTTATTGTATTGTTATTGTTTATTCAATCATTTTTTTATTTTGATTATTTTTTATCTGCCTTGGTTGAATTTATGGAAGCAGAACTTTAGGGTATAGAAGACTGGCTGTGTGTGTGTGTGTGTGTGTGTGTGTGTGTGTGTGTGTGTGTACATGTATATAAATAAGCAATTGACTTGGTTATGGAATCTGGGAAGTCCTACAATCCGTCCTCTGCAAGCTAGAGAGTAGATACTGCCAATAGCGTGTGTCCCAGTATGAGGGCAGAATTCCAGCTCAGATACTTGAACAGAGAGAGCAAATTCTCCTTTTCTAGATCTTTTTGTTTTATTCAGGTGCTCAACAGATTGGATGAGGCCTACCTGCAAAAGAAGAGCAATCAGTTTTACTCTATTAACTGACTCAAATGCTAATCTCTTTTGGAAACACCCCCTCACACCTTCAGAAATAGCATTTGACCAGATATCTGGGCATACCATGGCCCCGTCAAGGTGACACATAGAACGAACTATCACATGTTGTATTAGCCAGTTCAGGCTGGATGGCTTGGAAACAATGGGCAATTGTTTCTCACAGGTGTTTCTCTGGAGGCTGGAAGTCCAAGGTCAAGGTATGTAGGTACTGTGTCTGGGGAGGGTCTGCTTCCTGGCTCATAGGCAGTGCCTTCTTGCTGAGTCTACATGTGGTGGAAGGGGCGAGGGAGCTCTCTGGGGTCTCTTTCATAAGGACATGAATCGCATTCATGAGGCTCCACCCTTGTGAGCTCATCACCTCCCAAGACCCCACCTTCAAGCACCATAATCTCGGGGATGAGGATTTCAGCATGGAAATTTTGGAGAAACACAAAAGTTTGGTTTATAATACACGCACATGAACTTTTTAATTTTACATTTCTATCATTGCATGAGCTAATCGTTTCCAGTAGTTTACCTGAGCTCATGTTACAAAGAGCCACAACCTGGGGGGCCTAAGGCGCAGATATTTATCCTCTCTCATCTTGGAGACCTAAAGTCTGAGGTCTTGTAGTCTGATGTCTGAGGCCTCTCCTTGGTGTCTGGGCCGCCATCTCCTCCATGTCCTCATGGGGTCAGCCCTCTGTGCGTGTTCTCATCTCCTCTTCTTACAAGGACCCCAGTCCTATTGGATCAGTGCCATCCTGGTGACCTCGTTTTACCTGAATCCTCTCTTTAAAGACTGGTCTCCAAACATAGTCACATTCTGTGGTCATGGGGGTGAGACTTCAATGTCTGAATCTGGGGGACACAGTTCAGCCTGGGACAATTATATATCGATATATTTTCTTTTTTTCGTTATTTATTTATTCATTTTTGGGCCGAGATCTCACTCTTTTGCCCAGGGTGGAACAATTATGGTTCACTGCAGCCTTGACCTCCTGGGCTTAGGCGTTCTTCCTGAGTAGCTGGGACCACAAGTGTGCACCACCATGCCTGGCTAATTTTTAATTTTTTTTTTCCATAGAGGAGAGTCTTGCTATGTTGCCTAGGCTGGTCTCAAATTCCCAGGCTCAAGAGGGATTCTCCTGCCTTGGCCCTCCAAAGTGCTGGGATTAAAGGCATGAGCCACCACACCCAGCTGTATTTCTGATCTTATTTTATTTATTTTATTTTATATTATTTTATTTTTTAGGTTTCAGTTCTCCTTTGCAACACCATGATCAGATATTTAAGTAACAAGAGTTTTCTTTTGCCTTGTTCTTTCTTGGGAAGAAGCAGATGGAGAAAGAGATTAGTCATTTGAAATGTTTCTTCAGCAAAAGATGCTTTAGCTGCTTTTTTTTAACTTTTAAAGATGTGGGGTACAATTCAGGGTTAGGTATACAAATGTTTGTTATGTAGGTACCCTTGTTGATGAGGTGTGCCCCACCCTTCCCCGGGCAGATTCCCACTACTGCCAATCCCACTTCCCACCACCCTCCCAGCAGTTTTCCGCTACTGCCGATATTTTTCTTATAGTATTACGATAACTGTTCAAGGTCCGCTTATGAGTGAGAGGCTGTGATACTCAGTTCTTTGTTTCTGTGAAAGATCACTCAGTATTATAGGCTCTAAGTCCACCCAAGTTGCTGTGAAGTTCATGATTTTGTTCTCTAAGGCTGCATATGTATATATGTACCACATCTTAAAAAATCCAGTCCTCTTTTGATGGGGAGGATGGTTGGTTTCATGTTCTTGCTATTGTGAACAATGCTGAAATAAACATATGTGTGCAGGTGTCTTTTCTATAGAGTGATTTGAGTTCTTCCAGGTATATTCTCAGTAGGGAGGTTGCGGGGTCGTATGGAAGGTCGATTTTTAGATCTTTTAGGAATCGTTACACTGTTTTCCACAGAGGGTATACTAGTTTATACCTCCACCAACAATGTGGAAGTGTTCCCTTTTTGCCGTATCCTCTCCAGCATCTGTTGTTTTTGAGTTATTGGTGATAGCCATCCTGACTACAGTGAGGTGGTATCTTAGTATAACTGGGTGCTATCTCATTTCTTTGATGACTAGTGAGTGGGCAGTTTTTCATGTATCTGTTGGCTGCTGATATGTCTTCTTTTGAGAAGTGTCTGTTCATATTTTTGCCCGCTTTGTAACGGGGCTGTTTATTTTCTTCCTTTCAGCACGTTTGAGTTCCTTGCAGATCCTGGATGTTAGGCCTTTGTCAGATAGACAGTTGGCAAATATTTTTTCCCAGTCTGTGGGCTGTCTCCCTGTTCTCTTGATGGTTTCTTTGGCTTTGCAGAAGTTTGTCAGTTTGATGAGGTCCCACTTGTCTACCTTCTCTCTTATGGCATGGGGCCCTTGGGGTTTTGATCAAGAATTTCTTGCTAGCTCCAATTTCCATAAGGGTGTCTCCTGCATTTCCTAGGGATCTTATAGTTTTACATTTAGGTCTTTGATCCATTTATAGTTGATTTTAGTGTATGTTGATAGGCAGGGATCTTGTTTTAATCTTCTGCATATGGTCAGCCAGTTTTCCCATCACCATTTACTGAATACGTTCTCCTCTCCCTAGTCATTGGTCGTGGAGGATTTGTCAAAGATGAATTGGTTGAGAAATTGAGGTTTTGCCTCTGGAATCTCTATCCTGCTCCATTGGTTTGTATGCTTGTTCTTGTACCAATACCAGGTTGTTTTGATTATTGTAGCTTTATAATAGAGTTTAAAGTCTGAGAGTGTGACACCTGCAGCTCTGTTTTTGGGGTTTGTTGTTGTTGTTGTTGTTGTTTGGTTTTTTGTTGCTGAGCATTGCTTTGGTGATTTGTGGTCATTTATGTTGCCATATAAATTTCTGTATTGTCATGTCCAGGTCTGAAAAGAATGCTGCTGTCAGTTTAATGGGTATTGCGTTAAATCTGTAGCTTGCCTTGGGTAGGATGGGCATCTTAACAATGTTGATTCTTCCAATCCATAAGTGAGGAATATTTTTCCGTTTGTTTTTGTCATCTTTGATTTCTTTGAGCAATGTTTTGGAGTTTTCACTGTAAAGGTCTTTCACGTCTCTGTTTAGGAAGATGCTAGGTATTTCATTTATTTGTGGCTATTGTGAATGGGATTGTGCTTTTTATTTGGGCTTCTGTTTGTTTATTGTTGGTGTATAGAAAACAAATGTCTTTTGCACATTGATTTTATACCCTGAGACTTTGCCAAAGTCCTTTATCAGTGCAAGGAGGTTTTTTGACAGATTCTCTTGGGTTTTCAAGGTATAGAATCATGTCATCTGCAAAGAGGGATAATTTGACTTCCTCTTTTCCTATTTTGATACCCCAATTTCCTTCTCTTGTCTGATTGTTCTATCTAGAACTTCTAAAACTATGTTAAAAAGCAGAGGTGAGAGTGGGCTTCCTTGTCTTATTCCAGTTTTCAGGGAGTAAGTGGGCTTCTTAAAGATGGCTCTTACTATGTTAGAGGTATGTTCCATCTATGCCTAGATGTTCGAGGTGTTTTGACAAGAAGGGGTTTCAGATTTCATCAAAAGTTTTTCCACGTCTAATGATGTAATCATGTGTGGTTTTTGTTTTTACATCTGTTGATGTATTTAATTATGTTTATAGTCTTATGAATGTTTAACCATCTCTGCATCCCAGGGATGAAGCCTACTTGGTTGTGGTGTATGATTTTTGAGACGTGTTGTTGAATCTGATTTGCAAGGATCTTGTTGAGAATTTTAGCATCTATGTTCATCAAGGATATTGGCCTGTAGTTCTCTTTCTTTGTTGGCTCTTACCTGGTTTGGGTATCAATGTGATTTTAGCTTTTTAAAATGATTTGGGGAGAGTTCCATCTTTCTTGATTGTCTGGACTACTTTCACTAGGATTGGTATCAATTCCTTCTTGAATGTTTTGTAGAATTCTGCTGGAAAGCCATCTGGTCCAGGGCTCTTCTTTTTTTTTTTTGTAGGTAGTTTTCTTATGACATAGTCAATTTCCTTGATTGTTATTATTCTATTTACGGTCTCAATTTCTTCTTGTTTCAACTTGGGGGAGGTTGTGTGATATCAGAAAGTCCTCCATTTCCTTAGGTTATCAAATTTGTTTCCATATAAGTGTACATAATAGTCTCTGATAATCTTTTGCTTTTCTTCAGGGTCAGTTATGACTTGATCTTTTGCATTTCTGATTGTGTTTATTTGTGACTTTTCTATCTTTTTCTTAGAAAGTCTAGCTAGGGGACCATCAATCTTTTTTTTTTTTTTAAACTGTATAGATGAGGTCTTGCCAAGTTGCCTGAGCTCAGGCAATCCACTCGCCCTTGACCTCCCAAAGTGCTGGGATTACAGACTGAGCCACTAACCCGGCCAAGGGACCATCAATGTTGTTTGTCCTTTCAAATAACCAGCTTTTTGTTTTGTTGATTTTTTTTCTATGTTATATTTTTATCTTCTATGTTCCGAGTTTGGCTTTTATTTTGGTCATCTGGATTCTTCTGCTGAAGTTAGGGTTTTGCTGGTCCTGCTTTTCTAGCTGTTAACCTGTAATCTTTCCATTTTCTTCATGTGCGTTTGTAGAGATATGAATTCCCCTCATAGAACTGCTTTCATGACATCCCAGATGTTTTGGTAAGATGTTTCTTCATTTTCATTTGTTTTCAGTATCTTTTAATCTCTGTTTTGATTTCCATGTTGACTCAGGAGTTGCTTGGCATCATGCTGTTTAGCGTCCATGTCCTTGTGGGTTTGGGGAAAACTTTGTTGTTTTGATATTTATTTTTATTCCACTGTGGTCTAAGAAGATGCATGGCAGGATCTTGTGAAATTTGTTTCTGCTTGATTTATGGCCGAGGATGTGGTCAATCTTAGAGTATGTTCCATGTACTGATGAGTAGAATGTATATTCTGTGGTTGTTGGGTGGAGTGTTCTGTAGGCATTAATGAAGTCCATTTGGTCAAGCATCATGTTGAGGTTCTGGATCTCCTTCCTGATTTTTTGTATTGATGACCTGTCTAGGGTCATGAGTTTGGTATTTAAGACTCCAGCTATGATAGTGTTAGAGTCAATACCTTTTTTCACTTTACCTAGAAGCTGCTTTATGAAAGTTGGTACTCCTATGTTGGGTGCATATTTGTTTTGGATGAATATTTCTTGTTGATGTTTTGAACCTTTTATCATTATGTAGTGACTTTCTGTATCTTTTTAAATTTTTGATAGCTTAAAGGGTATTTTGTCTGATATTAAGATTGTGACTCCACTTTTCTTTGTGTTCCCATTGCCTGAAATTGTGTTTCTCATTCTCTTACTTGGAGTCTGTGAGTGTGCTTTCTGGTGAGATGATCCTCTTGTAAACAATATATTGTTTCCTCATGATATGATATTATTTATTTTGCCATTCTATGTCTTTTCGGTGGTGCATTTAGTCCATTCACATTCAGGCTAATTTTTGAAATGTGAGAGTTTATCCCTGTCTTGAGGTTATTATAGAGTTTGTTGTTGTTGTTGTTGTTGTTGTTGTTGTTGTTTTTCTTTGGGTTTTTAGATTGATTCATGTGTATTTTCCATCTTTCCCTGCATTCTTGTGAAGGGCATGGTCATTCTTTTTTTTTTCTTTCCTATATTTAATACTTAAGTGTTTCTTGTAGAGCTTGTCTGGAGACAGCGTATGCTCTTAGGAATTGAATATCTAGGAAAGATTTTAATTCTCTGTCACAGATTAAGCTTAGCTTAGCTGGGTAGATAATTCTTGGTTGGAATTGTTTATTTTGGAAAACTTTTCAGATTGGGTTCCAAGTTGTCCGCGCCTGAAGTGTTTATGTGGATAAGTCTACTGCTGTTCTAACTGGTCTTCCCTGTTGGTAGTCTGACCTTTTTCTCTTGCTGCCTTTAGGATTTTTTCTTTTATACCTACTCTGTGTAGGTGAATTACTATGTGTCTAGGAGTTGGTCTTCTCATTCTTTGTCTTGCAGGGGTTCTTTGTATGTCTTGTGTTTGAATGGTTGTGTCACTGATGAACGGAGGGACGTTTTCTTGGATAATTTCATGGAATGTTTGTTCCAGTGTAGTCTCTGTCTCTCTTTCTGCCTCAGGAAGTCCAATTACTCTTAGGTTTGAACTATTGAAATAATTGCTCATCTCTAGAAGGTGTTGCTCTGTCTTTTTAAGCTTCTTTTCCATGATTTTGATAGTTTGGGTTAGTTCCATATTTTGGTCCTAAAGCCCTGAGATTCTTTTCCTAGTTGTTTAATTCTGCTTTTCATGCTTATCAGTTTGTTATTTATTTCATTCATGGTATCCTTTATTGCTATTATCTCAGATATCAATTCCTTCATTCTTTCCTCTTGTCTCTCTTCGATTCTACTTATTCTCTCTAATAATGTCTGGATATCTGGGTTTGTGGATTGAGACCAGTCATTCTGGAGGGTCTTCATTGTTTACATTCCACAGTCTGTATTCTCAGTGCGGGGGTCTGTGTGAAACCATAGTCTTCTTTTGGTTTTTCTTTCTCTATTTCTGTAGATTTTCCTCCCTCCTCCCCCCCCCTTAATTATTTTGCTCAGGGATGGGGGGTAGCTTTTACTTCTATTTGCTCAATCTTCTATTATTTCTGATGTGGATCTCTAGCTTTTTCAATTTTGAGGCTGGGCTATGGTGGGGGCAGTACTTTTTGCAGTTTTGAGATTTAATTGAGGTGGGAGCTGTGATTCAGAAACCATCTGCAGATCCCAGTATCTGCTGACAGGTGTGTGAACCCCCTGGAACCCACTTCCCATTGTCTTACAATCTGTCTGTGCAGTGGAGATATAGGTTTGTCCCCTGAAAACAAAATTAACTAAGAAAAAGGAAAAGAATGGAAAAAAGGAGGGGGTAAGAGGAAGACAGACAGAAGAATATGAGGGAAAACAAACAGGAATATCAACTAACAAATGAGAAGAGTCACAAAGACAGAAAAGATTAAAAAAACAAAAACATACAAACATACAAATACAGAAACCAACAAAAACCCTCTACTGATGTACTCACCCTCAAAAATACCCTTACACAAACAGGAAGTTTTTAAAGACAATAAAATAACAGAAACAAAGCAAGTAAAAAACATTATCAAAAACAGAAAGAAAGAGAGAAAAAAGAAAACAAACAAAAAAGCAACAGACAAACAAAAAAAAAACAAAGCTTGATCTGAGGTGGTTCCCGTAGGTCCAAATTCCTTTCAGCTGTGCTCTCCAGCCCCTTCCCTTTACTCTCAGCATAGGCAGATAGGGTTGCTGTCAGCATGAGTCAGATGCCACAGACCTACTGTGGGAAGAGGGTGGATCAGATCTGGATTCACCCGGCTTGTTGCCTGTCAAGTCTCCCTGTATTTCTTATGCATACATTTTGTGTGTGTTTGTGTGTGTTTGTGTGTGTGTGTGTGTGTGTGTGTGTGTGTGTGTGTGTGTGTGTGTGTGTTCCACTGAAGAGAAAATAATTTTCCTTCTGTAACCCAACTAAAATTGTTCTTGAGAAAGATGATAGATTGTCCTAAGGGACTCTTGGAGCTAGTGGTGACTGTAGGATATATGTGGGTCCCACAGCTTATGCAATTTTTAGGAAAGAGGTGTATGCCACAAATCAACATTCAGTTCAGGAAGAGGCTTGGCCAAGCAAGGGGCCTGAAGTCTTAGCATCCTTAGTTCCTAGGGTTGATGCCTCTTCTGGACACAGACACAGTGCTCTGCTGATGTTCTGTGGCCTCTCCCTTCCATTTCCTGTGGAGTCACCTCCCCTGGGAACCCTTTCCAGACCCACCCACCCTCACCACTTCCTTTTCTTTTAAAAACAGTTTTATGGAGATATTATTCACATACTGTAAATTCATCCACACAAGGTGTGAAATTCAGTGGTTTTTACTATGTTTCTAGGCATGTACTACAAGATATATTTCATTACTTGAAAAAGAAGAGTCATTTCTTGTCCCCTCATTCCCTCCAGCCCAAAGCAATTCCCCACTTCTTTTCTGTCTGCCTGTTCTGGACATTTTGTGTAAAATGGAGTCATTCAGTAGGTGTCCTTTTATGTTCAGCTTCCATCATGGGGTGTGGTGTGCTTCTCCAGGGTCATCCTTGTATCTGAGCTTCCTTCCTTATTTTGGCCGAGGCATATTTCACAAGTGCATGGACCACCCTTTGTGTATCTGTTTATCCATTCATGGACACTTGGGTTGTTTCCACTTAGGTGCTGTGGCGGATAGGGCAGCTCTCAACACTCCAGTTCCCCTCTATGTTTGCAGCTCCCCCAACACAAATGCGTTTAAAGTCTGGGATCCTCAGTTTGACCCTAATAGGACCAATAACTTCACTCACCCGATGTGGCCCACTGTGTTCTTCCCTATGTTTCCATAGGGAGGTGGCACCAACAAAAGGTGGCATGTCCAAACTGTCACAGGAAGTGACATGCAATCCTTTACACATGCTCAGTTTGCAAGTCTGACCTTCTGCATACTGATTTTTCTTTCACAGAGAGCTTTTACATTTGTTTATATGCCTTCAAAATACTGGTAAGTCACAGGATATACCATCACTGGTTTTAAAGATTCTAGAGAAGAGAAGCATGTTGCCATCTGTCCCTGGTAGGAAATGTGGCTTTAGACCAGTCACAGAAGGAACGCCCTTGGGTAAAATTCTTCTCACTTTGCCCTGGCTGAACTGACTGGATAATTATCTCCACTATCTCTCCCATTCATAAATTGCCATCGTTAACATTTAACAGTCTCCAGGTGATGTCTTGAGCAATGATGTCTGGATTTTTGGTGAACTGTCTAAGTCAGCAGAAGAGACCAGTTTTTGCCAAATTTGGTGACAGTGGTTTCATTTTACTGCCCCAGAATAATGCCGTGTGGATTTTTGTTAAAGTATCTGAAGACCCAAGATTGCCAAATTTAATGAGAAATTAAGTTCTTAAAAGCAAGATGGGACCCTGTCAAGATTTTGATACTATGCTCATTGATCTAACAGGCTGATAAAAGCAAAAACTTTCCGTTGGAAATGTTTTTTCTTCTTATTTTTATGCGTCATAAAGATACTACTTTATAATACTTCTCTTACTGTCATAAAGTAAAAGAAACATATAAACACTTTTTTATGGGAAGTACAACAAAGATTGGACTGCACAAAAAGTCACAAAGAGTGAGAGAATGAAAACCTGCAGGCTTACCAGCCAGAGATCATTACTGTGACTGTTTTCATGTGTTCGCTTTTTTCTTGTGAGTGTACATTATTATTATTTTATTTAACACATTTTTTTTTATTTTAAAATTGTGGGGTACAGTTAAAGGTTAGGTATACAAATATGCATTGTGTAGGTACCCTTGTTGTGCCCTCCCGTCCCCAGACAGATGTCGACTACCATTAATACCACCTCCCTTCCCCTCCCTGCCCTCCACCACGGTCAATCCTTTTCTTATAGCACTGCAATAGCTGTTCAAGGTCCCCTTATGAGTAAGAACATGGGATACTCAGATCTTTGCTTCTGTGAGAGATCACTCAGTATTATAAACTCTAATTCCATCCAGGTTGCTATGAAATTCATGATTTTGTTCTTTTTTATGACTGTGTAATATTCCATCATGTATATGTACCACATTTTAAAAATCCAGTCCTCTTTTGATGGACAGCATGGTTGGTTCCATGATCTTGCTATTGTGAGCAATGCTGCGATAAACATACATGTGCAGATATCTTTTGTATAGAGTGATTTGAGTTCTTCCAGGTATATTCCCAGTAGGGGGATTGCAGGGTCATATGGAAGGTCGCTTTTTAGAGCTTTTAGGAATTGCCACACTGATTTCCACAGAGGCTGCACTAGTTTACACTCCCACCAGTAGGTGTGTTCCCTTTTTGCCACATCATCTCCAGCATCTGTTATTTTTTGAGTTATTGGTAATAATCATTCTGACTGGAGTTAGGTGGTATCTCAGTGTAGTTTTAATTTGCATTTCCTTGATGACTACTGAGGTTGAACATTTCTTCATGTGTCTGTTGGCCACTCGTATGTCTTCTTTTGAGAAGTGTCTGTTCATATCTTTTGCCCACTTTGTAACGGGGTTGTTTGTTTTTTTCCTTTCAGCACATTTGAGTTCTTTGTAGATCCTAGATGTTAGGCCTTTGTCAGACATGGAGTTGGCAAATGCTTTTTCCCAGTCTTGATGGTTTCTTTGGCTTTGCAGAAGCTTGTCAGTTTAATGAGGTCCCACTTGTCTATCTTATCTCTTATGACCCATGCATTTCAGTTTTTGCTCGGGAATAGGATGCCAGTTCTAACTTCCATAAGGGTGTGTCCTACATTTTCTAAAGTTCTTATGGTTTGAGGTTTTACATTAATGTCTCTGATCCATTTAGAGTTAGTTTTTGTGTATGGGGATAGATAGGGGTCTTCTTTGAATCTTCTGCAAGTGGTTAGCCAGTTTTCCCAGCACCACTTACTGAATAGATTGTTCTCTCTCCAGTGGTGGGTAGTGGAGGCTTTGTTGAAGATGAGTTGGTTGAGAAATTGAGGTTTTGCTACTGGAATCTCAATTCTATTCCATTGGTCTATGTGCCTGTTCTTGTACCGATACCAAGCTGTTTTGATTATTGTAGCTTTATAGTAAAGTTTAGAGTCTGATAGTGTGATACCTCCTTCTTTGTTCTTTTTGGTAAGGGTTGTTCTAGCTATTTTTTTGTTTGTGTTTCTATATGAATTCCTGTATTAATTTTTCTAGATCTGAGAAGAATGTTGCTGGTAATTTGATGGGTATTGCATTAAATCTGTAGATTGCCTTAGGTAGGATGGACATCTTCACAATGTTGATTCTCCAAATCCATGAGTATGGAATATTTTTCCTTGTCTCATCTTTGATTTCTTTGAGTAGTGTTTTGTGGTTTTCATTGTAGAAGTCTTTCATGTCTGGTTCGGAAGATGCCAAGGCATTTAATTTTCCTTGTGGCTATTGTGAATGGGATTGCGCTTTTTATTTGGGTTTCTGTGTGTTTCTTATTGTTGTAAAGAAATACGATTTTCTTTTGCACATTTATTTTATACCCTGAGACTTTGACAAAGGCCTTTATCAGTGCAAGGAGGTTTCTGACAGAGTCTCCTGGTTTTCCAAGGTACACAATCATGTCGTCTGCGAAGAGAGATAACCTGACTTCCTCTTTTCCTATTTGGATACCCCTGATCGCCTTCTCTTTTCTGATTGCTCTAGCCAGGACTGCCAGTACTATATTGAACAGGAGAGGTGAGTGGGCATCCTCGTGTTGCTCCAGTTTTCAGGGGAAATATTTCCAATTTTTGTTTGTTTAGGAGTATGCTGGCTGTGGGTTTCTCGTAGATGGCTTTTACTATTTTGAGGTATGTTCCATGTATGCCTATATGTTCTAGGGTTTTTATCAAGAAGGGGTGCTGTATTTCATCAAAAGCCTTTTCTGCATCTAATGATATAGTCATGTGGTTTTTGTTTTGACATCTGTTGATGTATTTAATTACATTTATGGTTTTACGAATGTTGAACCAGTCTTGCATCCCTGGGATGAAGCCAACTTGGTCATGATGGATAGTTTTTGAGATGTGCTGTTGAATCCAGTTTGCTAGGATCTTGTTGAGAATTTTAGCGTCTAGTTCATCGACAATATTGGCCTGTAGTTCTCTTTCTTTGTTGGGTCTTTACCTGACTTGGGTATCAATGTGATGTTAGTGTCATAAAATAACTTGGGGGAGAGTTCCATCTTTCTCAATTGCCTGGAATACTTTCAGTTGGATTGGTATCAGCTCTTCCTTAAATGTCTTACAGAATTCTGCCTGAAAGCCATCTGGTCCAGGGCTTTTTTTTGTAGGTAGTTTTCTTATTACATAGTCAATTTCCTTGATTGTTATTGGTCTATTTAGGGTCTTGATTTCTTCTTGTTTCAACCGAGGCAGGTTGTGTGACGTCAGAAAGTCCTCCATTTCCTTTAGGTTTTCAAGTTTGTATTTCTTTTATATTTCTTCAGGGTCTGATGTGATGTCATCTTTTGTGTTTCTGATTGTGTTTATTTGGGCCTTTTCTCTCTTTTTCTTGGTCAGTCTAGCTAGGGGATCATCGATCTTGTTTATCCTTTCAAAGAACCAGCTTTGTGTTTCATTGGCTTTTTTTGTATTATCTTTTTGTCTTCTATGTCCCGGATTTGGGCTTTTATTTTGGTGATCTGAATTCTTCTGCACAAATTAGGGTTTTGGTGGTCTTTTGCTTTTCCATCTCCCTTAGGTGACTTGTTAGGCTGTTAATTTGTGATCCTTCCATTTTCTTCATGTGCGTTTATAGAGATATGAATTCCCCTCTTTGTTTTTTTGTGGGGTTTTTTTGGCTTTTTTTTTTAGTTTTTGAGTTGGAGTCTCACTCTGTCACTCAGTCTGGAGTGCAGTGGCCGCTGCTGGCCACCGCAGTCTCAACCTGCTGGGCTCCAGCGATCCTTCTGCCTCAGCCTTCCAAGTAGATGGAACTACAGGTGCGTGCTACCACACCTGGCTAATTTTTGATTTATTGTAGAGATGAGGTCTTGCCAAGTTGCCCAGGTGGGTCTTGAACCTGTGGGCTCAGGCAATCCACTCACCTCAGCCTCCCAAAGGCATGGGATTACAGGCTGAGCCACCGAGCCCGACTTTCCCCTCTTACTACAGCTTTCATGGCATCCCAGAGATTTTGGTAAGACGTTTCTTCATTTTCATTTGTTTCCAGGTATCTCTTAATCTCTGTTTTGATTTCATCACTGACCCAGGAGTTGTTTGCATCATGCTGTTTAGTGTCCATGTCTTTGTGGGTTTGGGGGGAACCTTGTTGGTGTTAATGTTTATTTTTATTCCACTGTGGTCCGAGAAGGTGCATGGTAAAATTTCAGTCCCTTTAAATTTGCTTATGCTTGATTTATGGCCAAGTATGTGGTCAATCTTAGAGTATGTTCCATGCAATGATGAGTAGAATATATATTCTGTGGTAGTTGGGTGAAGTGTTCTGTAGGTATCAATTAAGTCCATTTGGTCAAGAGTCACTTTGAGGTTCTGGAACTCGTTGCTGATTTTTTGTCCTGATGATCTGTCTAGAGGTTGAATGGGGTATTAAAGTCCCCAGCTATGATAGTATTAGAGTCAGTATCTCTTTTGAGTTTACCTAGAAGCTGGTTTATGAAAGTTGTGTTCCTATGTTGGCTGCATATATGTTTAGAATGGATATTTCTTGTTGACTGATTGAAATTTTTTTGATTATATAGTAGCCTTCTATATCTTTTTAAATTTTTGATAGCTTAAAGGGTATTTTGTCTGAAATTAAGATGGCAACTCCTCCTTTCTTTTGTGTTTCATTCACTTGAAAATTGGTTTTCGTGCCTCTTTCTTTGAGTCTGTGAGTGTCCGTTCTAGTGAGATGGGTCTCTTGAAGGCAGTATATTATTGCCTGGTGATATTTTATTCATTTTGCCATTCTATGTCTTTTCTCTTTTTTTTGTTTTGTTTTGTTTTGTTTGAGTTGGAGTCTCACTCTGTCACCCAGACTGGAGTGCAGTGGCTGCTCCCGGCCACCACAGCCTCGACCTGCTGGGCTCTGGTGATCCTTCCACCCCAGCCTTCCGGGTAGCCAGAATTACAGGTGCACGCTGCCACGCCCAGCTAATTTTTTGATTTTATTGTAGAGATGAGGTCTCGAACCCACGGACTCAGGCAGTCCACTCACCTCAGCCTCCCAAAAGCGCAGGATTACAGGCTGAGCCACCGAGCTGGGCTTACATCTTTTCAGTGGTGCATTTAATCCATTCACATTCAGGCTAATTATTGAAATGTGAGAGTTGATTACTATAAAAAGTTCTTACAGAGCTGCTATTGTTCTTCCCATTTATTTGTTGTCTTTCTTTTCCTTTTGGGGTTAGTTCATGTATGTTTTTAATCTTTTTACTATACTCTTGTGAAGAACGTTGTTGTTCTTTGTTCCTTTTGTTCTGTGTTCAATACTTTCTTAAGTGTTTCTTATAGAGGTCAATCTGGTGGCAGCATAAATTCTTGGGGATTGGATATCTGGGAAAGATTTCAATTCTCCCCCACTGATGAAGCTTATCTTGGCTGGGTAGGTTATTCTCAGTTGAAATTGTTTATCTTTTAGACCTTTGAAGATAGGGCTCCAAACTCTCCTGGTCTGAAGGGTTTCTGTAGATAAATCTGGTGCTATTCTTTTTTTGTTTTTTTGAGTTGGAGTTTCGCTCCGTCGCCCAGACTGGAGTGCAGTGGCCACCGCAGCCTGAACCCACTGAGCTCCAGTGATCCTTCCATCTCAGCCTTTTGAGTAGTTGGAAATACAGGCACATGCTACCACGCCTGGCTGATTTTTGATTTATTGTAGAGATGAGGTCTCGACAAGTTGCCCAGGGTGGTCTCGAACCCACGGGCTCAGGCAATCCATTCACCTCAGCCTCCCAAAGTGAGGGATTACAGGCTGAGCCACCAAGTCTGGCCAACTACTGCTATTCTAATTGGTCTTCTCTGGTAGATAGCCTGATCTTTTTCTCTTACTGCCTTAGGATTTTTTTTTATACCTACTTTGTTTAGGCAAATTATTATGTGTCTAGGAGTTGGTCTTCTCATTTGTTGTCCTGCAGAGGTTCTCTGAATCTCTTGGATTTGAATTTTTGCATCACTGATGAGATGAGGGTAGTTTTCTTGAATGATTTCATGAAATGTTTGTTGCAGTATGGTCTCTGTCTCTCTCTCTCTCTTTCTGTCTCAGAAAGGCCAATTACTCTTAGGTTTGGTCTCTTGAAGTAATTGTTCACCTCTTGAAGGTTTTGTTCTGTCTTTTGAAGTTTCTTTCCTGTTTTTGACAGCTTGGGTTAGTTCTATATTTTGGTCTTCAAGCTCTGAGATTCTTTCTTCTGCTTGGCTAATTCTGCTTTCCATGCTTATTAGTTTGTTATTTATTTCCATCGCAGTATTCTTTACTGCTGTTATTTCTGACATCAGCTCCTTTCTATTTTCCTCTTATGTCTCCTCAATTTTTAAAATTCTCTCTATTAATATCTTGATGTCTGGGTTGGTTACCTTTGACCAATCATTCTGGGGGCTCTTCATTGTTTGTGTTCCGAAGTCTGTTTTCTCAGTATCTGGCCTCCCAGGGGTCTGTGTGAGACCTATATTCTTCTTTTGGTTTTTCTTCATTTGTGCAGGTTTTCTCCCCCTACTTTTTCCTTCCCTCCACTTCCCTGTCTTCTTTAATTCTGCTGCTCAGGGGTGGAGGGGTTGCTTTTACTTGTTTGTTCAGTCTCCTCTTCCTCCTAACGTATTTCCTCTTGCTTTGTTCAGTTCTGGAGTTGTACTGTAGGTTGGGGAGGTTCTTTTTGCAGTTTTGAGATTTAATTAAGGGGGGAGCTGTGATTCAAAATCGATCTGCAGATCCCGGTATCAGCCGACCAGTTTATGGATAGTCTGAAACCCACTTCTCACTGCCTTCGAATCTGTCCATGCAGGGGTGTTGTAGGTTTACTTCCTGAAATCAAAATGAGGTTAACACAAGGAAGAGAATGGAGCAGGCGGGGGGCGGGGGGAGAGGGGTGTGGAGAGAGAGAGGAGTGAGAGGGAAAACAGACAAGCTACTCACTAACAAATGGAAAGAGACACAAAGACTAAAACAAGTAAAAAGATAAACAATAACAATGTCTACAAACTAACCAACAATCATACAAAAAAACGAAAGCATACAATGATGCTAACATAGAAGCTAACCAACCTCGTTATTGGTGTGCTATTCCTCTACACAAAGATGGGTTTACAGAGAAATTTTAAAAAATGAACAAAACAAAAGGAATAAAGTCAGTAAACTAACAGAACCAATCAGGCACACTCTGAGACTTTTCCTTTAAGTCCAGTGTCCTTTCAGCTCTGATTTCTAGCTGTTTTTCCGGGCTGGTAGATTTGTTCACAGTTAGGGTTGGCTGCCCCTGGCCTGCTTTGCAGGTTGGTTCAGATCTTGGCTCCCTTCCCAGTCTATCACTCAGATCATGCCTGTGTCTCTCTTTATCAAGGGGAAAAGCTTCTGTCTTTCCCATTTTGATGTTGTCATCTTGAATCCCCAGCAGGTAGTGTTATGTCACCACTCCAGTTGATCGTTATCTGTAGCTGCTGAAGCCTGCAAGGCAATGCAAGCTGGGCAGGGCAGAAGTCAGTGGCTCAGGATGGGAGGGAGCAGGCAATGGTAGTGGCAGTGGTGGTAGCCACCTCACAGTACATGGAAGGAGTTCTGTGAGCCCCGCTCCAGGCTCTGGGTGGGGCGTGGCAGTGGGAGCAGCGGCAGCAATCTCATTAGATCATGCTTGCGGGGCTTCATGGTCCAAAGTCATGGGTCGCCTCAGACATGGGCGGGGCGATGGCACAGTGGTGGCATCCGTGGCTGCAATGGTGACCCAGACTGCCGAGGTGTTTGAGCGGTCGCCGCGGCTGAGCTCCATGTGAAGAGTAGGCTGCCAATGATGGGAGCTGCAGCCCCCAGAAGAGAGAGCTAGAGTCTTTATGTGTGTTCTCTTTCATGGAGGATCTCACAGACCAAGCTTCCCATCTCCATCTTGCTGGAGGGTCAGTGTACATTATTATTCTTTTCTTGGAATGGACTTTCAGGCACACACAGACATTCTCAGTATCAGGGCCCTTGTCATTCACAGCTCCTTCTTGGAGTCACCCCAACACAGTCTTTCGGTTGCGTCATCTATGTGTGTTCAGATTGTTTGTGACTCAGAGGCATTCATAGCTGTAAATATGCAGTCCTTGGAAAATGGACCTCAAGTCAACAGTATGCTTTTGTTTGGTATGGCAGAGATGCCAGGCCATCTCGCAGATGCTCTTCATCTGTGCTTTTCTTGTCTCTTTGTCCTTCTCTTAATTTTTTGTGGGTTCCAATTAAAACCATTCATTCTGTAATTTTTATCGACTTTGGGGTAATCTGTTTCATTCACCATCTGTGATAAGGGGCTTTGCATCTAGAAGATGTTAAGGTCATCTTTATTGTCTTGCTTTAATTTTTATCTTTTGTTTATTTTTTTGAGACAGTCTTGCTCTGTCACCCAGACTGGAGTGCCCTGTGTGATTATAGCTCACTGCAGCTTTGAACTCCTGGGCTAAAGTGGTCCTCCTGCCTCAGTCCCCCAAAATATTGTGTGAGCCACACCTGAATAATTTATTTTAATTTTTTTTTTGTTGAGGTGGGTTCTTGCTATTTCCCTGGTGGGTCTCAAGCTCCTAGTCACACTCTCACATGGACCGCCCAAAGTACTGGGATTATAGGAGTGAGCTAACATGCCCAGCTCTTGTTTTCTTTTTAAATAAAATGTGTATATATTTAAGATGTACAGCGTGATGTTTTGTTATACATATACATAGTGAAATGATGATTACAGTCAAGCCAGTTAACATGTCTATCATCTCATGTAGTTACTGTTGTGTGTTCGTGGTGAGGACACATGAAACCCAGTCCTTTACACATTTTCAAGTCTATCATACATTGTGATTAACTTCAGCCACCATGTTGTACATTAGTTCTCTAGACTCATTCCCTTTGTCTAACTGCATCTTTGCATCCTTTGACCCACATCTCCTCATTTCTTTCACCCCCACACCATTTTATCCTTACCTTCTGTGAGTTAAACATTTTTATAGATTCCACATAACTGGAAGTGAGATCATATGGTATTTGTCTTTCTGTGCCTGGCTTATTTTAGCACGATGTCCTCCATGTTCATCCATGTTGTGGCAAATGGCAGGATAGTATTTTTTTAATGGCTGAATGGTATTCCATTGTGTATATATACCACATTTTCTCTATCCATTTGTGTGTTGATGGACACAGGTGGACTCCATACCTTGGCCATTGTGAATAGTGCTGCAATAGACATGGACGTGCCGACGTCTCTTCAAGGTACTGACAGAAGAGGGACTGCTGGTTTGTGTGGCAGTTATGTTTTTTAGTTTAACATTTTTGGCACCAGAGAGTTGGTAATGTTCAGAATAACTTCATAAAACCGAATCTTACGTAGTTCACTGTAAAATGCCTTTTGCTTAATTTACCCCAGAGTGACCCAGGATGCTCCATTAGCCTGAGACAAATGCCTAATTCTACAGTGTTCAGCATGAGAGGGGGTTAATGTCCCTAAGGCCACCGTGGGATGCACTGTGTATCTGTTCTAGCCCTGGGGTCTATAGCAGGTGTGTGTTCCATGTGTTACAAGCAAGGCAAACTTTCCTCTGTAGGAGAAAAGAAAGCTCTTAGTAGTTTAAATCCAGAAGCACCCCTTCCATGAAGGGCTTCTCTTGGCTCTAAAAATGTGTTTCAAATGCAGTTCCAGATTCTTAGTCCAAAGAAGGGAATAAGAGAGATGTGAAGAGCCATGAGAGTGGCTGTCAATCTCTGTATTGGCATTTTCTCTCCTTCGCCTGGCAAGTTAATTTTCTAGGCCTTTATGTTTTGTCTTTCAGTTGTTTTGCATTTTTGTTTGTGTCATTATTCCTAATAAAACACGCTCCCTTATTTCATTTCTGGGTCTGCTGTGCCCACCAAATTGCCCAACAAAATTAGGTGTTAGAGAGATAAGCAGAACTGGAGAGATATTGAACTTGAGAGAGGTTGAACTGGAGTCTAAACCACCACAGCTGTTGATAATGATGTGTAGTCAGGAAACACTCTATTTAAAAGGATAAAGTTTAGGCCCAGTGGCTCACACCTATGATCCCGGCATTCTGGGAGGCTGAGAGGATTGCCTGAGTCCAAGACTTTGAGAACAGCCTGGGCAACATGGTGTTGCAACACTGTAAATTAAAAAATTAGCCAGGAATGGTGGCATGCTCTCATGGTCCTAGCTACTCAGGAGACTGAGGCAGAAGGATAACCTGAGCCCAGGAGCTTGAGTCTGCAGTAGCTATGATCATGGCACTACACTCTAGCATGAGTGACAGAGTAAGACCCTGACTTAAAAAAAATAAAAATAAAAAAGGCAAAGATGGATGTTTTGCTGCATCTGAATAATTATAGTAATGTATGTTATGAAAATTTTTCTTTACCTAGAATAGTCCTGTGTAGTAGACATACAATGCAAACTCCATTTGCTACTTTAAATTTTCTAGCAACCATCTGTCAAACAGGTAAAGAAAATTTTAATAATAGTTTCTATCAGTCAACCTGAGTATCCACAATATTTTTATTTCAACATGTAATCCTTATGGATATCAAGGCATTTTACATGAGTTTTTGCTGCTTGGTTTTTGAAATATTATGTGTATTTTACAGTTACAGTTTGTTTGAGCCAGAGGGCTAACTTTTCATCAGAAATAATGGATTTTTATTTAGAATTCAAAAAAGTAAACTGACATTCCCAAGCTGCTAAAACGTACTCTAAAGGATTTTCAGTAGCTGTACCAACTGCTCAATTTCACTTTAAATTAGAGTAATTCCACTTGGAGGTGATGACAATGTCAGCTCTTTGGTAGACCAGCTACATTTCAAGTGCCCAGGCCTGCGTGTGGCCAGGGGCTTCTGTACTAGACAGGGAGGCCTCCGACATGGAGCCTGAGTTTTCTCATTCTTTGATGGGGTGGGGTGGAGAAAGGTACTCACTGTACTGTTGTGGGTTTTTTTTTTTTTGTTTGTTTGCTTTTTTCCAGGCAGGATTTATTGAGGGGACAGTAAAGTTCCCACAGTGGGAGGGAACCCGAGGGAGTTGCTCTGATTATCATCTTTTTTTTTTTTTTTTTTGAGTTGGAGTTTCACTCTGTCGCCCAGACTGGAGTGCAGTGGCACACTTCTGGCCACCGCAGACTGGACCTGCTGGGCTCCGGCGATCCTTCCACCTCAGCCTTCCAAGTAGCTGGAACTACAGGTGTGCACTACCACACCCGGCTAATTTTTTTATTTGTTGTAGAGATGAGGTCTCGCCAAGTTGTCCGGGTGGGTCTCGAACCCGCGGGCTCAGGCAAAATCCACTCACCTTGGTCTCCCAAAGTGCTGGGATTACAGGCTGAGCCACCAAGCCCGGCCTACAATCTTAATATTGTAGAGCCATTCTCACTTTTGAAAAACATGATGTGGGGCCAGTTTCACACTAAATGGTGGCTCTTTTCCTGGGCTTTTAGGAAAAGGTCGTTCCATGAACACACCTTCTCATGCGGTTACATTCAATCTGATGTGTCCCCTATGGAATTTCATCTATTACATTCCTAAGGAAAAAGAAACATAAAAATTAAAATTTTAAAAATGTAGACTAGTGAAGACCTCAATTAAAAATAATATTGGTCACAACATCAGTGGTGCCCTCTCCTATTGGTAGATCTTTTTTTTTTTTTTTAAGATGTGAGGTACGTTGTAAGGTAAAGTTTAGGCCTCACTTTGGCCCCATGTCACTTGGTTTGAGATTGGGTACCCTTATTGATGAAGTGTGCCCCCTCAATCCCTCCTCTGACAGTTTCCCACTACTACAATCCCTTTTTTTATAGTATTATAATTGTTCGGAGTTCGCTTGTAAGGGAGAACATGTAGTACTCCGTTCTTTGTTTCTGTGATAGATCTCTCTGTATTATATTCTCTAAGTCCATCCAAGTTGCTGCAAAGCTGATAATTTTGTCATTCTTTATGACTGTGTAATATTCCATCATGTATATATACCACCAGTCTACTTTCAGTGGGCAGCATGAGTTGTTCCATGTTTTTGCTATTAGGAATTGTACTGCAATAAACATGCATGCACATTGTACAATGATTTGAATTCCTCTGGGTATATTCCCAGAAAGGGAGTCGCTGGGTCCTACGGGTGGTCAATTTTTAAATCTTCTAGGAATCACCACAATGTTTTCCACAGAGGCTGTACTTATTTACACTCCCACAAACAGTGTAGAAGTGTTCCCTTTTCCTTACATCCTCTCCAGCATCTGTTTTGTTTTGTTTTGTTTTGTTTTGTTTGTTTTTTGATGATGACCATCCTGACTGGAGTTAGGTGGTGTCTCAGTGTGGTTTTAATTTGCGTTTCTTTGATGACAAGTGAGGCTAAGCATTTTTTCATAGATCTATTGACTGCTCTTATGTCTTCTTTTGAGAAGTGTCTATTCATGTCTTTTGCCTGCTTTGTAATGGGGCTGTTTGGCTTTTTTCCTTTTCGGTATGTTTGAGTTCATTGTATATCCTAGATGTTAGGCCTTTGTCAGATACATAGTTGGCAAGTATTTTTTCCCAGTCTGTGGGCTGTCTCCCCTGCCCTATGATGGTTTCTTTTACTTTGTAGAAGCTTTTCAGTTTAATGAAGTCCCGTTTGTCTCTCTTACCATTTATGGCATGGGCACTTGGGATTTTGATCAGGAATTGGTTGCTAGTTCTAATTTCCATAAGGGTGTCTCCTGCATTTTCTAAGGTTTTTATAGTTTGAGGTTTTATGTTTAGGTCTTTGATCTGTTTAGAGTTGATTTTTGTGTATGTTGATAGGTAGGGGTCTTGTTTTAATCTTCTGCATGTGGCCAGCCAGTTTTCCCAGCACCATGTACTGTATAAGTTCTCCTCTCCCCAGGGGTTGTTAGTGGAGGCTTTGTCGAAGATAAGATGGTTGAGAAATAGAGGTTTTGCTTCCATAATATCTATCTTGTTCCATTGGTTCTTGTTCCAATACCAGACTGTTTTGATAATTGTAGTCTTATAATAAAGTTTAAAGTCTGGAAGGGTGGTACCTCCCACTTTGTTTCTTTTGCTGAGGATTGTTTTGGTTGTTCGTGTTTGTTGGGTTCCATTTGAATTTCTGTATTGTTTCCACGTCTGAGAAGAATGATGCTGGTAATTTAATCAATATTGTCTTAAATCTGTAGATTGCCTTGGGTAGCATGGACATTCTTAACAATGTTGATTCTTCCTACCCATGAGCATGGAATATTTTTCCATTTGTCTGAGTCATCTTTTTTTTTTTTTTTTTTTAGAAAGCAGGATTGAGAGGACAGAAAAGCTCCCACAGTGGGAGGAGACCCAAAGAGGTTACTCTGTTTGTGTCATCTTTGATATCTTTGAACAATGTTTTATAGTTTTTGTTGTAAAGGGCTTTCACTTCTCAGGTTTGGAAGATTGTGCTTTTTATTTGGTTCTCTGCCTGTTTGTTGTGGGTGTATAAGAATGCAACTGTCTTTTGCCCACTGATTTTGTACCCTGAAACTTTGCCAAAGTCCTTTGTCAGTGCAAGAAGGTTTTTGACAGATACTTTTGGATTTTTGAGGTATAGAATCATATCATCAACAAAGAGAAATAGCGTGACTTCCTCTTTTCCTATTTGGATATCCCTGATTTTCTTCTCTTGTGTGATTGCTCTAGCTAGGAATTCCAACACTATATTGAAGAAGAGGGGTAAAAGTGGACATCTTTGTCTTGTTCCAGTTTTCAGGAGAAATGCTTCCAATTTTTGTCCACTTAGCAATATGTTGGAAGTGGGTTTTTCATAGATGGCTCATATTATTTTGAGGTATGTTCCCTCTATTCCTAGGCATTCAAGGGTTTTTATCAAGAAGAGATGCTAGATTTTATCGAAAGCTTTTTCTGCAGCTAACAGTATAATCATGTGATTCCTATTTTTACATCTGTTGATGTATACAATTACATTTATGGTCTTGTGGATGTTGAACCAGTCCTGCATCTTAGGGATGAAGGCTGCATGCTCATGGTGGATGATTTTTGAGATGTGTTGTTGGATGCAATTTGCTAGACTCTTGTTGAGTATTTTTGCATCTATGCCCACCAGGGATATTGGCCTGTAGCTCTTTTTCCTTGTGGGATCTTTACCAGGTTTGGGTATCAGTGTGATGTTAGTTTCATAAAATGTTTTGGGGTGAGTTCTGTCTTTCTTAATTTCTTGGAATGCTTTCAATAGGTTTGGTATCAGCTCCTTCTTATATGTTTTGTAGGACTCTGCTGGAAAACCATCTGGTCCAGGACTTGGTGTGTGTGTGTGTGTGTGTGTGTGTGGGTAGTTTTCTTCATGATGGAGATTATTTCCTGGGTTGTTATTTGTCTAGTAATATTCACTCTCTTCTTGTTTCAGCCTTGGGAGGTTGTGTAATGTCAGAAAGTTCTCTATTTCATTTAAGTTTTCAAGGTTTTTTTTTCCATAAAGGTGTACATAGTAATCTTGGATAATTTTTTGTATTTCCTCAGGGTTCATTGTGATTTGATCTTTTGCATTTCTGATTGTGTTTCCTTGGGCTTTTTCTCCTTTTTTTGATCATCTAGCTAGGGATCTGTCAGTCTTGTTTATCCTTTCAAATGTCCAACTTTTTGTTTTGTTGATTTGTTCTTTGATATTTTTATATTCTGTGTCCTGTATTTGGACTTTTACTTTGGTGATCTCGATTCTTCTGCTGAAGTTAAGAGTTTTTGGTGGTCTTGTCTTTCCAGCTCCTTTAGGTTATTTGTTAGGCTATTAACTTGCGATCTTTCCATTTTCTTGATGTGTGCTCGTAAGTAAATGAGTTCTCTTCTCAGTACTGCTTTCATGGTATTCCAAAGATTTTGGTAAGATGTGTCTTTATTTTCACTTATTTCCAGACATCTCTTAATTTCTCCTTTGATTTCTGTGTTGACCCAGGAGTTGTTCAGCTGTTTGGTGTCCATGTCATTGTGGGTTTGGGGGAGCTTTGTTGGTGTTGATATTTATTTTTATTACACTGTTATCTGAGAAGGTGTGTGGGAGTATTATGATTTTATGGAATTTGCTTATACTTGATTTGTGTCCAAGAATATGGTCAATCTTGGAGTACGTTCCATGTGGTGATGAGTAGAATGTATATTTTGTGATTGTTGGATGGAGTGTTCTGTAGCTATCTATTAAGTCCATTCAGTCAAGCGTCAAGTTGAGGTTCCAATCTCCTTGTTGATTTTTTTTGCCTAGGATAGCTGTCTAGGGTCGTTAGTGGAGTATTTAGGTCCCCAGCTATGATAGTCTTAGAGTCATGACATAAGTCTTATTATGCTTATGTATTTATTTAAGACAGGCTCTTTCTCTGTTGCCCAGTCTGGAGTGCAAAGGCATGATCCTAGCTTACTGCAGCCTCTACTTCTTGGGCTTAAACACTCCTCCTATTTCAGCCTCCCAAGTAACTGGGACTACAGGCATGCAGTATGCCTGACCAATTAAAAATTTTTTTTTAGAGACCGGACTTGGCTGGTCTTGACCTCCTGGACTGAAGCAATCCTTCCACTTCAGCCTCCCAAAGTGCTGGCATTGCAGGCATGAGCCACCGCAACCAGTCCCCTATTATGCCTATTTTTAACTACTGCTCATGGTGATTGATTTCTGATGCTTTTTGTGCGGTTGTCAATAACATTTGTATGGTTTTCTCTTCTAACATGATCTAGCAAAGCATTTGTTTTCTGATAGCAGTAATTCTCATTTTTGTATTTCAACTCTTTTACATACACACTTTAATTTATCCAGATAACTCACCTAAAATATGTAAGGACAAAGTAAAATTGTCACTGGTTTCCTGAATTTATTAAAAGAAGGCACTGATACATTTAATTTGATTTTATACATACATATGTAGTACAAGTTAAGTATCCCTTATCCGAAATGCTTAGAACCAGAAGCACTTCTACTTTTCTTGGATTTGGGAATATTTGAGTTTTTCTTAACTGCTGAGTGTCTGTAATCTGAAAATCTGAAATTCTTCAATGAACATTTCCTTTTAGGATTATGTTGGTGCTTAACAATTTTTGAATTTTGGAGCATTTTGGATTTTTGATTTGGGGTTAGAGAGGCCCTCAACCCATATGCCTTTTTAAATATGTTTTTTTTTCTTTATGACAACTCTTTCTTAGTTTTTCTTTTGTAGTAGCTTAATTCCAGATGTTACATCAGATACTGTCCTTTTCATTTCCCGCATCTTCCTAGGGCTAACATGAACCTAACCTTTTAAAATGATCATTGAGCATTTTCCGACCTTTACAGAAATAGAGAGAATAGTAAGAGGCCATTTCACCTCCCCTCCCCACACCCATAGTGAAATGAGTAACAGAAAACTGAAAATGGCAGGTATCAAATTCCTTCTACCCAAAGGCAGGTGAGCAGAAGGAAGTAAGAACAGTGAGTTGAATGGTTCACCCCTTGGACCAGTTGTCTCAATGTGGGTCTGGACTGACTGTCCCGTCTCATGTTCAGGGAGGTCTGAACCTGTCTGTCACCATGTGTACCTCTTAGGACATGGAACCAGGCATTGGGAATTTTTGGAGGAAGGAAGGACTCTAACACGGTGTGAAGCGACCTGAGACAACTTAGAAACTGGGAATGTATGGAGCTCTAGGTGTGTGGTCCCTACCTTAGGATGGAACCAAAAGGAGACTCACTTTTCAACAGGTAAATGGCGACAAGATGCGCCTTGTGTATATGATTACCTATGCCGTCTCTGCTTGACCTTCATATCAACTAAGATCTAGGCTTCCAAGTAGTCTCAGCACACCTCAGCTGGGCTGCTGTGGTGGGAATTCAATGTTAATGGGCCAGCAAGTTGACTGATGTGCAGAATTATAGAAGTGTCACGAGTTGAAGCAACCAGGGTTGACTTTTGGTTGATTCTGCTGGGTGGGACAGGAGGAGGAATATTTCTAAAATAGTGTTCATCATTCTTCTCATTTGTGGACTTCAGTTTAATGAGTGAGCAGTACTGACTTGGACCATGACGTGGTTCTTGTACCATGGAGACTTGTGCGAAGAGTAAGCCCCTCCATTCTTGTGGGAGAACAACTCAACTTCTTTCTTTGTCTCTTTACCTGACTTGTATCAGCTGGAGTCTGTGATATTTTTATTTCCTGGTTGGTTGACAGACTTCCTGTTCCAGTGATGGCAAACTCTCTGACTAATCCATGTGAAGGGATCTCCCTGCTTCCTTCAACAGAATTTGGAATGTGGATGGCAGCCAGTTTGTTGTGACCCCAAAGGCTTACAGGTGAATGTGAAAGAGTCTCTTGCTGAAAAGAGTGAGCAGTTGAGGGAGGAAAATGTAGTGGGGGGAGGTAAGGAAAGACAACTAGACCACTCTGGGTGAGTTCTTGGAAGCAGGAGGTGGAAGCAGGAGGCTGAAGAGCCCAAACTCGTACTCCTTCCACGTCATAGAGATGGAGATGGCTTGGGCAACAAGTGCTGGGTACAAAGTAGACTTCGATATGCTGGATCATGAGGATGGCTCAGGCAACACGTGTTGGGAATAAAATAGACTTTGTGCATGCTGGATAATATGCAGAATACATGAGAGACTGTGGAAAAACATATTGATTACCAGACTTTGTGGGACCTGCTTTTTGTCCTCTTACATTAAACTTGTAAAAATAAAGATTATTCTGTTATCACTTGGTTAGGGGGAGGGATCATTTGCAAAGTGTCTATATTTTTCCCCTCCTGAGGTGCTGCTTATCCTTCTTGTCTGCGGGTGGGTCCCACATACAAGGGCGATACCTGGCAGGAGGAGCAGACTTGGTTTGGAGGTGTGCTCTGGGTCTGAATTGCTAAGAGTCCAAAGTGTCATCTTATTGACTGTAGAATGCCAACTGAATGTAGCTCAGGTGTGTCCCTCTCTTGAGGGTTACTGGTCTTCAGGTCTTCTCCAGACCTGCACGTCTTCCAGTCTCTCTGAGGTCCTTATCTTGCCATGACTTTGTTTATCAGACGCTCCTATCTGCATCTTCCCTCCATGCTCTCTCAGCCTCCTCTGTCTGAGCCCTTTTAAAAAAAACTGTAATAAAATATACCTAACATGAGATTTATCATCTTGACAATTTTCAGGTGTACAGTTCAGTGATATTAAGTCCATTAGTGTTGTGCAACCGTCACCACTAGGAATCTCTGGAACTTTCTCCTCTCGCAAAACTGAAATTCTGTACTCATCAAACCTGATCTCTTCAGATCCCCTACCCCAGTCCCTGCACACACTATTCTACTTCCCATCTCTGTTTTTAACTTTTTAGCTACCACCATACTGTTTTCCACAGAAACGGTTCATTTCCCTTCCCATGAATAATCCATGTTGAAGACCTCTCCCCCAGGACCTCAGAAAACAGATTTTTAGAAAGGTATTTTAGTTAAATGGGGTCATTAGGGCTGGTCTTAATCAAATCTGAATGGTGTGCTTATAAAAAGGAAAAACATGGACACAGAGAGACATACACACGCAGAGAGGGAAAAAGACGTGAAGCTAGAGAGGGAAGACAGAAATGGAGTGTCGTGGCCACAAGCCAATGGATGCCAGGAGCTGCCAGCAGGTAGAAGAGGCAGGAAGAAGCCTACACATTGTTTTCTGGTTTTTTTTTTTTTTCATAGTTCTAATCCTAATGGGTTCAAGATGTTGTCTCAGCACTTTGGCTCTTTCTTTTCACTGACCAGAGGAACAGCCAGAGGATAACCTGAAGTCCTTACAGAAACCCCACTGTTGACACAGCCTTCTTGTTGACACAGAATCATCTATTAAGATCTTAGTGCACAAATAGGTGATCAACGTGTTTAAAGCGATAAACATGTGGAACTGTTCCCACAAAGGTCCTGACCTCCAAGCTTGTATTTCTCGATGTTTCCCTGGCCTCTCATTATGTGCCTTACATGCCATTACACAGCGTGATTTATACAATGGGTAGTGCGAAGCTCTTGGGGCTTGAGAGTAAGACTTTAGTGTGTGAGTGGCCAGTATGAGCTGTCAGACATGAAGGCTGGATGTGTGTCTTTGGGCCGCCATCACCAAGTGCCAGAAACTGGAGGCTTAAGTCAACAGATTCATCCTCTATCAATCCTGGAGTCCAGGAGTCTGAGGTCAAGGTGACTCAGGGCCATACTCCCTCCGGAGGCTCCTTCCTGCCTCTTCTACCTGCTGGTAGCTCCTGGCATCCATTGGCTTGTGGCCATATCATTCCATTTCTGTCTTCCCTTTCTATCTGCACATCTTTTTCCCTCTCTGCATGTATATGTCTCTCTGTGTCCATGTTTTTCCTTTTTATAAGCACACCATTCAGATTTGATTAAGACCAGCCCTAATGACCCCATTTAACTCAAATACCTTTGTAAAAACCTGTTTTCTGAGGGCCTGGGGGAGAGGCCTTCAACATATTTGGTTAGGTGGGGTGGGGTGGGGACAGTTCCACTCATAACAAGAGGCAGGTGGACAGTGTAAGGTTAAAAGTTTCTCTGTAAAGGGGACATTTCAGACTTTGGAGGATGAGGAGGTCTCCGGGAGAGAATGAACCCACAAGAAGTAGGGGTGAAGTCAGTTTCTATGGTAGCAAAAGAAATTGGCAAAGACCTGAGGGTGTAAGCAGGCCCAGGTGGTATTGGGAGCTCCTGAAATGATGAATGAGTGATTTTGATTTTCAAGTTGAGGGGCAGCTCTCTGTATAGTTTGGATGAAAGCAATTCCGTAGTAAAGACATATGTCCCAAGAGCTTTGGCAAGATGGGACCACTGAGAAGCAAAGGAAAGTCATCCATCTTGTTCCAGTCAACTGACACAGATAACATCCCCTCTCCTTGAACTTTAGTCATGTGCCAAAAACAAGGATGGAACCAAATGACTTACAGGTCCTCTTCTCAGTCTGACAGTACTGCAGGATGATGGCAGAACTGATCATCATGATTTGGAGATTAGTTCAAGACAAGGGTGACTGAGCACTCAGGTGTCAGCATTGTCTCTGGCTGCCCATCCATCCTTCAGGGCCCACTGCCATCAGAATGTTCTTCCCTGCCATCGATCTGTCACAGGATGCTTGAAAATGGAGACTGTGAGTCCTTTTCCTCTGCTTTGACTCCAGATTTCTCCCTTTTTTTCTTCACAATGGCTCAAGTGCATCAGAGCCTGATGGTTTGCTGATGTGACTGAAGCACTTCCACAGTGTAAGATCTTGAGGCAGCCACAGCTTGTTTACATGGCAGTAGTTGTGAGAACAGGTGGGGAACAGGACATCCCAAAGGGCAAGTGTAAGGTGGATGCTGGGGATTATCCGTTCTAATGAAGAATGTCACCTGTTCCTCACTGTGAGCATATTTGTCCTTAAAGGAATTTTTTTTCCACTTTATTTTGAGGGGGAGGGACAGGGCGTTGCTTTGTGACTGAGGCTGGAGTAGAGTGGTGCAATCATAGCTCACTGCAGCCTCTAACTTTTGGTCTTAGGCGATCCTTTCACCTCGTCCACCCAAGTAGCTGGGACTACAGGTGCATGACACCATGCCTGGCTATTTTTTTTTACTCTTTTGTAGAAATGGCGACTTGCTGTTACCCAGGCTGGTCTCAAACTCTAGACCTCAAACAATCTTCCCACCTCTGCCGTCTAAGTGGCTGGGACTATGGGCATGAGCTGCCACACTTAGCTAATTTTTTTAAAACGTTGTTTTGTATAAGTGGTGTCTCTCTATGTAGCCCAGGCAGGGCATGAATTTTTTCGTGTTTTTTAAACAGCTTTATTGACGTGTAAGGAATATACCCTTAAATACATGTTTTGAATTGACCCAGGACTGAGCAGTCTCTCAGATCTGAGTATGCCCAGTACATGATATTTGGGGTGTGGCATAGAGAAACCATTTTTTTAAGGTGCTAAGAATTCATATTTTTTGAGTTGGAGTCTCACTCTCTGTTGCTCAGGCCAGAGTGCAGTGGCACGCTCACAGCCACCATAGCCTCAACCTGCTGGGCTTAGGTGATCCTTCTGCCGCAGCCTTCCAAATAGCATGCCACAACGCCTGGCTAGTTTTTGTGATTTATTGTAGAGACGAGGTCTCACCAAGTTGCCCGGGCTGGTCTCAAATGCCCAGCCTCAGGCAGTCCTCTCACCTTGGCCTCCCAAAGTGCCAGGATTACAGGTTGAGCCACCAAGGCTGGCCGAACATTCTTGTCACCCCAAAAGAAGACCCTGTACCCATTAAGTGGTCACTCTCCACCCTCCACAGTCGCCCACGTCCACTAGTCTGCTTTCTGTCTCCATGGATTTGATTTGCTTGTTCTGGACATTTTGTATGGATGGAATCATGCAGTATTCACCCTATTGTAGATGACTTATTTCATGAAGCATGATGTTTTCAAAGTTCATCACATTTTAGCATTTGTCAGGACTTCATTTCTGTTCGTGGCTAAATAATGTTCCGTTGCATGGATGGGCCACATTTTGTTTAACCATTTATCTGTTGATGACTCTCTAGCTTTCTACAGGTGACTTTTTATTGGCAAAAATCCTCACTATGGAGAATGAATCCTTCATTTCCAGACTAGCTTAGGGATTGGTGATGATGGTAACAAGTGTTGCCAGAGAATCCCACCACAACCAGGTATGAGAAGACAGGGGGGATGGTCTGTGAAAACCTGGATTTCATTGTCTGATATTTGTGCATCTGTCTGTATAACTATTATCTGTTTATCCACCTACTCATCTATCCACTGATCTGTTTATATCTGTATACCTGTGTCTCCATCCATCTACCTACCCTTACCTGTCTATACATCTGCCCTTCTGTTAGCTATCTGTCCATCAATCCAGCTATGATATATTTATCTGTCCGTTCATCTCTCTATCTATTCTTATCTATCTATATATGTGTACCTATCTATTCATCCACCAATCTCTGTTTCTCTATTCAACTATTATCTATCTAGCTATCCACCCATCTATCCATCCATTTCTACCAATCACCTATCATCTGTCATCTATCAATTATCTATCAACCTATCTTCCATCTATGTATTCACCTCTCCTATATCCGTCCATCTACTGCCTACCTATCTATCCATTTACCTATCTCTCCCTATGCATGCATCCATCTATTCATATGTATCACCTATCTCTGTCATCTATCCATCCATGTATCCTGTCTATACATTCACCCATCCATTGTCTGTCTGTCCATCCATCCATCCATGTCGATCATCTGTGTATCATCTATCTATCCATTTATCTTTATCTATACATTGTCCATTTGTCTTTGTCTATACATCTGCCCATCCATCATCTATCTATCATTCATCCCTCTATGTATACCTATCTATTCATCCACCTGCCCCTATCCATCTGTCCATCCATCCATCCATCCATCCATCCATCCTTATCTATCGCCTATCATCTGTTTGTCATTTATGTGTTCATCAGGCTATCCCTCTTCTTCTACTTACCTTTCTACCAATCACCTGTCTAATGGTCTTTTGATTTTTTTATTACTCCTTATTCAGACATGTCTATCAAATTACGTGGAACTCAATTTTCATTGTGCCCCAGCCCGTGATGTCCCAAGCAAAGTAACATCCTAAAAACAAGGCACATTGGTTAGCTCCCTACAGATGCTTGCAGCACATTTTTCTGAATATCACTGGTCATAGAGGGGAGTGTTGCCTGCAGAATCCTGGTGTCTGATGGTTTTAAATAGTGAGCCGCACGTGCCCAAAGTGCTGGAATGACAGGCATGAGCAGCCATTGTGCCCAACCTACTTGTAACTTTTTGAGGAAACTCCACAGTGTTCTTTGTTGCGACTGTGCTAGTTTACATTCCTGCCTGCAGTGTATAAGGGTTCCTTTTTCTCTGCATCCTCACTAGTGTTTGTCTTTTTTGGGGTCTTTTTGGTAACTGTCTTCCTTACAGAGACAAGATGATGCCTCCTTTGCATAACTATATATGTAGTTATTTGTATGTCTTTTGAGAATGTCTGTTCAGATCATCTGCCCATTTTTTAACAAGTTTTATTGCTGTTGAGGTGTTTGTGTTCCATGCTTGGCTGCAGTGGTGTATTCCACACAGGACACCTTAGAAAGCATTTCCACTTGATGCTTAGGGCACAGTTAAGGACTGAGCTGGGGGCACATCACAGTCAGCTGTGCATTAGGACTTGCTTCCTGCTCAGCCACTCAGCAGACACCCCCCAAGTGGCCTTTGCCTCCTTTCTGCGGGACCATCCCCTGTGCTTGCATTACAGCGCTCTGTGAGTGGTTATGCAACTTGAGAGGGCGATGACTTCAGTGTGCGAGCAAAGGCCGCATGTGAAATGAATTATGCTCTGCCTGTGTTAAGCAGAAATAGCGATCATGACAAAGCAGGGATTCTTTCCACCCTCGCTCGCCTCTAAAAATAAATGTTTATTTTTCTAGCAGGTTTCTACTGTTTTTTGATGACAACCCATTTGGCATTTACCAGAAAATTCTTGCAGGCAAAACAGATTTCCCCACACACTTGGATTTCAGTGAGAAGTAAACTGCTTGCCCCATTATGGGATGTGTTTATTTTCTTAAAGCATCTGAAATTACAATGAAGGCATATGCCAGGCAGGATACCAGTCTGCGTTCTTAAATGTGCTGAGTTTAGACTCTTTGGGGAAATCACCTTTTCCACAGAAAGGGGAAAAGGTTTTAAATATCCTACTTTAATGACCACCTCCTATTTTAATGACTCTTGGCCATATTTTCTTCTTTTGAAGATCAATGATATTGAAAATTAGCAAAGGAAGGAGTTTGTCATCATATTTTATAAGAAAGCAGGGAGGATCCCCTCACTTAGCTCATTCCCTGTTAGAGACCAGCTCCAACTCAAGGGTTAGGGCCTGAGGCGAGAGAATCAGACACGGCGAAGGAAGAAGACATAAGTCAACTCTCTGGGTCGAGTTTGGGACTCTTTTAAAGTTTATTTAATTTTTACATGTTTATATAAGGCATTGGGCATAGTTTACATCACGAAAGCTTAGATGCTTAGACCTGGGTCATCATGGATATTAGATTGTTTTGAGGGACTTTAATATATTCTATATCATGTACTATATTATACATATTATAGTATGCGTGTCTTTATGGATAGCATACTCTACATATTAAATATGCGTACACACACACACTATCTTTTATCGTTCCGTAAATTAGGGCGTGCTTACTTTTCAGGAAGTCATCAGTTGCACTGCAAACTTCCTGTCCTAATAGAATCTATTTGCTGAATTCCTGATGTGGTCCGTTATTTAATAGGAAGAGTTAAGTGAACAAGCAGACTTTAAAAGATCAGTCCTCACCGGGCTCGGTCCTAACCAAGGCTCAACCTGTAATCCCATGCTTTGGGAGGCTGAGGTGAGTGGATGGCCTGAGCCCACGGGTTTGAGACCCACCTGGGCAACTTGGCAAGACCTCATCTCTACAATAAATCAAAAATTAGCCGGGCGTGGTAGTGCGCGCCTGTAGTTCCAGCTACTTGGAAGGCTGAGGCGGAAGGATCGCTGGAGCCCAGCAAGTCGAGGCTGCGGTGGCTGGGAGCGGCCACTGCACTCCAGTCTGGGTGACGGAGTGAGACTCCAACTCAAAAATAAAAATAAAAAAATTTTAAAAATTAAAGATCAGTCCTAATTTGTGTATTTGTGGGCAAGGCAGCCTTTTAAAACAGGAATCCATAAGTAAGTAGACCAAAGGGCAACACATGACTGTTTATTTTGGTAAAAACAGATGTCTTTGATTTTGCAGGGACAGCCTGACAGGTATATTTACGTGAAGTGTCTTGATACTGTCAGGCAGAAACATGAATTTCTCACACTTTCCTGTTCAAAGCCCATTTTCTTTACAACGATATAATCATCCTTCTTCCCTTAGTGTGGCCCTGCGTGGGGTGACCAGCCTTGCCTAAATTATTCGGTACCGAAGACACTAGAAAATGTTTTGCTACAATGGAAATTGCGGGGAGCTTCAAAGGCAGACAGAGTGGGGAGAGTCTCTCTCTGTTGACGTATTGTGTTTGCTGGGGTTGATAGCAGGGTGTGTCTGTTTTTTTGTCTTCTTCCTCTAACTAGAGACTTCATTAAGGACTTGTTTGTTGTTGACAGAACACAGAGATAGGGAAACATAAGATTGGTATTTGATCTAATAAGTATTAAGTGTATCTGATGTAAGTTTCTGAGGGTTGACATCAACATGGATATTTATAGATATAAACCAAGGCTCAGTGCTTGTACGTCGTCATATTTCATTCTCCTTCCTCTGTGACATTGCTCTGTCCTTTATACTTAGAAAATTTCTAGCACTACACTCCCTTTCCTAGTACTTGGCTACACACACACACACACACACACACACACACACACACACACACACACACACACTTTATATGTATAAAGCATATAAACTATGAGGATGCAATGTGTGTCTATACACTTTACTAAAAGTATATGTACATATATACACACTGAAAGGACAGACTGAGAGCGGGAAGTCATTTTTTTATCTTGTTGCTAAACCCTAACATAATGATGAGGAAGTAGAGGCTATGTTTTGGAGAAATGCATATCTTAGGTAAAGATTAAGTTTGCCAACTTTGTCTTTTCAGAAACCCAGACTTCCTGGTGCCCGGTAACAAAGGTATCTCACAGCTTGCCTAGAGTAAAGAGAGTTTACAAGGCCTAAGATATCAAGCATTAGGCAAAAGTTATGCAACTCGCGAAACTTGTGATTCCAAAAGTTATGCAGATTGCAGGGCTGCCCGTTGGGAATGCATAGGAGATAGGGGGAAATGCACCCTCTATTAGCTCTAGGGAATGTTATTCAGGTATGTTTCAGTAGGATTGGTATCATTTCCTTCTTGTACATTTTGTCGAATTCTGCTGGAAAGCCATCTGGTCCAGGACTTTTTTTTTTTTTTTTTTTTTTGGTAGGTAGGTTTTATATGATGGAGTCAATTTCCTGGATTGTTATTGGTCTATTTAGTGTTTCAGTGTCTTCTTATTTTAACCTTGGGAGATTGTGTGATGTGATGTCAGAAAGTCCTCCATTTCATCTAGGTTCTCAAGTTTGTTTCCATATAGGTGTACATAGTAATCTCTGATAATCTTTTGTGTTTCTTTGGGGTCAGTTGTGATTTGATCTTCTGTATTTCTGATTGTGTTTATTTGGGCATTATCTCTCTTTTTCTTGGTCATTCTGGCTAGTGGTTCATCAGTCTTGTTAATTCTTTCAACAAAGCAGCTTTTTTTGTTGATATTTTCTATGATATTTTTGTCTTCTGTGTCTCATATTTGGGCTCTTATTTTGCTGTTTTGGATTCTCCTGCTAAAGTTGGGATTTTCGTGGTCTTTTATTTCCAGCTCCCTTAGGTGATTTGTTAGGCTCTCCACTTGTGTTCTTTCCATTTTCTTGATGTGTGTTCGTAGAGAAATATATTTCCCTCTGAGAACTGCTTTCATGGCATCCCAGAGGTTTTGGTAAGATGTTTCTTCATTTTCATTTGTTTCCGGGAGTCTATCAATTTCTTCTCTGATTTCAGTGTTGATCCATTTGCTGTTCAGCCCATGCTGTTTAGTGTTCGTGTCTTTGTGGGCTTTGAGGAAGTGTTGTTGGTGTTGATATTTATTTTTATTCCACTGTGGTCTGAGAAGGTGCATGGCAATATTTCAGCCTTATGGAAGTTCTTTATGCTTGATTCATGGCCAATGATGTGATCGATCTTGGAGTACATTCCATGTGGTGAGGAATTGAATGTATATTCTGTGGTTGTTTGGTGGAATAATCTGTAGGTGTCTATTAAGTCCATTTGGTCAAGTGTCACGTTTAGGTTGTGAATCTCCTTGTTGAGTTTTTGCCTCGATGGTCTATCTAGGACTGTCAGTGGATATTCAAGTCCCCTGCTATAATAGTGTTAGAGTCAATATCTTTTTTTTTAGTTTACTTCATAGTCGCTTTATAAATGCTGGTGCTCCTGTGATGGGTGCATATACATTTAGGATGGATATTTCTTGTTGATGGATTAAACATGTTATCATTATGTAGTGTCCTTTTGCATCTTTTTAAATTTTTGATAGCTTAAAGTTGTTTTGTCTGATATTAAGATCACAACTCCTGTCTTTTTTAGTGATCCATTTGCCAGATACTCATTTTTCGTCCTTTAACTTTGAGTCTGAGTTTGTCTGTTATAGTGAGATGAATCTCCTGGATGCAACAAATAATTGGGTCATTGTTTTCAATCCAGTTTGCCATTCTGTGTCTTTTCAGTGGTGAATTTAGTCCATTCTCATTCAGGCTGATTATTGAAATGTGGTTGTCTGTTGCTGTTGTGAGATTCTTAAAAATTTTTTTCCTTGTTTGCTTATTTTCTTTTGACTTTGGAGCTGATGTAAATTGGTGTTTTCAAGTTCCTTGTTGCACTGTATTCTCTGTTGATGCTGTGCTCTGCTGTTCTCTTGGGAAGTGTGAGGTCATTGTTTTTTCTCTTTCTTCGGTGTCTCCTTCCCAGACATCCAATCCCTAAGAGATTATGGAAGCTGCACAATCTCTTAGGGATTGGATGTCTGGGAAGGATTAATTCTCCATCACTGATGAAGTTGAGCTTGGCTGGATAGGAAATTCTTGGTTGAAATTGTTTATCTTTGAAGACTTTGAGAATAGGGCTCCAGGCCCTTCTTGCTTGTAGTGTTTCTGCTGATAGGTCTGTTGCTATTCTGATTGGTTTTCCCCATTTGGTAGTCTGACCTTTCTCTCTTGCTGTGTGTCTACTTTGTGTAGACAAACTACTATGTGTCTAGGGGTTGGTCTTCTCATTTGATATCGTGTGGGGGTTCTCTGTTTATCTCTTGTCTTGGCTGGTCACATCTCCGGTGAAATGGGGAAAGTTTTCTTGGATTATCTCTGTGAATCTTGCTCCAAGTTGTTCTCCATTTCCCTTTCTTCTTCTGGAATACCAATCAGGCATAGATTCAACCTCTTGATATAATCACACATCTCTCGTAGGTTTTTTCTTCCTTTCTGAGTCTTATTTCTATGTTTTTTACAGATCGTGTTAATTCCATGTGCTGGTCTTCAAGTTCAATGATTCTTTCTTCAGCTAGATTAATTCTGCTTTCCATGCTTGTCATCTTGTTATTTTTTTTCTTGGGTGAAATTTTTTATTGCCAAAACCCCTGTTACAAGTTCTTTCACCATTGCATCTTGTCTTTCTTGAGTCTTACTCACTTTTTCCATCCATTTCCTAACCCTGTTGTACTGTGGCCAGTCATTGGTGACTTCCATTGTTTGAACACCAAGGTCTGATTTTTCAGGAGTTTTGTCTTTGGTACACTTAAAATTGTCTGAGGTCTTCCTTTGATTTTCCCTCATTTGTGACAGATATCTTGTTTTTCTCTTTAGTTCTTTTGTTGAGTTTCAGTGGGAGAGGCTTTCCCTTAGGATGTTTGCTCAGTCCTCTATTCTTCCCTGATCCGGGCTCTGGCTTTGTTCTATTTTGAAATAGGATGGTGATGGGAAGCTTTGTTCTTGCTAATAGTTTTTGAAATTCAAATAAAATAGGGGATGAGGTGCTAGGATTCAAACTACTTGTAAATTACAATGTTCACTTATTGTGTTATGTGTTCCCTGAGATTCACTCCCGACCAACACTCTATATGACAATGCAAATCAGAAACCAATGAAATAAACAATTGAACACACTCACACACAGACATACACACACACCCCCAAAATGAACTGGAATAACAACAATGTGAAACAAAGCAAACAACAGCCACAACAAAAAATACCCCAGGAAAACTAAAACACACACACACACACACACACACACACACACAAACACACACACACACAGCTAGCACAAAGTGAATAGAGAAGAAAAATAGAAAGACTGGGGGTGGGGAGTGTGTGGGGGAGGAATTCAAGCTGAACCCTCACACATATATTGACACACACCCTAAAGTATAAAAAATGAAAATAAAAAAGCCCAGAAGAACAAAAGAGCAAAAATAAACCAACAGCAACAACCAAACTGAAAAATGAACACTCAATCATTCACATAAACACATAAACAGAAAGTGAAAAATGAAAGAAGAAAAAGACAGAAAAGGAAAGAAAAAAATTGGAGGGGGATGCAGACCAAACCCTCACATACACATTCATGCACAAAGGAATTATATTTCAAAAATAGATGAAGTTTAACAGTCAAAAAATTTTAAAAAATTTAAGATAAAATTGAAAATTAAAAAAAACCCTACCCTCTCTGGCAGGCTCTGTAATTGTTCCTCTAATCAGGTCTCTCCTGCAGAACCACCTCTTTCACTCTCTCTGTGTCGGAAGCAGGGAAGGAGGAGGGGTAGTGGAGGTGGGTGGGTCTGCTGTCCTCCCCTCCCATTTGAGTATGGTCAGGGAAATCTCCAGTGGGGAGGTATGGGATTGTCTCTTCCCCTGGTATGTACTCATGGTGGATGCCCCAGCCAGGCCTATCCTGCAATAGAGCTCTTCTATTGTGACTGACATCCAGGTTCCAGCTGGGTTTGTCCCTCTCAGTCAGGATTGCTGGGGTGGAGGGGGTTTGGGTCAGCCCCGGCCTCACCAGTGCTCTCTTTGGAGTTCTTCCTTGTCCTTTGCTGGCCACACCCTTTGTCCCACAGTTTTATCAGGGTAGGGAGTAGGGTGCCTGGAACTCATCACTTGTCAGGTCCCTCCGAAGTTTGTACTTTCAGGATATTCCCTCTCGGTCATGATCAGTCCCTGACTAGTTGATCCACCAGTAACAGAGATCAGGTCTGTTGCTCTGTGATGAGCAAGTCAGTGCACTTTCCTGTCCTGCATTCAAGATGGTGGTGGGGTGCCTCTCTTGTTCTCTTTCATGGGACTTTGCCTCTGGACTCCCTCCACAACCCCTGTTGCTAGTGCCCTACCAGGCACTGAAGTGGTGAGGCAAAGCCAAGTGTTGGCAGTTTCTCTCCTGCTACAATGTGAGGGAGAGTCTGGGGAGATGGTTTCCCCTCACCACTTTTTCACAGGAAAACTTCCGCCCGTTTTAAAAAAAAATAAGGACACTTGGATTCTGTGACCTGGGAAGAGCCAGGGATGAAGCAGAGAATGTTGGTTAAATCTTGTCTTACTACTCTAGACATTTCAAGGATTTCTGCACAGGTATGCTCTATTGGCTCTGGGACTGGCAGAAAGGTGGCTGGATTTAAGGGCCCTGACCTCTGGAGAATTATATTAGAATTGCTGCTAAACACAGTTTGGTACCTAGTAAGTCTTGAGCTAGTAAGGAATTCTGAGCATTATTGCTCAGAATGTCAGCCATCTGGTGTGGAGAGTATACATCAATGTTGTCCATATGTAAGTTTGTTGACTTCCTGAGTTACATAGCAGTTGCTGCTAGCGCCCAAAGGCAAGATGGCTACCCTTTTGCTGTATTGTGCGCTTGTTTAGAAAAGTATGCTATTGCATTCCTATCTGGACTGTACTTTTGTCCTAGCAGCCCCAAGGCTATTCCACTCCTCTTCATTGTGTACAGGATAAAATTCTTTTGTAAGCTCGGGGGCGCCAGAACTGGGGCTCTTGCTAGGGAGTCCCAAACTAAAAGAAATCTTTTCGTGTTGGTGAGTACTAGTCCAGAGGCTCATGTGGCATCATATGACTGAGTTCCATAATTGGGAATCTAGATTCCAAAGTAGCCAGTTAAACCCAAAAAGGCACTTAGGTCTTTCTTGTATTGAGGGAGAGGACTTGAGGCCATACGATGGTTCCTTTTGACAGTTATTTGATGGTTCCTGTGGCTCAGTAAAAATTCTAAGTAGGTGACCTGTGTTAAGTTGAATTGAGCCTGTGTAGGGCACCCTCAGGTATCCCTTATTACAGAAGAATTTTTAAAAAGAGATAGTATCTTCATGAGAGGCTTCCAGAGATGGACTGCATAAAAGTACGTCATCCACATATTTAATTAAATGGCTGTTTTGTAAATGTAATTGAGAAAGATCAGCAGCTAGAGCTTGTCCAAATAAATGTGGGCTGTCTCGAAATCCCTAAGGGAGGACTGTCCAGGTTAGTTGTTGGGATCTATTTGTATTGGGATCAGTCCATGTAAATACAAACAAGTGGTAAGATTCTGGGGCTATAGGCATGGTATAAAAGGCATCCGTTCGGTCCAATACAGTAAAATATTGATCCTCCAGTGGCACTGTGCTTAGAAGAGTGTATGGATTTAGAACTATTAGATGTACAGGGAAAACAGCCTCATTTATGATTCGTAAATCTTGGACAAGTCTGTAAGAGTCATCTGGCTTTTTGATTGGAGTATTACATGGGGATAAGAACACCAGCAGATAAAAATTTTGTAATCAGTGATTTGAGACCTAATAAAGCTTTATGACAGATAGCATATTGAGGTTTATCAGGAAAGGAATTGGGATTCTTTAACTGAATGACAATGGGGGCTATATGCTATGCCTCTCCAGGGGTTGATGTGTCCCAGACCAAAGAGGGAACTGCTTGTTGGTTATGCAGTGGAAGGTCTTGGGTAGGGTTCAACATAGAGTTGATTTAGAGTTATATGGGCAACCCAAAGCTAAACAAAAGGTCCCCAAAAAGCATAATGGTGATGGCTAGGGGTAAAGGATAATATGAGTTCCAACTTTGACCATAATGTCTCTTCCCAATAATGGAGCCAGACATGTTGGCATAATTAGGAAGGAGTTGAAATATTTTATCTCCCAGAACACATGGAAGTAATGGTATGGCAAGAAGCCCTCTTACTAATGCCTTCTACCCTCACAACTGAAAGTGGTGAAGGAAGGAGTGGACCGGGAAAGTTAAGTATAGCTGAGCATGTAGCCCCCAAATCGATAATGAATGATATAAACCTGCCAGCTACTGATATTTCCACCCTAGGCTTGGTTGGTTTAATAGTTTGTTCCAAAGACATTGGGGCTGCTGAGCAAGGGGCTAGTCAGTCCAACTAGCAAGCCCAACAGATCCCCTTCCAAGATCATGTGAGGAGCCACAGTAGCAAGTACCTGGTGTCCCTCCATTCATAGCAGGTTTTGGGGCTATGTGCTCCCTCTGACTAGGCGAAGCAGGCAAGGCGGCAATCATGAGCCCAATGCCCATGCTGTGTACATTTGGATATGGCGTCGCTGGTGGTGGGGCTTGACAGTCTCTAGCCATAATGCCTGTTTTGATGGCATCAGAAACAAACCTGGGAAGAGGGCTGTGTACCCCTGCTGTGATTGACTGCTTGGGGTGGAAGATTATCAGTGGTGCTCATTTTGCCAAAGCAGTCAATAAGAGTTGAAGGGCTGCCCGTTTATGTTTATGATCCTGCATTCTTTCCTCCAGGATATTAAAAACCTTAATGGCCATTTCCAATAGCTCTGATTGAGGCACTTTTTCTAATTATTGTAGTTTACACCCAATGTCTGGTGCTAATTGGGAGATAAAGCACATAGCCAGGAGAAAGTGGCCCTCCAAGGAGTTTAAATCCATATTAGTAAACTGTTGAGGCCATAAGATGTGGCCTCAACAGTTTACTAATGACTGAACGGCGAGAAAGAGACATGCCAGCAAGCCAAGTCTAATTATGAGTCCTTTATTAATGCACGGGTCAAGAGCAGGCTAATGCCAGAAAAACTCTTGACAAACTAGTGGTTTGTGTCAAGTTTTTACAGGTAAAATTTGCAGTGTTGGCTACATAGCAACTTAGTGACCATAGCAACCATTGGCTAACACTTGGCAACCCAAATGGGAATTTTTTATTTTTAGGGAGTCTTGATTAAGTTTATGTTGCAGGTATAGCCAGTGCCCGCAAAGTCCCTGAAGTTCTGCCAACAAGATATAGGTGAAGGCAGTTACATAGAGACACGTTAGAAGAATCATCACACAACAGAGTTGCCTTGGTTAGGTCACTAACAAAACATAAGAACAAAATGTGAAAACATAACAATGGGGTTTGGCAAAGCGTAACATTTGATTTCAGTTAACAAAGCATACAATTGCATGGAACTTATGGCTAGGGAGTTTTGTAACAGTCAGTAGGAAACGGTCAGCACAACCTGCTCAAAGGGGACAAAGCTGGGGGTCTGTGGTCATGGGAACATTAGAGTAATCACACGTAGGCATTGAGGGGTGATTCTTAGGTCAGGCAGGCAACTGGGATGGAAGCTTTAAACAAAATGGAGTAAGCTGGTTGATACTATTATTTTGCCAACAATTTGATTATATTAACTGATTTAGCTCATTTCAAAATGACTTAGAAACATTGCTGGATTTTCATATGGTCTTTGAAGAACCTCTTTTATTTTATCATAGTTAACCTGCTTTATGATACCTTTTTTCATCCCTTATAATAGACAAGAAATCATATGATTTCTTGTATTTCTATCTGAGGAGCCCATTTGAAAATCCTAAGCAGGAATAGACACAACTGTCAGAGAGAAGTGGTTTGGTTGGGTGCAGCTTAGTTCATTCACATAATCTCAGGCCATGCCAAAATGCAGACATATTCCCCTGGGGTGGTGGTTGTGGTTAAAATAACATGGAGATCTTTCCAGAGCAAATCATATGACAAGGTAAAATTTGGGAACTCTTTAGTACACTTAGTTGAGTCAGTGGGTAGGAGCCCAATTTAGATACAATACGGGATAAGACTGTTAAAGAGAAAAGCACATGGACTCGCGTTATCTCTTCTGTACCTGCTGCCTCCCATGGGGCAATTGATACGCAAGCAGGGTTTGAAAAGATTTGCTTGACTGAGTGTGGGCTGGGCATGGATGTACTGGGGACTTAGGAGGCATTGGGGGATCTATCATTACAGTTGTAAAAGAAGAATGAGACACATGAAGGGGCTTAGGAATCCAGTTGATGCCAAGCCCTGATAAGTAGAGTTGAATAGATAGAAGAAGTGGTAGGGGGATAGGAATCCGAGTTGTAGAGGAATATGAAGGAGGTGAAGGATTATTTGACGGTGGGGTGGCTAAATCAGCAGGATTGGTATCCTTGGGTGGACTTATGGACAAAGGGGTCTGGCGAGTTAACACAAAAATATGACAAGAAGAGCAAACATCTGGGTGGCGAGTTAACTCATAAAAGACCTGAATATATGGAATTTTGAGGAACCTGTCATTTCTTTTTAAATGAAAATCAAGCTGCAGGAGCATTTTTGGAACTTGGGAGCCACCTTCTGGCCAGGTTTTGTCATCCCCCAGCTTATATTGTGGCCAAGGAGCATTTAAATATTAAACACTTTAGATGAATATCATCGTTTAGTTTTAAAACATTAAGATGTTTCAAAAAACGTGCCAGTGGTATATCTTTCTTCACAACTGATTGAGAGTTTCCTATGGTTCCTGTAAAAGGAAACAGGGATACAATTGGGAAGGGCTCTTGGTTTTGTGAATTTGTTCCTGGACTGTACCCATCCAGATTCCCTGCTGGGTATCCCCAACAAGTTCAAAGGAATCAGTGCAAAGACTGTGAGTCATGAGGGAGAGAGTGTCCCATCCCCGTGCCCACTGGAGTTTGTGGGATGCTATGCTCCACCATGTCTTGGAAGGCCTGGTACTAGGTCTTCTGGCAATGGAGTCCCAGACCCTTGCTAGGAATCTCTCAAGATGGAAAACCGGGAAAGGCCAAGAGATCCAGAAACTCATCCAAACAGCAAAGCCAGGGGGTCCAAGAACGTACATCCAAATATGTGGGTGTGTGGATGGTAAATGAGGGATGACCCACCAGAGGTACAGAAAGGCACACTGTGCAGCTGTTGGAGTTTTAAGGTCCTTCATGAAGTCACTTTGCCAAACAGAAAAGAAAAGAACAAAGAAACCAAGCACTTGGTCTCCCACTCATACTGGCACTGGTGGTCTGAACTTTTCTTTGGGGACCTTCTTGCCTCCCTAGGGAGTAGCCCTAAGCAGAGACCATCAGTTGTCATCTGAGATCCAGCCCGGTACACAGGAAAACAGAAATCTTGGCTAGAAGGAAGTAAAGAGTTAACCTTAGTCCCTCACCCTATCAGCCTGCAGCGGTCTGATGTCTTTCCCTGTGACCTTCCAGCACACGGTAGGTCCTCAGCCAGAGCTTTCAGTTGCCACCAGGATCCAACACAGTCCACAGAGGGTATCCAGTTACGAATTAAGGAAGAAAGTGAGATCTCAGCAACCTCAGTGAGACCTCCAGAAAAACCTTAGGTTAGGGTATGTCCAGAGGGGGCATAGCACCTCTGGAGCTTGCATGCTGGAGGTGCGTGCTGGTAACCAGAGATTCCAGTAACACAAAGATTTGCAACACAAAGAGATGAAGAAAGAAAAGATTTATTTAAGAGAGAGATCAGTTCTCACAGACAGGAAAAAGGCTGGCACTCTAAGATGAGTGTAGTCCCATAGCCCCCAAGCCCCCAAGACCCTGACTTAAATAAATCCTCTCCCCTGGAGGAGTTGGAATCAGGTAGATATGACTGCTGTGATTTCCTTGCTGGTCACTTGTGGATGATTTACTGACCCTGGGAGAAGGGAGGGGTCTGGTTTTCACTTCCCAGGAACCAGGTGGGTGATTTGTAGACCCTGAGGAAGAGAGGGGGTCTGGTTTCAGGCACTGGGTAGGATAGTCTTTTCTTCAGGGGTCTGATTTACAATAGTAACGGGCAGATACTGGTCATGTTTGAGGGATCTGAGTTTCTGAAAAGACAAAGTCAGCAAAGTTCATCTTTACCTAAAGAACACATTCGTCCAGGGCACAGTTTCTACTTCCTCATCATTGTGTTAGTGTCTAGGAACAAGACAAAATGACTTCCTGCTCTTGGTCTGTCCTTTCAGTGATCAGTTCCCATCCTCATTGTGCCCACAGAGAGTACCCAGTATTTCATTGTCTGGCAGGTGAAATTCTAGGCTTAGTAAAATGTACACAGGGAGTAACTAGCATTAAAGTTTTACCTTTTCTGAAGCAGGAAGGGGAGCTAACCAGGCACAGCAAGGTGACTTAACTTTATTTTTATCAGTAAATTTTCAGCAAGCCTGATATAACAAACACTGGTGTTATCTAGCATTAATATTTCAACACTTGGTAAAGTTGGAAGGAAGATTGTACTAGAGCAAGTTTGGTTTGGAAAAGCAGGTTAAAGTTACAATGCTGTTTCTCTGTGAGTTAACAGGATTAGTTAATTAACATGTGATGATCCCCTTACTTTTGTCTGGGAAGAGGGTTGATTGTCCCAGTTTAGATATAATTTGATGGAGATTTATCACTGGAAAAACATAACATAAGCTTGAATATCTTTTTGTTCCATCTACCTCCCTGAGAGGAGATGAGTTAAGCCATGTGGAAACCTGAAGAGGCTTTCCAAGTACATGTGGGGTGGGCGAAGGAATGGCGAGGAGGCAGTGCATGTGGTTTGACTTGTTGCAGGTAGTAGGGCTGCCATCAGGATGCTATCAGTCCATGGGGGAAAGGGACAAGAAAGCTGGAGGCTGAGTCAGGCACCGCAGCCTTTGGCACTGGCCCCTCCTCTGCAGGTAAATATGGAGCGTGAGAAGGAAGAAGAGTGGGAAGGGAAACTGAAGGAGAGTGGAGTGACAAAAGCAGACTACAAGAGACAGAAGTTAAACCAGCTGGGTCAGTGTCTGAGTTGTTAGAGAGAAACAGAATGAAGATAAAGTAATCAAAGAAAGACTGTGGAAGAGTCACAGGAAGAACAAGGGGTCTAGGCAGTGCCATTTTGCAAACCTCAGGCTTATTAGCAATAGAGGTCAAGCTGAAGGAGAGCACCAGAGCAAGAGACTCATCTTGGTTCCATCTCCTGGTTGCCTAGCCAGTACTGATATGCTTAGGGCAAATGCTCCTCTTTGGTGAGAGGGTCCTATGGCCTTTTAGAATTATGTCAATGGGGAAAGGCCTTAGCCACCCCATCATGAGTTTTCCATGAGGGGTAATCCTAGAGGGGAGAAACAGTGGTCTTTAGAATGGTCTCTGAGAGGTGTGAAAGAGAAAAACAACCAGAAAAATACCATGCCTTCAGCCGGTATCCTGGACAGGGGTCTAAGTGTATGAAAATTGAGTGAAAGGGCATCTCCTCTGCTCCCTGCCTCACCGGAGACAGGGCTTCTGGTCAGTTGCAAGGCCCCTTTACTGTGCATCCAGAGACTTGGCACCAAGATTCTGCAGAGGGTCCTAGACCCCTACAAAGTTACTGAATGGGAGACAGTGCTCTCTCAGGTCATGTTCAAAGACCTTCTCACAAGAAAAGGTAGCACATGGAGAGAGGGATTGGTCTAGAGCACAGTTCTGAGGAGGCTGGCAAAAGATACACAGACAGTAGCTAGGGTGCTTTTACACAGACAAGACAGTAGCCTCCTCTTGCTTGCTTTCTGACTTGTTATCAGGGGATAAGGTAGCACATGGACTCTCCAGTGACGATGTAGTTTCATACCAGACAAGGCTGAGGTGGGATGAGGAGAGGTCCGTTCCATGTAGCATGTTGTGAGCATAATTATTAAGAGTGAGTAGCAGAAAACAGATAGTCAAATACCTCTCTCTCCACAGAGAGACAAGGGTTGGGAAAAGAGATGAGTGACTGAGAGAATGGCAAATTTCAGTGAGACAGGAGAATGAGAGACAGAGAGAGAGAGAGAGAGAGAATGCAGCAAATCTTGGTGGGACCTCCCAAAAATGCTACATCACATTCCCAGCAGGGCCTCCAGAATGCTAGGTCAGGCCTGCTTGGGTTCTGGGTGTGTCTGGTGTGCCACCTGGTGCCATGAGAAAGATGCAAATAATTATGTAGAATTTAGATTAGAAAATAGAGTTTATTTAGAACATAAATTAGAAAAGGAGGAGATTCACCTCCCCAAAGCAGGGAAGGGGACCAAAGCCAGAAAACATGGACTGGTCATAGCTCAAAGAGTTCAGGACCACACCACAGCTTAAAAGGCAATGGACACTGGCTGCTCAAGGTTGAGTCCTTTTAACCCTTCTCTTTGATGGGGGAAGGTCATTAAGGTGATTGGGTGGTGGTTTGCTCCATGTCATCACGAAGGGGTAGGTAAATGCAGGTCTTGACATCAGGTGACGAACAGCAGGCAGATGCATAGGTTAGTCACATGATTGCTGCCATGGTGGGGGGGTAGATGGGAGGAGACAAGGGGAGGAGTTTTCCCTGCAAGAGACCTGTCAGACATTTCCAATCCACAAGCTTCTTAGGAAAAAAATGGTCTTATCATTTCTATGACTTCGGCCAGCTAAGGGTGATCTTTGATCCCTACCTTCTATGAAAGTTTCTTAGAGATTATTATGTTAAACCATGAATTGAAAAGTTAGGTTGTCCTTGTGTTTGATGGATATTTGCTGAAGGAGTGGGGTAAGCTGCCAGCTTAGCCTGCAGTGAAATGTCTGAATGCTTCCTAAAACCTGCCTATTGGAAATTTATCTATCTATGTTGAACCTGTATTAGATTCAAAGTGCATCAGTCTCAGCACAGGTGGCTATGCTGGGGCAAAATATGAACTAAGTTTATTCTAAGTTTCTCAGGTGCCTCTTTTCACCCTTACTTGCAAATGGTCCTTGTTTCTTCTATAAGTATAATGTTCATTCTCTCCCTAGACATACTAGTCCCATTTCTAATTTAGTCAGGTATTATCTTCCATCTGGCTTGATTTACAGGTTATCTAAATGGGCTCTCACAAGAAGAAAAAATGCACTACATAAGATTTTTCTTGACATAGACACATCAGATCTGAGTGGACGACTTGACAAACAGCAAGCTGGCTGAGTCCAGATCTGATTTACCCTCCTCCCACAGTAGGCCTGGGGCATCTGACCACACTGAAAGCAACCCTTTGAGAGCAGAGGGGAGGGACTGAAAATAAGAACTGAAAGAAGGTGGACTTACAGGAACCACCTCAGAGTGAGTTTTGTTTTTGTTTGTTTGCTTGTTGTTATAGGTTTTTCTTTTCCTGCATTTGATTACATTTTCACATTTGCTTTGTTTCTGTTATTGCTTTCTTTAGACTTTCTGTTTGTGTATGGGTATTTTTGAGGGACAGCACCTCAATGGGGAATATCTGTCAGTTTGTGTGTTTGTATGATTGTATGTTTTAGTTTTTTTAATCTTTTCTATATTTGTGTCTCTTTTCATTTGTTAGTTGGTATGTCTGTCTGTGTTCCCTCTTATTCTCTTTCTCCACCTTCATCTCATTCCCCTCCTTCCTTTTTCCATTCTTTTCCTTTTTCTTACCTTATTTTGCTTTCAGGGATCAAACCTATATCCCCACTGCATGGACATATTGTAAGGCAGTGGGAAGTGGGTTCCAGGAGACTCACACACGTGTCAATGATACTGGAATCTCCAGATACTTTCCAAATCCTAGCTCCCCCCTCAATTAAATCTCAAAACTGCAAAAAGTACAGTCCCCCCACCCACAGTCCAGCTTCAGAATTGAACAAAGTCAGAGGATCCACATAAGGAAGCCTAGGAGATTGAGCAAACAGAAGTAAAAGCTACCCTCCATCCCTGAGCAGCAGAATTAAAGAAGAGGTTAAAAAAAAAAAGGATGGAGGAAAATATACACAAATGAAAAAAAACCAAAAGAAGAATATGATTCCCACACAGATCCCTCAGAGGTCAGCAACTGAGAATACAGACCTTGAAATGCGAATAATGACAAGCCCCCAGAATGACTGTTATCATGATATCAAGATATCAAGACATTAATAGAGAGAATAAATAGAATCAAGGAGAGACAAACGGAAATAATGAAGGAATTGATAACTGACATAACAGCAATGAAGAATGCAGTAAATGAAATAAATAAACTGATAAGTATGGAAAACAAAGTTAGCCAAGCAGAAGGAAGAATCTCAGAACTAACCTAAACTGTCAAAAACATAGAAAAGAAGTTTAAAAAGACAGCGTGATTAGTATTTATTTCAAGAGGCTGAACCTAAGATTAATTGGACTTCCTGAGGCAGAAAGAAAGACAGAGCCCACACTGAAACATCTCATCAGTGATGTGACCATTCAAACACAGAGATTCAGAGAACCCCTGCAAGACAGCAAATGTAATAGTAATTCACTGGCTCATCCTGTAATCCCGTGCCGTTGGGAGGCTGAGGTGAGTGGATTGCCTGAGTTTGCGGGTTTGAGACCCGCCTGGGCAGCGAGACCTCATCTCTACAATTAGTCAAAAAATCAGCCGGGCATGGTAGCGCATGCCTGTAATTCCGGCTACTTGGAACGCTGAGGCAGAAGGATCGCTGGAACCCAGCAGGGCGAGGCTGCGGTGGCCGGGAGTGGCCACTGCACTCCAGTCTGGGTGACAGAGTGAGACTCCAACTCAAAAATTAAAAAAAAAAAAATAGTAATTCGCCTACACAAAGTAGGTATGAAAGAAAAAATCCTAAAGGCAGTAAGGGAAAAAGTTCAAACAACCTACCAGGAAACTGATTAGAATAACAGCAGACTTATCTATAGAAACGCTTCAGTCTAGGAGAGCTTGGAGTCCAATCTTAAAAGTTCTCAAAGGTAAACAATTTCAACCAAATTACCTACCCAGCAAAGTTAAGCGTCATCAATGACAGACAATTAAAATCTTTCCCAGACATTCAATTCCTAAGAGCTTACGCTGTCTCCAGACCAGTTCTACAAGAAACATTTAAGAAAGCACTAAACACAGAAGAAATGAAAAAAAGAACAACAATGCCCTTCACAAGAACGCAGTAAAAAGATGAAAATACACATGCATCAACTCAAAAATCAAAAAAAAAAGACAACAAACAAACAACAACAGCAACAAACTCTATAAGAACCTTATGACAGGGATAAATTTTCACATTTCAATAATTAACCTGAATGAACTAAATGTACCACTGAAAAGACATAGGATGGCAAAATGGATAAAATATCATGAGGCAACAACATTTTGTCTCCAAGAGACTCAGCTCACCAGAAAGGACACTCACAGACTCAAAGTAAAAGGACAGAATATAAAATTTCAAGCAAACAGGACACAAAAGAAAGCAGAAGTCATGGTCTTAATATCAGACAAAATACCATTTAAGGTACCAAAAATTTTAAAAGATACAGAAGGTCACTATATAATGATAAAAGGTTCAATCCATCAACAAGAAATATTCATCCTAAACATATATGTACCCAACATAGGAGCACCAACTTTCACAAAGAGGCTTCTAGGTAAACTTAAAAAAGATATTGACTCTAACACTATCATAGCTGGGGACTTAAACACCCCACTCACAACCCTAGAAAGATTATCAAGACAAAAAATCAACAAGGAGATCCGTAACCTCAGTGTGATGCTTGACCAAATGGACTTAGTTGATACCTACAGAACACTCCATCCAACAACCATGAAATATACATCCCACTCATCACCACATGGATTGTACTCTAAGATTGACCACATCCTCAGCCATAAATCCAGCATAAACAAATTTCACAAGATTTAAATCCTGTCATGCACTGTATCAGATCACATTGGAATAAAAATAAATATCAACATCAACAAAGTTTCCCCAAAACCCACAAAGACATGAACACTACACAGCATGCTGACAAAATCTCCTGGGTCAACGTGGAAATCAAAGCAGAGGTGAAAGATACTTGGAAACAAATGAAAATTACTAAAACCTCTAGGAGACCATTAAAGCAATACTAAGAGGGGAAATCATATCTCTACGAACCCTAATGAAGAAAATGGAAAGACCACAAGTTAACAGCCTAGCAAATCACCGAAGACAGCTGGAAAAGCAAGACCACCAAAACACTAACTTCAGCAGAAGAATCCAGATCAGTAAAATAAATGCCCAAATTCATGACACAGAAGACAAAAAAAGATAATACAAAAAAAATTAATGAAACATAAAGCTGGTTCTTTGAAAGGATAAGCAAAATTGGTGATCTCCTAGTTAGACTGACCAAAAACAGAAAGAAAGCTCAAATAAACGCAATAAGAAAGGCAAAAAATCAAGTCACAACTGACCCTGAAGAAAAACAAAAGATTATCCAACTACTCTGGTACACTGATATGGAAACAAACTTGAACACCTAAAGGAAATGGAGGATTTTCTGACATCCCACAACCTCCCCAAGTTGAAAGAAGAGGAAATTGAGACCCTAAATAGGCAAATAACATTCCAGGAAATTGACTATGTTATAAGAAAACTACCCAAAAAAAAAAAAAAAAGCCCTGCACCAGATGACTTTCTAGCAGAATTCTACAAAACATGCAAGGAAGAACTGATATTAATCCTATTAAAGGTATTCCAGGCAAATGAGAAAAATAGAACTCTCCCCAAATCATTTTATGAAGCTAACATCACATTTATACCCAAACCAGATAAAGATCCAAGAAAGACAGAGAACCACAGGTCAATATCCTTGATCAACATAGGTGCTAAAATTCCCAACAAGATCCTAGTAAATTGAATTCAACAACACATCTCAAAAATCATCCACCGTGACCAAGTAGGCTTCTTCCCCGAGATGCAGGGCTGGTTCAACATTTGTAAGATTATATACATAATTAAATACACCAACAGATGTAAAAACAAAAATCACGTGATTATATCATTAGACACAGAAAAAGCTTTTGATAAAATCCGGCATCCCTTCTTGAAAAAACCCTTGAACATCTAGACATAGATGGAACATACTTCAAAATAGTAAGAGTCATCTATGAGAAACCCATAGTCAGCATATTGTTAAACAGACAGAAATTGGAACCATTTCCCCTGAAAACTGGAATAAGACAAGGATGCCAACTCTCATCCCTCCTTTTCAACACAGTTTTGGAGGTCCTACCCAGAGGAATCAGACAAGAAAAGGAGATCAGGGGTATCCAAATAGGAAAAGAGGAAGTCAAGTTTTACCTCTTTGCAAATGACGTGATGCTCTATCTAAAATACCCAAGAGAATCTGGCAAAATAAAACTCCTTGCACTGTAAAGAACTTTGGCAAAGTCTCCGGGTATAAAATCTGTGTGCAAAAGACAGTCACATTTCTATACACCAACAATAAACAAACAGAAACACAAATAAAAACACAATCTCATTCACAATAGCCAGAAAAAAAATCAAATACCCTTGGCATCTTTCTAACCAGAGACGTGAAAAACCTTTACATAGAAAACTACAAAACACTGCTCAAAGAAAGTAAAGATGACACAAACAACTGGAAAAATATTCCATGCTCATGGATTGGAAGAATCAACATTGTTAAGATGTCCATCCTACCCAAGGCAATCTACAGATATAATGCAATACCTATTAAATTATCAGTAGCATTCTTCTCAGTTCTGGGAATGACAATAGAGGAATTCATATGGAAACATAAATGACCCTGAGTGCCAAAACAATCCTCAGGGGGAAAAAAGCAGGAGGTATCACATTCCCAGACTTTAAACTTTATCATAAAGCTATAATAATCAAAACAGCCTGGTATTGGTACAACAACAAGCATATAGACCAGTGGAAGAGGTTAGAGATTCCAGAAGCAAAACCTCACTTTCTCAGTCAACTCCTCTTCGACAAAGCTGCCATCACCAACCACTGGGGAGAGAAGAACGTATTCAGTAAAGGATGCTGGGAAAACTGGCTGACCACATGCAGAAGGTTGAAACAAGACCCTGACCTATCCCCATACACAAAAATCAACTCTAAATTGATCAAAGACCTAAACATAAAACTTCAAACTATGAGAACCTTAGAATATGGGGGAGACATCCTTATGGAAATTGGAACTGGCAAACAACTCCTGATCAAAACCCCAAGTTCCTATGCCATAAGAGATAAGATGGACAAGTGGAACCTTATCAAACTGAAAAGCTTCTGCAAAGTCAAAGAAACCAGCAAGAGAGCAGGGAGACAATCCACAGACTGGGGGAAAATTTTTGCCAAAAGTCTGTCTGACAAAGGCCTAACACCTAGGATCTACAAGGAAATCAAAGGCGCTGTAAGGAAAAAACAAAAACAAGCTTCATTACAAAGTGGGTAAAGTAATGAATAGACACTTTTCAAAAGAAGACATACAAACAGTCAACAGATACATGAAAGAATGCTCAGCCTCGATAGTCATCAAAGAAATGCAAATTAAAACTACTCTGAGATACCACCTAACTCCAGTCAGGATGGCCATCATCAATAACTCAAAAAACAACAAATGCTGAAGAAGGTACGCTGGAAAGGGAACACGTCTACACTATTGGTGGTAAACTAGTGCAGCCTCCGTGGAAAATAATGTTGCAATTCCTAAAAGATCTAAAAATTGATCTTCCATATGACCCTGCAATCCCCTACTGGGAATATACCCAAAAGAACTCAAATCACTCTACAAAAAAGATAACTGCACACATATGTTTATTGCAGCATTGTTCACAACAGCAAGAACATGGAACCAACTGTGCTGCCCATCAAAAGAGGACTGGATTTTTAAAACGTGGTACATATACAAGATGGATTATTATGCGGCAATAAAGAAGAAAAAAAAATCATGAACTTCACAGCAACCTGGATAGAATTAGAGTCCATCCAGCACATAGAGTCTATAATACTGAGTGATCTTAGTCTATGATACTGAGTGATCTTTCACAGAAGCAAAGAACTAAGTATCACATGTTCTCACTTATAAGCAAACCTTGAACAACTATCATAATACTATAAGAAAAGGACTGGCACTAGTGGGAAACTGCAGGGGCTCAAGGGGGTGGGGAGGTGGGATTGGCAGTAGTGGGAATCTGCCTGGGGAAAGGGGGGCACACCTCATGAGGTGTACCTGCATAATGAACATTTTTATGCCTAACCCTGAATTGTACCCCACACCTCTATTTACAAAAATTAAAAGAAAAAAAAAAAAAAAAAAAAAGATGTTTCATTTCCTTTTTGGTAACTGGCATAAGAAATAGTTTACCTTTTTTTAAATTATAAAATATAGTTTATTTAAAAACTAAATTGGAAAGACAAAGAAAGAGGAGACTCGCTTCCCCAATGCAGGGGAAGGGACAAAAACTTAAGAAAACCTGGTCTGCTGGTTTGAGACCAGGCTGGGCAACATGGTGGGTCCTCATCTCTACAATAAGTCAGTTAACTGGGCATGGTAGCATGCGCCTGTCGTTCTGGTTACTTGGAAGGCTGAGATTGGAAGTGTCACCGGATCAGTGTTTTGACTAGCAGGTCGACACTGGGGTGGCTGTGAGCATGCCTTCCAGCTTGGGCAACAAAGTGAGACTCCAACTTAAAAAACAAAAAACAAAAAAACTCTGACTATAGCTCAAAAAGCACATGGCCACACCATATTTTAGCAAGGCAATGGCAGTCAGAAAGTTTACATCTTATCAAGATAATTCCTATGGTTCCTTTATTAGGTTTTTGATTATTCAGGGAAACTTTAAAGAAAATTAAAGTTTTACATCCATGTTACTTTTGGTGTTGCTTTTAAAGTTTTTCACCTTGGTTAAATGAATAACTATTATGCTTATGGTGATCTGTAGTTCTATTTTTATGAATTGTTTGAGGCTTTTACATCATTAGTAAATGTTCTGTTAACTAATCCCTGTGCTGTTAGGTTTCAGAGTTTTGACTCCTGAGATTGAAAAAGGCAGCAACTCTTGCTAAATCCCACCAGTCAGGGCCTAATCTTCTAGACCACAGGAATGTAACAATCAAAATATATTATCCTTATGAGGCACAGAGGCAAAAATTAAAATTATTCACTCTCACTAGGCCCAGGGACTACTGCAGAAGAGAAACACATGTGAGACAATAAGGGCTAATTTTTAACAAATTAAACATTAATATCAACAGCACACTAATGTAAGTCCACTGTATGGACCCCTTTGTCAGAATAACAGGGTTTCCTTGAAGTATTAGTCTGTTCACTAGGCTAAGGTAGAAGGGATAGCCTGAGCCCAGCCGGTCGAGGCTGTGGTAGCCATGAGCATGCCACTGCACTCCAGCCTGGGCAACAGAGTGAGACTGCAACTCAAAAAATAAAATAAAATAAAATATTTTTAAGCTATCATCTTGGCTAAATGAATGACTATTTTGCAATGTCTTGTGATCCTGTGCTGTGATATGCTTCTAGAAATTTTTATACTTGATAAACTTTCCAATATCAAAATTTAAGATTCTAAATTCAATCTTTCTGACCTTCTTGTTAATTATTAGGTTTCCTAAAGTCCAAGAGAGCTGTATTCTACTTGCTTACTGTTGGAATCGTACAGGAAAGATTGTTAAATATAAAAGGATGCATAACTTTCTTTAAACTATATCATTATATGTTTCAAAATTGGACACTATTCCTATAATTCTGACATGTTATACTTTGAGGACTAGTGTCAGCACCAGAGCCAAGTAAGAAGTAGAAGGAAATAAAGTTTATTATTCACCTTTCACAGATTGGAAAGGGGCCCACACTCAGAGTCAGTGTGGCCTCAAAGGTTTGGGCCTGGAGGGGTCTGGGCCAAAAGAAATGTCTGGAGCTGTGGACCTTTGATGTTGAATTTAGCCACAGGAGTCTTAGACCTTGACATCACTAGACATTAGCATCTCATACCCTCAGGTGGTGGGCTAGATGGAAGGAGACAAGGGGAGGGGTTTTTCCTACAAGAGACCTGTCATGCATTTTCAATTCACAATCTCCTTAGCAAGAAGGGTGGTCTATTATTACTGCTATGACTTTGGCCAATTAAGGGGTGATCTTTGACCTTCCAGCTTCTACAAGGAAACCGAAAGTTTCTTAGAGATTATTATGTCACCCATGTATTCCATCCGATGGAGATTTGCTGAGGGAGTGGGGTCAACTGCCAGTCTGGCCTGCAGTAAAATGTCTGAATGTTTCCTAAAACCTGTGTATTGGAAATTTATCTATCTGTGTTTGATCTGTGCTAGATTCAGTGTGTCAGTCAAAGCAAAAATGACTATGGAGAGGCAAAAATGTGAACTAAGTTTATTCTAAGTTTCTCAGGGTCCATCATTTCTTTTAGTATATGTAATCAATGGTAACAATAATTTTGTTGTTACATGCCACAGAATAACCAAATTTCTTATCAATTGTGTCTTTGGCAATGACTATCTTAAAATTTTTGTCATTCACAATTATTGTTTTATTCTCTTTCAAAAATCAGCTTATAAGCAACTGTAGGATCTTACAGGTATCTTTAACTAATTCTTGTGCTGCAAGAATTTGCACCCAACCTCATTTGTGACTACATCCAGACTTCAAACGAATCCATGGCACTAGCTGCAAGTTAAGAAAACACTTGAGGTATAGCCTGTCTCTAGAAAACCAAGTTTATGAGGATAGGCCAGGCCAGTCCTCATAAATTCTAGAATAACTCACAATTTATGCTCATCACTATGTTGTCATTATGTCTCTTGTAAATGCTACACTAGTTACAGGAAAAGGAAATATCAAGGGCCTGGATAATAATAGCTTGTTATATAGACCTGATCTGGGATGTTTCTTTTCAGAATGAACCCTAGGCCTGCTCCCTCTCTCCTTGAACAATTGGCTATAAAATCAGCCAGACAATGTCCTTCTCCAAAATCCAGTATCACTGACATGAAACACAAAATGAACACTACTAAGAATATGCCTTCTAACTCTCTGGGACCTCAGCAGATAAGTAGAATAGAAAACCCTAGGAAAGAGCCTTCCTAGTGATGTGGGACTGTCTTTTGTTTATTGACCAAAACATGCATTCTAATAAATAATCTTTAGCCAGGAGGGGAAAATGAGGACTAAATCTGACCTTTGTCTTTATCCAAATTTCTAAGAGCCTTGGGGAGTCACATCTGGTAAAAACACACCAGACAGAGTTTTAGGCTTTTATTACCCTACTGTTTTTCAACCGGATTCTGGCATAATGTTGGCTGTGACACCAAGGCTATCTTAGCAAGTAGCAGTTTATTAGTGCTGGCATGACTCAGCAGGTTAATGCTCCAAAGCTGAACAACTTGTAGGAAGAGGAGAGGGGTTTTATACCTTAGTTCAGGTAAGGGAGGGGGTCAGGTTGTGTGACTATACATTTTCTTTCGGAATTTGCAAAGTTGTATTTAGTAAAACCAGATTTTCAAAGAACAAATGGTCTCCAGGATATGCATAACCAGCAGGAGTTGTACACTGATAACTTCACAAAGAGAGGATTTGGGTTAGTGCTGTAAATTGGCTATTGTCTTGCATTTCCAGGAAAGCACCTTGTGGTTATTTAGTTTTCTCAAGCAAAACCTGTCTAGCAGGTTTTTGGAGCCTGCAGATTGATCTTTACTTTTAACCATTTTTAACCCCTCTCTGCCACATTCCCCCCCTTGATGCTCAACCCTTCATGGGTTAAGAGCATCATCTTTAATTTAGTGCATTAACATTATGTGGGCCACAGTTTTTGTGTTTGAAAACTGTTCCCACAAACTTAGAGATGGAGTTCTGAATTACTGGGGCTATGCAGGGGGGATAAGATAGGATTCCAGTGCTCCTGCACCTTCCCGAGTGACATTCCTTAGAGCTAAAGGAGGGAGCACCTCCCCCAATTGCCCATGCATTCCCAGTGGGTAGCTTCAGGGGATCCTTGACTTCCCTGTAGATAGGGCCCAATTTATTGGAAGATCAAATCCCACCTGCTCCCCTCTGATTGGTTATAGCTTTTGTAATTACAAGTTTTATGACTTTTATAAATCTTGCCCAGTGCATGATGTCTTAGGCCTTGTAAATTTCCTTTACTCAAGGCAAGATTGATTGTCACTACGAGATACCTCTGATACCTGGTACCAGGAAGTCTGTTTCTGAAAAGACAAAGTTGACAAAGTTAATTTTACCTAAATATGCATTTCTCCAAAAACATAGCTCCTACTTTTTCATTATTGTATTAAGGTTTAGGGAAAACATAAAAAAGGGACTTTCAGCTCTCGGTCTGTCCTTTCAGTACTTAAATTCTTCCAGACCCGAGAACATGTTTTTAAACCAATTGCCAATTTTCATGCCATGCCATTTTGTACTGGGACATGGGCAAGCATAAGAAAGAACAGAAATGCTAGTGAGGCCTTTTTCCAGCATGTTCAATTCATCAGTCCTATAGCAAATAAAGTCAGTTCTATAGCAAATAAACTGACAAACAGTATAGCACTTGGCAAATACAAAGACTGACAAAGTGAAACAATGGCTTATCAGTAAGCTCTGCTGAATCCTTAAGCTTCTGCCATGTGTAGATCAGCCAGTCCCCAATGTGTGGCTGAAGCAAGGCCCATGTATCCTCAGGCTACAGCCGTATGTAGACTAGCCAGCCCCGGAGGGCTTGAGGAATCCATTTCCAGTTCTCCCTCGGCCTTGGTGACTTTCTGGAGGGTCAGCTTAAGGGGAGCTGGATCTGGGGTGCACTCCCAGTCCTGGGAGGCAGGCTTAATTCTGCCATAATGGATCCAGGGAACTATTTTGACTACAGTTGGGGTAGACAAAAGGACAGTAAACGGGCCCCTCCAGAGGGGATTTAGAGGCTGTGTACTGCTTTTTTTTTTTTTTTTTTTTTACCCATAACATATTATCTGGCTTAAAAGAATGGGAATAGCCCCCAAAGAGCTCCCCCTCCTGTATGAGATTTCTCCTGTCCATGAAGTATTTGACCGCAGGGTCCCTGAGGGGCTGGTCTGTTAAATCTGGATGGCTAGAGAACACTTCGTTTATGATTTTAATGCAACTGTGGTCTGGCTGTCCTGGCCCTATGGATGGTAAGGTGGCCAGATTTGTGGTCTTTCACAGAGCATTTCCTGATATCTGACCATCTGAGCACTGGTTAGCCAATATTGCCTCTTGCATTTTATTAAATTTCTCACCGCATGAGGCAACGTGACTGTTAGGTGATGTACCATAGTTAGTTGGTCAGCTTCTGTTAACAAGAGTGCTATGGCTGCCAGGGCTTGTAAAGAAGGAAACCAGCCCTGGGTCACAGAATCTAGCTGTTTGGATAAATGTGCCACAGGTCTATGCCATAACCCTAGCATTTGAGTTAAGACCCCTACTGCAGTGTCAACACATTCATGCACATATAGAAAGAATGGCTTTGTCACATCTGGGAGTCCCAGACCAGGTGCATTGGTGAGGGCCTGTTTAATTTGCTCAAAAGCCTGTTGCTGAGGCTTTTTCTGTAGCAGAGGCTCCCATTCACCGCTCCCCCCACCTTTGTGGCTTCATAGAGGGGTTTTGCCTTCATGGAGAAGTTAGGTATTCAAATTCTGTAGACTAATATAGGAAGAGGACCATCCTTAGGTTCCCTTTCTCTTTTCTTGCAGGTGTTGGTTGGGTCCTTCCTCTTCAATTTTTAGCAGCACTTACTCCCCTGAGATGTCTGGGTTTTCTGTGACCCAGAAAGTTCCTAGGGAAGCAAACTTATAAACTGTGATTAAAATTTGTCCCAAATGGACAACATATTCCCTTATGAGCACCTATGTCTGTGGCCCCATTTCCTTCAGAGGTGTAGGAAAAAGACCTGCTGTTAAACAATTTCAAAGTTTTTTTTTTTTTTTTTGAGTTGGAGTCTCACTCTGTTGCCCACACTGGAGTGCAGTGGCCGCTCCCGGCCACAGCAACCTCGACCTGCTGGGCTCTGGCGATCCTTCCACCTCAGCCTTCCAAATAGCCGGAATGACAGACATGTGCTACCACACCCGGCTGATTTTTTGATTTATTGTAGAGATGAAGTCTCACTGCCCAGGCGGGTCTCGAACCCGCGGACTCAGGCAATGCACTCACCTCAGCCTCCCAAAGGCGCGGGATTACAGGCTGAGCCACCGAGCCTGGCAATTTCAAAGTTTTAATGAATCCCATTTCAGGGACTGACTTGGATCCTGAGTGATGCAATACCAAATACCTATATTCAGTTTACTTGTATCTCCAAAGGATTCCTAGTGTTTATTACGCTAAACCACAAATTGAAAGATTGTACTGTCCTAGTCATACATCTGATGGAATTTTCTTTGGGTTTGCCGAGGGGTGGGGTAGGCTGCCACTTGGTCTGCCAGTAGAATCTAATTTAAAAATGTTTGAACGCCTTCTAAAACCTAACTCATGGGAAACTTACCTACGCCTAGCCTGTGCTAGCTACCCTGCCTCAACTATTTATTCCTTAGATATTTTTTGATCCCATAATCATATGGGGTGCTGAAGGGTGAAGGTCCATTTTCTGCAGCTTCTTCAGAGCTGACAGTGGGTGTAGTCCTGCTGTCTGACTTGAGGTGTTTCTCCCTGTCTGACTTGAGGTGTCCAGATCTTCTTCAGCAGTGGCATCATTTGCAGGTACTGACTGGAATCCTTGCATGACAGTTATGTGGGCGTGAAATTGCTGGATTCTGGCTTAATAACAGGAATAAAAGAGGGAAACCCCTCTTTCAAGGAGTAGAACAATTAAGTGAAGCCAGGTATCCATTTTCAGAATTTTAGGTGTGACTGATCGCATTTTGTGCAAAAGCTACAAGGCCTGAAGTTATCAGCATAAATTAAATGATAAACTCTAGTTTCTGTGGATTTATTATGAGTACCAGCTTTCGGAGTTTTTAGTGCATTTCTGGACTATACTGGTAGTCTGACGGGTTGTTTTAGACTATAATTTGAACCAGGTACTCACGTGAATTTTATATAAAATTTGAAGAGAAATCTAAAAATGTTTGGAGACTTGCATCCAGAAAAGACTTTTATTATGTCTAGATTGTTTATAGAATTTCTTTTATATGTACACATTTTCTTTTTTGAGTTGGAGTCTCACTCTGTCGCCCAGACTGGAGTACAGTGGCCGCGACCTGCTGGACTCCGGGGATCCTTCCGCCTCAGACTTCCGAGTAGCCAGAATTACAGGTACACGCTACTATTCCCGGCTAATTTTTTGATTTATTGGTCTCACCAAGTTGCCCAGGCGGGTCTTGAACCCATGGGCTCAGGCAATCCACTCACCTCAGCCTCCCAAAGGCGCGGAATTACAGGCTGAGCCACGGAGCCCGGCATATATGTACATATTTTCATAAACTTTCCACATACCATTTTTGCATGCTTATACCATTTTTGACACGTTTGAACCTTCTATTTTTGTTCTATACCCTTTTTTTTTTTAACTTTCAGATAACATTTTACTTTATTATAGGACAGAAATTTACCATATAAGATCTCTTCTTAGATAAAATTTTTTTCTCTTATAGTCCTTTTATTCTGACCAAAAAACCACATTGTATATTAACAATTTTTTATATCTTTCCTTTGCTTTTTGTTTTTCTTCTTCTTACCCTTTTATAGATAAACTTTTACAGTCATAATCTGAATTAAACTTTTAGTAACTTTTTATTAGCGGTTAGGTGAAACATTTAACTTTTGGAACACCTTTAACTCCCACTAGAGAGCAGGTGTCAGGAGAAAGAGGTTCAGTATGAGCACAAGGGCTAAAAACTTAACCTCAGTATTAATCAAGAAATTAATTTAGACCCCAGCCACATTCATACAAACGCAAGGATTCTCTGGGGTGATGGCAAACAGTGCGGTGCTGGGTCGTGGCCCCCCATGGGCCCCTTCAGTCAAAGGCCACCATCACCAAGCACAGTGATTTCCTCCCCACTTCAGTAGAGGCTGCCCTGGCTCTTTTAGTGGCCTTTTAGTCCACATGTTGGACAAGGTTCTGGGGGCTTAGGCCACTGAGAGCAATCGGGCTTCAAGTGTCCAGATTGACCACATTCACAGCAACTGATACCATTCCCTTTAGCAGGTTTATTCTTACCAGGTATCTGGGCGGCTGGAGCTTTGCCATTAGTGACAACTGCCAATCGGTTTGTCTACTTTTTATCTCTCTGGTGCTCATTCTGGAGTCCTTCTCTCTCTTTCTCTCTCTCTCTCTCTCTCTCTCTGGAGCTTTGCCATTAGTGACAACTGCCAATCTGTTTGTCTACTTTTTGTCTCTCTGGTGCTCATTCTGGAGTCCTTCTCTCTCTCTCTCTCTCTCTCTCTCTCTCTCTCTCTCTCTCTCTCTCTCGATGTCTCAGTTTCTAAGAACTTCAGAAGCTTTCTGCAACTGGGAGTTTGATATTCATTGTCCTGAGTTAAGCCTCTGGAGTTGGGTATATAATATTCCATAGGATGTAATCTTGTTTGCAAAATAGTGAAATGAATTTTTAAAATGGCTCTGCATCCAGAACTTTTGACTACTTTTCTTTATGTCTACAAAGTAAATTTAATCGCCAGACAGTATTAAAACAAAGTCTTGTTTCTTTCCAAACCTCATTATCGGCTCACTTGTAGTGAGTTCAAATTTGACATTAATAATGCACTAATTTTTAAAAATTTTAATCTGCATAATTTTAATTTGTTTCAATTATTTAAAATCTGTCCCATTGGGGGTGTCTGAAGGTACAGATTTTTACACATTTTCTTGTTCACGTTTCTTGAAAACCCAAAATTTATTTTTGAACACTTGAAATTTATTCCTCAAAGGAGAATTCTAATTCAAATAAATAACTAAATAAAGTCATAAACAGCAATGCCAGGGACCCTGATGGCTTCTTCCAGGCTGAGTGACCTCAGCCCTCCTTGAAGCTTTTTTTCTGCTCCAGGATTTTCCAATGATGTCTACAAAATGGCCTAGTACAAAACCCTTTCAGAGTGAACAGAACACATAGATGTAAAATGATCTGTTCCTACTTATTTCTAATTATGAACAGGCAAAATTGTCAAAACCCCTTATGAATTACTAAATAGTAGTCTTAGTTGTAAGGTGTGGACAATTAAGTGGTGAGAGTGATCAGGTCTCACTCTATGTGTCAGAGAATGTGCCTAGTATCTTACCTGTCCTTTAGGAGAAGTACCGAGCTTAGCAAGGTGACTTAATCAGGTGGGAATGGCCAGTTCCCATGCCTCACTATGTCCTGCAAGGTAGTCAGCATTTAAAAGCTTTAACAGTCTTGTAAGAGGGGTGCTAGTCAGGCATAGCCAAAAAAGCAAGCAGTAGTGTTATCTAGCACTACATTTTTAAGTAAGGACTTAGCATACATTACACACCTCTAAGAGACTTCCCAACAGTTTTACAGGGACAAGCAGTTGATTATGACCTTAGATAGGGCCTTAAACCTTTAGAAACAGACTCCCTTTCAACTGATCTGGCTTCTAGCATTTGAAAACAAGAACAGTCTATTTAGTCCCTTAGTTGTCAGAGAAAGATTCCAAAATTATTTCCTCCAAGGTTACATCAACTTGTGCTGAGTTAACAAAAGGCAAAGTAGCATATACCAGATTTCTATGTTTCTTTACAGGTGGGTTAGAATGAACACCTTCAAGATTCATGAAGGAGAATGCAGGATAAGGAAGGGAGAGGGTGTGGTCCCAGGAAACAATTAAAGATAACTGGTAACATTTTACATACACAGCAGGCAACTTTTACACATCCTAGACCACAAAAGACAGGAATTTTAACAGTGTCACCAGGTTGGGAGAAACACTACACAAATAAAAGGAGAGAGCAACGCTTAGGAAAACATAACATGACATAAAGAAACATGCACTAACCAAGTTTTTAAAATATGACATGTCCCATTAAACAAAGCATAATAACCCAACCAACTTTTTAGCAGATTCAAAATGACAGACACACACAAATAAGAGAACGAGGGGTATGGGAAACATCTGTTTCATCCTCCTCTAGCCATTCTTTTACAGAGATATTTCAGACACCTCTTAGCAATTAGCAGGTTGGTACAAACCCCCAACCCAGACCAACACTGTGCAAAACCCTTCTGCCATCCATCTCATTTACATGCAATCACACAACGCATTCTTCAACCTCTGCCCTGATCCTAGGAGTCTATGGGTTCACCTTCAGACAAGTGTTTCCTATCACTGCCTTTCAGTCCTTACCTTTGGACTGAAGATTACTAGTGGACTCCGGGAGGTGATCAAGCTCCCCTTCTGCCATCTGTTGACAGGTCTCTGCAAAGGCCCTTGTTCCTACACTTTCTGTTGGGTGGTTGTCCTCATGCAAGTTCCTTGCCTCTTGGGTCCCTGTTGTGCTTTCATGGTCTGAGCCTCAGTGTGCTAGGAGGGGTCTCCCTCCTACAGATCAAAAGGTCCATTGTGCACCAGGTGAGATTGCCCCTCCCATTGCCCTGGAGGTCATACCCCGATGACAAAGGAGGTGGAACACACTGTCTCCAAACTCTAACTTTCCTGGCCCATACACCAGGAAATGTTGCAGGAAAACAGAGAGGCTGTTACACCGAGGCTATCTTAGGAAGTAGCAGTTTATTAGTGCCAGCACGACCCAGTGGGCTAATACTCAAAGGCTGAGCAACTCATAGAAAGCAGAGAGGGGTTTTATACCTTAGTTTAGCTACAGGAGGGGGTCAGGCTGTGTGACTATACCTTTTCCTTTGGAATTTGCAAAGTTGTACTTAGCAAAACCAGATTTTTCAAAGAATAAATAGTCTTCAGGATATGCGTAACAAGTAGGAATTGCAAACTGATAACTTCACAAAGAGAGGATTTAGGTTAAGGTTGTGAATTGGATACTATCTTGCATTTCCAGGAAAGCGCCTTGTGCCTATTTAGTTTTCTCAAGCAAAACCTGTCTAGTAGGTTTTTGGAGCGTGCAGATTGATCTTTACTTTTAACTGTCTTTAGCCCCTCTCTGTCACAGTAGAACATCATATAACAGACAAAGAAGAGCTAACTGAAGAAACCAGAGGGTCTTTGGTGACTACCCCAACTGAATGCTCACGATCATTTCTAGATTAGCAGCTCAAGGACTATAATGCTTTGTGCTCTTTTACATAGGGTCTCCCATGAAACTTTGGACTGGATTCCTAACAATTTCATGGATTCCCTCTGGCTTGAGAAGTATCTTTTCTGGCATAGATAAATAAGTGATGATTGTTCTAATATGTAAATTATCATTTTATATATCTTGTAAGAGTAGTGTCTCGGTGTTTATGGCCAAAACTATATATAATGCAACAGAATAGAGAGAAAAGGCTGTTCAACTTAACTGAAAGGACCCACTACCCCAAGATAGAAATCATGAGCCAGACTGACAGTGGAGAATGTTATAGGCTGAAACTAAGTGTTGCCTGGCTATGAAAAGAGTAGTTTTCTTTTTCTTTTTTTTTTGAGTCAGAGTCTTACTCTGTCACCCTGACTGGAGTGCAGTGGCACTCTCAAGGCCACTGCAGCTTCAACCTATTGGGCTTGAGTGAAACTTTCACCTCAGCTTTCCAAGTAACTGGAGTTATAAGCACACACCACGATAGCAAGCTGATTTTTTTATTTACTGTGGAGATGAGGTCTCACCAAGTTGCCCAGCTGGTCTCAAACCCATGGACTCAGGTAGTTCTCTCACCTCAGCCTCCCAAAGTGCTGGGATTATAGTCCACTGTGCCCAGAAAGAGTAGTTTGAAAACTACTTTGCTTTCCTTATTCTACAATGATTAATTATGTAATGATTATATTACATGTTTACTGTTTTATGTGTAAGAAATCTTAAAGAAACAGCAAGTGCAGTATATGAAGGAATTGTAACCTCAAAAATGGAAAATTAGTGGCGGAAAAAACAGCCTACAGTTGTTATCTGAGCACTCGTATGTGTCAGTGGTCACAGGAAAGGAGGATCAACGAAAACATTGAGTAAAGGTTTTGCTACACACAGGTTATGTTAATTAAGTTAGATAAGAATAAATGCTTGACTATAGATACCAGAAGTAAAGTGTGTCTCTTTGAACAAGCTCCAGCAGGGATGTGGGCTCATTCCCTACTATCTCAGTTACAGAATAAACCCATTTTCTCCCAGCCTTATGTCTCTCTTTTTGATTAACTGGGAGAGAAAGCAATTGGTCTAGTTCTACAGGGACAGAGGCAAGAGGGTTGCCTGAGCCCAGGAGTTTGAGAGCAGCCTGGGCAACTTAGTGAGACCTTGGTTCTACAAAAAATAAAAATAAAAAATAACTGGATATGATGGCACATGCCTGTAGTTCTCACTACTTTGGAGGCTGAGGATTACCTGAGTCCAGAAAGGAGGCTGCAGTAAGTCATGATTTTGCCACTGCACTCTAGTGTGGGTAACAGAGTGAGACTCCAACTTAAACAAAGGAAAAGAAAAGAAAGTAGAAAGACTTCAAATTAACAATGTACTGATGTTCTTAAGGGAACTAAAGTGAAACAAAACAAGACAAAAACAAAATTAAATTGAATAGAAGAAAAGAAATAACAGAAATTAGAGTAAAAATACATGAAATTCAGACAAAAATTACAAAAGATCAGTTAATAAAAATGTTGGCGTGTTTGCAATCATAAGAAAAGCAGACAAACCTTTCACCTGAGTATTTAAGAAAAGAGAGATCCAAATAATAAAATAAGACAAAATATGGAGACATAAATAATAATATCACAAAAATACAAAGAATCATTAAAGGCTATTATGAAAAACTATAACCCCAGAATTTGGAAAGAGGATAAATAAATGGACACACACAACATACCAAGATTAAGTCCTGAATAAATAAAAAACCTGAACAAGCCAATATTGAGTAATAACATTAAATCCATAATAAAGGTTTCCTCATTACAGACTAGCCCAAGGCCTAACACCTTCACTACTGAAGTCGACCATTTAAATAATAATCAGTACCAATTCTACTTAGTCTCTTCAAAAAAAATTTAAAAGAAGGGAATATTTCTTTTCTTTTCTTTTTTTTGTTGAGTTGGAGTCTCACTCTGTCGCCTAGACTGGAGTGCAGTGGCCGCTCCCGGCCACTGCAGCCTCAACCTGCTGGGCTCCAGCAATCCTTCCACCTCAGCCTTCCAAGTAGCTGGAATTACAGGCACGCACTACTACGCCCGGCTGATTTTTTGATTTATTGTAGAGATGAGGTCTCGCCGCCCAGGCGGGTCTCGAACCCGTGGGCTCAGGCAATCCACTCACCTCAGCCTCCCAAAGGCGCAGGATTACAGGCTGAGCCACCGAGCCCGGCTAGAAGGGAATATTTCTAAACTCATTATATGAGGCCAGCCCTCCCTTGATACCAAAATTGTACAAGAACCCAACAACAAACTACAGGCTAATATTGTTTGTGAATGTAGATGTAAAAATTCCCAACAAAATACTAACAAAGAAAATCCACAATCCTACCACAGATTCATGTAATCCTAGTGGTAGGGAAACCCCTTGACCCTCATGGACCTTGAGAACAGCATAAGAAACTCCATGAAGACCAGGCAATGACATTGCTTCAGAGAGGGAACTCATTGCTTCAGAGAGGGAAAGTGAGGGTGCCCACACTTTCCAAGTCCTGAGCAACTTCACAGTAACATGAAGTCCATCCTCCACTAGATATCATCTTGCCAATGGCCTGTCAGTTCCTATATGTTCACATTTTTTAGAACCCAATGACACCCCCGCCCCATGTCTATTCCAAAGACTGCACTGGAACAGTGCTTGTAGAATCAAGTCAAGTAACAAAGTCCCCAGCACTCTAGTACACATAGTGTCCAGCACTCCAAGGAACAGACACATGCAGTGCACTAGGCAGGGTTGTGCCTTTGGAACAAATGGAGTCAAAGTATGCACTCTTTAGAGCCCGAGAGAGCCACCTGCCTGTGGTGGCTACCATAGGTTCCTGCTTCTGTGCCCATCATACTATTGTCTGTCTCACCCCTTCTCAACTGGGGATATTTATGCTACAATTTGTACCACATCCTAGCCATCCCTTGCAGCAAGGCTATTGTGTGCAGGCTCTGCTGCTGCCTGCCACAGCTGACGTTGAGGACTAAATTGTGTGCCACTGGCAGTCATCTTCCTCCTTCAGGGCTTTCTCAGCAGGGCTGCTGCGAACTTGCGCGTGCTTTCCCCTGGCTGACACTGAGCCCTCCTCTACTGCACCACAGCCAGGAACTAAAATGCAAGCTCACTGGAGCCTGAGAACCACCTGATTGTAGTTGCAGTCACTGTCTTCAGTTGTCCCCTGCCACCAAAAGCAGGTTGCAGCACATTGGCATTACCCCTGAGAACAGGTCCCCCACCTCACTGCTGTTGATACTACTACCAACTGAGCACTCAACCAAGGGGCCTCAGTATGAGCCTGTGCTGTCCAAACACAATTAGCACCTGAGCACATCAGTGGAGAACTAAGAACTGGTCCACATGACCTGGCAATTCCCACCCACCACCCCAGTGCTCAAGCATACTGTCCAGAAGCCTGGGAATTACCTCACCCAGTCTTCCACCACTGGCAACTGTGTACTCCTCCAACCAGTGGGAAGATGGACTCACCCAGCCTGCCACTAATACTACAGCCATCACCCACCCACATGCATCACCTGGGGGCCTAGCACATTACAGCCACAACAAGACCTATGTATGCCTATTTAGAGCCCAAGAGCATTGCTGCCACTGCTAGTGCCATGCCACACATGCTACCCCAGGGGACAAAAGCCTGTCCAGTCAATGAGCCAATCATTGCCACTGTCAGCACCCAAGGAAGCTGCCTGGAGATCAAATAGTTGGCTTGTTTAAACCCACTTAAACCAGCATCTGAATATACTGTCCAGGGACTCAAGGACAAGAATGTTCTGGCTGCTGCTTACCACCACTCGGGCTGTCACCTGACCCACCTGGGGTACACATACCCAGCAAAACCTCACCACAACTTTCACTAACAATCTCATAGTAAAATCTTTCCCTATGAATGCCAGTTCAAGCAACTGGAAGTAGCAACTGTTAAACCAACATGTCATGACTGCTCCAAAATAGACGGGGCACTCATATGATATTTATCTATTCTGAAGAAATCACCTGAAGGACAGGCTGGTAAAGACATGTGTTTATTGTTACTTATGAGAGGGAACCAATGGCAGCTGGTCTATACAAAGCTCCTTGCATCCCAGTAAACATGGGGAGAGGTTTTATACCCCTAGCAGGGTAAGGGAATGTGACACAAATAGGAATATACCCATTGTAGAAGGAGTGACACAGGGGTAATCGTATGATAGGCACTGGAACAGGAGCCAGAATGTTTACTCTGTTAGCACACATCTTGAGTACACAGGTGTGCACATCTCCAGAACTTCTTGATCAGGTACAAATGGCCTTGTCCAGGGGCCAACTCCCTAGACAAGGAGCAGTCATCAGGGAAGGAAGACTGAGGCTAAGATGTCTTAGTAAATGTATGCATTTACCCTACATCTCACCCCTACATCTAGCCACCCCACCCTTACCCTATCTTCCAGACTGAAAGGAGATACCTATAGAAACCTAGAATAAACTTAGTTAAATGTAGTCTTTTTGCCTCAGCATAGTCATTTTTGCTTAGACTTTACCCCTGATATGCTTTGAATCTGGCACAGGTTAGACAGATATGATCAGTTTCCAATAGGCTGGTGTTAGGAGGCATTCAGATGTTTTAAAATTATATTTTACTAATTTTAGGGGCAGACCAAGTGGCAGCCTACCCCAATCCCTTGGCAAATCGTCATCAGATGCAAGACCAGGACAGCTCAACCTTTCATTTCATTGTTTAGCATAGTAATCTCTAGGAAACTTTCAGATTCCTTGTCAAGGCAAGGAAAAAGATCACCCTTTGGCTAGCTGAGGCTACAGTAATGATAATAAGACCACCTTTTAGTCAAGGAACTTGTGAATTGAAAATGTCTGACTGGTCTCTTGCAGGAAAAACCCCTCCTGGCCCAAATCTCCAAGTTAGCCTAATCAGTCCTTTGTGACCTTCATGATACAGGACCCTCACCACCACACACACACACACACACACACACACACACACACACACACACACACACACCATGACAGCAATCATGTGACTAACCCACACATCTGTCTGTAGTCCATCACCTGACATCAGTACCTGCACTTACCTGCCGCTTCCTGGATAAGAAGCAGACCAACACCTAATCACCTTAATGACCTTCCCCCATCAAAAGGAAAGGTTAAAAGTATCCAACCTTGACCAGCCCGTCACCATTGCTAGGCCATTGCCACTGCCATTACTAGGTCATTTCTACCACCATTGCCAGGCCATTGCAGCCATTGCCTTATTAGTCTTTGATGTGGCCACGTGCTTTTTGAGCTTGACCACTACCATGTCTCCTACGCTTTGGCTCCCTCTCCTACAATGGAAAGGTAAATCTCTCTCTCTCTCTCTTTAACTTACTTTCTAAATAAACAATATTTTCCAATCTAATTTCTGCACAATTCTTTGCATCTTTCATGCAGCATCGGATCACACACCAGATACCCCACACCCCCCACACCCCTCACCCCCAGCGAGCCTGACCTAACATTGTAGAGGCCCCACTGGGAGTGTGACTCTAACACAGATAATCTCTGGGGTGGAGTAAGTGACTACACATTGCATCCAAATCTTGTAAATACAATACAGCTCACAAGCGCCAAAGAGCAAAATGCCTACAACTATAATAAAATGTATTATAATTTTCTTTCACATTCAAGAGAGAAAAACAGTTGGACCAGGGGTCCTAAGCCTTGCAATGATTGGTATCAGTTTCAATATATATAGCACCAACTGCTGGGGATCCAAGATGACAACATCAAAATGGGAAACACAGAAGCTTTTCCCCTTGATAAAGAGAGACACATGCATGATCTGAGTGATAGACTGGGCAGGGAGCCAAGATCTGAACCAACCTGCAAAGCAGGCCAGTGGCAGCCAACCCTAACTGTGAACAAGTGTACAAGTCCAGAAAAACAGCTAGAAATCAGAGCTGAAAGGACACTGGACTTAAAGGAAAAGTCTCAGAGTGTGCCTGATTGGTTCTGTTAGTTTACTGACTTTATTCCTTTTGTTTTGTTCTTTTTTTATTTCTCTGTAAACCCATCTTTGTGTAGAGGAATAGCACACCAGTAACGAGGTTGGTTAGCGTCTATGTTAGCATCATTGTATGCTTTAGTTTTTTTGTATGATTGATGGTTAGTTTGTAGTCATTGTTATTGTTAATCTTTTTATTTGTTTTAGTCTTTGTGTCTCTTTTCATTTGTTAGTGAGTACACTTGTCTGTTTTCCCTCTCACTCCTCTCTCTCTCCACTCCCTTCTTCCCCCCACTGACTGCTCCATTCTCTTCCTTGTGTTAACCTCATTTTGATTTCAGGGAGTAAACCTACAAACCCACTGCATGGACAGATTTGAAGGCAGTGGGAAGTGGGTTTCAGACTATTCATACACTGGTCGGCGGATACCGGGATCTGCAGATGGATTTTTGAATCACAGCTCCCCCCTTAATTAAATCTCAAAACTGCAAAAAGAACCTCCCCCAACCTACAGTACAACTCTAGAACTGAACAAAGCAAGAGGAAATACATTAGGAAGAAGAGGAGATTGAACAAACAGAAGTAAAAGCAACCCCTCCACCCCCGAGCAACAGAATTAAAGAAGATAGGGAAGGGGAGGGAAGGAAAAAGTAGGGGGGGAAACCTGCACAAATGAAAAAGCAAAAGAAGAATACAGGTCTCACACAGACCCCTGGGAGGTCAGACACTGAGAAAACAGATTCTGAAACACAAACAATGAAGAGCCCCCAGAATGACTGGTCACATGCAACAAACCCAGACATCAAGACATTAATAGAGAGAATTTTTTAAATGGAGGAGAGACAAGAGGAAAATAGGAAGGAGCTGATGTCAGAAATAACAGCAGTAAAGAATACTGTGATGGAAATAAATATAAAACTAATAAGCATGGAAACTAGAATTGGCCAAGCAGAAGAAAGAATCACAGAACTCAAAGACCAAAACACAGAACTAATGCAAACTGTCAAAGACATAGAAAAGAAACTTAAAAAGAAAGAGCAAAACCTTCAAGAGATGAATGATTACTTCAAGAGAAAAAAACCTAAGAGTAATTGGCCTTCCTCAGGCAGTGAGAGAAACAGAGACCACACTGGAACAAACGTTTCATGAAATCATTCAAGAATACTTCCCTCATCTCAACAGTGATGCAAAAATTCAAACACAAGAGATTCAGAAAACCCCTGTGTGACAACAAAGGATAAGACCAACTCCCAGACACATAATAATTTGCTTAAAGTCAGTATAAAAGAAAAATTCCTGAAGGCAGCAAGAGAAAAAGGTCAGACTACCAACCGGGGAAGACCAACTAGAATAGCAGAAATTTTATATACAGGCTAGGAGAGCTTGGAGCCCTATTTTCAAAGTCCTAAAAGATAAATGATTTTAACTGAGAATAACCTACCCAGTGAAGCTTAGCTTCATCAGTGAGGGAGAATTGAAATCTTTCCCAGATATCCAATCCCTAAGAACTTACGCTGCCACCAGACCACCTCTACAAGAAACATTTAAGGAACTGTTGAACACAGAAGAAAAAGAACAACTAGGTTCTTCACAGGTGTACAGGAAAAAAGATTAAAAATACAAACGAACCAACCCCAAAACCAAAAGAAAGACAACAAAAAAAAAACAGGAACAAAAACAATGCTGTAAGAACCTTATGAGAGGGATCAACTCTCACATTTCAATAATTAGCCAGAATGTGAATGGACTAAATGCACCACTAAAAAGACATAGAATGGCAAAATGGATAAAATATCACCAGGCAACAATATATAGCCTTCAAGAGACTCACCTCACTAGAAAGGACACTCACAGACTCATAATAAGAGGATGGGAAACAAATTTTCAGGTGAATGGAACACAAAAGAAAGGAGGAGTCATGATCTTAATCTCAGATAAAATACCCTCTAAGCTATCATAAATTTAAAAAGACACAGAATGTCACTACATAATGATAAAAGTTCAATCCATCAACAAGAAATATCCATCCTAAACATATATGCACCCAACATAGGAGCACCAACTTTCAAAAAGCAGCTTCTAGGTAAACTAAAAAAGGATATCGACTCCAACACCATCATAGCTGGGGACTTCAATACCCCACTCACAACAGATCATCAGGACAAAAAATCAGCAACAAGATCCAAAACCTCAATGTGATCCTTGACCAAATGTGGAATAAAAATAAACATCAACATCAACAAGTTTCTCCCAAACCCACAAAAGACATGGACACTAAACAGCATTTTGCTGCACAACTCCTGGGTTAATGATGAAATCAAAACAGAGATTAAAAGATATCTGGAAACAAAAGAAATTGAAAAAACATCTTATCAAAATCTCTGGGACGCCATGAAAGCTATAGTAAGAGGAGAATTTATATCCCTACAAACCCACATGAAGAAAATGGAAGGATCACAAACACAAAACAGCCTAACAAATCACCTAGGGAAGTTGGAAAAGGAAGACCACCAAATCCTAACTTCAGTAGAATAATCCAGATCACCAAAATAAAAGCCCAGATCTGGGACATGAAGGACAAGAAGATAATACCAAAATTCAGTGAAACAAAAAACTGGTTCTTTGAAAGGATAAACGAGATCAATGGTCCCCTAGCTAGACTGAACAAGAAAAATTGAGAAAAATCCCAAATAAACACAATCAGAAACACAAAAGATTATGTCACATCTGACCCTGGAGAAATACAAAAGATCACTAGAGACTACTTGTAACTTGTATAAAAACAAACTTGAAAACCTTAAGGAAATGGAGGACTTTCTGACATCACACAACCTGCCTAGGTTGAAACAAGAAGAAATCGAGACCCTAAATAGATCAATAACAATAAGGAAATTGATTATGTAACAAGAAATCTACCTACAAGAAAAAAAAAGCCCTGGTCCAGATGGCTTTTCAGCCGAATTCTATAAAACATTTAAGAAGGAGCTGATACCAATCCTACTGAAAGTATTCCGGGTGATTGAGAAACATGGAACCCTCCCCAAATCATTCTGTGAAACTAACATCACATTGATACCCAAGACAAGTAAAGATCCTACAAAGAAAGAGAACTACAGGCCAATATCTTTGGTGAACATAGATGTTAAAATTCTCAAAAAGATCCAAGCAAACTGAATTCAACAACACATCTCAAAAATCATCCACCATGACCAAGTAGGCTTCATCCCTGTGATGCCATGCTGGTTCAACATTCATAAACCATAAATGTAGTTAAATACATCAACCAATGTCAAAACAAAAACCACATGATTATATCATTAGATGCAGAAAAAGCTTTTGATGAAATACAGCACGCCTTCCTGATAAAAACCTTCAAGCACCTAGACATACATGGAACATACCTCAAAATAGTGAAAGCCATCTAGGAGAAACCCACAGCTAGCATACTCCTAAACAGACAAAAATTGGAACCATTTCCCCTGAAAACTGGAACAAGACAAGGATGCCCACTCTCAGCCCTCCTGTTCAATATAGTATTGGAAGTCCTGGCTAGAGCAAACAGAAAAGAGAAGGTGATCAGGGGTATCCAAATAGGAAAAGAGGAAGTCAATTATCTCTCTTTGCAGAAGACATGATTGTGTACCTTGAAAATCCAGGAGAATCTGTCAAAAGCCTCTTTGCACTGATAAAGGACTTTGGCAATGTCTCAGGCTGTAAAATAAATGTGCAAAATACAATTGCCTTTCTTTACAACAATAACAAACAAACAGAAACCCAAGTAAAAAGGACAATCCCATTCACAATAGCCACAAAGAAAATGAAATACCTTGGCATTTTCTTAACCAGAGATGTGAGACCTTTACAATAAAAAGTACAAAATACTGCTCAGAGAAATCAAAGATGATGCAAACAAATGGAAAAATATCCCATGGTCATGGAATGGAATTATCAACCTTGTGAAGATGTCCATCTTACCTAAGGCAATCTACAGATTTAATGCAATACCCGTCAAGTTACCAGCAACATTCTTCTCAGATCTAGAAAAAACAATACAGGAATTTATATGAAAACACAAACAACCAAGCATAACCAGAGCAATCGTTAGCAAAAAAACCAACCAAACAAACAAAAAAACAAAGCAGGAGGTATCACACAACCAGATTTTAAACTTTACTATAAAGATACAATAATCAAAGCAGCTTGGTATTGGTATAAGAACAGGCATATAGACCAATGGTATAGAATTGAGATTCCATAAGCAAAATCCCAATTTCTCAACCAACTCATCTTCAAAACCTCCACCACCCACCACTGGGGAGAGGAGAATCTATTCAGTAAATTGTGCTGGGAAAACTGGCTGACCACATGCAGAAGACTCAAACAAGGCCCCTGTCTATGCCCATACACAAAAGTTAACTCTAAATGGATCAGAGACCTAAATGTAAAACCTCAAGCTATAAGAACCTTAGAAATTGCAGGACACCCCCTTATGGACACCCCCTTATGGAGCTGGCATCCATTTCCTGAGCAAAACTCAAAATGCACAGGCTATAAGAGATAAGATAGACAAGTGGAATCTCATTAAACTGACAAGCTTCTGCAAAGCCAAAGAAACCATCAAGATAGCAGGGAGACAGCCCACAGACTGGCAAAAGGATCTGTCAACTCCATGTCTGACAAAGGCCTAACATCTGGGATCTACAAGTTACTCAAACGTGCTGAAAAGAAAAAGCAAACAACCCCATTTCAAAGTGGGCAAAAGATATGAACAGACACTTCACAAAAGAAGACATACAAGCAGCCAACAGACACATGAAGAAATGTTCAACCTCACTAATCATCAAGGAGATGCAAATTAAAACTACACTGAGATACCACCTAACTCCAGTCAGAATGGCCATTATCAATAACTCCAAAAATAACAGATGTTGGAGAGGATGTGGTGAAAAGGGAACACTTCTACCCTGTTGGTGGGTGTATAAACTAGTGCAGCCTCTGTGGAAATCAGTGTGGTGATTCCTAAAAGCTCTAAAATCTGACCTTCCATGTGACCCCACAATCCCCCTACTGGGACTATACTTGGAAAAGCTCAAATCACTCTATAAAAAAGATACCTGCATATGGATATTTATTGCAGCATTGCTCACAATAGCAAAATCATTGAACCAACCATGCTGTCCATCAAGTAGACTTCATTCCTGGGATGCAAGGCTAGTTCAACATTTGTAAAACCATAAATGCAATTAAATACATCAACAGATGTCAAAACAAAAACCACATGATTATATCATTAGATGCAGAAAAAGCTTTTGATAAAACCCAGCACCCCTTCTTGATAAAAACCCTCAAACATCTAGGCATACGGGGAACATACCTCAAAATAGTAAAAGCCATCTATGAGAAACTCACAGCCAGCAAATTCCTAAACAGACAAAAATTGAAACCATTTCCCCTGAAAACTGGAACAAGACAAAGTTGCCCACTCTCACCCCTCCTGTTCAACATAGTATTGGAAGTCCTGGCTTGAGCAATCAGAGAAGAGAAGGCAATCAGGAGTATCCAAATAGGAAAAGAGGAAGTCAAGTTATCTTTCTTTGCAGATGATATGATTGTGTACCTTGAAAACCCAAGAGAATCTGTCAAAAATCTCCTTACACTGATAAAGGCCTTTGGCAAAGTCTCAGGATACAAAATAAATGTACAAAAGACAATTGCATTTCTTTACACCAATAATGAACAAACAGAAACCCAAATAAAAAACACAATTCCTTTCACAATAGCCACACACACAAAAAAGGAAATACCTTGGCATCTTCCTAACCAGAGACATGAAAGACGTTTATACTGAAATCTACAAAACACTGCTCAAAGAAATCAAAGATGACACAAACAAGTAGAAAAATATCCCATGCTCATGGATTGAAAGAATCAACATTGTGAAGATGTCCATCTTGCCTAAGGCAATCTACAAATTCAATGCAATAGCCATGAAATTACCAGGAACATTCTTCTGACACCTAGATAAAACAACACAGGAATTCATATGGAAACACAAACGTCCAAGAATAGCCAGAACAATCCTCAGCAGAAAAAACAAAGCAGGTGGTATCACATCACCACACTTCAAACTATACTATACAGCTACAATCATCAAAACAGCTTGATATTGGTACAGGAACAGGCATATAGATCAATGGAATAGAATTGAGATTCCAGAAGCAAAACCTCAATTTCTCAACCAACTCACTTCAACAAAGCCTCCACCACCTGCCACTGGGAGAGGAGAACCTGTTCAGTAAATGGTGCTGGGAAAACTGGCTGACCACATGCAGAAGATGGAAACAGGACTCCTATCTATCCCCATGCACAAGGTTAACTCCAAATGAATCAGAGACCTAAATGCAAAAACCTCAAACCTTAAGAACCTTAGAAAATTAAGGACATACCCTCATGGAAATTGGAACTGGCATCCAATTCCTGAACAAAACCCGAAACCCACAGGTCATAAGAGAGAAGATAGACAAGTGGGACCTTATTAAACTGACAAGCTTCTGCAAAGCCAAAGACACCATCAAGAGAGCAGGGAGACAGGCTACAGACTGGGAAAAAGTATTTGTCAACACCAGGTCTGACAAAGGCTTAACATCTTGGATCTACAAGGAACTCAAACGTGCTGAAAAGAAAAAAACAAACAACCCCATTATAAAATGGGCAAAAGATATGAACAGACACTTCACAAAGGAAGACATCAAAGCAGCCAACAGACACATGAAGAAATGTTCAACCTCACTAATCATCAGGGAGATGCAAATTAAAAACACACTGTAATACCACCTAACTCCAGTCAGAATGGCAATTATCAACAACTAAAAAAATAACAGCTGCTGGAGAGGGTGTGGTGAAAAGGGAACACTTCTACGCTGTTGGTGGGTGTGTAAACTAGTGCAACCTCTGTGGAAAGCAGTGTGGCGATTCTTAAAACCTCTAAATATCAACCTTCCATATGACCCCGCAATTGCCCTACTGGGAATATATCCTAAGAACTCAAATCACTCTATAGAAAAGATACTTGCACACGTATGTTTATCGCAGCATTGTTCACAATAGCAAGAATCTGGAAGCAACCATGCTGCCCATTAAAAGAGGACTGGATTAAAAAGATGTGCTACATATGCATGATGGAATACTGCGCAACCATAAAAAGGAACAAAATCATGAATTTCGCAGCAACCTGGATGGAACTAGAGTCTATAATACTGAGTGACCTCTCACAGAAACAAAGATTTGAGTATCACATGTTCTCACTCATATAATGGACCTTTAACATCCAATGTAATACTATAAGAAAATGACTGAGAGTAGTGGGAAACAATGGGGGGGAGACAGATGGGATCAATGGCAGCAAATATCTGCCTGGGGACAGGGAAATACCTCTTATCAACAGGGTACCTGAATGAAACATACTTGTATACCTAACCCTTAACTGTACCCCACAACACCACAATAAAAAATATTGATTAATAAAATAAATAAATAAATAAATAAATAAATAAATAAATAAATAAATAACTACAGCAGGATTACTATTCCCAATCTCTTACAGAGGCAGGCACACGATTCTTGGCATTGCAAAAGTTTTTCTTTGGCTTCTTGGATTGTCCTGCATATTCTGCCTATAAATTTTTATGACATCTCTAAATATATAATTAAATCAGTGTATGTGTTACCTGTTTTATCCATACTGCAAAATCTTTTAGTTTTAAATATGTCTACCATATCTTGGCTATGACATGTTTTGTGGTTCTTATATCAGGAGATCAAGTTACCCAAGTTAGAAAAGTCAAAAGTTTATTCTTGATTTTTAATATCAAAATATTTCAAGATTACTGATGAAGAGTTATTTATAAATAACACTGTTGGCAAGCAAGTACTGACCTATTGACAAGTGACATGAAATAGAATGTACTATTGTTAAATACAAAAGGAATTTCATTTGGTTTAGATAAATTGAGACCACAAATAAAACTTTTCCAGGCTATTTAATCAAGTTACTTACCGCCATACATTCCTGAGTGTACCCCATGTGGTGACATAGTTTATTTCAGATTTTCTCTGCATTAAGCTTAAAGCGTGTTTCTTCCCAAGAAACTGGACTTTTCAGTCAAATGTACTTGATCAAATAGGAGAACTGGGTTCATAAAATGGATTCATTGCAAAACTAGGAAAAAAGATGGTATTAATGAGCATGTCAAAGCAAAAAGACTAGCAGGGTGCAGTGGCTCATGCCTGCAATCCCAGCACTTTGAGAGGCCAAGGTGAGAGAATTGCCTGAGTTCATGGTTTCAAGACCAACTTGGGCAACTTGGCGAGAGCTTGTCTCCACAATAAATCAAAAAATTAGCTGGATGTGGTGGCATGTGCCTGTAGTTCCAGCTACTTGGAAGGCTGAGGCAGAAGGATTGCCTGAGCCCAGCAGGTCAAGGCTGAGTGAGACTCTGACTCCAAAAAAAGCCAAAATCCTCCCAAAACAAACAAACAAACAAAATGGACAAATAATAGGTTTATAAAAAGAAATTATTTTCAAGTTTTAAATTAAACATCACCAAAGACAATCCAAAGCCTGAAGACCACATTTTTAAGTTTCATTGAAAATGTTGCATTGTTAAATATTAACATATGCTTAAGAGGATTTTTATTTTGGTATTTTTCTTTTTAAAAGTACCTATGATAAAACGAATGAAAGTATGATAAATGTTTCTTATTAAGTTGAATTAGCTTTCAGGATTCACCCTGTGTATGAAAGACTCATATTAATTATAAATAAATTAATTAATCTATAATGTCCTTTGACTACATAAAACAAAAAAAATCTTTCATATGATCAGTGTTAAGAAAGTTATGCCACATTGAAATTTAAAGTAACTCCTGTATTGTTACTTTTAAACAATTAGATTTTTATTACTTTTTTTAATCAATATTTTTTATTATGATATTGTGGGGTACAGTTAAGGGTTAGGTATACAAATATGCTTCGTTCAGGCACCCTTGAGGTGTCTTCCCGTCCCAGACAGATATTTACTACCATTAATCCCATCTCCCTTCCCCCCCCCCCATGGTTTCCCACTGCTGTCAGTCATTTTCTTATGGTATTACGTTGGATGTTCAAGATCCACTATGTGAGTGAAAACATGTGATACTCAGATCTTTGTTTCTGTAAGAGATCACTCAGTATTATAGACTCTAGTTCCATCCAGGTTGCTGCGAAATTCATGATTTTGTTCTTTTTTATGACTGCATAGCATTCCATCATGTATATGTACCACATTTTTAAAATCCAGTCTTTTGACAGACAGCATGGTTGCTTTCAGATTCTTGCTATTGTGAACAATGCTGCGATAAACATACATGTGCAGATATCTTTTCTATAGAGACATTTGAGTTCTTCAGGGTATATTCCCAGTAGGGGAATTGTGGGGTCATATGGGAGGTCAATATTTAGAGGTATTAGGAATCGCCATACTGTTTTCCACAGAGGTTGCACTAGTTTGCACTCCCACCAACAGTGTAGAAGTGTTCCCTTTTCACAACACACTCTCCAGCAACTGTTATTTTTTGAATTATTGATAATTGCCATTCTGACTGGAGTTAGGTGGTATTACAGTGTGGTTTGATTTGCATCTCCCTGATGATTAGTGAGGTTGGACATTTCTTCATGTGTCTGTTGGCTGCTCAAATGTTTTCCTTTGAGAAGTGTCTGTTCATATTTTTTTCCCATTTTATAATGGGGTTGTTTGTTTTTTTCTTTTCAGCACGTTTGAGTTCCTTGTAGATTCAAGATGTTAAGTCTTTGTCAGACCTGGTGTTGACAAATACTTTTTCCCAGTCTGTAGCCTGTCTCCCTGCTCTCTTGATGGTGTCTTTGGCTTTGCAGAAGCTTGTCAGTTTAATGAGGTCCCACTTGTCTATCTTCTCTCTTATGACCTGTGGGTTTCGGGTTTTGTTCAGGAATTGGATGCCAGTTCCAATTTCCATGAGGGTATGTCCTTCATTTTCTAAGGTTCTTATGGCTTGAGGTTTTACATTTAGGTCTCTGATCCATTTGGAGTTAATTTTTGTATATGAGGATAGATAGGGGCTCTGTTTCAATCTTTTGCATGTGGTCAGACAGTTTTCCCAGCACCATTTACTGAATAAGTACTCCTCTCCCCAGTGGTAGGTGGTAGAGGCTTTGTTGAAGATGAGTTGGTTGAGAAATTGATGCTTTGCTTCTGGAATCTCAATTCTATTCCAGTGATCTATATGCCTGTTCCTATAACAGTACCAAGCTGTTTTGATGATAGTAGCTTTATAGTAAAGTTTGAAGTCTCGTAATGTGATACCACCTGCTTTATTTTTTGCTGAGGATTGTTCTAGCTATTCTTGGTCGTTTATGTTTCCATATGAATTCCTGTGTTGTTTTTTCTAGGTCTGAGAAGAATGTTGCTGGTAATTTGATAGTTATTGCCTTGAATCTGTAGATTGCCTTAGGTAAGATGGACATCTTCACAATGTTGATTCTTCCAACCCATGAGCATGGGATATTTTTCTACTTGTTTGTGTCATCTTTGATTTCTTTGAGCAGTGTTTTGTAGTTTTCATTGTAATGGTCTTTCACATTTCTGGTTAGGAAGATCCCAAGGTATTTCATTTTTTGTGTGGCTATTATGAATGGAATTGTGGTATTTATTTGGGTTTCTGTTTCTTTATTATTGGTGTAAAGAAATGCGATTGTCTTTTGCACATTTATTTTATATCCTGAGACTTTACCAAAGTCCTTTATCAGTGTAAGAAGGTTTTTGACAGATTATCTTGGGTTTTCTGTGTGTGTGTGTGTGTGTGTGTGTGTGTGTGTGTGTGTGTTTTTGTTTTTGTTTTTGTTTTGAGTTGGAGTCTCACTCAGTTGCCCAGACTGGAGTGCAGTGGCTGCTCCCAGCAACTGCAGCCTTGACCTGCAGGGCTCCCCCTATCCTTCCGCTTCAGCCTTTCGAGTAGCTGGAACTACAATGCACATTACCATGCCTGGCTAATTTTTTATTTATTGTAGAGATGAGGTCCTGCCAAGTTGCCCAGGTGGGTCTCAAACCTGTGGGCTCAGGCAATCCACTCACCTCAGCCTCCCAAAGTGCTGGGATTACAGGCTGAGTCATCATCTCTTGGATTTTCAAGGTACACGATCATGTCATCTGCAAAGAGGGATAGCTTGACTTCCTCTTTTCCTATTTGAATACCCCTGATTGTCTTCTCTTCTATGATTGCTCTAGCCAGGACTTCCAATACTATATGGAACAGGAGGGGTGAGAGTGGGCATCCTTGTCTTGTTCCAGTTTTCAGGGGAAATTGTTCCAGTTTTTGTCTGTTTAGAAGTATGCTGGCTGTGGGTTTCTCATAGATGGCTTTTACTATTTTGATGGCTTTTACTATGTTCCCCGTATGTCTAGCTGTTCCAGGGTCTTTATCAAGAAGGGGTGCTGGATTTTATCAAAAGCGTTTTCTGCATCTAATGATATAATCATGTGGTTTTTGTTTTAACATCTGTTGATGTATTTATTTACATTTATGGTTTTACAAATGTTGAACCAGCCTTGCATCCCAGGGATGAAGCCTACTTGGTCATGAAGGATGATTTTTGAGATGTGTTGTTGAATCCAGTTTGCTAGGATCTTGTTGAGAATTTTAGCATCTATGTTTATCAAAGATATTGGCCTGTAGTTCTCTTTCTTTGCTGGGTCTTTACGTGGCTTAGGTATCAATGTGATGTTAGCGTCGTAAAATGATTTGGGCGGAGTTCCATCTTTCTCAATCACCTGGAATGCCTTCAGTAGGATTGGTATAGGCTCCTCCTTAAATATCTTGTAGAATTCTGCTGGAAAGCCATCTGATCCAGGGCTTTTTTTTTGTAGGTAGTTTTCTTATTACATAGTCAATTTCCTTGATTGGTATTGGTGTTTTTAGGATCTCAATTTCTTCTTGTTTCAACCTAGGCAGGTTGTGTGATGACAAAAGTCCTCCATTTCTGAAAGGTTTTCAAGTTTGTTTCCATACAAGTGTACATAGTAGTCTCTGATGATCTTTTGTATTTCTTCAGGATCAGATGTGACTTCATCTTTTGTGTTTCTGGTTATGTTTATTTGGGCTTTTTGTCTCTTTTTCTTGTTCAGTCTAACTAGGGGACATTGATCTTATTTATCTTTTTGTAGAAACAGATTTTTTTTCACTGATTTTTTTGTACTATCTTTTTGTCTTCTATGTCCTGGATTTGGGCTTTTATTTTTGTGATCTGGATTCTTCTGCTGAAATTAGGGTTTTTGTAGTCTTGCTGTTCTTTAGGTATCAATTAAGTCCATTTGATCAAGAGTCACATTGAGGTTTTGGATCTCATTGCTGATTTTTTTGTCCTGATGATCTGTCTAGGATTGTGAGTGGGGTATTAAAGTCCCTAGCTATGATGGTATTGGAGTCTATGTCTTTTTTTAGTTTACCTAGGACATGCTTTATGAAAGTTGGTGCTCCTATGTTGGGTGCATATATGTTTAGGGTGGATATTTCTTGTTGATGGATTGAAACTTTTATCATTATGTAGTGACATTCTGTATCTTTTTTAATTTTTGATAGCTTAAAGGGTATTTTGTCTGAGATTAAGTTTGTGACTCCTCCTTTCTTTTGTGTTTCATTCGCCTGAAAATTTGTTTCCCTTCCTTTTACTTTGAGTCTGTGAGTGTCCTTCCTAGTGAGGTGAGTCTCTTGAAGGCAATAGATTGTTGCCTGGTGATATTTTATCCATTTTGCCATGCTACGTCTTTTCAGTGGTTCATTTAGTCTGTTCACATTCAAACTAATTATTGAAATGTGAGAGTTGATCCCTATCATAATGTTCTTACAGAGAACATTGTTCTCTGTTGTTCTTCCTGTGTGTGTGTTGTCTTTCTTTTGGTTTTAGAGTTGGATCATGTGGGTTTTTAATCTTTTGCCTGTACTCTTATGAATAACATTGTTGTTCTTTTTTTTCTTCTGTGTTCAATACTTTCTTAAGTGTTTCTTGCAGAGGTAGTCTTGTGGTAGTGTAGGTTCTTAGGGATTAAATATCTGGGAAAGATTTTAATTCTCCCTCACTGATGAAGCTTAGCTTGGCTGGGTAGGTTATTCTCGGTTGAAATTGACACTTTGAAGTTAGGGCTCTAAGCTCTCCTAGCCTGTAGCGTTTCTGTAGATAAATCTGGGGCTATTCTAATTGGTCTATCCTGGTAGTTAGTCTGATCTTTTTCTCTTGCCATCTTTAGGATTTTTTCTTTTATAACTACTTTGTTTAGGCAAATTATTATGTGTCTGGGAGTTGGTCTTCTCATTTGTTGCCTTGTAGTGGTTCTCTGAATTTCTTGTGTTTGAATTTTTGCATCATTGATGGGATGAGGGAAGTTTCCTTGAATCATTTCATGAAATGTTTTTTCCAGTGTGGCCTCTGTTTCTCTCTCTGCCTTCGGAAGGCCAATTACTCTTAGGTTTGATCTCTTGAAGTTATCATTCATTAATTGAAGGTTTTCTTCTGTCTTTTTGACCTTCTTTTCTATGCTTTTGACAGTTTGGTTTAGTTCTGTGTTTTGGTCTTGGAGCTCTGAGATTCTTTCTTCTGCTTGACTAATTCTGCTCTCCATGCTTGTTAGTTTGTTATTTATTTCCATCACAGTATTCTTTACTACTGTTATTTCTGACATCAGCTCCTTTCTATTTTCCTCTTGTCTCTCCTCCATTTTTAAAATTCTCTCTATTAATGTCTTGATGTCTGGGTTTGTTGCATGTGACAAGTCATTCTGGGGGCTCTTCATTGTTTGTGTTCTGGAGTCTGTTTTGTTTTTTCAGTGTCTGACCTTCCAGGGGTCTGTGTGAGACCTATATTCTTCTTTTGGTTTTTCTTCATTTGTGTGTTTTTTTCCCTCCCTACTTTTTCCTTCCTTCCATTTCACCATCTTCTTTAATTCTGTTTTCAGGAGTAGAGGGGTTGCTTTTGCTTCTGTTTGTTCAATCTCCTATTCTTCTTTATGTATGCCCTCTTACTTTGTTCAATTCTGGAGTTGCACTGTAGGTTGGGGGTGGTCCTTTTTCTAGTTTTGAGATTTTCTTAAGCGGGGAGCTGTGATTCAAAATCTATCTGCAGATCCTGGTATTTGCCTACAGGTGTATGGATAATCTGAAACCCACTTCCCACTGCCTTGGAATCTGTCCATGCAGTGGGTTATAGGTTTACTCCCTGAAATAAAATGTGGCTAGCAGAGGGAAGGGAATGGAGCAGACAGTTGGGGGAAGAGGGGGGTGGAGAGAGATGAGTAAGGGGGGAAACAGATGAGTGTACCAACCAACAGAGAGAGAGACCTATACTGAAACAGATAAAAACAATAGACCACGGCTACCGACTAACCTACTCCCATACAAAAAAAATCAAAACATACAATGATGCTAACATACAAGCTAACCAACCACTTATTGGTGTACTGTTCCTCTATGCAAAGGTATAGTTTACATGGAGGAAAAAAGAGAAGAAAAGAAATAGAAAAAAAGGGAACAAAACAGTAGGAATAGAATTAAGTCAATAAACTAACAGAACCAATTGAACACACTCTGAGACTTTTTGTTTAAGTCCAATGTCCTTTCAGCTCTGATTTCTAGCTTTCTTTTCAAGCTGGTAAATTAGTTCACAGTTGGGGTCAGTTGTCCCTGGCCTGCTGTGAAGGACAGTTCAGATCACCCTCAGTTCACTACTCAAATCTGGCCTGTCTGTTTTTCAAGCTTGTTTTTCCCATTTCGGTGTTGCTACCTTGAATCGCCAGCAAGTGGTGCTATCTCAGCTGCTTGCCACAGAGGGGTTGGATCCAGACAGGAGCCGGGCAGAGGCCATAGATGGGAGCCTGCCTCAGGGCACATGGGAGGAGACCCATGGCCAGCAGCATGCCACGGTGGCAGCAGAGGTGGCAGCAATCCCAACAGATCTTGCCTGCAGGGGCTACAAGGAATGTAGTCATGGATTGCCTCAGGCACAGGTGGTGTGATGCGGTATGGCTGCCACAGAGGCCACGGTGGCGCCGGTGGCTGCTGTGTCTGCGGCTGCAGTGGTTGTCCAGACTGCTGTGATGCCCCAGCAGTGGCGACGGCCCAGCTCCATGTGAAGAGCAGGCTGCCAACGTTGGGGTCCTCAGCCCCCGGGGAGAGCCAGAGACCCTCTGTGTTCTCCTTTGCAGCAGGTTTCATAGAACAGGCTGCCTTGTCACCATCTTGCCGGAAGTCGATCTTATTACTATTTTTTTAACATAAGGCTTCATGATCAGCTTCTCAGCTAAAGTAATGTGTATCAGAACATAAGGAGAATGCTTCAGACAGCACTGTCTCTATTTTTCAGTTCAACATTTAAATCACAGCAAAATCAAATCAAAATCATAAGGAACTAAAACAACCACTAACAAGTTAAATGATGTTTTATACAAAATTATTTTTATTGAGTCATTTACAGAAAAGAAATTTTTAATGTTGCAAGAAGGAAGTTATCAAATTCCATAACCATTTAAGCATATGAAAAAAGGATATTATGCTTTAAAAAAACAATGTAGATCCTGTTTTTAAGAAGCTCACATCTTAGATGAGAAAGACACACACACAAAATGTGTAAAAGTGGATGTGACTAAAGGTAAGCCCTTAGGTAGGTGGGGGCTAAAGAGGTCAGGAGAGAGAGTTATGGAGAGAGTACTATGGAGAGAGCTATGGAGAAGAGATGCTGTTTTGATGGACCTTGTGGTCTGGGCTTCCTGCACAGTAGTACCAGGTAAGAAGAGACAATTGAGGAGGAGGCACTTTTACTGGCCTGCCAGAGGTAGCTTTTAGCTATCTGGAGTTTATATGGCAAAGAGATCTAAGAGTGATGAGAGGACATGCTTAGTGCCAGCTGTGAGCAGTCACCTATGTCAACAACAGGAATTATTCCTGTCAGAGCTCGGGGTGTCATTTTCATGGACTGAAATAACTTAACTAAAGAGAAGGTGGGACAGTCCCACCATAATGTAGAGAGGGAATTCACATTTGGGGATGAAATCTTACTCTGATATAATCATTTTGTCTTTCAAAATACATTTCTTAAAGAATAGCTCTGTTACAGGTTGAGTGAGTCCATAATTCTTATGGTGAAATCCTAAGCCCTGGTACCTTAGAATGTGGGCTTCTTTGGAAAGAGGGTCAGAGGGTTGTTGTAAATGTGGCTTTATTTAGATGAGTTCATAATGAAGTAGAGAGGGCTAACCCATATGAATGTTGCTTTTATAAAAAGGGAAGATATGGAGACTGAAACACACATGGAGAATGCCATGTGAAGATTGCAGTTACTCTGCCACAAGTCAAAGAACTCCCAGAAGCTAGGCAAGAGACCTGGAAAGATCCTTCCCCTAACACCTGCAGAGGAAACATAGCCCTACCCTACACCTTAATTTCAGACTTCTGGTCTCCAAAATGGTGAGACTTTTATTTTTGCTATTCTACACAACTCAGTTTTTGATAATTTGTTACAACAACTACAGGTAACTAAAAGGGTCTCCTTGTAGTACAGGGTGTTCCCCTTGACTGGGCTATAAGGCTGCCAGTTGCCTTGGAATCTCTCCAACAGCTAAAGTATGTTTACTTCATTCACCTCACCATGATGAAGCTAAGTGACTCCTTAGAGAAATGGACAGACTTTGTGTGTGATTTCACAGCAGCATTTTTCATTGCTTTACACTGATGATCAATCTTGAGAGATCAGGAACAAACCACAGAAATGCTTTAAGAAAGTGAATGGTAGCAGGAGAAAGGACTAAGATCAAGTCATGCAACAAAGCATTTTTATATGTGCTGCTTTACCCACCACAAGGCCAGTGTAGTGCACAGCTGTGTCCCACAAAGTAGTTTAATTATTACTATGGATCCCCCAAAGCAAAGTTTTAATAAACAGTGTTCTCATAAGAATGTGAGAAAAAAATGTGACCACCACTTCATAGATAATGCCTTAAACAAATTTCTGTCACATTTTGGTGGCCAAGATTTGAATTACTGAAAAGCATAATACATACTGAACATTGTACAATTGTCTTAAAGGACATTAACATCTGTCTTTGGAAGTTGAGGGAAATAGCACACTTGTCAGCAATTTATTAGGAACACAAACTAATACAAAAAGCAGGGACCAGGCTTTTCTCATCTTTGGGTCTGTTTACTTTGAATGCCAGTATGTTCTTGAGCCAAGTTTGGTTTCTGGAACCATTTTGACAAGAAAGTTGGGTAACATCACCAATTTTCCACTCACAGCCAGGGTGCCACTGGAGAGTAGAGCAAGCAGGCACTTACCTTCCAGGAAGTGCTTCAAAAAGCCACTAAAAATGAGGTGCTGCAGACACTATGGCTGTAGGAAAACACAGAAGTTAGGGTTTCTCTTAACCCAGTATGTCCTGGAAGAATGAGATTCACTGAAACATGGCATTTTCATGGCATTTAAAGCCCTAACAATGATTTCTCCAGACCCACTACAGGTGGGATTATATTTCTATGTACTTAAGGATTATATTTCTATGTACTTATATTTCTATGTACTATGTACTTAAGAAGTACTTCATGGTAGGTGACACAGTGAAATGAATATTATGGGAAAGAGACCAGAACATCATACTAGTCTGTACTAAATAAGTGTGTGCTGAATTAAAGAATGAATATGCTGGGTGGGGTAACTCAAGCCTGTAATCCTAGCACTTTGGGAGGCTATGGCGAGAGGACTGCCTGAGTCCACGGGTTCAAGACAAGACTGGCAACTTGGTGAGAACTTGTCTCCACAATAAACAAACAAACAAATAAATAAATAACTGGATGTGGTGGTTTACGTCAGGCAAATTGGAAGGCTGAGACAGAACGATTGCCTCATCCTGGCTAGCATAAAATTTCTTTTAGAATTTAAGGTCCCATATGCACTATGGGTTCCTGTTTCCCAACTGACAAAAATTCCTTTTCAAAAACTGGAATATCACAGTGGCTAACAACTACAAAGTAGAAGTTTCCAGTCATTGTTTTCAATATATGGCTCCTAATTAAATAAAAAAGTAAATATCATTAGTACACAACACTGAAATTAAAAAATGACTAACAAGAAGTGTAGATTTCTTTGATTTTTTTCTTTGAAGTGTGACATTGTGGAGGAGGATGTCACTAAGCTTGGCACATACATGCTTTTGTTCAATGCAAATTATATATCTGTGATATGTTCTGTAGAATCCAATGTGTTACATTTTCATAAGGAAACTGGAGGATCTCTAATGTGGAATCATGAGGACAACATTCTCATAATCTAAAAGTGTGGAACATTCAGCTCAAGGGTCCCTGAGTATCTGGTGGAATAAGCTGGGCTTCACTTGGACACTTCAATTAGCAGCAGCACTGACACCTGGAAAGATCAATAGAGAATGCTGATAAGTTAAGGACAATAGAGAATACTGAAAAAGCAAAGGAACTAATTCACCAGCCTTAGACATTTTCAGGAGGCATCCTCCAGAGGAAGCAAAAACAACTATACCTCTTGCCATTTACACAGAAAGGAAAGACACTCCAGACTATGTGTGCTATATTTGTCTTCTTCCTACCTGAAGTATGTGTACTACAACTATAAGTCTCTGCAAGTGCAAGAGCCTGTGATATGCCTCTTCATACACCAATTTATTAAGGAAGAAAATTTTGTATTCTAGAAAAGATAGAAGAGGCAATCCTCAAAGAAAGACATTCTGAGGCACCTAGAGATGTTAGAACTAAGATTAACAGGTAGGCTAAAGAAATAAAACTATGAGAAACTGGGGGGGGCAGGAAATTTCAGTTGTTCTATGGCTTTTGGTACAAATAATTGAAATCTAGATAGGAAAGGTGGGGAAGGGATGAATTTGGCTCATGGTAACCCCATGGTATATATTTTTAGTTGTAGGGCTTTGGAGTCTGACAAAGCTAGAATCAAGTCCAGCTCTTCCACTTACTAGCAATAAGACCACAGGCAGAACTTAATCTCCCAGTGTTGTTTTTTTTAATCTGTGAAACAAATGAGATACAGTGGTAAAACTGTACCTACCTTATAGTGCACTTAAGAGCATTTCACCATCTAATGCATATGAAGCACCTTGCACAGTGTCTGACTCACAGTAAGTGCTCAATAAATGTTACCAACAACAACATGGAAGACCTTATGCACAACAGGATTTGGTAACTGGTAACTTCTCAACATGGGGTAGAAATCTATTTAACTGGAAATGGAGAGTCAGCCTATTGAAAAATACATCTGGAGTGTGTGTAAGCCAAAGTTTCATCACACCTCACTGGGCCTTCTGCTGATTCATACAGAACGTGAAATGAAATTAGGAGAAATCTGAAATGTATTTGCTAATGAATGACACATTTTGTAAAGACAAACAGAGCACAGCTGGCACTTTTAATTCTCAAACTGGAAGGATATGATGGTGGAAGAAAGGAAAGATAGGAGACTATTTTGGCATGGTGAAGTAGGATTTAGAATATTATTTGGTGAGAAAGGGAGGTATACTATAGCTTTCAGAAAAGTCTAGACTTGTCCATCCTTACTACTGCCTAAGGCTGCTTTCACCCTTCATTAGCAAAGATGAGCAGCTGCAATAGAGACCACCAGGATCACAAAGTCAAAAATATTTACTATCTGGTCCTTTACAGAAAAGTTTGCCCCTGTTTTAGGGGAAAGATGAGTAAAAATCAAAATAGTAAAGCGGATAACTAAGACAAGCAGAAATGGTACAAAAACTATGCAACACTAGGAGAACTGACAACAATTCTTCAGATAAAATGAGGGGAAGAGAGATGGGCACTTGAAATTTTAACAAAGTAAACAATAATATCATGAATTTTTGCTGGACTAGATTTCAGAGCTAGATAGTTAGTCAAGGAAATTTCCAGCTCATTTTCTTCAACACAAACATTTAAGCAATAGGGGGGAAAAAGGAAGCTGCAAAAGGAAATATATGTATAAGAAAGATAACCTACATGCCCCTGACACTTACCCCTACATGAAAATCCATGAATGGGCAAGCAGCATAGTGCTAAGTACAGCTGGAAGATAGAAAGGAAACTGAAAGAACAATTGCTAAGGGAGGTACTGCAAACAACTCAGCTGGGCAGAAGATGAAACAGAGCTTTCTTTATATACTTTCTGTCTTTGGCTTGAGCTTCCAATAGTTTGGTTTTGTAAACAGCAGAAGAAACAAGAAGGGCTGTAACTCTTCATTCAATTCTGTCAAGAAAAAAACTAACAGGTGAAGTGAAAGAATGGAAAACCTCAGACAAATGACCTTATTGTCACAGGAAGGGAAAGGCTGCAAATACTTTAAGGTATCAGGAAAAGGTGAGACACACTCTAGAATTTTGTGCTAATATATGGAATTTTCCATTAAGATGGAAATATTCTCCACATGCGCTGTCTGATATGGGAGCCAGTGAAATACAGCTAGTGTAACCACAGAACTTAATTTTTTTAAATTTAATTTAAATGTAAATAGTTCCCTGTAGTTAGTGGCTACAGTATTGGACAGCACATCTCTAGAACAGTGATTCTGAGGCAGGAGACAGGATGGAGACTAGAAGATGAGCTTCAACAGATAAGAAGCCATGGAAAAAGGAGAGAAGTCATAGGCCAGCAACATTAATCAACTTTTCAAGACAAGAAAGAAACCATCATCTGAAATGTTAATCAATCTTCCAGGACAACGTAAGTGACGTCTTTTCCTGGGATAAGATAATAAGGTCATAAAACTTACACCCCAGGTGTGGTACATACACAACAGGGACTTCATTGAACTCTCTGTAGCGTAACCATGCAAAAGAACCAGTTAAGGCTAATACATATGGACTGCACCTCAAACATACTATTAAAATTAGGGATGGTGGGCAGAGAAATGTACAGTAGCCTGAAATGTCATCCCCCCCCTGAGAAAGGGCATTTACTCCCAGAAATGTTTATTAAAACATTTTTTTGGTAAACTTTGCAAAATTAAAGGACATATGAGGTTCCAGCTTTAACTCAAGGCTCTTGAGTTATTCCAGCCCAGACCCACTGCATCCTCTCTTTGGAGTGTGCTCCCTCTGTCCTTTTACTAAGTAAACAATACTTTACTTTAGCTTTCTTTGTGTGTGTCTCACCCAATTCTTTGTTGGTGGCACCAAAAACCTAGTCACCTCCAATGAGGTTTTCACCTACCCTGCAACATTTTCAAACTCTTTTTATAAAAGTTCTGAAACCTCCTGCAAAAAACAAGTATTATTTAGAATTCCAATATAAAGGACATATGATAAAATTGACATAGCTAATGGGCAGCCATTTTAATACTGTCTAGCTCTGTCATGTTTTTCTAGCAATTAATTTTAATTTACCTTCTCATCAAGGACAGAACCAGTTTCTCAGAGATAGCTATTGATAATTGTTTTACAGCCTCTTCCCAGATTGTTTTGTACTAATTAGCTTATCCATTCCAAGTATTTGCCTAAGAAACAAGTTAACCTAATCAGCCCTTTGTGACCATGACACAGACAGACCCCATCAACAATACTTATGTGACTTGCCTACCCATGTGCCTATCATCCATCACCTGACACCAGTACCTTTGCTTCCCTCCCCTTCATGATGATGTGAATTAGACCACTACACTAACAAAGGGAAAATTTAAAATTTTAACCTCAGGCAGCCATTTGCTATTGCTTTATTAAATTCTGGTTGAACCACATGGTGGCAATGTTTCCTAGCTTTGCCCCCTCCACCACAACTTGAGGAAGTGAATCTCCTCTCTATCTCTCCAATTTACTTTCTAAATAAACTATATTTCCCAATCTAACTTCTAGGCAAGTCTTTGCATCTTATGTGCAGCACCCCCTGGTCTCACCAAACTCCCCTGGGGGCCTGCTAGGATTGTAACCTAACACAATATATAACACAGATAAAACAAGTGCTATGGTGGAAATGCCTGTGTTGGCTGAGTGTATATGTATCTGCTCAATTTTCCCATTACTTTAAACAGGGGCCTTTGAAGCATCTCCAAGGAAGTGTTGAGGAGGCAGCTACACAGAATTTGGCAATAGATTAAGCTGGGTAATTGAGGATAAGAGAAGAATCTAGGATGATTTCCAAATGTCCAGCTGAGGTGAGCAAGCAAATGTCCACAGCCTAATCTCTGGAACCTATGAATATGGTTCATGGTTAATGCCATTCTTCAGTTGACCCTAAGATAGGAAGAGTAGCCTGGATTATCCAGGTGGACTCATTACAAAGGTCCTTAAAAGTAGAAAAGGAAAGCAAAAAAGGAAAGTTAGGGGAAATGTAACTACCAAAAGATGATAACAGAGATGCACAATGATGGCTTTGAAAGTGAAAGAAGGCCAGGCACAAAGTCTCATGTCTATAATCTCAGCACTTCAGGAGGCTGAGGTGAGAGGACTGCCTGAATCAGTGGGTTTGAGACCAGTCTGGGCAACATGGTAAGACATTGTCTCTACAATAAAAATTTTAAAATTTGCTGGGTGTGGTAGCACATGCCTGTAGTTCTGGCTACTTGGAAGGCTGAGGCAAAAGGATCGCCATAGCTCAGCGGGTTGACTCCAGGGTAGCCATGAGTATGCTACTGCATTCTAGCCTGGGCAACAGAGTAAGACTCCAACTAAAAAAAAAAGTGAAAGAAAGGGCCACAGCCAAGGGATGCAGGAAACCTCTAGAAGCTGGAAAGTACAGGGAAATAAACTCTCCTCAAGAGTCTTTAAAAGAACACAGCCCTCCAGACACTAAGAGAGACCTGTAAGGGACATCTGTGTTACAGACTTGTAAGACAACAAATGTGTATTTTATCAAGTCAGTTAATTTGTAACAACTTGCTACAGCAACAGTAGCAAAGTAATACACAATTTAAAGCTGAAAAACCTACCAGTTTGAGAGAAAAGTAAGGAAATATGCAAGGACATGTCAGCAAATTAGTAGATTATGCATTCAACAAGGAGACTGGGGACAAAAGTGACTTCAGTTGCATGGAGCACAGGTTTCTGAGCACTGTGGAAAAAGTGTCACAGAGAAGCAATGATGCATCAAGGTGAAAGTGTCTGCAGCAATACCAGGATGATAGTGTAGAAAAGGGTCTGTACTTTTTCCAGCGTGTATCCACAACACCTAACGCCGAGCCTGGTACACAATAAGTGCTCAATTCTTGCAAAATGGAACTAGAAGGTAGGCCTAGAGATTGGACAACGTTGTCAAATGATCCTGGAATGCAAGAATGAGAGATGCGGCAGGATTTCTGGGTTAAGTAGCCTCAAACACTGCAAAGAGTCTTCTGGAAACTCCAGTGCTGAGGTTCCCTTGTAAAGTCTGTGTTCAGGTGGTCAACAACACCTTTGTAAAAAGTTGCTGAAGTTTGTTACGCTATCTGTGAAGAGATCTTCCATGATAAGAAACAACTTGATGGCTGACCATAGAGCCTCAGGACTCTACTTGTGGAAGCAGCAGTTAGATATTAGGCCAAACTAGGCTTCTCTTGAGAGGGAGATAATTATAGAAATCAATTTGGTGATATGAGGAACTCTGACTAACTCAAAAAGGACATACACAAGATGTAAGGAAGAGGACACTCACTAATAACAGACATAAAAATGGGACCCAGAAATCTGAGGCCAGCATCAGAGAGGCAACAATCTGCAGTGAGCTGAAATATGTGAAATACATTAAGAAAAACAAAAACCATTTTAGGCTATGATGGGGGGGGGCGGAGAAAAAGTCAACACTTCAAGTGCTTGGTAGACATTGAAATGACAGAGAAGATAGAGCTGCTTAACTTCCATTTCCTTTGTTAAAGAGAATGACTCAAACAGTGAACAAGAAACAAAGTTAGGCAGGCTGCTTATCTCAGGATAGGTTTACTAGAAAATATCTAGACATTTCAATAAATCCAAGTCTTCAGGTGCAGGCAAATAAGTATCTTAGAATAACAAATGTAATGGTATAACTAATGATCTGTGATATTTGAGAATTCCCAATAAAAGTGTCATATCATCACAGATAGGTTCAGTGTTATTCCTTTTTCAGAAATAGGAAGAAGGCTTATCTCCTAGTCTGTAACAGGGTGCATTCAAAGAGACTAAAACGCCAGTATATAAGAAATATATAAGAAATATATACTAAATACCTGTTTTTGGTCAGACACTGCTAGACACATTAATTCATTTAATGTGACTGTCCCTTGAAATCCACTTAGACCCTCAGTGGTACTGAGAAGTGACATATTCCATTTTGAAAGGGACATTTGACGCCGGAGTCCCGCTCCAGCAGAGTTCATAGATTCCTGAAGGTGGAGACAGCATCGGCAATTGTGAGAAAGAGAGAGAGAGAGAGAGAGACTTGGACAACTGTTCAGATTTGAGCAGAAGCCATTTATTGAGTGTTAACAGTGGGCTTTTATACTCACATGCCTTTCATGTGAATACAAAGCCAGGTATGTGAGGGGCATCCCCCACCCACCAGATGTTCTTTCAGGTATGAGAAAGAAAATCCCATAACAGGCACTAAACTTAATCCATGACTGACCTATCCTATAAACCTTTTTCATCCTATGCTGATTTAACTTGATACCAAGTTAAATTATTCTATAGAATGATTCTATAGAAACTTAAATACTTACTTTACAACCTAAAGTGGGCCATCCCAGAATGTTTGGAATGTGGCGCACTCCAAAGTTCACAGTGAGCTAACTGCAAGTAACCTAGTCGCATTCTTTCAATCAAATGGCTGTCTAAACTTATATTTCTAAAACTATATTCTACAATTTACACCCTACTCAACTTCAATAAATCCTAAAATCACGAGCCAGAAGCCTGTGACCAATACTAAGGCTCTTAGATGTGACACGAGTTTGAAGTGTAAGTTGTGTGAAAGCCAAAACTGCAGTTTGTGGAAGAATGGGAACAATGAGCTTCTAAAGTTAGTTTGTGTTCATCCCAGTCTCAGAGTTATATGCTTGAGCTTGCAGGAGTTTTTCCTGGCTATAGTGCTAGGCAGAAAATGGAGAGGAAATGGGGTCAACTGCTCCCGAACGCATCCTAGTGGTCTCAGGGTCAGTGGCCCTTCCTGATCCCTAATGTCAGTGGGCCTCCGTGGCCAGCTCCTGACAATATGATAGGCTGATAGAGATGGGGTCTTACTAGGTTGCCTAGGCTGATCTCAAACTTCTGGGCTCAATCAATCCTCCTGCCTTGGCCTTCCAAGGTGCTGGGGTTACAGGCCTGAGACACCAAGCTTGACCCAAAACACTTGAGATAACTTGCTAGTGGGGGCAGTGGCTCCGGCCTGTAATTACAGCATTTTGGAACACTGTGGCAGGAGGTTCGCTTGAGCCCAGGCATTTGAGACCAGCCTGGGCAACATTGCATGACCCGTCTCCACCAAAAATAAATAAATAAATTAGTCGGGAGTGGTGGCACATACCTGTAGTCCCAGCTACTAAGGAGGCTGAGGCAAGAGGATTGCCAGAGCCCAGGAGGCAAAACCTGCAGTGAGCCCTGATTGTGTCATTCCAACTTGGATGACAGAGTGAGACCCAGACTCAAAAAAAAAAAAAAAAGGAACAAGCGGTTGTAGTGTTTCCATGATTGCTTCTGTGAGATCTGGTTCCTTTCTAATTAGATGTAAGCATCCTGGGACCGGCTGGCCTTGCCACATCAAACAAGGGTGAAAATCTGAAAACCTTTGCTCTGTGGTCCTCAACAAGGAGTGACTTTGTTGAGTCACAGAGGACACCTGGCAGTCAGTGGAGGAATGGGGAGGAGAGCTACTGGCATTTGGCAAGCAGAAAACTGGGATGTGGCTACCCTCAGGACAGTTCCCATGGCAAAGAACTCTCTGGCTCCAAATGGCAACAGCACTGCCACTAGGAAGCCCAGGCTGAACTGAATGACCCAGTGACGGAAACGTCTGCGGAAAGGTCTGCGGAAACGTCTGCGGAAACGTCTGACGGAAAGGTCCAAAGGCAATGTAGAGTTGCTGGCCTGGTTTGGCCCTGGTATCTCAGGTCAGGCCAGGGCAGGGTGGAGGTACCAGATCCGTTCATGCAGGGCCTGAGATGTCCCAAGAGATTCGAAGTGCCCACACCCAACTCACTTCATCCCCTACCTGCAGCGAGACAACAGAAGGGCACAACCAATGGCCACGGCGGAAATCCGCCCTTGCAGCTTCAGCTCAACTCCCAGAGTTGACTTAGCAAGGCTCCTTAGAAGGGCTCTAGAGAGATGTCGAAGGAACTTCTGATTCTCATGAATGTTTGAGTTCGTTGACTGGACTGGAAGGTAGGACACTGGGCACTCTTGCTCCTCCCTACTCCTGCGTCAGAGGAAGGGCTCTGAGGGCAGGGATTTCTCCTCTTTGGGAACTTGCCCTGGGGCTGGGCCTGGAGCTTGGGTCTTGGCAGGGTGAATAAGATGGGATCGGGAGGAAGTTCACCACTGAGGAAGGCTCAGGTAGATACTCCTGGCCCTCCTCTGGGACTGACGGAAATGAAGTCTTGTTTGTGTTCATTATGACTCGGTTTCCCGCTGGGCTTCTGAACAGAAAGAGGCCTCTGGTCTGTTGTCAGCCATCTACATTTCCCTTGCCTGCCAGTTAACCTGTAACCAGTTTGTCTTTCAGTCTACCATGCTCCCAAGGCTGATGTGTTGAGTCAAGATGAACTGCACAAAAAACTATACCAGACGTTTAAGAATAGGGGCATACTGGACATGCTCAAGGTATCAGATTTAGGTCTTTCTGTGTCATAACTTTTATAAATCTAACCTGTGGTCCATATTTAAGTTCATCCAGGACTTGAGTTTAATGATAGTATGATATCTAGATTGTATTGGTAAATCACACTTTTATATTAGTGTATAATTCTTTATCCTACAGTCTCTTGGAAATGTCTTAGAAAATGATGAGCTTGAGTTCTCCTAAAAGAACATATTCAAATAATTTATTGAACTGACATTAGGAGAAGAGCAGGTAACACGATGAACACATTAGGCATGTTTTCTGACTATCTTACAGGTTCCTTAATTAATAAGTGGTTTTGTAAGGACATTGACACTATATAGAAAATATCAAGTATACTGTTTAATATGGAAAAGTTTGGGAAATGAATTTTTTTTTCTTTAAAATATATTGAAAGCCAGGCATGGTGCCTCATGCCTTTAATCCCAGTACTTTGGGAGGCTGAGGTGAGAGAATTGCCTGAGCCTAGGATTTCAAGACCAGCCTGGGCAACTTGGCGAGATCTCATCTCTACAATAAATCAAAAAATTAGTCAGGTGTGGTGGCATGTGCAGGTAGTTCCAGTTACTTGGAAAGCTGAGGTGAAAGGATTACCTGAGCTCAGCAGGTTGAGGCTGAGGTGGCTGTTAGCATGCCCCTGCACTCCAGTTTGGGCAACAGAGTGAGGCTCCAACTCGATTTATAAAAACATTTGGCTTTAATTTGGGCAGCAAATTACTTTATAATTGGATTAACAGCCAGGAGTTGGATTGACTTAACATTTTTGCATTATGCCATGCATTCCAAAAGCATATTTTACAGTTAAAATAGGAAATTAAGGAAAAATGATCTTGATTTTTCTCCAAACACACATCCCCACCCACCTTCCCTGTTGCTTTTTTAGCTTCATAAAATTGGTTCAAACTCATCTGGAAAAACAGAAAAGCATTTAAGGGAGAAAAATAATCTCTAAAACAACCACTGATTAGTATGTTTGTGTATATCATTAAAAAATTCTTTTTAAAGATGTGGGGTACAATTCAGGGTTAGTATATAAACATTCATTATGCAGGTATCCTTGCTGATGCAGTGTGCCCCTACCCTCCCCTGACAGTCTCCCACTACTGCCAATTCCTTTCTTATAGTATTATGGTAACTGTTTAAGGTGAATGAGTACATGTGATACTCAGTCCTTTGTTTCTGTGATAGATCACTGAGTATGATAGACTCTAAATCCATCCATGTTGCTGTGAAGTCTATATGTTTGTCCTCTGTGTCTGCATAATAATCTATTGTGTATATGTACTACATTTTTAAAAATCCAGTCCTCTTTCGATGGGCAGCATAGTTGGTTCCATATTTTAATTTTTTTTTTTTTTTGAGTTGGAGTCTCACTCTGCCACCCAGACTGGAGTGCAGTGGCCCCTCCCAGCCACCGCAGCCTCGACTTGCTGGGCTCCAGCGATCCTTCTGCCTCAGCCTTCTGAGTAGCTGGAACTACAGACACGTGCTACCACACCCGGCTAATTTTTTGATTTATTATAGAGATGAGGTCTTGCCAAGTTGCCCAGGCAGGTCTCGAACCCACAGGCTCAGGCAGTCCACTCATCTCAGCCTCCCAAAGTGTGGGATTACAGGCTGAGCCACCAAACCCAGCTTGGTTCCATATTTTAAAATTTAAACTATATGGTGAGCATTTCCTTCCTTCCTTCCTTCCTTCCCAAAGCGCTGGGATTACAGGCTGAGTCACTGAACCTGGCTTCTTTCTTTCTTTCTTTCACGGATTTTGTGTTGGGAATCTCATTCTGTCATCCAAGCTGAACTGCAGTAGCATGTTCATGGTCACTGCAGCCTCGACATACTGTGCTCAAGTGATCCTTTTGCCTCAGTCTTCCAAGTAGCTGGAACCACAGATATGTACTACCAAACCGAACTAATTATTTATTATTTATTTATTGTAGGATGAGTTTTACCAAGTTTCCCAGACTGGTCTTGAACCCTTGCACTCAGGCAATCCTCTTGCCTCAGCCTCCCAAGGTGCTAGGATTACAGGCTTGAGCCACTGTGCCTGGTTTCCCTGTTTTCTTAAAAGTTTCTTGAAATATTGGCCAGGTGTGGGAAAGAAACAGAGTTAAAATAATTAGAAAGGTCCCTAACTTTTGAGCATGGATCTGGACCCATTCTGGAAATAAAGGATTCCGATGATTATGACAAATCTGTGACCAAAAATCTGCTGTAATTTTCCGCCTTTTCTTTCTTTCTCTCTTGAGCTAGACACAACTCCAAAACCAGCTAATTCATGAGTTGATGCACCCTGTATTAAGTGGAGAACTGCAATCTCAGTCCACTTCAGTGGAAGGGAGCACACTTTTAATAGGTGCCTGTAACTCTTTAGTGGCAGATTACTTACAAAGATGTGGCTATGAATATTCACTTTCTATTTTCCTTCTGGAAAGTGATTTGGCAAAAGAAAAGGTAAAGTCTTTCCTTTTTGGTTTCTGCATCTTTTATTAACAGTTTATTCTGATAATTGTAAAGTGTACTTTGATAGCTATGTGCTCCTTAACCAGCTAGGTCAATTTCTTGTTCTTCTTTGAATTCACATAGCACCTGCACATAATGCATTTGTTATACAACAAATGGGAACTAAATATGATTATTAATTTCTTAGTATCTCATTTATTCTTTTGTAAAATAGAGATATATGGATTTTCTGAATGTTTTGGAACTAGAATTGCTCTTCTATTATATGTTGTCTAATGAGACACCAACATTTCTGTTGAGTATATGCTGTGAGCTTGACACACTGCAAGTGTTTTAGGCACACTACAAGTGTTTTATATATTACAGATGAGAATATGACTCTGAGAGATTAAATGATTTGCCCAAGGCCATGTAATTTTTAAGATAGTGCAAGACAGTAAATCTAGAGCTCTAAAATGTGCTTTTTACTAGGCTAGAGCCTCTTCACCTATTTCTCCTCTTTGTAATTACTAAGAGAAGTGAGAAATATATAACTTTTAAAAATTTGTATATTAAATATTAAAATATGTTTTATCTTTTACCTCTAATTATTTTAACTACAGTTCTTTGCCATTACCATTTAACTTAGTCCCATTTTATTATTTTATTTTGTTTTTTAAGTTAGGAGCTCACTCTGTCCTCAGGCTAAAGTGCAGTGGCATAATTATGGCTATTTGCACTTTTGACCTCCTGGGGATAGGTAATTCTTCCACCTCAGCCTCCCAAGCAGGTGGGACCACAGGTCTGTGCTACCACACTTGGCCAATTTTTTATTTTTTTTTTGTAGAGACAGGAATTTTGTCATGTTGTCCAGGCAGGATACTTTGTTATTTTAAAGGCAGATATAGCAGATTTTATCTGTGTAGTTGTGTGTGTGTTTTTTTTAAAAATTGATTTTATATCTTCAGAACAGTTTTGGGTTCACCGCAAAGTTAAGGGGAAAGTACGCATATACCCCCTGCTATAAGCCTTCCCTTCCATCCCAGCTTTTTCCATCAGGGTGGTACATTTGATGCAATTGATGAACCTACATTGACATGTCATTTTCACCCAGAGTCTACTGTATTTTATGTTAAAGTTTACTCGTGGTGGTGTCCTTATGCTTTTGGTGACTTTATCTTGTTTATAATAATTCAAAAGTTTTATATTCCAAAGTTGAAAGGATATAGGAATAGTAGTATAGTTTTTGAATGAAAACTTGAAATTTAAATATGCTGTGTTTTTCATTAATAACTAAATTTTATTTGTTGACATTAGAAATTCATCTTTGGTCTATAATTTTCTAACTTTCAAATACATTTCACAATTTTGCTTATTGTGTGACTAATAGCCAACTATATAATTATTATACCAGGAATTAATTCAGCTCATATATTTAGCAATTTCTATTACTATAAAATGCCTTGCAGAATATTTTCTTTAAAAGAAAACCAATTGGAAACAAGTTATATCAGTGTTCTGAGGGTAGACATAGTAAATGATACATACTGTAGTAGAAACAAATTAATGTTTACTAAAAATGTTAAAAAATATTATGGGTATACTCTAGTCATTTATGGCTGTAAGGATAGTAAGAATTTAATTTCTTTATGTTTCTAAAGAATGAGTACTTTAAAAAGTAATGGAAAGACCCTGGAACTCATTCATGTGTTTATTAGTTCATCAAATATTTTGAGTTTCATCTGTAAATACATTAATCATTTTTGTCATTTCTGTTAGACATAGCCCCTTTGATGTAAAGGATTTGGAGGTTAATTACATGATCAAGAAAGATATATTATCCTTTAGCCTTCAATATGAGGGGGACCTTCCCCCCAAAAAGAATTTATTTATAAAACATTGTATATTTTTACATTTCAACTTCAATCACCTTCAAAGTACTCTTTGTTTGATGCAGAACACCCTTTGAGACACCTTTTTGCTGCTCAGAACAGCTTTTTGAACTCATCAATTTTGATGACTTTTAGTGCTTCTGCTATTTTTGGTTTCATCTCTTCCACATCAGCAAAACTTTAAGTACTTTTTATCCAGGGAAATTAAAAAATAGTCACTCAGGATGAGATGGGGTGAATAGGAAGGGTGGGACATGGGGGTCATGCCATATTTGGTCAAAAACTGCTGAACACTCTGTGCAGTGGTGGCAGGTGCACTTGTAAACTGGCAAACATGTTGAAAGAATCTTCAAAATAAGTTTATTGAAGCCAAACAGAAAACTCTCACAATACTAGCCGGTACACTGATGCTGATAGGTTCCTAGCACATTTAGCTAGGGAAGCTGTATTACAAGGGCCTACCCTCCAAAAAATAATACTCTTTTTGGGGAGTCCCTCTCATATGTTTATTGTAATTTACTTAACAAGTATTGTTAAAAGTATTATATACTTTTATGCAATAAAGTATTATTAAGTAATACTTTATTGTCTAAAAAGAGCTTCAATGTTGCATTATTAATATAGTTATCATCTTATTTTTACTTCATTTAAAGCATGTTTCTTGATCTCATAGTTAGAAACATATCCTAATTTATCATTTAAACACTGATGTAAAAATATGTATAACTAGTATTTTTTGTTGTTGTTGTTAAGATATTTACTATGCAGGATCTATTACAACTTGTTAAAATAAACCCTGCCTCCAGTCTCTACAAATCACTGGTAGGCTTGCTTAGTTTTTATAACCTGCTTTGATTTGCTAATTTTAACTGAATAGTTGAGTAAAAGTAAAATGTTTTCTATTAACAGATTTCAGGATTTGATAAAGAAAATAAAAAAGGTAAGAGTCTTCATCTTTGTAGAGATAAGCAACATTTTTAATATACTTTTTCTTATAAAAGTATGGAGCTAATAATTTTTAGGAGAAGCCAGACACAGTGGATCAAGCCTGTAATCTTAGCACTTTGGGAGGGTGAGGTGAGAGGATTGCCTGAGTCCAGGGGTTTGAGACCAGCTTGGACACCTTGGTGAAAACTCCTCTCTACAATAAGTAAAAAAATTAGCAGGGCATGGTAGCATGTGTCTGTAGTTCCAGCTTCTTGGAAGTCTGAGGAGAAAAGATCATCTGAGCCCAGAAGGTCAAGGCTACGGTGAGTGTGATTGTGCCGTGGTACTCCAGTCAGGACAACAGAGTGAGACTCTAGCTCAAAATAATAATAATAATTATTATTTTTTTTAGGAGGAAGATAGGAAATTTATTGAATTAAATTATTTAATTTTTTGCTGACCATGCCTTACCTTTTAAGTAACAATTCATCTGTTGTTCTGACAAATGTAGGTCATTTCCCCATATTCCTATTTTTATAATAAGTTTTAAACACTTACATAAGAAAAGTGCATACAATATCATGAGCCCCACAAATAGATTGCAAGATACTCTTTGTAAAACACTTACTGTTTGGAATATTTCTGCAAAAAAAAAAAAAAAAATCCAAAAAACTAGTAAATTTTAAGCCAGTGTCTGTATTCTAAGTATTTCCCTCAAGTACAATTTATAGAGTATTAAATGTATTGCTGTTTGCTCAATGAATGAAGTATGTTTAGTAATATATATTTTTGTTCTTAAGTATTTATACAGACCTGACACAATGCCTTAATTTTGGCCTTGATAATAATCTTTCAGAGAGTTAATACTTTCCATGGGTGGCAAACCATTGGTTCTATTTGATGATGGACATTGTAGCATAAACATAAGCTGGCAACTTGCCTTTAATGCATAGTTATTATGTAGGAATTTTAAAATAAGCTGTAACATTAGTAGTGGTCCTTTTGTGTTGGTACATTCTTGGATTTTGTCTGTTGCCAGCACTGCTATCTTCCTCACTAGGACAGTCATTCATTCATGTTCATCCATTCATTCAGAACTTATTCAGCAAACATTTGAGTACCTACTTTTTGCCAGTCATTACTCTGTGACTTAATTGCTAGGTCTCTTGGGAGTAATGTTAGCAGAGGTTAAGTAAATTGGATCGCAAGACATTCTGAGCTGTCTGCACAGTAAACTGTCCCGGCTAAAGTTCAGTACTCTATATTCTGTTCTCTAAGGAAGCCCTGTCTAGTGTAATTATGATGATGGAAGTCTGTATCCATGCTGTCTAATGTGGTAGCCACTAGGTTTATGGAGCTATTGAGCACTTAAAATGTGACCAGAGTGACTGAAGAACTGAATTTTTAATTAGTTACATTAAATTTAATTAGTACATAAATAGTGGCTACCATATTGGATAGCACGGGTATAAGGTATATAGCTAGTACACATTGCTGAACTATTATTTCAGAAGGAAACTTATGCTTGGAGGGATATTAGGAGATAATCTACATAATCACTATAGGTATGTTATCCTTAAAAATCATTTTTCACATCCATGCCCAGTGTCTAATGCCTGTAATCCTAGAATTTTGGAAGGCTGAATGAAAGGATCACTTGAGTCCAGGAATCCAAGCACAGCCTGAACAACATGGTAAAAACTTGTCTCTATAAAAAATTTTAAAATCAGCTTGGTGTGGTGGTACATACATGTAAACTCAGCTACTTGGGAATCTGAGGTGGGAGGATCACTTGGGTCCAGGAGGTTAAGACCACAGCGAGCCTAAATTGCGCAACTGCACCTCAGCCTAGGCAAGAGTGAAACTCTATTTAAAAAAAAAAAAAAATCACCTTTACACAGTCTCTTTAAATGCTTCTGTTTCAGAAAGTCATCTGGCTGTGGCTTTTACCAGTTTCACCCAGTAAAATTCTTCAAGTCAGAAAAACTATGAGTAGCAAACATGTCAGGCATTCTTGTGCCAAAATTTGGAGAGAATTATTTGCTACTGATAAAATAGCTACTGTTAAAATAATTTTTAAAAATTGATGACTTCCCAAAGCCTCAATTTCTTAAGCAACTCATCTTTGAAAAAGCCTCCAACGACAAACACTGGGGAGAAGAGAACCTATTCAGTAAATGGTACTGGAAAAACTGACTGATCACATGCAGAAGATTGAAATAAGACCCCTACCTATAACCATACACAAAAATCAACTCTAAATGGATCAAAGACCTAAATGTAAAACCTCCAATTATAAGAATCTTAGAAAATGCAGGAGACATACTTGTGGAAATTGGAACTGGCAACCAGTTCCTGATAAAAACCCTAGGTGCCCATACCATAAGAAATAAGATAGACAAGTGGGGTCTCATCAAACTGAAAAACTTCTGCAAAGCAAGAGAAACCATTAAGTGAGAGACAGCCTAGAGAATGGGGAAAAAATATTTACCAACTGTATATCTAAAAGGCCTAACATCTGGGATCTGTAAGGAACTCAAATGTACCAACAAAAAAAACAAAATAAAACAAAAAAACAGCCCTTTTAAAAAGTAGGCAAAAAAGTTGAATAGACACTCTCAAAAGAAGATATATGGGCACCCAACAGACACATGAAAAAGTGCTCAGCCTCACTCATCATCAGAGAAATGCAAATAAAAAACACATTGAGATAGCACCTAGCCCCAGTAAGAATGGCCATCATTAATAAAACAAGCAACAGACGCTGGTGAGGATGCGGAGAAAAAGGAACCCTCATATACTGCTGGTGGGAATGTAAACTAGTGCAACCTTTTTGGAAGACAGTGTGGGCATGTCTGAAAAAACTAGAATTTGACCTTCCATATGACCCAGAAATTCCCCTATTGGAAATATACCTGGAGGAACTCAAATCATTCTACAAAAAAGATGCCTGCATACACATGTTTGTTGCAGCTCTATTCACAATAGCAGAAACGTGGAACCAACCATATTGCTCATCAAAGATTGTCTGGATTTTTAAAAAGGGAGGTAAATATACACAATGGAATATTATGCAGCCATATAGAAGGACAAACATGGAATTTGCAGCAACTTGGATGAATTTAGAGTTTATCATATTCAGTGATATATCACAGAAACAAAGAACAGAGTACCATATGTTGTCACTCATAAGGAGACCTTGAACAATTTATCATAATACTATAAGAAAGGGATTGGTAGTTGAGGGAAACTGCCAGCGGAGGGAGAGAAGGGCACACCTCATCAACAAGGGTATCTGCATAATGAACATTTGTATACTTAAACCTGAATTGTACCCCACATCTTTAAAATAAAAATTTTTTTTAAATGGTGGCTTTCAATTAAGAAATTGAGACCATCTGAAACCATGTAGAAAGATATTTTGTACCTATTTTCTATCTCCTGGCCCAGAGACCTATGGTCTTATCTTACTGTATCTATCCTCTGAGGTTGCTGCACTGTTGAACAGTTATATAGCTTTTCCCTTACATTCTATTCACCCATCTTTCCCACCCCTAATTTTTCCTTTCAGAGATAATGATACCCAGAGAATGATTGGCACACAATTTGGGTAGGAAACTAGGACATGGGCTCTTTGCTTTCTGGAAGTTAAAATTCTTACCTGTGAATGGCAAAAGAAAAAAAAAAAAAAAAGGATACATAGATAAATGGGACAGAATTAGAGCATTCAGAAGTAGATTATCATACAAATATAGTCAACTGATTTTTTTTTTTATAAAGGTGCAAAGGAAGGATAGTCATTTCATAAATGATGCTGGAACGATTGGATATTCATATTTATAAAAATGAATCTGGACACAGATATTACACAAAAACTAACTAAAAATAAACCATAGAAGTAAATGTAAAATGCAAAACTTGAAAATTTCTAGGTGAAAATATAGAATATCTTTGAGACTTTGGGTTTTGTGATGAGATAGAATATGAAAACCATGATATGGGAAAGAATGGAAGATTAGAGTGTATTATAATTTTGAAATCTCTGTGAAAGACACTGTTAAGAGAATGAAAAAGCAAGTTACAGACTAGGATAAAATATTTGTGAAACACATTTCTGATAAGGACTTGTATCCAAAATATAACAAACAACTTTCAAACCTAAAAAGAAAACCCAAAAAGACAAAGGATGTGAATAGACAACTTTCCAGAGAAGATATACAGATAGCAAATAAACATAGAAATGATGCTTACCATGATTTGTCTTTAGGGGTAATACAGATTAAAACAACAGTGAGATTCCACTGCACACTATTAGAATGGCTAGCATTCAAAACACTGAAACCACCAAATGCCGGTGAGACTAGAGCAACAAGAACCCGCATTCACTGCCAGTGGAAATTCAAAATGGGGTCACTACTTTGGGAGACAATTAGGTCATTTCTTACAAAGCTAAACATAGTCTTATAAGTTTAAACACAGTCATACTCCTAGATGTTTACCCACCTGATTTTAAACTTTTCATACAAACACCTAAACATAAACTGTTTTATCAACTTTTTTCTAATTGCCACAATGGGAGCAACCAAGATGCCCTGCTGTGGGTAAATGGATAACTAAGCTGTGGTACACCAAAACAATGGAGTAGTACTATTCACAGGAGTCAGCTATCAAACCATGCAAAAATATAAATTAATCTTAAATATGCCGGGCTCGGTGTCTCAGCCTGTAATCCTGCGCCTTTGGGAGGCTGAGGTGAGTGGATTGCCTGAGCCTGTGGGTTCGAGACCTGCCTGGGCAGCGAGACCTCATCTCTACAATAAATCAAAAAATCAGCGGGACATAGTAGCGTATGCCTGTAATTCCGGCTACTCAGAAGGCCGAAGCAGAAGGATCGCCGGAGCCCAGCAGATTGAGGCTGCGGTGGCCGGGAACGGCCACTGCACTCCAGTCTGGGCGACAGAGTGAGACTCCAACTCAAAAAAAAAAAAAAAAAAAAAAAAATCTTAAATATACGTTGCTCATGAAAGAAACCAGCCTGAAAAGGCTACATATTATATAATTCTGTTTATATAACATTCTAGAAAAGGCAAAAAATATGAAAAACAGATCAGTAGTTGCCAGGAATTTGGAGGGAAGGAGGTAGTAAAGTTGAATAGGTAAAAACACAGAATTTTTAGGGTTGTAAAAGTATTCTGGATGATACTTTAATGGTGGATACATGACACTCTACATTTGTCAAAATCCATGGAACTTTACAGTACAAAGAGTGAACCACAGTGTTTATAAATTTAGGAGGTCAGATGATCTCAGAATAGAATAGAATATGGCAAAACTATCTCACTGAAGGGGTGGGAGAAAAGATGCTGCATTAACTAATGCTTTTAGTTTTTTTGAAACTATTTTAGTTTTATATAACTATTTAGTTTTTAGTTTATTGAAATTATTTTAAAAATAATTTATGCCATTTTTAAGTTTCAAAGTATTCAGGAGAGTATAAACAGAAAGAAAAGCAGTAATTTCTGCCTTTGTTCTCTAGTCTTACTCTCAACTGATAACTAAAATGAGTAGTTTCTTGTTTATCTTTCTAGAATTGTTTATGAACATAAAAGTTGGTATTTGTAGCTAAAACACACAATCATAAATGGGTACTATTTTGCAATTTGCTTTTTTTGTTTTGAGTTGGAGTTTCACTCTGTCGCCCAGACTGGAGTGCAATAGCCGCTCCCGGCCACCGCAGCCTCGACCTGCTGGGCTCCGGCGATCCTTCCGCCTCAGCCTTCCAAGTAGCCGGAATCACAGGCATGCACTACCACGCCTGGCTGATTTTTTGATTTATTGTAGAGATGAGGTCACTGCCCAGGCGGGTCATGAACCCGCGGGCTCAGGCAATCCACTCACCTCAGCTTCCCAAAGGCGTGGGATTACAGGTTGAGCCACCGAATCCTGCTTGCAATTTGCTTTTTAAAAATTTTTTTGTTTTTAATATTGAGTTATGGGGTACAAGTAAAGATTAACTATATAAGTAGGCTTCATGCAAGTGATGTTTGGGCTTTTAAATTGTCCTCACTCCTCTGGTAGTAGTCAAGGTGGCCTTTGTGTTGTCACGTGCCCTCCACCCTCCTCCCTTTCTCCCTATAATCTACCACCATATCTTTCTGCGGCAATATATTTAGACTAATTTTTTTTTCCTGAGTTGGGGTCTCCCTTTGTTGTCCAGGCTGGAGTACAGTGGCACAATCACAGCAGCCTTGGCTTCTTCAATTCAGGTTATCTTTCCACCTCAGCCCCCTGAGTAGCTGGGACTAAAGGTGTGTGCTACCATGCCCAGCTAATATTTTAAATTTTTTTTGGTAGAGATTAGCTCTCACTATGTCACCTATGTTGGTCTCAAACTCTTGGGTGCAAGCAGTTCTCCTGGTTTGGGCTCCCAAAGTGCTAAAATTACAGGTGTGACCGACCATGTCTGGGCTAAATAAATTCTTTGTAAAAAATGTACTTAACTCCTATTGATGGAGTTTTGCTTTCTATGGAGATTTTCTTTTTGCCATTAGAGGCAATCAGTGTGCACTGTGCACCCTTTATGCCCTTTTGAAAGTGCTGCTGTATAAATTCATGGAAGAGGGATGACTAGGTTGAACTCTATATGCATTTTTAATATACCTAAGTACTGACAGATTTCTCTCCCAAGTAAATGAGCAAGGCTATATCTCCACTCCCTTACCAATACTTAACATTATCAAAGTTTTAATCTTAGCAATGTTATAAGGAAAATATGGTTTGTATTTTATATTAATTTGCATCTATAATTTTACTCATATTTATTCAACATTTAAATTTTTTTCATGTCTATTTGACATTTTTTTATGAACTCCATTTTCCCATTTTCTTTTACTGACTTTTAAGAACTCTTTAATATGAAAATTAGTCCTGTCTCCATATTATTTTAGACATTTTTTCAGTGCATCATTTGTCCTTTGATTTTATTTTCTACCATATATGTTATTAAATTTTTATGTCGTTAGATTGATAAGTATGTTTATTTATTCCTTCCAGGTTTGTATTATGCTTGGAAAGGCCTCTTCTCAGAAATTATTCTTAAAAGAAAATATATGCAATGTAAAAAGTGATAAATGTTATAAAACAAAGATTGTATAAACAGTGACTGAGCAATGGTTGAAAGAAATTTCTGGAACAAAACTGCATGTCTTGTGTTTTTTAGGTTTTCTTATGCATTTTTAAAAAGAATTGGCAGAGTATCATCAAGCTAAAGACAATCATGATATGGAAACTCAAACAAGTTTGACATTTCCTAGCAAAGACTCCTGGGTAATTATAGTCTGCCTTCTTAATTTCAGTTCTGCTATTTACTTTTGGAATGAAGAAAATTGCCTGATTTATCACATTGTGTGGGGGTTCCTTGAACTGAAGGAATGCAACCTGCAGGCAACAAGGGAATTCATTCCTTCTGGAATCATATTGTTGGGAAGGACCAGGAATTGCACTCCTGTATTGTTGTTTATCCTCATGAATGCCAGATCTACATTGACCAAACCATACTGTAACCCAAAGGCCAACATTCTTTGTTGTTTGTTGGGTTTAATCTCTCTAAGCTGGGAGGCTCTTTCTCATGTCATGTCTGACTTTATTTTACAGTCACTGAGTTAGAAGGTCATAGACTATTTGCTTTGCAAAGTATCAGGGAAGTCATTGACCCATCACTTCTTATTTTATTATTTTATTTTATAATTTTTGAAATTTTGGTTATAGAGTACATGTAAGGATTTTCTACATAAGTAAATTGCCTGTAGGTTAGGTTAGCAAGCCCTCTCCCCACCTAGTACTGGACATGGTATCCAAAGGGTGATTATGTGCTCCTTATTCCCCACTCCCTCTCTTTCTCTTAGCAATGCCCAGCATCTGTTGTTCCTGCCTTTGTGTACCCAATGTTTAGTGCCCACTTACAAGTGAGAACATGAAGTATTCTGTTGATGGCTGCTAATTGCATCTATATTGCTGCAAAGGACATATATGATTTTGTTCTTTATGACTGTGTAATATTTCATCATATATATATACCACATTATCTTTATGCAGTCCATTTTATTTTATTTTTTTATGCAGTCCACTTTCAATGGGTTTCGGGGTTGTTTCCATGTTTTTGCTGTTTCTATAACTTCATTTTATGGTGGAGAAAACTGAGATCCTCAGAGGAAGAACAGTTTCAAAACACCCAGTCTGCATCAGAACCAATGGTAGAGTTCTCTAGTATATGATCCAGAGCTTTTTGCACTATGCATCCTTTCTGTGATACCATCCTGCTCTTCAGCTTTGTGCTCAGTAGAAATGGTAAACAGCTGTTTTAAATGATGTGCTTAATTAATTACTTGGCCATTCCTTTTTAAACAGTAACACTGCCTTTAACTTATAAGAAATAGTGCATAATTTGTAAAAAATAAAACAAAACTAAAAACTGTATTGTGTGACTAGATCTTTAATAAAGTGTTGTTTTAATTCCATTAGAAACACATTACATGGTGATTATAAAGCAGTGCTATCCAGTACTGCAAGTCACATACGTAGTTTTTAATTTTCTAGTAGTCATATTTAAAAAGTGAAAAGAAATAAGTGAAATTTGTTTTAATAATATATTTAGCCCCATACATCCAATTTTTTTTTTTTAGTTGGAGTCTTACTGTAGCCCAGGCTAGAGTGCAGTGTTATGCTCACAGTCACTGCAGCCTCAACCTGCTGGGCTCAGGTGATCCTTCTGCCTTCCAAGTAGTTGGAATCATATGCATGTGCCACCATGCCTGGCTAATTTTATTTCTGTATCCCCAAAATATTATAGCATAGTTCTATTTTCATTTATAAATGTATTTTTTATTATAAAGATGTGGGGTACAATTCAGAGTTAGGTATACAAATGTTGATAATGCAGGTACCCTTGTTAATAAGGTATACTCTTCCCTCCCCTAGCAGTTACCCTCAAATGTCAATCTCACCCCCACTCCCCTGACAGTTTCCTACTACTGCTAATCCCTTCTTACAGTATGATAATTGTTCAATGTCTGCTTATGAGTGAAAACATATGCTGCTCTGTTCCTTGTTTCTTTGATAGATCACTGAGTATGATCGACTCTAAATCCATCCAAGTTGCTGCGAAGTCCATAAGTTTGTCCTTCTTTATGGCTGCATAATATTCCATTGTGTATATGTACTACATTTTTTTTTATCAAGTACAACATGGTTGGATCCATGTTTTTGCTGTTGTAAATAGAGCTGCAACAAACATGTGTGCAGGTATCTTTTTTTTGTAGAATATTCCCAATAGGGGAATTTCTGGGTCATATGGAAGGTCAATTTCTAATTCTTTCAGAAATGGCCACACTGTCTTCCAAAGAGGTTGCACTAGTTTGCATTCCCACCAGCAGTGTAGAAGCATTCCTTTTTCTCTACATCCTCACCAGCATCTGCTGTTGTTTGTTTTACTAATGATGGCCATTCTTACTGGGGTTGATGATGAGTGAGGCTGAGCACTTTTTTATGTGTCTGTTAGCTGCCCATATATCTTCTTTTGAGAGTGTCTATTCAGTCTTTTTAATGGGACTGTTTGTTTTTTCCTTTTGACGCATTTGAGTTCCTTGTAGATTCTAGATGTTAAGCCTTTGTCAGATGCACAGTTGGCAAATATTTTCTTCCATTGTGTGCGTTGTCTCCTTGCTCTCTTGATGGTTTCTTTTGCTTTGCAGAAGCTCGTTAATTTGATGAGGTCCCACTTATCTATCGTATTTCTTAAGGTATGGTCATTTAGGCTCTTAAAAGGAATTGTTTGCCAGTTCCAATCTCCTGCGTTTTCTAAGATTCTTATAGTTTGAAGTTTTACATTTAGGCCTTTGATTAATTTAGAGTTAGTTTTTGGGTATGGGAATAGGCAGGGGTCCTGTTTCAATCTTCTGCATGTGATCAGTGAGTTTTCCCAGCACCGTTTCCCAGCAGTTGTTGTTGGAGGCTTTGTTGAAGATGAGTTGGTTGAGAAAATGAAGCTTTGCTTCCAGAATCTCTATCCTGTTCCATTGGTCTATGTACCTGTTCTTACACCAATATCAGGCTGTTTTGATTTCTATAACCTTATAGTAAATTTGAAATCTGGAAGTGTTATACTTCCTGCTTTGTTTCTTTTGTTATGGCTCATTTTGGCTATTTGTGGTCGTTTATGTTTCCATATGAATTTCTATATTGTCATTTTCAGGTCTGAGAAGAATGATGTTGGTAGCTTAGTGGGTATTGCGTTGAATCTGTAGATTGCCCTTGATAGGATGGACATCTTAACAATGTTCATTCTTCTTATTCATGAAAATGGAATATTATTCCACTTGTCTTCTTGGATTTATTTGAGCAGTGTTTTGTAGTTTTTGTTGTAAATGTCTTTCAATTCTCTGGTTAGGAAGATGCTGAGGTATTTCATTTTTTTGGTGGCTATTATGAATGGGATTGTGCTTTTAATTTGGGTCTCTGCCTACCTGTTGTTGGTGTATAAAAAGGCAACTGCCTTTTGTACATTTACTTTGTACTCTGAGACTTGGCCAAAGTCCTTTATCAGTGCAAGCAGATTTTTGGCAGATTCTCTTGGGTTTTCTGGGTATAGGAGCATATCATCAGCAAAGAGGGATAACCTGACTTCCTCTTTTCCAATTTGGATACCCCTGATTTCCTTCTCTTGTCTAACTGCCCTAGCTAGGACTTCCAACACAATGCTGAGAAAGAGAGGTAAGAGTGGGCAGCATTGTCTTATTCCAGTTTTCAGGGGAAATGTTTCCAATTTCTGTCTGTTTAGCAATATGTTAGCAGTGGGTTTATCGTAGATGGCACTTATATGATTTTGAGGTATGTTTCTTCTAAACCTAGGTGTTTGAAGGTTTTTATCAAGGAGGATGCTGGATTTTATCAAAAGTTTTTTCTGCATCTAATGAGATAATCATGTGGTTCTTGTTTTTACATCTGTTGATATATTTAATTACATTTATGGTCTTGCAAATGTTGAACCAACACTTCTGATGTTTGCCCAGCCCTCTATTCTTCCCTGATTTGGGCTCTGGACTTGTTCTTGTTCTATTTTGAAATAGGACAGTGGATGGGAAGCTTTGCTGCTTCTTGTAGTTTTTGAAATTTGAATAAAGTAGGGGATGGGGCTCTAGGATTCAGAAACTATTTGCAAATTACAATGTTCACTTATTTTAGTATGTATTCCCTCAGACCCACTCCCCACCACCATTCTATATGATGTTGCAAAGCAGAAACCAATGCAAAAAACTATTGAATACATACATACACAGACATACACACACACCCCCAAAACAAACTGAAATAACAACAAAGTGAAACAAAACAAACAAAAAAAAATCCCAAGAAAACTAGAGGCGCGCACACATACACACACACACACACACACACACACACACACACACACCCCTAGCACAAAGTGAAGAGAGGAGAAAACAGGAAGACCAGAGGAGGGAGAAAATTAAAAAGAAATTCAGGTCGAACCCTCACACATATGTTGACACACATCTTAAACTAGAAAAAATGAAAACAAAAAAACCCAGAAGAACAAAAGAGCAACAACAAACCAACAACAACAATCAAATTGAAAGATAAACACTCAATCATTCACATACACACTTACACAGAAAACGACAAATAAAAGAAGAAAGAAACAGAAAAAGAAAAGAAAAAATTATTTTGGGGGATTGAGATCAAAATCTCACATACACATTAATGCCCAAAAGAAAAATATTTAAAAAATAGATGACCTAACAGTCAAAAAAATTTTAAAAACTTAAACAAAAATTGAAAATAAAAAATCTGCCCTCTGTGGCAGTCTCTGTAATTGTTCCTCTAATCAGATCTCCCTGGCACAGCCACCTCTTTCTTTCCTGGGGAAGGAAGCAGGGAAGGAGGAGGGGCAGTGGAGGTGGTGGGGCTGCAGGCCTCCCCTCCAACTCTTGTATAGTCAGGGAGATCTCCTACAGTGAGGAGGTATGGGATTATCTCTTCCCTGGGTATGTACTCGCAGGGGGGTGCCCCAGTCAGGCCTATCCTAGAGTAGTGTTCTCCTATTGTGACTGATGTCCAGGCTCTGCCTGAATTTGTCTCTCTCAGTTGTGGCCCGGCTATGTGTGTCTGACGTTCAGAGGATTGCCAGGGAGGAGGGGGTTTGGGTCAGCCCATGACTCACCACTGATCTCTTTGGAGTTCTTCCTCATCCTTTTCTGGCCACACCCTTTGTCCCACTGTTGATCAGGGTAGGGGATGGGGTGCCTGGAGTTCAGTACTCCCAGATCCCTCTGAAATTTGTGCTTTCAGGATATTCCCTCTGGGTCATGATCAACTCCTGAGTAGTTGATCCACCTGTCACAAAGATTGGATCTGTTGTTCTGCGGTGAGCAAGTCAGAGCACTTTCCTGCCCTGCCTTCAAGATGGTGGTGGGGTGCTCTCTTATCCTCTTTGGTGGGGTTCTCCTGCTGGGCTCCCTCCACAGCCTCTGCTACCAGTGTTCTGGCAGGTGCTGAAGTGGTGGGGCAAAGCCACGAGCCGGAAGTCTCTCTCCTGATGCAACGGTGAGGGAGAGCCTGGGGCGATGATTTTTCTCCACCACTTTTTCACATAAAAACTTTTGTCCATTAAATAATAATAATAATGGGGCTCAGCTTCTATGACCTGGGAAGAACCAGGGATGAAGCAGAGAATTTGCAGCACCAACTATTGCACCAGGGGCCTGGTCACTTGCTCAGGAGCCCCCACTTAGACAGTCTCTCCCAGCATTTTCTTTCCAGGGAGGGTTTGTTGATTTTAAAAAAAGGAAAAAGGAAAAAAAAGTAAAAGAAAATGGTATTTGGCTTCTGTGTCCCAGGAATTGCTAGGGTCTAAGCCCAGTCGCTGTGTCACCAGCCACCGCGCCTGGAGAGCCCTGGGCGCTATCTCCCTAGTCTTCACTCAGTCAGCCACTCACACACCCACTTGTTCACCAGCATGTACACAAAATTTTCCATACACTCACTCACGCACATGGGGACTTGCATAGTCCTACTGGCTCAGCCCATCTTGCCGACCAGTCTAATTTTTCAATTTATTGTAGAGACAAGGTCACCAAGTTGCCCAGGCTGGTCTTGAACCCCTGGGTTCAGGCAATCTCTTGCCTCCACCTTCCAAAGTACTGGGATTACAGGCGTGAGCCACCTTGTCTGGCCCATCCAAAATATTTTTTCAACATGTGATCAGTATAAAAAAAGTTAGAGATATTTCACATTTCTTTTTTTGTACAAAAACTTTGAAATTTGTCTTTTTAAAATAAACACTTATAGCACATCTTAATTCAGACTGGTCACATCAATGAACTCAATGACCACATATGACTGGGAAGTTCTGTATTGAATAGTGTAGTTACAGAGCATTTGGAAAATACAGAAACATAGATGGAAACACAGGTAAAATTATGCTTACCAGAGACAAACACTGTCAATATTTTAATCTACTTCTACCAGCTCTTTGTTTTTCTATACATGTTTTTTTGGTGGATATTGTATATGGTTGAGATTGTTTTCTGGTTTCAGATTTGCATTCTGCTGTATGGCTAATTCTGATGCATAGTTGTTCTAAGAACCAGTGGTCTAATGGAAAACAGAGTCAGTAGACCTCGCTTTAGTCCTGATTATGCTGTTACATAGTCAGCTAATCCTCTGGTGGTCACTGAAGCTTATGGGCATTTCTCTTTTGTCTGTGAAGTGGATAGGTCAAAATGCATGATCTTTGACTCTTATTGTTGTTTTGAACATATAAGTCAACTTTAATTAAAGTCCAGTAAAAATGCCAAACATGGTGGTTTACACCTGTAATCCCAGCACTTTTGGAGACTGAGGTGGTAGGACTGCCAGAGACCAGGTGTTTAGGACCAGTCTGGGAAACATGGTCTTTAAAAAAAATTGTTTTTAATTAGCCAGGTGTAGTGGTGCACACCTGTAATCCTAACTGCTTGAGAGGCTGAAGTAGGAGGATTACTTGAGCCAGGAGTTTGAGGTTATTATGAGCTATGATTGCACCATTGTGCTCCAGCAAAAAAACAAAAACAAACAAACAAACAAAAAAGGTCTAGTAAAGAGCTCTTTGCCTAGGCACTTAGAGGCTGGAAAGACACTCCAGTATTTTCTGACCTAAATCATACTCTTTGTTTTTTTTCCTCAGATTTTATTTTGGAGCAACTTTGTAGTGAGTCCTTATATACTCACCACCTGGATTTTCCTTTATGTTTGTATTATACTCACTTCAGCACTTATCTGTCCATCCATGAATTCAGCTTAATTTTTGATATATTCTAAAGTAAGCTGTGGACATCCATGGGCTTTCCTCTAAGTATACTCTTTACTTTTGAACAGAGATCTAGCCTCTTGTACACTTGACCCTATTTAGATATCCTAATTCATTGTGTTACTGTTTTAATAGCTGAGAAGCTTCAGCTGATTGATGATCAGTTTGCAGATGTTTACCCTTAGCGACCCCAGTTAGAGTCCTTAGAGATAAAGCTAAATGAATATAAGAGAGAAACAGAAAAGCAACTTCAGGCAGAACTGTGTCAAAAGGTAAGCTCATCTTATTGCTGTTAATGAGAGTAATGTTTTTGCTTATCTTGTAATGTCTTAAACTTAAACTGCTGTATGGGAAAATATCTAGAATCTATATTAAAGAATAGAATACTGGGCTAGGTACAATGGTTCATGCCTCTAATCTCAGCACTTTGGGAGACTGAAGCAGAGGGATCACTTGTGCCTAAGAGTTTGAGACAACCTAGGCAACATAGCAAGACCTTATCTCTGTAATCAAATTAGCCAGACATGGTGGTGCATGCCTATAGTCCTACTACTCAGGAGTCTAAGGCAGAAAGATCCCTGGAACCCAGGAGGTCAAAGCTGCAGTGATCTGTGATCTGATTGTGTCACTGCATTCCAGCCTGGATGACAGAATAAGACTCTGACTAAAAATGATAATAACAACAACAATAATAGTAGGCTTCTGTGCTGTTGTGCATGTTATTTTTATTTCCCATGGATGTCATTTGTTTGTGCCTTTTTTCTTGGTCAATATGTTTATTGTCATTATCTGGAAAATCCTCATAGGAAATGGTTTGGTTCACTCTCAGCAGCCTGCTTCTGAACTCTGAGGAGGCTTGCCATCTTTTGAGCTACCTGTTCTTTCTTTTGGGCAAGGGACATTTTGGGGGTTATTCCTCCTCTTCTTCTTCACTTCTTTCTTGGACTTTTTCTCATAGATAGGATTCTCTCATACAGCTGCTTGAGCTTTCTTATACATCTCCTCCATCATGTCTGGAGTTTGCTATTCTTTATGTACTGAGATAACGGAAAGCATCGCCATCCTCTTCCATTAGGTAATGCATATAATCTGCACAATTCTGACCCACAATGTGCTTCCAATACTTCTGCCTTGAATTCCTTGCTTTCAGAATCACAGCAAGGGAATTTTTTGGTACTGTGAAGGATAAATATGCCTCCATCCACAGCTGCCTTCAGTGCCCCAAAAACATTATTGCTGGTAGTTCTGACAAGGCCTGCACCCAAACAGCAGGTTAAAATGCTGACCTGGTCATCAGTGCTTTCTACATTGTATTCATCTCTGGTCACTTTCACTTGGTCATCACAGATCTTGTCCTTGCCAGATCTACTGATAAGTCTGTGGACCAGCAGCAGGCCAGTACAAAATGCTGCAACATCATTTGTCAGGTCAACTTTCACACCGTAGTTTGGTAGTTCGTGTGCATAAGCTGCTCAGATGTCATATCCCCTTCTATACAGACATATGCAATCTGACAGAAGATATCCATTTACTACATGAATTATCATCCTGTTTTTAGTTGTGTTGTACTTATTTTTTTTTCCTGTGTTACCAAGTGTTCCTGAGCATAGTAATCAATTTTACTCTCTCATCTTCTAAATTTCACTTGGTATCTCTTGTAGTAGGCCTTATTCTTCACAACTTTTTTTGTTTTGTTTTTTTCAGTTTGAGTCTCACTCTGTACCCAGGCTGGAGTGCACTGACATGCTCACGGCCATTGCAGCCTCAACCTGCTGAGCTCAGGTGATCCTTCCAAGTAACTGGAACTACAGGCGTGCGCTACCATGCCCAGCTAATTTTTTCATTTACTGTAGAGACAAGGTCTTGCCAATTTACCCAGGCTGGTCTCGAACCCTTGGGCTTAGGCAATTTTCTCACCTCAGCCTCCCAAAATGCTGGGATTATAGGTATAGACCACCATGCCAGACTATTTTTCACAGTTTTAACAGATCTCATCCTGCAGAACAGAGACCTGCATCTGTGGCTCCACACAGGCCCAGCAGCACAAGAAGAGGGGAAAAGACTGTAACCCTTGCGCAGGCACAGTATGTTTATGTTTTCTGAAACAGTGAATGAGATTAAACTAAAGATGAATTAAACTGAATATCACATATTTGGACACAGCATTAATATTAAATCTCACCTTGGAGAGATAATTTGTTACTATTTATTTAGTATAGTATTATTTGGTATTTTTAGTTTTTTATGATCCATTTGCAGTTGAAGTTTTTTAAAGACACTGAAATAGCAAAAATGAAAATGGAGGAGAAAAGAAAGTATGAGAAGGAATGAGCTGAGTTCCAGAATGATTTTGAGAAAGCTTGTCAAGCAAAATCTGAAGCCCTCATTTATCAGGAAAAGAATACCCTTGAGAGAATTCAAAAGCAACAATAGGTAATAAAAATACAAATAATTTACTTAGTGGTTATTTCCTGCAGCTGTTGGCAGTTTGGCTCAAGATCCAGAAATAACAAGGGACAGTTGATGGAACAAGGTTCTAGAGCAGCAATAGGGTCTGGGGCCAAGAGTGCAAATAGAAGGATGGAGCTTTAAAAGTACACTAAGACTTCCTTCCTCTGAGACTGGTAGAAAGGAAAGGACTGTAGAGGCAAATGTTCTTGTGGTGATTATGAGAAACTCACACTAAATAAACTCCATTTTTCCAGGCAGGTGAGAGGGTTGGATAGTGGATTGTAGGAGCAGCTTGGAGATATAGAGCAGCTGCTATGTGTAAGGGCAAAACAGAGAATGCTGATCAAGCTGTGTTGAGGGCTCAACTGGGGCCAGGAGCCTGGGACTGAGAGAGATCAAACCACATGCTTGTAGTGGTTTCCTGTTCTAGCTCTTGGAGAGGATTTGTGGTTTGTAAGCATCTCTCTTTCTGCCCCATTCAGTGAGAGCAGAAAGATAGAGGTAACTGGGGAGAGGAGCTTTGCAGAAATTAATTTATTTGACTTTAGAAAGGCAGCCTATTTAATGGAAGTCTCTGGGGCTCTGCTGGGGGGTGAAGGGAACCAGAGGACAGGGCAGATGGCTGCTAACCTAGGGGCAAATGGAGGGTTACTTGGCAGTCTTGGTAATCTCCGGCCAGATTGACATAAAAAGCACCTTGTCTTTATTCCTTCACCTGAGTGTCCATCCCTTTTCTCTCTGCTAAAACTGTGCTGTTCTTCAAGACCCAGTGTGAATGTCAACTCAGTGACACCTCTGATGCCCACTGAGTGATTCATTAGGTCTTGTTCCTGTATGCAATCTTTATGTACTTGGGTACACATCTTAGGATGATTGATTTTTCCTCTCTTCCATGCTGTATTGTGAGATCCTTAAAGATGGGTACTACATCTTACCCACCTTTTTATATCCAGCTTCCAGTATGGTGCTTGACATGTGATAAGTAGTTAGAAAAATCTTGCTCAGTGAACACATACATGGAAGGATGTCCCATTAGTTCAGTTCATATATGCTTGCAGACACTGAGTCAGAATGATCCATGAACTGAGACATCATCCCCAGAGCTTTGGGAGTCTATTCTTTTGTTTTATTGCTGTATGCACATTTTGTTTAACTTTCCTTCTTGAATATGCTATCAAATTTTAAGTAAGAGCCTAGAGATTTTAAAGAACTAAGTAGAATAATTAGATAAGGAATGTTAGGAATAGAGGTTAATGTCATTTAACAGTCTTGGGGAAGTCAGTTTTTGTGTGTAAGGGAGTAAATTTTTATGCAACTAGAACAGGTAAAAAGTACAACTTTAACTAGAATATCTTAAAGGTGAAATTTTACCCTGTCTGTATTTTTATTATATTTCTGGTGCAGAAGCTATGTATTAGTTCAAATCTGTTTAAATTTCTTTAGTTTGCTTGCTAAAAATTAATTCTTTCCTGCAGATTGAAACAAAAGAAATGTATGCTCAAAGCCAGCTCCTCCTAAATGATGTGAATTTACTAAGAGGCAGAGAAGCAGAGCTGAAGCAAAGACTTGAAGCTTTTGAAATGTAAGTAATGCATGTTCATTTGGGATATTCAGAATTATGAGATTTAAAAGAATTACTAAATATATGTCCAAATATTCTAATAGTAATTGCCAGTTAGATTTCTTGGTTGTAAAGACGATACCACCTAGTATTTGAAGGTATAAGTTAAAAGGAATAAACACTAGGGTTTTGCTTTTGAAACATTTGACATTAAGATGAAAAGCAGAATGAAATGCCATCATCAGGCTGCAGTAAGACCAAACAGTTAATTGGGAAAAGCTAAGAATACTTGAACAGATCATGTTTTGCAGTTTACTAAGTCATTCAGATCTCAATAGCATGTGTGTGTGGTAACTGAACTCCATATATCCAGACCTGTAGTGTTATGTGCTCTGCACTCAAAAAATGATATATGATGGTCTGACTTTACTTGTACTAGGAGAAACTATTTCTCTCATGTGTTATTCACTTTTTCTAAGTTCTCACCAATGTTTCCTCTTTTAGATCTTACCTGGGTTTGACAGCAATCTCACCTGTCTGTAGTTTTTGCAATATGCCTTCTTTATATTTGGAATCTGCTATTAATAGACACCCATAGATACCCCAGGAATTAATGAACCTGTCTTCATCTTTGTTAATGTTGTTTTCTCACTTCTTGTAGGCTTGATTTGTTTGATTTTAACTCTCTGTCTGCCTTTCTCTCTTTTTGGCAACACTGAGGAGGTCAACTGATCAAGAGAGAGAAAAAGAAAAGAAACAAAATTTGGGCAGAGAGAGTTCATCACTTCTTTACCTCCTCTTCCTCTGTTCTTCTTCCCCCTTCTAAGTGTATAAACTAAATAGGTATAATTTACGGCTCCATAGCTCACCAACTTACCAACAAAAGGAACTAATACATAGAGCCTTTACCTGTTCTTGGCCTAATCACATTCTGTAACTCTCTTGGGTTAGCTGGATCTCAGCACTTGTGAACTTGACTCCCAGACTCAGGACTTGGTGTTTTGGTTGTCTTAAAGTATCACTATGAAGACGACTCCATTCTTCAGTATTTTGAAGTCTTGACTGATTCATCTATCTTTTTGCTTTCTCTATGGCATTCTTTTAAAAATTCAATCAGTAGTTTTTTAAAAGACAGGGTATAATTATGTTGCTCAGACTTGCCTTGAACTTCTGGCCTCAAGCAATCCTCCAGACCCAGGCATCTGAGGAGCTTGGATTATAGGAATGCACCACAGCACCTGCCTAAAGATAATAGATTATGAAACACCAAAAAAAACTCTTCTGCTTTTAAAATCTATGAGTGAATGGATTAAATTCCACAGCCAGATACAATTATAGAGGATTCAAGCACATAAGTACACGAACTAAACCCCAGAATTGATTTTCATCATTTATCACCTGTAACCATTGTTTAAATGTTAATTATTTTCTATGGGAATCACTTTGGTCTTGACTCTTGGCCACTGCCCTCAGCCAGATGCCACTATCTAGCTGCCTCTACTAGTTTTGGTCCATTGGAACTAGGCCAGTTCATCAAATATGTAGAGGACTTTGGACTCTTTCCTTTTACTTCCCAGTAGTAAGAGTTTTAGTTTTTTTGAAGTAAAAACTTGGTTTTTTTCCTTTAAATTGTTACCCCAGACATTGCAATTTATTTGTTTATTTATTTTTGTTAATTTCAGGACTCAGAAACTTCATGGAGAAAAAAATAGAAGAATGAATGAGGCACTTAGGAGTCGGGAACAGAATATAAAGAATATTGAGGTGACCTATGACCAAAAACTCAAGAAAGAACTTCTGAAGTAATTATTTGGCATGTTTAAAGAAGTAATATGTTTGAATTATCGTGACAGAAATGTGACAAAAACTGATGAAGTAGTTCTATGACTAATATTTTATGGCAAAATTTAGTGTTTGGAGTGAAAAAGATTTTTTTCATTGATAGCCAATCTTTCCCCATGCAGATTTGAGTTAGATTAGTTAAAAAAACACACACACCCACACAAGAAAAACCTTTACTGAGTGCCTATGATTTGCTTTAATATTTAGGGCACCCTGTGACTTGCATGGCTTGCACAGTTGATAAGCAGTAATCGCTTTTAGATATTTCTTCCACTACCCCACTCTTACTGCCACAGGGATGGGAATATTGAAGAATTTATAGATTTTTGTACTTAGTAGTCATAATTTTTGTCAATGATCATGTGCCTTGTATTCATTCGAAATTCTGAAAAGTCAATCAAAAGAACAAAAATTAACCATGTGAAGCAAACAGTGACATAAAAGAATATAAATAACTTTAGTTACTTTGGGTTCTGTCATCTGAGTTTTGTGTACCAGTGAATAAATCTGAGAGCAAAAACATTATGCCCATATGGTAACTTTTTCTTCAGTGGGCAGTATAGCATCTGGCACATAAAAAAGAGTTCAGTTAATATCACAGAAACAAAAAACTGAATACTACATGTTCTCACTCAAGCAGACCCTAGATGCTGGGTACATGAGCACAAAGGCAGGAACAACTGACTCTGGGCACTACTATCATCAGTGAAAGGAAGAGAGGGGTGATAAGGGACACACAACATTGGGTACCAGGGCCACCACTGAGAGAGAAAGAACTCGCTAGAAGCCCAAAGCTGATCTTCCAAGCAATTCTCTTACGTAGCAAATCTTCACATGAACCCTACAACTCTAAAATTAAATGTAAAGGATGAAAATAAATTTTTAAAAAGGTACTCAGTTAATATTTGTTGTAAATGTGTAGTGAAGCAACGACTCAACTTGAATGCTCTGGGTATTTCTTATTTGGTCTCTTTTTAGTGTGTTCCCCTTAATTTGTCATTGATGTTTCATTATTTAGTACTTGTAAAGGTTTTTTGAGCTTATAACTTAAATTATATTTTAAAAAAAGAAATACAGCAGCATTTTCATTTGTTGATTTTGAAATAATGAATTTTATTCACATATTTTAATCTCAGCTCTTGTACTGAAGTAGCAAACACTGAACATTTAGAAGTAGCTGCTGAACATTTTGAAATAAATGAATAAGTATGTTAATTTTTTTTTTTTAAGTTGGAGTCTCACTCCATCGCCCAGGCTGGTGTATAGTGTCATGCTCACGACCACCCCAGTGACGACCTTCTGGGTTCCAGCAATCCTTCCACCTCAGCCTTCCAAGTAGCCAGAACTATGGCAAGTGCTACCATGCCCAGCTAATTTTTTAGTTACTGTAGAGATGAGGTCTTGCCTAGTTCCCAAGCCTGGTCTTGAACCCGCGAGCTCAGGCAATCCACTTACCTCAGTCTCCCAAAGTGCTGGGATGACAGAGTGAGACACCAAGCCTGGCAAAAAAATGTTAATTTTAATGGTTATGGTTAATTTTAATGATTATGGTCATTAACTGTTTGATATCCTTGTGACATCCTCCACAGCCTGGAAGGAGTCTATCTAGGTTTGGGAATCCTCACATGACTTTAGCAAGGGTTAGAGTTTGGAGGATATTCACCAGGAGTGCTTCCCTTTCCTTTTTCCCTTCTCGGGACCAGGAGGACCCAGCTGGTAACATCTGGGGAAGAGAAGTGAAAATATGCTTTTTGGTGTCACTAATTCAAATATAATGCTCTTGACAATGGGCTTTCAAGAATATTAGCCCTTGAGGGTGAAAGTTCTTACCTTGCTTGGAGTTGGGAAGATGGTACAGATGGATTGGAAGTGACTACCTACTTTCCACTTGGACTGAATGTGGTGTGCTGTCAGTTTAACTTAATTTATCTTTTTGTTCTTTGTGTCAGTTGCGACCAACTAAAAAGTGATGGCTTTCGTTAACCTCATAATAACATGACCTTTCATTTTGTGTGATTGAGTTTGGGGACCCATTTTACAGAATTAAGGCAGGGTTTTATGTTCAGAATTGATATCCCTAGCCTTAATACTGAGATGTAGTCTATGCATTGTGGTATTCAGAGACCTCAAGTGTCCCTGTGCCAAAGATTAGCTCCTGTATTCATGTCAACCTTTCAGGAAGGTGACTAAGAAACTCATTTTTTTCCAATTTTTATTTTTATTTTTAAAAAGTATTACTTTTTTAATTATAAAGATGTCAGATACAATTTAGGATTGGGTATACAAACACTGATCATGCAGTTACCCTTGTTGATGAGGTATGCCCCTCCCTCCCCTAGCAGTTTCCCTCAACTACCAATCTCACCCCCCTCCCCAACAGTTTCCCATTACTGCCAATCGCTTTCTTATAGTATTGTAATTGTTCAAGGTCCACTTATGAGTGAGAACATATGGTATTCTGTTCTTTGTTTCTATTATAGATCAGTGAGTATGATCGACTCCAAATTCATCAAGTTGCTGCAAAGTCTATATATTTGTTCTTCTTTATGGCTGTATAATATTCCATTGTGTATATGTACCACATGAGAAACTCATTTTTAGTCATTCTGATTTTCAGGTATCAAACTGAACTAAAGGACAACTAACTGCATTACTAGAACTAATAAACTGATTGAGGATGAAAGGAAGAATCAACGTGATGCTTGGGGATGGGAGAATGTATTTTTCATTTCTGCTATAGATTATTAGCTTCCTGAGTTGGGTCTGTTTTATTTTATTTTTTATTTTTTTCCTTGAGTTGGAGTCTCACTCTGTCGCCCAGACTGGAGTGCAGTGGCCGCTCCTGGCCACCGCAGCCTCGACCTGCTGGGCTCCGGCGATCCTTCCGCCTCAGCCTTCCAAGTAGCCGGAATTACAGGCATGCGCTACCATGCCCAGCTGATTTTTTGATTTATTGTAGAGATGAGGTCTTGCTGCCCAGGCGAGTCTCGAACCCACGGGCTCAGGCAATCCACTCACCTCAGCCTCCCAAAAGCGCGGGATTACAGGCTGAGCCACCGAGCCCGGCTGGTCTGTTTTAGATTGTAAAAAATATATATCTTATATTCCCTTGTCTCTATGAAATGACATATTTTTTGGTAGTTTTAACTTCATAAAATTTTTTTAAAAATCACTCTTGTGCTATCTTTTTGGAAAGTTTCATGTTTAACTTTTTTCTTTTCCTTTTTTTTTTTTTTAATCAGTCTGTTGCCCAGACTGGAGTGCAGAGACATGATCGCAGCTCACCACAGCCTTGACCTTCTCAGCTCAATCTTCCTGCCTCAGTCTCCTGAGTAGTTGGGACTTCATGTGCATACCACCACACCCAGCTAATTTTTCAAATTTTTTTTTTTTTTTTTTTTTAGTTGGAGTCTCACTCTGTCGCCCAGACTGGAGTGCAGTGGCCGCTCCCGCCACCGCAGCCTCGACCTGCTGGGCTCCGGCGATCCTTCCGTCTCAGCCTTCCAAGTAGCCGGAATTACAGGCATGCGCTACCACGCCCGGCTGATTTTTTGATTTATTGTAGAGATGAGGTCTCGCTGCCCAGGCGGGTCTTGAACCCGCGGGCTCAGGCAATCCACTCACCTCAGCCTCCCAAAGGCGCGGGATTACAGGCTGAGCCACCGAGCCCGGCTTCAAATTTTTTTATAGAAGTGCTATAATGCCCAGGCTAGTCTTGAACTCCTGGGCTCAAACAATCCTCTTGCCTCAGCCTCCCAAAGTGCTGAGATTACAGCTGTGAGCCATGATACCCAGCCATGTTTAACATTGTGTATATTTACAGAGACTAGTGATTTATCATCAGTATTCTATCCAATATATTTTGATTAATAAACATGTGACTGTCAAGAAGGTGGCAGCAACTTATTGCCATTGTTTACATATTACTCTTAACCATGAGAGACTTTATATTTATTTAAGAAAATTTCATTTTAGGCCAGCCAGGATGGCTTAGGGCTGTAATACCAGCACTTTGGGAGGCCAAAGTTAGTTTCTTATTTCTTTTACTTTTAATATATTTTTATGCTTTATAATATTTTTACTTGATATAAACCTCCTAAACTCTTGCATATATTAAAGGATGGAAGTTGAATAATTTTTCAATCTTTGGATATTTTATATTTCAATATTTTCTAGGAAATTGTCTGTATCAAGAATTTGAATTTTTGGTGGAAACTTCAAACAGATTCTTGGAAGTAAGCTTGGTCTGGATACCTGATATTTACCAGACTTTCAATGTGTGGCTTCTTTTTTTGTTGCTATTTTGTGGAGACTAATACTTAGTAGTATCATCATGTATTTAACAAATTATGGGATTTTTGTTTATTTGTTTGTTTGTTTTGAGTTATAGTCTCACTCTGTCACCCAATCGAGCATACAGAGGCATGGTCACAGCCTTGACTTCTAGGCTCAGATGAAGCTTCTGCCTCAGTCTCTTGAGCAGTTGGGACTAAGGAGCACATTACCACCTGGCTAATTTTTCTTTCCTTTTTTTTTTGTAGAGTCAGGGTCTCACTATGTTGTACAGGTAGGTCTCAAACTCCTGAGCTCAAGCAATTCTCCTCCCTAACCCTTCTAAAGGGCTGGGATTACAGGCATGAGTCTCAGCATATAGCTAACAAATTATGTTTTTATGATATCTCTATATAGATTTATATTAGATAAAGTGAAAAGTACAAAATAGTAACTATAAAACAGTAACAAGCAGATCTTTGTCATCAAGAAAATCAAGCACTGTGGGCATTAGAGCCCTGTGTTCTGAGTAGGTGATGTAACTTTCGTTATCATGTGTAGCAGGTGGAATTTCACAACATACATGACAGTTATAAGTTCACATCACCTGTTGGTAGTAAGGTTGATTCTGTACTTGCCTGCAAAGTTTTAACCCTTGTATCTGCATTTTTCAATTATGAAATAATGATCATTAAGTCTGACATAAATATTAAATGGGTTTTGTATTCACTAGAAAAACATTATGATGTTAAATTAGTTAATTTTTTCTTTCAGAAAAAGCTATTTATTTGCAAGAGGAACTCATGGCTATCAATTCAAAAAAGGAATGACTCAATCAATCTCTAAATCATATGAAAAAACTTGAGGTAATTGTTAAGTCTATTGTTTTTAGAAATAGATTTTAAGCAATATATGACATTGTAGCTTTAGTAACACCATTTTCTTAAGACATTCTCTTGATATGTTTGGACTGTTTTTTATATGGCTGAAGTTTATTCAAAAGTTCTTAATTTCAATGAATGTCACATATGGAAACGTAGATAGAGATTGGGGTCCTAGAATGTTGCTCGAATTCTGTTTATTCTCTTACTTCCTGGGTTCCTTGGGCAAGTTCTGTGACTGTAGATTCCTGCCCTGTAAACTGTGATATTTTCCACATTATGTGGTTGTTGAGGGAGTTCAGTGAGTTAACTTATGTGCCTTGTCCATAGCAGGTAGCCAATACTTATTTTGTTTTGTTTTGTTTTTTTGAGGTGGAATCTCACTCTGTCACCCAGACTGGAGTGCAGTGGTCGCTCCCGGCCACTGCAGCCTCGACCTGCTGGGCTCCGGCGATCCTTCCGCCTCAGCCTCTCCAGTAGCCGGAACTACCACACCTGGCTAGTTTTTTATTTATTGTAGAGATGAGGTTTCACCAAGTTGCCCAGGAGGGTCTCGAACCCACGGGCTCAGGCAATTCACTCACCTTAGCCTCCCAAAGTGTGGGATTACAGGACCAGCCACCGAGCCTGGCCTGCCAATACTTTGTTTCTACCTCAGCCTTTTCTCTTTTCCCAACAGCAGCACATAAAAATTCCTAATGCTATATTATCTTACAAAATGAAATGCATTTTTCCCATACCACTCTTTCTTTACCTCTGTTCATTAGTGTGTTGGCTGCCTCAGGATAAAACTAGAACTTAGGTATTTAAAACATGTTTTGTACCTAAAATTATTTTTGCAACTGTGATGGCTTATTTATTTGAGAACTTTGTTGGCTTTCATACCCAAATATGAGATCTAATATACTAAGAAAAGGGAAGCACATGTTAGAGATTATTTTAGTCTATAATGTGTTATCGTTATTGAGTTATTGATGATGTCTGGAAAATGAGGTGATAATCAGAAGCACTTGCTCATAAGTTGGTCTACAGAATTCAAAGTAGATAAACTTCTGTCCCAGTTCTAGGACAAAAGCTAACTTTCATTATTACAGTTAGGGACTTGTTGCAGAGAACCATATTTCTGCCCAGTTACTCTAATTAAATTGTGCCACCTTGCTTAAAGAAGGCTGCTTTTACTTTTGCACTACTATAAGTCATCATTCAAACGTAAGATTTCCTTTTTTCAATAGAGTTAGAGTCTGTCAAAGCCCAGTCTTTGGCAATGATAAAACAAAACCACATATTGAAAGAAAAGGTTAAAGAGATGAGTGATTATTCACTACTAAAAGAAGAGAAACTAGAGCTTCTGGCACAAAATAAATTATTTAAACAACAATTGGAAGAGAGTAGAAATGAAAACTTACATCTCCTAAACTGTATGTTTTTTCTCCTAATTTATATGTTTAATAATTCATATAAAGTCAATAATTATTATAAAACTTGCTTTGTCACCTGTAAGGAGGACCTAAATTGGGAAGAGTTTATAAAATTAAGATTCTCAAATTAAAATTATTTCCTTTTTGCCTGTTATTGCATAATTAATAATGTTACTATAAGAAGACATTTGTAAACTCTGTTAATCTACCTCCCTGGATGGTATCAAGAGTCTCCTTGCCCTTTGATTGCTGGTTGGGTTTGGCCTCTGCGGATACACAAGCACTTCAAGAAAGAGAGGGAGGAAAGGGAGGTACAGGTTGTTGTTATCTCTACCCCTACCTGATCCCTGCTTCCTCATTCAGTGGCCCTAGACTGGCCACCATACACCTCAGTCAGGAGGGCCACAGTGCTTGGGGAGGGCTTTTCACCAGTGCTCTGCACCAGCTCTCTCTCTCCAGTACTGGGAATTTCTCACTCCCTTCGTCCCATTGGCCCAAGGTATGCCAACAGTGGACCCTGTTCCTAGCCCAGGGAACTTCACCATTCTTTGTGGGTGCCCTGAATAAGTTGCCATTTATTAAACAATTATTAGATTATCTGAATTGAGGGTACCATCTGCTTTCTGCCTAGACCTTGGCAGCTGCTAACAGATGCACAGATCATATTGAATCTTGAGGCAGTCATCAATAGATAGATCAGATAGAGAAGGCCTTCTATGCCTTTAGTGCATGGTAGAGAAGAGACCACAGGCTTTCAAGTTTATTTGAGGATTCAAAAGAGTTCTTTTAACATGGCGTTGAATTCTAAGAGTAGTAAACTTTGCATTTGCATGCACTATATTCTTTTGTTTTGAAATGTGTGAATAAGAATTGCTTTAAGTTCATTTAGTAGAATTAATGTTTTTAATGGCATGGGTAACACCAATTTAAAACCTCTTTAACTGCTTTTGTTAAGTGAAATAAGAAAACTTAATGTTGATAATGACAAGAATTTTTTTAGGCATAGCTCAGCCAGCTCCTGAACTTGTTGTCTTTCAGAAAGAACTAAAGAAAGAAGATCTTATGGCATTTGAGCCTAAGGAGTTCGAAAGTCACCAGCGAGCTCTGCCAAAACAGCTGCAAAATGAAGTATTACTCTATGCTGGTTCCAGTATTATACCAGTCTACTGGATAGATATGTAAACTGGGCACAAGTCACACCAGCATAAATCAGGTTTATTTTAATATCAAAAGTTACTCCCCTAAATATGCTAAATATCCCTCCTCATCTGAGAAAACTCTCCAATGACTATGCAACCTTATTTGCATAATAGTAAGAAAATTGAAAGGAAAGCAAACTCATCTAAACATAACATTTTCTGAGTACCCAATGGTACCACGTTATCTCTTGATTTTCACCCTGAGAAGGACTAAAAATAGGTGGTGAAAAACTTATTTGTGTATTATATTTGTGTTCCTTTTTTAAAAAATAGGTACCCCATTGTTTACGGATATGAAGCTTCTCAGAATTGGCAAAACAGAAAGAGAATAAGCACAGTGAAAGAATTTTTCCTTTTAAAGTGAGCTGTGATTTGTTTTTTACATTGATTTCTTTTTCTTTTTCCTTTTTTTGAGTTGGAGTCTCACTCTGTTGACGAGACTGGAGTGCAGTGGCACCCTCCCGGCCACCGCAGCCTCGACCTGCTGGGCTCCAGTGATCCTTCTGCTTCAGCCTTCCGAGTAGCTAGAACTGCAGGCATGAGCTACCACACCCAGCTAATTTTTTGATTTGTTGTAGAGATGAGGTCTCACCAAGTTGCCCAGGTGGGTCTTGAACCCTCAGGCTCAGGCAATCCATTTCTTTTCCTTCTCTGATTCTCTTCAGGTTGAGCATTCTGCACAGCTGAAGTCCTGGATATTAGATTATGATGTTTCTGTAAAGCGGATAACGCTTCAGGTTGCTGATTTAAAATTGCAATTGAAGATTAGAGTTTTTCACAGAGAGATATCTATGAGTTAAAAATGTCTCTAATCAAACAGATTAGAGACATTTTTAACTCATAGATATCTCTCTGTGAAAAACTTTTGATGTTTGTGAAAATGCAGTGATAATAATTTATTGAATATTTAGCAATGCTCCTCTTGGGGGAAAAGGCCATAAAATTATATGTGTCATCTTAGAGGTAAAACTTCCTCTCCATTTTGGGACTACCAACTGGGTCATCAGCTAAACTGGCTAACTATCACAGGTACCTGACTCACTCTTACAGCCTTGGGAGAGTTTCATGTTCCAAATAGGAAAAGTTTGGCAGTGACACAGAAGTCCCCAAATTCATCCTAGACTTTCCTTTTTTTTAATTTGTTACCCCAATTATAAGACCAACTGGTTATTTAGTAGTATATATTGCTTGATAGAGAGAAACATAAATATATGGGGAAAGCAGAGTGACTTAGCAAAAAGAGCATTGTCCTTGAAATCAGACCTGTTTTTAGACCCCAATTTTGAAGTTAGTTGTTTGACCTTGGACACATTACTTTAACTTCCTTGGCCCTCCATTTCCTCATTTGTAATAGGAATAATAATACCTATGGGGACATGATGAACAAAGATGAAATGAGATAGGTTTCAGTCCAATGCTCAAGACATAAAAGACACTCAGCAAATTGTTATTGTTCTTGTTTTATTGCTATGTCTTCTCTGTGGGTGCGTATCTGCCCTTTCCTACTTTATAAGCAGTATTTTGAAGCCTTTATACTTTCTTGTCCAGTTACTTTCAAGCTCAAAGAAAGTGTATGTGTGATACCAGTTCTGCTGTCTCCTTAAACTTCCCAGTTCTGCACCTTCCTCACTCCCACTTACACTCCTTCCTCATCAGTCCCCTGTTTCCTTCTCTTGGCACTTGTGTTATTGCTTTACTTATATCTGCTCTTTTCCATTCCTCATTCCTCATTGTTAACAGTTCTGTCTGCCAAATTGCCCATAGTTGAAATCATAGTAGTCTCTTGTCATGAAAAATAGTTAAATGTGGACAGACCCCTTTCTCCTGCATGCATTACTGATTGTAAGCTTCTGTCTTTAGCATCATAGAGAGGCATTGCAGGAGAGTAGTGAGCACACAACTGGCTGTACATTAGGAAATCCCAGTGGCTCTAGGCCTGCCATGTGACCAAGCCTTAGCAAGCCTCAGTCCCTATCTGCAAAAAGGGAGTAGTGAGAGTTCCTTCACCACAATGTTGTTATGAGTATGGGTCCTCACTCCCTTATGTGAAACCCAGGCCATTGCTGTGGATTTTGCAACAGCCCTGGGAATCCTGGGGCAGCATTCTGTAGTGAAACACATTCATTACTTTACAGTCAAATGTGTAAATAGTTATGCTGGAATAAAAAAGATTATAAATGGGTTTTCTTCCATGCAGGTCAAACTTTTCAATCAGTTGAGCTCAACTCTGGTTAGGCTTTGCCACCAAATACATCAGGAATAAATTTTTGGTTCTCAGAGCTTTTTCAATTTCAAAATTGTGCATAATAAATTCTGAAATGATATTGTGTTACAAAAGAAGATGTATGAAGCTGTAGCTGGTACATAAAAGCTCTTAGTAAATGTTAGTGTCGTTATCATTAAACAGTTTCAGGAACTGTTTAATGTGCAAGTCTGTCATTATTTCTTTCATTAAAAATAAAAGTTATTCTCAAGTATATTAGTTCTATTCTCCAGCTTGTCTCCTCATTTCTAAAACTTTCTCTTTGTAATTTGCAGCCCTAGAGAATAAAGTATACCACAATACAAAGCAGTCTCTGGTTGATCATTCTGTCAATGAATTAATAAGTGACAAGATGATGCCTCACAGTGGTGATATAAGCAGGGATTTCTTGAGCAATCCTCTTGAAGATGAAAAAATTATGACAAGTATATTTGTACCAAGGATCACAAGTTACTCAAGTACAAGGGCAGAGTGTAGTTCCCCTGATTCTGACCTTGAGTTTATAGCAATACTAAATCAAGAGTCCAAGAGCTTGAGCAAGAGGCTGAATGCTTAGAAAAGTCTTTCAGAGATTACCACCGAAGAGTCACTCAAAATCCCACCAAAAGCCCACTATCAGCAAAGAGCCCACCATCTTTGCACTTATTGGGAGCTCTCAAAAATATCATTTCCTGTTTCCCAGAAAGATGCATTTCTGCAAAGGACAGAGTTGTCTCTGAGCAGTTAAAGAGGGAGAGAGCAACACCTCAGAAGCACTGTCAGTTCAGCCTTGAGACTTCACAGGGATACTTCCTTCAGATGCCTTTCCTCCATGCCCCTACCAGAAGCAAAAAGAAGCCTTGAAAGTGAAATGTATCTGGAAGGTAAGTCACTGCAAAAAGGGGTGTGGGATGCTCTGGAATTGAGTAGTACTGGGCCTCAAGGGACCTCATACTTGAACAAGAGCACAGCTCCTCACCAACAGGAAGTAATAGATGAAGCTGCAGCAATCAGGCTTCAGGAAGCCCTAGCTTGAGCAATGTGTTCATTCTCTGAACTGCTGTCTCCTGGTGAACAATGGCATCTTCCCCATGCAAGAGTTGTGGGGCAAAGATTGTCAATGTCATACATTTACTTGGAATGAACACCGAGGCATTCTGGGAGTACAAGTGGCCTTTCTTTGCTTTCTGTTGGGTCTGTAAATTTTATTATTGCCATTGCAACTTAGACACTTGAATTTTTACTGTTGTGGGTCTTAGTCATCATAACTGGCTGTTTACAAAGGTAACAATTTGCTTTCAAGCTAATAGAGCTCCTTAGAAACCACGCTGGTATCTTTTCCATGCAATGTGTAATATTCGTGTCTTGGTTCCTTCTGCCCCTTAGGTCTGGGCAGATCATATGTTGCCTCCCCCAGCCCATATCTTGCTCGAATGCCCCAGCTGGCATCTGCTGAGTCTAGGCATTTTGTCTTCATCCCTCTATTCTCCAGCCTTCGTGAGGAGAAGCCCAGGTAGGTGCCAAGTTCTGATCAGTTTCAGCTGATAGTGGGCTCTGAATATGATTTTTGAAGCATGGAGGAATGCATGATTTTAGAAACTAGACCAGTGGGTCAACCGGGCTATGCTTTGAGTCACAGGTGGAATCCTGCTCATATCTGGGCCCAACACTAGAGAGAACTGAATCCTTGGTTCTAGGTTCAAGCCTGGACATCTGCATGTTTATATAGTTCTCTTGTACCGAGTTGAAAATGCCACATGTGCATGTCATGGTCCAAAAGCATTTATTTGTTTATTTTTAATATTGTACTTTCTTGTGATAAGCCAAAAGGAAAGACAAGACATACACATCGCCAAGTAAGGTCACTGTGTGTTCTCAGGGTTGAGGTGCTATATCTTCAACTGGTTTGTGCTGTTGATGTACACAATTTCTCTTTTCCAAAAATGTTTTGTGGTTATTGAAAAACTAAACTCCTAGGAATAGCACTGAAAGTACATTATTCTTTGTTAACAACAGTAGTGCCTACCCCACAGCATAAGGTGATTACCAGGAGGAACTGAGTAAACATGTGTCAATATCTGAGAATAGTACCTTAGATTTGTGAGACTGGAGTCATTCTTTACAAGTCAAAGAAAAAGAAATTTTGTAGAGCATTGTCTTGGGTCACAAAAGACTTTTTGTCACCCATGTGCTCTTGGGTTTAGTGCTGTTAAAACTCTAATTCATGAATTTTATCATTCCAATCTAGTCTTCATCAGAGACAAGCTGAACTTCAAGACAAAAATGAATTTTTAAATCTGGACAAGCTGTTTTTTAAGGATAATAAGGAATTTAAGTCATCTCAACGTAAGTTCAAATTTAAGTACTAGTTTTTATAATTTGAAAATATAGAAAGCATAGTTTTGGTGGAACCTATTTATTGGTATAAAAATTAAAACAGTTACAAATTGGGACATTTTTATTTTGTGATATGACCACAGGTACAGATATATCACCTCATTTTTGTATGTATGAGTTCCCTTGTTAAAAATTTCAGTATGACAAATAATTTTAGAGTTAGAGCTAAGCCCATAAATAAGTTCTTAACCTACTTTATCAGAATTAAATAAGTGATTTTTTTCCTTTTTATGGTATACAAAGATGCTCTGTTTTCTTAAATTATATTGATTCTGTTGATTGATTCAGATTTAGAAAACCCCATTTTTAATGAAAGAAATGGAGGCAAAATATTATTGAGTCCACAAACTGGCAGCCTAGCTATGGCCCTGCCTTGGACTATCTCACTTTGTAGCCCAGTATGGAAGTATATGTTAAGGATGTAGACTCTTTCCAGCTTTAGAAATCTTTCTGTTTGTATGAGGAAGGACCCTCCAAAAAACAGAATTTGTTTATAAAGAACTGTGTATTTATTCTTACATGTTTAAACTTTAGTCACTTTCAAAATATTCTCCATTTGATGCAATACACCTATGAAGATGCCTTTCTACTGCTCAAATCGTTTTGGAGCTCATCAATTTTGATGCCTTTTAGTGCTTCTGCCATTTTCTGTTTCACCACTTCCATGTCAGCAAAACATTTCCTTTTGAGGACTTTTACATCTGGGGAAACAAAAAAAGAAAATGATTTGAGGTGAGATCAGGTGACTAGAGTTGGTAAGGCACAGGAGTCATGCCATTTTTGGTGGGCAGGTGTGCTGTCATGGTGGAAGAACCAGTCACCTGTTTGCCACAGCTCAGGACATTTCTTCCACACATCATTATGCAACCTTCTCAAAACTTCCAGAAAAAAGTTGGTTGACTGTTTGATCTGGATGAACAAACTCTGAATGTATTATAAGGGTATCTTTTCCTGCCTTCCAAAAGATAATTCCAGGTGTTTGGGGTCCCCCCTCATATAATCTGTTGTTTAGCGTTGTTAACTTCAAATCTGAAAGTGTAATGTTTTGAACAACTAAATGAGAGGGCTTAGTAAATTTTGTGAATTTCTATTGAAAAAAAATTTTTTTGAGTTGGGATGTCACTCTGTTGCCCAGACATGAGTACAGTGGCATGATCAGGCTCACTGCAGCCTCAATCTCCTGGGCTCAGGCAATCCTCCTGCCTCAGTCTCTTGAGTAGCTGAGACTATAGGCATGCACCATCATGCCTAGCTAATTTTTAATTTTTTTAAATAGAGATGTAGTCATGTTATGTTGCCCAAGCTGGTCTTGAACTCCCAGGCTCAAGCAACCCTCTAACCATGGCCTCTCAAAGTGCTGGAATGACAGGCATGAACCATTGTGCCTAGCCTTAAAGTCTTTTTGTTAAATCATTGATACTTAAATAAAATCCAAGTGATTATCCGCAAGCCAAGTGTATTCCTTATTGTCATTGGACTGACTTTCCTATTGGGTAACAAATTCAATTTTGTAGGCAAAGTTAATCTTTAAAGTATAAAAACACTTTTAAAAATGAATACCTCGACAAGTGGCTGTGTTGAGAACTTAGAATCCCATAAGGAAAAGGCATGCCCAACAGCTTTGGCCATGGTCATGAGCTTCAGCCTCTCTTCACTTGCTGTTACTATTAAGGACTCAGGGACAACAGTGTATCTGCCTTGTGCAGATACACAGAACATGCCAAGCTAGTTGGAAATGAACAGGATCTATTCGGCTGGTGATATGCCCCATGTGAATGCTGCTGTAGCTGTTATCAATACCCAAGTACATTTCTCTCTTTAAAAAATTTTTTTTAGTCAGGGTATCACTCTGTCCACCACGCTGGAGTGCAGTGACATGATCATGGTTCACCACAGCCTTGGACTCCATATCTCAGGCAGTCTTTCCTCCTCGGCCTCCCAGGTAACTGAAACTATAGCCAAACCACTACCACTGGCTAGTTTTTATTTATTTTTTTGTAGAGACAAAGTCTTGCTGTGTTGCCCAGGCTGGTCTCAAACTTCTGAGTTCAAGCAGTCCTCCTGCCGAAGCCTCCTAAAGTCCTAGGATTATGGGGATTTGCCATCACTCCCAGCCTTTTCTCTCTTTTCTAATTAAGTTAGCATTGCTGCATGCCGAATGCTAGTCTGTGTACTCTGTATATGATTTCATGTATCACTGTAGAACTCATTTTAGTTGTAGATTAGTCTGAGACTTAGAGCTGGGGGCTATCACTATTAATAACATTTCTGAAGTAACTCCCAACGTGAACAGGCAATGACAGTGCTGAGGAAAAGACTGAAGGAAAGACCTCCCTTAGTCTTTCTAGATCAGTCAGTGTTTGTTTTTGAGTTGGGGTCTTACTCTGTCATCCAGGCTTGAGTATAATAGCATGATCATGGCTCTCCAAAGCTTTGACCTCCTTGGCTTATGTGATACTTTTGTCTCAGCCTTCCAAATAACTGGGACTACACATGTGTACAACCATGCCCAGCTGATTTTCTTTTTTTTTATTTTTTAGAAATGAAGTCTCGCTATGTTGTCCAGCTGGTCGTTAACTCCTGGACTCAAGCAGTCTTCTCACCTTGGCCTCCCAAAGTATTGGGATTACAGGTGGAAGCCACTGCATCTGGTCTAGTTTTTTGGTTTTTTTCTTTTAATCTTCAGAGACTGGCAGAGTAATTACTTTTTCCTAAGATACTTCTACAAAAACCAGTCCATGGAAGCCTTATTTTCTTGGGAAATCATGGTGAAAATTTGAAATAATGGTTAATTTCCATTACAGATCTTAATGTGGTTGTAACATTTTGATGTTATATTTTTCTATCTACTTGTTTCCTTTGTGTCTTAAGACATTAGAATGGAAAAACTTTGTATTTTAGTCTTTGGAAAAGCTGACAACACTGAGTTAACATAATTGGAAGAAAACTAGTTATCAGAATTCTCTGATCTGGCCCACTTCCTCTTTTCTCTTCTCCTGATCGCCACTTCCATTGCTGTGTGTGAAAGGAAAGAGGAGGAGAGCTCTATGCTTCATTCCCAGACTCAGCCAACAGCCAACAGCCAACAGCCCACAGCCAGGTCCTTTTCTTCTTGGAATGAAGTACTGAGTCTTCAAAATGAAAGAAACCTCTCACATAAAGTCACAACTTAGTCCCTCCTAAACACTGGGAAAACATCATTCCTCAAATAAAAGGGGTACCCCAAAATACCCAGAATTATTTTTTGTAGGGTGAATCCTTGTAGTATAGGCCTTCCTGCTAGGTAAATGTTCTAGGAACGCATTGGCATTAGTGTACCAGCATCTAGTGTTGTTTTGAGAGGATGCATTCAGCTTCAATGTATTTTTTTTTTTTTTTTAGTGATCCTTTCAATAGATTTGCCCATACAATGATGGATGGCTTACAAATGCACCTGCCCACACTGTGCTGAGTGTTATCAGTTTTTGACCCAAAATGACATGACTCTGTGTCCCATCTTCCCTATTTGCCCTATTTCATCCCTAGTGACTTTTTTTGTTTCCTCAGATGAAAAATGTACTCCAAGGGAAACATTTTACTGATGTGGAAGAGGTAAAACAAACAAAAAATGGAAAAGAACTAAGAGGCATCAAAATTGATGAGTTACAAATTGTTTTTAGCAGTAAAAAAAGCATCTCAATAGGTGTGTTACATCAAATAGAGAGTATTGTGAAGATGATTGAAGTTTAAACATGTAAGAATACACAATTTTTAAAAAATAAATTATGAATTTTGGGGGAGTTCCCCTGGTATATCCATAGTCTGTTGGCAGTTTCTTGGTTTAAGTCATGATACTCAGGAATATAAGGAATTATTAAAAGAGTCAAGAGATTTTGAGAGGGTAGATTTTGCTGATTCCATTGTAAATAAGCTTTGGAAAGCATTTATTCAGCAACACTTGATCAAGAACCCTCTCTCTGCTGGGTACTTCCCAAGAGGCTAAGCATATAGCAGTTAAACAAAGCAAGCCCCTACCTTCCTAGAACTTGAAGTGGATGAGGCAGGATGTCAGCAAGCCATCACTGAAGCCCTCAAATGGGAGGTGCTGCAACAGCTGAGTGGCGACTGTGAACACAGGAAAGTATTTGACTGGTGACAGTTTGGCACAGACCTGAATAATACAAATGATGTGATGGGATAGTGGAAATCAGCTGAGTAGCTAGGTGTTCTGCCTCTGAGATGGAATACAGATGATAATAATACTTTTTGAAATAATTACTGGAACGGGCACAGTGGCTCAGCCTGTAATCCCAGCTATACGGGAGGTTGAGGCAAGAGGATTGCCTGAGCCTGTGGGTTCAAGACCAGCCTTGGTAACTTGGTGAGACCTCTTTTCTACAATAAATCACAAAAACTAGCTGGATGTGGTGGCATGCGTCTGCAGTTACAGCTACTTGGAAGGCTGAGCCCAGCATGTCTAGGCTGAGGTGCCACTGCACTGAGGTGCCACTGCACTCAGGTGGCACTGAGGTGCCACTGTACTGCAGGCTGAGCATGCCACTGCACTTCAGCCTGGGTGACCAGGAGTGAGAGTCCAACTCAACACAATAATAATAATAATAATAATAATAGTTACTAAGCATCATGGTAACATTTGATTATTGAGAAATTCTCTTATAGTCACCATTTCAGCTCTTTATCTGGGCCCAAAGGAAAATGAAAAAGGCCAACACTTGGTGTCTCTGAGGTGCCCTGATGGACATGATGCTTTTCTGTTCCTTTGTGTCCAAAGAGGTTTCTGTATGCTACCAGGCAGTAACAAAATATACTCTAGGGAAAAGAAGTAGCTCCTTTTTTATTTTTTAAAATTGGCATTCAAATTTTAAAGTGTTGGCCTTTTTTCATTTTCCTTTGGGCCCAGATAAAGAGCTGAAATGGTGACTATAAGAGAATTTCTCAATAATCAAATATAATCATACTACTTAGTAACTATTATTATTACTATTATTATTATTATCTTGAGATTGCCTTTCCATACAAGAAAGCAGTACTGTTTACGCGTAAAGCCTTCATTCTTCTTTTAGCAACAAGGAAATTATATTTCTGCATCAAGAAATTGTCAACTATCTCCCCTAATATTTTATTTTTTATTTTTTATTTTTTGAGTTGGAGTCTCACTCTGTCGCCCAGACTGGAGTACAGTGGCCGCTCCCAGCCACTGCAGCCTCAACCTGCTGGGCTCCAGCGATCCTTCCACACAGACTTCCAAGTAGCTGGAACTACAGGCACGTGCTACCACACCCAGCTAATGTTTTTGATTTATTGTAGAGATGAGGTCTCGTCAAGTTGCCCAGGTGGGTCTCGAATCCTCAGGTTCAAGCAATCCACTCACCTCAGCCTCCCAAATCGTGGGATTACAGGCTGAGCCACCAAGCCCAGCTTCCTCTGATATTTTAATCTTATGAGAAGGATTGAGAAGGAAGAGAGACAACTCTATTGTGTCTCCTTATAGTTCTTACTGATGATTTTAGAACAAGGCACAGCAAAAAGTTTCAAAGTCCTCTAATGAACCTATAAATTCTTCTGCTTACTAGCATTATTCAGGTAGAAAAAAAATGTAGGTTATGAGTCACAGCCAGAAGAGAAAGTTCAGCATAACTGTCTGTGAGATTGAGATTTAATTACATCTTTGAGGTTAGGGCTCTGTACCAAAAGCTGGAGAGAAGAGACAAGTAATTAAAACATAGGCATTTCCTTGAAGGAACAGAAGTGGGAGAAACAAGTACATGCAGTTTTTTACAAAGCAGGTACAAGATACCACGCAAGTAAAGTGTGGAGTGGCTACTTGTCATTATAGGAGTAAGGAGGAACTCACAGAAAAGGTGGTATTTCACTTGGGTCCCAAATAGCATTTTAGACTGTGGGAGGAAGAAAGCACCACAAATTGAGGAGTCAGCAAGGGCAAACGCAGAGCAAAGAAATACAACTCTCAACAGGTTCAAACAAGCAGGCTAGAACAGATAGACTATTTCCAGTACCAAGTTAGTGGTGATGTAGGAAATCAATCTAGAAAGAAAAAAGAAGATTGTCAGATTCCAGAATGCCATGGGTCTTGACTCTGCCAGAGTGGAGACATTGCACAGCAAATTCATGTCTTCCTCTCTAGATATGTCTGCTATGAGTGACCATAGCTTGCTGGAAGGCAGAGACTGATGTCAGGAACAGCCTTGACTTTGTTTACATAGCAAAGTTCTATAGCCAAGCAGAGTATAGTTCCTTTACAGGGTTGTATTAAGGATTAAATGAGAATGCAGTGCACAAAAACATGCCTTCAAAAACTAACATTTACTATGAAACTCCTAGGGTGTGCATTCTATGCTGCCTTTGTCACTGCTTGTAAGATGAGGAGATGGAGATGCCTTTCAAGCCACCTGCCACCTCTCTGACTTTGGACACTATTGACACCCCTCTCTGAGCTCAATGTACTTACTAAAGGTGTCAACTTTCTTAAAATGAAGAAAAAAGAGCTACTTCTTTGTTCTAGAGTATGTTTTGTTGCTGCAGGTGGCATACAATGCATGTAGTAGAGAAACCAGTACAGAGATTTAGGTTGTCCATATTACCCTTTCACTGTTTTGTTTTCTTTTGTTTTTTAAATAGAGACTGGGCCTCGCTGTATTGCCCAGACTAGTTTCAAACTCCTGCTCTCAAGTGATCCTCCCATCTTGACCTTCCAAAGTGTTGGAATTACAGGCGTGAGATGCTGTGCCTGTCTGTATTACTCTTTCTTGATCCTATTTTCCCAGTTCTTTTTGTTCCCTTTCTAAAACTTCTTGTAGGTCACTTTTCCTTCTTTCTTCTCTTGACCTTTGTTCTTTTACTTGCTGTTCAAAATTTTTCATCTTCCATTTTTTCTTCAATTTGTTTCTGATTTATACCTAACAGGGCAGAATAAAGAGTAACTTCTATCATCACATTATTCAGAAGAAGGCATGACTAGCTTTCAGGAGCCCTTGCCAAGACCTGGGAAGAATATTCTTGGTTTCTAGAAGACCCTGTTTACCTGTTCCATTTCCAGTGCAGCATGGTGCCCCATTCCTTGCATTGTATCTTTCATTTGACTGAGACAAATGCAAGTCACCCTCACCGCAAGTGACTCCAACTGTCCTGCCTCCATATCACATTGTCTTATTCTCTTCACTTATCTCCTCTCTCCTTCCCAGGGAAAATTCTGCATTTCTGCTTCTACCTTTGATTAGGATTCCTCTGCTATCTTCAGGAATCTGACACATTACTTCCAATTTCTATACAGAGGAACTTTAGAGATTGTTCTTACTCCCATAAAGATGCTTAAGTTTGTATCTCAAAAAGAACAGAATCAAACCATACCACTGCCCTAGCCTGGCTGCTCCAGTCATCTTGCTGTTCCTTCCTCACTTTCTTTTGGCTTACGGCAGCCCTGCCTGGGGTTTCAGCAATCACCTCTATACTGACCCTTCCCACACCTTTTCCTTAACCCTTGGTCTCTCTCTGTATCCTCATTTCCATGTTTCTGATGGTTCCTTACCTACAGCACACAGAAATCCCACAGTACCAGCTTCATTCCCTGAAGATCTTCCATCATGTTCTTTCTATCCTCCAACTACTTGGCGTTTCCCCTCCTATGGCTACAACGAAGGCCTTCCTTACCATTTCCCCGAACTACTGAAGCAGCCAAGTCAGGGCTGTTCCTGACATCAGTCTCTGCCTTCCAGCAAGCTATGGTCACTTATACCAGGCAATGGGGATATGTCTGGTATAAGTCCCCATTGGTATAAGAACCCACGAGAGGAGGTGGCGACCAATTCATGGTTGCTTCTAGAGATGCACACTGCCTGTCTTTTTCCTCTTTCTTCTTGCCTTCTGTGTCCTGACTCTGGCCCCCACAATCCCCCTACTGGGAATATACCCTGAAGAACTCAAATCACTCTATAAAAAAGATACCACGCACATGTATGTTTATCACAGCCTTGTTCTCAATAGCAAGAACCTGGAAGCAACCATACTGCATCAAAAGAAGACTGGATTAAAAAATGTGGTACATATACATGATGGAATACTACACAGCCATAAAAAAGAACAAAATCATGAATTTCGCAGCAACCTAGATGGAACTAGAGTCTATAATACTGAGTGATCTCTCACAGAAACAAAGATCTGAGTATCACATGTTCTCACTCATACAGTGGACCTTGAATATCCAATATAATACTATAAGAAAATGATGGGAAACTATGGGAGGGAGGTGAAGGGAAATGGGATTAATGGTAGTCAATATCTGTCTGGGGATGGGGAGACACCTCTTATCAACAAGGTTGCCTGATAAATAAAATAAATATAAAATAAAATAAAGCATATTTGTATACCTAACCCTTAACTGCACCCCACAGTATCATAATAAAAAATATTGATAAAAAAAACAAGTATCAAAGCTTCTACTGGGTTTATGTAATTGTTTTTTCTTTCTAAGAAACTGGAACATAAATTTCATACACAATATATATTTTAATTTTGTGTTCTTTCATTACATTGTATAGAAAATTGTATTTTCTTCTTTGGTATCATAGCTCTCTTTTTTCATAACCATAATGACAAGAAAAAAAAATAGACAAGTGGATTTCTCTGACCACTTACCATGCCTGATAAATCCTGCTTCAGTGATTCTTCCATATGAATATTCCTTGGACACTTGGTTAATTGGGTCTGAAGCACAGGACATTTTAATCACATTAATTCCTTCCTTCATTAAGATGACGTTTGCCTCCTTTGACAGTAGCAATGACTTTAATTTTAAACATATATAGTTCTTTAGTTGTACTTACAGGATCAGGATTATATTACTGTGCATTTTTCAGATACTTAGTTCTGTTTTATGAGTATAGTCATGTATTTTTTATTGTGGTGAGAATGATTTATTATATTTATTTTAAAGAGAACAACTGAAGAGTTGTTGAAGATTGAAATGGAAGAAGAACTAGAAATAAGTAATCAAAAAAAAAAAAAAGACAAATCTGCTCATGAAAAAATCCTTTAGAGAAATACGTGAAACTCATCCAGGAGGGGCAAGACCAGGACTCAGCAGAGAAGGTGCCCATGCTGGGGACAGGGCAGTCTATAGGTGGTGGATGCTAGGGCTTCTGTGCTTATTTTAACATCTTGGGACAGGAATCTGTTTTATTAACTGAAGACAGAAAGGTTAAAAAGATAGAAAATTCAAAATTCCAAGAGGAACCTCAGGTCTTTTAAATATTAAATATACATTCTTTTGACAAAATTTCATAATTTTTGCTTATGATTTTTTTATTTTCAAAGTTTGTAAAGGTTATCTTATTTTTGAAACAAAAAATAATAATAAAAACTTTATCATTGAATGAGAAATGTATTAGTATTGACAACATCAACACTTTATACGTTTGAAGTATGGGTGTTAAATGCATACCATACAATTTATTTTGATGCTCCTGCTAAATTTCATGTTTAAAAGTCACTTCTTTTTTACATTCCTAAATTCCATGTATTTCAGAATAGTTCTTAGAGAAGTCAAAGTGTTTTATAAAATTAATGTGTATCTAGGTAGAATGTTTATTTTCCCATCAGAGTTCAAAAATGTGACCAGAAAAAGGCTTCCTAAGTGGAAATATTGCCATCTATTGACAAAGATGAAAGGTAAGGTTTCCCCAAACGTTGTGTTCATACACAAATTATTATACTCATTTTGTCAGACAAGGACAGTAGTCAGATATTTGATGTTGCCTGTAAGAAATTATTGAATCTGTCAAAATGACTAACGTAAAAAAATTTTTTTTTTAACTTGTGAAGTTGTTCCTGATACAAATTGTAATTGAGGGCAGAAACCCCATAGAAAAGAAATGATAACATGATAAAAATCCTGAAGAAACTTGAGATGCCTTTTTACATTTTAATTTTTGTCTTTCTCTCATTTAATTTCACAGGCTTCTCTCTTGAAGAACCAGATGCCTCTTGGTAATCATGTTTGCTGACCAGCTTTTTACTCACAACAATAAAAGGTTACATAACATGTAGTCCTTCGTAAGTGTTTCTCTGTAATTAGAATTCTCAGTAAAAGTGTTATGTATAATTCAGTGAGTTTTTTTTCCCCATAATTTATTGGTACTGTAGTGTATGAACCAAGAATACTGTAGTCAAATGAAACTCTTTCTTCAGTCATGGAATTTCCTATTCGTTACCTAGAATGAGCTGGGGTTTCTTTTTCCCTCCTTATTTTTGGCTTATTTATTTGTTTATTTATTTATTTATTTATTTATTTGAGTTGGAATCTCATCCTGTTGCCCAGTCTGGAGTGCACTGGCACACTTATAGTCACCCCAGCATAGACCTGCTGGGATCCTGCAATCCTTCTGCCTCAGCCTTCCAAGTAGCTAGAACTACAGGCACACCCTACCATGCCCGGCTAATTTTTTCATTTACTGTAGACACAAGGTCTCGCCAATTTGCCCAGATGGTCTTGAACCTGCGGGGTCAGGCAATCCACTTGCCTCAGCCTCCCAAAGTACTGGGATTACAGACTGAGCCACCAAGCCCAGCCTGTCTTACATTTTCAAATGAGTATAACCTATTTTATTGGTCAGCTCCTGGCCTAAATTTTGAATGTTTAAGTTGTGTTTCTTCCTCCCAGAGTTGGATTACCACCTGTAAAAAAGGAAGTAATCTTTCCCAACATTTCTGTTTTGGCCCTGTACATAAAAACATAGATTTTCTCATTCTAGGTACAAAAAATAGCATATATTGCCTTAGTTCTGTACTTTTGACATCTGCTATGGTTTGAATGTGTTATGTTCCTCTAAAATTTATACGTTGGAACTTAAACTCCAGTGTGATAATATTAAGTGGTAAGTCCTTTGGGGGGTGATTAAATCATGACAACAGTCATAAGAGACATATCTATAAGGCCTCAAGGAAACTAGCTAGGTTCTTTTGCCCTGCCACCACTTGAAGACACAGCAACAAGGTGCCATCTTGGTTGCAGAGACTAATCTCTTATCAGACTCTGAAGCTGCAAGCACCTTGATCTTGAACTTCCCAACCTCCAAAACTATGAAATAAATTTGTATGCTTTATAAATTACCCAGTCCAAGGTATTTTGTTACAGCAGGAGGAGATTGAGATAATATTTTTATTGTGGAAATTTTTGTCTTTATACTAAATGAGGACCAAAAAGCATTTCATTTGTTGGTTTTAAATAAATAAGTTCCTCTATAATCTTGACTTTGTTTTCATATCTTTTTTTTTGTTTTTGTTTTTGTTTTTTTTTTTAGTTGGAGTCTCACTCTGTCATCCAGACTGGAGTGCAGTGACTGCTCCGGGCCACCGCAGCCTCGACTTGCTGGGCTCCGGCGATCCTTCTGCCTCAGCCTTCCAAGTAGCCAGAATTACAGGCATGGGCTACCATGCCCGACTGATTTTTTGATTTATTGTAGAGATGAGGTCTCGCTGCCCAGGTGGGTCTCAAACCTGCGGGCTCAGGCAATCCACTCACCTCAGCCTCCCAAAGGTGCGGGATTACAGGCTGAGCCACCGAGCCTCGGCTCTTTTCATATCTTAAAAGTCAAGTTTTAACCAACAACAGATGTTGGCGAGGATGCGGAGAAAGAGGAATGCTTCTACATTGCTGGTGAGAATGCAAAGTAGTGCAAGCTTTTTGGAAGACAATGTGGTGATTTCTGAAAGAACTAGATATTGACCTTACATATGCCCCAGAAATTCCCCTCTTGGGAATATACCCAGAGGAAAATAGATACTGCATACATATGTTTGTTGCAGCTCTATTCACAATAGCAAAAATATGGAATCATCCATGCTGTCCATTGAAGCTGGACTGGATAAAAGAAATGCAGTACATATACACGATGGAATATTATGCAGCCATAAAGAAGGACAAACATATGGACTTCACTGCAACTTGGATGGATTTGGAGTCTGTTGGGAGCCAGTCATGGAGGCCCACTTAAGTATTAGGGATCCAGGCGGGCTGCCGACCCTGAGACCACTAGGATGAGTTCAGGAGCTGAAGGCCCGTTCCCTCTTCCCTTTTTTGCTGTTTGGCATATCCCACTGGTGGGGACTTTGATGATCTAAGCATGAAGTTCTGAGAATATGGCAGTCATGGCTTACTTTAGGAGTCCATTGTTCCCATTTCTCACAGACTGCAGTTTCGGCTTTAAACTTAACATAATTCAAACTCAGGTCACATTTGGGAGCCTTATATATGATATAAGCTTCTTTATAAGATTTAAAAGTATATTTGTAGAATTAGTACACACATGCAAGTGCTGTTTCAACTTTAATAATATAGATAATTATTTAGGGTTACCAGAAATGGCCCAGCATGAACTTTGGGATGGACCACATTCCTGAGGGCCCAGTGCATGCTTTGGACTGGGCTGCATTCTTTAGGATTGGATTGGGCTGTAATTAAGAGTTTCTATCGTGTAGGTAGAATTAGCGTAAAATAGAGAGGAATTGGTATTTAGGTTGGTCATTAGGTGTTGTGTATGCATAAGTTTTAAAAGTTATTGGTTATTAGAATATTATATTAGAATTGTTGTATTGCTTTTGAGGAATATTAACCAAGCATGAGGAACAGTGAGGTAGTTTGGGGATCCTCCTTCCTCATGCTTGGGGAAACACCTGGTGGGTGGGGGATGCCCCTCATCCACCTGGCTCTATGTTCATGTAAATGTCTTGTGATTTAGTTGGGATTGTCCTTCCTCATACTCCAGGAAACACCTGGTGAGTGAGGGATGCCCCTCATTCACCTGGCTTTGTGTTCACATAAAAGTTTTGTGATTTAATTGGGATTGTTCTTCCTCATGCCTGAGGAAACACCTGGTGGGTGGGGGATGCCCCTCCTGCACCTGGCTTTGTGTTCATGTGAAAGACTTGTGAGACTGTCTGTGTAAAATCTGGGGATAAATACCCACTGTAAGTTCCAATAAATGGCTTCTGCTCAACCCGTTGAACAGTTGTCCACTTTCTTTCTTTCTCTTTCTCTTTATATCTATCCCTCCATCTTTCTTTCTTTTAATATCTATCCCTCCTACAGAATTGGCTTCTGCACTAGACAGAGTCCATTCTCTTTCTTTCTCCCCCCCCCTCTTTCTTTCTCTTTATTTCTCCAGAATAATCGCCAATGCCATCACACCTACCCAGGGACCTAAATCTCTGCTGGGGCTGGACCCCCGCAGGAGTCAATCATACTCAGTGGTCTATCACTGAAACAAAGAACAGTGTACCATATGTTCTCTCTCATAAGCAGACCTTGAACAATTATCATAATACTATAAGAAAGGGTTTGACAGTAGTGGGAAACTACCAGGGGAGGAGGGATGGGATTGGCAGTTGAGGTAAACTACTGGGGGTGGGGGGACCTTCATGATTAATGTTTGTATACCTAACCCTGAATTATATCCCACATCTTTATGATTTTTTTTTAAAGTCAAGTTTTACAAGGCATAGCCCTCTGGAGAGTCCTACATTTTGTGGCAGGATTGGCATCAGGAATTAAGAGATTACTTGTGGTTTTATCTAACCATTATGCAGTTTACTCAAGTGACTCATGTGACTTAAATAATTGCACAAAATGCTACTTAAACAGAAGGTACTAAGTAGTGTGACAAATAGTACACTAATTGGGCCATGAGTGAATGAAGGGTGATGATCTAGAGTCAGCACCTCATTCAGAAATGTTAGCATATCAATAGTGACAAAGGTTGGGCTTCACAAATAGATGTCAGATGTAGAAAATCCAAATGCATAATCATGTTGACAGACAAGTAGCTTAAACAGATCATACAATAAAATTCTAAGTAACAAATTTAGTTCTACTGCTTTAAAGAATAATTGTTAGAGCTAGATTTGTTTTATATTCTTGAATAAATCCTCTTTCAATAGATTTATATCCTAGGTTTGAAAAATACCCAATGATACTTGGACCCCTATTAAGGATTCCCATTGTTTTAAGTTTGCCCAAGTTTAAGCATTGTTTAATCCCATAGGTAGATGGCTTTTATTTGTTGGAAAAGCTAGTCAGAAAATTCTTACTTTTCACAGACAACTATAAAGTGCTAGTGACACTTTATACCAAATACAGTTCAGGGGATTATAACATTTTCTCAAATTTGCTCTCACTGAAAAAAGTGGGTTTTTTGCCAGAAATAAAACAAGTTGTCCTCTCTCACCAGACTTGATTTCCATACCGACATGAAATCTTGATTATGCATATCATTTAAAAATGACACCACACTGAGGACAGAGAAAGATAGAATTTATGCATGGTAAAAAGGCAACTGAATGGAACTATAATTATATTTCATTGCTCTTAGTACATCCAAAACTATTTTTATTTAAATAGATTTTTAAAATAAGCATACACAAGTGTTGACTATTATCCACAAATACTTATTGTAACACTTGAACTACAGAAAGTCATTGGCACTAATAATAAATATTGATTCACTGTTAGGTTACAATAATGTATAAATACAAAAATTTAATGTTTTTACATTAAAAAATATTAGAGTACTTAGACAAAACTTTTAAAAATTCCTGGTAATAGCTATCACAATTATAAATGTAAGTTAGACTTTAGATATTGCCTCTTCTAAATGACTGAATGGACAGCACCTCCACTGCTGGAAAGAATATTTAAGAGTCATGCAACACTAAGCAATTTTGGAAAAACTGTCCTACACAGAAAAGAGCTTCTCCCAATTTTTTTAAAAAAGGTATTTCTGGGCATTAACAACACCAAAAATATCCATATAAAATATTATACTTGATATTCAATTTTAATAGCATCTTGGTAAAGGTATGCTTCCTTTCATTTGGATACATTTCTGAACATGTGTATGGTTCAAAATACAGGAAACAGCCAAGCCATATGTTAACTTTGTTTTCCCAACTTTTTTTTTTTTTTTTTTTTTGAGTTAAAGTATCCATCGCCCAGGCTGTAGCGCAGTGGCAATGCTCACAGACACCCCCGCATTGACCTGCTGTACTTCAGTGATACTTCTGCCTTAGTCATCTAAGTAGCCAGAACTATAGACCCATGTTACCATGCCTGGCTAACTTTTGATTTATTCTAGAGATGAGGTCTCACCATGTTGCCAGGGCTGGTCTCAAGTCTGTGGCTCAGGCAATCCACTCTCCTTGGTACCCAAAGTGCTGGGATTATAGGTTGAGCCACCAAGCCCAGCCCCAAGTTAACGCTTAACATGAATAGACATCATTAACCCTAATAGTAAACAACTCCTTTAAAAAGCACTGATGCACCCGAGTTATATGGATCATTTCATAAAAAACAATACAAAGTTTACCACCACGAGTACCCAGTACCTATAGTCATTTAATGTTTTGGAACACAATAATGAAGAAGGCAAGTTTCTTTAGAAAATGGCTTAGACTCAAGCAATTTATTTGCTGAACATCAAGTTTTATTACTCCAGGAAACTAAGATTTAGATTTAAAAATGCAATAAATACCAACCCTACTTTAAATTACTTAAGTATTCAAATCTATAAAATTAGGAGGTTAGAGGTCTGTGGTCAATTTGTAGTTAGATTTTAGATAGTTGGTATGATATTTAGATATTTAGATAGTGGTAAGCTATTCAGATCACTTAAAATGGTTTAGAATATTGGTCATTTTAATAAGGTAACATTTTTTCATTAAGAAAAACATTTATGGGACAACATTCTGTGAAGGATTTTGGGGTCTCTGATTATAATTCAAATTCTTAGAACTTTAAAGTAAACACTCACTAAGCAGAGCTGACATTTATTTCCCAACAAGAATGATAACTAGATTAGAATGATTTTGTGAAGATGAAAACTGTTAAACTGATTCTGGAAAGTCTGTCAGTGAGTCAGAACCCCACGTCTTTAGTAGTAAGGTAATCTTAGCGTTATTTTAAAAATGCATGTCTGATTGACCCAGAAAATTAATGGGTTCTGGACTTGAGAGGAAGCTCATTTTAAGAGTCAGATGTTCCCTGCCTTGCCCCAAGTCACTGCTGCGCATGGAGGCCCTCAGCTCCTGCCCCATGTAGCTCTGGGCTCCCTCCCTGGCTGAAGTGCCCTGACTAGCTCCAAGTTACCACCCCTCAAGGAGGTCCTCAGCTACCACCCCTCAGAGCTCCAGGCTCCCTCCCTGGTTGAAGTGACCCACCCCCAAACCACCACCACCCTTGGAGGCCCTCGGAGTCCACCCCTTGGAGGTCTGGGCTCCCTCCCTGACTGTAGCGCCCCACCCAGCCCCAGGCCACTGCTGCCCACTGAGGGTCTTGGCTCCTGCCCCTAGGAGCTCTGGACTTCCTCCCTGGCTGCAGCATCCCACCCCACCCCAAGCAACCACTGCCTGCAGAGGCCCTCAGCACCTGCCTTTTGGAGTTCTGGGCTCCCTCCATGGCTGAAGCACCCACCCCACTCCAAGCCATCTTGCCCTTGTAGGACCCCGGCGCCTGCCCTTAAGAGCTCTAGACTCCCTCCCTGACTGGAGTGCCACACCTGGCCCTGGGACACCACGGCCTGTCAAGTCCTTGGCTCCTGCCTCTTGGAACTCCCGGCTCCCTCCCCAGTTGCAGCACCACCCATAGAGCTCCAGGCTCCCTCCTCAGCTGCAGCACCCTGCCCCTCTCCAAGCCTCCAACACCCAAGGAGGCCCGTGACTCCCTCCCTGTGGAACTCCGGGCTCCCTTGTTGACTGCACTCCAACTGTTCTGTGCTATGACCAGTAATGCCCAGTAGTCTCAAACTCTGCCTCCCCTGACCTGCCCCTGGTCATAGAGGAACAAGAAAACAACTGGAGCTCTGAGATCTGGCAGAGATCTGCATTGCCATGAGCTCCACCCAACTCTATGCAGCCTCCAGCTTGGGACCTAAAAACAAAGAAAGAAAAAGAGGCCCAAGATGCATGTGACATGCCAACCTGCAGCACCTGGCTGTCCTGCACATGGCTTCCCCCGGTTGGATCCGGTTGCAGTAGAACCAGAGATCATCTGGGGCCCTGTAATCAGGCAGAGATCTGCATTGCCCCACCCACCTCTGCCCTGCTCTGCCCAACCTCCAACTTGGGAACTAACACCTCAAGTTTGTGTAGGAGAATAGTACATCACAAGGAAGTTGGTCAGCTTGTGTGTCTGTATGATTGTATGTCCTAGTTTTTTTTATTGCTGCTGCTGTTGTTTTCTGTTTGTTTACTTGTTTTTGTTTTTTTCTCTTACTCTTATCTGTCTTCAGGTTTATTTTCATTTGTTAGTGGATACCTTTGTTCTCTCTCTTACTCTTCTCTCTCTCCACTTTCCTTTTCCCCCTCCCTGTTCCATTTCTTTCCTTTTTTCTTACCTCATTTTACTTTCAGAGAGCAAACCTATACTCCCACTGCATGGACAGATTACAAGGCAGTGGGAAGTGGGTTCCAGAGTATCCATACCCCTGTTGGTGGATACTGGGATCTGCAAATAGATTTTGAATCACAGCTCCCCCTTCAAATAAATCTCAAAACTGCAAAAGGTATAGCCCCCAACCTATAGTCCATCTTCAGAATTGAACAAAGCCCAGGGATTCACACAAGGAGGAAGAGGAGAGTGAACAAACAGAAGTAAAAACAGCACCACCACCCCTGAAAAACAAATTTAAAGAATATAGGGAGAAAAAGAAAAAGTGGGGAGGAAAATCTGCACAAATGAAGAAAAACCAAAAGAAGAATATAAGTTTCATACAGACCCCTGAGAGGTCAGACACAGAGAAAACAGACCTCAGAATACAAACAATGATTAGCCCCCAGAATGACTGGTCACATATGACAAACCCAGACTTCAAGAAAGAATAAAAATAATTGAGGAGAGACAAGAGGAAAATAAGAAGGAGCTGATAACTGAGATAACAGCAGTAAAAATAAATACTGTCATTGAAATAAAAAACAAACTAATAAGCATGGAAAGCAGAATTAGCCAAGCAGAAGATGGAATCTCAGAACTTGAAGACCAAAATATAGAACTAAACCAAAATGTCAAAAACATAGAAAAGAAGCTTTAAAAGACAGAACAAAATCTTCAAGAGATGAGCGATTACATCAAGAGAATGAATCTAAGAGTAATTGGACTTCCTGAGGCAGAAATAGAGACAGAGACCACCCTTGAACAAACAGTCCATAAAATTAGTCAAGAAAACTTTCCTCACCTCATCAATGATGCAAAAATTTAAACACAAGAGTCAGAGAACCCCTGCAAGACAACAAATGAGATCAACTCCTAGGCACATAATAATCTGCCTGAACAAAGTAGGTATAAAAGAAAAAATCCTAAAAGCAGCAGGAGAAAAAGGTCAGACTGTCTACCAGGGAAGACCAATCATAATAGTAGCATATTTATCTACAGAAACACTTCAGGCTAGGAGAGCCTGGAGCCCAATCTTCAAAGTACTCAAAAATAAACAATTTCACCCAAGTATAACCTACCCAGCTAAGCTGAGCTTCATCAGTGAGGGAGAATTAAAATGTTTCCCAGACATCCAGTCCCTAAGAACTTATGCTGCCTTCAGACCACCCCTTAAGAAAGTGAAACTCTTTTTCTTTGTTTGTTTTGTTTTGTTTTCGAGCTGGAGTCTCACTCTGTAGCCCAGACTGGAGTGCAGTGGCCACTCCCGGCCACCGCAGCCTCGACCTGCTGGGCTCCAGCGATCCTTCCACCTCAGCCTTCTAAGTAGCCGGAATTACAGGCATGTGCTACCATGCCCAGTTGATTTTTTTAAATTTGATTTATTGTAGAGATGAGGTCTTGCTGCCCAGGCGGGTCTCAAACCTGCGGGCTCAGGCAATCCACTCACCTCAGCCTCCCAAAGGCGCGGGATTACAGGCTGAGCCACTGAGCCCAGCAGAAAGTGAAACTCTTAAGAAAGTGATAAACACAGAAGAAAGGGGAAAAAGAACAACAATATTCTTCATAAGAATACAGGAAAAAGATTGCAAACAGGGGTGAACCACCCAAAAAAACCAAAAGAAAGACAACAAACAAACAAGTACAAGAACTCTATAAGAACCTCATGATAGCCGGGCTCGATGGCTCAGAATTTAAATCCTGCGCCTTTGGGAGGCTGAGGTGAGTGGATTGCCTGAGCCCGTGGGTTCGAGACCCACCTGGGCAAATTGGCGAGACCTCATCTCTACAATAAATAAAAAATTAGCCAGGCATGGTAGCACGTGCCTGTAATTCCAGCTACTTGGAAGGCTGAGACAGAAGGATCACTGGAGACCAGCAGGTCAAGGCTGCAGTGACCAGAAGTGGCCACTGCACTCCAGTCTGGGCGACAGAGTGAGACTCCAACTCAAAAAAAAAAAAAAAAGAACCCATGACAAAGACAAATCCTCACATTTCAATAATTAGCCTGAATGTGAATGGACTAAATGCACCACTGAAAAGACATACAATGTCAAATGGATAAAATATCATGAGGCAACTTCTCACCAGAAAGAACACTCACAGACTCAAAGTAAGAAGATGGGAAACACAATTTCAGGCAATGAAACACAAAAGAAAGCTGGAGTTGTGATCTAAATCTCAGACAAAATACCCTTTAAGCTATCAAAAATTTAAAAATAAAAATAAATAAAAAAATAAATTTAAAAAATTTTAAAAGATGAAAGAGGTCACTATATAATGATAAAAGTTTCAATCCATCAACAAGAATTATCCATCCTAGACATAAATGCACCTAACATAGGAGCACCAACATTCATAAAGCAGCTTCTAGGCAAACTTAAAAAAGAGATTGACTCTAATACTATCATAGCTTGGGACTTTAATACCCCACTCACAACCCTAGAAAGATCATCAAGACAAAAAAATCAGCAAGGAGACCCAGAACCTCAATGAAACTATTGAACACATGGGCTTAATTGATACCTACAGAATACTCCACCCAATGACCACAGAATACACATTCTACTCATCACCACATAGAGCATACTCCAAGATTAACCACATCATTGGCCATAAATCAAATATAAACAAATTTCATAAGATCAAAATCTTGCCATGCACCTTCTCAGACCACAGTGGAATAAAAATAAATATCAACACCAACCATGTTCCCTCCAAACCCACAAAGACATGGACACTAAACAACATGAGGCGAAGCAATTCCTGCGTCAGCCTGGAAATCAAAATAGAGATTAAAAGATATGTGGGAACAAATGAAAAAGAAGAAACATCTTACCAAAACCTTTAGGATGCCATGAAAGCAGTAGTAAGAGGGGAATTTATATCTTTACAAACACACATGAAGAAAATGGAAATATCATAAACAGCCTAACAAGTCACCTAAGGAAACTGGAAATGCAAGACCACCAAAACCCTAACTTCACCAGAAGAATCCAGATCACCAAAATAAAAGCCCAAATCCAGGAAATATAAGACAAAAAGATAATATAAAAAATCAATGAAGCAAAATGCTGATTCTTTGAAAGGATAAACAAGATGGCCCCCTATTCAGATTGACCAAGAAAAAGAGAGAGAAAGCCCAAATAAACTCAATCAGAAACACAAAAGATGAAGTCAGAACTGACCCTGAAGAAGTACAAAATTTATCAGAGACTACTATGTCCAATTGTATGGAAGCAAACTTGAAAACTTAAAGGAAATGGAAGACTTTCTGACATCACACAATCTCCCCAGGTTGAAACAAGAAGAAACTGAGACCCTAAATAGATCAATAACAATCAAGGATATTGATTATGTCACAAGAAAGCACCTACAGAATTCCAGCAGAATTCTACAAAACATATAAGGAGGAACTAATACCAACCCCATTGAAAGTATTTCAGGTGATTGAGAAAGATGGAACTCTCCCCAAATCATTTTATGAAGCAAATATCACATTGATACCCAAGCCAGGTAAAGACCCAACAAAGAAAGAGAATTACTATCAGTATCTTTGATGAACATAGATGCTAAAATTCACTACAAGATCCCAGCAAACTGGATTCACAACACATCTCAAATATCATCCTTCACAACCAAATAGGCTTCATCCCTGGGATGCAAGTCTTGTTCAATATTCATAAGACCATAAATGTAGTTAAATATATCAATAGACACAAAAACAAAATCACATGATTATATCATTAGATGCAGAAAAAGTTTTTGATAAAATCCAGCACCCTTTCTTGATAAAAACCCTCAAACATCTAGGCATTGGTGGAACATACCTCAGAATAGTAAAAGCCATTTATGAGAAACCCACAGTCAGCATACCCCTAAACAGACAAAAATTGGAACCATTCCCCCCCAAAACTGGAATAAGACAAGCATGACCCCACTCTCATTTCTCCTGTTCAACATAGTTTTGGAAATCCTAGCTAGAGCAATCAGAGAAGAGAAGGCAAGGGGAAAGTCAAGCTCTCTCTCTTTGCAGATGATGTGATTGTATGCCTTGAAAACCCAAGAGAATCTGCCAAAAACCTCCTTGCACTGATAAAGGACTTTGGTAAAGTGTCAGGGTATAAAATAAATGTACAAAAGACAATCACATTTCTATACACCAATAATAAACAAACAGAAACCCAAATAAAAAGCACAATTCCATTTACAATAGCCACACACACACACACACAAAAAGAAATCCCTTGGCATCTTCCTAACCAGAGACATAAAAGACCTTTACAATGAAAACTACAAAACACTGCTCAAAGAAACCAAAGATGAAACAAACAAGTGGGAAAATATTTCATGCTCATGGATTGGATGAATCAATATTGTGAAGATGTCCATTTTAAGCTGGGCTTGGTGACTCAGCCGGTAATCCCACACCTTTGGGAGGCTGATGTGAGTGGATTGCCTGAGCCTGTGGGTTCAAGACCTGCCTGGGGAGGCGAGATCTCGTCTCTCTAATTAAAAAAAAAAAAAAAATTAGCCAGGCGTGGTAGTACGTGCCTGCAGTTCCAGCTACTTGGAAGGCTGAGGCGGAAGGATCGCTGGAGCCCAGCAGGTCAAGGCTGCGGTGGCCGAGAACAGCCACTGCACTCCAGTCTGGGCGACCAAGTGAGACTCCAACTCAAAAAAAAAAAAGATGTCCATTTTACCTAAGACAATCTACAGATATAATGCAATACCCATCAAATTACCACCAACATTCTTCGCAGACCTAGAAAAAACAATATAGGAATTCATATGGAAACATAAATGACCAAGAATAGCCAAAAGAATCCTCAGCAAAAAACAAAACAAACAAACAAACAAAAAAACACACACAAAAAAACCAAAGCAGGAAGTATCACACTCCCAGACTTTAACCTACATTATAAAGCAAAAATAATCAAAACAGTCTGGTATTAGTACACACTAAGCATATAGGCCAATGAAATGGAATTGAGATTTCAGAAACAAGACCTCAATTTCTTAACCAATTCATTTTTGATAAAGCCTCCACCACCCACTACTGGGAAGAGGAGAACCTATTCAGTAAATGGTGCTTGGAAAACTGGCTGACTACATACAGAAGATTGAAACAGGACCCCTACCTATCCCCATACACAAAAATTAACTCTAAATGGATCACAGACCTAAATGTAAAATCTCAAACTGTAAGAACCTTAGAAAATGCAGGAGATACTCTTATGGAAGTTGGAACTGGAAACCAGTTCTCATCAAAATCTGAAGTGCTTAGGCCATAAGAGATAAGATAGACAAGTGGGACCTCACTAAACTGACAAGCTTCTGCAAAGCCAAAGAAAACATCAAAAAAGCAGGGAGACAGACCACAGACTGGGAAAAAATATTTGCCAACTCCATGTCTGACCAAGGCCTAACATCTAGTATCTACAAGGAACTCAGACGTGCTTAAAAGAACAAACAAACAGCCCCATTGCAAAGTGGACAAAGGATATGAACAGAAACTTCTCAAAAGAAGACTTATGAGCAACTAAGAGATTCATGAAAAAATGTTCCGCCTCACTAGTCATCAAGGAGATGCAAATTAAAACTACACTGAGATGCCAGCTAACTCCAGTCAGAATGGCCATCATCAATAACTCAAAAAATAACAGATGCTGGAGAGGATGTGGAGAAAAGGGAACACTTCTACACTGTTGGTAGGAGTGCAAACTAGTTCAGCCTTTGTGGAAATCAGTGTGGCAATTCCTAAAAAACAACTTTCCTTATGACCCCACAATCTCCCTACTAGGATATACCCAGAAGAATTCAGGTCACTCCATAAAAAAGATACTTGCACATGTATGTTTATTGCTTCATTGTTCACAACAGCAAGAACCTGGAACCAACTGTGCTGCCCATACAAAAAATGTGGTACATATACACAATGGAATACTACACAGCCATAAAAAAGAACTTCACCGCAACCTGGATGGAATTAGAGTTTTTTGTTGGTTTTTTTTTTGAGTTGGAGTCTCACTCTGTCACCCGGACTGGAGTGCAGTGGCTGCTCCCGACCACCGCAGCCTGGACCTGCTGGGCTCCGGCGATCCTTCCGCCTCAGCCTTCCAAGTAGCCAGAATTACAGGCATGCGCTACCATGCCCAGGTGATGTTTTGATTTATTGTAGAGATGAGGTCTCGCTACCTAGGCGGGTCTCGAACCCACGGGCTCAAGTAATTCACTCACCTCAGCCTCCCAAAGGCGCGGGATTACAGGCTGAGTCACTGAGCCTGGAGGAATTAGAGTTTATAATATTGAATGATCTTTCAAAGAAACAAAGAGCTGAGTATCACATGTTCTCATTCATAAATGGACCTTAAGCAACTACCATATTACTATTAGAAAATGATTGAAAGTGGCGGAAAACTGCGGGGAGGGGTGGTGAGTGGATGGGGAGGTGGGATTGACAATAGTCGATAACTGCCTGGGAAAGGGTGGCAGGGGGGCTCAATTGTACCCAACAATTGATAGTCAATTGTTGTACCCAACAATTTTATATACATATATATATAGCCAATTGTATCTTTGAGTCAAAGTTTAATGAATGTCAGCCATCAGATATGGAACATTCCACCAATACCATTTTCCCGCATAAACACTTATTTGAGAACAGGTAGCATCTGTGAATTCATGGTTACAGCCCTTGATATTGGCATGTCACCATCCTTATCAAAGAGTATGATGTACCGCATTGCTTGCATTGGCAGAATTGCTCTAGTAATAAGTGTGGACATGCCACTAATTTCAAAAAGGATGAACAATTATTTTGTCAAAGTGTTGCCTATTGAAATGGCTAACATAAAACCTCCAATATTTTGTTCCAAAAAAAGATTTACCCACTGGGAATTTTTTCTAAAGATACAACCCAGTAGCTGGAGACATTGAAGTGTTTGTACTCTACATTACTTTGTTTGATGGGATACACATCTGTGCTCTAGAGCAGCTGTCTGATGATTTGTCAGAGCTATAAATGCTTCAGCTGCAACACTCTGGCAAATATTTATGTGTAAGAATTGAGTTGTTCCTTTGACTGAGACTGGTAATCTTGCAATTCTTATTCTTCCTTTGCTGGTAATCCTGCATTTCGCTCGCATCCTTCAAGTAAGCCCACTTAGAAGACACTATCATGAAAAAGTGGATTTGGAAGAGAAGGGTGAGTATGAGGCTGGTGAGCAGATGAGAAGGCAAAGCAAGGCACTAGTCAGATCAGAAGGACTTGAATTTAAAGGAGGTGAGAATTATTCTATATTAATACTCATTCTGCTATCAGAACTAACGTATCATGAAAGTATGCTCTACTAGCTCTACTAGTTGGCTTTGCATTAAAAGATTGAAGAAAAATTTATACACAAACATAATGAACTATGAAAAATTGGCCAACTCCATGTCTGTTAAGTATTGTTAAGGAAAAGCAAAAATGAAAAGGTGCCTTTTAAAAAAACCTGAGAGTAATTTTAAAGACAAATGCAGAAGTTCAGAAACATTTTAATCTTTTTAAAAGAAGTGTAGTGTGAAGATACTTATTACCTTTGGATAAAAATAAATTCCCTGAAAGACCTAAAAGTATTAATAATGTTTATTTTGAGTAAATTATCTATATATTTAACATGGAAAAAATTAAATGAGTGTCAAAGTCAAAATTAAGAACTATAAGCAAAGTGTATAGTCTCTGTGTTAACAAACTTTTAGTGAAACTACATTCTCCATTTTATAAATGCCACTATTTCATTTCACAAAATATAAAAATTCTTACCATTTTTTACAGCAAGTAAAAATAATATGAGTTTTCCAAAGTGCTAATATTTCATTGAGTCACGATTCAAAGTTTAAGATCAAGAAACTATTTTTCAAAAAGTGCTCAGCAATGTCATTAAACACTGAGTCCTTTTCAAAATGTGGAAATTGTTAGATCTCATTATAGTATATTCATATACAGTAATTCCTTGTATTAAACTATCATGCAAAATGAGTTTACTAAGCTAAAGATTTCTGTTATAAAGCTGCAGAAACCTAAACTCTGCTTTAGTCTGGAGCATCAGTAATATTTCATGCTACTGAGTATAGCTCTCCTATTGACCTTATGGAATTTATAATTTAGTGCTCTCAATCTTCCCAACTCTTAAACTGAAAAACTGCAGTTATTAGACTAGTGCAAAAGTAATTGCGGTTTAAAATAATTATAACTAGGATTTAAATAATTCTAAATAATTATATCTAGGATACATCTTTATGTATGAAATTAGGAATCGTACAATAAACACTTTTTTTTGCCAATGAGAAATAAGTTTGTTTATTCCTGTGCCATAAAAATCCATGCTTCGGGATTCAACAAACTATTGGAAAGCATTTTGTACATCCTGCTGGTTGTGGAAGCATGGTTGTCAAGATGCTTAAAGAAGTGGTAGTCAGTTGTTGAGAGGTCAGGTAAATATGGTGGATGAGGCAAAACTTTGAAGACCAATTTGTTCAACTTTTGAAGCATTGGTTGTGTGTCATGTGGTCAGGCATTGATAAGCAGAAGAATTGGGTCATTTCTGTTGACTCCAATGCTGGCTTCAGGAGTTGCCATTTTTGATGTATCTCATTGATTTGCTGAGCATATATCTCAGATGTCATAGTTTCACCAAAATTGAGAAAGCTGCAGTGAATCAGACTGGCAGCAGAGCACCAAACAGTGACGATGACCTTTTTTGGTGCATATCTGCCTTTTGGAAGTGATTTGGAGTTTCTTTTCAGTCCAACCACTGAGCTGGTCATCATTATTGTCATATAAAACCCACTTTTCATTACACATTACAATTTTATTGAGAAATGGTTCATTGTTTTTCCATAGAATAAAAGAAGAAGACACTTCAAGACAATTTTAAATTTTTCAGTCAGTTCATGAGGCACCCTCTTATTAAACTTTTTCACTTTTAAATTTGCTTCAAATGTTGAATCACCATAGAATGGTGGATGTTGAGTTACTCGGTAACTTTTGTGAAATTAAGAGGATCTGTTCTAATGATTGCTCTCAACTGGTCATTGTCAACTTCTGATGTCTGGCCACTACACTCCTTATCTTCAAGGGTTTCCTCTCCTTTGCAAAACTTATTGAACCACCACTGCACTGTACATTTGTTAGCAGTACCTGGGTCAAATGTGTTGTTGATGTTACAAGTTGTCACTGCTACTTTTCAATCTATTTTGAACTCGAATAAGAAAATCGTTCACATTTGCTCTTTGTCTAACATCATTTCCACAGTCTAAAATAAATATAAAATAAAGAGCCAATAATAAGCCACTATCAAAAACCATAGAGTAAGAAATGTGCATTAAGATGATGTATAACATAAACACATTTATTTAAGATTGTATTCCAATATCAACAGCAAATTTCAGCAATGCAAAAATTGCAATTACTTTTCACACCAACCAAATAATAGCTATTATGTATATCAGCTGGTAGAAGAAAACAAAATAGGAATGTCAGATAGAGGGACTAAATACTATGACATATCTAAACTTGAGAAGCAGTAGGTGCCTGCTCATAGTTTAAGGAGTATCTTTTCCCCCTTTACAATCACAGTGGATACATTTCTTGCCTGGCACACACACACTTTTACTCACCCTGGAAATACAAGTTCATGACTTTGTATCAGTATGTTTGTTTGTTTGTTTGTTTGTTTGTTTGTTTCTTTCTTTCTTTCTTTCTTTCTTTCTTTCTTTCTTTATTTATGTATTGAGTTGGAGTCACTCCATCAGCTAGGCTTGAGTGTAATGGCACACTCAGCAACCCCAGCACTGACTTGCTAGACTCCAGTAATCCTGCCCCCTCAGCCTTCTGAGTAACCAGAAATACAGGCACGCACTACCATACCTGGCTAATTTTTGGCTAATTTTTGACTTATTGTAGAGATGAGGTCTTGCCAAGTTGCAGTTGCCTGGACTGGTCTTGAACCTGTGAGCTCAGGAAATCCACTCATCTCAGCCTCCCAAAGTACTGGAATGACAGCTGAACTACCGAGCTCGCCCAGTAAGTCTATTAAAAACACTTGGATGTGTGTGAAGAATAACTGTGACAGGATCCTTTACAGAGAGAGAGAAGAGACATTGAGGCTTTTTTTTTTTTTTTTTTTTTGCCAGAAAGCATTTATTCGTGCTGGCACTGGCCTAGCACATCAACATCCAAAGGCCAAGCCCCGAATGCAATGGAGCATTGCCTTATGTTACATTTTAGCTCCTTTGTCTCCCATATATATGGCAACCTGCATTTTTGATTGGATGTTTTATGGCATAGGGTTGCAACTGAGTTACTCATGTGCACTTAGACAATGACTACTTTCTCTCGAACACATTCTCCTATTATGGAAAGGCCTATATCTCTTTGTTTTAGAATGGTCCCTGCCTCGTAACAAGATAGAGAGCTGGGGTAGCAGCATGAAAAATATGAAGCTAAATGCCTCATTTCCCCTCATCTTTTGAGAATTGCTTGCTCAGAGACAAGTAAATACTCTTTCTTCCTGTCACTCAGCCAAGAGCAACAGGTCATAACCGTGATCTCACAGGTTGTTTTTATAGACTCTAATGGGAAGCTACAAGAAGCTGAGATTTTCCCCCTTGCTCTACCAATCTGAGCTGATTTTCTTCAAATCACAAACCAAGCCCTTCAAAATCACATGCATATATATACATACATACATACAAGCATGTGTTTACACAGTTGATTTTGGTTATTATAGACTCCATATCTGCAAATTTGCCTGTTTGCTAAACTTTATTTGCAATCCCCAAATCAATACTCAAGACACTTCTGCAGTTCTTAGCAGACATGCACAGAGCAGTAAATGAGTACAGTTGCCCAATACACACATTCCCAGTTGAGATCAAATATGTTGACATCCCACCTTCTTGTTTCAGCTCACAAACTATAAATGGATATCCTCAAGTATATCTAGTGCCACATTTTTCTTATTTTTGTGCTTTTTATTAGTGATTTTGCTGCTTAAAGTAATTCTCAAGTGTAGTGCTACCAAGTGCTAGTGTCCCTAAATGCAAGAAAGCTGCAATGTACTTGACTGAAGAAAATGTATATGGGATAAACTTTGTTCAGGCATGAATGATAGTTTCTTTGGCCATGGTTTTAATATTATCAAATCAGCAATATATATTAAGATGTCCTTAAACAGAAACACATTAAACAAGGTTATATATTGATAGGTTGATGAAAATGACATGACCAGAGGCTCACAGGAACCCTACCCCATATTTCTTTTAGGAGCAAATACAGTGTTTTAGGTGACATAGAACTACTACATATGATGTGATCAACATTTATATATATATATACATATATATATATATATATATATATATATATATATATACATGCATGTACATATGCATATTTCCATTTGGAGGCTAAGATTTCTTGGCAAAGAAATGAGTAATGGCTCAAGTGAGCATCTGTCCATGATTGAAGTTATAAAACTAAGCACTCAATGTAAAAAGGCAAAATGCTTAGGCCCAGTGGGCAGGTGTTGGTATTCTCTTTTCTTTCCACAACATCCAAATTGCATCACCTACAGTCTGTACCAAACAACTAACTACTCTCTGCAAATTTGACGTGGTAAATTTACAAATGTGCCAGTTAACCAACGTTGAGTGTCAGGATTATTGACTTCCATAGGCTGGTAAAAGATGGAAGGGAAATCTGTCACTTAGAGGCTAAAGGGAGGGGGGTAGACTAGAATTGTCCTAGGGTTGTTACTCGCCAGTGCAATGACAGTGGCACAGGCTGCAATGAACATGTGATAGGTTCCATAGCACGAAGAAAGAATGGGACATAGACATAAGCATTTGATGTGGAATGAAATGGCCTACACTCATTCTGGAGTGCCATTTCATTGGCCTCCTTTGCAACTGTTTTCTGCAAGGCTGGGTGCAGACCTATATATATCCCCTTCAAGCTCTGGCCATACATTAGACACACTTGGAAAGTTTTTACCTTCTGATGCTAAGGCTGCCCCCAACCCCAAACTAATTACCTGGGACTGGGCTTCATCCATCAGTATAATGTAATTCTCCCTTGATGACTGCAACATGCTTATTACGGACATACAAATTGGCAAGGCAGATAGGGTAGAAGCTGATTATTTCTGTAACTCATTGCTTTCCAAAAGCATGCTAAGGTTTTCTGAACTATACAAGCTCCTGCTAGTGCATTTATGAATGTTGCTTTACAAACAGTTATAAGTCAATGGCTAAAGAATATTCTAGGGTCAACACAGTTTGTTGTTCTATGACAAGCTTTCTACTCTAACTTACTGAAGGAGAAAGAAAAAACATCTACATATATCTAGATTTGTAGGTGTGGGATAACTCATAAATTATTGCTCAAAAGAAAATTTCTCCACTTTCTAAGGATTTTCACCTAATGGGCTGGACCATATGATGAATATTTTTGTAGGTCAAAAATGGCTGAATAGTGATGCAGTTCAATTTTTAAAAGTCTACAAAAAGAATATGTTGATAGCATTTTAGTCATCTCTTTTACTTTCTAAGCTAACAGTATACTTTTTCTTGGCCTAATGCATAAGGTGATCATATATGAGCCTTCTGAACTATGATCGGTTTACCTCATTTGTGTTGCATAAGTTTTCCAGGACAGAGCCACATATTTTTCCTAGGAAAGCATTCCAAGGACCAATACCTGTAAAATGAACCCCAAGAGAACGTTAGTGCCAACTGCAGTGCCTCATGGCTTATTTTGTTTTGTTTTGAGTTGGAGTCTCACTCCACCACCCAGGTTGGAGTACAGTGGCATGCTCATGGCCACCCCAGCATCCATCCTCTGGGTTGGTGACCTTTCCACCTCAGTCTTCCAAGTAGCTAGAACTACAGGCACACATTACCATGTCTGGCTAATTTTTTAATTTATTGTAGAGATGAGGTCTCACCAAGTTGTTCATGCTGGTCTTGAACCCCTGTGCTCAGGCAATCCATGCTGGGATTATAGGCTTGTGCCACCATGCCCTTTCGCTTCATATTTTTAATGGACACTACAATTGTAGATGCCAAATGCAAGGCATGGTAGGTTATGTTCTGCATCAGGAATCAGTGGGTCTGTTGTCTGCAGAAAGCTATTCTGGAATAAACAGCAAGAACCATCTAGGCAATAGTGCAAGAGCAAAATCAGATCGTTCATAAGAAATTTAAACAGCCGAATTTTTTTCCCTTACAAATTGTACTTTGTTCAGTGGAGTTGATATTTATAGCAATTGATTTTCAAAGCTAGATTTTTCCTACAGTTACTGCAGGAAAATCCCTCAATATAGTATTTTATTACACTAAGATCAAATATACTTCTTTTGTGTTTTCTGGAATCCAATTAAAAAATTTTAGATTTGTTTGGGAGGCCAAGACAGGATTATTGCCTAACCCCCAGGGGTTCGAGACCAGCTGGTGCAACTTGGCAGACCTCACCTCTACAACAAATCAAAAAAGTAGCAGGGCATGGAAGGGTGTGACTGTAGTTTGGCTACTTGGAAGGCTGAGGCAGAAGGATAGCTGGAGACCAGCCTGGCAGGTCGATGCTGGGGTGGCTGTGATTGTGCAATGAAGTGAGACTCAGACACACACACACACACACACACACACACACACACACACACACACACACACAAATTCTGGATTTGTATTTTGTATGTCTTTGGTTTTATATTCTTTTATATTATGCCTTACAAATACGTTGGAAATGCTTTTGGGTTGTAAATCAAATTAAAAATTTTATGAAAAGGAAAAGCACTACTGTTCTTTACCCCCAAGAGAATGGGACAAGAGCAGTCTGTAGTGTCTCTCTCACTGTAACCCTGAGTCACCTCTGCAGTAACACATGTCCACTAGCCACTGTTCCTTTCCCCCATTAATGCATAAATTTGTGCTTAAATATTGAACACAGCTCAAGATATACTTCTCCTAGGAGGTAAGGAAGGTATATTAGAAAAAGAAAAAAAAAAGATTCCTATTTTCTCCATCCTTGATATAGGCCAAGAGTAAACCTTGATGACTCAGAAAAATGAGAAATGACCAGTCCCTAAATTGTCAGTGAAACCAGTGACTTCAAGAATAACTAGTTGGGCAAATGTAGACAATTTAACAGATTATTACTGATTACCAATAATCTATAGCAAAAATATTTATTTTTAAGAAATAGAGAATGATACAAATTTAGACCTTTATTTACAAATATCTTAAAAATCAATTTTTGTCTCTGTTTTAAAATTCATTCTACTAAAAAGGTATTATTAAACCTTGTTAGAAGAGATTAGTCCAGTGGGTAGCTTTAGACAAGTTTAGTTTTATGTTGTAAGATGTTGAGATTAATCCATATGAGAAAAATAAGAAGAAAAAATGATATAGTCATCTCTCTCCAGAAAAGCTCTGGAAGGACAGTTATTTCTTCTTCAACTCTAATGGAAGCTCTTGTTCCCCTTATTTCTTTTGACAAGAAAAGATTTATAGCATTGATACCATTTCAGGTGGAAGCAGTAATTAGACTTCTCCCTTACAATGCTGCCTTCTGTTACTCAGCAGGAAAAGTCAATAGCCCCTTCTGTGGCTTGACAAGAGAAGTCAGTAGCCCTTTCTTGTCACAGTGAACCAATCTTAGTTCTCTATTGTGAGAATCCCATTCAACAGAAAATGCTTCAACTGGTTTCCAACAATTGATGAGAGTTATAGAGAATTATAGAGAGTTTTCTGATGGGTTTTATATTGCATTTTTCAATTCAGATGAGCTTTAAGCAATTGGTCATTTAAAAACTACCTATTAGAAGATCCTGATTTGCAAATTAATTGAATCACATATGCCTGCAATACTATTTTTGGTAGAAAGTTGGATATTACAAAAATGAAATGAAATTTAAAGAAAAAATATACTTCTATAGTGGATACTCAGAAGTTTTTTATTGAACTGAATTATAAAGTAGTTTCACATTATAAAAAGCATCTTTTACTGCCCACTTAACCTGAAAATTTGACAGTCTTGATTGCCAATCCTCTGGCAAATTAAAAGCCTCAGTGATGTTTTCATCCAGAAAACTAAGTATTAGGTGAAGAGTATAGACTATTCCAACAGAAGAATGTATTAAAAGGCCATGATGATTAAAAAGACACCCATAAATATTTAAGGTCTAGATATATGCACAAGAGAACAAAGAATTAAGAGGAGAGTGAATTAGAAGTACTATATTGTCAGATATCCAAACAGATCCACTCCACACCTGTGGTCCTGTTGGTCTGTGGTGACTTGATGACTTCACAAGTCACTTGATGACTATATATCATAGAACATAAACACAGGCACTGATGAAAAATCAAACATGCTTAAGCAGGCTACTATGAGGACAACAAACTAGGCCAAAATGAGAGAAAATATAATCATCATGGAAATGGGCAAGTACATCCCCAGAAGGGAAGGACTGTGCATTTCTAGAACCAGTAACTGAATCTGTACATGCATTGGGGGACTGCCTACCTGGGGTATGGCAGTGAGAAGAAAAGCTGGTGTGGAGCAATGGAAAAAGTTGGTGTGGAGCCAGCCATGCCCCAGAACTAGAGAATCTAGATTAGAAGTGCCACTTTAGGGCCTTTTTCAGCTCTTTTAATTACTCAGAAGATGAAACAGGAGCTAAATTGATAGTGTTGTCCTGTATCTAAAAAGAAACGAACAAACAAACAAAAAAACAGAATTTGAAAAAAAGAGAGCTGGACTTGGTGGCTCAGCCTGTAATCCCACACCTTGGGAGGCTGAGGTGAGTGGATTGCCTGAACCCGGGGGTTCAAGACATAACTGGGCAACTTGGTGAGACTTCATCTCTACAATAAATCAAAAAATTAGCTGGGCATGGTAGCACGCAACTGTAGTTCCAGCTACTTGGAAGGCTGAGGCGGAAGGATTGCCAGAGCCCAGCAGGTCGAGGCTGCGGTGGCCGGGAGTGGCCACTGCACTCCAGTCTGGGTGACAGAGTGAGACTCCAACTCAAAAAAAAAAAAAAAAGAAAAAAGAGAAATAAACTAAGATACTACTCCCATCTTGAAACAAACCTTAACTAGAAAATTTTAAATGTGAGACAGAACAAAATTAACCCTTAGGTCCTTAATAAAATTAACCCCTTAGGTCCTTAATAAAACTTGAGCACACAATGCTGAAAAGATGGGATAGGAAGTACAGAAACACTGACTTCTTGAGTGAAAGCTCTGACAGGAAGTTTGAATAGGTGACTCAAGACTTTTACTGTCCAGCAAACATTCACAATGTAAAACAGACACTAAAGCTTTAGTTCCACCCTGAGTAAAACCTCCAACTTTGACAAGATTACATAGGAAGCAGAGGGCCGTGTACATCTTGAACAAAAGCTATCTTTGACAAGGTGAAACAGGAACTATCAGGCTTTTGCAACCTGAGTAAAAACTCCTGCAGAAATCTGAAGAGTGACAGATAAATTAAAGGGCTAGTTCTGTCCTCAGTAAATGCTTCTGGGTGAAGTTTTAAAAGGTGAGACAAAAACACAAGGGTATGTTCTGTCTTCAGTAAAAGAAGCATCAGGCTATCTGAAAAGGGACCACAGATGCTAAGGTGCTAGTTCCATCCTGAGTAAAAGCTCTACATGAACTTGCAAAGGTGAGATAGGCACTAAAGAAATAATTGCATTGAAATAGGGATTGAGAGCTTAATTCACAGACACCAACACCAAAAGTACAAGTTACAAAAAGGAGAGGTTTATTAGCCAAGAGCTGGCCAGTGGCCACTTGCCTGCTGGACATGCCAGTTCCACAGCAAAGGCCTCCATTTGCTGTAGGGCCTTGCTTAAATGGGACAAAATCACATTGGGACTTTCCAAGTGGGCCAAACTGCAACATCCTGGAGGCCTAGGTACTTTTCAAGCAATGCTAGTGGGGATCACAGAAGCGGAAAAAAAAAAAAAGCTGTTAAACATTTTAACTTAGCCAACAGGTGTTCCAGGAAGGGAACTTTTTTTTTAACTGTGCAAAGGCTGAGTACATGCTTAACTATGCAAAGGCTAACTTTATGCTTAGCCAAATTTTTGACATTATAGATGTCTTTTTAGGCCCCCTTCCACAACATCCTGAGTAGTACTTCTGGAAAGAGTATGAAAGGGTGATGACATCAGAGGTTAGGGCTAGTTCCATCTTGAATAAACATTTTCAAAAGAAACTTTTACAAGTGAACACAGGAATAAAGGTGCTAATTCTGCCCTGAGTAAAAGTTCCTCCCAGAAATTAAAAGGAAAACAAAGCGGGGCTTGATGGCTCAGCCTGTAATCCCGTGCCTTTGGGAGGCTGAGGTGAGTGAATTGCCTAAGCCCGCGGGTTCGAGACCCGCCCGGGCAGTAAGACCTCATCTCTACAATAAATCAAAAAATCAGCCGGGCGTGGTAGCACATGCCTGTAGTTCCGGCTACTCAGAAGGCTGAGGCAGAAGGATTGCCAGAGCCCAGCAGGTCGAGGCTGCGGTGGCTGGGAGCGGCCACTGCACTCCAGTCTGGGTGACAGAGTGAGATTCCAACTCAAAAAAAAAAAAAATTAAAAATAAAAGGAAAAACAAGAAGTAAAGGCCTAGTTTCATCCTGAGTAAAAGCCCCTAGAAACTTAGAAAAGATGAGACAGGAAGTAACCAGTTACTCCCATGCTGAGAATATATGCCACCAAGAAATATAAAAAGATGAGAGTGGAGGCCAGCCTTGGTGCCTCAGCCTGTAATCCCAGAACTTTGGGAGGTCAAGATCAGAGGATTGCCTGAGTCTATGGGTTTGAGACCTGCCCAGGCAACTTGTTGAGACGTCATCTCTACAATAAATCAAAAACTAGCCAGGTGTGGTAGCGCGCACCTATAGTTCCAGCTACTTGGAAGATTGAGGTGGAAGGATTGCTGGAACCCAGCAGGTTGAGGCTGCGGTGTTTGGGAGCATGCCACTGCACTCCAGTCTGGGCAACAGAGTGAGATTCCAACTAAAAAAAAAAAAAAAAAAAAACAAGCAAGGAACTAAAAGCCCAGTTTCATCCTGAGTAGATGTTCCAGCAGGAAAGATAAAAAGTGAAGGCAGGAACAATAAGACTACTTCAATTCCTAGTAAAAGTTGCACCAAGAATTTTGATGAGGTGACACAGGAAACAGGGCTAGTTACATCATAAGTAAAAGTTCTAATGGAACACATAGAAGATGAGACAAGAACTAAACTGATTGTGTTGCTTGAATAAAAATAAAACAAAAAAGAATCTCTGAAACAAGGAGAAGAAATCTAAGGGTTAGTTTCATCCAGATTTAAACCTTCAGCAGCAAGGAACTTTTAAAGGTGAGACAGGACAAAACTAGCCATTTAGGTCCTGAGTAAAACTTGTACCTGCAATGCTGAAAAGGTGAAACAGGAACTACAGGGAGACTGCATTCATGGCAAAAGCTCTGACTAGAAGACATAATAAGACCCATTAGCCAGGCTCGGTGGCTCAGCCTGTAATCCTGCGTCTTTGGGAGGCTGAGATGAGTGGATTGCCTGAGCCTGCGGGTTCGAGACCAGCCTGGGCACCTTGGTGAGACCTCATCTCTACAATAAATCAAAAATGAGACCGATGTGGTAGCACGTGCCTGTAGTTCCAGCTACTCAGAAGGCTGAGGCGGAAGGATCGCCGGAGCCCAGAAGGTTGAGGGTGTGGTGGCCAGGAGTGGCCACTGCACTCCACTTTGGGTGCTAGAGTGAGACTCCAACTCAAAAAAAAAAAAAAAAAAAGTCCCATTGAATTGAAGCCCATTCTAGTGGCCTCATTCTACAATTATCTTTCTTTTCTTTTCCCTTCCTTCCTTCCTTCCTCTCTCCCTCTCTCCTCTCTCTTTCTTTCAATACTTCTTTTGAGTTGGATTCTCACTCTGTTGCCCAGCCTGGAGTGCAGCGACACCACAGCCTCAAGCTCTGGATTCAGGCAATCTATCTGTCTCAGCCTTCTACGTAGCTAGAACTATAGGTGCATGCCACCATGCCCAGCAAAACTTTTTATTTATTTTAGAGATGAGATCTTGCCAAGATGCCCAGGCTGGTCTCAAACCTCTTACTCAGGCAATCCTCTTGCCTTGGCCTCCCAAAGTACTGGAATTACAGGCATGAGCCACAGTGCCCAGTTGGCCCTCTCTTTAAAGAAACTTCTCCAGACACAGTTACATTCTGAGGTTCAGGAGGTGAGGGCTTCAACATGGATTTGAAAGAGACATAGCCCAGCCCCTGATACCTTTTAAGTTTATGAACACAGCCAGACTCCTTACTTCATTTGACAATGAATGGAGTAGGGCAGGCTGTGGCCCTGAAGGTCTCTCTCATCTCAGGAGTAGCTTGGGAACATTGTTAAAAATCAGAGTTTAAAATATTTGAAAGAGATGAGAAGTCACAAGACTGTGGGAGTGACAAGATTCCCAGAGGCAGTGGGAGGGACCTAGGGCAGTACACAGAGCTCCAAGTCCACGTGGGGAAACAGGGCAGTATGTGGATGGGGAATTATCACCACCGTTTCCAGAAATGTCTCTAGCAGGGCAGGCCTGGTAGGGGAGTAGGAGCAAGAGAGAAAGCAGGAGTCTCTAGGGAACAGAGAAGGGCTCTGGGTACTTTGTTTGAGGAAGTTTGTTCATGGATCACTTCCAGTCAGCTCCTGTGTCACCTTTTCAAAGTTCCTGCTGGAGCTTTTACTCAGGACACAACCTGCCATTTAGTTCCAGTCTCATCTCTGAAAGTTCCTGCTGGACTGTTGCTGAACTAGCCTTTTTTGTTATTGTTATTGTCTCAAATTTTCAAAGTTCCTAGTGGAGCTTTTACTTGAAACAGAGCAAGACCTTATGTTTCTGTCTCAGTAAATGCTTCTTACAGGAAATAGCCCTTTATTTCCTGTGTCATATTACAAAGTTTCTGTTTCATGTATTACTTAGGATGAAACTAGGCCTTACTTTATGTTTCACTATTTAAGTTCTTGTAGAGGCTTTTACTCAGGATGGAACAAGCACCTTACTCCCTGTGTCTGCTTACTGTACTTCCTGTAAGAGTTCTGTTGCTTTTTTAAAGATGAAAGTAGCCCTGTGCTTCTGTCTCACCTTTTCAAATTCCTTTTGGTTTTTTTACTCGAAAGTGAACAAGTCCTTTATTGCCTGCCTCACCTTTGCAAATTTGTGTAGGGTCGGCACCTTAGAATGGAACTAGCACTTTAGTTTCTATGTCCCTTTTACAAAGTGCCTAATGGTGCATTTGCTAAAGACAGAACAAGCCCTCGTGTTTCAGTCTCACTTTACAAAGTCCCAGCGGGAGCATTTACTAGGGACAAAACTAGCCCTTTAGTTCCTGTGTTACCTGCTAGAAATGGGAGTCCTAGGGAACTCCCCCACCTCCAGACTGGGTTGTCCAAAAACAACAAAGAGACTCAGAGATCAGTCAAGTGAAGCACTTTTTAATAATGCTCTTGCAAGAATAGGTGTCTCTAAGATGAGCAGGCATACCGAAGCAGTTTCAGCCAGAGTATTTAAGCCCTAAAACGCAAGTCTATCCCATTTCCCCATAGTCTGGGATCTTCCAGAGATTACTTCTCTTTCCTGAACATCACCTACATGTCGTACATTGATTGGGTTACCTGGTTAGTTCATTTGCATTTCCTATTAATTGGTTAACATAAGTATGACAAACTTACTTCATTCACATGTCCTATTTGCCAATTGGCTTACAAGATTTTGTTCTAGTTGGTTCCCATCAAAGTTTAAATGAAAAAGCCCACCAAAGTAAAAGCCCACAAAAAAGAGAAAAAGATACAGGAAATGACTCAGCAAAAAGCAGGTTTTTTATTTATTTATTTTATTTTTTATAAACTTACAGCTTATGACTTACTGTGAAAATAAATCATTCTTTTTCTTACAGGTGGAGATCTGACATTAAGTCTTTAATCCACCTTGAGTTAATTTTTTTGTGTATGGTGAGAGATAGGGATCAAGTTTCATTTTTCTGCATGTAGCTATCCAATTTTTCCATCACCATTTGTTGAATGTCCTTTCCTAGTGTATGTTCTTGCCTGTTTTTTCAAAGATGTTAGTTGCAGGTATTTGGGTTTATTTCTGAATTCTCTATCCTGCTTCATTGGTCCATGTGTCTGCTCTTGTATCAGTATGTGCTGTTTTGGTTACTACAGCTTTATAGTATAATTTGAAATCAGATAATGTGATGTCTCTTGCTTTGTTCCTTTTGCTTAAGATTGCTTTGGCTAACCTTTTGATTCCATATGAATTTTAGGATTCTTTTTCTAATTCTGTCAAAAATGACATTGTTAGTTTGATAGAAATTGCATTGAATCTATAGATTACTTTGGATAATATGGCGAATTTAATAATGTTGATTCTTTCAATTCATGAGCATGGGGTGTTTCTCCATTTTTTTGTGATCTCTGCAATTTCTTTCATCAATATTTTGTAGTTCTCCTTGTAGAGATCTTTTACATTCTTGGTTAATATTCCTAGGTATTTTAGCTTGTTGTCTGTTATTATAAATGGAATTGAATCTTGATTAAATTCTTAGCTTGGTTGCTACAGGTGTATAGCAATGCTACTGATTTGAGTGTGCTGATTTTGTATCCTGAGTCTTAACCAAATTCATTTATCAAGTTCAGGAGTCTTAGAAGAATCTTTAGGATTCTCTAGATATAAAATTATATCGACAGTGAAATAAGCTAAATCAGTTAATAAAATCAAATTGCTAGCAAAGTAGTAATATTAACCAGTTTACTCCATTTCGTTGAAAACTTTCATCTTAGTTACCTGCTGGACCTAAGAATCAATGCCTACATGTGATTACAGCAACGTTCCCATGACCCCAGATCCCCAGCTTTGTCTTCTTTGGGCAGGTTATGATGACTATTATAGAAGTCCTTTGCCATAGCTTCCATGTAATTGTATGCTTTGATAACTGAAATGTTAGGCTTTGACATCTTCATAGTTCTTATATTCTGTTAGTGACCTAACCAAGGTAACTCCATTGTATAATGATTCTTCTTCCTTGTCTCTGTGTAACTACCTTAAACTATATCTTAATGGCAGAACTCCAGGAACTTTCTGAGCACTGGCTAAGACATGAGATTAATCAAAGCTAGGACATGAGATTAATCAAAGCCCCCTAACAATCAAAAGTTCCCATTTTGGTTGCCAAGTTCTTAGTTAATAGTTGCTATGGTCACTATGTTGCTACGTAGCCAATGCTTGTCACAAACTGCACCAATTTGCCAAGAGTTTTTCTGGCGTTGCCTACTCCTGACCCACATGTTTAATTAATTCATAATTAATTAGACTCAACTTGCTGGCGTAACTTCTCATTTACTCGGTCATAACAACAGCATACAAAGAAAATTTGATTCCTTTTCTTTCCTTTTGTTTTTTTTTTTTGAGTTGGAGTTTCACTGTCACCCAGGTTGGTGCGTAGTGGCATGCTCACAGCCACCGCAAGCTCGACCTACTGGACTCAGGTGATCCTTCCAACTCAGTCTTCCAAGTAGCTGGAACTGCAGGCACATGCCACCATGCCCAGTTAATTTCTTTTTTCCCCTGTAGAGACGAGATCTCATCAATTTGCCCAGGCTGGTCTAAAACCCGGGGGCTCAGGTAATCCTCTCACCTTGGCCTCCCAAAGTGCTGAGATTATAGGCATGAGCCACTGATCCCAGCCTATTTTCTTCCAATTTGAATGTCCTTTATTTTGATAATTATTCTAAAATTCTATTGTTTACTGTCCAAGTGGAATCACTAACTATGATGTAATCAAAATTATAATCTCTTTAACCCAGCACCAATCATTACTGTAAAAACAACACAAAATTCTGGCTGGATGTAGTGACTCACACCTGTAGTGCTAACACTTTGGGAGGACAAAGTGGGATGATTACTTGAGGCCTTGAAGCCAGGAGTTTCAGACCAGCCTGGGAAGACCACATCTCCACCAAATAAATTTTAACTAGGAATGGCAGCCCATGTGTATAGTTCTAACTACTTGAGAAACCAAGACAGTATAACTTTGAGACTAGAAATTCAAGGCAGTAGTGAGCTATGATCGTGCCACTACTCCAGCCTGGATGACAAAGCAAGATCCTAGCTTTAAAAAATAAATCAATTTTTTAAAAGGGTGATTTTTATAAGTCTTGTATGTGTAAAAACTGGGTGTAAACTCATCTGAAAATTATAAAATAAGTGTTTAATTTTTATTATTTTTTTAAAGTCAGTTGTACTTAATTTTGCTTGCCTTTTCTCCATCCTCATCAGATGATGAACAGGCCAATGGGTGAGACTGATATAGTCATTATTTCAGTTAAAACTATTAAAAACTGGCAAATTTATGACCACTTTCAATTTCATCACTTACTGTCATCAAGGCAGCTAAGAATTAGTGGCAGTTTTTCTTCTTCCTTTAAAAAATAGAGATAAATTCTATACAGTAGCCCTTAAGTACTCCAAAGTTGCAATTCGAATTAATATTCCAGTGTAATTTGTTCCTTTTGGCAGGTTTTGAACCAAACTCAGTTATAATCAGGTATTCCTGTGACACCTGTCATGTCCTAGTGTCATATACACATATTTTTGAGACACCTTATGTATCCAACAGTATCATACTTGATAAAAACAGCCAAAATTGAAGATTCTCCACTTCATTATTTTAAATTCTTTTTCTCTATGACAAGTTTAACATTTTAGTACTGAAAATCTTAGTATAATAGAAATGCCTAGGTCTAGTGATTTTCTGGTACTCCTGTGAGCTTATAATTTAAAATTGGAAATAACTGATTTCACTGATATCTTTTTTATTGTAATAGACTAACGCTGACAGTATAACAGCTTTCAGTGCATTTTGAAAGTTCTTCTAATGAATTATTGAATTTGAAGTGGATTTAGGGACCCTTTTGGAAGTGAGATTAGCAAGAATGACTCTGACTCACAGAAACATGTGTTTTGGGAAGAGGAAGAATAAGTCTAAAGTTGGCAAAACTTTGATTTCTTGGAGTTATATAGTCACCCATAGGGAGGAAAAAAAACTGCTGTAAAGTTATCCATTGAATTTAGAAATGTTAGCCACAAGTTGCAAGGAGTGGTTTCCTGGGTACATAAAGAAAAGCAAACTGACAAGAAGTAAGCTTATGATATAATCACCTGGTAATTGCTATCTGTAATAGCTAAAAATGAAAATAAAAGTGTGTTGGAGTATATTTTGAAATGAATGAAATATGAAATATCTAATCTGAAAAACCTATAATAAACTGTAATAGCTAGCTTGACATAAGTAACTTCATTTCGAAGCAGTTCCATGTTAACCTAGAAATAACCTGCTTATGTAACTTTCCTATAATCACATTGCACACCCACATTCCTGTGCCCCTTGGTACTTGGAAACTCCTTAGGTGCCCAAATTCTGTAGCTATCTGTATGCCTTCACAATCAAATGTTTGCCAAGAAATATGAATCAAATTAGACAACTTACGTAACTTCTACCTTTATATGCCCCCCGCTCACTTTGTTCAGGATCAAGAGTTCTTTGGACACTAGTCCATTGTTGGTGGCTGGCATCAATAAAGGACACATAATTTAACCTTCTCTGCATGTTGGTGTCATTTCTGACAATTTGGCTGTAACATTTGAATGCTGGGCCAACCTCTGATTTCAGCATAAGCTTTGGTTGATAGCATCAGGACTACTGAAGGGTAAAATTATACTGAGACAACAGATAACTCTTCTAGGAATGCATATCACCAAACCAATAGCCCAGGTAATTGTTTCTCAGCCTTGGGTTAAGATCAAGTCCAGGCAGAGAAAAGGTAGAACTAAGAAACCATGGAAGTCAGGAATTTCACTACAGGCTGAAGGAGTTTTATAATTTTTTGGATTGTTATTGTCAGCTTCCTGAAGAACCTTTTCTAAATGGACTGTGGGAGTGACTAACTTAGGACAGTATGTTTCATTTTTGTTAGGTTAAAAATAGGCTGGATGCAGTGGCTCAGCCTGTAATTCGAGTACTTTGAGAGGATGAGGCAAGAGGATTACCTGAGTCTGGGGGTTTAAGATCAGCCTGGTGAGACCTCACCTCTACAATAAATCACAAAAAACTAAAGTGGGTATGGTGGCATGCATCTGTAGTTCCAGCTACTTGGAAAGCTGAAGCAGGATTGTCTAAGCCCAGCAGGTTGAGGCTGCAGTGGCTGTTGAGTGTGTCACTGCACTCCAGTCTGGGTGACAAGAATGAGTCTCTGACTCAAACCAAACCAAACCAAACCAAAAACACAGCACTCCAGCCTGGGCAATGAAGTGAGACTCCAACTCAAAAAAAAAAAAAAAAAAAAAAAAAATTCCAGTGAGTCCCCAGTTAGGTCAGACCAGCCAGGGAGAGGCTGTGTGATCCAGTGCTAAATGAAAGATGCAAGAGTTGCATAGTTAGATTGGAAAATGCAGTTTATTTAGAAAGCAAATTAGACATAGGGGAGAGAGGGAGAAAGGGAGACAGGAAGAGAGGGAAAGAGAGAGGGAGAAAGAAGGGAGGAAGGGAAGAGAGGAGGGGGAAGGAGAGACAGAGAGGGACAGAGAGAAAGGGTTGGGGGGAGAGAGAGAGGGAAGGAAGGAGGAAGTAGGGGAAGGAGAGATGGAGGGAGGATTAACCTACTCAAGGTAGGGTGGTGGCCAAAGCTTAAGAAACATAGTGACCAGTCATGGCTAAAGGAGTCATAAAATCAGACCATAGCTTGCAACAGTGGCTGGCTGGTTGCAATCAAATCCTTTTTAAACTTTTCCTTTTATGGGGGCAGGTCATCAAGGTGATTGGGTGGTGGTCTGCCTCCTGTCATCACAGAAAGCAGATACACACAGGTGATGGAGAGAAGGCAGATAAAGGGGTTAGTCATATAACAGTGCCATGGTAATGGGGTCTATGCCATGATCAGTGATCCATCGCAGAAACAAAGAACGAGTACCATATGTTCTCACTCATAAGTGGACCTTGAACAATTATACTATAAGAAAGGGATTGGCAGTAGTGGGAAACAAGGGGGAGGGATTGGCAGTTGAGGGAAACTGAAGAGGGAGGGGCACATCTCATCAACAAGGGTACACCTCACCAACAAAGGTACCTGCATGATGAACGTTTGTATACCTAACCCTAAATTGTACCCCACATCTTCACAATTTTTTTTAAAAAGGCTGATTAGGTTAACTTTTTTATGAAGCAGGCTGGGGAGGGAGCTTAAAGTAATTATCAGTAGCTACCTCTGAGAAACTGCTTCTGTCCTTGGCTAGTTAGTGTATAGAGGGTAAATAAGACTGAACTGCTAAAGAAACAAGACAATTTTAAGCAACATTAACATGGCTTCTCCTTGAGTATATTGACTCCATGCTGTTTTTTCAGTCTTGAATGCTACTTGATAGAAGGAGTATATTTGATGCAGGATCCACATCTCACTATTTAACAATCACAGTTGTCTGTATATAATACAGACTCCCAGCAAGTGATTTATTCTCAGGAGAGAATTAGCTTTGAATAAAAGCTACTATAAACAGACAGTGCTTTATCTTCCCATCTATAATAAGTATAACTTCTCATTTGAAGCAGATGATAGGCTTATGTGCACACAGTGTTGGAATGGTTTCATGATTATGTGAATATTTATCCATCAGATAAGTGCCCACATGACAAATGACCTGTGATTAGTGGGAGGTTCCTTTTGTATGGAAATTTCACGTGGCCTTTGTGATGCAAAATCAAGCAACCACCCAAGAAATCATATTGGATATGTTGTCTCAGATTCCCCATATGGGACTTACAAATATTCAGAAGATTTATAGAAAAGGGAAAAAGGAGAGAGGCATTCATTCACAGAATAATTCACAGAAAATAGATGTCCATAGAAAAGAATGGAGAAAAAGGCATCTATTCCAGCAGGATGGAATCTTTAGATGGTAGACATTGATGGGATTAAAAAAGTCTGAAAATGTATTAGTGCAGCATTGCAGCATTTCAGAGATTAGGTGAACCAGCGGGAGTCTTTACTGGTCTACCAACTTTAATGACTCCTAAATAAATATCTATTTGCCTCAGTTTACAGGAATTTAAAAAGCTAGCAGGAAAAGATGACAATGAAAAACTTGACTTTGAATTGTCCAGGGTGTGTCTGGCAGATAAACCAAGATGAAGATTGACAGAGGGGTCAGGATCTACCAGCTTAACCCAAGACTAGAAACCCAAAGCTTATGTTAGGTAAAATGTGAAAGGTGTAAAAATACCTTTCTAGGATTCCTTGACATAGGAGCATAGTGCATTATGATTCTAAGATCTGGTGGTAAGACCTGGTGGGGACTAAAGTTGAGGGGGTGAGAGTAAAAGTTATGAAATTAGGATGAATAATTAGGGGGAAATTGAGATGGACACACTTTATGTGTCGGACTGGAAAATACTTCCTCCTTTTCTAATAAATGGAAAGCATGGAAGATTATCCTCAGGTCAGTTTTGATTGAATGTGCTAAATGGGAACAAGTACAAGTACCGCAGTTTACAAAGAATGCTAATTTGAAGCAGTATAGGGCAAAGGGTCAAATTTTTTTTTTTTGAGTTGGAGTTTCACTCTGTCGCCCAGACTGGAGTGCAGTGGCCACTCCCGGCCAGCGCAGCCTCAACCTGCTGGGCTCTGGAGATCCTTCCGCCTCAGCCTTCCAAGTAGCCGGAATTACAGGCGTGCGCTACCAAGCCCGGCTGATTTTTTTGATTTATTATGAGGTCTTGCTGTCCAGGCGGGTCTTGAACCCGCAAGCTCAGGCAATCCACTCACCTCAGTCTCCCAAAGGCATGGGATTACAGGCTGAGCCACCAAGCCCGGCTGGGTCAAATTTTTTTAAGCACAAAAACTCAATGTGTCTGAAATGCTGAATTAATTGTTAAGCTAGGGCATGCCATGCAAAGAAGTAATTTTAATGTGTCAACATTAAGAATACAACAAGAGTAATAAGAAACAAAAACACCACAGAATACAATTCTTAAATCAAATTCTATGTGAATTCAGCAAAATAATTACTATAAAACAAAACAGCAAAATATTTAAATAGGGTGGGCTGTAATCATTTGCATGGATATTTGGCTTTTAAGCAGGTTTCAAAACATTACATTCAAAGTTACCAATTCTCTTTTTTTTTTTTTAAACATAGTATTGACTCATGAGTTCCTTGGAACCGTTAAACAAGTGCTTATTCTAAAATGCTATCTTAGAATTATATTAAATAAGCAGGAGTTTATGTCTTAATTAAACCCATATCTAACACGATTTTTGGAATAATGGAAAAAAACTAGGACAATTCTTTCTTTCAAGTAAAATTTTGACTGACTAGAAAATCAGCCAAACTCCTTGTGCAATGGATGGTACATTAAAGTACCATGGACTCTGATGATTTCAATTTGACTAGGGTCCAGGAGAAATCATTTTAGAAGCTTAACCTCTACTTCACTGGGGTCCAACTGAAGGTAAAGTTTTGGAACTTTCACTTAATAAAGTCTACAAGAAAAACAAAACAAGCACACCAAATACAGCATTCGATGAAGTTCAACACATTCTGGCACAGGATATCTTACATATTTAGTATCTTAAAATTCCTATTATCTACATTTGATATTCTTCATCTCATCAAGGTATTGAACTATCAAATATTAAATGTGAAGAACATATGTGCAATGTGTCACTCTGGGACAACCATTGTCATTCATGTAATTCTGTCCCATTGGCTATACAAACTTGATGTTTATGTTACAGCATAACTACAATTAACCTAATTAACCTAATACCAGAATAAGAAGGTAATGAAAAATATCTAGAAATGTTACAACATTAATTTTCCACATCAACCAAGTAATTCAAAGGTTACTAGCAGTCTTAGATAAGCAGTAACAAAAGATTAACAAAAAACTACTGTTGTGATCGATAAAGTTGGGCCCTTTTATAGCTTTTCTCTCTCTCTCTTTTTTTTTTTTTTCATTTTTTTTCCCCTGGGGAGGGTGGTAAAGAAATTGATCTAACTGCCATGAAGCAGGCAATACTGGATGAATACTGGTAGAATGCAGTGGACATAACAAGAAAATTAATTTTTGTGGTTTTATAGATCTGATTCCTTTCATCAAAAAGCTTCTTGCTTAAGAATTAACAAGCATCAATATACTATATACATCTGTGCCATTTACATACCAATATCAGTCATCTATTATAAAACATTATACACTTTTCCCTGCAGGTGGCTTATATACTGATAGTAAATTTCTGCAAATCAGATAGTAAACAGACTTGCCACTCCATGTTTTATCAGAACAATTTCTCTAGCTTTAAATATTAGCCAGACATAGGAGAAAGACTGTAGGGACTGAGTGCATAGTCTTAAAGAAACCAGTTGATTATGTGCATTTCATTGATCCTTCATCTGAGGTGAGGATACTGCTTCACTGCATTCATAATTTTCTTGTGTTTGTTGGCCAGTTTTCTGAGAGCTGTTCAAGTGATGTGCTGCTGGCCTTGTATGCGGCTGTCCATGCACATGATTATTCTAAGAGGGTGAAAGAGACCCACATGACAAACTTATAATATTGAAATATCACATCATTAGAATATTAAAATATAATATAAAATAATAATATAATGTAAATATAATATAATTTTATGTCCACATTATAATATTAAAATATCATACTATTAAAATAGCTCATGGTTTCATGAGCTAAAGTTTGCCTAAAAGTAGATGGACTTTATTTTTAAAAACACCGATTTTTATATTGCTAAAAAATATATATAATGTGGATACAGTGTGAGAAAATGCAAACACAATATTGCTGTTACTTGATTCGACATTCACAGATGCTTTAAACATCTTATAGCACCAACTGCTGTGCTAAGAGCAGTGATTTTCCAAGTGTGGTTCCCAGACGAGCAGCAAGAATGTCACTTGGAAACTTGTTCAAAATGCAAATTCTTGAGCTCCTCCACAGACCGACTCCATCAGAATTTCTGAGTAGGTTTTTAATAACTATATTTAAATAATTATGATGCACATTAACTTTAAGAACCACTGCCTTAAAATAACTGAATTGGTCACATTTGTGTCTTACCTTCAGGACAATCTTCACAGAATCTTTTCCCAAAAACACTTGTTTTTGAATAAAGAGTTCTCATAAAATACTTTTACTTGGTTATATTTTTCCAGTAAATATCTGTTGAAATGACTTATCCACTGTCACTGAATCTTAGGGCTAAGTAATCAGGACAGTTTTACTCTTAATATTTCTTCAAGATTTATTAATTTAATTTATTTTGAGTTGGAGTCTCACTCTGTCATCCAGGCTAGAGTGCAGTGGCATGCTCAAGGCCACTGCAGCCTTGACCTGCTGGGCTCAAGTGATCCTTCCACCTCAGCCTTCCAAATAGCTGGAACTGCAGGCATGCACCTACATACCTGGCTAATTTCTGGATTTATTATAGAGATGAGATCTTTCCAATTTGCCCTGGATGGTGAACCTGTGGGCTCAGGCAATCCTCTCACCTCGGCCTCCCCAAGTGCTGGGATTATAGGCATGAACCACCACGCCTGGCCGAGGAGTTATTAACTTTATGGATGTAAATAACACACAATTTTATTAACTATAGTTACTACCACAAGAGAGATACCTAGTTGACAAAGAAAATACCATATCAGTAAGATAATACATGCTGCAACATGACCCCACTCTAACCTCCTGTCTTCTGATTATCTTACCAAAACTGTTCTAGACAATGTATTACTTTCAAACATATTTTTATTTACTTTTTGAGTTGCTCAGGTTAAGTGGCATAATCATGGCTCACTGTAGCCTTGACCTCCAGGGCTTGGGTGATTCTCCCTCCTCAATCCCCAGTGAGTATCTGGGACTACAGGTCTGTGCGTCATGCCCAATTATCTTACTTTTTTTTTTTTTTGGTAGAGTCATGGTCTTGCTATATTGCTTGGGCTGGTCTTGAACTCCTGGGCTCAAGCAATCTTTGTTTCAGCTTCCCAATCCTAGAATTACAGGCATAAGCCACTGCAACCGGCCAATTACTTGGCAAAATATTATTAAAAGTATCTGAACACCCTTTAAATAAGTCATGACAATTGGTTTAGGGGATAAAAATAAATACAACTCCTTTTTACCTGTTGCTATTGAGATCCAGGTGAATGAGGATATAATGGGGTATCTTCTAGGGGAGAAGACTCATGCTCATCTGGGGCATCTTGGTCATCCTAATTTTAAATATTGAGAGATTAAGAATACAACTATGAAAGTAACTTCAAATTTATGTTTCATTTCCTTAGGATAAACTGTTTAAAAAATGTACAAACTGGTCTTTTTAACATTTTTCATTTACTGAAAATTTACAGTAAGAGGAAAAATTTGAATTCTTCCAGTTGTAAGATTTTGAGATAATTTCACACAGTTCTTACAAAGGAAACTTTTTTGTTAATTTAACAATAAATGGATCAATACCAGTCATTAATGCAAACAAATTCAACATAAATTTTTTTTTTTGTAGGTAGATTTATTTATTTATTTATTTTTTGAGTTGGAGTCTCACTCTGTCGCCCAGACTGGAGTGCAGTGGCCGCTGCCGGCCACCGCAGCCTTGACCTACTGGGCTCCGGCGATCCTTCCACCTCAGCCTTCCGAGTAGCCGGAATTATAGGCATGCGCTACCACGCTCAGCTGATTTTTTGATTTATTGTAGAGATGAAGTCTTGCTGCCCAGGCGGGTCTCGAACCTGCGGGCTCAGGCAATCCACTCACCTCAGCCTCCCAAAGACGCAGGATTACAGGCTGAGCCACCAAGCCCGGCTTATTTATTTTTGAGTCAGAGTCTCACTCTGTTACCCGGGCTGGAGTGCACTGGCACACTCATGGCCACAGCCATCTTGACTTGCCGGGTTCAGATGAGCCTTCTGCCTCAGCCTTCCAAGTAGCTGGAACCACAATCATGCACCACCACACCCAGCTAATTTTTTGATTTATTGTAGAGAAAAATTCTTGTCATGTTTGCTCAGGCTAGTCTTGCACATGTGGGTTCAGGCAATCATCTCCACTCTGTTTCCCAAACTGCTGAGATTACAGGTGTGAGCCACCACTCCCAAGCAACATGAATCTTTTTACGCAATTGGTAATACATAAACACTGGCCTATAAAATAAAAATAAATTACTTATTTTTTCCCCATTTCTATGGTGATCATTGGTGGCTCTTTTATTTATTTATTTTTTTTACCTCCTCTGGACATAGTTCACAGGCTTTTGCAAGTATGATCCTAGCACTCGGTGACCTTTCTAACAAATAACCATTTGAAGTTTCATTGCTTTGTATTGGAGGAAACCAACTGTTGTATGAATTCTCAGGACTGTCAATACATGGTCTTCTTTCAAGTTCATCTTTAAGCCATCCCACTGCAGAGGTCCACTTTCTTTTAAGATCTCCATTACCCTTCAAAAGAAAATAAAACTACGCATGTAGAATAATTTTCAACATTAGCTTAAAATAGTAACTTCACATTTTCATGATTAAAGACAAAATAATTCTTAATTCTGACTCAGATTTCCATAAAATTTAAGAAAAAATTCTCACCTGTAAGATCTGGCAAGCAACAGGACAATTGCTAAATAAAACTACCATACATTTGATACAGTAATATGCTTTTTTATGGTAGTAATCCTTAGAGTGCTGTATTGTATCAAACATCCCTTCTCGGTCATCTGGCATTCCTTTAAGAGCATTATTAATTCTAAAAAAGAACCAGATAAAAAAATTTGTAATATCCAGTACTAGCTAACATTTGGGTGCCATTCAGTGCAGGTGTTTGATGTAATCATACAATCTAATTGACTCCACAGTTAGTTTACTAAGTAGACAGCATTGCTTCTCCATTGCCTTCATAATTTTCTTGTGTTTGTGGTCAGTTTTCTGAGGGTTGTTCAAGCGACAAGCTGCTGCTCCTATATACATCTGTCCATGCATATTTGATTTTTCTAAAAGAGTGAAGAAACCCGTATGTCGAACTTTTCACACATTACAGCTGGAATTTAAAACTACAAGCTAAAGTTTGTCTAAAAGCAGACACATTTGACAAAGAAAATAAGTACAGAGAGGATAAATAGTTTGCCAAATATTATAGACCTAGCAAGTTAAGGGGCTAGCTGACAGTCTGGCTCAAGTTTAAACTCTTGACAAATTATCAATCCAAAATGATTTTGTTTTGTACTATAATGTAAATGCATCACTGAAAAAGATTAAGACAGAGATACTACATTATTATTTTTTTTTTTGAGAGACAAAGTCTTGCTCTGCTGCTTAGGCTGGAGTGCAGCAGTATGATCATGGCTCTTAACAGCTTCAGACTCCTGGGCTCAAGTTATCCTCCTGTTTCAACTTCCCATATAGCTGGCACTATGGCTACGCAACACCATCTCCAGCTAATTTTTTAAAGAGTTTTTTTTTAGAAAAGGGGTGTCTCAGTATGTTGCCAAGGCAGGTCTTGAACTGAGCTCATTATGTTTTAGTCTCCTGAGTAGCTGGATTTACATAAGCGTACCACTATGCCCAGTTCACTACATTATTTTTATTGAAGTTAATCTCTTCTTTAAGACTACTTTAGTTGAGAATAATTTACTTTAAGTTTGCTTATTTTTCAAAGATTACTTTTCAGAACATAAAGCAAGAGTCCAGAAACCATAAAGACAGTTATATAATCTGTCAGTATAGAATTAACTTAAACATTTTGACAGTAATAACACATACATGATGAATTGAAATGAAGCAATTTTCTATGGCAATGATGAAATTTGGCTAATTTGCAAATAATAATTATTTCACTTCAATGCTAGCTAAACGGCAACATAATATTTTTTATAGACAATACACTCTGATCTCAAGTCACTTTAAACCATTATTTACAAAAATATTCCTTCCTTTATGTCACTACCTAGACCCCCCCACCAAAAAGGAAAAAATTCTTTACTCATGTACCTTACTTAAACATTATATTCTAATTCAGAAGCCAAGATTTTTCCTTTGGTATAGAAATATTCATAAATCTTGTTTAGAAAAGACTATTTTTCAAATCTAATCATTTCAGACAAAGAAAAACTACACCAAACTCCTTGCAACACTTGTAGTATATATCCTTCCTTTTTTTTTTTTTTTTTTTTTTTTGAGTCAGGGTCTCACTCTGTAGCATAGACTGGAGGGCTGTGGCACAATCATGGCTCAATGCAGCCTCAATCTCCAGGGCTCAAGTGATCCTCTCTCCTCAGCTTCCTGAGTAGCTGGGACTGCAGGCTTGTGCCACTACATCTGGGTAATTTTTTTGATTTCTGGTAGAGAGAGGGTCTTGTTATGTTGCCCAGGCTGGTCTTGCACTCCTGGGTTTATGCAATCCTTCCACCTTGGCTCCCAAAGTGCTGAGATTATAGGAGTGAGCCACTGTGCTTGGCCTGTATATTCTATTTTATTACTTTAAGTAATAGTAAAGCAATATTCAATACTTCTAGAATATTACCAGTAATGCCAACTGTTTTCCCATGCAATTTTGATCACTGTTATCTTTGCCTATCTTATTCTTTGCTGCTACAATGGTGCCTGGCAAATAGCAGATGTTGCTAAGTACCTGCTGACTACAGTTTACTGAATAAATGAAAAGTTCATTATATAAAATAATTGCAGGCTTTGGCTTATAAGGATAAGACTTTATTAATTTTGTACACGAATGTTCACTATTTTCTATATTAATACATTTGCTATTATCATTTCCCAGGATAAAACAAGTAGGTAAAAATGTGACTAGTTTAAAGCAGATATAGGCACACAGCTATGCCTGTAAATTAAAACACACATACACACAATAATAAATATTAGATCTGATTAAAACAAACTTTTGACAAAGTGTCAAAATTTAAAAATACCACTGAAGCGGAACAAAAATCTGTAATCCAGCACTTTGGGAAGTTGAGGAGAGAGGACTGCTTCACCCTAGGAGTTTGCGACCATCCTGGGAAACATAGCAAGACTTTGTCTCTACATAAAATTAAAAAGTAAAAAGGTGTCTATAATCCCAGCTACTTGCTAGGCAGAAGCAGCAGGACCGCCTGAACCCAGGAGGTAGAGGCTGCAGTGAGTGGTGACTGTGACACTGCTTTCCAGCCTGGGCACCAGAGTGAGACCTTGACTCAAAACATAAAAATAATCAAACAAATAAACAAAAAAATGAATGGAAACTATCACCTGAAATAGGTACTGAATGGCAAATAACTACTACAGGTTGGAACTTTTAGTGTTTTTGTTTCATAGCAACTAATTTTTATTAATGTCATTTGTACAACATTAACTGATCTTCTGAAATCTGTGATGGTGTGCCGGGTGTGGTGGCTCATGCCTGTAATCTCAGCACTTTAGGAGGATTACAGGCATGGCAAGAGGACTGCCTGAGCCCATGGGTTAGAGACCAGCCTGGGCAATTTGGCAAGTCCACATCTCTACAAATCAGAAAATTAGCTGGGAGTGGTAGGGAAAGCCTGTAGTTCCAGCTACTTGGAAGGCTGAGGCTAAATGATCATCTGGGTGACAGAATCAGACTCTGACTCAAAATTAAAAAAAAAAAATCTATAATGGTGAACTTCATGGCAATTTGACAATATTACTTCATAAAATCTCACATTTCGCCTAAATTTCAAGATTGTAATGATTTATTGTTGTCTACATCTTTCGAAAAACTTTGTTTTCGGGACTTCCGGCAGGCTAGCACAGGGGCAGTTTGGTCCGTGAGACCCTCCACGAAAGAAGACACCCATAAAGACTCTTGCTCTCCCTGGGGGCTGCGGCTCTCATTGTTGCCAGTCTGCTCTTCAAACGTTGCTCAGTCATGCCTCGGCTGCCACTGCTGCCATTGTCCCCCACCTGCCTGAGGTGACCCACGGCTCCCGGACTGCGAAACACCCCCCAGCACCACACTACTGAAAGCACCTGCTGCCACTGCCATACCCCACCCTGCACCTGGAGCTAGGCTTGTAGAGAGCCTCCCACACACTGCTGAACTGGGTTACAGTTGCCGGTTTCCTCCCGCCATAGGTGGCCTCCGACTTCACTCAGCCTACCTGAGTAGCCCAGTGCTATGCTGGCCTGCATTGCTGGCAGTCTTGGACTGTAGCAGAAAAAGAGATCAGCTGGAGCTGTGAAACCAGCTCCACTCAGCTTGGCCCATCTCCCAGCTTGGGATCCAAGGTAACAATATCAAAATGGGAGGGACAGAAGCTCCTCCCCATGCTAGACAGACACAGGCAAGATCTGAGTGGCAGATTTGGCAGGCAGCCAGATAGGAACCACCACTCCACAGCAGGCCAGGGGCAACTGACCCCAACTGTGAGCAAATCTACCAGCCTGAAAAGACAGCTAGATATCAGAGCTGAAAGGACACTGGACTTAAAGGAGAAGTCTCAGAGTGTGCTTGGTTCCCCTGTTTTAATTTTTTTTCTTTTATTCTTTGTTTGTCTTACCCATCTTTTATTCCCTTTTCTCTCTCTTCTTACTATTATCAATAACGTTTTCATACTTGCTTTGGTTCTGTTAGTTTACTGACTTTATTCTATGTAATTTTTTCTTCTCTTAGAACCAATCTTTGTATAGGGGAATAGCCCACCAATAAGGAGGTTGGCTAGCTTGTATGTCTATATGATTGTATGTTTTAGTTTTTTTGTATGGTTGTTTATTGTTGTTTTCTTTTTACTCGTATCTGACTTTGTGTCTCTTTTCATTTGTTAGTTGGTACATTTGTCTGTTTTCTCTTTCACTCCTCTCTCTCTCCACCCCCCCTTTTTCCCCCACTGCCTGCTCCATTCTCTTCCCTCTGTTAACCTCATTTTATTTCAGGGAGTAAACCTACAACCCCACTGCACGAACAGATTCCAAGGCAGTGGGAAGTGGGTTTCAGATTATCCATACACCTGTCATTGGATACTGGGATCGGCAGATAGATTTTGAATCACAGCTCCCACAGATCAATTCAATCACAAAACTGCAAAAATAATCACCCCCAACCTACAGTCCAGCTCCAGAATTGAACAAATTCAGAGGATATACATAAGGAAGAATAGAAGATTGAACAAACAGAAGTAAAAGCAAACCCCTGCACCTGTGAACAACAGAATTAAAGAAGACTGGGGGTGCGGGGGGGGGGGAGTGAGGAGGAAAATCTATGCAAATGAAGAAAAACCAAAAGAAGAATATAGGGCTCACACAGATCCCTGGGAGGTCAGACATTGAGAATACAAACGATGATTAGACCCCAGAATAACTGGTCACATATGACAAACCCAGACATCAAGACATTAATAGAGAGAATAAAAAGAATTGAGGAGAGACAAGAGGAAAATAAGAAGGAGTTGATAACTGAGATAACAGCAGTAAAGAATACTGTGATTGAAATAAATAACAAACTAATAAGCATGGAAAGCAGAATTAGCCAAGTAGAAGAATCTTAGAGCTTGAAGACCAAAATACAGAACTAACTAGCCAAGTGTCAGAAGCATAGAAAAGAAGCTGAAAAAGACAGAACAAAACCTTCAAGAGATGAGTGATTACTTAAGAGACTGAATCTAAGAGTAATTGAACTTCCTGAGGCAGAATGAGAGATAGAGACCACCCTGGAACAAACATTCCATGAAATTATTCAAGAAAACTTCCCTCATCTCATCGGTGATGCAAAAATTCAAACACAAGAGATTCAGAGAACCCCTGCAAGACAACAATTGAGAAGACCAACTCCCAGACACATAGTAATTCGCCTAAACAAAGTAGGTATTAAAGAAAAAAATCTTTTTTTTTTTTTTTTTTGAGTTGGAGTCTCACTCTGTCGCCCAGACTGGAGTGCAGTGGCCGCTCCCGGCCACCGCAGCCTCCACCTGCTGGGCTCCGGTGATCCTTCCGCCTCAGCCTTCCAAGTAGCCGGAATTACAGGCATGTGCTACCACGCCTGGCTGATTTTTTTGATTTACTGTAGGGATGAGGTCTCGCTGCCCAGGCGGGTCTCGAACCCATGGGCTCAGGCAATCCACTCACCTCAGCCTCCCAAAGGCGTGGGATTACAGGCTGAGCCACCAAGCCCGGCTAAAGAAAAAATTCTAAAGGCAGCAAGAGAAAAAGACTACCTATGAGGGAAGACCAATTAGAATAGCAGCAGATTTATCTATAGAAACCCTTCAGGCTAGGAGAGCTTGGAGCCCAATCTTCAATGTTCTCAAAGATAAACAAGCTTAACCAAGAATAGCCTACCCAGTCAAGCTTAGCTTCATCAGTGAGGGAGAATTAAAATCTTCCCCAAACACTTAAGAAAGTTTTAAACACAGAAGAAAAGAAGAGAAGAATGACAATGTTCTTAACAAGAGTACAGGAAAAGATGGAAAACACACATGAATCAACTCAAAAACCAAAGGAAAGACAGCAAATAAACAGGAATAACAACAACTCTATAAGAACCTCATGACAGGGACAAACCCCTTCATTTCGATAATTAGCCTGAATATGAATGGACTAAATGCACAGAATTTAGTCTGAAAAGACACAGAATGGTGAACTGGATAAGAAACCATGACACGATTATTTGCTGCAACCAGGAGACTCATCTCACTATAAGGAATGTATGCAGACTCAAAGTTCAAGGATGGAAAATGAGTTTCCAGACAAATGGATCACAAAAGGAAGCAGGAGTTGCATTCTTAATATCAGACAAAAAACCTTTAAGCTATCAAAAACTTAAAAAGATGCAAAAGGACATTACATAATGATAAAAGTTTCAATCATCAACAAGAAATATTCATCCTAAACAAATATGCACCCAACACAGAAGCACCAGCATTTATAAAACAACTACTAAATAAACTAAAAAAAGATATTGACTCTAACACTATTATAGCAGGGGACTTAAATACTTACTGACAATCCTAGATAGATCATCAAGGCAAAAAATCAACAAGGAGATCCTGAACCTAAACTTGATACTTGACCAAATGGACTTAGTGGATACATATACATTATTCCACCCAACAACCACAAAATATACATTCTACTCATCATATGGAACATACTCCAAGATCGAGTACATCTTTGGTCATAAATCAAACATAAACAAATTCCATAAGGTTGAGATCTTGCCATGCACATTCTCAGACCACAGTGGCATAAAAATAAATATCAAAACCAACAGCACTTCTCCAAAGCCCACAAGAACATGGACACTAAACAGCATGATGTTGAATAAGTACTGGGTCAATACTGAAATCAAAGAAGAAAGATTCCTGGAAACAAATGAAAATGAAGACACACCTTACCAAAACCTCTGGGATGCCAAGAAATCAGTTTAAGAGGGAAAGCTATATCTATACAACCACACATCAAGAAAATGGAAAGATCGCAAGTGGAGAGCCTAATAAATCACCAAAGAGAGCTAGAAAGAGAAGACCACCGAACCCCAACTTTACCAGAAGAATCCAAATCACAAAAATAAGAGCCTAAATACAGGACACAGAGGACAAAAATATCAAAGAAATCATCAACAAAACAAAAAGCTAGTTCTTTGAAAGAATTAACAAGAATGATGGGCCCCTAGACAGAATGACCAAGGAAAAGAGAAAAAGCCCAAATAAACACAATCAGAAATACAAAAGATCAAATCACAACTGACCCTGAAGAAACACAAAAGATTATCAGAGATTACTATGTAAACATATATGGAAACAAACTTGATAACGTATATGAAATGGAGGACTTTCTGACATCACACAACCTCCCCAGGTTAAAGCATGAAGACATTGTGACATTAAATAGACCAATAACAACACAGGAATTTGACTCTGTCATATGAAAACTACCTACCAAAAAAAAAGTCCTGGACCAGATGGCTTTCTAACAGAATTGTACAAAACTTACAAAGAGAAGCGATACCAATCCTATTGAAAGTACTTCAGGCAATTGAGAAAGACGCAATTCTCCCCAAATCATTTTAGGAAGCTAACATTAATTACACTGATACCCAAACTGGGTAAAGATACAGCCCTTCCTGATTAAAAAAACCCTCAAAGACCTAGGTATAGAAGGAATATACCTCAAAATAGTAAGTGCCATCTACGACAAACCCACAGCTAACATATTGCTAAATGGACAGAAACTAGAATCATTTCCCCTGAAAACTGGAACAAGACAAGGCTGCCCACTCTCACACCTCTTGTTCAATATTGTGTTTGAGGTCCTAGCTCAGACAATTAGACAAGAGAAAGAAATCAGGGGTATCCAAATAGGAAAAAAGGAAGTCAAATTATCCCTCTTTGCTGATGATCTGATCCTATACCTTGAAAATCCAAGAGCATCTGTCCAAAACCTTCTTGCACTGATAAAGGACTTTGGGAAAGTCTCAGGGTACAAAATAAATGTGCAAAAGACAGATGCATTCCTTTACACCAACAACAAGCAGGCAGAGATCTAAATAAAAAGCACAATCCCTTTCACAGCAGTCACCAAAAAAATGAAATACCTCGGGATCTTCCTAACAGAGAAGTGGAAGACCTTTACAATGAGAATGACAAAACACTGCTCAAAGAAATCCAGGGAGACACTAACAAATGGAAAAATAAACGATGCTTAAGAATAGGAAGAATCAACAATGCTAAGATGTCCATCCTACCAAAGACAATCTACAGATTCAACACAATACCCACTAAGCTACCAATATCATTCTTCTCAGACCTGGAAATGACAATACAGAAATTCACATGGAAACTACAGATAGCTAAAACAATACTTAGCAAAAGAAATAAAGGATCACACTTCTGGAGGTATCACACTTCTAGACATCAAACTTTATTATAAGGCTACAGTAATCAAAACAGCCTGGTATTAGTACAAGAATAGGCACACAGACCAATGCAACAGGATAGAGATTCTGGAAGCAAAGCCTCAAGTCTTCAACCAACTCGTCTTTGACAAAGCCTCCAACAACAACCACTGGGGAGAGGAAATGGTGCTGGGAAAACTGGCTGACCACATGCAGAAGACAGAAACAGGATCACTAGCTATCACCATACACAAAAATTAACTCTAAATGGATCAAAGACCTGAATGTAAAACTCACAATATAAGAATCTTAGAAAACACAGGAGACACCTTATGAAATTGAAACTGGGAACCAATTCCTATTCAGAACCCTAAAGGTCAATACCTTAAGAGAGAAAATTAATGAGCTTCTGCAAATCAAAGGAAACTATCAAGAGAGCAGCAAGACAGCCCACAGAATAGGAAAATATATTTGCCAACTGTTTATCTGACAAAGGCCTAAAATCTAGGATTTACAAAGAACTCAAATGCGCGGAAAGGAAAAACAAGCAGCCCTTTTAAAAGTAGGCAAAAGACACGAAGAGACACTTCTCAAAACACGAAGAGACACTTCTCAAAAGAAGATATACGGGCAGTCAACAGACAAATGAGAAAGTGCTCAGCCTCACTCATCATCAGAGAAATGCAAATCAAAACCACATTTAGATAACAACTAACCCCTGCAAGAATGGCCATCGTTAATAAAACAAACAACAACAGATGCTGGCGAGGATGTGGAAAAAAATGAATACTTCTACACTGCTGGTGGGAATGCAAATTAGTACAACCTCTTTGGAAGACAGTGTTTGTTTTTAGTTAAGTGTTATCTAGTGTAACTAATTCTAAAACAAATTTAATGTATTCTTGTACTAATACCAGGCTGTTTCAATTCCTGAAAGAACTAGAAATTGACCGTCCATATGACCAGCAATTCTCCTATTGGGAATATACCTGGAGGAACTCAAATCATTCTACCAAAAAGATACCTGCACACATGTTTGCTGCACCTCTATTCACAATAGCAAAAATATGGAAACAACTATGTTGCCCATTGAAGCTGGACTGGATAAACAAAATGTGGTACATATACACAATGGAATATTATGCAGCCATAAAGAAGGACAAGTATATGGACTTTGCAGCAACTTGGATGGATCTGGAGTTGATCATACTCAGTGATTTATCACAGAAAAAAAGAACAAAGTACCATATGTTCTTACTCATAAGCAGAGCTTGAACAATTATAATGCTATAAGAAAGCGACTGACAGTGTTGGGAAATTGTCAAGGAAGGGGGCGAGGGGCTGGCTGTTGTGGGAAACTGCTAGGGGAGGGAGGGGCCTACCTCATCAAGAAGGGTACCTGCATGATCAATGTTTGTATACCTAACCCTGAAATGTACCCCACATCTTCATAATAAAAATTAAAAAATTTAAAAAAGAATCAGACTGAAAAAAATTTTAAAGGACATATTAATTATATAAATAATGTCAAAATAATAAAGCAGATGTTGATTGCGTCACTAGGAAAAAAAACAAAAAAAACTTCGTTTTCAGGTTTTTCATTTGTTTCTTATACAATGTTTAATAAATGGCAATATGCATATATACATTTTGTTTCTTTTTTATTTTTATTTTTTTGAGGTGGAGTCTCACTCTGTTGCCCAGACTGGAGTGCAGTGGCTGCTCCTGGCCACAACAGCTTCGACTTGCTGGGCTCTGGCGATCCTTCTGCCTCAGCCTTCCAAGTAGCTGGAACTACAGGCGCACGCTACCACACCCAGCTCATTTTTTGATTTACTGTAGAGATGAGGTCTCGCTAAGTTCCCCAGGCTGGTCTCAAACCTGTGGGCTCAGGCTATCCACTCACCTCGATCTCCCAAAGTGCTGGGATTACAAGCTGAGTCACTGAGCCCGACCCATTTTGTTTCTTAAAATAAACTATCCTAAGATAATTCCTATGAAGAGAAAAGTTACAATCACCTGGCAAAATTAGACAACTAATTTTATACTATCATTCTTAGACTCACTTTTATTGCAGAGAACAAAAATAGGAATTCTAGAAGATGTTTAAAGATTTGTTAGCAGTATAATCTCTGTTCTAAAAACAATTACTTTGATTTCTTATATACTAATAAAAGTAACTACTTAAAGGCTAGGGTTTGTTTTTAGTTAAGTGTTATCTAGTATAACTAATTCTAAAACAAATTTAATGTAATCTTAAAACATTGTTAACAGGCCTTAAATACTTAAAATCTTATGTTTCCTTAAAAAATGAAAGTATTAAGTATGATACTAGAGAATTAAAATAATAAAAATAAAATAAAATTGCAACAAAATTGCAATACTAATGTAATGTTATCTTTAAAAAGGAAAAACATCAAACAGAGTGTCGAAAAGTAAAAATATATTTGACAACTAACAATTCTAGTTACTTCTAGAACCTGAGAAACTGTAATTACTCTGGTTGCAAAAAGGTATTCACCTGTGAGACTGCCAGGAGTCCTCAATCAGTAAAATTTGCAAAAGTAGATCCAAAAATGACTGAAGTTCATGGATGTATGAATATGCAACCTAAGAATGGGTAAAATATAATTAATTATTTATTCACAGGGATAATGAATTTAAAGGCATAATTAATACAACTATAGGCATAAATGTTTATTTTCCTTTAACCTGCCAGAGAAGTTCACAGAGGACAGTAGATGAGAACTGAGGGTTCTCCCAGCAGCAAAAACAAAGTAATCTGATGGTCTCCTCTGAGTTACTGCAGTCTTCAATAACTTTTTTCACGTAACTTGTTCGCAAAAATAAAATGTCTGCCACATTCTGCTGAATTGGTATTATAGGCTCTGATAAATTAGGGTCACCAAAAGGATTGGGAAGAGGAGGATAACCTAGAAAAGATTTGTTATAAGTGAAAAGTCAGTCAATAGCCTTCCCCCCTAAAAGGATGAATATAACAGTAAGTTTATTTAAAAAATAAAATCTAATTTTAAATCAAATTTCCAAAGCACAATAAAATATTCACTAAAATGATCAGATATATCAAGATTATAAAATGCAAAAACATAACACTGACACTAAAGACAAAGTTAAAAATTCTGAAATTAAATGTTTTACAAATATTTAGCAAAGTACCCTAGATTTTTAAAAAGTTCCTTTAAAATATGTGAAGAATCTAACATGTTAAAAATATAATATTGCAAAGCATGTCCCTCAGGCTCTTATTTCACTTTTACAAATCTTCAGAATTACTTTTAACAAAGTACCACGCAAGACTAACATTATTTTCTAACTACTATAAAGAATGGAACAATCTACTTTACCATGGATTGAAGACTGCATTCTTGATGAGACATCGCAACAACAAATCAGTTGAGACACTACTGCATGTAATTTGTCTAATTCAGGATACTGGTATTTGATTGGAGGACCAGGTCCTTCATCTAAAGATACAAGCATAAAGGTGGCAGGTACATTCAATTTCAGAAGTTGTGTCTTTTCTATCACACCTATAAAAAGGGAGGTAAAAGAAAGAATAATGAGCAAGAAAAAAAATTAGTATGGGATGCACTGTGTTAATAAAGTAATTATTACAGCTGTCTATAATTTATATTATTAAAAGCTCATCCCCTTTGTTTAGAATGCAAACAATGCAGGCAGAATGTAGACAGATAGAAAACACTGATTTAATTAAACAATTTCAAGTACTATAACTGTGAAATAATGATCATGACTGGCATTCTAATTAACCTTGGGTACCCTTATTGATGTTTTGTGCCCTGCTCCTACCTTTCTCCCCTGGCAGTTTTCCACTATTACCAATCCCTTCTTGTAAGGTGGTCCTAGCCTAAATAACAACTCTCATCATAATAAGGTAAGACAGAAACGTATTTAAAAAGTAATAAAAATTCTTTTAGAAAAAGTGCTTGCCAGAGTGCTTCTACATTGTTGGTGGGAGCGTAAACTAGTATAACCTCTGTGGAAAACATACACTTTTTAGGTTATACAGAGGGTACCCAATCTCAAACCAGGTAACGTGGGGATTAAAGAAGATCCACACTTTACCTGTACAATGACCACTTAAGGGCCTAACCCTGAGTTGTACACTATATCTTTAAAACACATACATATATTTTATAATATATAATAATATATAGTATATTATATATATAATAAAATAAAACTAAAATGTTAGCAAACTTTAAAAGAAATTTTTAAAAAGTCTTTGCCAAAGTTTCCATTCAGTTCAGCAAAGCATACCTTGAGCACAGGTCTTAATATCTCTTCCCTGCTCTCACTCTCAAATATCCAATCTCAAATATCCAATCAACTAGTCTTGCTGATTCTCTTACAAAAGTTCCCTATCTATCCATGTATGTTGTCCTCGCTGCCAGTTTCTTAATATAAGGTAGCAATTATCTTTGTCATAGATAATAATTTATACTTAAAAATTGCTCCATTATAAACTATTCTACATTGTAGCCAGTGTGATAATTACAAATTAAACCTTTTTATCTTTAATGCACTCTGATAATCTAGACTAGCTTCCAAGACCAGAATAGCATTATTAGAAAATCCTGCTAATCGGATCTGCTATCCCCTTTCATCAATTTAAGTCACACTGAATACATCACATGATGTCCAATAAGTCAAGTTATATCATGCTAAATTTGCATTCACAATTCACTCTGTTTCGGAAACTTCATCAACCAATATATCTGATCCCTTTCTCTAATAAGCTGTTTCTTCTCTCCAAATCTAGGTCAGATACTCCCTATGCATACTTCATAGCACACTGTATTTTCTCTGTGTATTATAATGCTCTGTATTCCACTAGGTTTGCTTATTCATTCCTATATTCCTAGGATAACAATTAAGATAGATTTACAATATTTTATCTGAAATTCAAAGAGCTCTACTAAAGTGTTTTTTCATAAAGCTGATACTGTAACTCACTTTTTGGTAAAATATGGTCTGAGTTAAAATTTGAGTTTTTCAGTGAGAGTTTGAGAGCAGCCTGGGTAACATAGTGAGACCTCATCTCTACCAAAAAAAAAAAAAAATTACTTGGGAGGCTCAGGCAGGAGGACTGCCTGAGCCCAGGAGTTGCAGGCAGTGCCACTGCTTTCTGACCTGGGTTATGAATTATTTATCCTTTTCCCTTTGAAGGTGAACATTCATTATTCATCACAGAATATCAATATGTTGATTATAGTCTGCTGCCTGAGACTTTACTGGAGATGTGATACAGTGTGTTGGAAATGCACTAGTCTTTTCTAAAGTCAAAAAAATCCAAAACCTGAAACACATCTAGCCCTAGAGATTTAATATTAAGATTTACATATATTTATACTTGTATGATTGTATTATATTATGAGCCAATGTTGCATGCAGATAAGCAGGCTATATTTAAAACAAAAACATATGTAACAGGATTTTTCCAAGTGCTTCAATTTGGCATTTTTACATTTGAAAATAAAGATATTATTTATGTATGACTGACAAACCCTCCTCTCCTCCTTAGCTGGTAGAATCCACAAATCTCAGAGTTAGACAAAAGATATTAACAGAGAAAGAAAAATAAGTTGTAACATTTTCTTCCCGTTGAAGTCACAGATAAATAGTTGATTACGAAATTAACACAGGTCAGCCGCAATGGCTCAAGCTTGTAATACCAGCTCTTTAGGAGGCTGAAGTGAGAGGACTGCCTGAGCCCAGGGTTTGAAGCCAGTCTGGGCAACTTGGTGAAAACTTGTCTCTACAAAAATAGAAAAAAAAAATTATCCAGGCCTTCCAAGTAGCCTGTAGTTCCAGCTACTTGGAAGGTTAAGGTGGAAAGATCGCCTGAGCCCAGCAGGTTGATGCTGGGGTGACTATGAGTGTTCTACTCCATTTCAGCCTGCACAACGGAGTGAGACTCCAACTCAAAAAAAAAAGAGATTAAGAAAAGTTAACACAGATAACATTTTCAATAAGAACTTAATTTTGGCTATATCTGTGATATTCAAAACCATCTGCTAGTTTTTTGAATCAATTCCTCATAAAAATGTGACCAAGTACTTACCAACATTGCTATGATTTTAATAAGACTGTCTCAATAAATTAATACTTTGGAACCCTTAATACTTTATACTTAATATCTTATACTTCATAAATTAATATTTTTGAACCCTGAGTTACTGATATTCAAACTGAGTAACTGTATCTCTCTCCTTTCCTAAACAGTAAACACCAGTGAAAACACTACGATAATTTTTGATATATAGTCCTAGCCATTCAAAAGCAACAATGACTAAGTACTGTTCTACTGTGCAAATTCCCAGTTGCAAAAATTCTGCAAACTAGTTGGAGAGCAAGACAGAAATAAAAAATAAAAAATAAAATAGCAACAATGAAATAAGCATAGCACAGCTTTTTAGGTAAGCATTACAGAATCACTAAAAAGAAGAAATGAACTGGTGATGAAAGAATGATAAAAGGTAACTGATGAATTGGTGAGAAAAGGATACATTGAAAATAACATTTATTAACAGATATTAATATCAATAGAAGAATTTAAGTGGATTACTTATTCACATTATCGCCAATGTCAATTGAGTTTATTTTAACCAAAATGTATGTGCACACTGAGTCATTTACAAAGTGATTCCTAAACCTGACAAGAACCACAACAACTCGAGACCCTTTAAGAAGTATAAATTCAGGCAAAGTCAATGCACAAAAATCAGGTACATTTCTTTTTTTTTCCTTTTAGTAAGGGACTCACTGTCACCTAAACTGGAATGCAATGGCACAATCACAGTTCAAGGCAGCTTCCAACTACTGGATTCAAGTGATCTTTCCTCCTTGGTGTCCTGAGTAGCCAAGACTACAAATGCATGCCACTGTGTTCCAAGTTTTTTATTTTAATTTTTGTAGAGATGAGGCCTTGGAATGTTTCCCGGGCTAGTCTTAAACTCCTAGGCTCAAGCAATCCTCTGGTCTTGGTCTCCCAAAGTACTGAGATTATAAGCGTGAGCCATCACACCTAGCCACCAATTACATTTCTACACATCAGTAAGAGGCTGAGAATCAAATCAAAGCCAAAATTCCATTTAAAACAGTCACATCAAAATACAAACACCAGCCCCATGCAGTGGCTTACATGTGACTTCCAGCACTTTGGGGGGCCAAGGCAGAACTGCTTGAGTCCAGGAGTTCAAAGTCAGCCTGGGCAACAAAGCAAGACCCTGTCTCTATAAAAACAAAAATAAAAACATAATCCCATTCACAACATGCCCCCTGCCAACACATAACACCCTGGTATTTAACCAAAGAGGCACAGGAGCTTTACAATTAGAACTACAAACACTACTCAAATAAATCAAAGACAACATCAACCAATGAAAGAATATCCCATGCTCAAGGACTGGAATAATCAACATCGTCAAGATAACCATTCTTCCCAAGACAATCTGCAGATTCAATGCAATTTCTATTAAACTATCAGAAACATTTTCACAGACCTAAAAAGACAAAGAAATTCATATGGAAGCAAAAAGGAGCCTGAATAGCTAAAGCAAGCCTCAGCAAAAAACAAAACAACAAAAAGAAACAAAAAACAAAAACAAAAAAAACCCGAAAGCCGGGTAGCATTACATTCCCTTTAATCTTTATTTTACTACAAGACTACCTAAACTGAAATAGCATGGTACTGGCACACACACACACAAAAGGGCACAGAAACCAGTGGAACAGGATACAGAATCCCAGAAGATACTATAGACCTTCAACCAGCTCCTCACCTTTGACAAAGACTATTAAAAACAACACTGGGAAAAGGAAATCATATTTAGCAAAGGATGCTAGGACAAACTGGCTAGTCCCATGTTGAAGAAAGAAACCTGAACCCCTTCCTATCACCATATGCAAAAAATAAACTCAAAATGGATCAAGGACTTAAATGTGAAACCTCAAACTATAAAAATCTTAGAAAAAAATCTCAGGAACACCCTTCTGGACACTGTTCTAGGCAATGAATTCATGACCAAGTACTCAAAAACAAATATGGCAAAAATTAAAATTAACAAATCGGACTTTATTAAGTTAAAAATCTTCTGCCTAGCAATAGAAACCAGCAAGACACCAAAGAGAATAAAGAGACAACCCACAGAATGAGAAAAAATATATGTATACTATCACAAAGCAACATCTAACGTCCAGAATCTATAAGGAACTCAAACTAATAGAAAACAACAACAACAACAAACCCCATTAAAAAGTGGGCAAGAAATATTAACAGACACTTCGTAAAAGAAGACATATAAGCAACCAACAAGCACAAGAAAAAATTGCTCAGCATAAATAATCACTGGGGAAATGGGTATCAAAACAATAAGATACCACCTCACACTGGTCCAAATGGTTATTATGTAAGTTAGCTCAATCTTTGTGAAAAGAAGTTTGGAGATTTTTCAGAAAAAAATTAAAATTAGAGCTACCATTTGTCTCATTAATCCCATTGTGGGAATGGACCTCCAAAACACAAATCATTCTATCAAAAATGTACTTGTTTTCAGATATTCATTGCAGTACTATTCACAATAGCAAAAACATGGAGCCAACCCAGATGCCCATCAAAGACAGACTGGATAAAGAAAATGTGGTACATATACACTGTGGAACACTACACACCCATAAAAAAAGAAAAAGAAAAAGAACAAAATCATCCCCTTGCAGCAACATGATGGTCACTTAGACCATCATTCTAACTGAATTATCAAAGAAATAAAAAATAGAATACCACATGTACTCAATCATAAGTGGGCATTAAACAAACGTAGGCACGAAGATGGGAACAACAGACACCAGGCACTGCTACAGGAGGGAGGCAAAAGGGGAAATAAGGGGTACTAAAACCACCCAGTGGGTACCCTGCTCACTACTGCAGGCAGGGGTTACGTGGGGAATCGTCAGAAGCCCAAACCTCACCTTCATGTTATATTCTTATGAAACAAATCCCTACTTGTACCCCATAATTCTAAAATTTAAAAAAAGTTAGAGAAAATTTACAATGAATTTCAGACCATAAATCTGGTATTTACATTAGTCTATTTTAGAATATATTTCTAAATTCTTCTATATATATCTTCTATTTTAGGATTATTCTCATCATTTGGTTAAAATGCTTTCATCATTTAATAATAAAACAATCATTAAAACAGAGGTATGAAAAGTTCTTACCTAAATTCGCATACATCACAAACAAATTGAAATATTGCTGTAAATGATGTCCATGCTCTGAAACTTCCCTTTTCAGAAGATTTAATACTGCTTCTAGTAAGTGATCACTCAAGCTCAAATTTTTGCAGGCCTGTCAAAAATAATTATTTTATCAGCATCAAGATGCAGAAACAACTTCTGTTTGTACAAAAAAGATCCAGGGTTATACTATATATGGCAAAAATTTCAAATAAAATTGCTCTTTGAAAGATTCACTATAGATGCTGTATACTGTTGTCAATAAAACCCTATATATTACAGTCTTCCACTTAAAAAGCTTTTAATTTAGCCATTACAAAATATATAAAAGCTGAAGGCTTACTATATAACTTCAAATAACTGGACAAACAATAAATTTCTCTTATTTTTCAAAGTGTTCAATAATCACTATTTATTATCATCAAATAATATAAAAACTCACAGGCATCATAATGAATGCCTGCATAAAAGCATTTGCGTATAGTAAATATGTTGAAGAGATGAATATAAATTTGCTTATATGAACTAGCAGAAAACAGAATTTACTTCTAAGTCTTTATTTATAAGAAAAAAGTTACACAATTACCTGACTCAAAGTTCCTGGAGTTGCAAAAGGTGAAGGACAAGGCACATCTTGCAAGGAAAAATGTGCAAAACACATCATGAAGTTTGTAAAAGCACACCTCACTTCTGCAATAGGGCACTCCAGGAGGTATTCAGAGAGACGATTTGATTCACTAAAAAGAACATTTTGAGCAAACCAAAAACGTGCATTCTTGCTGTGATGAAGGAGAATACATACTGCATCAAACCTAAAACAGAAATATTTATAAATCTCAATTTTTTTTTTTTTTTTGCATTGGAGTCTCACTCCATCACCTAGTCTGGAGTGCAGTGGCACGCTCACAGTCACACCACTGACCCGCTGGGCTCAGGTGATCATTCCACCTCAGCCTTCCAAGTAGTCGGAACTACAGGCATGCACTACCAGGTCCGGTGCATTTCTTCATTTTTTAAAAAAAATTATAGATATGAGGTCTAAGTTGCCAGGCTGTTCTTAAACTGTAGACTCAGGCAAACCACTCACCTCAGCCTCCCAAAGTGATAGGATTACAAGCTTGAGCCACTGCACCCAGCCTAAATCTCAATTTCTATTCATGTATTTATTTCAATTGCTGTAGCGAAGAAACAAGTTTCTATGAACCACATAACAATCAGAGTTGTTCTCGGCAATTAATGTTTACAGTTGGTTTTAGTATAAATATACTAAATTGATCTACATATCAGCTGATTAATTAGTAAAGCCTTGGACTTTTATCTAGTACCACAGAGACACAAAATGAATTTAATAAGAACATGTGTAGGTCTCTGCCAAGGTTAACAAACTTGTTCTGGTCTAGGGATATTTGCTTAACATCTTCTAATCTGGACAATGTTGAAAGAGTTTTTAGATTGAGATATGGTAATGCACTCCACAGTTTTACAATTAGTAATAATTAAGGCTACTCCCTTTTAAAAAATCTTCTAATCATAAGTGAGAATTTCACCTAGTAAAGATAAAGCTTAACTCTCTAATGATGAAATAGACTAAAGATACAAATATGAGCCAATCTTTAAATAATAAAAAGTACATTTAAATTAAGCAATATGGATTGTAGTAAGATTCTGCTCACCATTATTATAAAATTTTCATTCTATACTTGAAATGTCATTCTCATGGATAAGAAATATCAAACAGTATACTAAAGAACCAAACGAACCAAGCCACATACCAGTCACTGGCAGACCCACGAACTACTCTCTTGGTGTGAAATCCAATAGTAAAGAGGAATCTAGCAGCAAGTTGAATACTAATCATAGTGATTTCTTCTGCTTCAGGTAACAAGTGATTGTATCCTTTAAATAAAAAGTATAAATACAATCAAACACATTTTTATTTTTAAACTCTTTATTAAAAACTCTTAGTTAGCTAAGAGTAATAGTGATTATTTTACCACTTTACTAAACCATGGTTCAAATTAATGCTTAAGTAAACAAAACTTCTTATAATAAAAAAAGTTCTTTTACATCTCTATATATGAAGTGTTACTGTACAAAGGTACAGATATCTTAAGATTTTTACTTAAAAATAACTAAACCAGTTGGGCATGGTGGCTCACACACCTGTAATATCAGCACTTTGGAAGGCTGAGGCAAGAGGATTGTGTGAGCCCAAGAGTTAAAGACTAGCCTAGGCAATAGGAGACCTCTTCTCTAGAAAAATAATGAAAAATAGGAGACCTCTTCTCTAGAAAAAAAATGAAAAAATTAGCTGGGTGTGGTGGTACATGTCTGTATTCCTAGTTGTTTGAGAAGCTGAGGCAGAAGGATCACATGAACCTCAAAATAAAACAAAAAAAATAAACCTAGAAGTCCAACACATTCAAATAAAATAAGGTAATGACTACTAACTGTCCAAAAAAAAAAAAAAAGGAAAAGAAAAAGATTGAGCCTGGTAAGAAATCCTACAAGTGAAATAAATAATTCTTTGGCCAGGCTCGGTGGCTCAGCCTGTAATCCCAGCACTTTGGGAGGCCAAGGCAAGTGGATTGCCTAAGTCTGCAGGTTCAAGACCAGCCAGGCAACCTGGCAAGACCTTGTCTCTACAGTAAGCCCAAAATTAGCCAGGCATGGTAGTGTGTGCCTGTAGTTATGGTTACTTTGAAGGCTGAGGTGGAAGGATCGCTGGAGCCTAGCAGGTAGATAGCTGGGAAGCTATTGAGTGTTCTACTATACTCCAACCTGGGAGATGGAGTGAGACTCCACCTCAAAAAAAAAAAAAAAAAATCCTTCTTTATTAATAAGGAATTAATTTCAAAAAACTTACCTGGAGTAGGTTTTAAGTAAATACTATTACATGCAAGCAGTTTTCTCACAAAGTCAAAGTATTCTATAGTATACTGCATTTGGTTATGCATAAGTTGTACATTTTGTTTCCGTACACTTCTCTCAATGGCTGGTGACATAATAATCTGACGAGGTCTTGAGACAGTTAGCTCTGATATATCTCTTATTGTGTCATCATCTCTATCTATTGTGTCCATTCGTTCATAAAAAAGTATATAAGCACTCCACATTTTATTCTGCTCTATATATGACATATGGTTTGTCATATATTCAAATAGTTCTCCTGTGTAGTCTCCACCAAAAAACTGATTTTTCATTTCATCATCATCCATTTTACATTCTGTTACATCTCCATCATCAAATTTATACCAGTGATCTCGCTCATCATCTTTACCATTCCTTTGAATGATGTAAGAATAATAATGTCCACCATTTGCTTGACCATTATGTATAAGCACACCTACAAGTTTGTATTTTGTACTTCCAAATGGATCATTCTCTTGAATCAGTTTATTCTCTGGCTTTATGTTATCTTGTTCGAGCTTTGCCACACCTGCTACTGTGTAAGGCTCCATATCAAGCTCTCGAGGAAACTCAAAATAACCGTTAAATTTAATCGCACAGTCTCTTTCCCAGTCATAGTCAAATCGTTTCAGTTGGATCACAAGAACAGGAGGCAATTTTTTAATTAGCAAGCGCTTTACTGTATCAACCTAAAATAAACAGAGATTATAAATGGATGTTATCTTATAACCAAACAAAACATAAAACAGTTTAATAATAAATAAGAAAGTTTACAATTGATTTATAAACATATTAACAAATACTACATACCATGAAGGTAATGACATCATAAGTGACTTTCAAACAATGCTTACCAAGCCTAAAAATATGTAAATACAGTCATCCCTTGGTATCTGCAAAAGACTGGTCATCAAAATCTGGATATCAAAATCTGCAGATGCTCAAGTTCCTTAAATAAAATGGTATAGGCCAGGTGGCTCATGACTGTAATCCCAACAGTTTGGGAGGCTGTGGATTGTTTAAGCCCAAGAGTTGAGACTAGGCTGGGCAACATAGCAAGACCTCATCTCTACACAAATAAAATATCAGTAGGGTGTGGTGGTGTGCTCTGTAGTCCCAGCTACTTGGGAGGCTGAGATGGGAGGATTGCTTGACCTCAGGAGGCTGAGTATGCAGTGAGCATGAGTGTGCTACTGCACTCTGGCCTGGGTGAGAGAGTGAGACCCTAAACTCCCACATCTCCCAAAATATAGTATTTTACATAATCTACCTACATCCTCCTGTATACTTCATATCACCTATAGTTTACTTATAATACAAGTACACTGTAAATGCTATGTAAGTACTGAATTATCTTTTATTTGTATTGTTTTTAGTTGCATTGTTTTTCCCCCAAGTATTTTTTTAAATTTTTTAAAATTAAAGATGTGGGGTGCAATTTAGGGTTAGGTATACAAACGATGATTATGCAGAAATCCTTGTTGATGAGGTGTGCCCTCTCCCTCTTCTGGCAGTTCCCTCAACTGACAATCCCACCCCTCCTCCTCTGGCAGTTTCCCACTACTGCCAATCCCTTTCTTATAATATTATGATAATTATTCAAGGTCCGCATATGAGTATGAACATATGGTACTCTGTTATTTGCTTCTGTGATAGATCACTGAGTAGGATAGACTCTAAATTCATTCAAGTTGCTGCGAAGTCTGTATGTTTGTCCTTGCTTATGGCTGCATAATATTCCATTGTACACATGTTCCCCCCAAATATTTTTAATCTGTTAGGAGAACCTGTTTTTGTGGAATCCTTAGATATGAAGAGCTGCCTATATTCCCTCATTTCTTGCAAACTGGAAAAACTATTGATACAAGACATTACTGGCTAGCTGGTGCCATATTGCCATTACTACTTTTTTTTTTAGGTGAGAAAGCAGGATTTATTGAGAGGTCCCCCCAGTAGGAGGGGACCCATGGGAGTTGCCTACTTTTACGCTAATGAACAGAATTTTCTGAAGGCATATGATAAACAAAAATAAAAGCAGTTAATATTTATGAGTTTGATACCAGGTAATACATTATGTGCTGCATAAATATTAATAAATTTAATCCTTACTGCCCTGTAAAAAGGTGTTACCTCTATGTCATACTTTAAAAGATGTGAATTTAAAGTGATAGAAAGAATAAGAAATTGTCCCAAATCTCAGAGCTGTGAGTAGCAGGTAGTATGGCTTTATAAACCACTACCTAAATGGTGTTAAAGGTCAAAACAATGCAGGTAACTTGAAGATAATAAAGTACAGAGGCCAAAAAAAAATATATTATTTAATGAATAGTATTTTCACAGACATCATTCCATCCCACAAACTAAGTGTGCAGAGATAAAATCAGTTGGCTAGATCAAAAATAAGATTTGTGGTTAAATTGCAAGTGGTTGTGAAATCTCATGCAATCAAATAAAATCAGCAAACTTCCTTACTTGCACAGAAACCTGGAGCATAAAAAGAATAATGTTTTGTACTACCAACTCTACAGGTTTGGAGAGTTCAATAGCAATTTATTTTCTAGTAGAGATGGAAACAATCTATAAGCTATTGTGACTTCTAAAATTATTCACCCAACAAAAATGTTTTTTCCTAGTCCACTGTATTTTCTCAATTTTCTTATGCTTATATATCTTTAAATCAATTACCATCTTGGCTACCTCTCTGTTACTTATGTTTATATGTCTCTAGTGTTCTCCTTTGTAAAATCAAAAATAACTAGCGAGCTGGGTGTGGTGGTATTCATCTGTAGTATCAGCTTCTTGATACTATCAAAGCAGAGATAGAGATTAATTCTGAGGATGAGCAAAAATAATTCTACAGTTTTTCAGCTCTGCTAAATACAATCACAGTTTTTTTACAATAAACAATACATACCTTTTTATCACATTTTTCACAATGATATGCATTTGCACCTTCCAATAGATCTCCTTTGATATACTGTTCCAGTGAGTCGAGAAGATTTTGATGATTTTTAATGTCCACATTCAAAGTTGTAAAAGTTTCTTCACACTCATACCTAAAGATAGTATTAAAGAAATTATGAAAAGGATTTATTCTTAGGCTGAGTGCAGTGATTTCTTCCTGTAGTCCTAGAAGTTTGGGAGCATGAGGCAGGATGACTATACAGGGTCACCAAGCATTTGAGACCAGCGAGACTATCTTTATAAAAAACACAAAAATTAGCTGGGCATAGTGGCATGCACCTGATGTCTAAGCAGCTCATAGGTGAGTCTACAGGCAGGAGGACTGCTTGAGACCAGGAGTTCAAGCAGAGAACTATAATTCTGCTATGGCTTGGGTGACAGTGAGATCCTATCTCTAAAAATAAAAAGAATTTATTCTTTAGGTTTTCTTTTCTTTGAATAGATTTTAAAAAAGTCATTAAAAAATTATTAAAAAAACGGACTCTGTGCCTCTTTTGCTCACCATTGTACCCAGTACCCAAAATGATGTCAGGCACATAAAGACTCCAATATAACTGCTAATTGGCATTTACAAGGAGAAAAGTTACTTTATCATTTGCCCCCACATTCACATCTTCCTTCGGGGAAAGACACTGAGACTGGGCAAGGTCAAGAGCTTGTGGCTGATATTTTGTGTCCTCACCCAGCATTCTTGCATCTCAAACAAGACTTTAGCAAGCTATAGCACTCACAGGCACGTCACCATTTCTGCTCTACCTACTCACTCCTGTAACACGAAGGAACTCAACTTTTTATTCACAGAAACTTAAACTTTATAGTCACTTGCCTTAATTAGAAAGCAACAGTAAAAACAAAGCAATAAAAAGAAAAAAGTTACATCAATTTCCATAAAATAAAAATTGGGGTTAAGTTAATTTTTCATCTTTTAATCAGTCCTCAAAGAAAACTATATTTTATAATAAAACCTAGTACATACCTTGTCGATATATACATTTGAAATAAGTTTTATTACACAGTATACAAATATTTTCTAGTATGTGATTCTTTCATTTTTAAAATGCTGGTTGTATCCCAAGAAACTAGTTTGGGGTGAATATATGATGTATACAACAAAAATTCACTGGGTTAGAAGCAGAAAAATACCACCAACTGAGACTTTGTCCTTGTCTCATCAGGACTGAAGGGAATAATGTTCTCATCAATGCCAAACCCACATGCATGAGGCACACATAAGGCACACATCTAGGATACAGCCTGGGCTGATTAAGGTTAAATACCAGACTGTCTGGAACATGTCTTCCATGTATGGTCAGCTATGAAAGCAGCGGCCTGCAGATGATGATGACACTCACCAAGCATGATCAGGGACACCACTTAAAAACATCCTCACATCTTTATGTAGGCTCAATCTCATATTCGTTGCATTCCTTCAAAACCCTTTGAAAAAAGGGCCAACTGTGTGGCTACTGCACTCTGCTACACAACCATGAACCTCTTTCTTCCTCGCAGGCCCATATCCTCTAGTTTTTTTAAGCACTGGCCTGGTCTTCTTGGAGGAGGTGGAGTAGCTCTCCAGAAAATACCGCCCCGGTGTTGGCATCAGTGCAGACAGGAAGGCCTTCTTCAGGACACAGAGATCCATACGCTTGTCCTCTGGCAGTGCTGAAATAAATGAAGCTCAAACAGAAGTCGATGAGTACGATGCTCAGCCGAGCCAGTGAGGGCTTCAGGAGCATGTCTTCATCTTGCATTGGAACCAAATCCTGCCCAAATGTCTTGGCTAAGCTGGAGAGACTGTAGGGAGTTTCTTTGTCTCCATAGTGGACATAATCTCAAACAGTAACGGAGCCTTAGATTTCGTCCATACATAAGCAGTTGGATGCAAAGTTCATTAAAACAAAACAAAACAAAACAAAACAAAAAAACGGGGCAGATATTCCCACAAAGTAGCAGCGTCCGGTACGCCGGCACCATCCACTGCAGGCCTAGCTGCGCCTCCCGCGCCGGATGTCGGTAGTCTTAGGGGTGTGGTGCTTCAGTACAGTCCCGCAGCCCGCGCATCCTGCTACACCACCTCCAGGCCGCTGAAGAAACTGCTGCTCTGCTTCCGGATCACCGCCAACACCTCAGCCATCCATATCGATAGCAGCACCGATAGCAGCACAGGCCTCTGCCATGACTGCAATCTGCATTAGGTTTCTAAATGTAACTTTTAGTTGTGAACTTGATTTAAAAACCACATCTGCTGTATTTATGGTATCATGTCCAATCCACTTCTCATGCACAGTCTTACTGATAAGTAATCTTTTATTGGTTAATTTTTTTTTTACTGGGCACTGTATTCCATTTTTTAATGCATATTATAGCTTATCTTTACTTTCAAAAAATACATGTTGGAGATACATCTTCATCCCCATTTTAAAGCTACAAAAATTGGTAAAAAATAATTTGGTACAGTTTACTTATTTGTTACGGTTCACTAGGTAGAATAATGCTTTGGTGACAAGCTTGTTTGGACTTACAGCTTAAGCTCTTTATGCTCTATCACACTGTAACATTTATTATCTGTTTAAATAGTAATTCATGGCAAGTAAAGGTAAAGATTCATCAAACTCAGAACAAGACTATTTTAAACTATTAATAAGCTAAATTTTTAACTGTTCTCAATTGTTGTAACAGAAGCTTTCCCAATGCATAAGTTCAAACATATGTCATGTTTATATATCTCTAGTGTTCTACTTTGTAAAGTCATAAAAATAATTAGGCAGCTGGGTATGGTGGCATGCACCTGTAGTATCAGCTACCTAAGAGGCTGAGTGAGATAGGAGGATGGCTGGAGCCTATAAATTTTGGAGTTGCAGTGAACTATGCCTGCCTGTGAAAAGCCACTGTACTCTAGAAAGAGCACCACAGCAAGACACAGTCTCTTAAAAAGGAAAAAAAAAAGGGGGGGGGGAGGTAGAGAATAAATAATGTGAGAATGAGTCAGCATCACAGACTGTGACAATTTTCTATAAAAGAAACTTTTGAGAGTTTCTGAGGACAAATACTAATAACCCCAGAAAACTGGATATGGAGAATATACTCTCAATCATCAAATCCATTTATCCAACATATATATATAAATAAATACATATATTTATTTATTCAACCTGTATACACACACACACACACACACATATATATTGAATAAAGATCTCACTGTGTTGTCCAGTTTAGAGTGTAGTGGCACAATCACAGCTCACCACAGTTTCAAACTACTGAGCTCAAATGATCAGCCTGCATTACTCTTTGGAGTAGCTGGGACTACAGGTGTGTACTACCACACCTGGCTAATTTTTTGTAGATAAAAGGTCTTGCTATGTTGCCCAGTCTAGACTCAGAGTCCCAAAAGTGCTGGTATTATAGTTGTGAGCAACTGTGCACAACTTTTCAATCAATATTTTTGAGAGCACCTGTCTCATATAAAGCATAAGCAGGTATTATAAGACATAGTTTTTCAGATTTAGAAACCTTTAGTTAGAAAAGATAGGTAAACATAAAATTGTAAATTTTATAAATGACATATGCAAGGTACTAAGTGATTAGAAACCAGCCCACAGAGAAGAAATAATAAAATAAGATAATAAAAGATAATAAAATTAAATTACTCCAGTTAAATTAAGTTACTCTCTGGCTGTGGTGGCTCAGACCTATAATCTCACAGTTTAGGAGGCCAGGGTGAGAGGATTATTTGAGTCCAGGAGCTTGAGACCAGGATAGGTAACATACTGAGACTGTGTATCTACAAAAATAAAAAAATGAGCTCCTGTGGTGGCATATGCGTATAGTCTCAGCTACTTGGGAGGCTGAGGTGGGAGGATGGCCACAGCCACAAGACTGTTGTGAGCTGTGATTGTGTCATGCACTCCAGTCTGGAAGACAAAGTGAGATCCTGACACACACACACACACACACACACACACACACACACACACACACACGACAAAGTGAGATCCTGACACACACACACACACACACACATTCAAAGAAACAATGCCTTATAAAAAGATTTCAGACCCCGGTAACAATAAATTTAGTTGGAATGTATATTTCATCTGTGTTGTGGATATTTCTACTTAGCAGAGTAGAGCATTAGTTTCCAACTAATTTCTAGAAATGAGTATAAAGTGTGAGGAGAACTAATAGAAACAAGTGATAAAGTTGCACACTTTTTATTGTCCACTTAATGTAAAGTTTCCACAAGAACCAAAGTTGGTAGCTAGGTGAATTAATGTCTATCCACCTTCTGACTAAATGGTATGATAACAAGACAAAAATTCTTATTTTTTATAATATAACCTACCCACAAATTATTTCCTATCTTTGACAATATGTGTTTTACTTATACCTAATGATTATATTTAATATAGTTGGCTTTTAGAAAATACTATCTTATTGTAATATTTTGGCAAGAAAGAACTTCAAATCAACATTATGTCAACATAACAAAAGGTCAAACCCCAACGTAAAACTTCCACATCACAGGCATAAATTTGTGTCCATCAGTACATTTTCTTAGCTATTAATATTATTTAAGAGTTATTTATTTCATTAGGAATCCCTGATAAATCAATTTCCTTTTGATTAAGACCAAAACATAGACTATGGTCTTTTCAATTCTTGCTAAGTAGTTTGATATGTAAATATAGCTAACATCTCAAGAATAACAAGAATTGACAGTAATTTAAAAGTCTTTTAATTTATAATTCCTTGGGGGATACATTCCAAGATCTCCAGCGGATTCCTGAAACCTCAGATAGAACTCTTATGTTTTTTTCTTTTCTGTACATATATATCTAAGTTTGATTAATTTGTAAATTAGGCACAGTAAGAGATAACACTTTACCTTTGGCTTTTCTTGGGCATACCTGAAGGACAAGAATCAATACTCTTGCACTTTGAGGCCATTATTAAGTAGAATAAGGCTTACTTGAATACAAGCAATGTGATACCTTGCACAGTCCATCTGATAACTGAGAAGGATACTAAATAGCAAACAGTGTGGATATGGAGGTGGTTACTAGGGGAGAAGTAATGCTTCAAATCCTGAGTGAGACAAAGCAGGACAGCCTAAAATTTCATTTCACGCTACTCAGAATGACACATAATTTAAACTTTATGAATTATTTATTTCTGGAATTTTCCACTTAATATATTCAAATTACAGTTAACTGGAGGAAAAAAAAAAACCACGGACAAATAACTACTCTAGACTTACCATTCATTTCCTATACTTACATTAAGATCTCTCAATTCTTATAACAAGTAAATATCTTTTAAAGCAGTTAACTGCAGATTTATGAGCAGTGCCATTTTATATCAAAGTATGGCAAAGAAAACAAGAAGGAATGAGGAATTAAGGTACTAATTAAATGTAACTGGGAAGAAAAAAAAACACAATAATGGAGGATGCATGAGAATATAATCCATTCACAGTACGAGGCATTTACAAATAATTGGTGCACTCATTCTTTTTTGAGTAGGAGCCCCACTCTGTCACCTAACCTGGAGCACAGTGGCATGAACACAGTTCACTACAGTCCTGATCTCCTGGGTTCTGGTGATCTTTCTGCCTTGGCCACTGAATAGGTGGGATTACAGGCACATGCCAAAATGCACTGCTAATTTTTTGATTCTCTGTTGAGACAAGGTCTTGCTATATTGCCTAGACTAGTCTGGAATTCCTGGACTCAAGCAATCCTCCCACCTTGGCCTCTCAAAATGCTGGAATTACAGCTGTTGAGCCATTGTGCCTAGCCATCTCAGCTTTTAAATAAGTACGAGTGAAAATTTTATTTATACTTTAAAAAGAAAGACCAACATAAAGTATACATTACAAACATAATTAACACTTACTTATGTGGGCAACCTTGGCAAATCTTCTGATCAGCAAAAGAGCCTCCTAAGACTTTACTTAGTATGGCTGGATGTCCTAAAGATTTTAAAGCTTCATCTAAACTATTCACCAAAGAATTAAAAAATTCTAAAGCATCATGTTGCTCATGAAGATTAACAGGTGCATTCCCAAACCTAAAAGATAAATAGAAAAAAAATTAATTATTTTTACTTTTTTGAGTCATAGTCTCACTCTGTCTCCCAGGCTGGAGTGCAATGGCACACTCACAGTCACTGCAGCTTGACCTGCTGGGCTCAGGTGATCATTCTGCTTATCTTCCAAGTAGCTGGAACTATAGACAGGTGCCACCAATCCTGACTTTCTAAAAAAAATTTATTTAATGTAGACATGAGGTCTCACCAAATTGCCCAGGCTGGTCTCAAAGTCTTGGATTCATATATTCCTTTCGCTTCTGCCTCCTAAATGCTGGTATTACAGGTATAAGTCACTGCACCCAGCCAGAAAAAAATACTTTATTTTTTGTAAAACTAAGAATAACAATGATAGAAATATAAGCTGAGATGTTATCTCTTCACACAGGAAGAAATAAACCAATGCATATTATGTTTGGAGTAGCAATGATAATGAAAGCGAATGAGCATAGTAAAAATGATACTGCAGTGTCAAAGAGTTACCATAAAATAACTGGTGTTAATAAGACGGCCAGTAGGCTACAAGAATGATGTTTGCTTTATGAATATACTATATCAAGCACTTCCAATTCAATTGAAATGCCAATTGCATGAGAAAGGGAAACTCACTTTGCTTTTGGTATTTTTACACTTGTATGCATATACTTAAAATACCTATATATATACATATGCCTAGAAATACAGAGGATATGAATTTTCTGTAATTTTCATTTTATTTATCTAATTTTATTTTATTTTTCACTTGGAGTCTTTGTTGCCTAGGCTGGAGTGCAGTGGCATTCTCATGGCCACAGTAGCCTCTACCTGCTGGACTCAGGGGATACTTTGCCTCAGTCTCCTGAGTAGCTGGAATCATAGGCACATAACACCATGCCCAGCTAATTTTTTATTTTGGAAAACTGTAGAGACTGGGTCTTGCCAAGTTGCTTAGGCTGGTGTCAAAGCCCTGGGCTCAGGTAATCCTCTTACCTATTATGAGCTTGTGCCACCACACTCAGTAATTTCTTTTTCTTTTTTTTTGAGAAAGTAGAATTTATTGAGAAGACAGAAAATCTCCCACAGTGGGAGGGGACACCAGGGGGCTGCCCAGCAATTTGTATTTTAAAATTAAATTATATCTGACTCTTAATCCCTATCCTACCTGGTCACTGGAAAATCCATCTGAGAGGTGTCTTTTTTCTTACTCCCTGGTGTTTGCAGAAGTCTGTCTTACTGAGAAAAACATTAGAAGACACTAGCTCATTTTTTGGCTCACACTGGTTATTAACTAAAGATTATCTTGCCTGAGCCATATTGGCCTCTTGAAATCAACAGCCTTACTCCAATACTTAGGTGAAGGAAGAAGAATATTTGCTACAGTGGTGAGTAGTTCATTGTAGTTCATACCATGTGTGAGACTTAAGGAGTGCTTTCCAAGTATTATCTAATTTACTCCTAAAACACCAGTGGAAGACGGTACCATTTTGTTCCCACAGAACTGAGCTCAGGACTGGGAATAACTTGCCTAAGTCTAACAGTGCATTAATAACAGAAGCAGGATTTAAATTATGGTGGTTTGGGCTTAACATAAGTCTGGTCAAGTCTCAAGGATTTTGCTAGGCTTCCTCTGCACCCTAAAAGTCAAAGCTCATGTCTCTGGGACCAGGGAATTGTAAGCAGAAAAGAAAATCTTGTCTTTTCCTAAATGTTTCAGGGCAAGTCTAAGGGTAGAGAAAAATTAAAGAGGACCTCCCGGCTCAGTTTCACTAATATCTGCTGCTTACAAAGAGCAAGCCCTTCTGAAATCAAATGGCAAAAGACTAAGCAGTCTGCTGAAAATTTGTACTATCTTTTGTGAGGTCAGAAATTTCAACACCTGTAACCACAGAAATTGTCTTCACCTCTTAAAAGGTAGTTTGGCAGAATGTTGGTAAACAAACAACTGCTAACTGGTGGTTATTCACCTGGGCAGAGAAAAACTCAAGGCTGCACCAATGAGAGAAGCAGTATCTCCTTTTTCTCAGGGTTCTCTTAAGGAAAAAGACTCTTGAGTTAAGAGGTTTTTAAACTTTTTAAAATTTTAGGTTCAAGGAGTACATGTGCAGTATTGTTACACAGGTATATTGTATGATATACCTGAGCTTCTGTTGGGCCTGCCCTCTGACCCCCACCCCCACCCATGATGGTAAAGTATGGTACTCAATGGGTGGTTTTTCCAATATTTATCCCCTCTTCCTGCTTCCCTCCTTTGGGAGTCTCCAAGGTCCCCATCCTTATAATAAAACTGGTATTCAGTTTTCTGTTTTTCTGACAATTTACTTAGAATGATGGCCTCCAGCTGCATCCATGTTGCTGCAAAGGACATGATTTTATTATTTTTATGAGTGCATAATATTTTTTGGTGTATATGTATGACATTTTTCTTTATCTAGTCCACTGCTGATGCGCAGCTAGTTTGGGTCCATATTTCTGTTACAACTAGTACTGTGGGAACTCCCTCTTAGGAGAATGATATATTTACCACTTTCATATTTAATTCTACTTAAATTCTAGGTGACACAGTGAAAAGATCATATTATTTACTATACCTAACTGAAGTGATTTTTCCATGCTGAAAGAGAAAGGTCTGCCCTGCTCTAGAGTAAAAATATTTTTAGTAATCTGAATAGGTTTAAAATATAGTAAACCGATTATAAGAAAATACCTACTATGGGTACACAAAATTAGAACAAATACTGCTAAAACCCATGTTACCCTGAAGCTATCAAAAATAATTATTCAGAAAACAAATCATTTCTACCAAAAGATATGCTAAGGAGGACTTGCTAAAGTGATTCAGTGTCTTTTCTGTGGTGACATTTCATAATTTACAAAATTTGTTGTTAAAAATTAATTTGACATTTACATACAGCTAAAAAATATCAGTTTTAGAGGGAAGGATGTGAATTTACAAGTGGTAGGCAGTTGTGTGACAATCAAGATACCAAACCATCCATAAGTATTTTCCAAAATTTTCTAATAACTAGTATTTTGTAGGCCATATCCTTTTCCTACCATTAACTCTGGAAACCACTTATTGTTTTCTCCACCAGTCCATGGTAGCCTTTTCTAGAATGTCATGTACAGAAAATCATACAGATTTAATTTTTTTGTTTTTTTTAAGTGTGATAAAATACATGTAAGACTCACTATTTAACTTTTTTAGTAAGACATGAAATTTAATAATGAAAAATGCAAAATCTGGTCATTTAAAAATCATGACTGCAGGTTAAATGATGGAATAGCATACAGCAAACAAAATTCTTTAGAAAAACCAAGAAATTTTGGCAGAACTTAAGTCTATAAAAGCCAATAGGACAATATTAAAAATGTCATGTAACTGATAAAGAGGTAAACTATTAATGAATTTGGCTACATTACTAGTAATACATAAATAGAAATCTATAATGCCGCATCTAAATTATTTATTTAACTTTAAGGCCTCACTTTAAGGAGGACATTGATAAACTGAAATATTCCTCCTAATTTTTTATTTTTGATTACTTTTTTATTGTGGTAAGAATGCATTATAAAACTATCTTAGTCATTTTTAGATGTACACTTCAGTGACATTAATACATTCAGGTCATTATATAACTATTACCATCATCCACTTACAAAACTCTTCTCATCCTACAAAACTAAAATTCTAGACTGGGCATGGTGGGTTATGCCTGTAACCTCAACAGGAATTGGAGGTGAGAGCACTGCCTCAGCCTGGGGTTCGAGACCAGCCAGGGAAATTTGGTGAGACCTCATCTTTACAATAAATCAAAAGATAGCTGGGCATGGTGGCTCACACCTATATCCCAGCTACTTGGAAGGCTGTGGTAGAAGGATTGACTGAGCCCAGTAGCCAAGATAGTGCCAGTCAATGCACTCCAGCATGGGCAACAGAGTGAGACTCTGACTCAAAACAAAAGACAAAAAAAATCCTATACCCATTAAACAGCAACTCCCACAAACTTCCTATCCACAGTCCCTGGAGATCATCATTCTATTGTCTCTATAATCTTGACTGCTCACTGAAATGGGATCATACAGTATTTGTGTTTTTGTTACTGGCTTATTCCACTTAGCACAATGTTAATTAATCAAGGCTGATTAATATTTTGGTTTTTTGAGACAGGGTCTCACTGTCTCACTCTCTTGTCTAGGCTGGAGAGCAGTGGCACAATGAAGGTTCACTGCAGCCTCAACCCCCTAGGCTGAGGCAATACTTCTTTTTCAGTCTCCCAAGTAGCTTGGGCTAAATTTTTGTATTTTTACTAGAAATGAGGTCTCATTATGTTGCCCAGGCTGGTCTCAAATTCCTGGGCTCAAGCCATTCTCCCACCTCAGCCTTCCAAAGTGCTGGTATGACAGGATGAGCCCCTATGCCCATCCTGAATAATATTTTAAGGTGTGTATTCATATAGCTCATTTTACTTATCCATTTATTAGACAGCAGACACCCTAGTTGTTTCCATGTTTAGCTGTTATGAATGCTACTAAAAGCACTGGGTATACACTATCTTTTTTGAGACGCTGCTTTCAATTATTCTGGTTTTCTACCAATTCATTTTGAATTGGGTTGGTTTGCTTTTTGTAGTTTAGTTACAGAAGTCCTGTATATATTCCGGCTAATAATACCTTGTTAGATATATGATTTATGGATAATTTCTCCAATTTTGCGGGTTTCTTTTTTACTCAGTTTATATTGTCTTTTAAAATTTTTATTATAGAGATGAGGTTTTGGTATGTTGCCAAGGCTGGTCTTGACACCCTGAGCTCAAGCAATTTTCTCACCTTGACCTTACAAAGTGCTGGGATTACAGACATGAGCCACCGTACCTGGCCTGATACTGTCTTCTGATAAAAATAATTTTAGAGTTTTTATGAAGTACACTTTGTCTTTTTTCTTTTGTTGCCTGTGGTGACATATCCAAGAAACCAAATCCAGTATAATGAAGTTCTGCCCCATGTTTTCCCTTTTTCCCTTCCTCCTTTCTAGTTGGGGTCTCACTCTGCTTCACAGGTTTATTGCAGCCTCGACCTCCTGGGCTGAAGCAATGCTGGGCTCAAGTAATATTCCCACCTTAGCTTCTCAAGTATCTGGGACTACAGGAGCGGGCCTGGGCTAATTTTTTGTGGAAACAAAGACTATGTTGCCCAGGCTGGTCTCAAATTCCTAGGCTCAAGTAATCCTCTCGCCTCAGCCTCTTGAAGTGTTAGGATTACAGGCATGAGCCACTGTATCTGGCTTGTGGCTGCTTTATATTCTTCCAGTTCCAGGTTTTCCCTGTTATAACTACCTTTCTGTCAGATTTTCTCTAGAACTTTTTAAAGAATTTCTTCAGAAGCTTCCTTTCATTTGGGAATAAACTTATTTCCTAGTACTTACTACAAGATTATTTTCACTGGATATAGAACACTGACTTCTTTACTTTTTTTTCTGTTGCCCGCACCCTGGTATAATTCAAGAAATCATTACCAAATCATATTTCACTGTTTTCCTTTATATTGTTTTGAGTGCATATGAATGTAATTCATTCACAGTCCCAGGCATTTAGTAATAACTAGCACACTCTTTATTTTTTTTTTAATTGGGACCTCACTCTGTCAACCAGGCTGGAGTGCAATGGCAGCCTTGAACGGATCTGAGGAGATCCTTCTGACTCAGCCTCACAAGTAGCTGGGACTACAAGTACACACTATCATGCCAGGCTAATGTTTTTGATACAGTGGAAATCTCACTACATTTTCTAGGCTAGTCACAAACTCGTGGCCTCAAGCAATTCTCCTACCTTGGTCTCCCAAATTGTTGGGATTTCAGGCGTGAACCACCATGCCCTGCCTTTCCTAAATTTCCTTCTAAAAGTTTTATCTACTGGGTTTAGGTTGAATTCATTTTGAATATGGTCTTAGGTAAAATTTTAATAATGAAGGAGTAAAAGGTTTTCCTCTAACATCAAAAACAACTCAATGATGCCAATTTTTTACCATGCCTATTTAAAATAATAGTTCTCCCATACCAATTAGGCAGCACCATTTTTAGCTAATTAATGAAGCATGATACAATTAGAATATTACCACTTGTAATCCAATAAAATAGTGGACTTGGTCAGTGATGTCTAGTGATTTCATACTACACAAACAGAGATAAAAATACATTTTGTATTTTTCCATGGAAGTAAAATCACTACCTACGAAGTTCATTGTACCCAAGTTAAGAATCAAATGTGACCCACTATGTATTGTCTGTGAACTAAAATTGCCTTGAGATTTTTAAAAAAGTTTTGGGGGAAAAATCAAATTAATAATAGTATTATCATGACAAATGCAAATTATATAAAATTCAAAATTCAGTAGCCAATAATAAAATTTAATTCAAACAGCTGTACCCATTCATTTACATATGATCTGTGACTGCTTTGTTGTTATAGGATCAAGTTGAGCAGTTTAACAGATGATATGGCCTGCAAATCTACAAAATACAGAAAATATGACAAAACACCATAAAAATGTAATCTAAAAAATCCACACTATGGGAAACTTCCCAGGGAAGACTATCTGGTTTCTTCATTGATAACTGTAAACAAAGTAAAACCCAACCTGAGTATCCAACCAATTCACCAACCAACTAACCAATCAACCACCAACCAAAAGCCAAGTGGAGAAACCTACACGTTAAAAGAGATTCAAACATATGTAAGTCAACTGCTAACCCTGATTCATCATGCTTTTCAAAATCATGGTATACAAAACAAATTAAACAACTGGGTAAACTTAAATCATGACTGGGATGTGTAGCAATATAAAAGAGTTTCTATTACACGGGCTAACAGTGTATTGTTTGTGCTTTTTTAAAGAAAAATCTTGGAAACACATAAATAAAAATCTCCATGGATAAAATACATTGGATATTTGATCTAGTTGAGAATTGCTGAATCAAGAAGACTAAATTTTAATATTTTACTTTATATGACAAATTGTATAAAATAAAAGTTATATTTTAAAAGTTAAAAAATATTGCCTATCTTAACTGTGACATTTTGAACCTCTTTTTATTGGGACAATAGTAAAGAAAATAACTAAGAGGACAGTTAAAACATTATTATTGTTAAAGTATTCAATATCAAATTAAATTACATATTCTAAGATATATTTTAGAAGTATAAAGTTAGTATACTGAGATTTTTGTAAAATTTAAATGATCATAATTTACCTGAACTGTTTCCAAAATCCTCTGGGTGCATAGAACTTTAGTCGGGAAGCAGCTAAATGACCAAAGATGACCTGAAAATGTCTTAGGACATCAATATTATACTCTTTCCTATCTTCTGTTTTACTTAATGCTGGTTTGTCTTCAAATTGATTAGGATATCCAGAAGCATCATCTTTGGCATCAACATTACTCTGGAAACCAAAAAAACATCATTAATGAGCTAATATAAGTTTAAAGGTGAGGGAAGTTGAAACAAATACCAAATAGTTAGTGAATGATCAATTTGCATTTTATATTCCTTATTTCTCAAAGCACTCAATTTTCAATTATAATATTAGTGCTTATTTCAAAGATGGACTGTCATAAAAATTCACAGATAAATTATTATAAAATAATAATAAAATAATCCTAAACAACCACTGGATATAGTGTAATATAGTACAATTTGGTCAAGTAGACTGTACTGAAGACAAATTAGTGCTCTGCCATAAGTAACTTTGAGGGATTTTATAGCTTGTCTAGGATTAAATATCTTCTTGTGGTGAGAATGCATTCTTCATGAATTATATGAGATAATTTATTTGAGATATGAGATAAATTATATGAGATAATTTAAGCAGAATTCTTAATATTTGATAAATACAGCTGTGAAGAGTAGTTGTGGTAGGAACAAGAGTAGCCACAGAGCAGAATTCAATTGTTTTATAAATAACTGAAAACTTTTCTATATGCTTTGCTCAGTATCCAAGATTTATAATACAGAAATAAACAATACCCAGTTCCTGACTTGGAAAAGCTCACAGTATAGGAAAAGAAATTAGGTAGACAGTCATATTGTGGTAGAGTGCCGAGACAACACACAAAATAGGTACCCAAGCTCAAAGGTGGCATACCTAATTTGAAATTCAATATTTTGTCTGCCTCATTTACTTCTAGTCAGCATGGTTTAATTCTACACCCAAGGAGTAACATGTGCTATAGAATTAGGGCTTAAATTCTTATTTTCCTTCCGACAGTGGTTCTTAAACTAGTCATTGGTGTGCACATCGTATACACAGATTCCACAAAAAGTAAATCTACCCAAATCCTAATGCCTGGATAGTGTGATTTATTAGATATAGAAAAGTGGAAGTAGGTGTGTGTTTTAGAATCTCCATGAATGATCTACTTACTACCTAAAATTCAAACTATTTCTGATCACTGAAGAAATGTAGAAATTGGGAAGAACTATTTACTATAAATAAAATACTCTAATTTATAGATTTATTGCTTTAATCACATATGTAGAAAAAAGTAAAATAAAGAAAAACAGTTTGGTATAAACATGACCAAACCTTAAGTATTCTATACTCACATATTTAATAACCATATCATAGTTATATGTACTTGAATTTGCCAGTAAAATCTAATTTTTCTACCACTTTATTCTGCATTGGATGTGATTTGTAGGTAGCCCGTTTATCTGTTATTGTTAACTAATATTAACAAATAATGTTCACATTATTTGAGAAATAAATTTGCTTTCTTAACAGAAAGAGTCAAATTTGAGAATATTTTTAAAAAGAATCCTAACAATAATCATAAGGAAACTGAAAGACAACATAAAAGGTAGAATGAATTAAATGAAATAACGTATTAAAAATAATAAAATATAATTTAGTTATTAAAAATGAATGATTCATCATTCAAATACTGAGTTATGTTTACCATGTCACATGAAACATAATTATATTAACTGTACTTTAAACAAAAACAGAAAACTATGATAAAATTATCAACTATAACTTCAAGACTGATAATAGTAAGCACTGTAATATGCTCAGACATTCTAGCCATATCACTGAATGTAGTTTTAAAAAAAATTCTAAGAAAGTGCAGTATTCCAAAGGAGAGAAACAGAAAGTGGCATAGAATTTCAAACAAAAAAAAAATTGGTAATTAAAATTTACCTCATTGTTTTGTTTCTCATCCCTGAAAATGTCATCATCTATATCACTACCTGGGCTTTCAATTGCAAGAATACTGTTCCTGATGGAAGGAATCATATACAGTTGCTGGATCACAGAATTCATGTAACAAGTAGCACCAGCATTTTTGAGTCCTATGAATCCTCTTGGTGGGCGGAGTAAGACAGGTGGTAAATATTCCCACTCAGTAAGTGTTTCACAAGCTGAGAAGACAAAGAAAACAAGATGCTTATAAAATGAAAATAATGATTCAGTCTGCTGGTATTTCCATTAGCCTGACAAATTAGTCATCAGCAACAATTCCTTTACTACCACAGTCATTTTGAAGCTGTACTTTAAATTTTCATTTCAACAACATGAGCCACTGTACTGATCTTCATGTCCATGTTTTCAATGACACCACTTCTAGAACAGTTTTCTTAAAAAGTCATAAAAGATGGCATAATATTAACTTCCTATGTTTCAAACATAGGTCTAGCTTTATTTAATCATTGTGAACTTACCCATTATGTAACACATTTGTACTTCTAAAAAAAGTGTCTTCAATTGTGGGCAGAATGTCACATAAATAAAATAGTTTTCTCAATTTTAATTACACACATTGTCAGTTAGGTTCAAGTCCTGATTCTGATTGGTAAAAACTGTAATGTTCACATAAATATCTGTTTCCTTCTTTATTAAAGAAATGATCATTGCTTTGCCTATATACATAGTTTTATTGTGAGAAGCCAAAAAAATCTGTATGTGGAATGACTGTGAGAACTACAAATCCTTCTTGACTATGTATAAAACTGAAAATAACTTAAGCATCAATCAGCATTTTAGAGATGAGTTACATAAATTGGAACAGTGCAAATTTTGTAGTTAATAAACAGAATCACACAGATTTTCATGTGCTGAAAAGCTTGTGATAAGTATAAAACAAAAGAAAGTTAAGAATACTATTATATTTCCACTTGTGTTTTAAAAAACAAACTAAACAAATATACATATATATGCACATATATATGTATACTTATTCTTAGTATACATATATGTGTGTGTATATATATATACACACACACACACACACACATAGAGAACATATATACACAAAATTTGACCAAAAATATGAAATGAGTGGAAAGTTAATAATTTTTAGCATGTATCCTTTTATCTGACTGAAAAATACAACCATGCAAATACATTAGCTAAAGAAATTGATTTAAACAAAAAAAAATTTTATTTTAAGAAATTTCTTTCCATATACAAATTTCACAGGACAAAGATCTAACCTTTTAAGCAGTGAGTACAGCTAGAAACTCTTAAAATGTGACTGAAATTTTCCTTATACAGTGAAAGCTATTTAACAAAGATAACTTCACATTTATAATTAAAGATTAATATGGAATGCTAAAGTGAATTAAATTCTTAAGACTTGTCTTTCTCTGAAAAGAAAATGAATTTTATATTCCTATTTTATGTTATTTTACTGACACCCTTCCCCCACCTTAAGTTTCAGTTTTTTATAATTTCTGAAGTCAGTTACCCACTTTGTGGGACTGATATGGGCATTAAGAACATAATACAATGAACTCCAATGTTCTCTTTTCATATTCTGATTTTCAAAACCACGCCTCTTAGAACTCAAAATAACATTAAACAACTTATATTTTAAAGTCTGAAAACTTTTTCAACACATACATTTTAAATTTAGGTTTTATTTACTAAATGAGCTAATCAAATTCACTGTGCTGAATTACCTAAACCACCTAAAGATTAATGTTTAAAACCTACATTTGAAAAATTTTCTGCATTACTGTTTTCCAATTATGATAGTTTTATTTATAGATCCGATAGCTAAAAATGTTCAAGTTGATTAAAAAACTCAACATCAATTAAATGTTACATCTAAATGAAAAAACAGAAGTTTAAATAGTGAAATGCTATTAACCAACAAAACAGTTTTACGATTTAAAATACTTACTAGTCATTGCTGTGCCTATGTAAAACATTTCAGTCAGACAGTCTACTGTCTGTTTGAGATTCCCTACACAGCCAATAGCTAATGCTACAAGTAGTTCAAAACCAGCACTGATAGTAGCTGGGGAATGACAAACTGGAATAGCCGGGTCATCTGGTAGATCTCCACTTCTCATATACTGCACATAAACTTTAGATGCAGAAAAGATGAAATCATCCATTAATTCCTAAAGAGATAGAAACATATCACATATTATTAGTAAAAATATATATTTTAGAAAAATGTCTCTTCAAAGAAAATACTTAAAATTATTTGACATAATTAAATATCTGTTTACATCTCAAAAACTATTCTTGATTTTCTTGATTCAAATTTAAAAACTGAGTATAATAATCAATTTTCTAGAGTAGACATTTTCATGTTAATAAAAAGTTTAGAATTGTAAACTGAATAAGTGAAATTCTAAATAAATGTACTTCTTTAATAAATTATGAGATAAAATAAATTCTTTTCAAATTAAAAGCAAAATGCATTAAATTATATTACTTTCCTTGAATTACAAGAATATGAAGAAACTCAAAATATTATGTAAAAAAAAAGAACAGTTTTGAAAGATGGAGGTTTTTCTCATTCAGAAGTCCAATTAAGTAAAATCACAGCTTTCTTAAACTGCAAAATTGAATACTGTGTATTGACTTCCCAAAACATTATATTAAAACTCTGATTTATAATTACTTGAAAGAATTTCCTAAATAAGATTAGGTATATATCTTAAAATTATTGTAACCTCCACAGAGATAAAAGGCTTTTAAATTTTTATTTTTAGTATTTATTTATTCATTTATTTTTAATTTTAATTTTTCATTTTGTGTGTGTGAGAGAAAGCAGGATTTATTGAGAAGACAGAAGAGCTCCCACAGTGGGAGGGGACCTGTTGCCTGGGTGGAGTGCAATGGCACGCTCATGGCTACAGTGCCCCATCCTTCTGGGCTTAGGTGAACTTTCTACCGCAGTTTTCCAAGCAGCTGGACTACAGGCACAAGCCACCACTCCCAGTTAACTTATTTATCTATTTATTGTAGAAATGAGATCTGGCCAAGTTGCACAGGCTAGGCTTAAACCCTGGGCTCAAGCAATCTGCCTCACAAAGTGCTAGGATTATAGGTGTGAGTCATCTCAAACTCAGCAAAAGCCTTTAAAAAAGTAATAAAGAAAAAAGGACACAATACCTCAAAAACATAATATTTAAAGATAAGTTTACTAACAAACATTTAAAAGGACATGATTATTAGTTCATTACCAAAATGTAGAACTTACTTTAACAAGATTAGCACCTTCTTTTTTACAGCCAATGTGGTGCCTTTTCTCAGAAGTTTGAAAGGCCAATAACTCTTTTGTAACCCTAAGGTGACCTTCTAAGAATGGTTCTTCAACACCTATTTCACCTGTGCTTTTAAAGTGATTCTGCCAAAGAAAAAATATTATAAACCAAATTTATGAGTTACAGATAGAAAGAGGCCTGGGACTTAGAACAAAGAGAGGGGAAGTGGAATGGTCTCACATAAAATTTCCCAAAACTTTTCAAGTAGTTTCTTATTTCTTCTTCAGAGGCACTGAAACATTCTGGGTTTTAACCATGGGGGAAGGGAATTGTTACGATACCTAGTGGTAAGAGGCCACATCTACAATGCATAGGACAGTTCCTCATAAAAAGGAAATGTCCACAGTGCGAGGGTTCAGAAATCCTGTTTCATAAATAGTTTTTATAAACTACTAGAAGAATGCTAATTTGAAGCCCAAAGTCATACATTTCAAAAGTATATTCTCATAGAACTCTGTATAAGCAAAATCTATCAGATGGATAAATGCAAATACTAATCTCTCAAGATACTGTGACCAAAATATAATCTTCAATATAGTTATTTGCAAAAAGGCCACAAATACCAGAATAAAGGAAACTGAATAGTCAGCATTCCAAATACCAAGGAATATAAGGCATTTAAACAAAACTAGCTATCTTCTTCTATAAAGCATAAGTTGTTAATAAATTCGTCAATGAAAAATATGTATTTTGCTACTTTGGCTTGTTTTTATTATTCCCAGAGGTATTGTATAATAAACACATGAAACCATAAACCATATTTTAACAAAACAGCAGATTTAACAGCAATTTAATAAACTAGATAAAATACAACTTACCCTAATCTTTTTGAGCCAATCAATTTCATTGTCGAGTAAAACTTCAGCAGTGGGCATATTAATATTGCTATTAGAAGCATAATTAAGAAGGTGTTGTAAAAGTGTGAAATAGTCACCTGAATGTTTACCTCTCTCTCTTGCTGTGCTCTGAAATATTAAATTAAAAGAACATGAATTCACAAGTCTAAGCTCAGAATCCATATAATTGTTTTAAAAAATTCAGATAACTGAAAATTAAGTGGCAATATTTGATCTTTTATTTTAAGAATGCACTTTATTGAAAGGTCTATTTAAAAATGTCTCACCCCCAAAATGGTAAAGAGTAGAGTAATGAAGAAAAACAGAGGCCTGTGTCCTATACAACATCTGGTGCACATTATAAAGAACTGCTCCTGTGCCAACTGACGAATAGTTCTGAAATAAAAACATTATGTATTTAATGTATTACCCTCATGAATAACAACATAATTATCCCAACACTGGTCTATCTTTAATAAGGGATACAAATTAATAGTAAAAATACAAGTACCAAAATTAGCATTTGGCTAGCAACACAATAGATGTATTTAAGATAATTGTTGGGGGGTTAAACCTAAGACTGTTAGCTGGTAGGCTGGAAATACTACTTACTGTCAAGTTTCTTAACATGTGACTTCTCAGATCTTCCAAAATGCACTGTAAATCAGGGGAAAGGCTGGACAACGTCAAAGGCAAGCATCAATGAATAAATATAAACCTATTTTGCAGGACATATTTTAACACCTGTCTGGACTGTCTGGAAATATCTCTCTAGATATTACAGTGTGCTATGCATTAAGGTTGATGCATCTTTTATGGCACCTCCAGAATTGCTTTTAGTGAACTATACTATGAAGCAAACAACTCATGGGAACTCAACGTAGCTAAAGGTATTGCTGATTATATAAATAGTTCTAAAAATAGGGCTGTTAGGTCAACAGCATTAACATTCTCTGAGAACCTCTAAAAATACACATTCTTGGCACCAAATCCATGCTTAAGAAATCATTTACTCTGAAAGATAAATCCATAAGAATCTACATTTTCATAAACCATGCCAGTGATTCTGGTGTACACACCAAAGTTAAAGAGCCAATCAAATGGCATTATATTATATATCTTCTCTTTGATAAGCACTAGAAAAACCTGCCTATAATCTCAGTGTTAGGAATTTCATCAGATTATTATTTACATATATATTTTTTAATGATGAATATAATATATTGATCTTGCTAAAAAAAACATCTAAATCCTCACTCATCTACTAGTTTACTGCCAAGACTCTAGAACCTATATCAGAGGAGTTGTTTGTTAAATAATATCTATTAGTAGGTATTATTTACTATTTTACAACCAAGAAGGCTGCTGTCTCTCATGAGAAAACGACAATCTGATCATTCTCACAAATTTAAGAAGTCACTCGTTGTTCTGTAGTCATGGTAAAATGTAGACATCATAATCAGTTTTAAACCTATCTAAGTAATAAAACAAACTGTCTCATTGAAAAAGCTTTTACAAACCAAACAGGGTAAGCACTTCTTTTTTTTTTGAGTTGAAGTCTCACTCCATCACCCAGTTGGAGTGTCACATCATACAGTGTCACACTCACGGCCACTGCACCATCTGCTGGGCTCAAGCGATCCTTCCGTCTCAACCTTCCAAGTAGCTGGAATGACAGGCATGCACTACCATGCCTGGCTAGTTTTGTGATTTACTTTAGATATGATGTCTTGCCAAGTTGCCCGGGCTGTTCTCGAACTCGTGGGCTCAGGCAATTCCCTCACCTCGGCCTCCCCAAGTGCTGGGATACGGCCAGCACTTTCTTACAAAAATCAGTTAATCTGGTACAGACTCCAGTAAACATATCTTTTTACCAATATGTTTTGCGTGAATAGTCAGGTTTCTACAAATAATATCAGCCTACTTACATCTAGTCAAGTCTGCTAATGCCTGAATTCTATACCAGTAAAAAGACATAATAAAAAGAGGGAAAAAAATGGCCAATTTGAAGTGAGAATGTCCCTGAGCAATCTAAACTTTAACATTCTAGTCAAAGACTTTAAAAGAACAATCTTAAATATGCTAAAAGGAAAATAATAGGAAAATAGATTAAGAACAAAATGAGAATATCAATGAGACAGAAATTATAAAAATCTAAAAATTAAACATACAATAACATAAAAATTTAGAAAAGGAGTTAAATAGTGTATTTGAAAAGTAAAGATTCACTGAGTTTGAAGAAATGACAACTGACATAATGCAATCTGAAAACAGAAAGAAAAATAATAAAGAAGAGTGAAAAAAGTCTAAGAGAAGTGAAACAACATGCAGCTGACCAATCTATGTGAGTCCCAGAAGGAGGAAAAAAAAAGGAGCCAGAAAGAATATTTAAAGATATAAAGGCTTAATATTCCCCAAATTTGATGAAAACTACAAATCCAAAATGAGTAATAAACTCTAACTGGAAAAAAGTTGAAGACAGCCACACCAAGATATATAGTTAAACTGTCAAGAGCCAAAAACAAACAGAATTTTAATAGCAGAAAAAAGCAATCTGTAATGCAGGCGGGATTCTTGATTGTTCACAGAAACCAAGAAAGCCAGAAGGCAGTGGGATAACAAAATGTTGAAATAAGAAATCTACCTCTGGCAAAATGACACTTTGAGAATAAAGAAAAATCCTAGATAAGGAAGAGTGAAGGGAATTTTTAATTAGCACTGCGCTACAAGGACTATAATGGGGAAGCCTATCAGAAATGAAAGGACACTGGACAGTAAGTTGAAGTCATGTGAAGAAATAAAAAATACTGGCAAACAATACTGGCAAAGGAATTGCTATTACTGTTACAAGAGTAACTATATTATTTTATTTCTGGTAGGCAGCTCTTACATAAAACAATTGTAAATCTATTTTAATGGGCATACAATGTTTAAAGATGTAATCTGAGACAATAACAATATAAATGGGAGGAACAGAAAAGTATAAGAGCTGGCTGGGAGTGGTAGCTCACACCTGTAATCCCAGCATTCGGGAGGTAGAGGCAAGAGAATTGCCTGAGGCCAGGACTTTTAGACCAGCCTGGGTTACACAGAGAGAACTTGTCTCTACAATAAATCAAAAAAATTAGTCAGGCGATCCCAGCTACTTGGAAGGCTAAAGCAGAAGGACTGCCTAAGTTCAGCAGGTCAAGGCTGCAGTAGACATGAACATGACACTGCACTCCAGCTTGGAGAAAAGAGTCAGACTTTGACTTAAAAAAAAAAAGAAGAAAGAAGAAGAAGAAGAGCAGAATATTTATATATTGCTGAAACTAAACATATTATTTAAACAAGTTGGTATTATTTGAATAAAGTTGTCTGAAGTTTAGGATATTAAATGAAATGTCACATAAAACTACCAAAATTAAAACAATAGAAAAAGAAAATGAGAGTTAAAAAATGGTACAATATGACAAACCAAACGAATTTTTTAAAACAGTAATGGTGAAATTGAGGATTATGTAATAAATAGGACATACAGAAAACAAATAGGTAGTTGGGTGTGCTGGTACTTTGGGAGCTGGAGGCAAGAGGATGACCTGAACACAGGGTCAGACTGTGCAACTAGGTAAGATCTTGATTCTACAATAAATCAAAAAAATTAGCTGGGCATGGTGGTGCTTGCCACTGCCCTCCAGTTGGGGTAACAGAGTGAGACTCTGACTTAAAAAAAAAAAGGGAACCAAAAAACAACAAAAAACCAAATAGGTAAATATCGGTGAAACTACTTACTAGTAATTTCTTTAGACGTAAAGAGATTAAAGTCTTTCATTTTACAAGGCACTGACTGGACTGGCAAAATTAATTAAAAACAATTCATCTACATGATGTTTACGCAAAACTCACTTTAGATATAAAGACAGGAGGTTAAGAGTAAGAAGATATATGGTTCTGAGAAGAGAGGGAGAGTGGACTACAGAGCATTGTGAACCTGTCTCCAACCAGACAACATTATAAGAACAAACTCTGTATGATAAACTCTTTTGGAACCCAGGAGTCTATCTGAAAACTCTCAAAGGAAGACTTGAATGGTAAACTATGATTAAATTTTATTAATTTCATCACTTAGCTCAAAAGCAGCTATCTATCCGCCATCTACTAGCCTTGCAAACACTTCAGGAACAGCCTGTGAGTGTCTACATGGTCAGTAAAAACCTTGTTCTACAAATCTCAGGGGAACTTGTGTTTTGATTGCTGCTCCTGCTTAACCAGGTATGGATAAAATTGGGCAGGTATTGTTGCATTCTCTAACCACTTTGCAAGTCCTTCCTCTTCCCACTAAAGCAGTTTTCATGGGATTTAGAGAGCTAGAGAGTTTTCCCCCTTCATTTTTGTGTTTTTCTTTAACTGAAAGAAGAAGCAGAGTGAGTCAAGAAATAACGAAAAAATAAAAATTATCAATAGTCAGAAACCTAATTTTTTAAACAACAAAAAATCCTGAAGCTGAAAAGTATAATAAAATGAAAAATGCACTACAGATACTCAATAGCAGATTTGAGCAGATATATAAGAAAAAAAAATCAGAAAACCCAAAGAAAGGACAATTAAAATTATCAAGCTGGGAAGTGAATGAAAGAAAAAAAATGAAGAAAAGTGAACACAGCCTGGGTACGAGGGCACCATCAATCAGACTGACTTACACAGTGTTTTAAGGAGTTAAAGGAGAAAATAGAAAAAGATTTTTAAAAAAAGCAGTAATCAAGAATTTTGCAAATTTGATGAAATAAATATCCAAGTAGTTCAACAAATTCCAAGAGGGATAAACTCAAAGATTCCATACAAAGATACATGATAATTCAACTGTCTAAAAACAGAGACAATGAGAATCTTTTTGGGGTGAGGGGGCCTTGACATGCGTTTCTTTATTGGCAGCGACTACTTGAATGGGATGAAGCGGGAGAAGTGGGTGGCACTGATAGCAGGTCAGCTGTGCTTCACAGGCTTGTAGGTGATGGAGAATTTGCCCACGTAATGACCGATCATCTCTGGCTTGATTTTCACCTGGTTGAAGGTCTGCGGTTGCACATGCCCACCCTGCTGCCCAGAATCTTAAAAGCAGCAGGAGAAGTCGCGTGCAAAGGAACCTCACAAAGAACCAGCAGATTCCTCATCAGAAATCTTGGCGGCCAGAAAGCAGTGCACTAATATATTCAAAGTGCTATGAGGAAAAACTATAAAACAGAAATATTGTATCCAACAAAACAATCCTACAAATAAAAGAGAGAAATTAAGACTTCCCAGACAAAGAAAAGCCTGGAAAAGTCTGTAATCACTAACCCATCTTCAAGAAATGCCTAGGGATTACTGAAGGGTCAATGGAAGGACACTAGACAGTTGTATGAAGAAATAATGATAAAGGTAAAGATAAGTATATGGGCAATTATAAAATTTAGTGTTATGTTAACAATGTAAAAGTACACAATTTGTTCTCTACATAATTTAAGATACTAATTGTTGGAAAAGTTCCCTGACCACTCTGCATGAGTTTGACAGCACGCAGTGATTCTGGCCATTTGAGAAAGTTCATGGCATAAGAGGTTAAAAGTAACCTCAAAGGAACCTGTGTGACTGGAAATTCTGCAAGTGAATCATTGGTAGAACACTTTGCTTCCCCAGGAATTCAGCTGATAAGATACACAGGAACTATTCCTCATTAACCAAGAAGCATAATAGTTTAGAAGTACAAAAAACAATCTTAAGTAAAAACCTGTTTTGTATTAGCAAATATTGTGAGTTATTTTTGCTAATAACTCTCATATTTTGCTAATAGTCTGCTTTTTTCATGTATAAAAGATGAACAAAAAATAAAGCTTGGGGTCTTGGAGTACAACTCCTTGGTCCCCTGTGCCTCACTTTTTTTTGTCTCTTTCTCTTGATCCTGCGCCTTTGGGTCCCCAGTCCCAGAGACTGACAAGTGGCACCGGAACAGGGACCTGAAAGAACCCCCAAGAGCAGCACTTCAAAGCATCCTACAAAAGGAGGTAAGTAGGACATTCTATGACAGGGTTTTAGGGCAAGCTAGTTCTTGTACTGTTTCTTTTTCTGGCTTATTATATCATTTGTTAAAAGAATATGGAGCCCGAGTGTCTCATGATAGAATAGATAAGTGTTTAGAAACAGTAGTGGAATACAAACCTTGGTTTCCAGAAGAAACTTGGATAAAGGTCAAAGAAAATGTCCAAAAGCCATGAGACGGGGGAGTGCATCCCTATTGATTTTTGGCCTGTTTGAGCACTGATTAGAGCAGTTATGACGTCTGTTCAGAGAAGTTCTCCCACGAACAGACAAAGCATCATGAAGGAGACTACACAATCTATTCATGAATATGAAATAAATGAGGAGTTAATAGAACAGGCTAAAAATGAAAATGAGTAAATGTTTCCTGTTACTAAAATGGGGCTAATTAATGAGGGAATCACCCGTTGGGGGCTCCTCTCCCATGAGGCTGCCAACAAACTTAAACCTCAAGAATACCTTGATGCAGAATTGTCAATGTTTCCTTTACACCACAAATTTGATAAGACGTCGTTCACGCCTCTAGAGAAGGCTCTTAAAAAACATGGAGGGGCTGACTGGTTCTATACCTTTCCTATTGATCGGACTGCTAATCCCTGTGATATGATGGATTAGAACTCAATTCTTTGAGGCTTATCATTTGTATGGACCCAATGTACCATATACTACTGAAATATTGATGGCCTAGGCCTCCCAGGCTGAGTGGATTCCTTGTGATTTTAATCTGGTGGCTAGGTCCTGCCTAAAAGCAAATGATAATTTACAATGGAAAACGTGCCTTTCAGAAGCCGCAATTTGAAAGCCCACATTAAACGGGCTAATAATTTACTGGGGCATATTTCTTTTGAAATATTGACTGGGTCAGGCCTTTTGGCTGATATAAATTACCAAGTTGCTAATACTCCCCCAGCAGGAACAGATCAAGTAAAGGAAATAAGTATAGCTGCCTGGCGAAAGTTATCCCCTTCTGAAGATGTTGGTCAGAGCTATACAAAAATTTTTCAAGATGCTAATGAACCATACCCTGATGTTATTTCAAGACTAGAAACATCATTAGAAAGACAGGTCAATAGTCGACCTGCTGTAGATGCTCTTATTAAGACAGCTGGCTTTTGAAGATGCAATTGAGGAGTGTCAGGCTGTCATCTGCCCACATAGGGAGACTGGAGGCATACTTGATGATTTGCGGCTCTGCCACAATGTTGGCTCTATATCCCATAAGGCTTCGATAGGGGCCGCTGAAATATATGCCCTGCAAAAGAAAACTACTGTGTTTTAATTGCAGCAAATCAGGACATTTACAGAAGAAATGTGCTTTCCAACCTCAAAAGGCTAGTTTCATTTAAGACAAACAGTAAGCGTGCTCCAGGACTTTGCCATAAATCTAAGAAAGGAAGTCACTGGGCCAAGGAATGTCATTCCAAATTTAACAGAGATGGCAACCCCTTGTCAGGCCAGCCCAGGGTCCCTTTCAGCAATCAGGGGCAGGGAAATTGGCCAACCAAACCACGTTTCCCCTTTTTGCCACGTCAACCGACCCTTGGTCTTATCACTCAGTCCTGCCACCACAGGGAGTGCTGCAGTAGACCTCTCAGTCCCTTATTCCACTAATATGTAGGATCGAGCCTGATTAAAATTCCTATGAGAAGAGACGGATCTTTGCCCCCCAATACAGTAGGCCTTATTCTAGGTTGCTCCAGTTTGAATCTTAAAGGATTGCAAATGATTCCTGGTGTTATTGATGAAGACTATGCAGGGGAAATCCAGGTAGTTATGCAGACCCCCATCCCATGGACTTTTTGCCTGGGAGATCACATAGCTCAGATGTTATTGTTACCTTATATTCCTATTAGTACTTCCAACCACTCTCCTACAGAGTAGTTTGGCAGCATAGATCCATTAATGGTAAAATGGGCTATCATTCAACAAAATGTGTGTCCCACTTTTAACTATCACTATAAATGGAAAGAAGTTTGATGGTTTGGTAGATTCAGGAGCAGATATTACTGTTATTTCTTTAAAGCATTGGCATTCTTCTTAGCCCTTAAAAAATGCCTTTTGCACTCTTGAGGAAGTCAGTACTGTTGCATCTCCAGCCATTAAACAAAGTGCCTGAATTTTGAAATGCGAGGGACCAGATGTTCATAGGGGCACTGTCCAATCTTATGTTCTTGATACCCCCATGAGTCTTTGGGGGCAAGATTTACTCCAATAATGGGGAGCAGAAATGATTATCCCTCCTCCTTCTCATGTAGTAGTTTGCAACATGCTTGCTAAAACGAATTAAACTCCTGGGAAAGGACTAGGTAAGAATGAACACGGAGACATTCTCCCTGTCTCTGTGAAACCAAAATTTTCCCCAAACTGGCACTGGTTACCCTTTTTTGTAGGGGCCACTGAGAATAAGCCACTCCATCTTAAAGTAATGTGGAAGACCACCACTCCTGGATGGACTCCTCAATGGCCCTTGCCTATGGAAAAATTAGTGGCTTTACAGGATCCAGTACAGCAACAATTACAACAGGGCATACTGAACCCTCTCAATCTCCATGGAATTCCCCAGTTTTTGTGATTAAGAAAAAGTCTGGTAAATGGAGGTTACTTATTGATCCCCGAGGGGTTAATGCTGTTAAACAACCTATGGGTCCACTCCAGCCTGGCTTGCCTCTCCCTTCTGTCATCCCTAAAGACTGACCCTGAATTGTACTTCATCCTCAAGATTGTTTTTATACCATTCCCCTTCATGAGGCAGATAAAGAATATTTCACCTTTTCAGTCCCATCTATCAATAATGCTGCCCCATGGAACGTTATCAATGGAAGATCCTTTCTCAAAGAATGACAAACTCTCAAATTATGTGTCACTTTTGTGTAGGAGCCATTTTACAATCCATTCGATCTCAATACCTTTCTGCTTATATTACACATTACATGGATGATATCCTTCTTTCTTTGCCTCGTGAATCAGACCTACAATTACTGTATGCTTCCAAGCAGGAGGTGTTATCTAAAGCAGGACTTGTCATTATCCCAGATAAAATACAAACTACTATACCTGTGTCATATCTTGGAATGACAGTGGATCGCACTACTGTTGAACCTCAATCCATGCAGATACACAGAGACTCCCTTAAGACACTCAATAATTTTCAACAACTATTGGGGGATATCAATTGGATTCATTCAACGTTAGGAATTCCTACATATTAGCTTACTAATCTTTTTAATTTACTTCAAGGAGATTCTTCACTTGATTCTCCCCATGAACTAATTATTGCTGCAGAAGCTGAGTTTACAATACGTGGAACAAAGTCTTTTTTTTTTTTGAGTTGGAGTCTCACTCTGTTGCCCGGACTGGAGTGCAGTGGCCACTCCCAGCCACAGCAGCCTCGCCTGCTGGGCGCTGGCGATCCTTCCGCCTCAGCCTTCCAAGTAGCTGGAACTACAGGTGCGCGCTATTTTTGATTTATTGTAGAGATGAGGTCTCGCCAAGTTGCCCACGCGGGTCTCGAACTCACGGGCTCAGGCAATCCACTCACCTCAGCCCCCCAAAGATAGGGATTACAGGCTGAGCCACCGAGCCCGGGTTGGAACAAAGTCTTAAAAGATTCTTTCCGTACACGTTTTGACCCCACTCTGCCTGTTTTGCTGCTTATTTTACCTACTACTCATTCTCCTACCGGTATACCTGCACAACAGGATAAACCCTTTGAATGGACTTCACACCGGCATAAACTTCATGGACCATAACTCCTTACTTGCATTTAATAGCAAATATGATCCTTCATGGCCGTACCAGATGTATTCAGGTCTCTAGCAGTGACCCTTCCCTCATTGTCCTCCCAATATCCTCCACTGATTTTGCCTCCTTATTCCCTCTATCTTCTCTTGCAGGTAGCTTTTGCTGATTTTTATGGTTCCATAGGTGGTCATTACCTGGTGGGAAAAATTATGGAATTTTTAAAAACGAACCTCTTGGGTAATCAATCGTATAGTTGTCACTAACCCTATTGTTTCTGCACCTACATATTTCATTGACAGTTCTTCTTCAGGGAAAGCTGGCATCTGGGGGCATGATATAAAGAAAACATTTGTTACTTCTTACACTTCTATTCAACAGGTGCTGTATTGAAATTACTTATTTAGACTTTGTATACCTCAGCCCTTAACATTGTTTCAGGTTCTACCTATGTTGTTTCTCTCCTACCTCTCCTGGAAACTGGATATATTTCATCCTCACATCATGTGATAGCCCCCTTATTAATGACCTTGCAGAATACTCTTCGAGCTCACACTTCTCGTGTCTTTATCACACATATTAGTTCTCACAACAGCCTGCCAGGTCTGTTATCTGCTGGAAAGCTCAGGCTTATTATCTCACCCAACCGATTTTTTCTTCTCCTATGGATGAACATGCACAATTACACATTAATAGTTCACACTTGTTACCATATTCCTCTTACACAGGCCAGAGAAACTGTACGCTCCTTTACGACTTGCCGACTGTTGCACTTGCACACTGGACCTGCAGGCAGCAATCCTCACAGACTATCTTCTAATGCCATCTGGCAGGTTGATATTACCCATTTTCCCTCTTTTTCCCGTTATTCTTTTCTCCATGTCTCTGTCGATATTTATTCAGGATTTTTATGAGCCACTGTTTATACAGGAGAATGCCTCCCAAGTAATCTCCCACCTTCTCTCATGTTTTTCTGCCATGGGTCTCCGCACAACTTTGAAGACAAACAATGGCCCCGCATTTAGTGGTATAATACTCCAGGCATTCTGCAATGATTGGCAAATATGTCATGTTTTTGCTGTTCCTTATAATTCACAAGACAAGTGATTGTTGAATGTACTCATAGAACTTTGAAATTACAACTCACTAAACTTTTAAAAAATAAAAAAAGGGGGAGCGCACAGTCTACAGGCCATTAATGATGTCTTATCCCTGGCCTTAATTACCCGCAATTTTTTGAATTTACTACATGCTGTTCCCTATACTAGAGCTGACAAACATTTTCAGGAACAACAGATTCCTGACCTGCAAGAGTCTATATGGTTCCAGCAACCCCCTAACTTGTAATCGAAACCTGGTATTATGATAGTCAAAGGCAAGGGTTATGCCGGTTACAGATGGATCCAGTAACCCAATATAGGTACCTCTTTGGTATGTCTGGCCACTGCAGTTCAGCCACGATCAAACTGGTGCAACAGGAGGGAATGAAAACATCCCCTCCCCGTACTGGACACTGGCACCTCCAACACATGAGATGGCAGCATTGACACTGAAACTACCCCAAAAGAAGAGGACCCCACCAACACAACCACCCACTTGGGGGGAGATTAAACATCTTACTCAAAAGACTGAATGGGTCCTGATTACCACCAAGTCTACCAAATCTCCAGAAAATCTTTTCTTGGCCATGATGGCAGTGGTGACATGCGCATCTGCAGTAAGTGCAAATCATCACGTTTGTTGGGCTATGTTCCTCGTCCCCCATTACTTCGATTGGTGGACTGGACGGAGTCTGCCCCTTCTGTATTTACAAATGATTCAATACACACACCCCTCCCACACCCTCCTATGGTCCCCTGAAGGGCCCGCACATCCATCAGAAGAAGGGACATAATTCAATATTTTAGGATGTGATACTCTTCCTATAAGTATTGGGGCCAGGAAACTGTGTTTACCAGCTCAACACTAGATGTGGGCTTATATACTACCACCTGAAAAGACCACCTGAACCCTTATGGGACTAATGACTGCTTTAACCTTTACTATTACTGAACATAATTCCACCTCTACAGTGGAAAAACCATACGATGATATCTGCCCTTCCATTAGTTATAAGCACTATGAATTTGTTCTAATCCATTGGTCTAAATGTAGGGGAGCTCGAGGAAAGCTTCTTTCCTTAGGAATGCAGCAACTAGTAGACTGGGATCCTCATGGAAAATTTTTGAACAATTGTTCAGGTGATATTAATGCCACTTTTGTGACTACATTACTATGGCTGCATGGAACTGCACCAACACCACCATGCAGCATATTCACTCCCATGGACTCAAGACCCAGCACAATGGAGAGCTGGCTCCGCCCCATCCTCAATTGTTAGAAAAAGCTGATTCAACAGATGGCCTGGAGCAATGGGATTTATGGAAGTTACCTGCAGTTACGGATATTATTTTTATATGGCCTGGACAGTTCTATGGCAACAAACAATCTATGAGTAATTACACCTTTCACTATAATGCCACCTTCTGGATACAAGCTTGTGTGCACTTACCTTATGTATTGGCCACTGGCACTGTGTTTGTTAATCAATCACTAAGGAGTGTTGAATGTTATAACTGCTGATTGTATACCTGTCTTAATTCCTCTATTCCTATTAACTACACCCTTCAAAGCTTCCTGATATTAAAAGCAAGAGATAGTATTTGGCTTCCAGTAAACCTTACCCATCCTTGGGAAGAGGGACAAATGACGGGTTTGATAACTCAGGTATTTGATGCCTCATTGGCTCATCCCTGACGATTCACAGGATGGCTTATAGCCACCATTATTGGCCTTATTGCTATAGCAGCTACAGCTGCTACAGCTGGTGTAGCCCAACAAACAGCTATTTAAACCCATGATTTTGTTGATAATTGGCAAAAGAGTCCCATAAACTGTGGAGTACTCAAACTCAATTGAATCAGGAATTAGAAGCCAAAGTAGGCAAGCTCCAGCACGCAAATGGCTGGGCAATCAAGTGATAGAATTACAGAGACAAGTATATTTAAAATGTGACTGGAATACCACACAATATTGTATTACTCCTGCTAAGTATAATGCAACCTTACATACTTGGGATCAGATCAAATTCCATTTACAAGATTTGTGTGGTAATCTTTCCTTGGGCATTAAATTACTACAAGAGGTTTTTGATACTTTCAGCTAATATTTGTCTGGAGTTCCTTTCCTGAATATGGCTGAGGGTATAGTAGATGCTCTGCAGAGTTTAGATCCCTGAGGATGGTGCCAAAGCCTAACTCATAGCCTAGGGTCTGCATCCATTGCTTTACTTATTTGTCTTTGTGTATTCTTTATAGGATACTGCATTTTGCAATGATGATTAACTCACCAACAGTTCCAAAACTGAATTATGGCTGCAGTTGCCTGTTTTAAAAAATAAAAAAAGGAGGATATATTGGAAAAGTTCCCTGACCATTCTGCATGAGTTTGACAGCACACAGTGATTCTGGTCATTTGAGAAAGCTCATGGCATGAGAGGTTAAAAGTAATCTCAAAGAAGTCTGTGACTGGAAATTCTGTGAGTGAATCATTGGTAGAACACCTTGTTTCCCCAGGAACTCAGCCAATAAGATAAATAGGAACTGTTCCTCATTAACCAAGAAGCATAACAGTTTAGAAGTACAAAAAACAATCTTAAGTAAAAACCTGCTTTGTACTAGCACATATTGTGAGTCATTTTTGTGTGGAGTCTGCTTGTTTCATGTATAAAAGATGAACAGAAATAAAGCTTGGGGCCTTGTTGTTCAACTCCTTGGTTCCCTGTGCCTCGCTTTTGTCTTTCTTATGTTCCTGTACCTTCAGGTCCCCAGGCCCAGAGTCTGACAACCAATGTATTAAAAATAATTACTAGCTTATGTTTTTCAACATATTGTATATAGATATTATTTTGAAACATCAATAACTGAAATGATGGAGGCAAAGCCATGAAGAATCAAAATTTCTGTATGTCACTGAAGGCAAACTGGCATGAATTTAGAGTGTTATAACTTTAGAATGCTAAATTTAGTTGTCATGGGAACCACAAATGAAGTAACATAGGCAACTAGGAATCTTTCTGAACTGTACTAGACAGAGGAAGCCAATGATCCCAGATGCACCCACCCCAGCCTACTGAACCTGAAACAGAAATGAGCCCTACAAAGAGTGAATGTGGCATGCCCTGCACAGTGTTCCACGACAGCTCTATAAACAGGAAGTGCAAGCCACACACAACTGAAACAAAGTGTTGGTCACACAGAGCCAGAATTCACCCCGATCCTGCCCCTTGCACCCAACAACTCCACTGCCTCCATGGCTTCTGAGGAGTACGAGGTTGAAAGGATTGTTGACAAAAGAAAAAACAAAAAAGGGAAGACAGAATATATGGTTCTCTGGAAAGGCTGTGGCAGTGAGGATGACACCTGGGAAACAGAACAGCACCTCATCAACTGTAAAGAATACATCCATGCTATCAACAGATACCACACTGAAATGCAGAAAAAAAGTCTACTATCCAGAACAAATAGAACCTCTCCAAACAATGCTGAGAAACAAATCTCCAGATCCAACAATAGCAGCTTTTCTAAGATTCTTCCTAAGCCACTGGTGACTGGCAAAGATCATAAGTTCAAAAACAGCCAGGTGTTTGGTGCCAGCCAGAAGTTCAAGAAAAACGTAACTCCATCTCTGTCCAGCCAGAAGAATACGGGCCTAGTAAAGTCAGGTGTCAAGATACTTGTGCACAAGAGGCCTATGAAGAGCAGGACTGCAGTGGGCAGCTTTTAGAATGAGAGCCCAGAGAAAATGGACCCTGTCAAGCAAGGTCAAGAGGACATGGTGGCACATGAGGTAGTTGTAGAGATGCCAGTTAAAGCTATATTGGGCTACAGTGCAGAACAAGCCAGAATAGGGAGCAGGTTCTGGATACACCCATTAATTCCTCAGGTGACTGGGTCTGTAAATGCAGCTATAGGCATAGCTATTAACAGGAAAGGCACATCTCTAATCATGGATCTGTCAACAGGCAATGGAACCATCAATATACAGACACCTGTTACAAGAGTGACAGCTGGAAAAAGAAAATTGGTTGAAAACAAAAGAGTCCAGCCTTTTGACAACGCAGTGTGTTTCAGTATGAGGCAAAGAGAAGCTACCAATAGATACAGAGATATTGTCGTCAGGAAGCAGGATAGTTTCACCCACATTTTGTTATCTAAAAAATCATCAGAGAATAACTCTCTAAATCCAGAAGTAATGAAAGAAGTCCAGAGTGCTCTGAACAAGGCTGCTACTGATGACAGCAAATTTGTTCTGCTCAGGGCAGTTGGCTGTATCTTCTGTTGGGGTCTTGGTTTTACTTGATAAGGTGTTTAACAAAGGACAGAACAAGAGAAAGCACTAAAATGGCAAAAGATATCAGGAACTTTGTGAATGCTTTCATTCAGTTTACAAAGCCTATTATTGCTGCAGTCAATGGCCCAGCCATTGGATTAGGGGCATCATATTGCCTCTTTGTGATGTGGTTTGGACTAACGAAAAGGCTTGGTTTCAAACACCCTATACTACTTTTGGACAGAGTCCAGATGGTTTTTCTTCCATTATATTTCCCAAGATCATGGGAGGAGTATCAGCAAATGAAATGCTGCTCGGTGGGCGGAAGCTGACTGCACAGGAAGCCTGTGGCAAAGGCCTGGTCTCTCAGGTGTTCGGGCCTGGAACTTTTGCCCAGGAAGTCATGGTCCGGATTAAAGAGCTTGCTTCATGTAAACTAGCTGTACTTGAGGAATCTAAAGCCCTTCTGAGCAGTAACATGAAGATGGAGTTGGAACAGGCCAACAAGAGGGAATGTGAAGTGCTGAAGATAATCTGGGGCTCAGACCAAGGAATGGAGTCAGTGTTAAGATATCTGCAGAGGAAAATTAATGAGTATTGACTGCCTGGCTGTCTGCTGATGACGTTCATCCTCACAGCCTGAAAAAAGTTCGCCATAGCTCACACCCGGAAGCAAGACTGGAAACATCTTAAGCGCTTGCTATCAAGAAGTTTTTAAATATCGAACTTTTAAATAAATACAAAGCTGCTTTGTTCAAATGTCATTACTGTATTCTTATACACACACAGGTACAAAAATGTATTGGTGAACACTAGCCTGCTCTCTTAGAAGCTCTATTTTTTGTTTTCTTTGCCTAGTACATATAAAAAACAATTGTGTTTATAGGTTTTGGGTGACAGAAAAGTATGGACAAATATTTGTTTTCTTCCTTTTTTCCTCCAAGAATACAGAATCTAAAGGTATATTAGCCAGCCTCACTGCCTCTCTCCCACAGAAAGATCTGAGATGTTGTCTTTGTCTCTAAGAAGGTAAAAATACCTCACTGACAGAAAATTTTGAACCAAAAGAAGGTTATCTTTTAAATGCATTTAAAATACTTACGTTTAAATACTTCAAGAGAAAAATCCACTCATGAGCATACGCCCACAAAGCAAACATATGCTTAGAAGTCCTGCTAATGAAATATCATCAGTTGATTTCCTCTGCTTTTTAAAAATATGGGTAGTTCTTACCCAGTTAACATGAAGAAAACAGTCTCTGTGGAAGGAAGTTTGTTTCACAGGATTAGTGAACCACTAAATAGCTTAAGCTGTGGATAACTAAGTTATAAGTTAGCCTTTGTGGTTTTTAAATAGTTTTTCTAACTCCTTCTAAAAACAATTTACATAGGTGTTTCTTGGTGAAAAAAATATTACTTTATACAGTTTTGGCTTTCTATATATTTGACGGTGTCTTCCATTGAGGTCTTGACTTTACTCACTTTATGCAGAATAAGAGATGGCATAGGCTATCAAGAACTTTGTGAATGCTTTCATTTCGTTTACACGGCCCAGTTACTGAACTAGAAGCATCTATACCGTAACTTTTAAATAAATACAAAGCTGCTTTGTTCAAATGTCATTATTGTATTCTTATACACACACAGGTATAAAAATGTATTGAACACTAGCCTGCTCTCTTAGAAGCTCTATTTTCTGTTTTCCTTGCCTAGTACGTATAAAAAACAATTGTGTTTATAGGTTTTGGGTGGCAGAAAAGTATGGAAAAATGTTTATTTTCTTCCTTTTTTCCTCCAAGAATACAGAATCTAAAGGTATAGTAGCCAACCTCACTACCTCTCCCCCATATAAAGACTGAGATGTTGTCTTTGTCTCTAAGAAGCTACAAATACCTCACTGACGGAAAATTTTGAACCAAAAGAAGGTTATCTTTTAAATGCATTTAAAATACTTACGTTTAAATACTTCTAGAGAAAAATCCACTCATGAGCATACGCCCACAAAGCAAACATATGCTTAGAAGTCCTGCTAATGAAATACCATCAGTTGATTTCCTCTGCTTTTTAAAAATACGTGTAGTTCTTACCCAGTTAACATGAAGAAAACAGTCTCTGTGGAAGGAAGTTTGTTTCACAGGATTAGTGAACCACTAAATAGCTTAAGTTGTGGATAACTAAGTTATAAGTTAGCCTTAGTGGTTTTTAAATAGTTTTTCTAACTCCTTCTAAAAACAATTTATATAAGTGTTTCTTGTTGGTGAAAAACTATTACTTTATACAGTTTTAGCTTTCTATATATTTGACGGTGTCTTCCATTGAGGCCTTGACTTTACTTACTTTATGCAGAATAAGAGATGGCATAGGCTATCAAGAACTTTGTGAATAAGCTTTCATTCAGTTTACATGGCCCAGCTACTGAACTAGAAGAATCCATATCGCCTCTCTGTGATGTAGTTTGGGCTCATTTAAAGACTTGATATATGTATTCTACATATAAAGGATTTTTATGTTTATAAAGTATATATTTTTAGGGTAGCTTAGAGTATATTTTATTGGATAAGTTAAAATTCTTTGACACTATTAAATCCAAAAACTTCTTTCAAAACAAAAAAGAACTACTTTCTAGTCAACATTTAATGTTCTTGGTCTATGCTTTTATGTCTATACAATATATTGAATATAGTAAGGTGCTCATGAGTACCCTATGTGAACAGATAAATGCATTTCCTTCAGAAATAGGTACTGAAGTCAGACTACTAATAACTGCATATTATCAGTTAGATTTCTTAGTCCATAATCACATTGAATATATAAAGAATGAAATAAAATAATAAAGTCTTGTTTTTGTACAATTTTTAAGTTTATATTAGAAATGACCATCTCTACAGGTACTTGTGTAAATCTGTCTTTACACTGGCTTCTTTTTTTTTGTATTTATGGGAACTACTTTTTCATTCACAATTTAAACTATATATACACATGTACAATTCTATTTTATAGAATAAACATGCAGCTGTGAAATTGGCTTAAAAATACTTCTTAACATACATATAAGAAAAATTGTTACAGAATATACACAAAAGAAATGAGAAAAGAAGGAAAATGCTACAGAAAAAAAATCAAGTAAACACAAAGATGACAGTAATACAGGAAATAAGGAGCAAAAGCTATATAGCATAAAGAAAACAATAAAATGACAGAGGCCTATTCTTATTACTTTAAATGTAAATGGGCTAAATTCTATAATCAAAAGGCAGATACTGGCAGAAAAGATGAAAAAAACTCCAAAACAAAAAGCCATCAATCCAACTACTACAGACTCACTTTATTTTTCATTTTTGTTTTTTTGAGTGGGGGGTCTCACTATGATGCCCAGAATGAAGTGCACCAGCATGTTCATGGCCACTGCAGCCTCAACCTACTGGGCTCAGGCGATCCTCCCAACTCAGCCTTTCAAGCAACTGGAACCACAGGCATGTGCTATTTTATTTTTATTTATTTACTTATTTATTTTTATTTTTGAGTTGGAGCTCCACTGTCACCCAGGCTGGAGTGCAGTGGCACTCTCACAGCCACCCAGTGTTGATCTGCTGGGCTCCAGCGATCCTCCCGCCTCAGCCTTCCAAGTAGCCATAACTATAACCATTACCATGCCTGGCTTATTTCTTGAATATTATTGTAGAGACAAGGTCTCAGCATGTTGCTCAGGCTGGTCTTGAACTCAAGGGCCCAGGCAATCTCTCACCTTGGTCTCCCAAGGTGCTGGGATTAAAAGTTTGAGTCACCATACCTGGTCCATTTTATTTTTAATAAAGAGTATACTGAGAGTATTCTAGAGATAACAGAAGATCCTCCCATCTTTGTCTTATTTAATTTATTTTTAATATAGAAATGGGATCTTGCTGTGTTACCCAGACTGGTCTTCAACTCCTAGCCTCGAGTAATTTCCCTACCCCACCCTTCCAAAATACTGGGATTACAGTCTTGAAATACCACACCCAGACTCACTCACTTTAGATGTAAAGATATCAAAAGACTGAAGTGAAAGGACAGAAAATATATGCCATGAAAACAAAAACTTAAGTTGTACAAGGTGGCTATACTAATACCAGACAAGTCAACTTTAAATTTCAAGTTACAAGAGACAAAGAAGCTTAAATACAGCAAGAAAATATAACAACTATAAACATGTATACATCTAATAATACATTATCAAAATGCAGATAAACAGAATTAAAGGGAAACACACAGCTAGATCTAACAGACATATACAGGACACTAGGCCCAATGACAAAACAAAAACATTGGGCAAAATAGATTTTAAGTCAAAAATGTTATAAGAGATTTCCTATTAGGAATGTAACATGCTTGGAAGTCATTGCAAGAGTAAAAGTCTTTCTGGGAACAAATACTAGAATAGAAAAACCTAAAATATAATAAGTGCACTGTTAGAGGCTCTCTGGGAAACAGTATAAAAGTTAGCAATTATTAGAAGTCAGTCTTTTGTGAGTTTTTTGGAACAAATTATTTAAGAATACATTAAAGAAAAAATTTACAAACCAAATAAGCAGTATATCCTGTGCTGGGAAATGTACAACCTGATTTCATACATTACAAAACAAGTATCAATTGGGAGGCCAAGGTGAGAGAATTGCCTGAGCTCACGAGTTCAAGACCAGCCTGGGCAACTTGCTGAGAACTCATCTCTACAGTAAATCAAAAAATTAGCCAGGCATGGTGGTGCATGCCTGTAGTTTCACAGCTGCTTTGTAAGGCTGAGGCGGAAGGAAAACCTGAGTGCAGCAGGTCAAGGCTGTGGTGGCTATGAGCGAGCCACTACACTCCAGCCTAGGCAACAGAGACTCCAAAAAATAAACAAAACCAAAAATCATCAACAATGTAATGTTCCACTTTAGAAAAGCAGGAAAAAAAAAGAAAATTAAATTCAAGTTAAGCAGAAAGCAATCTTAAAAATTAAAGCTGAAAGCAGTAAATAGGCCTATAACGAGGAAGGACATTTTTTTTTCTTTTTAATTATTTTATTTTTAAAACATGGGGTACAAATGAGGATTCGGTATACACGTGGTCATCATACAGATAAAGTGTGCTACCCTTATTGATGTTATGTGACCCCTCCCCAGGCAGTGTCCCACCACAGTCAATCCCTTTCTTATGGTATTATGATAATGTTTAAGGTCCACTTATGAGTGAATACATATGATACTTAGATCTTTGTTTCTATGAAAAATCACTGATTATTATACACTGGAATTCCTTTCAGGTTGCTGCAAAGTTCGCAATTTTGTTTTTCTTTATGGCTGCATAATATTCCATCATGTAAATGTACCACATTTTCTTTATCCAGTCCACTTTCAATGGGCAGCATGGTTAGTTCCACATTTTTGCTATTGTGAATGGCGTTGCAATAAGCACGCGTGTGCAGGTATCTTTATTTTAGAGTGATTTGAGTTCCTCTGGGTATATTTCCAAAAGAGGGAAATATGGAAAGTATCCTAGGGTCATATTGGAAGGTTGAATTTCAGATTTTTTAGAAATCGCCATACTGTTCTCCACAGAGGTTGTACTAGTTTACATTCCCACCAACAATGTAAAAGTGTTCCCTTTCCCCACATCCTCTCCAGCATGTTATTTTTTGAGTCATTGATAATGGTCATCCTGACTGGAGTTAAGTGGTATCTCAGTGTGGTTTTAATTTGCATTTCTTTGATGATTGGTGAGGCTGAGCATCTTTTCATATATCTGTTGGCTGCTTGTATGTCTACTTCTGAGAAGTGTCAATTCATATGTTTTGTCCATTTTTAATTTGTTTGCTTTTTTCCTTTTAGCAAGTTTGAGTTTCTTGTAGATCCTAGATGTTAGGGCTTTGTCAGATACAGAGTTGGCAAATATTTTTTCCCATTCTGTGGATTGTCTTTCCACTCTCTTGATGGTTTCTTTTGCTTTGCAGAAGCTTTTCAGTTTGATAAGGTCCCACTTGTCTATCTTATCTTTTATGGCATTCACTTTTGGAGAGTTGATCAGGGCTTGGTTACCTATTCCAATTTCTGTAAGGGCATTTCCTACATTTTCTTCTAGGATTCTTACAGTCTGTGATTTTACATTTAGGACTTTGACCCATTTAGAGTTGATTTTTGTGTATGATGATACATATGGATTTTGTTTCAGTCTTCTGCTTGTGGTCAGCCAGTTTTTCCAGCACCATTTACTGAATAGTCTCCTCTCCCCATTGGTTGTTGGTGGAGGCTTTGTCGAAGCTCAGTTGGTTGAGGAATTGAGGTTTTGCTTCTGGAATCTCTATTCTGTTCCATTGGTCTATATGCCTGTTCTGGTAACAATACCAGGTTGTTTTGATTACTGTAGCTTTATAGTAAAGTCTGGAAGTGTGCTACCTCCCGTTTGTTTCTTTTACTAAGGCTTGTTTTGGCAATTCGTGGTCATTTATGTTTCCATATGAATTTCTGTCTTGTCAATTCCAGGTCTGAGAAGAATGATGTTGGTAACTTAATGGGTACTGGGTTAAATCTGTAGATTGCTTTCGGTAGGATGGACATCTTAATAATTCTTCTAATCCATGAGCATGGAATATTTTTCCACTTGTTTGTGTCATCTTTGATTTCTCTGAGCAGTGTTTTGGAGTTTTCACTGTAAGTGTCTTTCACGTCTCTGGTTAGGAAGATGCCAAGGTATTTCATTTTTTGTGTGTGGTTATTATGAATGGGAATGTGCTTTTTATTTGGGTTTCTGTCTGTTTATTGTTGGTGTATAGAAATGCAACTGTCTTTTGCAAGTTTACTTTATATCCTGAGATTTTACCAAATTCCTTTATCAGTGCAAGCAGGTTTTTGACAGATTCTCTTGGGTTTTCAAGTATAAGATTATGCATTCACAAAAAGGGATAACTTAATTGAGGAAGGACATTTAATCAGTATAGTAATACAAAACCTATTTCAGAAAAACTCTCAGATTGTGTTTCCTCTGCTTTTATACTAACACAACAACAATCAATACACGAGACTTCTGTGAGCCCAAAATATATGGAGAATCCTCACTATCAGCAAGCAAGCAGTTCTACAGTGGATACCGACTGGGTGTCCTTCAATTCATCTCCAATACTATATACCTAGAGATAGCACAGGTTCCACAGGTTGAGGGATCAGCCCGCCAGATTGCCTTCTCACCCACCTTCAGGCCCAGTCCCAAGTCTGGGTCTCCAGAATGTCTGACACTGCTTCCCATACCCCATTTCAGATTCAATTAAATTTCTGGAGCAGTTCCCCACATTCAGGGAAACACTTTCTTAGCATTTATTAGTTTTTTTTTTTTTAAGTTGGAGTCTCATTCCATTGCCCAGGCTACAGCAATCACAGCCATCACAGCCTAGACCTGGGATCAGACAATCCTTCTGCCTCAACCTTCCAAGTAGCTGGAACTACAGGTGCATTACCACACCTGGCTTAATATTTATTAGTTCATTATAGAGACTATTACAAAGGATACAGATGAAGAGATACATAGGGCAAGGTATGAGTGAAAGGGTATGGAGCTTTCATGCCCTCTCTGGGTACATTAACCTTTAAGAACCTTGGATCCAGTAACCCAGAAGGTCTTCATATCTGTCCTCTTGGGTTTTTATTACACAGGCATAATTTTATTACACATGTATAATTGGTCATTGATGATCAACTAGACCAGAAGTGTCTAACCTTTTGGATTCCCTGGGCTGCACTGAGTAAATAAGAATTGTCTTGGGCCGCATATAAATTATACAATATGGCTATTGCATATCCATAATAAGACTTTAAAATATGTTTTTTACTATAAAGTTTAGAAAAGTGAGAACAATATAAAACAAGTAGGAAATTAGAAAAACTAATCAATCAAAGTTTGATTTGATGGAAGTGGCCGCAATTCTTAGTGCGTTCTCATCAGAAATGTTTGTTCGAGTTTTGCTCTTCATGCACTGCATAACTGGAGACAACTGCTCATAAATATATGTGCTGCTGAAAAGTCACAAATAAGGATCATGTGACTGTTAACTTCAAAAATGCGACTATGCATTAGTCACAGAAAAAGCAAACACTAACAAACAAATAATGTTAAAAGATTTTGTGGGGTCACAGTCCTGAATAACATGCAGCCCACGGGTCACTATGCCTAAACCAGACCTTCAGCCTCTCTCGCCTCCCTAGAGTTTGGGCGTGGGACTGAAACCCTTTAATCATGTCCTTGTCTTTTGTCCTGAAGCTGTAAGTCAGCATTAGCATACAAAAAGAAAGCAGTTTGTAGACTTCAAGGATTCTAGGAGTTGTAAGCCAGGAAACAAAGACAGAGATCAAATTTGTATTTAACAGTATCACACCTACTAACAAAGAAAACTCTTGGACCAGAGTACTTCACCAATGAATTCCACCAAATGCTTAGAGAGTTAAAACAAATCTTCCCCCTTTTCAACATCACTCCTAAAACTAGAAAGTAGCTGGGCTTGGTGGCTCAGCCTGTAATCCCGCGCCTTTGGGAGGCTGAGGTGAGTGGATTGCCTGAGCCCGTGGGTTCGAGACCTGACTGAGCAGCGAGACCTCATCTCTACCATCAATCAAAAAATCAGTCAGGCGTGGTAGCGCATGCCTGAAATTCCGGCTACTTGGAAGGCTGAGGCGGAAGGATTGCTGGAGCCCAGCAGGTAGAGGCTGCGGTGGCCGGGAGCGGCCACTGCACTCCAGTCTGGGTGACCGAGTGAGACTACAACTCAAAAAAAAAAAAAAAAAAAAGTACAGGCTGACCATTTACAATCTGAAAAACTGAAATCCAAAATCATCCAAAATCCAAAACATCTTGAGTGCTGACATAATTCAACAAGTGGATAGTTCCATAAGAGTCCTTAACCCAAATTTTGTTTCATGAACAAAATTATTAAATATATTGTATAAAATTATCTTCAAAAATTATCTTCAAAACACATACATTTCATGTTAAGACTTGGTTCCTACAGCCAAGCTATGCAAATATTCAAAGAAAAAAATATGTGAAATCCAAAACACTTCCAGTGAGAGACCCAAGAGATTAAAAAAAAACTCTAAGAGAACTATTACTATATGAATTCCTAGCCCACGTTCACTGTATTTGTACTTAGAATTTTGTTAAGTTTTTGTACTTAGTGTTTGTACTTAGAATTTTGTACTTAGAATTTTGTTAAGTTTAATTTTTGTTTGTCTCATAAAATAACCGATTGCTTCCACAACTGCTGCTAGCAGTATGTGAATGTCAAGTAATAAACCCCTCCCAGACATTCCTTTGCTTAGCCTGCCTGCTTGCTAAACCTAGCTTATCTGACATTCCACTCTGCTCATTTAGCAGCTCCCCCGTCAATCACAGGTAGCTGAGCGGACCAGACCAATCCCAAGTGCCCCCATACCCATTAGGAGAAATTACCCTATCATGTAAAAACAAGTTTAAAGTTCTTTCCCCTCCCTCTGTAATGATGTATAAAAACTGCTTGCCATGCTGGATCGGGGCTCTCATCCCTGAAGCTGCTGCTTCGGGCATGAGCCCAGACTCGAGCCTGAATAAAGACCCTTGTGTGTTTGCATCAGAGCTGGCTCTTTGTTGGTCTCTCGGATTCTGAAATTTGGGTTTAACACCAGGTTCCAAGCATTTTCAATAAGGGCTACTCAACCTATACTTCCCAATTTATAAGACTAATATTCAGATAAAAAAGGCAAGTAAGGAGACTGTAAGAAACAAAAAAAGTAAAGATCAATTTTTTCAGAATACAGGTACAAAAATCTTTAACAAATTACTAGCAACAAATCAGCACCATATTAAATATCATGACCAAATAGAATTTATCCCAAAAATTTAATAATGGTTAAATATATAAATCAATTTTTAATATACCACCATCAACACAATGAAGGAAATAGCTACATGACCACCTCAAGTGATTTAGAAAAATCATCTGAGGCTGGATGCAGTGGCTCACACCTATAATCTCAGCACTCTGGGAGACTGAGGTGAGAGGATTGCCTGAGTTCAAGACCAGCCTGGAAAACTTGGTGAGATTGCATATCTACAATTAAAAAAAAAAAAAAGCTGGGCATGGTGGTGCATGTCCGTAGTTCCAACTACTTGAAAGTCTGACGTGGAAGGATTACCTGAGTCCAGCAGTTCCAGGCTGCAGTGGTCACGAGCTTGTCACTGCACTCCAGCCTGGGTGACAGAGTGATACTCTGACTCAAAAAAAAAAAAAAAAAATTAGCCAGATGTGGTGGCACATGCCTGAAGTTCCAGCTACATGGAAGGCTGAGAAGGAAAGATCACATGTGCCCAGCAAGATTGAGGCTGTGGTGGCCCTGAGCATGCCACTATACTCCAGCCTTAATGACAGAGTGAGACTTCAGCTCAAAAAAAAAAAAAAAAGAACAAAGAAAAGAAACTACATGGGCAACTTGGTTAGACCTCATCTCTACAATAAATAAATAAAAAAATCAGCGTGTTCTGGCTACTTGAAAGGCTGAGGCGGAAGGATCGCTGGAGCCCAGCAAGTCGAGGCTGCGGTGGCCGGGAGCGGACACTGTACCCCAGTCTGGGTGACAGAGTGAGACTCCAACTCAAAAAAAAAAGAGAAAAATTATCTGAATAAATGTCAATAACTTTTCATAATAAAACTAATTTTTAAAACTAGGAATACTAGGGAACTTTTCCAATAGCTTGAAGATCACATCTAACATCACTAAATGGTAAAAGACTTAAAGCTTTTCCTAAATCAGGAACAAGACAAGCATACCTACCTCTTACCATCTGTAGGGTGACACACTCTCAGTAACAACAGGAGTACAACCTGAATATGGCCCCAAGCAATATGGAACGGGGTACTATCCTGGGGGTGGCCATATTCTTTCCCCTCAGGCTTCTTGTCTGAACATGCAGGTCATGGTGAGGCCATGAGTGAAGTGTTCTGGCCTACTGATCACATATTGTAGCTATGCATTGTGAATATTCTTATATATCTTTCTTTGAATCTGTCCTGGGCTGATTCACATCAGATCAATGCCCAAATCCTCTGGTTATTTTTAGCTCATTATAATACTAAAAATCCCAGCCCTGGAGAGAATTTTCAGCCATATTGTGTATATGTGACATATGGATAAGCACGATCTCACATTATGCCTGAGCATGAGAAACCCCACCCTTTTCATGCTTAGCCCCACATTCCACCATATAAAAAATATTAGATATCCACATAGGTTTTTACAGTCAGGAGTGGTTTTTCCTGTCCAGCAAGCCACTCCTGGACCATCTGCCCTGTAAGTAAGTTCCAGAATAAAGCCTATGTCTTGTCCTTTGTCTCTGGATTGTTTTTTTGGCCTTATGGACATAATCCTTTCCCTTTTGGAGTGTTTGGGAGTCTGACACTATACCACTTCTACTCAACACAACAGAGCATTTAGGCAAGAAAAGGAAAAAATATAACATATAAAAAAGAAAACTAAAAAGTAAAGCTAACATTTGCAAATGATATTATCTTATATTTTAAAAACTCTAATCCACAAATAATTCAGTAAAATGGCAGCCACATAAAAAAAAATTTATTTCTATATACAGCAATGGACAACCTGGAAGAAAATTAGGAAGATAATTCCATCTACAATAGCAGCAAAAGAATGAAAAGTACTTGGGAATAATTTAATCAAAGAGCGACTCTTAAGAGAGTTGAAAAAAAATGAGATACAAGAAATAAACCATTGTATCTTTGGTCAATTAATTTTCAACTAAGACCAACGGAGTAAGAACAATCTCTTCAAATAACAGTGCTGGGAAAACTGGATATTCACTTGAAAGAATAAAGTTGGACCCTTATCCTCATGCTATTCACAAAAAATCAAATCAAATTGAATCTAAGATACAAATTTGTGTGATTTCATTTCTATGAGGTACCTAAAACAGGAAATTCAGAGACAGAATATACATTGGAGGTTACCGGGGACTGGAGAATGGTGAAAATGGGAATTATTACTTAAAGAATTTGCTTGAGGTGGTAAAATATTTTGAAATACAAAGCAGCTGGCTGAGCTCGGTGGTTCAGCCTGTAATTCCAGCACTTTGGGAGGCTGAGATGAATGGATTGCTTGAGCCCATGGGTTCAAGACCAGCCTGGGCAACTTGGCAAGACCACGTCTCTACAAAAAATAAAAAATTAGGTGGGCACAGTAGCGTGTGCCTGTAGTTCTAGCTGCTTGGAAGGCTGAGGCAGAAGGATTGCTGGAGCCCAGCAGGCTGATGCTGGAGTGGCCATGAGCGTGTCACTACACTCCAGCCATGGGCGACAAAGTGAGACTCCAACTCATTAAATATAAATATAAAGCATTTATGTTGCACAATATGGTGAACACACTTAATGACACTGAATTAGTCAAGTTAAAAGAAGTTAAGTTGGCTAATGTTTTCATATACATTAATATAGGTATTTTACACCACAATAAAAAATAGTAAATAGAAAACCCACAAAGCTGGCATCTTGCAGAGACAAAAACAAATTGGGTTGAGTAAATGTGTTTTAAAAATTTTTGCTAGGCCAGGAGTGGTGACTCAAGCCCATGATCCCAGCCCTTTGGGAAGCAGGGGTGAGGGGGATTGCCTGAGCCCAGAGGTTTGAGAACTGTCTGGGCAACTTGGTGAGACTTCATCTCTACAATAATAAAAAAACTAGCAGGGCATGGGAGTGCACGCCTGTAGTTCAGCTACTTGGAAGGCTGAGGCAGAAGGATTGCCTGAGCCCTGCAGGTCAGCGCTGGAGTGGCCGTGAGCGAGTCATTGCACTCCAGTCAGGGTGACGGAGTAAGACTTCAACTTAAAAAAAAAATTTCTAGACTTCCAGTTATTATATAGACAAGAAAAAGGTTTTCTTCTTTAACTTACGGAATAAATTTCATTCATTTCTGCTTATCAGAATTAGGTCAGTTTTCCTCTGAATTAAAGATAAAAACCACTTACTTGCTGGAACAATGCAATAATAAGTCAATGACGAATGTCTGCCAAGCCTTTTCTTTACAAAATGCATCCAAGGTTGTTGGAATTAAAGCAAAACACAATGTCATCACTTCCAACGCTTCACAGCAAACGAGTTCATCTTCCAACTCCAGCTCATCGCTTGCATTGGTGGTCTATAAAGTTATAATTAGGAACAAATTAATATAAAATATATTTAAGGAGAAATTCACAAAATCCTGTATCTATCACTTAAAATTACCTATCACTAAAGACCAGACTCTTCACTTCAGTTACTGAGACCTTTGGGAATATATCCAAGTAGGATTAAAGGAGCATACTTAGTGAAAGTCAAGTATTATTCACTTTCTTATTCTAAGTGAGTGATGTTTTTCTGTATTTTTGCTTTAATCATAATTCCTTTTAGGGAATCACTACGGCATTGCAATGTGTGTGTCTTTGACTAGTTCCTACTATAGAACCTACCTTGAATGTCATTTTATTCAAAAAGCAATCACACAAAAGTTCAGGAAAGCTATGGAAGACTTTTGTAACTTAAATGATACTCAGGTAGGTAGCTAATAATTTTGAATCTGATCCTATCCATCAAAATGTAACCAATACATAGACATCTGGAAAGGAATAGGTGTCAGTGCCATTACCCACTTTCCCCTTTAAAATAAAGTCAAGTACCAGCCTAGAAAACATGAGACCTTGTCTTGACCCCCAACCTTTTCCCACCCCCACCCCAACCCCAAAACAGGCCAGGCATTGCGGCATGCACTTGCCATCACAGCTATAAAAGGACTGCCTGAGTCCAGGAGGTTGAGATTTTGATGAGCAGTGATCATACCACTGCACGACAGTCTGAGTGACAGAGTGAGACACTGACTCAGAAAACACACACAAATGCACGCGCACATGCTCACATACCAGGGCAGTAAAATGCTAAGGAATTAAAGAGCTGAACATAGTGTTATTTCTGTAAATAATCTGCTTAACCTACCACGAAGCTAGGATAATAACATAAATGGTAGAACTCTTCCTGCTTTTGAGAGTTCTAAAAGAAATAAGTAAAATACTTAAATGACACTAATTCCCAAATGTACAATTACCAAAAATTTACATGGGACAAAAATACAAATAAAGAATAACGGGAATGAGAAAAGGCAGATTCATTACAGTACACCTACATCAATTTAATAAGAAGTTAAAATATAAAGCTATAAAAAATTGTATATATTCTCATTTTAACTACAGGTAGTAGCTAATTTTAATTAGATTGAAGTGACTTGGTCTTTAAAGAATAAACACTTAATCACATGTACCATTAAGCAATGTTTTCTTAAATGAAATATTTTTCTGTAATAACTCTTACCATCTCATAAATTTTAGTTATTTCTTCATTTGGGCTAAATACTAGTTCCAATGCCCCACATCCTGATGACCAGATAATTTTTTGTATAGCTCTAATTACGTAAGTGTCAGGCATATATCTTGAAGCCTGAAAGAAAAGGAACAATTAAAAGTGCTGAAAGAATATTAAAGTAAATAAGCAGGAAAACAAAACATTTCTCTTTGTAAAAGAAGTAGTTGAAATGGTGCAAAGAAGTATGCTTCAGACTGTGTTCAAGGTCCATTTTTTTATTATATCATTGCACACATAATATTTAAGTGTGCATCTCAACAGAAAAGGATATTATTTTTGACTTAACCAGTTATTCTGACAGCTTACAACATTAAAATAGTTCCTTATTATCATCTAATGTCCAGTCCATCTTTAAATTTCTCTAATAGCTCAAATTTATCCACTTGCTTTAAAAAACAGAGAAAAAAAATTCCTCAATGCTTAATTTTTTGAAGAAAAAAAGATTTCTAAATATATAATGTGAATTCTTTTCCAGAACTAAATTTTAAACTGACTGAAAAACATATATATTGATATTTACACAGAAAGAAAAAAACAGAATTGATAAGTTATTTGTATTATTGTTAATCTAAATGATTGTTTTAAAGTAAGAGGTTCTGTACTGGTTAGGGCTACTAATAAATAATTACTATACGCTAATTTTATGCTAATTTTATATCTGTGATTCAGATGGGTGGTATTTGGATTTGCTCTGTATCTAAACATGTGACTTAAAAATCTTACTTAAATCAACAGTGTATAAACAAGATAGTAATTTATTGACTTTTATCCTGCTATAGATATTCACTGGCTTGTTTCATCTTAGGTTTAATGTGTGTAAATCACTATGTATACTGGAAATCTGTTTAGAAAACTATTTCACGTTCAGTATTGTCAATAGCTATTCTTGCTTAGTGTAAACATTTAATTTGGAGAAAGCATATCTCTATTAAAAAAAAGTCAAAAAACAACAACAAAAAACAAAGTTACCCTGGATGCATTTATTGGGTGCTAAACATCAAGTCATGTAATATGATTTCCCATATGAAGGGAAAGATGTTTAACAGCAATACCCACAAAGTATGCATCAGGTTAAGGTCTGACGGCTGAGGCATACACAAAAGTCCCATACTTCTTCAACACTATGCAATGCATTAAAGTAACCAAAATCCACCACCCTCCAAGTTAGTTAAATAAAATTAAAAAATATATATAACAACATTATTTCTAGCAATCAAAATGTCCATCAACAGATAAATGGCTTAAAACATGTAGAATGACCATAAAATGGAATATTGCTCAGTAGAATAACACAGAGATATATAAAATGACACAGATAACTTTTAAACTTAAGCTGATTAACAATCTAGACACAAAAAAGTATAAAGTATATGATTCTGTTTTCGTAAAACTTAAGCAAATGAAAACTATTACACTAACAAAAGGTAGATAAGTGGTTGAGGGGGCCAGGGACAAACAAAAGTATAAACTTTTGGTCACAAGAAAGTCTTTGGAACCAATACAAATGTTCTTTTCCTTGATTGTATGTGTAGTTTAAGCATATATCAAAATGCATTTAATCTAGGTTATACAATGTTAAAGATACCTCAAAAAGGTTGTTTAGGTTGGCTGCCAGTAGTTCATGCCTATAATCCCAGGACTTTGGGAGGCTAAGGGGAGAGTATTGTTTGAGCTCAGCCTGGGCTACAGAAGGTCTACACAAAATTTTAAAAAGCTGGGCATGGTGGTGAAAGCCTGTTATTCTGGCTTCTTGGGGGCTGAGTCAAGAAGATCACTAGAGCCCAGGAGGTTGAAGTTGCTAGTGAGCTGTGAGCATGCCACCTCACTCCAGCCTGGGCAACATTACAGGGAGGTTCCAACTAAAAAAAAACCCAAAAGGCTGATTAAAAAATTTTAAAGCTTAATATAAGTATTATTAATAAGTACTAGGCTAAATATAACTTTTTGACTTTTAAATAAGATTTTTAAGATAGACAAAAGTGTTTTGGGTCTCAGAATATTTAGCCTCAAACTGTGATAGCTTTATTTACTTATGAGTAAACAGAAATCATTCTGGATCCCAGAGCTTTCAAAGTTTAATACTAACCTCATCAGATATTTGCTGTGCAAGAACGATCGACATATTTCTTAGAATGCAGTCAGATGAAGGATTAGGAATGATCTGAAGGGCACTTTGCAGCACCACTACTTGATCGTGAGTAACCTGGTTAATATGAAAAAAGTTAATCATTTTATTTCAAATAGAAATATAACTTAATTCCAAAACTTTTGCATAAAAAAACCAACGGTTTGCTCCTCACTCATCACCACTTCCTCAGGGTGTTATCCCTTTTGTTATCCTCTACAGAATTTAGTGGATTGAATAAAAATCAGTTCAGATTGCTAACACTGGTTAGTTGCTTTCAGAGTAACAATACTCTGCTATAAACTCAGATTTTAAATGAATTCAATATTTTGCCCTCCTCTGGGTATATCCTTCTTCTGGGCTCTCCTTTCAACACATGACTCTGCCTACCATGATATGATAGGAAAAATTGGGAATAACAGATAAATAATCCTTCAAAAACTAAGCTTATACCTCTTGCTACTGCCCTGTTAGTTTTGAGGATGTTATTTATTTTGCTCACAGCTGATTTTGCAACCTGCACTCTAATGTACATTTCACAAATAAGCTGCAGTCTCTCACAGTTTACCTCTCTTCTCTAACTCCCTTAAAAACTTCCCTTACTTTCTCAGTAATGTTTCATTTAAAAAGTCTTATTAAAAACAGAGATTTTAAGAAATTCAAAAATCTTGGTGAGGTGATACTGTAACTATCAAGTGAGAAAGCATAGCAATGAACAGGTCTATTGCTTCTAGTACCTCTTTTCAACTTTAATAAGTATACAATTTCATCTGTTAGATATACTTTCTTCAAGAAATTTTTGAGAATCTACTACATAAGATTTCACATTTAAAAAACTAATTTGAGCCGGGTTTGGTGGCTCAGCCTGTAATCCCTCACTTTGGGAGGCTGAGGTGAGTGGACTGCCTGAGCCCATGGGTTTGAGACCTGCCTGGGCAACTTGGCGAGATCTCATCGCTATAATAAACCAAAAATTAGTCATGCATGGTAGCGCGCGCCTGTAGTTCCAGCTACTTGGAAGGCGGAGGCAGCAGGATCACCAGAGCCCAGCAGGCCGAGGTTGCGGTGGCTGGAAGCAGCCACTGTACTCCAGTCTGAGCGACAGAGTGAGACTCCAACTCAAAAAAAAACCTAATTTGGCAAAGGTGGTAAATTTCAGAGTTGGCCTGCTTCACTTAGTCACAAACCTCAGCTTGACTATATTCTCTTGAGTCAACTTATGACACTGCTTTCAGTCTTAATTTTCACCAATAAAATAGAAAATGATAGGAGAACTCACCAAATATGGCCACCATGAATAAATGAGATTAAAGCATAGTGACTAAAACACACAAGAGTCCAATATATTTTGACTTCTATTTTCCAACAAACTTACTTGTAAAACAGATACAAACTATGCAAGCTTGGGCTCACATTGCATTTCCAGCAATATCTAGCATATAGTAGATACATAATAGATGTCTACTGAACAAAAAGTTGTATGTCACATTTTAAAACTTCTAATTCAGTTCTGTTAATCTAATGAGAGTTTACTTATTTTTTTGAATCAGAGTCTCAGTCTCTTACCCAAGTTGAAGTGCAGTGGCACATTCATGGCTATTGTAGCCTTGACCTGCTGGGCTCAGGTGATCCCTCTACCTCAGCTTTCCAGGTAGCTAGAACAACAGGCATGCACAACCATGCCTGCCTAATGTTTTGATGAGGTCTTGACATATTGCTAAGGCTGGCCTCAAATCCCCTAGTTCAGGCAATCCTCTTGCCTCTGCCTCCCAAAGTGCTGGGGATTATAGGTGTGAGTCACCGTGCTAGCCTGAGAGTTTATTTTTTAATTTCACTTGTTCTTACACTAAAACTGTCTTGCTAAGTTTTAAGGGTGCAAAGAAAAGTACACAAATTTTAAGAGATGTTATTTATGTATACCTTTAGTCCACTGCAATCAGAAGTGTCTGAGGCCGGCCACAGTGGCTCATGCCTATAATCCCAGCACTTTAGGAGGCCAAGGTGAGAGGACTGCCTGAGCCCACGGCTTCAAGACCAGCCTGAGTAACTTGGTGAGACCTCATCTCTACAATAAACAAAAAATTTTGCCAGGCATGGTGGTGCATGCCTGGAGTTCCAGCTACTTGGAAGGCAGAGGTGGAAGGATCACCTGTGCCCAGTAGGTCAAGGCTGCGATGGCCGTGAGCATGTCACAGCACTCCAGTGTGGACAACAGGGTAAAACTCCAACTCAAAAAAAAAGGATCTGGACACTGATGGTAACCACTCTGAGCACCTCTTGGAATTAGAGAAGTCAAATATGACTTGTATTCATCTTTTGCTATGGTATATATCAAGTCTTACAATTTTAACAGTTTTTTCTTTCTTATAATGTGCGACAGCTTCCATCTCAAAAAGGGGGGGGGAGGGACAGAGGAAATTTAATTGCCATGATACCAGCTTCTTCTTGCCCCTACACTGGTACGCTTTATGGTGAAGTTTCTTTGAGACTTCAAACAACTGAACATAAAAAAGAATGTAACCCCTGAATTGTACCCCATATCTTTAAATTAAAAAAATTTTTTTAAAAAAAGGACTTATCCTCTAAGATAATATTCTACATCTTAAATTTAATTTGCATTGCTTAATTAAAATCACTAAGTTTATTTTTAAAATTTAAGATTAAGAATAAAACTTTTCAAAAGGTTTCTCAAAATGTATTACCTGTGTTATAGGGTCTGCACCATCTTTAACTAGCTGACAGCTTTCTGCTACAGCTCGTATATGTCCATAGCCAATAGCAGTTAACAAGAATTTGGCTATTTTAAGAGCATTTAAGTAAATACCCCTTCGAGTTTCTGTATCTGAATTGGGTAAGAAGTCATTTCTTGTTAGCATACTCAGTACAAGGTTTAAGCCACCATTTTTCAAGAAATAAAGCTGAAAGTCAGAAGAAATTTTAGCTAGAGGTATACCAGCAGGCATTAACAGGGCATAAGCAACCTGGAAAAAAAAAAAGACTGTATTAAAAAGTATTTAAAATTTAGTAACATCTATTTCTCCTGTTATCATTGTTAAGACATTCTTAACTATTTCAAAAAAGTTTAGTTTTAAAAGTGCTCTTCATGTTATTCTATAATATAAAAATTATATTTTTGAGAAACAAAAACCAACCAACCTCTGTTATGTATAGAACCTGGGAGGCAGAAGGACCAGAGAAAAGAGAGTCCAGAGATGGACCAAGGTTGCTTTCTCCAACGTTTGCATGGTTTGAACAAATAGCTCTTAATTTTTCTATAGTTGTCCTATCTGCAAAGAAAAGAGACACAGAATGTCAAATATAACTCATGTTTTCTATTATTTTACATCTGCTATTTTGAAGAGTATTATCTTAAATACAAAAGAATATCCATAAATCTCAATGAACCTGAGCTATAAAATCATGTTATAACACAATCAGAACTTGACTGGCTAATTATCGACAAGAGTTCCTTAACAATGCAAAATAATGGAACAATTTTTTATACAGAGATCTCAAATCAAGATACCCCCCACCTTCTTCAACTACTGGAAACTAGAAAAAAACAAATAAAAAAACTACATAACACTGAAAAAGAAATGAGTTATTCTGAAAAACAATACAAGCTTCTCCCATTTAGAATTCAATACTAAAAAGATAAGTAATTAAAAATGAGCGAAGAATGTGAACAGGTACTTCTCCAAAGAAGATATATATATGTCTAGTAAGCAAATGCAACACTGCTCAAGAGTATTAGCCATCGAGTACACACATACCAAAACCACACTGAGATACCATACAACTGGAACCCTGATACCTCACTGGTGGGAATATAAAATGATGCAACCACTTTGGAAAAGTCTGGGAGTTCCCAGAAAGTTAAACACAGAATTACGATCATCTAGGAATTTGTCTTCCAGAAACCAATCTCTGAGAATGCAAGCATAAGCCCATACCAAAACTTATACACAAATGCTCATAGCAGTCAGTATTCATCACGGTAGTCATAAAAGAAAAAAACCTAAGTGTCTATCAACACATGAATGGTTAAACAAGATATGGTTATTATAAACAATGGAAAAAACTTTTTGTTTTATTTAGCGTTAAAAAATGTCTTAGCATGCTACGCATAGTAAGCCTTGAGGACATTATACTAAATAAAAGAAGCCAGTCAGAAAAAGACAAATTCTAGATGATTTCACTTATATTAACTATATAGAGTATTAAAACACAAAGAATAGGAAATTGGGATGATAGTTGCCAAGGCTGAAGAAAAGGGAGAAATGGAAAGTTACTTAGCTGGTACTGAGTTTCAACTTTGAAAGATGAAAAAATTCTGAAGACTGTACAAAAATGTGTATAAACTTCTACCTAATGAACTGTACATTTTTATTTTATTGTTATTTTTGTGGAGGTGAAGTCTCACTACATAGCTCAGGCTGCTCTTTTTATTTTTTTTGAGTTGGAGTTGCACTCTGTCACCCAGACTGGAGAGCAGTGGCCACTCCCGGCCACTGCAGCCTCGACCTGCTGGGCTCCGGCAATCCTTCCACCTCAGCCTTCGAAGTGGCCGCAATTACAGGCACGCGCCACCATGCCTAGCTGATTTTTTTATTTATTGTAGAGATTAGGTCTCGCCAAGTTGCCCAGGCAGGTCTCGAACCCGCAGACTCAGGCAATCCACTCACCTCAGTCTCTCAAAGCGCAGTATTACAGGCTGAGCCACCAAGCCTGGCTTCGGGCTGGTCTTAAAGTAACTCATGGCCTTAAGCAATCCTCCTGCCTCAGCCTCCCAGAATGCTAGGATTATAGGTGTGCACCTCCACACCTGGCCAGTACTGCATAATTTTAAATGGTTAAGATGACACATTTTTAAGATACTTTCCTACAATTTTTGAAAAAGTGCATTACCTGCTTATATTAACCAGAAAGCATACAATCTAAGGAATAGTATACAAAACAACTAGTCTGTTTTTCAAAGCTCTCAAGGTCACTAAAAGTTTTATAACTGCTGATTTTGATAAACTTTTCCATACATACATAAGAGAATGATCTTGTTCCTCGGAAACACAATCTGAGATTTTTTAAGGTAAAAAGATGTGGGTCAACACCCAGCAATCCCACTCCTGGGAATACACCCAGAGGAACAGAAATTGCTCTACCAAAAAGACACTTGCACTCATACTGCAGCACAATTCACAATAGCAAAAAACATGAAACCAGATGTCCATCGAAAGTGGACTAGATGGAGAAAATGTAGTACACACATGATGCAATATTATGCATGTATAAAGAAGAAAAAAATCATGTTTGCAGCAACACAGATGCAGCTGGAGATCATCTGTGTGAACAATCACAGAAACACAAAACTGAACACTGCATGTTCTTATTCATAAGTGGGTAATAAACATTTGGCACTCAGGCACAAAGGCAAGAACAACAAATGCTGGGCACCACCAAAAGAGGAAGAGAGGAAAGCGAATAAGGAGCACACAACCACCTATTGGGTATCATGTTCACTACAGGGGAGAGAGGGCTCACTAGAAGCCCAAAGCTTGCCTTCACAGAAACTACTTACATACTTACATAGTAAATTTTCACATGTATCCCCCAACTCTAAAATAAATAAGATAAAAAGATGTAGGTCAAGCCGGGCTTGGTGGCTCAGCCTGTAATCCTGCACCTTTGGGAGGCTGAGATGAGTGGATTGCCTGAGCCCACGGGTTCGAGACCCATCTGGGCAACTTGGTGAGACCTCATCTCTACAATAAATCAAAAAATCAGCTGGGCGTGGTAGCGCATGCCTGTAATTCCGGTTACTTGGGGGGCTGAGGCAGAAGGATCGCCGGAGCCCAGCAGATTGAGACTGTGGTGACCGGGAGCAGCCACTGCACTCCAGTCTGGGCGACAGAGTGAGACTCCGACTCAAAAAAAGAAAAAAGATATAGGTCAAAAGACATAAGTATCTATAACTTCCTCTCTAAATGTTAGATAAATTATATACAGAAAGAATGATAAAAGACAATTGGTAGTGGCTCACACCTGTAATCCCAGCACTTTGAGAGTCTGAGATGGGAGGACTGCTTGAGTCCAGGAGTTTGAGACCAGTCTGGAAAAAGAGTGAGAACTTGTTTCTACAAAAAACAAAAACAAAAACAAAAACACCCAAGATCAGCGAGGCATGGAAATGTCTGCTTGTAGTCCTAGTTACTCAGGAGGATAAGGCAGGAGAGCTGCTTCAGCCTAGGAGTTCCAGGCTGTGTGTAAGCAATGATTGTGTCACTGCACTACAATCTGGGAGACAGAGCAAGACCCTGACTATTAAAAAAAAAAAAAAAAAAGAAACAGCAAATGTGACAAATGGTAACAACTACTGAGTCTGGGAAATGTATATGGAAGTACTGTGTGTTATTCTTTGTGACTTTGAAACTATTACAATACCAAAAGTTGGTTATGTTTTAACAGGAAAAATGTTTCAGTGGAAACAAGCCACAATGCAGGAAGCAGAAGAAAACAAGCAAAAAACTACCACTAATTGTACTGAAGAAATAAGTTGGCTTGTTCTATAACAATACAGTTTCAGTTTCAAATGGAATGGAATTCCATTTGGAATGGAATTCGCTCCCATTCAACTGGCAAACAGGGTGACAATGTTAATATAATGTGTAAGTTAACTTTGTTCACATGGAACTTCTAGGCAAGGAAAACTGGAAGAGCAGAACAGAAGTATAATCTCTGAAGAGCTTGAGCATTATATACACAGAAACTTTCAGCTTCACCTTAAGAAAATTAAAAGTGAGCACTTGCTCTCATGCTTCCAAAGCTTTCAGTCTACAGCAGGCACTTCTCTAAGTCTACCTTATTGGCAGGCCCTCTGTTTCAGAACTCTGCTGCCATTGATCTGCTTTATTTGTCTCAATAATGCTAAGCCAGTGATCTCTCTTTTCTTTTTATGCATATTTAATATCTTTCAAAATATGATCTAGTCACATTGTATCTGCCAGGGTTATGCAAATTATTCCCAAAGACAGTCATTATTGTTTCTTACAATATTCTGCTTAAATTCTATGTTTGGCACTAGAAACTAAAGCCTATGCTAAGTGAAGACGAAGGTTTCTGTGCAGGGAAAAAGTTGGCAGCGGAGATTATTGGTAATTAACAAAATAAGTAAATATGTTAAACATTAATACAGAGCCAGGTTCTTTACTACAAAAAAGTGAAACTTTTATATAAAGGAAGAAAGAAAAATACAGAAGGAAGTTTGTGGAATTGGATTGCTATTGGAAGTACTGGTGTGATCTCATGGTTTATATATACAGGTATGACTTGTTTTATTGTGCTCTGCTTCATTATGTTTCACAGAGATTGGGTGCTATACAAATGGAAGGTCTATAGTAATCCCACATGGAACAAGCCAGTTTATAATGGTACAATGGTGAACTTAATAAATGCTATGTGTGTTCTGACTGCTACACCAACTGGCCATTCCCCTGTTCCTATCCCTTTCTTTGGATATTCCTATTCTTTGGTACACAATAATATTTAAATTAGGCCAATTAATAACTCTGCAGTGGTTTTGAATGTTCAAGTGAAAAGAAGAGGAGCCTGTCTCTCACCTTAAATTAAAAGCTGGTGATTAGGCTTACTGAGGAAAATATAACAAAAGCTAAGATAAGCCTAAAAGTAGGCCTCTTGCACCAGACAGCCAAGTTGTGAATGCAGAGTTAAAGTTCTCAAAGGAGAGTAAAAGAGTTACTCCACTGCACACAGGAATGATAAAGTGAAAAGAGCCTTACTGGTGACAAGAACATTTTAGAAGTCTGGACAGAAGATCAAACCAACCACTACATTTCCTCAAGCCAAAGTCTAATCCAGAGAATCCTTCAACTCTCTTCAATTCTGAGAAGCCCAAGAGAATTGAATAAACTAAAGACAAACTGGAAGCTATCAGAGGCTGGTTCATGACGTTTAGTTAAGCCTTTTCATTAACTTTTAAAAAAGTGCAAGGTGAAGCAGCAAGGGCTGATAAAAAAACTACAGCAAGTTACCAAATTATCTAGCTAAGAAAGTTAATTAAAGTAGCCACACTAGACAACAGATTCAATGCAGACAAAGCAACCTTACAATGGAAAATGTCATCTAGGACTTTCAGAACTAGAGAAAACCTTCAAGCCTTCAAAGGGACAGGCTGACTTTTTTGTTAGGGAATAATTCAGCTGGTAACTTTAAGTTGAAACCCAAATTACATTTCTGAAAATCCTAGCGCTCTTAAGAATTATAATAAATCTCTTTCTGTGCTCTAAAAATCAATTCTCAAAACCTAGATGACAGCACAACTATTTACACCATGGTTTGCTGAATATTTTATTTTATGCCCATTGTTTAGACCTACTGCTTAGAAAAAGTTTCCCTTCAAAATATTAGTGGTCATTGACAATGCAACTAGTCATCCAAGAACACTGATGAAGATGTACAAAGAAATGAATGTCCTTTCCATGCCTGCTAACACAACGTTTATTCTGCAGCCCAAGGAGTAATTAGCTAAGAATTACATTTTGTAAAGTTATATCTGCCATAGATAGTCTACTGATGAATCTGGTCAAAGTAAATTAAAAACCTTCTGATAAGAATTAAACTTTTAAGATGCCACTAGAACATTTGTGATTCACAGGAGGAGGTCAAAACTTATCAAAATTAACAGGAGTTCAGAAGAAGTTGGATGACTTTGAAGGGTTTAAGATTTCAGTGAGGGAGTAATTACAGAGGTGGTGGAAACAGCAGGAGAAGAATTAGCATAATTAAAAGCGGAGTCTGTGCAGGTTCGAGACCCGCCTGTGCAATGAGACCTCATCTCTACAATAAATCAAAATATCAGCCGGGTATGGTAGCACATGCCTGTAATTCTGGCTACCTGGAAGGCTGAGGCGGAAGGATCGCCGGAGCCCAGCAGGCGAGGCTGCGGTGACCAGGAGTGGCCACTGCACTCTAGTCTGGGCGACGGAGTGAGACTCCAACTCAAAAAAAAAAAAGCAGAGTCTGAAGATATGACTCAACTGTTGCAATCTTGAATCAAAGCTTTATCCAAAGTAAACTTGTTTCCTACAAATGAGTAAAGAAAGTGGTTTTTTGAGATGGAATCTACTAGTGAAAGGTGCTATAAACACTGATGAAAAGGCAACAAATGATTTGGAATATTACATAAGCTTAACTGAAAAAACAGCACCAGGATTTGAAAGGACTAAAACAAATTTACGAAAAACTTTCATGAATAAAACGCCAGCAAACAGAATTGCATGCTTCATAGATGTCTCTGAGGAAAGGAAGACTCAGTGTGGCAAACTTCACTTGTCTTATTTTAATAAACTGCTACAACCATCCCAACCTTCAGCAGCCACCACTCTGATCAGTCAGCAGCCATCAACATCGAAGCAAGACCTTTCACCAGTCAAAAACACATTATAATTCACTGAAAGCTCAGATAACTATTATTATTTTTTTAAGGCATTTAAATTTAAGGCATAGCCTTAAATTTTTTAAAAATTAAGCTATATACACCTTTTTAGACCTAATGCTACTACACACTTAATAGAATACCATGTGGTGTAAAGATACTTTTAAATGCTCTGAAAACAAAAAAATTGAGTCCATAATGTCACCAACGTATATCTACATACACATAAATTTTAATGAATATGGTAGATTTAAAAGAACATTAAAAAAATATGTGTATGTGAATATACACAATTGGAGGGAATGTGAACAGCAATTCCTAAATAAATACTTAGAACCCATAACTTGACTTCTGTATAACATTTTACACTAGAAGAAATCAGGGCTTGGAGAAATGGCCAATTCCTGGGGGTTGGAAAACTGCTTCATGGGCTGGCTAAGAAATAAAAGTCATTTAACGACAGCAAGGTCATTAAACTATGCCTGAATGCAGTGACTGGAAAAAAAAATGTTCTTAGCGAAAATAAACTTGTTTAAGACTACTTATTAGCTTTTTGGCAAGAATAACTCCTTGAAGAGTTGAGAACAGTGGAAACAACACAGTACCACTGAAACACAGGGCACTGAAAATAGTACAACATTGTGAATGTACGCAATTCCACCTACTTACCCTTACAAGTGGTTTCAATATAGCACATCACTTTCCAAACTCATTATAATGTTCATATCAGTTTTAAGTCTTTATGTAAGCCCAAAGAAAATCTCTGTATTTGAAAATGATAAAACTGTGCAACTGAGGAGCTTCCACAGAGCTTAATATTTGACATTTTTTACTCTAAAACGTAATGACATGGTTGGGCATGGTGACTCATACGGATAATCTTAACACTTTGTGAGGTCAAAGAAAGTGGGCTGTTTGAGCCCAGAAATTTGAAACCAGCCTGGACAACACAGTGAGACCTCATCTCCAGAAAAAAAGTTTTAAAAATTAGCCACATGTGGTGGTGCATAGCCAGGTGAGGCAAAGGAGGAAGAATCCCTTGAGCTTAGGAGGTCAAAGCTGTGGTGAGCTGTGATGATGCCAATGCACTCTCACCTGGGCAATACAGGGAGAGCCCCAACTCGAAACACAAACGAAAATACACAAAATTAAAATGTGATGACATGACAAAAGTTAAATATTGAGAGAAGACTCTATCAGACTAGCATTAACAAACAAATATTTGCAATTGGATGAATAATAGGAACACAAATTCTGAATCCTAATTAAGCAAAATTCCCTGCCCCCCAAACTTTATACTACTTCTCATCATCACACCTATATGATAAAAATGTTAAACAGTATTATTTTAATAGTTTGAATTTTGCTAATAAAAAAATTTATGAGCATTTATCTCCTCTTGCAAGTACTTACATAGTGTCTTGGATTTTGCCTCTTAAGTCACAAAGCCCACAATATTTATTATATGGCCCTCTAAAGAAAAAGTTTTCTAATATCTGCTATCTAAAGAACCTTCCTGGAGTAACTGGAGAAACTTGAGTAAAGATGTAACTTGAAGAGATCAGTTGATTTGATGACAGAACTATATCAATGTTACTTTTCTAATGTAGATATTCATATTGTAATTATATAGGAAAATGTCCTATTTGAAGGAAAAACATTCCATTTTTTAGAGGTGAAAGAGCATCAAACTAATAAATTACTCTATTATGTAAGGAAGAAAAAGTTCTTAGTATTGCATTTTCTTCTTTTCTGTAATTTTGTGGCTTCTTCAATAATAATAATACATGCATGCTTTGCCAATCATGAGTTTTAGAGAGACACAAATATCCTATTATACCAGACACATGTAAATTGTTCATAAAATAAAAGCAGAACCCTAGGAAGCAGTAACAAAGAGAGAGGCAATGAAAATGATACAAAAAGCTATTAAAAATGTCAACTAAGCAAGAACAACAAAAACTCTCAAAAAACTGGAACCAGATGAATGAGAAAAGCAAAACAGTACAAAAATTTAATTTAGTAAACTATACTAAATTAAATTAATTTGCCTTATTTATGATTTTGGCAATTATAAATTAGTTGCCTTATTTATGATTTTGGTAAAAGTATTTAAATACTGCCACATTTAAAAACATGAAACTTTTACCAAAATCATAAATAAGGCAATCGGAATATGAGCAAAACAAAAATACAAATCAAAACTGAAGACATTAATCTTTCATCTAACAAGGTCTATTTATAGCACATAAAACAAGCAAAACACAAAAAAGGTTTTTGGTCTTCCCAGCAGTCAACTCTGCCAATGGAGAGTTTTCAATCTTCAATAATTATCATGTTTAAACTTCTCCAAATTAAAATAAAAAAAAACTGTTTCCATGTACCATTTCTAGGAAATTGTTTTTAAGAACATTGCAAGAAGCACCGAAGTATCAGAAGAGCTACCACAGAAGTTGTACAAGGAAGTTCAAAAAATGATAGCTGTATGAAAGAGAACCAGATAAGAGCATGAAGAGGAAACACTAAAGGAAAACAAGATATAACACACCTGACCATGTGAAAATTATTTTTAAAGGCTACTGAAAAAGTGAGAAGATTTAATAATAAACACAACAGAAAACAAAGCAAATGGAAGGGGCAATATTAAAATTTAGTATAATCGGGTGTAAGTTACATTAAGAGATTACAGCATTTTCATATCATTTTGAAAATGAGAACAAAAATAAAGACTTCATTAAAAACTCTGAGATAATCAGTAAGCAAGGATATAGGGGAGAATAAGAAATACATTTTCAAAAGTCAACAAATAATACACTAGAATAGTGTGAGCACAGTGCTTTGAGAAACAATAAAAAATTTACATATGTAATAATAAAAGCTAAACAATGAAAGTGGTTCTTTTTTGAAATAGAAATGGGAGATAATGATAAGCAAGGTAGAAGACTACTGAGTTCTCTATAAGCCTTTTTCTAAGGTGTACAGTATGAGTTTTCTAAAAATATTTTCTAAAAATTACATGCTTCATCATATTTTTCCTATCCATGAAAAGATTTAAATCAGCAATGGTGTAAAGATACATGATCAATATTACAGACTATTCTACAAGGTATATCTCACTCGGGTATGAAATTCGTTATAATATTACCTTTTCTGGTCCACATGTACTTAGCATTCTTTCTTTGGAGTGGGGGTGGTGGCTGATGAACAATTTTCTTACCTGGTGGCATAAGTTTCATCAGTCCTCTTGCTCCATCTCTAAGAGGTTTCATATTCAGGTTGTTACTTAAGTCTGCAACTTGCCAAAGGAAAGAAATATATCTAGAATGTAGTGACATTACCTAGAATACAGAATACACAAAATATTTACCCGTAAATTATGCCCAGAAAAGGTTTTTATTCATCTAAAGAAATCTATTCACTACTCTAAAAAGAAGTTGTGTACTGGTTAATCATATCTTTGCATATAAATACCACTTACACGTTCCAAAATGACCTCCCTACCAAAACGATTATTTTCACTTTTGTAAGGGATACTTTTTTAAGTCAGGGTCTCACTCTGCCACCCAGGCTGGAGTGCAGTGCCATAATCACCACAGCCTTGAAGTCCTGCACTTAGATGATCCTTTGGCCTCAGGCTCCCAAGTAGCAAGGACTACAGGTGTGGGTAACTGTGCCTGGCCGATTGTTTTCATTTCTATAAATCTTTTGATGCTTCATGATGCAAATTTAATACATCGTGAATAAGCCTTCTAAACTACTTTGGATAATTTCTTTTAAACAGTCTTTGTGTTGTTTTGTAAACTATGATTTTACATAGTACTTTATACAAAAGGCACTCATCCTTTCAGGAGTTAAATTACTAATCCAATTGTTGCAGGAAACCAAATCCTTCTTGACACAGAAATGGCTGATATAATGGCTGGTAAGCATAACAATTATTAAGATTGTGAGGGAAAGGCTAAGAAAGCTAGACATTGTATCTTTGGATGTGAGACATATTATTAAGAATGTTAGAAAGATAGTATATAACATTTTTGCTTAAAATAGTCCTCAAGGAAAGACTGATAATACAGTGGCATATTCTAGAGCCACATATTATATAGCTCTACTGAACTGTAACAGATTCATTACCTAGAAAAAGCTTATTTTATTATATATTACCATATTATTATATTATTATAAATTCCAACAATTAAGGAATTCACTCCGAAATTAACAGTTGACTATATAGTTACTTTACATTTTTTGTTCCATTTGTGAAAATGTAAACTCTCTAGAAAAAGAACATTCTATATATTTCTTCATATTCCCAAAGAGTGAAATGCCTTGCATATAGCAGTTTCTCACCACTCCAGGCAAATAATGTTCCACTTTTAGACTGAGACCATCACTGTAGTCACTATGATGGTTTCCAGGAGACCCAGGTGAGGAATCTGAACAGCTATCAGAACTTGAAGACATGTCGGAATTTATGTGTATAAGTTTGGCTGTAATTAGCTGAAAATAATAGTATATTTATTAGTAGCAAAGACAAGGGAAAATACATATACAAAATATGCAAATTAAGTATAGCAAAAAGTTAAAATATATATTATGCTTTGATTTTAGAAATAACCTTAAAAACAATCGTCCCACACAGTCTTTTAGTTGTTTTTTTCTTCCACTATACTTCGTGGCAGCTGTCTTATTTGAGGTTATAGTACAAACATCAACTCAGATGCTTGTACATAATAGTTAGATGCTCAGTAAATATTCATTAAATAAAATACAGCCCCAACACTTAATTTGGGGGGAACATTTAAAAATTGTATGTACTTACTGATTTATCTTTTAAGTTTAATTGTCCAATTAGCTTTTTGTTATCTTCAGAATCTAACAGCTCACCATTCACAAAGAGATCAAGTTTTGTGAAGGCTACATTAGCTTTAACACGATTGAGAATACATCGTCGTACTGCACCAACTGTGTCATTTGTATGAGACCATATGTCCAAGTCATCAACCTGTCTGCCCTCATTTGGAAACCGAACTATAAGAGAGATATGTTTACCACGGAATGCTCTGAAAAATAAAATAAAAACACATAATGAAAAGGGGAAAAAAAAGCCCTATCACTTTCAGCATATAGCCAGAAAATAAACATGGGAATTTAACATTTTCTTATTGACACGATCATGGCTCACCACAGCCCCTAACTCCTGAGTTCAAGCCCAATACTTCTGCCTCAGCCTGCCAGGTAGCTGGGACTACGATGAACTAATTTAAAAAATTTTTTTTTTGTAGAGGTGATACCTTGTTGTGTTTCCTACAGTGGTCTTGAACTCCTGGGCTCGAGTGATCCTCCCATCTTGGCCTCCTAAAGTGCTAGGATTACAAGCATGAGCCATCTCACCAAGGCTGTTTTCTTAATTATTTAGTCAGAGAACAACAGTTAAATAAACTTATTTTGTTTTAGTATCTTGAGAACAATATTATGATTCTGTAAACATCAACATCATAATCTTGGAAATGCATCAAATTCTACTGTTGTTAAACTGGCTGCAGCACAAAAAGTTTCTACTTACGATAAATTGTGGTAACATAGACATGAGTAAATACTTGTTATTTTAAGCTGGAACCTCAGTTCACCAAGACTATTTTCAAATAAACAAGATTAGTTTTAGCTTTAAAATACCGATAAAAATGTTAAAATGCTTATCTCTACTAAAGAATTCTTTTTTTCAAAATTTTTTATTTTAAATGTGTAGGGTATAATTCAGGGTTGGGTATACAAATGTTCATTATGCAGGCACCCTTGTAGATGAGGTGTGCTCCCCCTTACCCTGGCAGTTTCCCATTATTGCCAATCCTGTCCCCTCATCTCTCAAGGATTCTTAAAACATCAAAATTTACCCCAAAATATTATCTTGGCATACCCTCTTTTCACAGATAAAATAAAAAATGAGAAAATAACATTCAAAAACAATTTTATATCTTTCAATTTAAAAAGTGATCAGACTTTAAAAAAATCAAACAGTGCCTATGCTACAAACTTTCATCCAAAACTAGAAATGTCATTAAAATTATTAAATAATGCTGCTTGCCTAAGCTATATTTAATTTATGATATTATTATGTATATCACAAAGTATAGAATTTGTATAGCATTAGAGATATTAAAATTTGATGATTAAATATTCTAATTATTTTATAGTAGATTATAGTTTTTAAATTTACAGAAATTTCAGTGAAGACCATAAAAAATATTTCTTGTTATACTGCCTGAATAAGCAGCTCTTAATTTCAGTTTTAATAAAATAAAAAATCAAATATACAACAGTAGAGCCACATTTAATGGGTGGTTAACAATATGAAAAAATAAAAGAAAAGCTATAGTTAATGAGGGCGAATACCTTACCAAAATATAAACCTAAATAAAAATCTGACCTACTATAAAATGTCTACCTAATAAAAAGTATCTGTAAGATGTAAACTATGCTTTTAAAGATGACACTGAAATACAGAAATGAAAATATGCCTTGCTTTCATTTTAGCATATATTATGTTCCTATATGGTTGCCAAAGAAAATGTCAACTAATTGCAGTTAACACTAGTGAACAATTTCTCACAAACCTTGACAAAGGTAGAATCATTCTTTCCTCATGATAACCACGGTCATATTCATTTACGTACTCCTTTAGGACAGTTAATATTCGAACCATTCGAATGGCTTCCTGTCTTGCACAATTAACACTATCTTTGTCATCATCCAAAACACAAATTGTATCATATGAGACTTTCAAACGATCAAAGCAAGACTGTATGAAGTCTTCATGGATAGTCACCTAGAAATAATAGCCAAATAGAAAATTAAATGTGACATTAAATATTAAATGTGACATTAATCCAATTTAAAGCAGTAAAATATTTCAGTGTAAAGATAACTCTCAGTCACAATCATATCTAACCAGTTATAAACCAATGTTTTCTAAAAGAAAGTTGGTAATATGAAAGGAAGCAAATATAAAACAAATTCTAAAAAATACTTGCTTTATAGTGGACTATGTGTGAAAAATTAAGTGAAAATTTTGGCTATCTCTACCTACAATAATAAATAATTGTATTCAAAATAATTTCAATTACTCAAGGATAATTATCAAAGCAATAGTCCTTTAGTTAGTGTTGTGTAAGGTACACATGTGAACTCAATACTATATAAATATATATATATATTCTCAGCTCAAGTAGCTAAGATTACCACCATGTAATGTGTACTACCATGCCTAGCTGACCTTTTGCTTTATTGTAGAGACGAAGTCTCACCATACTTCCCAGGCTGATCTTAAACTCCTGGACTCATGCAGTCCTCCTGTCTTGGCCTCCCAAAGTGCTGGGACTATAGGCCTAAGCCATGCTTGGCTAAGTTTTTTATTTATTTTAGAGAAGAAGACTTGCCTAGGCTGGTCTCGAACTACCAGGCTCAGGCAATCCTCCCGCCTTGGCCTTCCAAAGTGCTGCCATCCCAGGTGTGAGCTACTGCACCTGGCCTTTAAGATATATTTTTGACAAGAGTTAAAAATTAATTTCTAATTAATTCTAAGCTAGAAAAGATACTATATTAAGCATAAATATTGTGGAGATTTTTATGTACTTCAATCCTTACCTGTTTGACTTTTAATCTTGGGCCAAGGTTTGTGTATATCTCTTTTAGAAGCTCTATAGCTCTGCTAGCAATGTCATCATTCATGTGAAGCACAGCCTGATAAAAAAAATTATAGTATTAATATTATTCAAGTTATGTTCTAATTTGGCACTAAATCTAAATCATACCCTCAATTAGTTTTAGTATGATCTTTAATTATTTAAAGAAAAATGGATTTGGGTACTCAAATTAAATGACATAAGCTTAAAAAAAAATTAATACAACAGACAAGTTTTCTGAATGAAGCAATTTGTTTTAAAATGAAAAGGGCACAAGATATTTCAACTGATATTATTTAATTCCGCAATTTGGTAACCAAATGGTGAGGTTTACAAGAGATAATTCACACAAGCTAAAAACAGTATAAGAAATACTATTTAACATAAAGAACCATCCTGCCACTCCCAGCAATTTCTTTTTACATCTTATCAATTATCTAATAAGTCAGTGGTTTTCAAACTATCTTTGGAATAATTGTGCTTAAAGGTATTGAAGGAATGACCTTCTGGGAAGTTTAAAGAGGAGAAGAAATGAACACTGGGAAACTAAGCAAAGACAACCAAGCTTTCCTTTCTCACTTCAACTACCTATACATCAGTTTTTAATTTTTAGGGTGACTACTGGTCAAAAATGTTTGAAACTGGTAATTGTATTATACTATAATATATAGTAGTAAAGACTGTAGCAAACATCTTAGATTATTCAGAAGTTTGCCCACTAAATAAAGAACAAAAGAAAATCCAAAAATATAAGCTGCAATACAACAGGTTAGGTTTCTACAGTTGGCAAAAAGATATATTTATAGTATTATATTGGAAAAGGCAGCTTTAAGTGCATGTAACATTGACTCTCCTACCACTTAAACATATCGCAAAGTAAACAATGGGAATAAAGTTTTCAATTCATAATCATTTCCTAGTACTAGTTCTCTCTTCTGCCCACTGTTCATTTTGGCAGTAAGTTTATAATAACCTCAAGATCTATCTCGCATAAAAACAGGAGATAAAAACTTTCAGTGAGGAGGAGGAAGGTGAAAGAGGTATAGGTAGACAATGGTTTCTATATATCTGAAAAGGATGACAGATTCTAAGTGAGCACAACAAAGTGAGGAAAACAATTCACTAACAAATACAAAATAACAAACTAAAGATGAATACCCTTGCATAACCAGATTTCTAGCACAAGCATCCAAACAGGATACATAACAGAATTCTCAGGCAAAATTATGATTCTTTTATTTTTTTAAATCTCCATCAGGTATAATCTTGGAACATAAAAGTTCCTACTTCTCACTTACCCTCCAAAGGTAGTCTAATCCTATTAATTCCAAGTCATCCAACATATAGGTTCTTCTTTTTGTTACTAGTTTCCCTGCTTGACAGTTGACAGTTTTGAAAAATCTTTCAAAACATTTTATTCCATTTTCAGTTAACAGAGAAGGATCAAGCTGAAGCACATTACTTTCAAAGAAGTCCTTATTAATATCAGGATCTAAATCTGGTTCATCTCCCATTAACTTGAAAAACCACTTAAAACAGGCTTCACGATCACAAAGATAAACTGCATTTTCTGCCAAGCATTTCCAGATTTGTTCTGCTTGAGGAGCACAGAGCCACAGTTGGCCATCCGTCAATAAAAATCTTGGAAAAACATAAATTAGTAATTAGGGTCTACTAATTTTATTCTCAAAAGTAAGACATGCATGTAAAAAATACAATAAGAAAACTGACATTTTAACTACAGCCTAAAAAAAAGTATTAATCCTTTCAAAAGAATGTATTTCTTTCACTTTTCTGGAATTAAAAATATGCCATATTCACACTCATTTAACAAGCATATATTAGGCAATTACAAAATGCTAGCAACTCTGCTAATGTGACCTAAATGACCTAAAAATTCTGTTTCCAAGTTTCTGCTTCTGAAATCAGATACCGATTTGGCTCCCTCTTAAATCCTTTCATTGGAAAATAAGATTAAACTAAATGACTTTCAGAGATAACACTGTTTGAATTAAACTGCTTCAAATTTTTACATTTCTGAAAATACTCAGTAACTAGCCATAATAAACAAATAATCTACACATAATTTAAATTTATTATTTATGTTAGTAATCACTGGTATGCTTCTCACGTATCAGCGACGTCTTCGAGGGCTTTTTAGTTGTTTGAATAGTCATTAGTTCACTACAGAAAACAATAATGAAGATGACTCTACTTCAAAAGTCTCTGCAGTCAGTTAGCTTCTAGTTTCTTCTAACACCTTTCTACCCACTCTGTCTGCTATTAATATTTTTATGAATGACAATGAAAGAAAAAAACTTAATTTCATTTGAATAATAATTTTGTACTTAGTTTACAAAATGATAGTGCTTCATTTCCAGGAGGACATGGCATTTTTATCAGTGTCGGAACTTCTTTTAGATTTCAATTCTAAAGGGTCTAATTCTAAACTGTCTAATTCTAATTCTAAAATTTCTAATTAAGTGTCTCTACTTAATTATAAATAAGTAATTGAGATCCAGCATGAAGACACACAGTAGTCTGCAAACTAATGCTCCAACAAAAAAAGTATGAAAAATCATTGGTATTATAGAAAGAAGAGAGACTTTTTTTTTTTTTGAGTTACAGTCTCATTCTGTCACCTAGGCTGGAGTGCAAAGGAAGAATCACAGTTTACCACAACCTCAACCTCTTGGGCTCAGGTGATCCTCCCTTCTCATCTTCCTCAGTAGCTGGGACTATAGTCATGGACCACCACGCCCAGCTAATTTTTAAAATTATTTTGTGGAGACTAGATCTTGTCACATTGCTTAGGCTGGTCTTGAACTCCTGGGCTCAAGCAACTCTCCCTCCTTGGCCTCCCAAAGTTCTGGATTACAGGCATGATTTACTGAATCCAGTCAAGATTAGATATTTTAAAGATAGACTATATGAGTAGTCTATCCACCATCAAGCCCTAGCTGTGTGATTTCAAACACTGTTTTCCCAAAACATGCTTAACACAAGGTTGTCAAAAAAGCTTAACACAAGACTAACTCTTATTTCCTTCTCCCTTTAATGAAGCATTGTGCTGAAACAGAAAATATCAGAGGTCTTTTAATTCTCAACTTTATTAATAGAGTGATAATTTCTAACTCATTTTTCTATTCTAATAAACCTAAGGGACACAACACACACTCATCAGTAATAATGGTTTACTTTGGAAGACATTCTCAATATAATGAGATGGATCCTTTTTGCCACATGGTTTTTTAAAAAGCTCTTTAAATATATACATCATAATATTTAACACTAAAATGTTTCTTAAGTTGAAGTCATATAAATGCATACTTGTATCTGTAAAGATCAGATCAATCTGGCATACCATAAAATTCTTAATAGCTATAAATTAACTTAGGAAAAAACAGACTGTCAAATATTTTTCCATTAATTAGTATCTGATTTACCAATTAACAGAAAAGAAAAGAAAAAATTCTTAAGAATTAATATAAAAGCCGGGCTCAGTGGCTCAGCCTGTAATCCCGCGCCTTTGGGAGGCTGAGGTGAGTGGATTGCCTGAGCCTGCCAGTTCCAGACCTGCCTGGGCAACTTGGTGAGACCTCATCTCTACAATAAATCAAAAATTAGCCAGGAGTGGTAGCGCACGCTTGTAGTTCCAGCTACTTGGAAGGCTGAGGCGAAAGGATTGCTGGAGCCCAGCAGATCGAGGCTACAGTGGCCGGGAGCGGCCGCTGCACTCCAATCTGGGCAACAGAGTGAGACTCCAACTCAAAAAAAGAAAAGAATTAATATAAAAAATAATAATAAATGCTATACATTTTATGAAACACTGCTTGTTTGGCAGTTTTCCTTAGTATACTACTGACATGAATATGTAACTTCTGATATGATATGCTAAGTGCATTCCTAAGAAATCTCTCATTCAAGTTATACATCCTTATACAAACAGGTATCATTAAAAGCTAAACTTAACTGAGCAAATGTAGCTTAGACTATATTAGCTTTCACTTAAAATTTCAGATTGCTTTTGTCAGCCATTGTTGAAGGGGCACCAACAACCCTGGTGTGTAATCTATTGACAGCATTAACAAAAATGTGGTTTCCTAGCTAACTGCTGTTGTAGCCTATAATTCAAACTACAAAATACGTTAATGAACATATTTCTAACATGAATACAAACACAATTGTAAAGATTAAAGTTTATGCTTTTCTCAAAATAAAAAAAAGGTAAAGATCAGCTAGAATTCAGAGTATTTACACTGCATTCCATATCTGTGCCTTAAAGAGAACAGTACTGATTGTTTAAAACAAACCTAAGGAAGTTAAGCCGTTCTTGGACTTCTTGAACATGACTATATAGACTTCCAAGTCTCACAGTTTGTGGATCATAGTCTTCATGATCTGCAAATTAACCAAAATTATGCATTATATACATATAGATCCATACCACTGCTAAATTTAGTTTAAAAAATTCATAGGTTAATCATTTTCATTAATAGGCAAATTTTACCAGTGATATACGTACATATATATACTATTTTTTTCCACAAAAATTAACATTCACTTTTTACACCGTCAAAAGAAAAACAGTCTGCTGAATGTGTTATCAAAAATAATTTTTTTCAGTATAACTCCCCCTTCATTCTTCACATATACTGAAGCAATTTGTGAGTACAGATTATAATTTTCCTCCCATCACTTTTTCTTCTGTCATACTAAAACGAGTCATTGGAGGAAAGTGGTTAGCATTAAAAATAGCATTATGTTATTCATTCAAAGGAAACTTAAAAGTGACAGAAGACACTATTTCATCTTATGAAATTATCACATAATTATCTCAATCACCAGGTGATTGACAAGTTATTCACAAAAGACTACCTTCCCATTATGATTATGAATGTATGTATTGGTAACCAGAAACAGCCCAGGTTGGAAATCTTTATTTTATTTTTATAATATAAAGTTAGCAAGTACTTGTATTTACTTTATTCATATCATATACTGGGTAAAAACTATCAGTTTGTCAATTTTTTAAAAAAGCAAAAGAATAAGTCAAAGCACCCACTGTCCTACAAATACAGTGTATTTAAGTTTGTGTGGTTAAGAGATACTTTATTTAAAAAGGCAGAACTCGACTAAAATATGGTTTTACTCCAATACAAAAATCTTGTCTTAGGCTGGGAACTGTGGCTCAAGCCTGTAATCCCAGCACTTTGGGAGACCGAAGTGAGAGGAATGCCTGAGCTCGGAGGTTTGGACAACTTGGCAAGACCTTATCTCTACAATAAATCTAAAAAATAAGCCAGGCGTGGTAGCACAAGCCTGTACTTACAGCAACCTGGAAAGATGAGGCAGAAGGATGTGCACTATACTCTAACCAGGGTGACAGAGTGAGATGCCAACTCAAAAAAAAAAAAAAATCTTGTCTTAAAAAAATCATAAGATTGTTTATCCCAATGTCAAACAAAATAAAAGACATGCAAATATTAGAATAACAAAATAAAATTTTACATCTGAAAATGATCAAATTAAGACTAAACAGAAGACAGTGTAAATGCTAATGACAAATGCTGTCAAAAATAAAAGACCTTTTTCATAAAATACTAAAGCAAGGTATGAAGGAGTAAGAATTTATACAATTCCTCTTTAGCAACAGACACAGATATTTCTCAGTTACATATCTCTCAGACCTTGTATCATGTCTATACTAGAGCCAAAGAAGTCTAATTGCATGAGCTCTTTTGGGAATGGTAAAAGCACCCAAATATTCAAATTTGCAATTTTTTGTTTTTGAAAAACTTAAATTAAAAGCAAATCCTGAAGAAAGGAGCCCCATATATTATGATTCATTGTTTTTTTACTTCTATATACACATGCACATGTAAAAATTTACTGCTTACTTCCATAAAAGTTATCAGTTGCATCAAACCTCAGGTCCCCAAGAGATTTGCTTTTAAAATCTGATAAAATGTAAAGTAACATTTTGCTGAATACAATTTTTGTTTTCAGAACTCTGATCTTGAAACATATGACCTTCTTTGGAGTGGCTTTTGATTTACTTTTTAATCTCTGCAAGGCTTTTGAAAAGTGAGAAAAACAATAGTACATACTTACTTCTCAAGTGACTTAATACTTGCTAGAACAGAGTTAATACTTGCCAGAATGCTGCCTGCCACATAGCAAGTACTTGAACGTTTTCTGTAATTATATATTCCTCCAAATTCACGGATAATATTTGCCATAACCAACAATTTTCCTTTAATATTCTCCGTTTCTGAGTAATTGTATTCATTCAGCTGATTCTTAAATATTGAGTTAAATAAATTTTTTCCCACTAAAACTTTAACATTGAATCTCTAATAACAATATAACCTATTGTGATTGCATCTGTAATAACAAATTACATGATTGAGGCAATTACTAACTCTGTTCTTGTAAGTATTGTATTCATCTATAAGTAGATAAGTTCTCTTGTTCTAATGTTACAGACTTGGTGAATCTTTTTTTTTTAAACTGGAGTCTCACTCTGTCACCCAGGCTGGGATGCAGAGACACGTTCATAGCCACCCCAGCATCAACCCACTGGGCTCCGTGATCCTTCTGTCTCAGCCTTCAAGTAACCAGAACTACAGACACACGCTACCATGCCCAGCTAATTTTTTAATTTATTGGAGATTCGAGGTCTCGCCAGGTGGCCCAGAATGGTCTCGAACCCACAGACTCAGGCAATCACTTGCCTCAGCCTCCTCAAGTGCTGGGATTATAGGCTCAGCCACCAAGCCTGGCCTGGACTTGGTAAATCTTAACCACACAAAGTTTAAGGATTTGCAAGTAACCCAGCTACTAAGTGTTGGAGCTAGACTATATTTAGGTCTAGGCAGTTGAACTACAAAGAATTCATTCATTCATATCTATTTTGTAAAGAAGTAATATAGAGATGAGGAAAACAAAGAATGTGAACATTCTTCTGATCATGAAACAGGACCAGAAATGCAAGTTAAGTGTGAATAAATGAAACAGAGAATTCTTTAAACATTATAATTACAGATAAATCACACAAAAATGAATAAAGTTTATCATGAGAATTAAATGTCTAGCTGGCTTCACTTTTGGAAAGTGGAGTCTTGATTGGCATCTGGGAGGGTTTTATGTCTTCAAGAAGGTTTGAGGTCATAAAGAACTCAAGAGAAAAACACATGAAAATTTTGTGCAGCCCCTGCCCCGATTTTGGTTACTCTTGATAAAGAAAATATATCATGGCAACCCCTTCGGGTTCCTTCCCACTTACAGAACTTTTCTGTCCTCTCAATAAATCCTGCTTTCAAAAAAAAGAGAGAGAGAAAAGAAAAATAAATCCGATTTACATGCCTTGTCTGTTCTTCTACTCTGCTTAGAATGAACCTCTGAGCCTAACTGAGTGGCAGGACTAAATTAGTGTAGCACCTGATGCTTAGATAGCTTTTTCATCAATACAACAAGATGAATAGTGGCTAAAAGGTGAGAGGAACAGGAAGTCAGTGAAATTGTTAGAGGCATGTGAAAAGTCACTTTATTTTTTCATTATGTTTACATGACTTTTACACAGAGATGTATTAAACAAAGACTCAAGGATTTTTACAGACTCAACTATACCAAGAGTCTGCTGTCTTATCAAATAATTTATAATAAATATCCACATTTTCAATATACATAACTGAATTCCACAGATAGTAATACAATATATCAATTAAGCAGTAATTTCAGTTCAACATTACGTTTAATCCTGTATTCAACAATGCACAATAGGCCAGGTATAGCGACTCATGTTTGTAATCCCAGCACTTCAGAAGGCAGAAGTGAGAGAACTGCTTGAGATCAGGAGTTTGAGACCAGCCTGGGCAACATACCAAAACCTTACCTCTACAAAAAACAAATTAAAACCTGGTCAGGGATAGTAGAAAGCACCTGTAGTTCCAGTTACTTGAGATGCAAGATGGAAGACTGCTCGAGTCCAGAAGTCAAGACTACTATGAGCTAAGACTGTTGTAATTATGCCACAGCACTCTAGTCTGGGCAACAGAGACCCTGACTCACCAAAAAAAACCTGAACAATAAAAGTTTTTCTTCTAATACTCATAAAAAATACAAAATGATTAACTAGAGGTGCAGGTATTTCTACGAAACATCTCTTGTGGGAAGAGTAGAGGAATAGACATACAAAGATTATTTTGTGCTCCAGCAAACACAGTCTGATAAAACTGTGAGAAGAAAAATAATATTGTAATTAATCCTTAAATGGTATACAGAGTTCTACAAATGGCAAATACTAAAAAGTTGACTGCTGAACAAGCATAGAAACTCAACACGTTTAAAATATTTTATATTCTGAGGACTACAATAATTCAGAATTATTAAAAGTATGACATATACAAGAATAAAACTGGGCAAAATTAACAAGTGAACTATCAACCAAATTTTCATGAAAAGCAGACAAAAGTGGTGGCAGTAAAACAGGAAAGGATTAAAATGAATTGAGTGCATACCCAAGAGAGTAATTACCAACTACAAATACAAACAGACGGGTTCCCTGTTATAAAGGAAATCAATAAGAACAAAGGGCAGGGAGACAAAACACTTAATAAGGAGCCTTGGAAAGTGGCCTAGAATTTAGATTCCATAAGACTTTGGTGACAAGAAGAGCATAAATCATTAAATGTGTATATAATTTGTAAAATCAATTCACTTCCATTTGTTCCCATTTAAAAAGAAATATCATCTCGAACATAAATAACATTAGGACAAAACAAAAAAATTAGGGAAGGGGAAGCTCATGCAGATTATCCATAGCTAATTCTAGTTTATCATACATACCTTTAGCATACGTCCTGATGCTATCCATGTAAGTTGTAAGGTTTTCTGCTACCACAGAAACTAAGGTATGATTGTGTTGGAGCTGGTTGATTAAATCATGGCGATAAAATATGTACGGACTTCGCTGATACTGACTGCAGCAAGAAGGTAACAGTTTAATTAGGCAAATTAAAACTGCCATAATTAAGACAGTTTACAGAGGTTAAGTTATAGCTATAATACTCAATTTTTTTAGTCCCATACATAATAAAATATGCACAATGTTCTCCCTTTAATAACAAGATATCAAATAATGTAAAGAAAATACTTCTTATCTACCTATCCATCTGTCTGTCCAATCATCCATCCATCCATCCATCCATCCATCCATGACTTTACTGTGTCACCCAGGCTGGAGTGCAATCATATGATCATAGTTCACTGACACTTGGAACTACTGAGCTCAAGTGATCTTCCTGCCTTGGCCTCCCAAAAGGCTATGATTACAGATGTGAACCATTATACAAAGCCAATACTCTTATTTTGAATAAAAACTGTGTAGGTCAGGTACGGTGGCTCACCCCTATAATCCTAGCACTTTGGGAGGCCGAGGGGAAAGGACTGCATGAGTCCACGGGTTCAAGACCAGCCTGGGCAACCTGGCAAGACCTTATCTCTATAATAAATCAAAAAATTAGTTGGGCATGGTGGTGTGTGCCTGAAGTTCCAATTACCTGGAATACTAAGGCAGAAAGATGGCCTGATCCCAGTAGGTCGAGGCTGCAGTGACTGTGAGCACGCCACAGCACTCCAACCTGAGTAACAGAGTGAGACTGTGACTCGAAACAAAAAACAAAAACTGTCTATCAGTATTCTTCAATGTACTAATATGAAAGCATATGTTTTATATGATTAAGAATGTTAGTCATTCAAGGTATATTCTGGAACACTGAACTGAAAGACAGTTTTGACCATGGATATCACAAGAAAGATACCTAGTTCCCTTTTCTTTTATATTTTGTCACTTTCCAGGAAACCAATTAATTTCTCACAATCGTTACTAATCTGCTAATGAAGTTACCAGCCTTGGGGAAGTGCATTCACCAGCAAATAGAAAATAAATATGTCTGACAAAGTATAAAAAGCACGTATTATGGATCAAACATAATCAAAGTATGACTTTTATAGATAAACACCATTATATTTTCTCCAGTGTTAATATTCATAACATTTCCAAATTTCATGCAATTTTTTCAACATTAAAAAGAGAGTCAAAATTCAGCTAGAAAAATCACAACCTGTAAATAGCATTCTAAACAACTATTTACACAAAAATTCTGTTTTAAGGCATCATCAGACGATTCTAGAGCTGTAATGGATCTTAGCAATCATGTAATTATCCCACTTAAGAAACATGTTTCTAAACAGAGAATCTTTTTAAGATTTCTAAGATTATAGCTGGGTTAGACAAACCTACACTACCAGGAATCTTAACTGCACTGTGAATATTCAATATTTCTCTATGTTATTTTTCCGTTCATATCATCAATTTAAAATATTTTACAAGAAAATAAAAAAATAACTATTTCAATAATCACAATTTAGCATCCAAGATCAAACACAAAATTAACTACTTAAGAAAAATATAACTTAAATAACTGAGGAATTACAAAAATCTTTAAATAAAATCTTGTCACCTTTCATAATTTAAATTGCTTTGTAGCATGCATGTAGCCCAAGGAAGGAGATGATCACCCCTTCTCTGGCTCTTTGAGAATCTGGTGGCCATGTGTGTTAGTGACAAGAGGGACTGCTTGTGATTTCTTTAGGGCAATCCTATGATGATTAATGATAAAGAAGTGTCAGCTGCACACAGGGTCCACTACTTCTGGTGTAAACTTCCTAGAATAAATAGGCCACTGACATCCATAAGCTGGAGTCGCAGGAAGATTTGGAGTATGGCAGGATAGTCAAGTTCAGTAAAGTGAGGACTATTACTAATAGGTCAAACTCCAAAAAGCAGAACAAAAACCAGCATTTCCCTGTCTTCATGAATGAGAATCACAGAATGCACTCAAATGAAAAGGGTGTTTGTCTTTCCTCTCCACTGTACCAACATCTACAGCACAAGCCCCTTCGTAAGACAGAGAATGGTGGGCTAGTTGTGGAGTTTGCCATTCATCCACCATTTCTTCGCTCTGCTGAAAGAGTATTTTGCTTGTGTGAAGGGACACGGGGCAAACTGAGGCAGTAACAAAATTAAACAAACTAACATAAAACATAATAAAATATCAAGACAGTGAGGATGAAGAAAAGAATCAGCAACCAGAAGAGAAAAAGGAATTTGAGTGGTGGAAATACCTTTTTGCCTTGCGAAAGGGCTGGACATTATCTCCTGATTTTTCAATGTTAATCGTTAGTCCTTTTTAAAAACAAAACCAAGCTCCTGATTTTTCAATATTAATCGTCAGTGCTATTTAAAAACAAAACAAAGCTCCCTGACTTTCTTCCCCTTCCCCCACTTTTTCTGGCCATGCCTTTTGTTTTCTACTTCTTTCATAGATGATTTTTGTTTCTTGGGTTTCAGTGGGGTCATACAGATGCTGGTCAAAAACTGCTGACTACTCAGATTCTACATCACTCATCATGAAACGAGCAAATGCCTTGAAACAATCTCCAAAATAGTTCACTGAAGAATGCAGCTTCTCACAATGCTAGCTGGCGCACTGGTGCCATTTGGGAAAATAGAATACTTATCTAGTGGGGAAAATCTGTATTACAAAGGGCCCGCCCTCTGTTCCTTGGGTTTTTGTTTTTTGCTGTGACTGAAACAAGATGGTTAATGCAGCAAAAATCAGTAACAAAAAAGTTGTTACATTGCAGAGAAAAAAAGTGAGGGAGAGGAAATTCTGCTGATGTCAACAGAATATTGCGATAAGAACTCTGGAAAATGTCCAACTCTAACTTTAGCTAACCAAGATGTAAGCTAGGACTACTTAAGGAGCTCTGAGTGGGGCCTCGGGGACATCTTGCTTGGAGCCCTCTTCCTGCAAGCGGTTGCTAGCTGGCAGAGCCTTGACTAATAAACTTCTCCTTTGTTAAAATTAAGTTGGTGAGCTGTTATTTAATTGCTCGGACCCTACTTTGGCTATGAGCATGACAACAGAGATTCCGACTCCAAAACAAAACCAAAAAAAGGTATTTTCTCCACTAGGAAACTAGTAATATCAAGCATTTTTTTAAATGAAGAAAAAACGTTAGAATTAGGTTAAGTATGTAAATAATACTGTATAAATACTATAATATATACCAAAAACATTGGATTGAAGGTGGAAAAACTGTAGAAAGGGTATAGTAAAATGAGAAGTGAGATAAACACAGCACATGCTAAGAATGTCTGAGAAACTAGGGAGGTTCCAGGAAAACCTGGCATAATCTTGTAGGGTGCAGGCCCTATGGTAAAGGCTTCTTTCTCCCACTAGGTAAGTATCCTAGGAACCCATCTACACCAATGCAGCTTCATCGAATTTGGGGGGGAAATTCTCCCAACGTGCTTGCCCATTTCATGATGGGTGATTTGGAGTGCAACTGCCCACACTGCACTGAGTATTCAGCAGTTTTTGACCAAAAACAGCATGATTGACCACCATGCCCCACGCTTCCTATTCACCCAATCTCACCCCAAGTGACTTTTATCTCTCCATATTAAAAAAAGGCCTCCAATGGAAATATATTGCCAATACGGAAAAGATGAAAAAAAAAAATGACAGAAGCACTAAAAGGCATCAAAATTGACAAGAAACTGTTCTGAGCAGTGGAAAAAGGATCTTGATATGTGTGCTACATCAAATGGAGAGTACTTTAAAGGTGACTGAAATTTAAACATGTAAGATGAAATACACAGTTTTACATAAATAAATTCTGTTTTTTGGGGGGTTCCCTTTCTATCTGCTGGAAGTCACAGACAATTCTTAGCTATGAGCCAGAATGCAACATCTCAGCTCTGACACTTAACTGCTACGCAATACTGGATAATATCACTTAATCTAACTGTGTCACAAAATATAAAGACGCTGAATATAATCAAGGACACTTATTTTGTTCCAAACAAACCCTCCCTAAGCTTCTTGTTTTTCCATTCTGTTTTTTTCCTTAAAATTTGCTTTTACCAATATGCTATTTTCAACATAATACATAAATAAAAATAAGAAGATTCTTTGTATGCAAAGCCTTACCTCAAATTCTGAGGTGATTCAATAAACAAACTACAAATTTTTCTTATTTGATTCAGTGCAGGAATTACCCACTTGCCACCTGTGTGAAATTCTTCTATAAAGCGATCTATCCACTGGATTTTTTCTGTGTCTTGAGCCTTTCACACACACACACACAAAAAAAGTTATGTTTTAAATAGATCAGTACTCAATATAATTCTACCTTCAAATTATTCTGAGGATTACAAAACAGCTTTTAAACTCAGCATCTAAAAAATTATGATGTAACTGTAAAAGATGTCAATCAAACAAAATGCTTTACGTACATTCTTGTCACTAAGAACTTATCATTAAAACATCAAATTAAATAAAGCACTACTACAAATTCAGTTTTCCATAATTCAAATACCTTCATCAAGATATTCCCAAGTATAGGCATATTTATAGGAAGTATACATTTTCAAATATTTGCCTAAATGTGGGCTAATTTCATACAGTGTTTTGTAACATTCTATAGTGAAATTTAGCAAAATATACAATCCCAGCTACCACCATATATATTGGGTTAGTACGTTTTTATAATCAGAGTAAGAACAGAGAAAATTTATCATTTATCAAGAAAATAACAAATCAAAATACATACAGAGAAAGCTACAGAAAATAGGCACAAGTATTCACCTAAAAAATTTAAAATATTATAAAATAAGTTCAAATATTATTTCATGGTTGCTTCAATCTTTTACAGTGAAGAAATCGGAAATTCAGGCCAGTTGTGGTAGCTCATGCCTGTAATCCTTTGGGAAGCTGATGTCAGAGGAGTACTTGAGCGCATAAGTTCGAAACCAGTCTGGGTAATATAATGAGACCTTGTCTCCACACACACAAAAATAAAAATAAAATAAAATTTAAAATAGTCAGGCATAGTCCTAGTTACTAGGAACACTAAAGCAGAGATTACCTGAGCCCAGAAGTTCAAGGCTGAGGAGAGCCATGACTATGCCACTGCACTCCAGTCTGGGTGACGGAGTAAGACCCAGACACAAAAATAAATAAATAATAAATAGAAATTCAGGTGTGAAAAACAATACATTTTTAGGTGGAATGATTCTATTTCTGTGCTTTGTTGAAGAAGAAAAGGTAATTCTGTGTATTTGCTCAGTACCTAACTAAAGGGACATTTTTGTAAGCACGTGCACATTCTTTTTTAGAAAAACTGAGGCTATGTTTTAGGAGATTCTTACTAAGCAGTGTGGGCATTTTTCCACACCAATCAGCCATTTTAACTGTAGAGTGTATTCATGAATATAGATGGTTTCACTGTGTAAACAATAAATGATGTCTTTCTCTGTACATGTTGTGCTGTTTTCACATCATATTCTAGGAGAAATTTCTAGATGTGCAATGGACTATACTGAATTCTGTGCACATTCTTATTTTAAAATATTTGTGTACAAATACCAAATTTTCCATGGTTTTTGTATTTGTAGATATTTAACTGCACATTTTAAATATAGCATATCATCTTTACCATATTGCCATACACATGTATCATGTTTTACTGTAATTTAGTTATTCAAAATATTTTCAAAAGTAAAATATATTAGCACATACTCAATAGTGAAACTGAGATAACCAAGAGTATATATATCACCTATTGTGGTTTCTTAAAACTGTACTCAAATCTGGGTCTGATGAATTTTCAACATGATGAAAATGCTATTGATTTTATCCTTCTGTGTTTATCTGATTAATTAACCAAGGCTCTTAAAAGCATTTTGGATGGGCATGCAAGAAGAGTGATAGGCTCACCAGTTTTGTATAACAACAAAATATAAAAGCCAAAGTTGAAAAAAGGAAAGCTTCTTTTTACTAAATTTGGTGAAATCCAGTATCTATTAAGAATATTTTGTGTATTTGCTCAGTACCTAACTAAAAGGACATTTTTGTAAGCTTGTGAACATTCTTTTTTAAAAAAAGCTGAGGCTATGCTTTAAGAGTCTCTTATTAAGCAGTGTGGGCATCTTTCCACACTTATCAGCCATTTTAACTGTAGAGCATACTTATGAATACAAATGGTTTCACTGTGTAAACAATAAAGGATGTTTTTCTCTGTACATGTTGTGCTGCTTTCACGTCATATTCTAGGAAAAAATTCTAGACTTTTAGACAGTGTGCTTAGCAATAAAGTGAACAACTAATAAATGCTACTTGATCATTTATAAGCATAATGCTGTAATTGTTTGTAACACTTCTCTAATTAGCAAAATGTCCTTTAAACAAACTCAATATTTTCACAACCATTCTGAATGCTGACTAAAAACTTAAGAACAATCAGAATCTAACACAGTATCATTCATAGATTCAATAATTCAGCTGAGGCTTTTGCCCCAATTATTTAAGGTTCTACACGTATTAATGCCAATCCAGTGTATTGTTGACTACAGGCATTGGAGGAAAAAGCTCCTTGTCTTTATCTGTAGAGAAAAGTAGCTATAATAAATTTCAATTTGTCTCTTTTCAAAATTAAAAAAAGTATCATTTATATGAAAAATTGGAACTAGTCTACAGACTCTGAATGACTCATCTTCATTTTTTAAAAGTATTCCAGGTTTAAGAATGTTTTCTGAATTTATTTACCTAGTTACATATATGTGTGTAAATATGAAAATTTTTTTGATAGATGCCATCAAGTCAGCAAATTCTTCAAAATAATCACAATTACATGGTTTTCAAAACACAAAGGCATCATCTTGACTTTGACCAGATTAACTCAAATCCAAGTGAAAACAGGAATGTCTCCCCTCCAGACACCAAAAACACCTCTGCCTCTTCCTTTTTTATGTTTAAAAGAGAATACACTGCTTTTATTAGACTCTTGGACTGATCTATTGTAAGGCTGGCAAACTACTGCTGATTAAAATCCAGATATGAATGCAAGATTATAAGCAAAATCAGTATATATAAATACTTATAATCAGCAGACATAAATGTTGTAAGTTAAATGCTGGGAAGCTGTTGTGATTTGCTCACAGAGAGACCACCACTTAAATTCTATTCATTTCACTAACTTCTTATTAGTAGTAAAATCTAACCACCCTTATAGTTACTACAAACCAACAGTGGACTCTGTGAAGTACAGAGAAGCTCACTTACAGTCACTAAAAGCTTTAATTCTTCATGTTTTTTTAGTGTCCCATATTTAGCTACAGTACTACTATAATAAACTGTCTTACCTTTAAACATCTTTCTCTCAAGCAAATAAAATGTTTAGTGAATGATACATAAAAACTTGCTGAAAAACATAGGGCAAAGGGAAAGAAGTCAGGCTTATATGACAAAAGTAAGCTAATTCCTCAAGATTACTTTGAAGACAAAAATGATGAAAGAAACCGGACTATCCTATAACTAAGATATCCTAGTTTTGAAGGAAAAAAAAGTCAGAAAAATAGAGCAAAGAAGCACCCCAATACCTGGGAACAATTATAATCAAGTAGTTTTATGTGGGCACTGAGAGCTCGCTCCACGATGTCTACAGGCACATCATCTCTACGAGCCAGATTCCAAAGAAGGTTCAACACTTTGTATGACATCATATCATCTTTATAATCTTCTGCAACACGATAAATCAGCTCAAGCAGTTTTTCACGTTGCTTTTTACTTGCATTTGTCCAACTTGCCTAGAAAAAAATAAGTGATGTAAATACCATACAATTTATATAAGCTTATTTGTATTAAGTCACTACTACTTTTAATTGTGCTTGTGGATAAGCTACATTAAATTCATCACTGACACACACATACCGCTCACTCTAACAGCATAACCAAACACCAAATTACTCAAATGTCATAAGAGAACTAAATAGTATTAATGAGTCAGACTAATATACATTCCAAAAAGAAAGCCTCTATTTACAATGTAAACTTATTTGTGATTTTTGACCATAAAATTACATAATTAAAAAATAATAAAGAACACAACTAAAAATGACATTTGTAGCCTAGGCAAAATAGTGAAATTTCATTTCTCAAAAAAATTTTAAAAATTAACTAGTGTGGTGGCACAAATCTGCAATCCTAGCTTCTTGGGAGGCTGTGGTGGGAAAAACTTTTTGAGCCCAGGAGTTACATGTTTCAGTGAGGCATGATCATATCACTGAATTCTAACCTGGTTGACAGGGTAAGAACATGTCTGGGGAAAAAAAGAAGACATTTGTTATAAATGAAGAGAGCAATCATAAGGTAATGTGTATTAAGCATTTTAAAAACAAAAAGCAAATGTGCACATACAAAGACAAATTTATATGAAATTCTAAGTTAATGATCAAAAATAAATAAGTAATTTCCAGTTTATAAAGAAATAATGTACTAATGCTATCTACATTTAGGAGATAAAATGCTTATTAAAATCACTCTGATTTTAAGACAGAATAGACATATTTTTCACTACTCTCACCAAGTACAACTAAAGCTCCCTGATATTACGAACCAAACACTGAACTCTGAAAAACACAGAGAAAAAAGCAGACCCAGAAAAGAGGAAAAAAAAAAAAAAAAAAAGGAAGACAAGGAAAAGAATGCAGAGCTGAAACAGACCTTTAAACCCAATGAACAACAAGGTAGTGAGTTCCTTGAACTTTTTTTTGTTTCATACATTCCATGCTTGAAGCTACAAAAATCCAACAACCTGGAAACAATAGTCAGTACAGATAAGAAAAGTCCCCCAAAAGCCACCTTTCTAGCTTACAGGTCAGGAAAGGTGCAACCTAGCATGAAAGATAGTTGTACAAAACAAATGATCTACTCCAAGCAAGAAAAAATTATGATTCATGAGCCAGGCGCAGTGGCTCAAGCCTGTAATTCCAGCACTTTGGGAGTCTGAGGTGAGAGAACTGCCTGAGATCAGAGGTTTGAGGCCAGCCTGGGCAACTTGGCAAAAACTCAACTCTACAATAAATCAAAAAATTAGCCAGGCATGGTGGTGCCTGTAGTTCGTTACTTGGAAGGCTGAAGTGGAAGGATCGCCTTAGTCCAGCAGGTGGAGGCTGCAGGAGCCATCAGCATACATTACACTCTAGCCTGGGCAACAGAGTGAGACTCCAACTCAAAAAAAAAAAAAAAAAAATTATGACTTCATTCCTCACCCACAGCACAAAAAGTTACAAGTTTCATAAAGCTGTAACAAGGCTTGCCAAGATCTGAGAGAGGGTGGTGGGGTGGTGGCGGCAAATGGATTAGAAGGCTAAATATTGTGTTGGGATTTATAACACCATGCAACCATAAAAGGAGGCAGCCTCTGCCTGATTCATGCTATAGTGGTGCCACAGGAGGCCTAAAAGAGAATCAGAACTTTAATTATTGCCCAGCAGAAATGAAGTCACTTCAATCACAATCAAATCGTCAAAAAATTATAAAGAGTAAGAAATCCCCTCCTATGTAGCAGTAATAAGGAATGTCCCCTCTAGTTAGCAAGGAAGGTGGTAAAGGGAACCTACAGTTCTACCTCTAGGTGGTAAAGGGACATGAAGACATCCCCCACTTCCTGATTGATGAATGGTACCAGACAAAATCAACTGGAATACAAGGTTTAAATATTTTCAGAGTCTAATTACAGAGCATGAACACCTCCGAGTTTCAGCAGAAAACTAACTGACATATTAAGAGTCAGGAAGACATCAAAATGAATGAAAAAGATAACTGACAGGAACTGACACAAAGATGACAGATGTTAAAACTAGCAAAAATTTAAAGAAGTTGCATGAAGAGATTCAGTACTACAATAAGGCAAAAAATAAACAGAAACCAAAAAATTATTCAAGCAAACCCTCTAGAAGGCAGGAAAATAAAAATAGAAAAGTGAAAAACATAAGAGAACAAATAGAACACAAAAATAGCAAGCGTAGGACATAACATACAAATAATTACATTAAGCATAAATGGTCTAAACTCACGTTATATCAGAAATTAACATAGATTATTTATATCATTAAATACAAGGGTATTTAATAGGTAGGTTAAAAGTAAAAGGATGCAAAAAAGATATAACAAGTAAATATTAAAGGAAAGTAGGATTAGCTATTTTAATATCAGATAAAACAGATTTCAGAGTCAAAAAAGTATTATCAGAAGTCATTATATAACGAAAAAGTATCAATCCATTAACAAGACATAGGAATCCTAAATGGCACGCTGCAAAATTTGTGAAGCAAAAACTAATGTAATTCAAAGGAAAGACAGACAAAATCATGATTATAATTAGAGATATCAATACCTCTCTCTAAACAAATACAGAACATCAAGACAGAAATTCAGCAAGGATATATAGAAGGGCTCAACAAAAACAATCAATCAACAAGATTTAACTGATACTTATATAACCCTCCACTCAAAAACTTGTTTTCAAAATACACACAAAAAACTTACAAGACTGTCTTAGACCATAAAACAATCCTCAACAACTTAAACAAAATTATACTGATGTTCCAACTACAGTGGAAGTTGGGTATGTACTAACTATGCAGAAACCCAAAACCACAAATCAGTAACATTAAGAAAATCTCCTAGTATTTACAGATGAAATTCTACTTTTATATTTTCAAATATAAATTAAAAAATCTCACTCAATGTAAGTGAAATAAAATACATCAAAATCTACATAAAATATCTATACATGAAAGTAGTGGCATAAAAATTTATAGCACTAAATGCATAGAACTAAAAAGAAAAGAGAAGTCCAGGCACAGTGACTCAAACCTGGAATTCCAGCACTTTGGTAGTCAGATGAGGGAGGGCTGCTTGAGCCCAGGAGTTTGAGACTAGCAATGGCAACATAGCAAGACCTCGTGTCCACAAAACTTTTAAAGAAAAAAAAAAAGCCGGGCTTGGTGGCTCAGCCTGTAATCCCGCGCCTTTGGGAGGCTGAGGTGAGTGAATTGCCTGAGCCCGCGGGTTCGAGACCGGCAGCGAGACCTCATCTCTACAATAAATAAAAAAATCAGCTGGGTGTGGTAGCGCAAGCCTGTAATTCTGGCTACTTGGAAGGCTGAGGTGGAAGGATCGCCGGAGCCCAGCAGGTCAAGGCTGCGGTGGCCAGGAGCGGCCACTGCACTCCAGTCTGTGCAACAGAGTGAGACTCCAACTCAAAAAACAACAACAACAAAAATTAAAAAACAAAAAAACTGGGCATGGTGGCGCATGTCTGTGGTCCCAGGTATTTTACTTGGGAGGCTGAGGTGAAAGAATAGCCTGTGCCTGAAAGATTGAGGCTGTATGAGCCATGAATGTGCTATTGCACTCCAGCCTGGGCAACAGAATGGGACCCTGACTCAAACAAAAAAAACAAAACAACAACAAAAAAAAGACAGAGAGAGAGAGAGAGAGAGAAAGAGAGAGAGAGAGAGAAACAGCAGAAACTAAAGCGAAAGACCTAAGTAAATGAAAAGACATCATCCCTAAATAATGAAAAGACATTCCATGTTCATGAATTGGAAGAATTATATCACTAAAATGGTAATATAATGAAAACGAACCTACAGCTTTATCGTAAGCTTTCATTTTTTTCCCAAAAATCAACAAGCGAATCTTGAAATTCATACGGAAGTTTAAACAGTCAAAATTGCAAAAACAATCTTAAAAGAACACAAAATGGAAGATCTGCCATTTACTAATTTGAAAATGTTACATAAAGTCTACAAATCAATGTAATGTAGTTATGGCATTATGCCACATATATCAATCAATAGAACATAAAGCCCAGAAATAATATCCACAACTGGCTGATTTTAGACAAGAAGGCCAGAACAACTACATAAGAACAAAGAACAATTCTTAACAATTGCTGCTTGAACAATGAAGTATTCACATGTCAAAAAATGAATCTAAAATCCTGCCATCATATTATATGCAAAAAATTAACTCAGAATAGAATACAGACCTAACTAAATATAACACCTATAGCAATTCAGCTCCAAATACAGGGAGAAAGGTTGTGAATTAGGCAACAGTTTCTTAAATATGAAACAAAAAGTGTACGTGACAAGAGAAAAAAGAAATAAAAAGAACAGGTAAAATCTCTAGAGACAGAGTTTATTGTTGGTTTCCAGATGCAAAGAAATGACAGGATTAATACAAAATTTGGAATTTGATAAAAGTAATATTGTACAACATTGTGAATGTACATGTCAGAGTTTATATAGAACTGGTAAGTGGCTGTCATGATAATTAGAAGAGAAAATTTGTTTTACAAAGGACACAATTTAAAAAGTGAGAAGACAACACACCAAAGAGTGGAAAATATGTATAAATCATGTATTTTATAAGATACTTGTATCCATAATATAAAAATAACTAATATTTCAAAATAAAAGATAAATGGGCAAAAGTTCTGAATAAGTATGTCACCAAACAAGATAAATAAATAGCAAACAGGCAAATGATATAATGCTCAACATAATTAGCTATTAAGAAAATAAAAATCAAAACCACCAATAAATTACAAGTTTAATTCCATTAGGATAGATACAGTAACAATGACAATAACAAATGATGAAAAGGTTGAGGAGAAACTAGAATCCTCATACACTGCAGGAGAATATAAAATGGGATAGCCACAGTGGAAATAGTTTGTGGCAGATCCTCCAAATGTTACACACAGTTACTACATGACCCAGCAATTCCACATCTAGGTATACCTACACCAAAGAACTGAGAACGTACGTCCACAGAAAAAAATCTTCACACTAATATTCACTATAGCTTTACCCATAATAGTCAAAAGTGAGAAATTCCAAATGTTCATCAACTGAAGAGTGGACAAAGACAGTGTTACACCTATATAATGGAACGTTATTCAGTAATAAAAATGAATACACGTCAAAACAAAAAATTGTACATGAATCTTTCAAGTAGCTATATAATTCACAATAGCCAAAAAGTGAGAAGAACCCAAATGTCAATTTATAAGAAAAACTGGCATCCATAAACTGAAATATAATTCAGCAATAAAAAGGAATGAGGTTTGAAACATGATACAACAGACAAGTCTTTCTTTTTTTATGCTAAGTTAAAGAAATTGGTCAAAACTAGACTTATATTTACATAAAATATCCAAAATAGGAAAATCTATAGAAACAGAAAGAGGAGGGTAGGCAGGACCTGGGGACAGATTGAGAAGCAACTGATAATAGATAAAGGTAATTTCATTACCTTTGATTTTGAGGTAATGAAATGCTCTGAAATTATATAGTAGTAATAATCGCAAAATTATGTAAACATACGAAAACACACTGAATTGTACATTTTCAAAGGGTGAACCTACAAGTTTGTGAATTACATCTGTATAAAAAGCTGCTATTAAAAAACTATATATAAAATTATCACACTGAACTCACCCACAGGAACTACCTTCATAAAAAGCACCTGCACACCCAAGGTTCATAGCAGATTATTCCCAAGTTGGAAATACTTCAGATGGCCACTTATGAGCAAGTAATTAAATAAACAGTGGAAAATTCATACCATGAATACTAGTCAAGAGTAATGAAAACAAACTACAGTATCCATAATCTGAAATACTCCAAAACCAGAAACTTTCTAAATACTACCACGATTCTCAAAGAGATATTCCTTGGAGCATTTTTGAATTTCAGATTTTTAAATTAGAAATGTTCAGTCAATAAGTATAATACAAATATCCCAAAATCTGAAAAAGAATCCCAAATATGAAACACTTCTTTTTCCAAGCATTTCAGGCAAGGCATACCTAGGTGAGCCTGCAGAGAATCAAGCTGATATGGGAAAAAAAAAAGTATTCTGAAAAGCTAGAGTGTGCAATTCCATTATTTACATTCTTAAAATTTTTTAAAAAACAAACAAAAAAACCCCAAAGAAACAAAGAAAAAAGTGGTAGTTGCCTGGGGCTAAGTAGAAAGTAAGGGCATGAGGAAAAAGTGGATGTGGCAATACAAGGGTGACATGGGGAATTCTTGTGGTGATGGATGTGTTCCATATCTTGACTATAACAATGTCAATAACATGACTGTGATCCTGTGTTTTTTTTCAAGATGTGATCACTGGGATAAATTAGGTGATAAGTATTTTGGATTCTCTGTATAATTTCTTGCCATGACATGTGAGTCTCCAATTTTCTCAAAATAAGAAATTTATAATAAAGTATAATAGTGTTTTAAACATAATACAGAAGAAGCTATTTGTACTCTCGTTAATGAGTATTAATGAACAGTTACTAGAACACAAAGAACTAAAAGCAAATAGTAGAAGGAAAAAAATAATTTTAAGCTATTATAAAACAATTTTAAATGAATATAGTTTCTAGGAAGACAACTATAGTGATTGCTTTTAAATCCTTTTAGTGCCCACAAGATTCCTTTAGAAATATAAAAGGAATAAAAAAGCTGCTAACAATACAGTAAATTATTAATAAATTATATTATAAGAATAAAAAAGATAAAGGAGCAACTATAGAGTCAAAGATGATTAAAGGACATAGCAATCAACTACATATTAAGAAATATATTTAGCCGGGCTTCGAGGCTCAGCCTGTAATCCCGCGCCTTTGGGAGGCTGAGGTGAGTGGATTGCCTGAGTCCGCGGGTTCGAGATCCGCCTGGGCCGTGAGACCTCATCTCTACAATAAATCAAAAAATTAGCCGGGCGTGGTAGGGCGTGCCTGAAGTTCCAGCTACTCGGAAGGCTGAGGCGGAAGGATCGCCAGAGCCCAGCAGGTCGAGGCTGCGGTGGCTGGGAGCGGCCACTGCACTCCAGTCTGGGTGAGAGAGTGAGACTCCAACTCAAAAAATAAAAATAAAAAAAAGAAATACATTTAAATCCTAATTCGTACTGCTAATAGAATTATGAGAAAAATTTTTTATACTGTAGACAAGGACTAAACATTCATATACACATAAAATAAGGTAAAACAATTGAATAAAAAAACAGGTAAAAGATTCAAATAAACATTCATCAAAAAGAAAATATGAAGAGCACAAAAAAACATGTAAAAAATGTTCGATCTCATTAATGTCTAGGAATATTAGGATCAGTGACCACAATACCCACTCAAAAATTTAAAATTCTGGCAAAAATCAATATTGACAAGCACTGTAAAGCAGTACAACCACTTCAGAAGACAAAGATTTTTATTGAGAACCCAAATCTTTATAGATTAGAGTTTAAGTAAGAATAATTGTGTATAGCTAAGAAGAAATATTTAGATAAAATTGAAATCATTCAGTTGCAACTTACAAAGAACTACTAACTAAATTATACACTTCAAAGCACCTTAAGAAAGCCCTTTCAAGACACAGTGACATACTCTGTAAATACCACCAGACTTACCAACACCTCAAGAAATAATGCTTATTATTAAATGGACAGTAATAAACACCCGATAGATAAGCCAAAGAGCAATATACAGATGATACTTTTTTTATTATGAATATATTTAGACTATCATGAGACCCTTGAATTAAAAAAGAAGATAAACTGACACCAGAAATTCCGCTACACCTAGCCATCCCTTTCATATGCTTCCAAGAGCTTTTAAAACAAATAAGTAAGCCGGGCTCGGTGGCTCAGCCTGTAATCCCTCGCCTTTGGGAGGCTGAGGTGAGTGGATTGCCTGAGCCCACGGGTCTGAGACCCGCCTGGGCAGTGAGACCTCATCTCTACAATAAATCAAAAAATCAGCCGGGCGTGGTAGCGCATGCTTGTCATTCCGGCTACTTGGAAGGCTGAGGCGGAAGGATCGCTGGAGCCCAGCAGGTCGAGGCTGTGGTGGCCGGGAGCGGCCACTGCACTCCAATCTGGGCGACAGAGTGAGACTCCAACTCAAATAAATAAATAAATAAATAAAACAAATAAGTAACACATACATACATATAAAACTTCATGAATTATTTTTTCCCCAACAGTGTTATCAAAATATCATTTTGACATTGCTGCTTAAAATGAAAACTCCTACTCCCTATACACAGCATTTCTGCTTTAACACATCTTGGGAATAAATGTTAGAATTCAAAATGCAGGTCAAGGAATAATATATAGTTAAGTACTCCAGATGTTTGCCTACTTCTTCCTGAAAATATAACAGTCTTGTCTTCCAAGATACATCTATAATTCTGACATTTAGAACATTATTTCCTTCCTTTTCTTTATAGTTTCTCCAACATTAGCAAGAGTCACCTATGTACTAAATTGTTATAATGTGCTGATGTTTACTGTCGTATAGTATTCCATATAAGAACAGTCCACTTTGCTTATCCTTTTATATAAACATTTGAGTTATTTCTAGCTTGGGCTAAAACAAATTATTCTGCTAAAACACTGTTGAATACCTATTTTGGTATAGATATCCATCAGGTTTTCTAGGACCTAGTTGGGTCACAGGAGGTAAGAACTATAATTTAAAACAAAATGTCAAACTTATTTTCTATTGTTGCTAGTTAGCAAATAAAAGTACCCTCCAAAAATCTAATTATTATTTTGAACACGAAATCTTATGGTTCTAATGCCAATGGTTATTGAAATATTTGTTCATAATCCAAACTCTCCAATGAACCTTAAAAATTAGAGAAATGTCTTAATGACATTTGTGCCCAACAACATCAAAGCAAATATGTTATTAGAGACTACTGGGCTACTTTCTAAATTTTGTTTCTATATGCCTGTGTACAACACCCTCACAGAACCATAGTGTTTTATTAAGTGTTTTTAACCTTATTTTTCAATTCTTCCCTGCATTTCTATGGCTTAAACATAAATCAAAACTAAAATTCTCAGAGAAAGCTAATTTAAACACACAATTTAAATAAAAAACTAAGATTCTGCATTTTGTGACGGAAAGTATTATAATAATAAACTACAAGGCTCAAGCAATCTTTAAGACAACATGAATCATTCTCCTTAATCAGAGATCCTTAAGTGAAAACTGTAAGTATACTGGTTAAAGCAAAAGAAATTTAGTTAATTACCTCTATTTAGACTAAAATGGCAATTCTTTACTATCTAAACTACTACCTTAAAGCAATCAAAAAGATGATCAAGATGCTCATTAGATAAATCCCAAGTCAACTTTGCTAGCAGATCATATACATTCTTCACAATAGCTTCATGTTTCCCTGCCTTGAAAAAGAAGAACAAATGAATAAAAGCAAACAAACAAAAAAATCATAACATACTTAAATCTGAATAACAGGATCTAAACAGTGCCATGCTAAACCCTATTACTTAATAAACATTCCTACTTTCTTCATCTGAGGTAATAACAGAATTCCTAATATTTGATATTAGAAATTTAATAAGGAATTTAAAACTGCCACTTAACACTTGGCAACTCAGTTTTTCTTTGATATAACTGGTTAATAAGCTTTATGAATTCATATATAAATTTATTACAAAATATCTATCAATAAAATGAAGAGAAGATTAAATAAAAATGGTGAATTGTTTCAAAACTGAAAACTTAAGAGATCAGTGAAGACAAGAAGGAATATTTAATTGATTTTTCTTAAACATAAAAAGTGAGAGAAAGAAAATAAACTTTGTAATTCAGGGCCTAATAGTAGTTCCCAAGTGATCCATGAACAGATAATTTAAAAAATTATCCATGAGTATTTCTGAAACCAAGTTTATTTGTTATGAAAAGTCACAGTCTTCTTAACAATACTTTTTACAAGTCACAGTAATGTAACTCTTGTGATGTGTTTCTTTATACATATATATTCCATAGGTTAAAAAATCCTCTAACTGCAAATTCTTTATACTCTTTCAATAATCACTCCTTTAATGATTAAGTCTTTTGCTATAGGTCTCTTGTGTAAAACCATCTATAACTGCCATCGATAGTATATATGAAGATCTGGAAATTTTTTTTACTTTAAAAATATTCTTGTAGAATTTCTGTACATGCAGAGCAAATGCATGATTCTGAATTCTATTTCTAAATGCCTGTGTACATCACCCCCAGAAAACCCTAGTTTTTTTTGTTTTTGTTTTTGAGAAAGCAGGATTTATGGAGAGGACAGAAAAGCTACCACAGTGAGAGGAGACCTGAGGAGGTTGTCCCTAGTGTTTCGTTATGTATTTTTTTGCTCTTGTTTTCCAATTCTTCCACAAATTTTTACAGTTTATTTCAACCTAAATCAAAATGAAAATTTCCATAGGAAACTAATTCAAAGAAATAAATGAAATGAAAAACACTCTGCATCATTTTAGTCAGGCAATACAAACTACCACAAGTTTTTTAATTTTTAGTATCATTCCTGTCAAAAGAAAATAGTATCATCTTAAACTTCTTACCTGTGCGGCCCAGATATAATCAAGGTCCTGTAATGTAAAAGCGTTTTCTTTAATGACAAATCGAAGAATCTTCCTTAGCTTTTCTACATATTGTGGTTGATAAAGATTGTCTTGCAAGACTATAGGTAAGATATTATTTTGCTGTATCCATTCCTAAAGGTAAAAAAAAATTCAATGCAGAAACAAAAAAGAAGCTTTTTAAAAAAGCAAAATAAAAATATGGCTCAGACATCTATACATGAATGAAAATCCAAAACCCCCAAATATGTGTATGCTCAAAAATTATAACACTAATACAATACTTAAATGTTGTGTTAACTCAAAATTAAACACTAGAAAAACTAATTTCACAGAATTCAATTTGCATATCAAATGCTCCCAGAGCTATCCTAAAGTCACAAATTACAAGCCATTAGTATAGTAAATGAACTTGCTGCTTTAATGTGCAATTAATGAACTGTTAGAAATAGGGGGATCTAGAGGGAACACCTGCCTCCAAACTGGTCATCCAAAAATAACGTGGAGGCCAGAGACCAGAAGAATGAAGCAACTCTTTAATAATGCTCTTGCAAGAACGGATGTCCCTTGGATGAGCAGCCACACCAAAGCAGTTTAGACAGAGGATTCAAGCCCTAAAACCCAAGGTTCTCCTCTGCTTCCCCATAGGCTGGGTACTTCCAGAGGTTACAACACTTTCCTATACGTCGCCTGTATGTTGTACATTGATTGGGTTACCTGGTTAGTTCATTTGCATGTCCTGTTTATTAATTGGTTAACATGGGTATGACAAACTTACTTCATTTACGTGTCCTATTTGCCAACTGGCTTACAAAATTTTGTTCTAATTGGTTCCCTTTGAAGTTTAAATCAAAAAGCCCACCAAAGTAAAAGTCCACAAAAAAGAGAACAAGAAGCAGGAAGCAACTTAGCAAAAAGCAGTTACATACAGTTTGTGGCTTATTGTGAAAATAAATCACTACTTTTCTTACATGAATATTAAAATAAATAATTTTATTCTGTATGTACAGAAATGCTCCCATACTTGGTATACTTCTCAAACTATCTGTTCAAAACAACCAGTTACTTCTAATTTGCTTAGATTATTTTCTGAAACACAATAAAAATGCCACAGCAATGTCAAATTGCTTCAAAATTTTCTAAATACTATCACTTTCTCTAACTCTCTAGGACTAGAAATAATTTTAAATATTACTTCTAACTAGTTCATTTCAACCAAACTATCAAATTATATCATAAACAACTACATTCAGCAAGAATAGGTTTACCAAATACACAAGTAGGTTATCTGTATCACTTTCAAATAAGTAAAATCTATTATTGCATCAATATTATAAGAGTTTTTAGGATTAGTGATATATCTCTCTCTCAATTTCAGACTTAGGTTTTGCAACTGTTACTTCTAATAGTAATTAGTGATAAGCTAGTTTATCCATAAACAGATTCTTATTTACAAAAAAAAAACCCCAAAATTAAAAGGACTTACTGCCATTTGCTTACGTGTCAGCCATTCTTTCACCTCAGTACGTTTATGACGTTGAGTATAATATGACACATTACATATCGTGTTATTAATTTCATTCAGTGCATTCATCTTTCCATTAAAAGAGGAAATTTGCAACAATCTATGAGAGAAATCTTAAGTAAATATAATTATGTAAGAATTCAGACAGTGCACTATAGCTTACAGTTGTAATCTCAGTCCTTAGGGAGGCACAGGTGAGAGGATTACCTGAGCCTAGGAGTTTGAGATCACACTAGCAACTTGATAATATCTCGCCTCTACAATAACATTTTTTTAAAAATCAGCAGGGTATGGTTATCTACACCTATATTTCTGGCTACTTGGAAGGGTGAGGCAAAAGGATCTAAGCCCAGCAGATTGAGGCACCATGGCCAGCCATAGTTGTGTCACTGCACTTCAGCTTGGGTTATAGAGTGACACTGATTCAAAAAAAAAAAAAAGAATTCAAACTGGCTAGGTGCACTAGCACACATTTGTAATACCAGCACTTGGGAGGCCAAAGTGAGAGAACTGCTTGAGGCCTGGGGTTCAGCACCAGAATGAGCAACATAGTGAAACTCCACCTCTACAAAAAGTTTAAAAAAAAAAAAAAAAGTCAAGTATGATGATACACGCCTGTAGTCCTAGCAATTGGGAAGCAGAGGAGAACCACTTGAGCCCTGGTGCACTTGAACCACTGCATTCCAGTCTGGGTGAACATAGCATGTCCCTGTCTCTAAAAAAAAAATAATAATTCATATAAATAATGATTTACAGTAGAAAATAGCTTACCTGACTATCATTTTCAACCTAAAAATTTCTAAATTTGTTAGAGTTTCCTCTTGTCCTGGAATCCTTGAAACTAAGTTCTTCAGAGATTTAAAAATCATTGAAAGGGCATCATTTTGGGCTTCAATCTTTGCATTTTGTTTCAATTCTTCATCATTTAAACTTTCTAATAACTGTGGGACTATTTCCATAAGTGGAATAAAGTATTCTTCTACAGTATGTTGACTGAGGAACTGATAGCACAATCCAAATGGTCTAAAATAAGGAAGACACAAATTTCTGTGATACTCTACTTTCTAAATAGAATTTTCACTACTTAACACAAAATAATCTATAATTTTAAAATGACAAGCAACTACACACAAAAACGGAAAAAATTGCTTTCAAGGGAATGAAATAGCAATTTATATAGTTCACTGAATATTCACTTTACAACATATAACTTACTTAATAAGAGCTGCAATTATTTGAACGTTTAATGCTGATCCATTAATAAAACGATCATGCCAAATCTGGAATCCATTTAATGTGCCAAATTTATTGATGAGGTCCACTAGCCAACCCTGTAATACAGGCAGTGATAAAAGTTCATTCCCTCATTTCAGAAAAAGTTATTCTCTGAAATGTATTTGTTTGAAACACCACAAACAGAAAATTTAATAAAACAATTATATTAAATTATCCTTAAGAATAACACAAAATATTTATATGGTCAAGGATATATTTCTAAAAAAGTTAAATCTTTCATATTATATTTTGCTCTCCGTATCCCTTAAGCCAGAAATAGTACTGACAGGAATTATATGGAGGTTCAGAGGGACATGACTGGTATTTGCTCATACCTCATATATCTGGTTAATTAAAATTGGGCAAAGGTTGTATGGTTAATAAGAACATCTCTGTACTGTAAGACATAAAATGAAATAAAGGATTAGGAAATGATGAAATGAATTCAGAATCAAGAAATGAAGACAAGACAAGAAAGACAAGACTTGTCTTCTAATGAATCAAATTTTAGGGAAAAAATTAAAAGAGGGGACAAGAACAAAGATAATTCCTACTGGTTTTGAAAAGAAATAATTTCTCCATTTAAAACAGAAAAACATATTCAGGATATATGGAAAATGCAAAATAAAAGGAACTGTTTTAAAGACTATACTGGTACAACATAACCTAGTGCTAGGTTAGATATGATAGAAATCTAAATAAATTACAAAATCTCTAGTAAGTCTAAAATCAAACTTCTGAATGAATTCACTGTAGCACTTTTCTACCTTTTTATTTAAGTTTAATTTAAAAATACATGGAATGACATCAGCAGGAAGGCAGACTAAGGTCCAAGCATAGTTTCTTAAAAAACAAAAAAAAAAAACAGAACTCTGGAAATCAGCCAAAAGTATACAGCAATCAATCAAATGCCCAGTCAAGAAAAAGCCACACTTAAAAGGAGTAAGGCAATTTTATGATGTTTTTACTAATGCTTGTACACTAGCTCTCAACCAAGGTACAACTGGTAGTGACCTGATGCCCAGTTTCCTATGTGAAAGGATAAGATAGGACGGAATCGGCAACATTCTTAATCTGTCTGCAGGCTGCCTAAGGGAATTTGGTTAATGTGTCACCCAACTTGAAGGTCAGGAGGCCAGAAATAGATTATAATTCAGGATAGATAAAGCCATAGGAAGATGATTCATGAATATTCCAAGAGGACTCCAAACCTGCAGACTGTTGCAAACGACTGACTGAAGAATAAAACTGGCCCCCCCAAACAAACAAAGGTAAGGTTCACAGAGGAATTAAAAAATGTATAAAGCAGTCACCATATTGGAAACGTGGAGGGAAAAAAAAAAACCACAAAGGCTCATGGAAAACAATAGTCTGAAAAGGCCACAGAATACTTAAGCTTTCATGCTAGACTGATTAATAAATCGCTACTGGAAAAACAAAGATCTAAAATGTCAAATATTCTCAGTTAGCTAAAGGAAGAATATGAACAAGGAATTACAGGAAATTAGGAAAACTATGAACAAAATGAGCATATTCGGAGACTTTTTAAAAACAAAACAAAATCTGTACATGAAAATACAGTAACTGAATTGAAAAATTCACTAGATAAGCTCTACAGGAGACTTGAGTAGGCAGAATTCACAGTGAAAACTTGAAGATGGGTCATCTGAAATCAGAGTCAAAAGAACAAAAAGAAAGATATAAAAGTGAGTAAAAGCTGAGCACGGAGGCTCATGCCTGTAATCCCAGCAATTTGGGAAGCTGAGGCAGGAGAATGACTTGAGGCAAGGAGGTTGAGGCTGAAGTGACCCCGAACTCCAGCCTAGGCCATAGAGAAAGACTTTGTTACCATCCCCCCAAAAATAAAAAATAAGAATTAAAAAAATGGTAAACAGAGCCTAAAGGACTCGTGTCATCACCAAGCAGAAAAATAATACACATTATAAGAGTCCAAGAAGAAAAGAAAGAAAGCAACAGAAGACTTACATGGAGAAATACCTGCCAAAACTTTCTCATGTTTTGAAGAAAACCATGGATATACAAAATTTGAGACGCTTTATAACCTCCATGGTGTGTACACCTAAAAAGATCCACACTAAGACAGATTATAATCAAAATATCTAAACAAACAAAAAGGAATCCTGAAATCAAAAAGAGATAAGCAACTTTTCACATACAAACAAACAAACAAAAAGTCTCAGTAAAATTAACAATTGATTTCTCGACAGCAACTTCCAAGCCAGAAGAGTGATATATTTAAAGTGTTTTTTTTTTTAAAAAAAAAAACCTATCAAATAAGAATTTGATACCTGGCAAGACGATTCTTCAAATACAAGAAAAAAATTAAGCCGGGCTCAGTGGCTCAGCATGTAATCCCGAGCCTTGGGAGGCTGAGGTGAGTGGATTGCCTGAGCCTGCAGGTTCAAGACCCACCTGGGCAACTTGGTGAGACCTCATCTCTACAAAAAATCAAAAAATTAGCCGGGTGTGGTAGCGTGCGCCTGTAGTTCCAGCTACTTGTAAGGCTGAGGTAGAAGGATCACTGGAGCCCAGCAGGTCGAGGCTGCGGTGCCCGGGAATGGCCACTGCACTCCAGTCTAGGCAACAGACTGAGACTCCAACTCAAAAAAAAAAAAAAAAATAAATTCCTAGACAGAAAAATGCTGACAGAGTCTGTTATGACTATACCTACCTTATAAGATCTGCTAAGTGGAGTTCTTCAAGTTAAAATAAAATGACCCAACACAACAGTGTCACAAAAATGAAAGATCTCTGATAAAGAAAACTACATAAACATTAAAAAACAATATTACTGTAAGCTAAGCTCATGACTCCACTTTTCTTTTTATTTTTTTTCTGAGTTGGAGTCTCACTCTGTTATCCAGGCTGGAGTGCAGGGGCATGTTTACAGTCACCACAGCATCAATCGACTGAGCTCCGGCGATCCTTCTACCTCAGTCTTCCAAGTAGCTGGACCTACAGGTGCATGCTACCATGCCCAGTTAATTTTTTTAAATTAGTATTATTGTAGAGAAGGGCTGGTCTCAAACCCACAGGCTCAGGCAATGCTCTCGTCTCAGCCTCTCAAAGTACTGGGATTACAGGCTAAGTCACCGAGTCCAGCCTCTTTTTACTTTTAATTTTATTACTTCAATGGATATACCATATTCACAGAATGAAGAAAAAAAACACATGACCATCTCCACTGATGTAGAAAAGTATTTGACAAAACTTAACACTAAAATTATAAAAACACTCAATAAACTAGAAAACAATATCAACATAATAAAGACCATATATAAAAAGTCCTAAAAATGAATAAAAGGTCTTTAGCTAATATCATATTCAAAGGTCAAAGATTGAAAACTTTTCTTCAACAAGCAGGTTATATTCTGCTTTCTTTTTCTATGGCTAGTAAGTTTTTTCCGTGTGATCAAACATTAATGAAATTTGAATATAATCCAACTGGCTTTGAGACTTTAAATAGCCACTAAAGTAACAGTAAAGTTGAGTCTTTAGAGTGAAAATAAACAAAACTACTAGTTTCATGGTCCTGGCTGAGATTCTTAATCAAGTTTTCTTCTTCCCTGCTTTCTTGAAATAAGTTGTAGTTTTGGGTGGTACAAAATGACTTAACATCTTCCCTCTGAAGTACAAGAATAAGAGATTATATACTTGAACAAAGATTTAGCTATTAAAGAATGAGATTTTCTCCAAAGAAATCAAGTGCACTTAATGAACATCTGTATACCTAACCCTGAATTTTACCCTGCATCTTTAAAATAAAAATTTTTAAAAATCAAATGAACTGTAAGAAATCTCTAATTATATGTCATGAAAGCAAAACAGTCAACTTTTAAAAATCTTACTGAATTTACATGGTCTATAAATATATAAAGTTTTCTGCTGCTTTAAAAATCTACATAAACAGTCAGGCTCGGTGGCTCAGCCTGTAATCTCGTGCTTTGGGAGGCTGAGATGAGTGGATTGCCTGAGTCCGCGGGTTCGAGACCCGCCTGGGCAACTTGGTGAGATCTCATCTCTACAATAAATCAAAAAATTAGCCGTGCATGGTAGCGTGCGCCTGTAGTTCCAGCTACTTGGAAGGCTGAGGCGGAAGGATCGCCAGAGCCCAGTGGGTCGAGGCTTTGGTGGCCAGGAGCGGCCACTGCACTCCAGTCTGGGCGACAGAGTGAGACTCCAACTCAAAAAAAAAAAAACAACAAAATACACACACACACACACACACACACACACACATGCACACACACACACACACACATAAACAATTATAAATGAAGGACAGTCAATGCTTGTCACTTGCTGTAATTATATATAAGTGGCTTAGAAAATTAAATTCACAACACTGAATCACTGCTCCTCAGAGAAATACAGGGTTAGATTCCAGGGAGCTTATTCATCAACCAATCAATACATAATAAACTTTGTTCAGCATAGTTAGAATGTTACTGACCAGCAGTTCAATGTTACAGAATCAGAGATAAGAGGGACCCCCCATGGAATTTATTTATAAAAAATTGTGTTTTTATTCTTATATGTTTAGACTTCATTCAAAGTACTCATGCTTAATGTAATACACCTACCAAGTTGCTTTTTCCTCTGCTCAAAACAATCCTTGAACTCGTCAATTTTGGTGGCTTTTAGTGCTTCTGTTGTTTTTTGTTTCACCTGTTCCACACTAGCAAAATGTTTCCCTTTTAGGATATTTTCATCCAAGGAAACACAAAAAAAATCACTTAGGGAGAAGATTAGGTGAATGGGAAATGTGAGGCATGGGGGTCATGCTATTTTGGGTCAAAAACTGCTGACTACTCAGTGCAGCATGGGCAAGTGTGCTTGTCAATCATCTATCATGAAATGGGCAAAGACGCTGAAAGAATGTAAAAAAAAAATACAGTGAAGCTGAACACAGCCTCTCATAACAACACTAGCTCGTACACAGATGCTGATAGATTCCTAACACTTACCTAGTGGGGGACATCAGTACTACTTCAAGAGATCCACCCTCCAAAAGATAATTTCATTTTTTTGGGGAAGTCCCCTCTTATACATATTAAATAATGAGTCTTTAAGGTTATTTATTGTCTCGCTGATCATTACGCTGAGAAGTTAACCTCATTAAGTGGTTTGTGTTAAAAAAATTAATATTTGAAAATAACAAACCAACACACTTTTGTACATAGAGGATCCAGAGAACGAGCAAATAATCCATCTTCAGACCACTGAGCACTTGAGGAAAGTGATTCACTTCGATTTGAACAATGGTGGACGTGAAATTTGCAATAAGGATTTAAGGCCATGGCAAGAAGTTCTAGAAGTGGAAAACAATCTTGGGACAACTTGGCCACACAAAGCTCCATCAGGCGATGAGTATTGTTAATAATACACTTCTGTTATATTGGGGTATGGGAGAAAAAAGAAATTATTGCAATTTCAAACACAAGAACATTCTGGTCTTCTTAATGATTTCTCTCCATTTTTCTAAACTAATTATCTTAATTCTGCTTATTTTCACTAATACTATAACTAAATGAACACATCAGTAAGGATAAACTAGTATTTACTGCATAAATTTTAACCTAATTTCAAAAGCTGTTTGAGAAAGATGACAAATGAAGTAGGTACTACAGTCGTCTATTTTTGCTTTTTCATCACAGGACACATACCAATTACCTTTCCTCTCCTTGGAATTTGTACTTTAGAGTAACTTTAGTGTTAGTTATTCAAAATTCAAAAGATATGCAATTTAATAGTCACAGATAATTTTCTGTTCTTACACTGAAAAGGTTGTATGTCAATTCAGAACCTGTTGGCATTTATATGCCATGGTTATTTGTGGAAAATGTCCATCTTGTACTTCTTAGGTGCAAGTTGTCAAAAACTTTTCACTAAGCCGGGCTCAGTGGCTCTGCCTGCAATCCCGTGCCTTTGGGAGGCTAAGGTGCGTGGATTGCCTGAGCCCCCGGGTTCGAGACCCACCTGGGCAGTGAGACTTCATCTCTACAATAAATCAAAAAATCAGCCGGGCATGGTAGCGTATGCCTGTAATTCCGGCGACTTGGAAGGCTAAGGTGGAAGGATTGCTGGAGCCCAGCAGGTGGAGGATGCGGTGGCTGGGAGTGGCCACTGCACTCCAGTCTGGGCGACAGAGTGAGACTCCAACTCAAAAAAAAAAAACCAAAAAAAAACCTTTTGACTAATAACTTTTAGTTAGTTGCATTTTCTAAATAATGACCAGAATCCTAAAGTAATTACAGTAATTCAGAAAAAAAGGATACTTTTAAAATGTCTGGAATATTAAGATAGCTTACAATCAACACAGTTGCTACTTTGTATTACTTCTGTACTAGACAGAAGGTATTTCCTAAGGGTACTTGTGTTACCTTTTGCCAATCATTCAAAAACACTACTAATTTGAGAACACTTTAAATTATTTTTGGCTTTTTTCGTACAAAAACACTTTAAGTTTGAATTCATACCACAAATTTGTGTGGGTATTGGTTTGTTGTCTAAATTTCCAGAAAAGTTTTTGTTTTTCCTATATCAACTTGCAAGTTTCTCTGCTTGACATGTCTGCATGATAACTTTCTTTACCATTTACCTTTGCACTGTAATTATTCCCTTTGTTAATTCAGCTACATTAAGAATCTGCTATATATTCTCCATGATATTTTTCATTTTGAATGGTACAAAACAATAATGACTTTTAACAATCAATATGATCATGCATTGATGAAATACTTTGTACTGTGCATAGAGTTGTAAGAGTCTGGGAATTCCAGGTGATAGAAAAACTGAAGCTTAATAACTCAAATCTCAAGCTTATTCTTAAAGATGATACTACTTTTAGTTGTATAACATATGTCAGTAGATTTGATATATTATTCAAAGCAATATTTTCCAAATACACCTCCACAGAAATAACGGGGTAAACATGAGTTCCAGAAATCAAATACAAGACTCACATGAATTTCAAGCTTCCATCCCCTCACTGCCTCATCCATAAGGATTTTGGTGAAAGATATTGTTAGTCCATGTTGAAAAAAACGTTGACACGCTTCACTTTTAACATCAAGACCTAGTAAAAAGAAAAACAAAAACTAAAACTAATATGAGGAAAACATTTTATCTGGCTGCTTTTTATGATTAAATTGATAGAAACTGTTCTGGTTTCCAGTCACAAACAGCAATATTATAAGAGGTTTAAAAAGGTGGAAAAATTTGGAATTCAGAAAAAGAAAATATAATATTCCATAAATTTTAGAAAGAATAAATTGTGTAAAAGCACATCAAAGCAAGCAATATAACTTAATAAAAATGTTTCAAAATATGGCTTCTACGCAGAAGGTAAAAGTGTAAACTAGTACAGCCTCTCTGGAAAACAGTGGGTATTGGTTTGTTGCCTAAATTTCCAGAAAAGTTTTTTTTTTTTCCTATCAACTTGCAAGTTTCCCTCCTTGACATGTCTGCATGGCAACTTTCTTTATCATTTACCTTTGCACTGAAATTAATCCCTTTGTTAATTCAGCTACATTAAGAATCTGCTATATATTCTCCATGATATTTTTCATTTTGAATGGTACAAAACAATAATGACTTTTAACAATCAATATGATCATGCATTTGATGAAATACTTTGTACCGTGCATAGACCCAGCAATCCCCCTTCCTCTGGGAACATACACAGAGAGACTCAAATCACTCTATTAAGAAAGATAACTGTACCTGCAGCACTATTCACAATAGCAAAAACATAGAACCAACTGTACTGCCCATTGAAAATGAACTGGATAAAGAAAATGTGGCACATATACACGATGGAATATTATACAGCATAAAAAAATTATTGACTTTGTAGCAACTTGGATGGATTTAGAATCTATAATACTCAGTGATTTATGATAGGAAAAAAGATCTGAGTTCTACATGTTCTCACTCATAAAGAGACCCTGAACGTTTATCATAATACTGTAAGAGAGAGATTGGCAGTAGTGGGACACTGCAGAGACAGGGGAAGGCCATAGCATCAATAAGGGTACCCAAACTTTACCTGTACAATGACCACTTATGTACCTAACCCTGAATTATACCCCACATCCTTAAGAAACAACAACAAAAAGTATGGCACTGGACTTAAAGAATGGTTACTAATAAGGAATCAAACCATTTTGTGAGTTTTAAATAGCAAAATGCAGTTTCAAAAAAGTGATAATTTTTTAAAAATCTGATTTTGGGTGACAGAGTGAGACTCCAACTCAAAAAAAAAAAATCTGATTTTGATGGTGCTAAATCACCTACTTATCAAATTTAAGAGATGAATCCTAAATTTACTTCTTTTCAATTTTATTTGATTTTTTAGAAAAGCAAGATTCATGTGACTCTATCCAAAAAGAAAGCATGTAACTCTTTGTACAATTCAGAGAAAGTATTATATTTGTACAATGAGTTATACTTAGATGTTAAACACACACACACACACACACACACACACACACACACACATGAATGTCATTTAAACTCTGGACTTTTCCCTGAAACTTTAAAATTCTATCTTGTAGAGTAATCATGATCCCAGAAAAAACAAATTAGGAAAAGTCCCTGCAAGTTATATATATGTACATCCACTGAATAGCAACGCTACTAAATACCATTTACAGTTTTTATTTTATACTTTTAGAACCTAGAACATGCCTAGTACACAGGTCCTTGCTGAATTTTTTTTTTTTTTTTTTTTTTTGTGAGGCAGGGGCTCACTCTGTCACCCAGGCAATCATTCTGCCTCAGCCTCCCAAGTATCTGACACTAGAGATGTGTGCCACCACACCCAGCTAATTTCTTGATTTTTTTGTAGACAGGATCTTGCTAAGTTACTCAGGCCAGTCACTGGGCTCAAGTGATCCTCCCTCTTAGGGCTCTCAAAGTGCTGGAATTACAGGTGTGAGACACGGCATTCAGTATCTTACTGAATGAATAAATGTGTAAATTAACAAAAGATATCTGAGTAATAAGAATGCATTTCAAGCTGGTAAAGTATTTTCATATATTACCAGATTATATATCTATCTGGATCTATAAAGTGAGCAACAAAACATAAGTCTTCAAGTGGACTATAGGATAATTGTTCATTAAATAAAATTATTACCCCTGCCAAATAATCTGCCCTGGCAACATACAACTTTACAAAATACAACAGACATTTAAAATGTGTCTAATGACAAGATCAGCTAATAGAAATAATATGATCCCTTTCAAGTCCCCATTGAATAATGCAAAAAATAAAATGCTCTTGCTCTTTCTTTTTGCCTTCAAGGCCTTAAAAAATAAAGAATGCTACAAAAATTGTTCATCTTCTGATTCTACTGCACCTACTATTAGAACAAAGTTATTTTTTAAAAATGTACTATTAATACATAAAGTGTAGGTTACTTGTAGCCAGCACTAAAATCTTCAGTTTTCTTTGTGGATTGCTTTTTAAGAAAGCATAAGTTCTCATCTTATGAAACTTTTTTCTTTTTGAGAAAAAGTCTTCCACTCTATGTTTTTAAAAAGTCAAACATGTAAGCTAGACAGTTTATTAAACTATTTTTATTGAAAAAACTAGATGCCGCTTCTAATTAGCACATGTCCTTTGATTCAGTAGCATTTCAATAAGTTACTAATGCCAGGTTTAAATAATTACTGCCAAAATTATTATTTGCAAATGTCATATATGTCACTTACAGATTACTTTTTTTGTTTTTTGGGTTTTTTTTACTTTTTGAGATATGGTTTTATTGTTGCCCAGGCTGGAGTTCAGGAGTATAATCATGGCTCTCTACAGCCTGTAATTCCTGGACTTAAGTGATCCTACCACTTCAGTCTCTTGAGTAGCTGTGACTACAGGCATGCTACCATGCCCACTTAATTTATTTTTAATTTTTGTAGAGACAAGGTCTCATTGTGTTGCAAGGCTGTTCTCAAACACTTGCACTCAAGCAATTCTCCCACCTCAGTCTCTCTAAGTGCTGGGATAACTAACAGGTGAGTGAAACATTGGACCCAACCTAAAAATGACTTAAGCACAAGAATGTCAACAAATAATATACAAAGTCATACAGCAATGTTCTATGCAGTACTTTTAAACTGTAAAATACACTTTAAAGAGTGATTGCTTCACACGACAGATTTTAAAAACCTATTGAACTGTGAAAAATATTTTCTGATTTTTGAATAATAATCTCCTTAAAAATCTAAAATAATATATTTGCTCCTTAAAAATATAAATATACTTATAAAATTTTACAGGCCAGGCAAGATGGCTCATGGCTGTAATCCCAGTAGTTTTGGAGGCTGAGGAAGAAGGACTGTTTGAGCCCAGGAGTACAAGACCAGCCTAGGCAACTTAGTGAGACATCATCTCTACAAAAGATTAAAAAATTAGCCAGGCAAAGTGGCATACGCCTTTAGTTCCTTCTACTTGGGAGACTGAGGCAGAAAGATCATCTGAGCCCAGGAAGTCGAGGCTATGGTGAGTCATGATCAAGCCTTTGCACTGCAGCCTGGCTCACTGAGTGAGAACCTGACTCAAAACAAAACGAAACACAACAAAAATCTGCATTATACAATTTAAAAGTATCAGAAATTCTTAAGGGCTCTAAAGATTTCTACAAGCCTTTGCTTTAGGTAGGCATATATATGCACATACATATACAAGTATACGCATATACATGAAATAAGACTTACCAGAGAGCTTATTGACAAAAATCTTTTAAGAACAATGTATATACAGTAGCACACATTATTGAAACTATAATATCTAAACTCACCTTTTCTACTAAGATCAATAGCAGCTTCTAAAAGCACTTCTAATTCCCCTTTTGGCAAGACAGGAACCACCCATCGAGGCCTGAGAATTCATATAAAATAAAAAGAGGCTTTACTGGTTCTGCATACTAATGAAACAATACAAATAAGTTTTCTACTATAATTATTTTTACCATGAAAAAGTGAAAAACCTGACTATATCATACTCACCATAAGCACTTACTAAAAGAGATTAACAAATGATCTCCCTGGTAGAATACAGTTATCTATTGTATCTATATAGAGAATTGAAGACACTGTCATATGAGATACAGAAATGGCAGAAAATTCTTTTAATAGCTTTCATAGAATTCTAAAACTAAATTATTCAACTCTCTATTAAATGTATACCTGCTGTTAGTAAGAAAGTGCTCTTTTGAGGTCAATATTAGTAAGAAGACAGTGTGGCAAACTTCTTGTTTTAGTCTTCTTCATAAAGAAAAAAAAAGAGAGAGAGAACAAAAATCCCAAATTTCCCCTCAATTCACCTCAACAAGACACGTATCAACTTTTCCTGAAGATTATATCAGCTGTGGGTCTCTAAAACTATTGTCATTAAGTATATTCCTATATCAAAAAGCGATGCAGAAGGCCTCTATACGTTCCTATATTAAAAAGTGATGCAGAGGTCATCATACACCCAACTAGATACATTCCTTAGTTTCACAAAAAGCTCAGCATTCTGGGACTATATCCACTGACTGACTCACCACTCTCAAGACAGAACTTTCTTTCTGTCCATTAATCCCTAAACTGAGAGACAGAAAAGTTGTCAAAGAACTCTCTTTTGATATGAAAAAAAGAAAACAAAATGCCTCATTACAAATAATCTGCTAGAGGTAAACTGACTCTAACCTTTTGTTACTTTTGTATATACAAAAAACATCTTTCCCCTCTGCCACATATATATATATACCCAGTTCTCTACTCCTTTTAAAAAATCTAACAAAAATCAACAGCTACCAAACAAAGAAAAAACAACAATATAATCTTTTACAATAATTGTCTCTACTGTAGAAATCGACATCTCATAATTGAGGAAATTTCTCTCAAACTTTGTACAAAGTTCATATCAAAGAAAAAAATAAAGTTCAAAAACACTCAAAAGAAAGCATCTACCTACATGTCTAGGCTAGAACAACACCAAAAGGTCACAGAGCATCATTAATTGGAAACTTTATTCATACAGTTTAAGCTAATTTTAAGCATGAATGCTTACATTGAGAACGAGTTACAGTATTTGGCTATTGGTTAAGGCTAGTAAGACTTTGAGACACTGCAGCTTACTATTTTCTTTTTCTAATTTACCACCAGTTGTAATGCTCGTAAGCAAGCAGTTTGTTTTTTCCATTTATTACATCCATTAACAAAACAAATCCAAATAAACTTACCTGTTGATCAGGTAATCCAACTTTGCCAAGTCAGTATGCGGAAATTCAGGCTCCTCATCTTCATGTTGTGTTGGAGCATCACCTTGACCTTGCTCATGTGGGGGAGTTGCTGGGGAATTCTCATTAGAAGAATCAGGTGATGAGGTCTTAATTAAAATGTAAAAACTGTAGACTTACATTTCTACAACATGTACAACATTAAGTAATTCAGATATAGGCAGAGATTAAGTAAAAATATTATGTTTTTAATTGTCTACATATATCTCCAAATAGTTAATAAAATGAAGTTCACATTTTTGGTCAACACAGAAGTATTTTTCTTCATATTAAGAATCCTTTAAAAATTAACCCATGGTTACATAGTACTGCATAACTCAATCAAGTGAAAGTCAGAAGACATTAGTTTGCCAAGTTTACTGTTAATATAAATACAATGATTATGAACCTTAATTATAACTCTTCAGGTTAAATTTCAATATCTTTTTAAATTTTTTATTTTATTTTAATTTGTATTGGGTCTCATTCTGTCACCCAGGCTGGAGTGCAGTGGCACGATCGTGGCTCACTGCAGCCTCAACCTCCTAAATTCTGGCAATCCTCCCAATCTCTGGCAATCTTCCCATCTCTGTCTCCCAAGTAGAGACTACACGTGCATATCACTACACTCAACTAATTTTTATTTTTGTTGTTGTTGTTGAGACAAGGTCTAACTTTGTTGTCCAGGCTGGTTTCAAACTCCTGGACTCAAGAAAGCCTCCTGCCTCCACTGATTACTGGTATGAGTAATTGCATCCAGCTCAATTATCTTAAGGATAGGATACTGAAAATAAAATTACTAAATCAACAAGATAAACAATTTCCTTTGAAGGATATTTATATATCGGTTAACAAACTCCATTCTAGAATGTTATTACTAATATACCCTCACCCTCACATGCACTTTCATGTTTATTTCACAGTGTCCTTGCTAATTCAGTTTCATATGTATTTTATTATATAGTATGTTTAAGTCTATCCTGTAGGAACATTCTTTTTTTAGCTTTTCTTTTTACTAAATATAGATTCACAATAAGTTCTAAAAAAAAAAACCCAGAAAACCAAAAAAAGCTCTATATCTCTTAACAATAACCATGAACTTTTCCTAAAAATTCCTAACAAGAAAAGTTCCCATTGCTATAAGCTTTCTTCTTTTTGATTTCTTCCCTTCATAGAGACCCACAAAAAAAGCAATGAAACAATTCCAAACATAACAAGAATTAACACCTTATCATTAGAGAAGCCAAAATATTTAATTTAAGCAACATATAAATCTTCTTCCTCACAAATATCAATTATCTTTTAAGAATACTAAATTGAAAAGTATGTCTGGAAAAGACTGTATAAAACTGGCTTTATTTCACAGACCCACAGAAAATAGTCCATTGAAAACCAGTATGGAAGAAGCGGCAAGATGGCGACGGGGCAACCCGGTCTCTGAAGCCCTATGCAAAGGAGGTCTGCAGTGGGTCTCCGACTCTCGACCCAGGGGGCTGGGAACCCCAACATCGCAACCTGCTCTTCATACAGAGCTTGGCCATTGCCACCGCTGGGACATCGCAACACACTGGACAGTTACTGCAGCGCAAACAGTGCTGCTGCCACTGCCGCCACAGCCCCTCCCCTCACTGCCGCTGCCGCAGGTAGCGGCAACACACCACCTCTGTGACAGGTAGCACAACACACCACCCGGCCCAAGGCGATCCACACCAAACCCCTTCAGGGAAGATCTGCTGGGATCGCTCCCACCTCTCCTGTGCTGAGACTGTCCCGCCTGCCCAGCATAAGGCTCCTGTTGCCTGCTCAGAGGCAGGCAGCCACCTTGTTCCTAACCGGCCCCACCCCCTATGGGGCAAGCAGATGAGATAGCACCACCTGCTGGCGATTCAAGGTAACAACACTGAAATGGGAGAAACAAGCTTGATAAAGACATAGACCAAAGTGCTGAACGAAGGTTAATCTGAACTGTCCTTCACAGCAGACCAGGAGCAACTGACCCTAACTGCAAACTAATTTACCAGCTTGAAAAGAAAACTAGAAATCAGACCTGAAAGGACATTGGACTTAAACGAAATGTCTCAGAGTGTGCTTCATTGATTCTGTTAGTTTAATGACTTAATTCTATTCCTACTGTATTGTTCCCTTTTTTCTTTTTTCCTTTTCCTTTTCTTCTCTTCTCTTCTCTCTGTAAACCATATCTTTGTATAGAGGAACAGCACACTAACAAGGTGGTTGGTTAGCTTGTATGTTAGCATCACTATATGTTTCATTTTTATTTTTTATTTTTTTGTATGAGAGTTGGTGGGCTGTGGTCTATTTTTTTATCTGTTTCAGTATAGGCCTCTCTCTCTATTTGTTGGCATACTTGTTGGTTTCCCCCCTTACTCCTCTATCTCTCCACTCCCCTCTTCAACCCACTATCTGCTCCATTCTCTCCCCTCTGCTAACCACATTTTATTTCAGGGAGTAAACCTACAGCCCCATTGCACGGACAGATTCCAGGTAAGTGGGAAATGGGTTCCAAATTATCCACAAACGGGTCAGTGAACACCAGGACCTGCAGACAGATTTTGAATCACAGCTCTCCCCTTAAATACATCTCAAAACTGCAAAAAGGACCACCTCCAACCTACAGTGCAACTTCAAAATTGAACAAAGTAAGACGACATACATAAAGAATGGGAGATTGAATGAACAGAAGTAAAACCAGTCCCTTTACCCCTGAATAACAAAATTAAAGAAGACGGTGACGTGGAGGGAAGGAAGAAGTAGGGAAGTGGAAAAACCGCACAAATGAAGAAAAACCAAAAGAAGAATATAGGTCTTACACAGACCCCTGGGAGACCAGACACTGAGAAAACAGATTCTGGAACTCAGACAATGAAGAGTCCCCAGAATGACCGGCTACATGCAACAAACCCAGACATCAAGACATTAATGGAGAGAATTTAAAAAATTGAGGAGAGACAAGAGGAAAATAGGAAGGAGCTGATGTGAGAAGTGACAGCAGTAAAGAATACTGTGATGGAAATGAACAAAGACTAATAAACATGGAAAGCAGAATCAGCCAGCAGAAGAAAGAATCTCAGAGCTCGAAGACCAAAACACGGAACTAACCCAGACTGTCAAAAGCATAGAAAAGAAGCTCAAAAAGACAGAACAAAACCTGCAAGAGATGAATGATCACTTCAAGAGACCAAACCTGAGAATAATTGGGCTTCCTGAGGCAGAAAGAGAAACAGAAGCCACGCTGGAACAAACATTTCATGAAATCATTCAAGAAAACTTCCCTCATCTCAGTAAAGATGAAAAAATTCAAACACAAGAGATTCAGAGAACCCCTGCAAGACAACAAACGAGAAGACCAACTCCCAGACACATAATAATTCGCCTAAACAAAGTAGCTATGAAAGGAAAAATCCTAAAGGCAGCAAGAGAAAAAGGCCAGACTACCTACCAGGGAAAACCAATTCGAATAGCGGCAGATTTATCCACAGAAACCCTTCAGGCCAGGAGAGCCTGGAGCCCTATCTTCAAAGTTCTAAAAGAGAAACAATTTCAAGCAAGAATAACCTACCCAGCCAAACTAAGCTTCATTAGTGAGAGAGAATTGAAATCTTTTCCAGACATCCAATCCCTAAGAACCTACACTGCCACCAGACCACCTCTACAAGAAACACTTAAGAAAGTACTGAACACAGAAGAAAAAGAAAAAAGAACATCAGCATTCTTCACAAGAGTATAGGCAAAAGATTAAAAACACACATGAACCAACTCCAAAACCCAAAGAAAGACAACAAATAAACAGGAACAACTCTGTAAGACCCTTATGACAGGGATCAACTCTTGCATTTCAATTATTAGCCTAAATGTGAACGGACTAAATGCACCACTGAAAAGACATAGAATGGTAAAATGGATAAAATATCATCAGGCAACAATCTATTGCCTTCAAGAGACTCACCTCACTAGAAAGGACACCCACAGACTCAAAGTAAGAGGATGGGAAGCAAACTTTCAGGCGAACGGAATACAAAAGAAAGGAGGAGTAGCGATCTTAATTTCAGACAAAATACCCTTCAAGCTATTAAAAATAATTAAAAAAAAATACAGAAGGCCACTACATAATGAAAAAAGGCTCAATCCATCAACAAGAAATATCTATCCTAAACATATATGCACCCAACATAGGTGCGCCAATTTTCAAAAAGCAACTTCTTGGAAAACTAAAGAAAGATATTGACTCTAACACTATCATAACTGGGGACTTCAATACCCCACTCACAACCCTAGACAGATCATCAGGACAAAAAATCAGCAAGGAGATCCGGAACCTCAATGTGACTTTGGACCAAAAGGACTTAATTGTTACCTACAGAACACTCCATCAAAAGACCACAGAATACACATTCTACTCATCACCACATGGAACATATTCTAAGATCAACCACATACTCGGCCATAAATCAAGCATATGCAAATTTAAAATGACCGTAATTCTACCAAACACCTTAATGGATCACAGTGGAATAAAAATAGACATTGACACCAACAAAGTCCCCCCAAAACCCACAAAGACATGGACACTAAACAGCATGTGCTAAACAACTCCTGGGTCAAGGACGAAATCAAAACAGGGATTAAAAGATACCTGGAAACAAATGAAAATGAAGAAGCATCTTACCAGAATCTCTGGGATGCCCTGAAAGCTGTAGTAAGAGGGGAATTTATATCCCTACAAACACACATGAAGAAAATGGAAGGAACAGAAATTCACAACCTAACAAGCCGCCTAAAGAAGCTGGAAAGGCAAGACCACAAAAACCCTAATTTCAGCAGAAGAAGCCAGATCACCAAAATAAAAGCCCAAATCCAGGACATAGAAGACAAAAAGATAATACAAAAAAAAATCAATGAAACAAAAAGCTGGTTCTTCGAAAGGATAAACAAGATTGATGGTCCCCTAGCTAGACTGACCAAGAAAAAACGAGAAAAAAACCAAATAAGCACGATCAGAAACACAAAAGATGAAGTCACATCTGAACCTGAAGAAATACAAAAGATCATTAGAGACTACTACATACACGTGTATGGAAACAAACTTGAAAACCTTTCAGAAATGGAGGACTTTCTGTTATCACACAACCTGCCTAGATTAAAACAAGAAGAAATTGAGACCCCAAATAGACCAATAACAATCAAGGAAATCGACTACATAATAAGAAAACTTCCTACAAAAAAAGCCCTGGTCCAGATGGCTTTCCAGCAGAATTCTACAAGACATTCAAGGAGGAGCTGATACCAATCCTACTGAAGGTATTCCAGGCGATTGAAAAAGATGGAACTCTCCCCAAATCATTTTATGAAGCCAACATCACATTGATACCCAAGCCAGGTAAAGATCCAACAAAGAAAGAGAACTACAGGCCAATATCTTTGATGAACATAGATGCTAAAATTCTCAACAAGATCCTAGCAAACCGGATTCAACAATACATCTCAAAAATCATCCACCATGACCAAGTAGGCTTCATTCCTGGGATGCAAGGCTGGTTCAACATTCGTAAAACCATAAATGTAATTAAATACATCAACAGATGTCAAAAGAAAAACCACATGATCATATCATTAGATGCAGAAAACGCTTTTGATAAAATCCAGCACCCCTTCTTGATAAAAACCCTTGAACATCTAGGCATACGGGGAACATACCTCAAAATAGTAAAAGCCATCTACGAGAAACCCACAGCCAGCATACTCCTAAATGGAGTATGGACAAAAATTGGAACCAATTCCCCTGAAAACTGGAACTAGACAAGGATGCCCACTCTCACCCCTCCTGTTCAACATAGTATTGGAAGTCCTGGCTACAGCAATCAAAGAAGAGGAGGCAATCAGAGGTATTCAAATAGGAAAAGAGGAAGTCAAGTTATCTCTCTCTGCAGATGATATGATTGCGTACCTTGAAAACCCAAGAGAATCTGTCAAAGGCCTCCTTACATTGATAAAGGCCTTTGGCAAAGTCTCAGGATACAAAATAAATGTACAAAAGACAATCGCATTTCTCTACACCAATAATAAACAAACAGAAACCCAAATAAAAAACACAATTCCATTCACAATAGCCACAAAAAAATGAAATACCTTGGCATCTTCCTAACCAGAGACGTGAAAGACCTTTACAATGAAAATTACGAAACACTGCTCAAAGAAATCAAAGCTGACATGAACAAGTGGAAAAATATCCCATGCTCATGGATGGGAAGAATCAACATTGTGAAGATGTCCATCTTACCTAAGGCAATCTACAAATTCAATGCAATACCCATTAAATTACCAACAACATTATTCTCAGACCTAGAAAAAACAATACAGGAATTCATATGGAAACACAAACGTCCAAGAATAGCCAGAACAATCCTCAGCAAAAAAAAAAACAAAGCAGGTGATATCACAATACCAGACTTCAAACTTTACTATACAGCTACAATCATCAAAACAGCTTGGTATTGGTACAGGAACAGGCATATAGATCAATGGAACAGAATTGAGATTCCAGAAGCAAAACCTCAATTTCTCAACCAACTCATCTTCGACAAAGCCCCCACCACCTACCACTGGGGAGAGGAGAACCTATTCAGTAAATGGTGCTGGGAAAACTGGCTGACCACATGCAGAAGATTGAAACAGGACCCCTATCTATCCCCATGCACAAAGGTTAACTCCAAATGGATCAGAGACCTAAATGTAAAACATCAAACCATAAGAACCTTAGAAAATGAAGGACATACTCTCATGGAAATCAGAACTGGCATCCAATTTCTGTACAAAACCCGAAATCCACAGGTCATAAGAGAGAAGATAGACAAATGGGACCTTATTAAACTGACAAGCTCCTGCAAAGCCAAAGAAACCATCAGGAGAGCAGGGAGACAGCCTACAGACTGAGAAAAAGTATATGCCAACTCTAGGTCTGACAAAGGCTTAACATCCTGGATCTATAAGAAACTGAAACATACTGAAAAGAAGAAAACAAACAACCCCATTATAAAATGGGCAAAGATATGAACAGACACTTCATAAAAGAAGACATTCGAGCAGCCAACAAACACATGAAGAAATGCTCAACCTCACTAATCATCAGGGAGATGCAAATCAGAACCACACTGAGATACCACCTAACTCCAGTCAGAATGGCAATTATCAACAACTCAAAAAATAACAGCTGGTGGAGAGGTGTGGTGAAAAGGGAACACTTGTACACTGTTGGTGGGAGTGTAAACTAGTGCAACCTCTGTGGAAAGCAGTGTGGCGATTCCTTAAAGCTCTAAAAATTGACCTTCCATATGACCCTGCAATCCCCGTCCTGGGAATATACCCTGAAGAACACAAATCACTCTATAAAAAAGATACCTGCACACGTATGTTTATCGCAGCATTGTTCACAATAGCAAGACCTGAAAACAACCATGCTGCCCATCAAAAGAGGACTGGATAAAAAAATGTGGTACATATACACGATGGAATACTACGCAGCCATAAAAAAGAACAAAATCATGAATTTCGCAGCAACCTGGATGAAACTAGAGTCTATAATACTGAGTGACCTCTCACAGAAACAAAGATCAGAATATCACACGTTCTCACTCATATAATGGACCTTGAACATCCAATGTAATACTATAAGAAAATGACTGACGGTACTGGGAAATTATGGGGGGAGGATGGGATTGACGGTAGCAAATATCTGTCTGGGACTGGGAAAACACCTCTTATCAACAGGTTGCCTGAATGAAACGTAATTGTACACCTAACCCTTAACTGTATCCCACAAAACCATAATAAAAAATATTGATTAATAAAAAAAAAGAAAACCAGTATGAGCAAAGTAAAAGATCAATGAATCATATGTATCTCTGAATTCAATCGTCTCTATAAGTGCATTAAAATCACCAACTCTACTTTGCCCACTGAGAGAATAATTACATCCTCTAATAAATTGAAAGGTAATGATAATATGAATAAGATTTCAGATAAATGATGCTATTATGAACCTTTGTTGTATTTCTGTTCTAGCTCATACAGGTAGGGATACCATGGAAAACAAAGAGTGATGTAGATCAGTTCTGTGGCGGAAGCTAATTGCCATGTCTTGAAGACATCAAGTAAGCCACTATGGAAATGGAACCCTCACAGTTGCAGCCAAGCCGTCAAATAAATATACCCCCAGCTAACATGCTGACCACAAACTCGCAAGAGATACTAAATCAAATCATCACTCCTGTACTGTTCCCAAATTCCCAATTTGTGAGATTAAAAATTTTGTTTAAAGTTACCAAAAAATGAAGGAAAATAATCAACATTAAAATCTCTTAATTGAACAGCTAAAATAATTTCAAAAGTCTAATTAACAAGTATAATGGGAAGAAGATGACAAATTATTTTCATAATCCAAAAGAGGACAAGAAGAAAAAAAGAAGTATGAGAGAAGGCAAAAATTTATTTTTAAAAGAGTATTAGACCAACTGAAAGAATAAAACAAGGAAACAGGCTTATAAAATAAAGAAAATATGAATAGACTAGTCCCTTTCTCTCTGCAGGGGATACCTTCCAAGATACCTAGTGAATGCCTGAAAGCACAAATAGTTACAAAGTATGGAACACTAACCACCCTTTGTTTCCTCTCTCCATACATACCTATGATAAAGTTAAATTTATAAATTAGGCACAGTTAAGAGGTTAACAACAACAATTAATAATGCATTAGAAAAATTATAGCAGAATGGGCGTGGGGGCTCATGCCGGTAATCCCAGTGCTTTGGGAAGCCAGAGCGGGAGAATTGCTTTAGCCCAAAAGTTCAAGACCAGCCAGGGCAACATATGAGATCTTGTCTCTCAAAAAATCAGTGGGCACGGTGTTACATGCCTACAGCCACAGCTATTTGGGAGGATAAAGCAGAAAGATTGCCTGAGCCCAAGAGGTCAAGGCTGTGGTGAGCCATAATAGTGCCACTGTAGTTCAGCCTGCGTGACAAAAGAAGACTCCAACTCAGTAATAAGAACAACATATTGTAATAAAAGTTACAGATATCAGGTCTCTGTCTCTCCCCTCTCAAAATATCCTATTGTACTACACGCATCTATTTTTGGACCCTAGTAACTGAAACCATTAATTGAAATCTTGATAAACAGGGACTACTGAAGTTTAAATATAGGATGTGAAGAGATGAAGATTTTTTTTAAAATGGAAATTTTGAGTTTCATGACAGGAGTTTGTCACTCTAACAAAATCAGTAAAAATCTGACTAAACTCAAAATTAACAATTTTCCTGGATCATTTGAGAATAATGGTCACATGAAAGGTGCTACTATTAAAACTGAAACACTGAAATGCAAATATAGAGAATTACAACTGAGTAGGAGAAAGGTCATTATATAATTACAAAAGAGTCAATTTACCAAGAAAAGATAACAATTATAAATACATATACACCAAACATTAGGACTGCTAAATTTATAAAGCAAACATTAACAGAATGGAGGCAGAAACAGTTCTACAATATTAGTCAGACACTTCAACAACCTACTTTCAATAAGGGTAGAACAACCAGACAGAAGATCAGTAAGGAAAAAGAATCTTGCACAGCACTCAGAACTGATCCTAAAAAACAAAAAACAGAACACTCAACACAACAGCAGCAGACTACACATTCTTCTAAAGTTCAAACGGAACATTCATCAGGATATATCAGGATTCAAATCAAGTCTTAACATATTTAAGAAGACTGAAATCACAGAGAGCAACTTTTCAGATCACAACGTAATGAAACTAAAAGTCAACAGAAAAAGAAACAGAAAATTTCACAAATAAGTAGAAATTATTCAACACATCTTAAACAAACCATGAATCAAAGGGGAAACTAAAAAATCTGAGGCAATAAAAATGGAAACACAAAATATTAAAACTTACATAATGCAACAAAAGCAGTGCTGAAAAGAAACTTTTAACTATATAAAGATTTGTTTTAAATATCTCAAATATGGCCAGGCTCTGTGGCTTAGCCTGTAATCTCAACACTTTGGGAGGTCAAGGTAAGTGGACTGCCTGAGCCCACGGGTTTGAGACCAGCCCAACAACTTGGCAAGACCTTGTCTCTACAATAAATAAAAAATTAGCTGGGCATGGTAGTGTGCGCCTGAAGTTCTGGCTACTTGGAAGGCTGAAGGGCAAGTATCACCAGAGCTCAGAAGGTTATCGCTAGGGTGGCCATTAGTGTGCCCCTGTACTTCAGCCTAGGTGAGACTGAGACTCCAACTCAAAAAAAACTCAAATAAATGATCTAAACTTTCATTTTAAGTAATTAGAAAAAAATAACTACAGTAGTAACATAGATTATAATACTGTATTTTCACTGTATTTTTTCCTATGTTTAGACACATCCCACATCTTACCATGTTATAAATGCCTACAGTATTCAATACAGTAACATACTATACAGGTTCGTAGCCTAAGAACACTACGCTACATCACAAAGCAAAGCCCAGGTCTTCCTTAGGTATACCACATAGGTTTGTGCAAGTACAACACTGAAATCACCTCACAATACATTTCTCAGAACATAGTCCTTTGTTAAGCAATACATGATCTTAAAACCACAGTTAATAAAATATAAACAACAGAGATTAGCATAGGGAAAAACAAAACAGAGAAAAATAGGAAAAAAAACCAGTTAAACCAAAATTGGGTTCTTGAAGAAAGATACACAAATTGCCAAACCTTTAGCCAGATTGACTAAGAAAAAGAGAAGATTCAAATAACTAATATTAGAAATAAAAGAAGGGACATAACTATAGATTTTATAGAAATTAAAAGGATTATTAGTGAGTCCTGTATCCTAGAAAACTAGCTGAGCTAGATCAAAGGACAAATTCCAAGAAGCACATAACCTACAACATCAAGTCACGAAGAAACAGAAAAATCTAAGATATAAATAAAACTTCTGTGGAACCACACAAGAGTAGGAAAACCTAAACTGTAATTGATGAATTACTGAATACTCATTTTGGAAACTACAGAAGTTCAAACTTCCAGGGAGACCAAAACTTAGGAGGATGCACACATTTTTGTGAGTTTTGCCACTAGGAGTTGTACTAAGTTTTCACTACGAAGATTAAAAAAAAATCCCTTGCACTTCTAGGAGGGAGAGAAACAAACCAGTCTTTTTGAAATATGCCAGAGCATTCTGCTCAACTTAACAAGCATGCCCTTGAAATAAACTGTTTTATCTAAGCTATTTGTGTTTATTTAGTGCCTAAGTATCCTAATGGAAAGGAAATATCCAACCTAGCCTGGTATAGTCTTCTACATGGAAGAATGGAAAAGCCCAGGGTTCAGCTCCTTATATCCATCTGGTCCCACCTAAGGCTAGGAAGGGATTGATCAGAGAATCACTGATGAGTGCCACAGTCCAGAGGCACAGGCTTACTAGCACACTGAGACTTAACCATAAGATTACAGATTGCTTCCCCTACCCCATGCTTTATCAGGACATTACTAAAGGCTTTCTTCTAAACTTCCTTTTTTACACAGCATATTACATCCACTTTTCAAGAAAAAAAATTTGTTTTTGAAGAGACAGAAACAAGCATCAAAACCAGACTTAGGTAAACTAGAAATGCTAGATTTATCAGGTTGGAAATGTGACACATCTGCATTTAATACATAAAGTATTATAATGAATAAAGCAAGCAAAAAGAGAGAAAAGATGAGGAATGTAAGCAGATAGTTGAAAATTCTAAGGGAGAATAAAAATGAAATGCTAGAGGATGAAAAACACTGAAACAGAAATGAAGAATGCCTTTGGAGGCTCGTTATAACTAGACTTCCAACACTGAAAAGTACAGAGAGAAGAAGACTTGAAAGGGAAACAATATTCAAAAGATTGTGAAGTAGAAACAGCGGGGGGTGGGGGTGGGGTGGGAAGGAACAGAAACAATATTTGAAGCAATGATTACTATAAATTTCCCCTAGATTAATGTCATTCAACAAGTCACAGATTCAGGAAGATCAGAGAACACAAAGCTAGATAAAAGAGGAGAAAACAAACAAACAAACAAAAACAAGACATCATATTCAAACTGCTGAAAACAGTGAGAAACTTTGAAACAAGCCCAGGATAAATATACCTTAAAGAGAAGCAATGACAAAATTACACTGGACTTTGTTAAAGACATCATGTCAGCAAGAAGACAGCAGAATAAAATATTTTTAAGTTCTAAAAAAAAACAACCACCAAGATAGAATTCTGTATCCTGCAGAAGTACACTTTCAAAAACATGGGAGAAATAAAGACTTTCTAAAACAAACAAAAATTTGAGGGAATCTCTTTCTGCTTTGCCAGAAATGTTAAAAGTAGTCATTTAACAGAGAGAAGGAAAATTACACAGGACAGAAACAGAGATCTTCACAAAGGAAAGCGTTCTGGAGAAAATAAATGAAGGTAAAATAAAAATTTATTTTTCACAACCCCAAATAACAGTTTGCTTAAAATATTAGCAACAATGTATTCAATAATTACAATTTATATACAACTGAAATGAAAAACAATGATACGAAGGCAAAAGGAAATAATTAGCAATATCTTGGTATTACAGAGTACAAGCACTGTATCCTGGTATTTGAAAGGGGACTTAGAAATTTGTTGTAAATACATACCTAAAAGTGTTAAAAATAAAAGCCTATATAATTGATAAGCTAGGAGAAGACAGGGAAACAATTATATAAATTGCTCAATTATAACCATAAAAGTTAAAAAAAAAAATAAAAGACCAAAAAAAAAAAAAGTAACAAGGACATTAAATAGTGAACAGTACCAAATGTGGTAGAGATTAATTCAACTATACCAATAATCACTTTCAATTTCAATGGTCTAAATTCACCAATTAAGAGAAAGATTATCAGAGTGGGTCATAAAACAAAACCAGCTATGTGCTAGTTTTAAATATAAGAACACAGATTAGAATTAAAGGGATGAAGAATATACCATGCTAATTCTAATCAAAAGAGAGCAAGACTAGAATACTAATTTCACACTGAGTAGATCTCAAAAGGAGAGTTATCAGAGACAAATAAGGGCACATAATGATAAAGGATCTACCAATTCAAGAGGAAGACATAACAATCCCTAACTGATGTTTACTCCTAACATCAGAGCTTCAAAACATGAGAGAGAAAAAAAAGATAGAAATGCAAGAATGTTCAAAATCAAAGTGAAAGGAAGGAAGGGAGGGAAGAAGAACAGGGAGGGTAGGAGGAGGGGAGGAGGGAGGGGAGGAAAGGAGAGGAGAGGAGGGGAGGGGAGGAGAGAAAGAAACGTAAGGATTAGTGTAATTCACTATATAGCTGGAGACTGCAACACCTTTCCTTGAGTAATAAACACATTAGCATGCTGAAAATCTGGAGAAAAGTAACTGAACAGTACCATCCATCAACTGGATATTACTGATATCTACAAATTATTTCATCCACAACAGAATACATTATTTTTAAGTGCACATGGAAAATTTACCAACACAGACCACCTGTGGCAATAAAACATACCTTAGTAGATTTAAAAACAGAACTTATAAAAGAGGAGATAGAACAGAGAGGAAGGCAGACAGAGAGGAAGGATCCTGAAGAGACTTAACACCTGCAAGAATGTTCCCTACACCACCCCCATATATAACTGTTGGCAGAAAATTTGGTTAATGTGGTGGAGAACATCCCCTCAACCCAGGATGTGCTGCTAAGAGTCTTTCTGCTGCTTAAACGCAGGTGCAACAACTTGACTAAATGTCCTAACTTGACCTTGGCTTATTATAATATCATTAACATAGTATTTGCATCACAGTTTTATCATTTCTCCCCCACATCCCTACTTTTCTGTGGTATTTATGGGTAATATTCAAGATGGAGTAGCCTTGGTCAATATGCACAATAAAAATTGGGTATCAGGAAGTAAGGGGCAGATGAGATGTAAATGAGAGGAAATGCCCCAGAAAAGATAAGATAAAAACCACAAGCAAACTCCTAGCACCAGTTACTCATGTAGGACCCCCTCTCTTTTTCTGGAGAACTATGTTGCTTAATAAACTCCTTTCACTCTTACTTTTGGTGTCCACATTCCTTAATCTTGGTTGTGGGACAAGAACCCAAGGTTGCCGGTTTAAGCTGACAGTGGAGTTCAAAACTCCTGCAACAATATGCTCTCATACAACAAGAGCATTAACTGAAAAATCACTAACAGAAATATATATGGAAAATCATAAAATGTTTGGATATTTAAAAATACACTTCGGCCGGCTCGGTGGCTCAGCCTGTAATCCCAACACTTTGGAAGGTAGAGGCGAGTGGACTGCCTGAGCCTCTGGGGTTCGGGGCCAGTCTGGGCAACTTGGTGAGACCTCGTCTCTACAACAAAAATAAAAATTAAAAAAAACAAGCCGGGCTCGGTGGCTCTGCCTGTAATCCCGCGCCTTTGGGAGGCTGAGGTGAGTGGATTGCCTGAGCCCGCGGGTTCGAGACCCGCCTGGGCAGCGAGACCTCATCTCTACAATAAATCAAAAAATCAGCGGGGCATGGTAGTGCATGCCTGTAATTCCGGCTACTTGGAAGGCTGAGGCGGAAGGATCGCCGGAGCCCAGCAGGTCGAGGCTGCGGTGGGCGGAAGCAGCCACTGCACCCCAGTTTGGGCAACAGAGTGAGACTCCAACTCAAAAAAAAAATAAAAATAAAAATAAAAACAGCTGGGCATGGTAGCGTGTGCCTGCAGTTCTGGCTCCTAGGAAGGCTGAGGCAGAAGGATTGCTGGAGCCCAGAAGGTCGACATTGGAGTGGCTGTGAGTGTGCGTGCCACTGCACTCCAGCCTGGGGGAAGGAGTGAGACTCCAAATAAAAATAAACAAGCAAATAAATAAATAAAATAAAAATCACTTCTAAATAACATATGGGTCAAAAGAAAATGCAAAAGAAATGACAAATATTTTAGCATGATTTGTGGAATGCAGCAAAAAACAGTGCTGAGAGGGAAACTTAAAGCATTGAATACATATACTAGAGAAGAAATATCTAAAACCAATTACCTAAGTTTCCATTTTATGAAACTAGAAAAAATAAACATATTTACTGGCAGGGGATACACCATGATCATGAAGAAACTAGAAAAAAATGCAAGTTAATTCTGAAATGAGCAGAAGAGGACCGGCACAGTGGTTCACTTATAATCCTAGTACTTTGGTAGTACTAGGCTCATTATAACTAAACTTCCAAAAAAAGTACAGAAAGAAAAGGAACTGCTTTAGCCCAGGAGTTTGAGAGTATACTAGGAAACATACTGGGATCTTGTCTCTACAAAAATAAAAACAGAAAAAACTAGCTGAGCATGGTGATACACCACTGCAGTCCCAGCTACTTGGGAGTCTGAGGCAAAAGGACCAACTGAGGCCAGAAGTTGGAGGCTGTGGTGAGCCACGATCATACCACTTGCACTGAAGCCTGGGAAACAGAGTGAAACTCCAACTCAAACAAAACAAAACAAACAGAAACAAAGAAAACTAAGTAAGCAGAAATACAAATTGGAACAGAAATAAATAAAACTGAAAAAAGAAAACAGAGAAAAATGAGAAAAACCAAAGGCTGGTTCTTTGAAAACATCAATAAAATAAGTCGTTACCTAAGCTAAGGAAAAAGAGAAGACACAAATTACTAATTTATCAGAAATGAAGGGGGACACATCACCACAGATGCCATGTACACTGAAGGATAATAAAGTGATACCATGAAAAACCATGCTCATAAACAATTCCTTGAAAGACGCGATCTGCCAAAACTCACAAAAGAAATAGATCATTTGAATAGACCACATTTACTAAATAAAGTGAATCAATCATTAAGTCTTTCAAAATATAAAGCACAATGCCCAGATGAGCTCAATAGTGAATTCTCCCAAGACTTTAAGTATACAACTGTCCTACTCTACCATTTCTTACAATACATAGATACAAAAAGAAGACTTCCTAGTCTACTCTATCCCCATGGCAAGCAACAATCAAACATATATATGGCAAGAAAAAAAAAACTAGAACAATACTTATGGTGAACATAGATGTAAATATCAACAACATACCTGCAAATCAAGTCCAACACAGTATTAAAAAACTATACACCATAAAGTGGGACTTATTTTGAATATGAAAGGTTGGTTCAACATTTGAAAATCAGCTAATATAACCCATTCACTATCCACAGACTAAAAACAAAAACTGAATGAACATATCAATAGATGAACAAAAAGTGCCTGATATATTCAACATTCATCATGATAAAAACTCTCAAGAAACTAGGAATAAATAAGAACTACTTCAACATGATAAGGAACAACTACAAAAATCCTACAGCAAACATCATATTTAATGGCAAGAAGGCATAAATTTTCCTGTTAAGCTCAGGAACAAGGAATGATGTCACCACTCCTTTTCAATATTATCCTGAAAATGCTAGAAAACATAATTAAAAAAAAAAGAAAAAAATGAGGGGAAAAAAGAAAGGGAGCAGGTCTATGTCTTGATAGGTAAATGACATGCCTATCTATATAGAAATTCCCAAAGAATTAACAAAATAGCTAAATAACTTGTGAAACTTAGAATACAGCAAGGATGTAGGATATGGGCATATACAAAGTCGTATGTACCAGCAATGAATTATGAGAATTTGAAACAACATACACAATACCACTTACATTGTCACCTGAAACCTGTAACGACTCTGATGAAAGAAATCAAAGAACTTAAACAGAAATTCCATGTTTATAGTCAGAAAGACTCAGTGTTATAAAGATGTTAATTCATCTCAATATGTGAATTCAATGCAATCCCAATCAAAATCCCAGCTAATTACTGGCAAAAGAATTATCAAGATTATACAGTAAGACTAAAGACCAAGAGAGGCTGACACAATATTGAAAGAAAAAACAAAGCCAGAGATCAGACACTACCCAGCTTCAAAACTCATTATAAAGTTACAGTAATCGAATCAGTGTGGGATTAGTGAAAAAACAGATAAACAGATCAATGAAAGAATAAAGACTCTAAAAACAGACACACCAATAGAAACAGTTGGTGTCTAACAAAGAAAAAGGCAAAACAATGAAGAAAAAATAAGTCTTCTCAACAAAGTTACCATAACAACTGGAGAACATCCACATGTGAAAAGAAGCATCTAGAAAGCAGACCTTATATCTTTCACAAAAATTAACTTAAAATGCATCATTAGGCCAGGCTTGATGCCTCAGCCTGTAATCTCAGCACTTTGGGAAGCTGAGGCGAGTGGATTGCCTGAGTCTGCGCGTTCAAGACTCACCAGGCAACTTGGCAAAAACCTGTCTCAAAAAAAAAAAAAAAATCAAATGTCAGTCATACATGGTAGCTCATGTCTGTAGTTCCAGCTACTTGGAAGGCTGAGGCGAAAGGATTGCCAGAGCCCAGCAGATCCATGTTGGGGTGGCTTTGAGTGTGTGTGCCATAGACTGGGTGACAAAGTGAGAGTCCAACTCAAAAAAAAAAAAAAAAGCATCACCATAGGCCTAAATTTAAAATGTCAAACTATAAGCCTCCTACAAAACAACATAAGAGAAAATCTAGATAACTTCTGGTTTGGTGATAACATTAGATATATTAAAAAGGCATAATCCACAAAAAAATTAATTACGCTTATTTAAAAATAATAATTCAGTGTAATAGATAATGTATTCGGAAATAATTTATTAAAAATTCATGCTCCATGAAATACACTGTCAAAGAATAAGATTAACTAAAAAGTGATATGAAATATCTACAGATACTAGAACTAGAAATCAAAAAAGAAAACTTTTGAAAGTCAGTAATAAAAACAACTTGATTTAAAAAAAAAAGACAAAAGATTTGAAAGAATCCACCAAAAAGACAATAAGATGGCAAAACCATATGAAAAGATGCTCAACATCATATGTAATTAGGGAATTGCAAATTTAAATGGGAGAAGGGAGTACCACCACAAACCTATTAGAATGGCCAAAATTCAAAACACTGACAACACCAAATGCTAGTAAGGAGGTAGAATTACAGAAACATTCACTGCTGGTGGGATGAAAAATGGTACAGCACTTTGAAAGACAGTTTGGCAGTCTCTTTTTTTTTCATAGTGAAATGAGCTAAATCAGTTAATAAAATCAAATTGCTAGCAAAATAATAGTATCAACCGGCTTACTCCATTTTGTTTATAACTTCCATCTTATCTGCCTGCCTGACCTAAGAACCACTCCTCAATGCCTACATGTGATTACAGTAACAGTCCCATGACCAGAGACCCCCCCCCCAACCATGACCTCCCCTTTGGGCAGGTCATGCAGACTGTTTCCTGCTGACTGTTACAAAACTCCCTAGCAACTGTATGCTTTGTTAACTGAGATCAAATGTCACACTTTGCAAAACCCCATTGTTATATTTTCTTTTTCTTTTTTCTTTTTTTGAGTGGGAGTCTCACTCTGTCACCCAGACTGGAGCGCAGTGGCTGCTCACAGCCACTGCAGCCTCGACCTGCTGGGCTCCGGCAATCCTTCCACCTCAGCCTTCCAAGTAGCCGGAATTACAGGCATGCGGTACCACGTCCAGCTGATTTTCTGATTTATTGTAGAGATGAGGTCTCACTGCCCAGGCAGGTTTCATACCCACGGGCTCAGGCAATCCACTCACCTCAGCTTCCCAAAGGTGCGGGATTACAGGCTCATTGTTACATTTTCATACTTTGTTCTTATATTTTGTTAGTGACCTAACGATGGTAACTCCATTGTGTAATGATTCTTCTACCTTGTCTCTATGTAACTGCCTTAAACTATATCTTGTTGGCAGAACTCCAGGGACTTTCCTGTCACTGGCTATACCTGCACCATAAAATTAATCAAAACTCCCTAAAAATCAAAAATTCCTATTTTGGTTGCCAAGCTGTTAGTAAATGGTTGCTATGGTCACTAAGTTGCTATGTAGCCAACACTGCAAATTTTACCTATAAAAGTTTGTCACAAACTGCACTAGTTTGTCAAGAGTTTTTCTGGTGTTTGCCTGCTCTTGGACCACACATTAATAAAGGAGTCATAATTAATTAGACTCAGCTTGCTGGCGTGACTTCTTCTCGCTTACTTGTTTATTCCAAGATCTAATAAAAACAGCTCAAAGAAAAGAAAACCTTACTTATATTTGTCAGTGGGATAAAATCTTCACTAAAATATTATTTAAAAATAAATCAACAAAATATCAAATGAATGATGGCAGTTTCTTACCATACAATTTGGCAACCACACTCCTGAGTATAAAGGCCATGTCCCCACAAATGATATTTATAACAGCATTATTCATTGTCAAAATCTGAAAGCAAGTTCTTCAACAGGTGAAAAAAATAAACTCCATTAAATATAACATTAACCGGGCTCAGTGGCACAGCCTGTAATCCCAGCACTTTAGGAGGCTGAGATGAGTGGATTGCCTCGGACCGCAGGTTCAAGAACCACCTGGGCAACTTGGCGAGACCTCATCTTTACAATAAGCCAAAAATTAGCTGGGCATGGTAGTGCACACCTGTAGTTCCAGTTACTTGTAAGGCTGAGGCGGAAGGATTGCCGGAGCCCAGCAGGTAGAGGCTGCAGTGGCTGGAAGTGTGCCACTGCACTCCATTCTGAGTGACAGAGTAAGACTCCAACTCAAAAACAAAACAAAACAAAAAACCAACCAAACAGACAAACAACAACAAAATATATATATATATATATATATTCACACAAAGAAATTAGCTATTAAGTCAGAAGACATGGAGAAACTTTAAATGCATATTACAAAGTCAAAGAAGACAATGCCAAAAGGCTGTATATACTCTGAAACTCCAATTTTATGATATTCTGAAAAAGACAAAAAACTACAGAAGTTGTCAAAAAAGATCAGTGGTTTTCAGGTATCAGATATAGGAAGAGATGACTAAAAAGGTAAAGGATAGAGAATTTTTAAGGCAATAAAACTACTGTCTATGATACTATAATCATGTATCAATAACATTATATACTTGTCAAAATTCACAGAATGTACAAAACACAAATCGAACCTGAAAAGACATAACATGAGATCAATATATCCAATGAGCAACCATTTTAATATTGCTTAGCTTTGTCACGTTTCTCTAGCAGTTCTCTTTAATTTACTCTCTAATCTCTAGACAAGAACAAAACTGGCTTCTCAAGGGTAGCTATTGATAATTGTTTTACAACTCCTCTTCCCAACTCATTTTGTATTAATTAGCTTTTCCATTTCAAGAACCAACTTAACCTAATCAAGACTTGGTGACCATCATGATACAGACAGACCCCATCACCATGGCAGCAATAATGTGAATAAACCACCAATCTGCCTGCCATCCATCACCTGATGTCAGTACCTGTACTTACCTGTCCCCTTCCTGATGACGTGGAGTAGACCATTACCAAATCACCTTAATGACCTCCTCCATCAAAGGGAAAGCTTAAAATTATTCAACCTGAAGCAGTCATTTGCCATTGCTCTCACGCATGTGCTTGTTCTCTCTTGCTCGTTTACTTTCTAAATAAACTGTATTTTTCTTTTTCTTTTTTTCTTTTTTTGAGTTGGAGTCATTCTGTTGCCCAGGCTGGAGTGTAGGGGCACACTCATGGCCACCCCAGCATAGAACTGCTAGGCTCCGGCGATCCTTCCGCCTCAGCCTTCCAAGGAGACCGGAACTACAGGTGCGCTACCACACCCAGCTAGTTTTTGATTTATTGTAAAGAAGAGGTCTCGCCAACTTGCCTGGGCTGGTCTTGAACTCATGGGCTCAGTCAATCCACTCGCCTTGACCTCCCAAAGTGCTGGAATTACTGGCTAAGCCACCAAGCCCAGTCTAACCTATGTTTTTCAATCTACCTTCTGTGCAACTCTTTGTATCTTTACGCTGCACCAGATCACACACTCACCCCATGGTGACTGACCTAACATTTTAGAGGCCCTACTGGGATTTTTAGCCTAGCAGAACCCTAACGTGAGCTATTAATTTCAGTAATAATGATGTGTCAGTGTAGGTCTACCACTGTAACTCTAGTAGGGGAGGTTGTGAGTATGTGGTACCAGGAGGAACATGGGAAGTTTCTGCATTTTCTACTCAATTTTGATGAGCACCTAAAACTGCTTTAGGAAAAAAGTCTACTACAAAAGAAAAAAATTATGAGAGAGCAAATTAAAGTGATCAGTTGAGTTCACAGTAGTTAAAAAAGAACAACAACAAAAACTTTTCCTGTACTGACAGCTCAGGAAAAAAAGAGCAAAAATAAGTATAAGTGTTTAAAAAAAAAAAAGAATAAGACAAGACACATCACACACACAACAGTAACAACAACAACAAAAAAGGTAACACATAGTTGCATTCTATGTATACAGACAGACCTCCATCTCCATAACAGCAATTATGTGACTATAGTATGTATATATATTTCATATGTGAAAGGCAGTCTTCAAGGTAGGAAGAGTTACTGGAGATTAAACTGATTTCTGCATAAATATTAATGGGTCCACTAAGAAAATAACATATTTTAAATATGTATGCATTTGAAAGAGAGGTGTGTGTGTGTGTGTGTGTGTGTGTGTATAGCAAAAAAAAGAATAAAAAAGTGAAATGGCTAAACCCACCATTACAAGTGAAAATTAACAAATCTTTCAACCAGTATTAAAACTAGCTGACTTAAAACAAAGTAAAGCAATAAAGTAATGAAGAAAATCTAGAAAGTATAAGCAAAGCAGTTATAAATAACACCTATAATGACGGCCAGTAGAATATACAGCTTTTTCAAGAGCTAAAAAAAATGGAAATTAACTAGATGTTGAACCCCTCTGCAAGTCTCAACAAATTCCAAAGCAGTAATAATAAATTCTCACACACAGACTCTGTGAGTATATTTCTCTATTCACAAAAAAATTAATCTACAAACCAATGACAAAAAGATATAGCAGAAAATTTCCAACTGTTTGAAAATGAAGCACCTATGTTTCTTGAAATTTTTTACACCAAAGAAAAAAACCAAAACACATATTAGAAAATATTTTAACTAGGCCAGGGTTGGTGGCTCACACCCGATATCCCAGCAGTTCAGGAAGCCAAAGCAGGAGGATTATTTGAGCCCTTAGGTTTGAGATCAGCCTAGGCACCAGAATGAAACCTAGTATCTACCAAAAAAATTAGTCAGACATGGTGGTGCATGCCTGTCGTCCCATCTACTCAGGAGGCTGAGACAGAAGGATTGCCTTAGTCCAGGAGGTTGAGGCTGCAGTGAGCTGTGTTCATGCTACTGAACACCATGCTGGGCCACAGATAAAGTCCCTAACCCAAAAATAAAATTAAAAAAAAAAAAAGATAGAAAATATATTAACTGAATGACAATGTACACAAACACATTAAAAAACTGTGGGATGTGAGTTGGTAAAATATATATCCTAAAACACAAGGATTTTTGTTTTTTGTTTTTTTAAAGTAATGTAGAAGGGTCAGAGTGGTGGCTCACATCTGCAAAACCAGCTCTTTGGGAGGCTGAGGCAGGCAGATTGCTTGAGCTCAGGAGTTCAAGACCAGCCCGGGCAACATAGTAAAACCTTGCCTCTACAAAAAAAAATCAAAAAAAGATTAGCTGGGCATCATGGTGGTACATATCTGTAGTCACAACTACTTGGAATGCAGAGGTAGAAGGACAGCCTAAGCAAAAGTAAGACCTCAACCCAAAACAAAGAAATTCAGAAAATCAGTTATCTAAATTTACATTTCAAGAAACTATAAAGCAAAGAGCAAAGGAAACCCAAAGAAAGCAAAAAGAAAGCAAAAAGATAAAAGCAGCAAAAAATATACAAATGGGACAAAAATAATCAAACTCAAACTTCGTAAAACATTACTTAAAAGATTCAATTTAATTCTCTAGAAAAACTGCAAAAAAAAGGTAAAGGTTAATTACCACATCAGAAATAAAAAAGGTGTTATTTTAAGACCTTTACAACTATTTCATTTATCTTACACAAATTCTTCCAGGCAACAGAAAATAGTTTTTATTTCCAACTAGTCCAGCACAAAACTTCGATATACTACATCTATGTTAATTAAGCCTTTTACAAATATTATCATTTTTCCTTATTTTGCTGAAATGGAAACTGATGCTTAGATATTGTAGACCTAGCAGACGCAGAAATTAATCTCATAAAATGGGAGCGGAACATCAATAGGTGACCTGAGTCTATGCTTATAACGAAGGTTACAATGACTAATACTTTTGCCTTCAGATTCACACAGGGCCTTAGATACAGAAAACACAGGGCAATATTTGCAAGCATATACAGTAACTGAGGTTTCCAGTTACCCAGATCCACAGCCACTCCTCCTAAATTTAACTTAAAATAACAATCAATAGCCTTTATGATTACCACACAAAATATTCAGCACATGTTCCATCATTTTGTATTCCATAGTACCCAAAACAACACAGCCTTACTCCTACCTGGTTCTGCTGGAAAGGGGGCTGAGATTGTCCATCAGGAACCTGGCCCTGGTTGTCAGTCTCTCCTACCGGAGAGCCATGAGTTGTGGAAGTCATACTTGACACAGAAAAGATCTTTGCTAACTTGTCTCTCTAAGTATTGTCCTAAGAGAAGAAATTATAATCCATTTATAGGAGATGAAGTACCAGCATCAGGCTTAAAAATTCAAGGACAGACCATCTTGCAGAGACCATTTCACAACCTAAAAATTAAAAAAGGTACAATTGGTTCACACATTAAAATGAATAAGAAATTATTACAATTTTAATATACATGAAACATCACCAGTTATTACAGTCAATAACAGAGGATTATAAAAATCAGAGAAGCAAAAATTTAAAACTTTAATATTTTTACTCCCTTTAAAAAATTCATATTGCTGCACTAGCAGTTATACCAGGAAAATACATCACATGTAACTTTAATATTATACAATATTCCAGGGAAAAAGTTTCTTAGTTGTCATTTTTAATTTACAGAAGAATCTATAAAGTCTATCAATTGCTGCCTTGAATGTACTATGAAAATGTAATATGCACATATTAGGAAACCAATACTGGATTTCTACAAATAACACCAGACAGAATGCACAATCAGCAAATAATTGTATTAGAGCTTATAAATATTTTTTTAAAAAGCTGTCAGGTAATTTTAATTCAAACTTAAAAACTTAGGAAAAAATTTTTTAAAAAGGGTTTAGACTATACCATATTGATCCCAAACCATCAAATGTTTCATGTGACATCAGACGACTTTTGATAAGTCCTTTTTGCCAGTCCCTTGAGAGAATCAGCAGTATATTCTAGTAATCTTAACAGGACTACAGGTCACAGTTTATCGGTGAGAGTTCTTTAAACGTGACTAGCAGGGGAGTATGGATGAATGCCACCAAATCCATATATACAAATTCATGTAAGATCCCCTACATACAAATCTACAAGTTTCGAACTTTCAAAGATGAGAATGTGTATTCCTGTAATTAGTTCAGATGTGATTTATGGTATTAGTCCCAATCATGTAAATTAGTTCAGATGTCTGATGTACACTGTCACATGCATGCATCCTCTAAAGTAGTTATGCTTTTATGTACTTTACTGTACAGTACTGTATTCTTTTAATGTATTACTTGTGTGAAAAGTATTATAAACCTATTACAGTACAATAATACATAGCTGCTTATGTTAGTTGGGTACCTAAACTAACTTTGTTGGGCTTACGAACGTGTTCTCAAAATGGAATGTATAGTAGAGGACTTACTGTATTCTATATCCATTAGACCAGTGGTTTTCACCCAAAACTGTAAATTAGAGTTTCCTGAAGTACTTTTATATGACCTAGCCTAGACCAAATATATCATTTGATGCCCATGATCTAGCCTAGACCAAATATATCAAAATATCTGAGGCCTAGTTTCACTAGTTCTTTAAAATCTCCAAGGTGATTCTACTGTGTCACCATATTGAGAACTAGGTTTGTCCCTGTAAAAATTAAAAGCTGAAAGTCAAGCAGTATAAAAGAGAATAATTGGTGATATTTATGTGTCCCAAATAACTGTGATTAATACATATATGAAAAATCAGTAAAACTTTTTAGACGTTTGATAATGTTTGATAAAACATTTGATAAAACATTTGATAAAACATATCAAACATAATGTAAAACACCTTTTCACTCAAATCCATTTAATATAAGTTATTTTCTATTTCAAAAGATAAGTAGAGGCACAGAGAACCAAAAAGTAAAGAGCCACAATTAAAGTACTATACATACCCTTTCAACCTCACCAATAAACATGACAAAACAAGTCTGGTACAGTGGCTCACACCAGTAATCCCAATACTTTGGAAGGTTGAGGCGAAAGGATTGCTTGAGCTCAGAGGTTCAAGACCAGCCTGGGCATTTTGGTGAGACCTTGTCTCTACAATAAATTGACTGAGGCTCAGTATTCAGGCTGAGGCAAAAGGATTGCCTGAGTCCAGCAGGTGGAGTCTACGGTGGTCAGGACTGTGCCACTGCCCTCCACCTGGGCAAAAGAGTGAGACCCTGATTCAACAACAACAACAAAAAGACAAAACAAATTATAAAAATGAGATCGCAAGGCACAGTGGCTCATATCTATAATCCCAGTGCTTTGGGAAGACAAAGCAGGAAGACTGCTTAAGGTCAGAAGTTCAAGACCAGCCTGGGCAACAAAGCAAGAAACTCACATCTACAAAAAAATTTTTTAAAAGTAGTCAGTCAAGCCGGGCTCGGTGGCTCAGCCTGTAATCCCGCGCCTTTGGGAGGCTGAGGTGAGTGGATTGCCTGAGCCCGCGGGTTCAAGACCCGCCTGGGCAGTGAGACCTCATCTCTACAATAAATCAAAAAATCAGCCGGGCATGGTAGCACATGTCTGTAATTCCGGCTACTCGGAAGGCTGAGGCGGAAGGATCGCCGGAACCCAGCAGGTCGAGGCTGCGGTGGCCAGGAGCGGCCACTGCATTCCAGTCTGGGCAACAGAGTGAGACTCCAACTCAAAAAACAAACAAACAAAGAAAAAAACAAAAAAGTAGTCAGTCATCGTGGTGTGTGCTTCTAGTACCAGTCAAGAGGCTGAGGCAAGAGGATCATTTGAGCTCAAGAGATCAAGGTTACATACAATATGTTATAATCACACCACTACACTCTAACCTGTGTAGAGACCCTGTATCTAATGTAAGTAAAAATAAGATACTGTTTTGTTTTCCTGACAAGATCTGGCAAACAAAACAAAACAAAACAAAAAAAACCCCAAACTTTTAAAACTGGTAATATTGAACCTTATAATGGCTTAGGTCAGACATAGACTGCTCGTTAACACATAATAAAACAAACTAAGAGATACAAAAAACATTATTCCATAAGGGTAGGATTAAAAAGAAAAATGGACAAAAAAATCCCGAAAGAACTCACATACACATACACCTACCTCTATATGGTCAATCTAAGATACAGCCTTCTCTTTCATTTTTGTTATCCACTCCATTAAAATTCTCATTCAAAATGCTTTACATAAATTATCAGCTATATGTGGTGGCTTAAGCCTGTAATCCCAGCACTTTTGGAAAGTTGAAACAGAAGGATCACCTGCTGTCAGGAGCTCAAAATCAGCCTGGACAACAAGGTGAGACCTCTTGTCTGTACAAAAAGTAAAAAAAATTAGCCAGGCATTGTGGTATGAGTTCGAGGTGAGTCATAATACCACTGCACACCAGCCTGGACAACAGAATGAGATCTTGTCTCAAATAATAATAATAATAATAGTAGTAATAATAATAAAAGTAAGTCTTAAAACTTAAGAGATACTCTATTATATTCTTTCTATTTTAGTTCTGTTATACAGAAAACAGAAACTATGTTTTTATGTAACTAAAACACACACACACACACACACACACACACCACCACCACCAACAACAACAAAACAGCCTGCAGTTAAACTTCATATTTTACTACTTCAAATTTACTGCTTTTTACTACTGTTGTCTTCTTACCAGGACTCCTGATCCCAGTCTTGCTTTAATACTTCATCTTATTTTTCTCTGGATTCACTCTTCTTAGCCTATAAAATATGTTTCAACAGTCTCCTCTGTTAAAAGTCACCATTATTTCTCCCTCTTCTTTTAGAAAATTCTTGAAATAATGTCTATATATTTCTTTTCCCTCATAATTTGGTTTGTATTCAAATTGCTTTAAGTCATAACAATTTTAGTTCTGTGTATGGCTTTGAAATCAGTTCCTCTAAAGCTACATGCAAAGTTTTCTGGATAGTGTTTTTGCGAGGGGGGAGAGATAGATGAAGCATGGTCCAGCATAAATGCACTTTTTTCAACTCGTCACAGATCAGATATTTTACTGCAATTGTGAACACAAATAAACATCTATAAAATACTTTTTGGTTGGGCTCGGTGGCTCAGCCTGTAATCCCACGCTTTGGGAGGCCGAGGTGAGTGGATTGCCTGAGCCTGCGGGTTCAAGACCCGCCTGGGCAACTTGGAGAGACCTCATCTCTACAATAAATCAAAAAACTAGCTGGGCGTGGTGGCGAGCCCCTGTAGTTCCAGCCACTTGGACGGCTGAGGCGGAAGGATCGCTGGAGCCCAGCAGGTAGAGGCTGCGGTGGCCGGGAGCGGCCACTGCACTCCAGTTCTGGGCAACAGTGTGAAACTCCAACTTAGAAAACAATAATAATAAAATAAAACAAAATAAAATATTTTTTAAGCAACAAAACATAAAACAGGGTGCAGTAAAAGAGAAAATGAGAAAGCAAAGACCAAAAAACTACAGAAAACAAGGAATTAAATGGCACATATTTTCTATCAGTAAATATTTTAAGTGTAAATGTACTAAAATCCCATTAAAAAACAAATAAAAGTTGAAAGAATAAATGAGAAGTGACAAATAAGGCTGCTGCCTTATCCCTCCCTATAAGGCAGCGGCCAATGCTTTTGGCATCAGGGATTGGTTTTATGGAAGGCAATTTTCCTCTGACAGGGAGGGAGAAAGGAAACGTGTGTCAGACTCATAAGGAATGCTCAACCAAAGATCCTTCACATGCGCAGTTCACAATAGGGTTAGCACTCCTGTAAGAATCTTACACACTACCAATCTAACAGGAAGTGGAGCTCTACTCACTGTGCTCACCCCCTGCTGTGCTATTGGGGGGTTGGTATTGGGGAGCCCTGCCATATGAAACTCACAAGTGTCCTAAAAAAGACTATGTAATCTAAAGACAGACAGACGTGAAAGTAAAACAATGGAAAAAGATATTCCATGCAAACACTAACCATAAGAGAACAGATTGCTATACTAGTATAAAACAAAACAGTCTAAGACATACAACCTGCCCTGGGAGGCCAAGAACAGCCTCAGTCTAGGAGTTCAAGACCAGTTGGAGAATTTAGTGAGGACTCTATTACAAAAATTTAAAAATGAGCTGGCATGGTGGTGTGTGCCTGTAGTCCCAGCTACTCAGGAGGACAAGAGGATCACGTGAGCCCAGGAGGTCCTGCTAGGCCACTGCATTCCAGTCTGGGTGACAGAGTAAGACTGGCTCAAACAAAAAATAAAGACATAGTATGAGGTACTGTCTGGACATAGATTGTTTCTCTGTACTTGGCTTTTTGCTGCCCCCTTCTTCAGGGAGCAGCCTCTGGCCAAGGCTGGTATCTGTATGACATGCCTATTCCCAGTCACTGGTGCAGGTGATTAAACAAAGCTGAAGATAGGGCTCCGGCGATCCTTCCGCCTCAGCCTTCCAAGTAGCCGGAATGTACAGGCATGCACTACCATGCCCGGCTGATTTTTTGATTTATTGTAGAGATGAGGTCTTGCTGCCCAGGCGGGTCTCGAACTCGCGGGCTCAGGTAATCCACTCACCTCAGCCTCCCAAAGGCGCGGGATTACAGGCTGAGCCACCGAGCCCGGCAGTCATCACTCTTAATCGATGTAATAATAAACACCATTTAGGAATGATTAGCTTGATTGCTTTGACTATAAAACTGCTTGCTATACCGCCCAAGGCATAGATTCTTCATCAACCTGCTGCAGTTGGTGCCTCCTGTGAGTTTTGTTTTGTTTTGTTTTGTTTTGTTTGAGTTGGAGTCTAACTCGGTTGCCCAGACTGGAGTGCAGTGGCCGCTCCCGGCCACCGCAGCTTCGATCTGCTGGGCTCTGGCGATCCTTCCGCCTCAGCCTTCCAAGTAGCTGGAATTACAAGCATGCGCTACCATGCCTGGCTGATTTTTTGATTTATTGTAGAGATGAGGTCTCACTGCCCAGGCGGGTCTCGAACCCACGGGCTCAGGCAATCCACTCACCTCAGTCTCCCAAAGGCACGGGATTACAGGCTGAGCCACCGAGCCCGGCTCTCCTGTGAGTTTTAATAAACCACTATCTTTCCCTGCTGGACCTCAAGGTGACTTCTTTGGAACAGGTAAACATTATGCCCAAGCATTCTAAGATTTGGGACCACTCTGTTACACACAGAATCATAAAATGGTTAATTCACCAGAAAGATACAAAAATTATAAACAGGCCAGGTCCAGTGGTTCAGCCTTTAATCCCAGCACTTCGGGAGACCGAGGTGAGAGGATTGACTGAGTCCAAGGGTTCAAGACCAGCCCGGGCAATTGGCAAGACCTTGTCTCTACAATAAATAAAAAATTAGTCAGGCGTGGTAGCACACGCCTGTAGTTCCAGCTACTTGAAAGGCTGAGGCAGAAGGATAGCTGGAGCCCAGCAGATAGACGCTGGGGTGGGCATGAGCGTGCCACTGCACTCCAGCCTGGGCGACAGAGTGAAACTTCAACTCAAAAAAGAATTATAAACATGTATGCACCAAACACCAGAGTTCCTAAATACAGGAAACAAATATTTACAGAATTAAAGGTAGAAATTGATAATAGATTAATAGTAAGAAATTTCCATATTTCACTTTCAGTAATGGACAGAATAACCAAGCAGATCAATAAGGAAATAAAGGACTTAAAAACAGGACAACTAAAACTGGGGGGAAAAAACGCTAAGTACTCTACATAGCAACAGCACAGTGTACATTATTTTCAAGTACACATAGAACATTTTCCAGGATAGACAATGTGTTAGGATGCAAAGCAAGTATTTACAAGTTTAAAATTATTGACATCATCTTTTTAGGTAACAAGAGAAACTATAAATCAACAGTAGAAGGAAAATTGAAAAATTCAATGTGAAAAAAATTAAAGATACTCTGAAACAATTAATAAAAATCGCATAAAGAAAATCAGAAACTGTCTTGAGAAAAATTAAAACAAAAATACAAGACACCAAAACAAATGGAATAAAGCAAAAGTAGTGCTAAGAGGAAAGTTTCTAACTGTAAATGCTTGCATTAAAAACAAAAAATTTCAGTTGGGCATGGTGTATAATGCTTGTAATCCTAGCATTTTGAGAAGCTGAGGTGGGAAGATTGCTGAAGCCTAAGAGTTGAAGATCAACTGGGTAACACAGCAAGAAAGACATCACCTCTTATAAACATTTTTTAAAATATGAGCCAGATATGGTGGCATGCACCTGTAATCCCAGCTACTTGGAAGGTTAAGGCTAAGACAGAAGGATTCCCTAAGCCCAGGTCAGTCCTGGGGTGAGCTATGATCTTGCCACTGTAATCCAGCCCAAGGGACAGAGTGAGAAAGAAGGGAGAGGAGAGGAGGGGAGAAAAAAAAAAATCTCAAATCAACAAACCAATTTCAATCTCAAAGAAATAAAAAAGGAACTAAACAGAAGCTGGCAAAAAGAAGGAAAGATATGAGCAGAAATTTTTAAAAGCCTAGATAGAAAAACTAAAAAAAGCTAAAAAGTGAGATTTTTGAAAAGATCAACAAAACTGACAAACTATTACCGAAATTACCAAAAAAAAAAAAAAAAAAAAAAAAAGACTCAGATACTTTAAGTCAACAGTGAAAGGACCTACAAGCAATGCAAACAGAAATAAAAGACAGTCTAAGAAAATATTCTGAATAATTATACATAGCCAAATTGGGTAACCTAGAAGAAATGAATATATGTTCCTAGAAACACACAACCTACAAAGACTGGATCACGAAAAATTAGAAAATTTAAACAAATTTTTATCTAGTAGGGAGACTGGGTCAACAATTTTATAACTTTCCAACAAAGCGGAAACTAAGAGTAGATGACTTCACTGAAGAATTCTACAAACATTTGGGGAATATATAACACCAATCCTGAAACTTCCCAAAATATGAAGAGAAGGAACAATTCCCAAATTTATTCTATGAGGCCTGCACTACCTTTATTCCAAAGTCATTACTAGAAAATAAATTATACACCAATGTTCCTGATAGATACTTAGGGCAAAAATCTTCAACAAAATACTGGCAAACCAAATTTAGCAGCACATTAAAACGATTTATACAACACCATGATTAAATAAAATGTATTCCTGCAATGCAAGTCTGGTTCCACACATGAATACCTATCAAAGTAATATTCTTCATCAACAGAATAAAGGAGAAAAACCACACGATCATCTCAAATGAAGCTCCCCCAAAATGACAAAATTCAACACCCTTAGATTTCAAATATTCAACAAAAAAGAACATAATAAATCTAAATAATTTATCAAGAAGATGAGGAACTTACACACTAAGAACTACAAAACACTGCTGAAAGAAAATACCAAGAGACACAAATAGAGGGAAAATATCAACCCGTGTTCTTGGATAAGAAGACATAACATTATCAAGATATCAGTACTACCCAAAGTAATTTTAAGATTCAACACAAGCCGGGCTTGGTGGCTCAGCCTGTAATCCCGCGCTTTGGGAGGCTGAGGTGAGTGAATTGCCTGAGCCTGCGGGTTCCAGACCCACCTGGGCAACTTGGCGAGACCTCATGTCTACAATAAATCAAAAATTAGCCGGGCATGGTAGCGTGCACCTGTAGTTCCAGCTACTTGGAAGGCTGAGGCGGAGGGATCGCCGGAGCCCAGCAGGTCGAGGCTGGGTGGCCAGGAGCGTGCCACTGCACTCCAGTCTGGGGGACAGAGTGAGACTCCAACTCAAAAAAACAAACAAAATAAAATTCAACACAATCCTAATCAAAACCCCAACCTTTTTTTTGCAGATACAGAAAAACCCATACTAAAAACAAAGAGAATTTCAAGATATTACTAATAGCCCAAATGATCTTGAAAAATAATAAAGCAGGAAAACTCACACTCTGATCCAATATACATTACACAGCTGCAGTAATCAAATTAGTGATGTACTGGCATAAAGAAAGATAGATTAATGAACTAAAACAGAGTCTGGAAATAACCTTTAATTCTGTGGTCAAAAAAAAAATCTTCAACAAATGGGAAAAGAACTTGTCTCTTCAACCAAACAGGAAAAAATAGATACCCATATTCAAAAGAAAAGAGTTACAGACTTATTTTAACCATATACAAAAACTGACTAAGTAGCTTAAGACCTAAACATAAAACCCCAAGTTACAAAAATCTTAACACGAAACAGAAAAGAAAATCTTCAGGACACTGAATATGCAAAGACTTGTTGAATATGACACCAAAATTGCAGGCAACAAAAGCAAAAACAGAAAAATGGGAGTATATCAAACTTTAAAACTTCTGTATATCAAAGAACAAAATCGATAGTGACAAGATAATCAGGATAATGAAAAAATGTGTAATCATACATCTGATAAGTGGTCAATGTCCACATTTAAAGAATTACTAGAACTCAAGAACAAATATCAAATAATCTGATTCAGAGATGGTCAAAAAACCTAAATAAGTGGTTCTCCAAGATGATACATAAATAGCTTCAGGGACTATAAAATGACATGCAATATAATTAATCATTAAAGGAATGCAAATCTCCACAATGAAACTGGGCTCCATGGCTCACACCAGTAAATCCAGCACTTTGGGAGGCTGAGGCAGGAGAATTGCTTGAACCCAGAAATTCAAGAACACTGTGGACAACATAATGAGACCATGTCTCTATAAAAACATCAAATAATCAGCTAGGCATGGTGGCACACACTCTAGTCCCATCTTGGGAAGCTGAAGCAGGACAGCTTAAGTTTAAGAGTTGGTGACTGCAATGGGTTGGGCTGTGGTAGTACAACACCACTCCAACCTGGGCAATAGAGTAAGGCCCTAACTCAAAACAAAAACAAAAAACCATAATGAAATATCACCTGACTCCATGAGAATAACTATTACCAAAAAACAAACAAACAAAAACAGAAAATAAGTCTGGCGAGGACACAGAGAAATTAGAATGCTGTGCGCTGTTGGTGACAGTTTAAGATGGTACAGTTGCTATGAAACATTAGGAGTAAAATTATCATATGATTCAGCAATTTTATTTCTAAGTATAACAAAATTAGAAGTTGAGACAGGCAACAGTATTTGTACTCCCATTTTCATATCAGAATTATCTACAATAGCCAAAAGGTAAAAGTGTTCACTGATAGATGAGCCGACAAAATATGGTATATTCACACAGCAAAATATCACTCAGCCTTTAAGAAGAAAATCCTGTCATATACCCCAACATGGTTGAACATTAGACTAATCATATGAACCAGTCGCTAAAAAACAAATTTATTATTTCATTCATATGAGGTTCTTAGAGTAGAAGGGTGACTGACAGAGGGTAAAAAAAGGATAATGTGAAGTTAATTTTTAATGAGCACAGAGTTTTAATTTTGCAGGGTGAAAAGTTCTGCAGATGGATAGTAGTGACTCTAACTCAAAAAAAACAAAAAAAATTTTAAATTAAAAATTCAATTACTACAGTGTATTCAATACAGTTTTAGACACATATTTGAAGTTCTAGCAGTAGTTCCTCATTTTCCCCCTGCCATACAAGGTAAGCCTCCTATGGGGCTTACACACTTCACAAATTTCTGTGAACAAGCAGAACCACTGTTATAGGCATACTGTTATAACAGCACATTAGAAATAATGGTTTCCTCAAGAAAGTTACAATAGAGAGAAGACTAACAGCTAATAATGGGTCAGTTAATTGCATAGAACCTGAACTTCCAAGCCTTTTTTTCCCTCTCTTACAAAAAAAACAAAATGTGAGAACCATATTTTCAGAACTACAAACCTGACACTGACTTTTAGATAATTTTTTTGTTTTGTCTTCTTGCTAATCCATCAAATTATATTCCTCCGTCTATTTCTGAGACTTCTGCACAAGTAGTTTGTCTAGTTAATCCATGCTTATTCTTAAACTCTCAACTCAGATGTGGTCTTTTGAGAAGGCTTCTATGATTAAGGTTCAAGTCCCTGTATGCTAGGCTGTCATAGTTCCCAGTACTTGTTTGGCATCAATGTGACTCTCTGTATATTAAAATATAGAAGCTTCATAATTAAGGCAGAGTAGCTGATACAAGTTAGGCGTAGACAGATAAATTTCTTGTAGGCAAGTTTTAGGAAGTGCTCAGACATTTTTCTTATCACATTTTTACTGCAGGTCAAACTAAAATGTGCACTGACCAGCCTACCCCAACCCCCTAAGATATAAAGAAAATAAAATTAAAAAGAAAATTCCATCAGATATAAGAATAGGCCTGCTCAACCCTTCAGTTCATGGATTAGCATAATAATAATTAAGCTTCTTTCAGGTTCCCTGTCCAAGGTGTAAGGTTGAATACCTCCCCTTAACTGACCAAAGTCGTAGAAAGAATAATAAGACCACCTTTTAGATCATAAGCTGATGGTCTGGAAAAGTATGACAGGTCTCCCGCAAAGACAAAATATGTGTTCTGAAAAAGATCATCTGTCTTCTTATTTTTCCTGTCTCTCCTGAGTGTGCCCCACCCTCTTTAGCATGTCAATTGTTGTAAAAATATATCTAGTATATTAGTTAAGAGCAAAAGTGCAGTCTTTCTTTTCTCAGAGAGTGACTTTCTGGCTTGAAAATTCTGCCTACTCTTTCTTCTCTCTCCTTGCTAAAGAAGTTTGTTTTAAAACTTTGCTGGCTGCTCTGAAAAATTATTTCAGGGTCAAGTCAAAGAAGCCATGAGTTTGTGACATGCCACACCTAGTATTAACAATAATAGAGGATGTCATTTTGCTCATCAGTGAATCACAAGAAATCCATAAGTATGTAAAATGCTCTACTATCCTATAAACCACTAAAAAATGTCTGTACTCAAATGCAAAAAAAAAAAGTTTGTCAGTTTCCTCACACATTTTTTATAAATGTTTTCATCAATATATGCTTTGAAAAAAAAATTTTTTAAGTCCCTCCCCTCAAACCCAGAAACTTAAATGATCATCAATTATTTGGAGTCATCCCTTTCCTCAAGATCTAGAAAAGGGGTGGGTGATGATGGCTAGCAACACCAAAGGATAAGATAAATCCTTTATACCTCTATTTAGTTTAACCTACAGAAAAAAAGTTATATTAGGCTCCATATCCAGAATAGCAAATATTTTCCTCCTTTTTCTTTGGGAGAACATTCACCCATTACTGCTGGGAATGCAAAATGGCAGTCCACCAGTTTGGAAGACAATTTGGTAGTTTTCTACAAAGCTAAAAAAAGTATTACCCTATGAGCCAGCAATCAAACATGTATATATTCACAAAAATGAATGGAAACACAAAAACCTGTGCCCAAATGCATATAACAATTTATTCATAATGCCAAACTTAGAAAGAACTAAAGTGTCAACAGGTAAATGAACTCTAATACACCCAAGCAATGGAATATTATATTCAGTGATCAAAAAGAACAGAGTTACCAAGTCCTAAAATGACATGGAGAAAACTTAAGTACACATTACCAAATAAAGAAACGAATCTGAAAAGGCTATAATATAGAGAGAGTAAAAATATCAGTGCTTGCCAGGAGTTTAGGGAGAAGTATGAGTAAGTTCAGTATGGGGGATATTTTAGGGCTCTGAAATTACACTAATGTAAACCCCAGACTTGACTCAACAATAATGTATCAATACTATATATATTCTCCAATTATGACAAATGTACCATGCTAAGGTAAGAGGTAAGCAATAAAACAAAAAGGAAACTGAGGAGAGGAGATACAGGACTTCTGGGTTTCTGTACATCTAAAATTGAATCTGAAAAGGCTATAAGAATATAAAACAATTTTTGACTTAAAAAGTTATTTTTCACAAAAATGTTAACACATAATTAATTGGTTTTGCGCTTTTTCTCAAAACCAAAGTAAATACTTTTAAATTGGGAAAAAAGAAACATAAACTATAACTCCATGAGATCCTCCAAACTATAGTGAAAAGAGGACTTGAGACCAAAAAGTATGAAAATTGCTAGCCTCCTAAGAAATACAATTAAACACAAAGAGCTCCTTTTGCTAATTATCTTACTGCAATGAAAATCAAAGAACATAAAATTTTGTTTGAAACTGCTGGGCACAGCATGCTGGCAGGGCATTAGTAAGTCCCAACTACCTATGAGGCTGAGGCAGGATGACTGCTTGAGAACAGGAGTTCACATACAGTCTAGGCAACATAGCTAAACCCTGCCTCTAGAAAAAATAAAATAAAAACCACAAAAATTTTATCTGAAACCACCTACACCACCTTTTAATAAGTGCATATTTCTGTTCTTCAAATTAGAAAAACAAAAACTCCTCTCAATACTCTCTCTCCTAACAGATTATAATACATAATTTTTTTTTTTTTTTTTTTTGAGTTGGAGTCTCACTCTGTCACCCAGACTGGAGTGCAGTGGCCGCTGCCGACCACCGCAGCCTCGCCTGCTGGGCTCCGGCGAACCTTCTGCCTCAGCCTTCCAAGTAGCCGGAATTACAGGCATGCGCTACCACGCCCGGCTGATTTTTTGATTGGTTGTAGAGATGAGGTCTCGCTGCCCAGGTGGGTCTCGAACCCGCGGGCTCAGGCAATCCACTCACCTCAGCCTCCCAAAGGCACGGGATTACAGGGTGAGCCACCGAGTCCGGCTAATACATAATTTCTTAAGCCTTAACACAGATACTTTCAACATGACAGCTAACACCTGCCCCCAAACACTCAAGCAGTCCTACAGATGGCAAAAACCTGATACCTCTTATCAACTGCTAGCAAGAAAATAAGGCCTCCAGTCAACAGTTATGTGATTGAGCCATCCTGGATGTGGATACTCCAGATTCAGTCAGATAATGTTTGCTATTTTAAGCTGCTAAATTTTGTGGTTTTTAAAATATAGTAACAGGTAACTAATAAAAATGTCTTGCATCTCAGTTTAGCATGTAATTCAGTGACAGCAAAGTAAAATCATATTAACAGTACCTCTACCAGACCATACTTGTCTCCCAGATCTCATTACTTAATTTCATTCCACAAAGGAATTTCTGTAATTATCTCACACACAAATTGCTAAAAATATTTTTTCAGAGCCGGGCTCGGTGGCTCAGCCTGTAATCCCACGCCTTTGGGAGGCTGAGGTGAGTGGATTGCCTGAGCCCGCGGGTTCGAGACCCACCTGGGTAGCGAGACCTCATCTCTACAATAAATCAAAAAATCAGCCGGGCGTGGTAGCGCATGCCTGTAATTCCGGCTACTTGGAAGGCTGAGGCGGAAGGATCGCCGGAGCCCAGCAGGTCGAGGCTACGGTGGCCAGAAGCGGCCACTGCATTCCAGTCTGGGCAACAGAGTGAGACTCCAACTCAAAAAAATAAATATATATATTTTTCAATTATCTACCTACTAGGCTCACCTCCAACATATCCTACACACAACTATCAAAATTAACTCCAACTTTGCTATGAAAAAAGTAGATCTCATCATGTCTCCTTTCCCCTAAAGAGAAAAAGCCCCACTGCAGTGCTTAAAAACAAAATCTAAGTAACTTAACTTGGCACTTGAAATCCCTTATGATTCTAAGTCACTCAAATTCGCTGTTCTGTTTCAAGTCCCCTCATTTCCTCCTAAATATCGAGCATTTCTTCCACATTGTACTACCTAATCTTTCTATAAAATATAGCACACACTTTCTTTAATCTGTTTCCTTTCACTGGAAGTACTTTATCTAATTAATAGCACCACCAAATCCTACAGCTTTAAGACCAGCAAACAGTATTCTACTTCAAACTATGATATTCTTCTCCCCTTTGACTATTTTTCATTTCACACATGTACTTTAATATAGTAATCATTACACTGCAGAATAAAGTCTCAGTCTGGTCACTAGAACTAGAGTACTTTAAAGGTGGAGACTAGTCATTTTCACATTACCTTGTTAATGAATGAACACAATTTAGAAGTTGTAAGCTTTGCAACTTCAGCAACGTTAATAACTTGCTCACTAGTTAGTAGAAATGCTGCAGGAAACAGCCCAGAAAAATCTTTGCAAAGCACATATAAAAGCACTTCTTTTTATATTTTATAAAGGAGCTAGCAAGTATGATGTAAACAAAAGCCAATTAATTATTCAACAAAACCTTACAACTAAGCCAGAGACCATGTCAGTGGCTATAGACACAAATTCTGGTAGAAAACAAACACACCAAATATAAAAATGTAGAAAGTGTTAATTTCATGAGAAATTGCTTCAAAGATGTAAATCATTATCAGTGAGATAAACAGACACTACTTCACAATGATGGCATATGAACTGGACCATGTAGGTCAGGCATACTGTTGAGGGAGCACAAATGAGGCAAACAGAGAAATGAGAATAAAAGAATAAGAAGAAACTTAATAGGGAAGGTTAGAGCTTCCTAGTAAAAAGGGGAAGAATATCATGGTTTGAGGCAGAATACTGTTTGCTGGTCTTAAAGCTGTAAGATTTGGTGGTGCTATTAATTAGATAAAGTACTTCCAGTGAAAGGAAACAGATTAAAGAAAGGAATTTATTAATACTGAATAAAAATGGAAAGATCGACTGGAGCTAGGACAAAATAATATTCTGTTAGAATTAACAAACTTAAAGTATTGAACAGTATTTGAGAGGAGCATGAACAGTAGGTAAACTGAATGAACCTACTTCTTGTGGTTTTGTATAGCTTAAAGAAACTTAAAGACACCTGCAATGATTCTCTTTTCATGATCATAATTCTTTGCACTGAGCCTGCACTGAAAATTCCTAAAATAATCCTCAAATAATAGTAATTTGATTCCAGGCAGCTAATATGTATGTGGTTTATAGCAAAAGCCTCTTATATTAGGCAAGAAATGTATGTGGACATTACTACATGAGAATTCTCCTCTAACTCTTAGTATTTCTCCCTTCAATTTTCTTAGTTCAAGCCAAAAACACCTCTAATGATCCTCTAACTATAGGACTCAAGTCTAATAGAGAAGTATAATCTCAAATAAAGAAATAACAGTAACCATGTAGATCTGAGTATCAACCTTAACACTGTTGTCATATGGGGTCAGATAACTCTGGATCTGGGAGAAGAAAATTCGGTACATTTTAAGATGTTTAACAGCACTGCTGGTTTCTACCTACTAGAGAAGCAGTCCCCAATTTTTTTGGCATGAGGGATTGGTTTTGTGGAAGGCAATATTTCCACAGACCTGGGAGGAAAGTGAAATGGTTTGAGAGTGATTCAACGGCATAGTATTTATTGTCCTTTGTTTCTATTATTATTATATTGTAATATACTTACACATTGTAAAATAATTATACAACTCACTGTTTTACAAAAAGAGGCATGGATGGAAGTGGTAAATAAAATAATGAGTGGGCAAAATGTGGACTATACTAAGGGTCGGAGTCTGACTTAAAGCCCATCACCAGATGCAGTTATACAACTAAAGTACATCAATTTATTTACCACTCACTGATAGGGTTTTAATATGAGTCTGCAAGCAGTTGATTTATTATGGTCTCTACACAGTCAAACCTCATTGCTAATGTTAATCTATAGTTGCAGATGCTCCCCAGTCCCACCTCGGATCATTAGGCATTAGATTCTTACGAGGAGAACACAACCTAGATCCCCTGTAAGTACAGTTCACAATAGGGTTTGCACTCTTGAGAATTAATGCCATTACTGATCTGACAGGAGGCGGAGCTCAGACAGTAACATAAGCAATGGGGAGCAGCTGTAAATACAGACACTTCACTTGCTCACTAAATGCTGTATGGCTCAGTTCCTAACAGGTTATAGATGGGTACTGGTCTGTGGCCTGGAAGTTAGGGACCCGTGCACTAGAGGACAACCAGCGCATGCCAACTACAATTCCCACATTATGATAACCAAAAATGTCTCCAGACACTGCTGAATGTCCTATGAGAAGGTAAAATCAGCTCTAATCAAAAAGTTCTGCGGAAGATACTGATACTACAATATGAGAAACATTCAAATGATATTATTTATTATTCTGCCAATTTATTCTTATGCTTGTTATAAAGAATATAAAACATATGCTGATTAAATGAGATTATCTGTAATTACTTCCATTAGCATCTAAGTAATCATTTTATTTATTTATTTAATTTTAAAGGTGGGGTACAACTCAGAATTAGGTATACAAGTGGTCATTGTATAGGTAAAGTTTGGGCTTCCCTTTGGTCCCCACTTTGTTGGTTTGAGACTAGGTACACTTATTGATGGTGTGTTCCCCACTCCCACCCTAGCAGTACTTTGCTACTGCAAATTCCCTTCTTATTTTTTTTCTTTATCAAAGATGTGGAGTACAATTCAGGGTTAGGTATACAAATGTTCATTATGCAGGTACCCTTGTTGATGAGGTATGCCCTCTCCCCTTTGCACTACTGCCAATCCCCTTCTTATAGTATTATGATAACTATTCAAAGGCCCGCTATGAGTGAGACATATCATACTTCATGCTTTGTTTCTGTGATAAATCACTGAGTATGATCAACTCTAAATCCATGCAAGTTGCTGCAAAATCTGTATGTTTGTCTTCTTTATGACTGCATAATATTCCATTATGTATATGTACCCCGTTTTTAAAATCCAGTCCAGCTTTGAAGGACAGCATGGTTGGTACTGTGTTTTTGCTATTGTGAATAGAGCTGCAGCAAGCATGCATGTGCAGGTATCTTTTTTGTAGAATGATTTGAGTTCCTCTGGGTATAGTCCCAATAGGGGGACTGCTGGATCATACAGAAGATCAATTTCCAGTTCTTTCAGAAATGGCCACAGTGTTTTCCAAAGGGGTTGCACTAGTTTGCATTCCCACCAGCAGAGTAGCAGTTTCCTTTTTCTCCGCATCCTTGCCAGCATCCAATTCCTTTCTTAAAGTACTATAGTATATGTTCAGGGTCTGCTTGTGAGTGTGAACATGAGGTACTCGATTCTTTGTTTCTGTGATAGATCACTGAATATGATAGACCCTAAATCCATCCAAGTTACTGCGAAGTCCATATGTTAGTCCTTCTTTGTGGCTGTATAATATTCCATTACGTGTAGATACCACATTTTTTCTTAATCAGTTCAGTTTCAATGTGCAGCATGGTTGGTTCCATGTTTTGCTATTGTGAATAGTGCACATGCAGGTATAAGGTCTGAGGTACCAGAGGGCGGGGCGGGGCGGGCCTCGTCTCAACAAGATGGCTCCAACCCGGACCAGGCCGGAACTAAGACCCCAGCCGCAAAGCCAGCCAGTACCTGTTACAGTGATTCCAGCAACCCTGTTCAGCCAATCGCCAGCAGACGCAACAGCTATCCCAACCAATGATCACTCTCCCCAATCCCCCTCACAGCTTTCTCAGCGTGCCCTTTATAAACCCATCGCCCATCTTGCTGGGCGCGACTTCTCCGGCCCACAGTTATAAGGACCAGTGAACCTCTCTGGGGATTGCACTAATAAATTTTTCTTGGCTCCTTTGTTGCCGTTTTGCCTGGTTTGGTTTCGTTTGCCTTACAGCAGATATCTTTTCTGTAGAATGATTTGAGTTCCTTTGGGAGTTTGAGACCAGCCTGAACAACATAGCAGTACCCTGTTTCTACAAAAAGTACAAAAATTAGATGACGATGGTGAAATGTGCCTTTAGTCACATTTACTCAGGAGGTTGAAGCTGAAGGATCACTTGAGCCTAGAATTTAAGGCTACAGTAATCTATGATCACATCACAGCACTCCTGCCTTGATGACAGAGCTGGGAACCTCACTTGAAAAAAAAAAAGCCACTTATTAAACCATCATAATCTTAGAATAAAAAGTTATCTAGCAATAGAAAATTAACACAACACCTCCTATATAATCTTTATAATCGATTAATCTATTTTGACTTATTTTCCTTTTTAATCATTTCATTCACCACTGAACTAAGTTAAACAAAATAATCAATGAACACAATCAAATTCAGTAAGATTAAAAATTCATGGTTTTACCAGCATCACTCTTCTCCTGCAAATGACAATACATAGGAATTCACATTGAAATATAAACAACCATGAATAGTCAAAACAATTCTCAGAAAAAAAAAAAAAAAAAAAAAGGTGTGTAGTATCATACTCCCAGACTTTAAACTTTATTATAAGGCTACAATAATCAAAACAGCCTGGTACTAGTCCAAGAACTGGCACACAGACCAATAGAACAGGACAAAAATTCAGGAAACAAAACCTCAATTTCTCAACCAATTCATCTTCGACAAAGCCTCTACCATCAACCACTCGGGAGAGGAGAACCTATTCAGTAAATGGGGTGCTGGAAAACTGGCTGACTACAAGCAGAAGATTGAAACAAGACTCCTACCTATCCCACACACAAAAATCAACTCTAAATGGATCAAAGATGCCAGAAGCCGCAACCCCTAAAGAGGCAAAATGGAGGTTACCCGAAAATGGGAAAAATGCTGACTGAGAGCAGAGCCCCAGAGGGAAGTGGCCATGATGGAGGCAGAGCCCCATGGATCCTGTTGACAGACTCCTTAGGTCTTAAAGGAATGCATGCATAGGCTTAAGAAAACAAAAACACTTCCCTTGTAACAAATAAGACATTAACCAGGATGTGCGAAGATGTTGATCTAGCAGTAAAGTTATGTATAGAAACATAAGGAAGCCCTAACAGCAAAAAATATACTCCTTGGAGACATAAGGCATGTTTTACCGTCTCTGTTCCCATGCAATTTCTGAAACCATTAGCTAGAAGGAAAATAAGTATTTCCTCATTCCCTTTATAAATGGTTAACAGACCTTATACTAAAATAACAATATTGACAGGTAAAATTGATGAGGAAGTCTGTTAAAACGAGACAAAGCATCTCCGAAAACAGATGTGTTTGGACCTGCATTTGGGAAAAACAAGCTGCAGACATAACTCAAAGTTTTAGAAACTATAATGTTTCTATATCGTTATAATCAAAATAAGGATTAGATTAAAGAATTAGGTAGAAATATATAGATAGTAAGATTAAAATAAATTTTAGAATAAAGTAGATACATATTACAAGTATAGGTAATAACATAACATAAATATTAGAAATGTATCGTAAGCATAAGTGATAGTATGAATGTAGGAGATAAGTAATAGCATAAGAGAAAATACATATAAGTTTAAGAGTAAATTTAGATTAATAATCTTTTTATAAAATAAGAAATATATAATAAGATAAAGAAGATAAAGTAATTAAAATTAATTAACAATAAAGTAGAAATGGTATTTAGCTTTAGTAAATTTAGGCTATAAAAGAATTTTAGAAAGAAATAGTTATAAAAAGTAAGCCAATATATTGCTGCTAACTCGTATAATAGGTATAAAGTTGGGGCATAAAGTTAAGAGGAAGTGGACCAGCAGAAGTAAGAAAATTGTTTGACCTAAAGGTTACAGGTCGTAACTGATAATTCCTGGCAGCTGTTGTTTTGTTTCTGTCTGTTGGTTCAGATATAAGTAACATTGCCAGTAGCAGGAAGGAACAAGATGGTAATTGTAAAGGTCAACTTCCCCATAAATGAAAAGAAAACATGATGTATAACATAGGGTGCATTTTTGTGGGTACAGGGGGCACTATATAAGCATGTGAGAATTGAATAAAAATTGGCAGAGTCCTGAACTCTACCCAAGAAGTTGACTCCTGTCGTTCTTCTTCGCCATTCCTGATTCTCCCACCTCAGGCCCCAACTCTCTCCTGCAGTGTCTCTAGCACAAAGACCTAAACGCAAAACCTCGAACTATAAGAACCTAAGAAAATGCAGGAGACACCCTTGTGGAAAGTGGAACTGGCAACCAATTCCTGATCAAAACCCCAGATGTCCCTACCATAAGAGGTTAGATAGACAAGTGGGATCTCACCAAATAGAAAAGCTTCTGCAAAGTCAAAAAACCATCAAGAGAGTGGGAAGACAGCCCCTAGACTGAGAAAAAATATCTGCCAACTGTCTGACAAAGGCCTAACATCTAGGATCTACAAGAAACTCAAACATGCCAAAGAGAAAAAAACCAAATAGCCCCATTACAAAGTGGGCAAAAGATATGAATAGACACTAAAAGAAGACACATGAGCAGCCAACAGATACATGAAAAAATACTCAGTCTCACTAGTCATCAAAGAAGTAGAAATTAAAACCATACTGAGATACCACCTAACTCCAGTCAAGATGGTCATCATCAATAACTCAAAAAACAACAGATGCTGAAGAGGATGTGGAGAAAACAGAACACTTCTACACTCTTGGTGGGAATGTAAATTAGTACAACCTCTGTGGAAAACAACCTGGTGATTCCCAAAAGATCTAAAAATTGACCTACCATACGACCCTGCAATCCCCCTACTGGGACTATACCCAGAGGAACTCAAATAACTCTATAAAAAAGATAACTGCATACACATGTTTATTGCAGCATTATTCACAATAGCAAAAACATGGAACCAACTGTGCTGCCCATCAAAAGAGGACTGGATAAAAAAATGTGGTACATATACACAAATGAATATTAAGCAGTCACTAAAAAAGGACAATATTATGAACTTCACAGCAACTTGGATGGATGGAAGAGTCTATAATACTCTTGAGACCTGTCACAGAAACAAAGAGTACCACAAATTCTCACTCATAAGCAGAACTTGAACAATTATTGTAATATTGTAAGAAAGGAGTTGGCAGTAGTAGGAAACTGCAAGGAGAGGAATGGGGCAGGATTCGCAGTAGTGCCTGCATAATGAACATTTGTATACCTAACCCTGAATTGTACCCCACATCTATAATAATTCTTTTAAATTCATGGTTTTTCCCTATGCCTCAACAATTTCCTTCGTCTACATTAAGATCTGCACTTATGTATTACTAGAAACAGTAATTCCAATTTTTAATTCATTCTATAAAATCAACTGATCCCACAAATATATGACACAAAATACACAAAATTCTTCATAAAAAAAAATCTCAGAACTGAACTCTCAGCCACAGCACACCACCATGATATGCAAGCAAAATTCTCTTTGCAATAGCAAAGAAGTCTGAAATTGAAATTAAAAAAAGTTTGCAGTAGTCAATACATTCACATATACAGTAGACATACATCAAAATTCAAATACATCAAAGCTAAAGACAAGCTAACATTTCAAAAATAAGTTCATCTCCATTTTTATTTGGGGGATGGAAAGCAAAAAGCAAACTGGCTCTAAAAAAGGGGGGAAAGGGGAACCCTTACAAAAAAAATAAACAGGTCGAAAATAGTGACAAAGCCAGAAAGGCCTAGGGTGTGCATGGAGAATCCAAAAAGTCACAGTAAACAGAGGAAACAATGTTTTCTAAGGCAAAAATATTAAAAAGTTATACTAAAAAGAACATCATCATGGGAATTTTGAGATACACAAAAGGGGGGAAAACGTACTAATATGACACAAAAGTAAAAACCATGAAAATAATATATTCCAGAGAGAATGAATAAGTGGCACATTCCTATGCCTAAAGGAAACACTAAGTAGAGGAGAGGAAATGAGAAAACCTCACTTATTAAATTAAAATATTATACAACTTACGAAAACTTTAATTCAACATATTAAGATACTCATCAGAACAAAAATATTCACATTAGCATATTCATAAAAACAAAAATTGTAGAAAATCTAAAAGGACACCAAGGGAAAAACTGAGGAAACCTTGATATATTAATGTGATGGAATATTATACAGCCTGAAAATGCTTATAGAAAATGTCTTAAATCAGGAAAAAAAAAGATATAGAGATGGCTGAAATATAATTCCACATAATTTTTTAAAATGAAGACAACAGTGAAAAAACAAGTCTAAGTACTGTAGCGCATGCCTATAATTCCAGCACTCTGGGAGGCCAAGGCAGAAGGATCACTTGAGTTCATAGGAGTTCCAGATCAGTCTGGACAACATAGTGAGACTTGGTCTTTACATTAAAAAATTATCCAGGTGTGATGGCACGTACCTATAGACTCAGCTCCGCAGGAGGCCGAGGCGTAAAATCATTTGTGTCCAGGAGGTGGAGGCTGTAGAGAGCTGTGATTGTGCCACTGCACTCCAGCCTAAGTGACAGAAGGAGACTCTAACTTTAAAAAAAGTGAAAATATATCTAACAAATGTGATTATTTGTACACCGTGGCATCATAGGAGGTAATAGGTTTGTATACCAGTATTTTTTTACATTTCTCTTCTATGTTCTCCAAACTTCTTTTATTCCCCTACAACATACCTTCAGAAACAAATATATTTGCCTAAAAACACAAATGGGCACATGTGCTCACACACAGATACACAGAAAAAGAACATAATATAAAAAATTCTCTTTCACTTCAAGGGAGGTTAAGATGGGAGAATCACTGAAGTCTGAGTTAGAAACCAGTCAGAGTACAGCAAGATCCTGTTTCCAAAAAATAAAAAAGTTCTCCATCAAATGATAAACAATAAGTTAAACATTAGAAGAAGTAAAATTTGGTTTTCACTTACGTAGAATTCTAACTCTGCCCGCAAAATTTATTTGCACAGAATATCCAATTAACCTTGACAGCTAATTAATATATTTAATTTCACTATGTCCTTTTCCATTTCAGTCTCCCTTTAACATGATTGTTTTTACTGGTAGGTAGTGATACTCTGCATTGAAAATGACGCTCTATACCTCATAAACTCTAACTTCTAAAAGGTTTGTGCAAGTTAATTTGTAAAATCACTCTAAACCAACAATTGATGGGAGCAATTCAACTTCACTCATTATTTCCCCACTGCCAGCTACATTATCTACATATATTAGCATCTATAATGATACTGGAATTGTGCTTGTGGAAATAAAAAATTTAAAGCATACTTGGCAGCTCAGCCTTTAGCCCCAGCACTTTGGGAGGCCGAGGTGAGTGGGTTGTCTGAGCCTGAGGGCTCTAAACCAGCCCAGGCAACTTGGTGAGACCTTGTCTCTACAATAAATTAAAAGTTAGCGGGGTGTGGTAGCGCATGCCTGTAGTTCCAGTTCCTCGGAAGGCTGAGGTAGAAGGCTCACTAGAGCCCAGCAGCTGACGCTGGGGTGGTGGTGAGCATGCCACCGCACTCCAGTCTGGGCGAGGGAGTGGACTCCAACTCAAAAAAAAAAAATAAAGTAATTAAAGTACAAATGAATAAACCGGGCTCGGTGGCTCAGCCTGTAATCCCGCGCCTTTGGGAGGCTGAGGTGAGTGGATTGCCTGAGCCCGCAGGTTCGAGACCCGTCTGGGCAACTTGGCAAGACCTCATCTCTACAAAAAAATCAAAAAATCAGCCGGGTGTGGTAGCGCACACCTGTAGCTCTAGCTACTTGGAAGGCTGAGGCGGAAGGATCGCCGGAGCCCAGCAGGCAAGGCTGTGGTGGCCTGGAGCAGCCACTGCACTCCAGTCTGGGTGACAGAGTGAGACTCCAACTCGAAAAAAAAAAAAAAAGAACAGGAAAGGAAGACTTCCTTCATTCTCTTATTTTCTTAAATTTTTTTTCCTATTTCACTTTGCAAGTTCTGATAGAACATGACATCTAATCTAGAAAACCATCCAAAGTAAAATTATTTAACTTGCTTTTCCAACATGTTGAAAGCTCAGAGAATCATCATTTACAAAAAAGATAAGTTCTAAGGTGCCATCAAATAATACACCAATTCTGCATAGGCAGTTCTAGGTTTTGGACATCAAGTCAAATTTTCTTCTAGTTTCTGTCAATTTCTAGGAACAGCATTATTCTAGGTGTTCTGAAAAACACTCACAAAAAAGTAAGGATCCATGACCTTCCCAGGTTGCTTATGATCTAGCACTAGGGAAAGAATTAACAAGTGTGAAATAAACCAAATATTATGTAAAACGTTTAGGAGGGGTATAGAAATTCAAAGAAGTTAATAATCAGAATGGCATGTTAGGTATCACTGTATCACAGCAACTTCATAAAGAAGGTAATGCACAAGCTATTCATGTTTTGTCAAGCTACTTCACCTCTTTGAGACAGTTTCTATACCTGAAAAATGAGAAGTTTAATCAAATCTAAGATCCCTTCCTGCACTACTTATCTTAAAATCAATCCTGGTAAACAAGACAATTAGCAAAACTGCAAAAAACAGAAAGGAGAAATCATGCAGAGGATGATAAAGAGAGCACTTTCCAGATAGATGTCACTAACCTAAAAGACAGACTCTTAAGAAAGATACCAATCAAAGCATCTGAACAAAATAAAGTTTAAAGATGTCAAAAGAACATTCATAAACCATGAAGACAACTGACAAAGACAAAGAAAATAAATGACAAAGAGAAACTGTGCCAGAATATGTCACCTAACCAAAAAATTAGAAGCTTTTATGAAAAGCAATTATTCCTAAAGCCATTATACAAAACTAAAGAAACCTGAACTACTATACTATGTGGCATTAGAGAAGACTAAAGTTCAGGATGAAACTCTATTTCTTAACTGAACATAAACTGAAATGTATCAGAAAAATTCCATTTGCTTAATACTATGTATATTATAACACCTTTATTGAGACAAATTAAAAGAATGTTACTAAATCAGAGCTTTTAAAAAAAAAAAAAACTTGATTCATCTTCTGCATCATAAAACACTAAGAAAAAGCATCTGTTGTCCATCCTGTATAAGAATCTCCTAGTATTTATTCTCAAGTGAGACCTGGGTAATTCCATTTTTCCAAAGCTCATTGCTGGGGTAGAAAACCACAATTATATAATGACTTTGAGGAAAGAAAAGGAAACAAAGATTTGCATTCAAAAACCTTTATAGTGAATATATGTAAGATGCTTCATAAAGTTCAGGACCAGCAGAAATACATTTAGAGAGTAAATTTACATAAGCTTCTCCATCAAAACAATACTTTATACATCTTACTCCTTAAAAGGATATTATACTATCACTTTATAACCAATAGTAAAAATAGAAAGTCTATGATATGCAAATTCAAACCCCAACATAAAGTGCAACAAACTTCATAAAGCTGTTTTCATCATCTTAAAACATGTTAAGAGGCTGTTACTAGACCTTAATTATTACAAAAGTCCTATTTAAACATTAAAATGGTGTAAAACCTGTTTTATATGCAAAATTAAACTTTAAAATTTTTAATTAAGATTGTTTCACATAAAGCCAAGCACTCTTTTATGAAACAATATAAGTAAATGACAAGAAGACAAATGCCCCAATTTTGCATCTTTTAGAAATATAACACTGATCAAACATTTTATTTTTATTTTTTTTTTTTTTTTTTTGAGTTGGAGTTTCACTCCATTGCCCAGATTAGAGTGCAGTGGCCGCTCCCGGCCACCACAGCCTCGACCCACTGGGCTCCAGCTATCCTTCCACCTCAGCCTTCCAAATAGCGGGAACTACAGACGTGTGCTACCATGCCTAGTTAATTTTTGATTTATTGTAGAGATGAGGTCTCCCCAAGTTGCCCAGGCGGGTCTCAAACCCGCGGGCTAAGGCAATCCACTCACCTCAGCCTCCCAAAGGCACAGGAGTACAGGCTGAGCCACCAAGCCTGGCTAATCAAACATTTTAAAAGAATAAACTCACCAACTAAAATGTCCAGCATGTTGAGAGGCAAATGAAAGGAGAACCTTATTCAAATCAAAGCTTTAACATCTCTGTGGTTAATCAAGTTGTTTCTCACATATCAGACCATTTTAATAATCTTTAAAATAAAATTATAACTGAAATAGAAACCAAACCTAAGTCTACTTTATCATATACAAAAAAAAAGAGAAGCAAGTTCAATGATTAGTAAGAAAAAACATCAGCCCAGTGGCTCACACCTGTAATCCTAGCACTTTGGGATGCGGAGGTGAGAGGATTACCTGAGATCAGGGGTTGGGGAACAGCTTGAGTAACACAGTGAGACTTTGTCTCTACAATAAATAAAAAAATCACCTGGGTACGATGACAATGGTGACACACTCCTGTAGTTCCAGCTACTTGGAAGGCTGAGGCAGAAGTATCACCTAAACCCAGCAGATAGAGGCTGTTTTGAGGGAGCCACTGCACTCCAGCCTAGGAAACTGAGTAAGACTCCAACTTGAAAAAGAAAAGAAAAGAAAAGAAACTACGGGAAAACAAAAAGAATGGTCGAATTTTCAGTAGTTGAGTCTGTATATGCAGAATGAGAAATATATATATATAATAAGATGAAAAAAATGTTTACTCAGTGCTAGTATAATGATCTCAAATGACAATTGCATTAAGTTTTTTTAAAACTGTCAAGTTTAAAATTATTTCCTTATTCATCTAAAAGATTTATAAATTTAAGCTTAAAAACAATAACCAAGTACTTCTTGATTATTCAGCAGTGTTTTTAAATATCACTTTGTTGAAACCTCATATTAGACCAATTAAATAAGGAAGGGGAAAGAAGGAAGAGGAACAATGGACAATTATCTGTATTATTTTAAAAACTTCCTGAAATGATTCTAATGTGCTGACCAGGTTCAGAAAAAGCCCTGCATTAACTTCTTCCCAAATATTGTCAGACTTACATTAAAACTTTTTAAATGATGGCTTTCAGTTCTTAAGAGAACCATATGGAGGGACGGGGGGCACATCTCATCAACAAGGGTACCTGCATAATGCATATTTGTATACCTAATCCTTAACTGTACTCCACAATTTTAAAATAAAAAATATGTTAAAAAAAAAAAAGGAGAACCACATGGCAGCTCAAAATCTATTTCTCAATTACTAATATAAAGAAAAATACATCAAGATTCAGAAAATACAAGGCAAGAGGAAAAATGCAACAACGGTTATCAAAGAAATATTACTCTCTTACTGTTGTGCAGCAATGTCAATATACTAAAATCACTGAACCCTACACTAACAGTTAAGATGGTATACTTTATGTAATCATAATCTTAATAAAATTTTAAGAAGTATTATGTTCACTTAGAATAAAAATTATTTTGCCCATCACTGGCACAAGGACAAACTTGCAGATCAACAATATAGAACTGAAAGTCCAAAAATAAGACTTCACTTTTTTATCTAATGATTTTCAAAAAAGGTACTAAGACCATTCAACAATGAAAGAAGTCATTTCAACACATGGTATTGAGACAAGGGGATACCAACATGCAAAAAAAATAATCTGAATGTCTGCTGTACACAACACAGAAATGTTAACCCAAAACATTACAGGGCTAATCTAAGTCCTATAAATATAAAATTCTTAGAGAAAAATGAACAAATATTTGTTACCTTCAGTTAGGTAATGATTTCTAAATAAGAAAATATTTTAAAGTACTAATAAACTTAAAATATTTTAAAATACTAATAAACTTGGAAAGTAAAGGCTTTTGTGTTTCAAATAATGACATTAAGAAAGTGAAGATAAAACAAAGTAGTAGAAAAAATTTGCATATCATGTATCTAGTAAAAGATATAACCTAACCAACTCTTACAGCCCCATTGAAAATAAAGTGTTTTTGATGGAAAAATCTGAATAGTCATTCTCTAAAGACACACAGACAGTAAGAACATGAGATGCTCCACATCGCTAGTCAGTAGGGAAAAGTGAAATTAAGACATTAATAAGATACCAGTTGGGCATGGTGGCTCCGTACCACTTTAGGAGGCTGAGACAGAAGAACTACGGGTTTGAGACCAGCCTGGGAAACGTAGGGAGACCTCATATCTTAAAAAAAAAACAACAATAAGTTGCCTATCATCCCAGTAACTCAGAAGGCTGAGACAGAAGAAAATCTGAGCCCAGGTTGAAGGTCAAAGCTGCGGTGAGTCATGATCATGCCACTGCCCTAGGTAACAGAGACCCAGAATTTAAAAAAAAAAAAAAGTAAAAATACCACTGCACACCCACTAGAGGGAGTACAGCCAAAAAGAATGTCAGGAAATAAAGAACCCTAAAAAGACAGGTATGTAAAATGGTTCAGTTACTTTGAAAAACAATCTGGCGATTGCTTAAGTTAAATATAAATTAATATATGTAAATATAAATTAATAACAACACACAATTTTGCTCTTACGTACCTATTCAGCACAACTAAAACATAACTGTTCACACATACTATATATTAATATTCCTACCAGTTTTGCCTATAATAGCTCCCAACAGAAAACAGCCCCAAAATCCACCTAAGTGGGTAAACAAAATGTAGCATTTGCATACAATGAAACACAACTGCATAAAAGATGCAGAATTTGTCCATACTGCAACATGAATAAATCTCAAAAATATTATCTAAGTGAAAGATACAACATACAAGAACTACATATTGTTTTATTCCATTTAGGTAAACAAGCAAAAAAGGAAAATCTTTAGAGATACACAGCAGAACAGGGATAGTCTAGTGCTGAAGCTATGAGCAAGGATTAACTGAAAAGAAACAAAAAGGACCTGCTGGAATTAAAAAATCTATTAAAAATCACTGAGTTAGACCAGGCGCGGTGTCTCAAACCAGTAATCCCAGCACTTTGGTAGGCCAAGGGGAGAGGACTGCCTGAGTTCAGGATTTCAAAACCAGCCTGGGCAAATTGGCAAGACCTTGTCTCTACAATAAATAAAAAAATAAGCTGGGCATGGTAGCACATGCCTGTAGTTCCAGCTACTTGGAAGGCTGAGGCACAGGATCATCTGACCCCAGCAGGTTGAGGTTGCAATGGCCATGAGCATGCCACTGCGACAGATTGAGACTCCAATTCAAAAAAAAAATCACTGAGTTATATCTGTAAAAGAAATACATTTTACATGTAAATTATACTTCCATCAGACTGTTAAACTAACATACCTAATAACCAACAAAATGCAATTTATTTTCAGTCTATTACCCAAAAATATTTTAGGTACCAATCCTTTAGTGCACACACATTTTTTTTAAAGGCTTGGATATGAAATAATTATCTTTAAGTCATCTTAAACAAAGGTTAGTTTCTGCATTAAAATGCTAAGTAAGAACTTTCTATTTAGTCTAAAAACTGCCATATAAAACAACAAAGAGTTAAAAGAAAGCATGCCAACAAATCAAGAAGTGAACACTAAATCTGTCCTTATTTTGAGCTGGGACCTCACTGTGTCACCCAGGCTAGAGTGCAGTGGCAAGTTCAAGGTTAACCACATCCTTGATTCTAGGGCTCAGATGATCCTTGTGCTTCAGACTCCCTAATAGCTGTGACTACACGTGGGTGCCACTATGCCCAGCTAATTTTTGGGGAGAAGGGGAGGTATAGAAACTAAGTCTTGCTATGTTGCCTAGGATGTGAATACTGAAATTTATGACAAACATCTACTTTCAAAAATGGTTAGGTACATTACAAGTATCTTACCAAAGCAGGTATCTATGAAAACTATCTCATATTATTAAGACATTGGGAAATACATTTCAAGATCCCAGATGAAAAAAGACCCACTGTTAAAGGTTGGGCATGATGGCTCACAAATTTAATCTCACATTTTGGAAGGCAGAGGTGAAGATTATCTGAGACCAGGGATTGGAGACCTGCCTGGGCAACCTGCCTACCCCTCATCTCAATTAAAAAAAAAAAAAAAGCTGGGTGCACTTCTCTAGTGTCATCTACCTGAAAGGTTGAAAGGCTGAGGCAGAAGTATCTCTGAGCAGTATCTCTGAGCACGTCAAGGTTGCAATGGCTGTGAGTATACCACTGCACTCCAGCTTAGGTGACAGAGTGAGACACTGACTCAAAAAAGGAAAAGATCCACTGTAAATCCTTCTTTACAATTTCCATTGACAAGATGGGTAAACATTCAAAAGCCTAAAACAGTTTCCAATAATAGGTAAGATAAAGTCTACTATTAAAGATAACTTCTTTATTACTGAGATTCTCAAATAAAATGTTCTTGCTGTTAGTTACATCACAAAAAAATCCTCTCCAAATTTAGAAAATAACGTATTTTTAAAATCAACAAGCAAAAAGAGGCAATAACATGAAAATATCAGGAAGACGGAGTAAACATTCATGTAATCTGTACAGTGAGAAAGGTTAAAGATCAGCTCAGTGGTTCAGCCTGTAATCCCAGCACTTTGGGAGGCCACGGCAAGTGGACTGCCTGAGCCCGCGGGTTCGAAACCAGCCCGGGCAAATAGGCGAGACCTCGTTTCTACAATAAAATAAAAAATAGCCGGGCGTGGTAGCGCGCGCCTGTCCTTCCAGGGACTTGGAAGGCTGAGGCGGAAGGATCGCCGGAGCCCAGCAAGTTGAAGCTGCGGTGGCTGGGAGTGTGCCACTGAACTCCAATCTGGAGAACAGAGTGAAACTCCAACTCAAAAAAAAAAAAAGAAAAAAAAGAAAGAAAGATTAAGAATAGTTAAACTCCAACAATTTCAATTTTCAAGTCAATGAAATAAAAAACATTCTGACCTTAACCTTGTAACACCAACTACAAATATTTTAGGCTTTATTTCTTCTCAAACTCTAAAAGAACACAATTTAAAATGAGAAATTTAAAATCATATGAATGACCCCTTTAAACACTTCTGCATTTGTAGAGGCCAAATGGCAGTTCATTACACTGACAAACCCTGAAAAAAGAAGATTACAGTCTGTTTGTTTAAGTTCTATGATATGGTTTTAGGTAACTACATAACATTATGGCTAAGTATTTAATCACCTATAATTATTAGTGACAATGAGGCTCAAGCAAACAAATGTTCAAAGTTTCCTATTCAAAACACCTTAAATTTTTTCTTAAAAGTCTTTGTTATGTGGATTATGAAGATAACTTTCTCAGCAAAAGATAACGTATGTTTAAAAATAACAAAATTAACAGTAACCGTTATCTACAAATCTTTAGTTTCAAAAACCTGGACAAATTTTTATAACACTTGTAAGCGAAAATGTACAGTGTAAAAACTAAGTAGTTAATGGAATTCGACAAATAACATCCTTACTATACATGTTCTCTTTTTAAAAATTTCCCATGTAAATTCTAGTTTCCATAGAATTTCCATACAAATTGTTGAATATCTGTTCTTGACCTCTAAATTAATAGTTTTAAGACAAGGAAAAAGTACAGTAATCAATCCTAACGATTTATCACAAAAGTCAGGTTCTACCACTAATAAAATAAACAGAAAGGAGGTAGGTCCAAAATAGTCTGGGATCAATTTTTTCATTAAAGCGTCTTTCAACGCACTACCATAAGAAAATGACTGACAGTGGTGGGAAACTATGGGGGGGAAGGGGGATGGGACTAATGACAGTAAACATCTTTCTGGGGACGGGGAGACACCTGTTATCAACAAGGGGGCCTGAATGAAACATATTTGTATACCTAACCCTTAACTGTACCCCACAATATCTAAATAAAAAATATTGATAAAAAAACAAAACCAAAAAAAAAACATCTTTCACTGCTTTGGCCATCACCAAAAGCAGCGGCCAGGCGCGGTAGCTCATACCTTTAATCCCAGCACTTTGGGAGACCGAGGTGAGAGGATCGCCTGGGCCTAAGGGTTCGAGAGTACCTGGGCAACTTCGTGAGACCTCATCCCTACAATAAATCAAAATTTAGCCGGGCGTGGTGGCTCATGACTGTAAATATTTGGAAGTTTGAGACGGAAGGATGGCCGGGGCCTAGCAGGTTGATGCTAGGGTGGCCGTGAGTCTGCTGTTGCACTCCGTCCTGGGCAACGGAGTGAGACTGCCACTCCAAAAAAAAAAAAGGAAAAGAAAAAACGAATCGGAGTGGAGAGACATAGGAGAGCAATAACAAGGTTCAGACTTTCAGGCCTGATGCTGTGGCTACAGCAGGAGTTGGAAAAGAAGTCCAGCCCGATAACCAGGCCCAGCTAGGGCCTAAGTATACCCCTAATCACTCTACCTCAGTAATGGCGTTTGATATCAAGTGGCGTTTGATATCAAGGATTGTGCTGAGTCGGTTTCGGGCATGCGGAGGATCGTTCCGCAAGACCATGACCTATGCAGTTAGCCCCTGGTTCTAACTCAGGTCCCGGGCACAGATGGGGGTACACCTTGTCGAGCCCAGAGATTCAGGATCCCTCTCCACCACAAAGAGGAAAAGATGACGACCATTTTTTTTCTTAAAAACATACTGACGTCAACATCGCCCGCGCCCTCCCAGCCAGGAAGCCCCTGGACTGACCATGGAAAGAAGAAACGCACACACTCACAAGTCCATGCTCTCCCTCTTTATTTTAGATGCAGCTGATGGCGATGGAGAGGAGCGGTAGTTAACGCACCACAAGATAAAGGCGCCATCTGCCCACAGGCAGGGTACACGGTGGCGTGAGAGAGCGACAAGGCTCAATCCCAAACCTGGGAAGGCCCGCAGCAAATTATTGACAGGATGCGGCGGCCTAACTCGGGCCTACCTGCATGAGTAAGAAGGTGCTGCTCATGGGTACTAACATTCGCTCGTAGCCAATTTTGTTTATTTATTTATTCGCAGTCGCGTTTATCTCGTAGCAGAGCTGACCGCACCCGCTATCTCTTCCTTGGAAAGCGGCAATTCTCTTACCTCCTTCCTCCTCGATACTGGTCTCCTGCTGTGCTCAGACTCTAGATAGTGCGCTTCTCCGCCGTCACTTCGTAACACTCATCCCGCAATGGCGGCTTCACTTTTCCCTGGTCGTAGTTACAGAGTGGTCTCTTGGTTGTAACTCACACCTAGACCCCTGCGCCTAGCTACCGGCGCCAACACCAGTACTACGCACTGAGATGACCACCTCCAGGGAAGGAGAAGCAGCCTTGGGGACGAGCTCTGTAACTGACCAATAGCGGCGTGAGGCTGGGAGGAGTCAGAGCAGGAGAACCCGGAACCCGCTGGGTGCGAGAAGGTTGTATCTCAAGCAACCTACTTGACCTGTCCTTTTCAATATGGCAGATTAGGCAAACCAAATGATAGTAAATAATAATGAAATAAATAAATAATAATAATACGTCCGGCCAGAGATAACCGTAGCAACGCAGACTCCCACCATCCTCGGCGCCACCCATAACCTCAAAAACTCCCGCCCCCTCCAAGCTCCGCCCCTAGGCCATATTCTTTCGCTGCCTAATACTCTCTGTCCTTTCCTTCCTCCTTTCCCCCGCTATTGCTATACGCTGAGGCAGCGGAACTTCCAGCGCGGGAACCAGATCACGGACATCACCAAAGACTGGGATTAGGGCTGACAGGGCCACGTAATAAAGACATCCCAGGAAAGCCCTGGATGTTCTGGCAGCCCTTCCAGGAACTGAGACAAGATCCTTACTCCTAAACTCTTTCGGTTCTGTAGGTATTTGGGCAAAGAGCTGGTTCAAGAACTGGAATGTGGAAGAGGTTAACAGACTGCGAATCTAGTGTGAGAACGGGGCTGGAAGCTTGTATGGCATGGATGGGAAAAACGGGAACCCCAGATGAGGAACTAGGGAGGGATTAATCGTGTCTAAGGTGCTGCTGCGTAGCTCTATTTCACTTGCACCGCTGGTTTTCCTTGCATTGTGTATCTCTGCCCTGGCCGTCGAGAACCCGGAAGAATATATCCCAGCTTCTAGTTTTTCCCGGATGGACAGTAGGGAGAAAAGGTAGGCTTCGATGATGATGAGATTGAGCGAAGACTTTCTGTGGCACCTGGGAGTGCTTCACCATGTGGCTCTCGGATTCCACTGCTTCTTGCCTTATGTGCCACATGATCTTATCCGGAGACCCTTGCCTGGGATACTCTGTTGGGAGGTAGTGATGGTTGTGAGGGATCTTGGTATAGGCCACACATATCAGCGAACAGAAGGAAAGCCTGGATTTTTTAAATCTGCAAAATATGATGAATTGATAATTTTGGGATTGTTCCTTAACCTATTAATATGGTATATTTCGTTAATTATTTTTCATATGTAAATCTCGTATTCCTGTGACACATTCCTCTTTGTCTTGGTGCAGAACATTTCTTTTATATGTTGGTGAACATGTTTATTCAGTCTTGTATCCATTTAGCATACATGTACATTTGCAAGTTTGCTGACGATTGGTATGCTTTTTAATACGTATTACCATGAGAAGTCTTCAAGACATATTTTGCCATCTGTGATTTTCCCCAAGGAAAATAGAAAGGATAAGTTAATGCCCAAGATCATCATTCAGGAAAGATAAATGAAGAATGCAAGTATTTTAATCCCTTCCAAATTCTGCTTTGTGCTCCATACCTTACTCCAAGTAATAATTATAACCAAAGATTCTCTGGACCTTATTCCTGCCTCAGCCTCTAGTCTTTGCCTCTCCTTTGAAGAATCTTTATAGGTATAGGTTTACAGACTAGTATTTTTTTTGTTTATGGTAAATATTTTATTGTTTAACATATCTCCTATAAAGTTAGCTAAATTTGTACTAGATGTTAATATGCCATATAATAATACATAGATATGCTAAATACCTTGATGTTACCACCACCGAACATTGTTGGATCTGGAATTTTATTGTATTTTACTTAAAGCTACTAGGCTAGCTTGTTACTATTTAGAGGGTTCTTACAAAATATGTGAGATCTGGGACCAAAGATCAAGGATTGTATTACAGCAAAAAAAGTAGCATCAGGGATTTTATTGCAGTCATAGCAGGAAGGAGGTAACTCCACAGCATTGTTTGCAGTCTCCTGGTTTCCTAAGGCATGCCAATGAAGCAAAGGGGCACATATGGATACCACACATGTGGTGTTTGTGACACAACTAAGCATCCATGAGCTTGCTATTTCTACTACTTTTAGTAGTGAAACATGGAAAGGAATGTTATTTTATTGGTTTTTGTTTTTTGAGTTGGAGTCTCACTCTTGTTTAGACCAGGCTAGAGAGCAGTGTCATGCTCATGGCCACTGCAGCCTCAACCTTCTGGGTTCCAGTAGTCCCTCCACCTCAGCCTTCAAATAGCGGTAATTGCAGGTGCATGCCACCACGCCTGGCTCAGTTTTTGATTTATTATGTAGACAAGGTCTCACCAACTTGCCTAGGCTGTTCTCACACCCTTGAGTTCGGGCAATCCTCACCTTGACCTCCCAAAGTGCTGGGATTACAGGCTTGCGCCACCATGCCTGGCCTGTTATTTTATTTCTCTGAGAATTGACATAGGTAAAGAGTAGTTAGAGTACTGCATTGTTGGAATACCCAGGAAAAAATATAAGGAAGACAAGACTGATGGAAGACTGACTTTCCCAACAAATACTAACATCTCAGAAATATATCTTTTCAGTCCTTTCTTCTCACCTACCGACCTGGGCTAATAAATACTCTGACTTCTATTATCAGAGATTAGTTTTACCTGATGTAATTTATATAAATGAACTTATACAACAATAAATACTTTTATTTTTGGTTTTTTTCCTCAATATTATAAGAGATTCATTTATTCTTTATTTCTTTGCCCCCTCCTGGCCTTAGTTATGGTCCAATCCAGGGGTTTAACATGGATGGACCTCACCCCAGGGTCCTTCCCAGATAAAGCTTGGCTTTATCCCTGGATTAAGTATGGCACCCTCATGAGGTTTAAGCATGGTTCCCTACCAGATTTAAGCATGACCTACTTCATGAGTTAAGCATGGCCCCCTTCCTGATATAAGCAATGCCCCACTTTCTAGTTAAGTGGGGCCCTCATGCTAGGGTTAAGCACGGCTCACTACTGGGTTAAGCACAGTCCTCTCCTAAGGGTAAGCATGGTCCCTTTCCTTGGTTAAGCATGGCACCCTTATGTAGTTAAGCCTGGTCTTATCCCTAGGTTAAACATTGCTCCATCTTTGGGTTAAGCATGGCTTCCTCTATGGGTTAAACATGGTCCCTTTCTAGGTTAAGCATAGCCCCTTTCTGTGTTAAGCATGACCCCATACTAAAGTTAAACATGGCCCACTGCTGATAAAGCATGGCTCCCTACTTGGGTTTAGCATGGGTCCCTCATAGGTTTAAGTGAATTCTCTGGGGAGTTCTATTGTGGTTGGCTCACTGAGGTTTAAGGAGTAGGATGTAGATTTGATTTCTAATATAAATGGTCAGCTACTCCTGTTTTCAGTCGTATGCCTCTTCTACTTTCAGAATGTTGTATTACCTAAAATTCCTGAGTCTATCTGAGATTACATGGCAAGAATTAGTTTGCTTTTTGACTACCACTGCTTCTATCCACTGGTACCACCATGAAAATTTAGGATTAACTTTTCTCTAGTCTCAAAAGCAAGTTACTACTTTCCTCATTCATCTGTTATCTAGCTTTTCATATTCTGTTACTATTGTCTCCTCTGCCTTTTATCTTTGTCCTTGCGGGGTGTATGCTTTTATCCCTTTTTTGGATTTTCTGAGGAAGCAGGAGCTCGTGTATTTCTTTCTTTTTTTTTTTTTTAAATTTTAGATTCAGTGTTAACATATATGTTCACTACATGGACATATTATGTAGTGGTGGGGATTTGGTTTCAGGTGGTCCATTCCCCAGAGAGTGAACATGTGCCTTGGAGGTAGTTTCTGAATTCTAACTTCATCCCCCTTTCCCCCAAATTGGTGTCCCCAGTGTTTATTATTTCCATCTTTGTCACCATGTAGCTTCCACATATGAATGAGAGCATGCAGTGTTTGGTTTTCTGTTTCTGAGTCAATTTTCTTAGGATGGTGATCTCCAGTCCATGGTGCTTCAAAGGACATGATTTCATTCTTTTTTTTTTAATGGCTGCTTTTTTTTTAAAAAATGAAATAAACTCTGTTTTCAAATGGCATGCCAATAAACTTGGAAAACATTGCTACAAATATGGTGAAGACTGAAAATTCCTAGTATATGAATCATTTATAAAAATTCAGGAAGGGAACATTATAAAAATTCAGGATGGAAACATTATTATACCAATATGCAAGACAAAGAACATAAACAGATGAGCTCCCAGAAGAAGTAAATGAGTAAAAGGCCTAGTCAGTATTCAGCATTACTAAAAAACTTTACTAGAAATTTAAGAACTTTTATCCCATGATCAAAAGAACATATGTTACTTACCCTAAACCTTTAAAACTTTGAATAAATATGGTGACTGCCAATATTATTTACTTGTAAGATGTGAAGGCTTGCCTTCCCTGTAAATTTCAAAACAGTTTTTGGAAAACATAAGAATTTTGTAATATCTACTTTTCAAGTAATATTTTCAAGTAATATCTACTTTTTAAAAAAAAACATTTTTCTTATGTTAAAAAAATAACCCACAACAAAAGGAATGTGTTAACTGATTGAAGAAGTTTCTGAATTTATATTGAAGGAAACTCCCTCCAATCTAAAATTTGCTGATTGTGCCGGGCTCGGTGGCTCAACCTGTAACCCCGCACCTTTGGGAGGCTGAGGTGAGTGAATTGCCTAAGCCCGCAGGTTCGAGACTCGCCTGGGCAACTTGGCGAGACCTCATCTCTATAATAAATCAAAAACTAGCTGGGCATGGTAGCGCGTGCCTGTAGTTCCAGCTACTTGGAAGGCTGGGGCGGAAGGATCGCCGGAGCCCAGCAGGTCAAGGCTGCGGTGGCTGGGAGCAGCCACTGCACTCCAGTCTGGGTGACAGAGTGAGACTCCAGCTCAAAAATAAAACATAAAAATAAATAAATAAATAAAATTTGCTGATTGCATCCTTTTTGTGTTACTTAACATGTACTGCTCTCTCCTGTATATATCTGGTAACCTGGTAATTAAATCTAAAGACTTGGTTAGATTCCATTTCAATTTTTCCAAGATTATTGCTGGGACTATTGTGTACTATTGATATTATCTTATATGAAGACATGCAATGTCAGGTTCTGTCACTTTTACTGATATTAAGTTATCACAGGTTTGACCTGAAACACCTGTAATAAATTTCTCTACCTACCTCCACTAATTGTTTTTAATAGCTGTTGATAATGTTTACCTAGATCTATTACTTCATTCACAGTGGTGATCTTGAAAAATTTAAGGTGTAATTTTTAAATTGAGATATACTTTTGATGTAGTAAAATCCAAAACCCCTAAGCATACAGCTGGATGAACTTATTCATATGTATATAACTTTGTAGCCACCACCTAGTTTAAGATAAGAATTATTTCCATTACCTAAATAATTCTCTCTGGAACTAGTAATTTCAAAATTCTGTCATTCCTTCTGAAAATTTTTTTAGAATTCTAAAATAATTTTAAAAGAAAATTTCTCTCATCAACTCTGGATGCCATTAAATGCATTTCACACAGGAAAGGCTAAATAAATGCTGCATAAATGCTGCCTTTTCCCTCTTTTTCAGATAAATAAGTTGATGTAGAATACTACAACTTTCAAAAGTAACCACTAAGGATTTTTGTCTGTATCATTATAACCTAATGGACTTTAAGATTTTAAAATTTACCTACTTGATATGTAAATGTATATACTTCTTTTAGTTCATAATTCTTTTTTATCCTCACATTGTCTTATTTTTGGCCCATGAAAAGACCCAGTTGCTCTTAATTCATTTCACGCAACATTTAAAAAGTAATAGCTTTTTGAATTTCTGCAGAACAAAATATATCAGTTTTGACTCTTTTAGACCTTTTTTACTGGTTAGAATTTAGGAAGTACAAATTTTTCAGAAAGTGTAAGACAAATGGCTAGTTTGTACTGATATTTCTCTTCCACATTAACTTTTCTGTTTTAGTATTTGTATTTTTCTTTTATTTTTTTACTTTTATTAAATTTTGTTTGTTTTTGTAGAGATGGTGTCTCACTATTATGCCCAGGCTGGCCTTGAATTCCTGGCCTTAAGTGAGCCTCCTATATCAGCCTTTCAAAGTGCTGGGATCGCAGGCATAAGCCATTATATCTGGCCATGCATCTTTCTCTCTCTCTCTCTCTCTCTCTCTCTTTTTTTTTTTGGATGCTAGATATCAGCTTCTGATATTGATAATTTTGTAGCTGACCTTTTAGTCTTGCCATATACATATAGTATCTTCTTGGACAATCTCTCTCTCTCTCTCTTTTTATATATATATATAGTTTTAAAAATAATCAATATATTCATTTTAATGAACACTAAGACCACTGCATGCAACATAAGATTTCTTTGCAATTCTTTTTGTTTCTAAAGCATATCTCACTAGAACTGTGCCAGTTTAAATATTGTTTTATTGACACTAATTTGATTACAAGTTTATTTATTTTTTAGGCATTATTCTTCTTTTTTAACTTAATTCAATATTTAAAACAAGTTTATGGTTTCAATGAGAAAATTAAAAAGCAGGATACAGTGAGATTAAACTCATTTCCTCTCCAGTTTCTTCTTTTTCTTGAGATTACTATCGTTACCAGTTTTTAAATTTTGCTTTTTACTTTCTTTAGGAAAATACTAATAAACATATATTGTATATACATACAAATATGTTTACGTAAATATATGTATTTGAATGAATATGCATTAAAAATATATATTTGAATATAAGCATCTCTAATAATATCACAAAATGGTAACTTTTTTTTTTTTCTGAGTTGGAGTCTCACTCTGTCATTGCAGTGCAGCGACCACTCCTGGCCACTGCAGCCTCTACCTGCTGGGTTCCGGCGATCCTTCCACCTCAGTCAAAGAGCTGGAACTACAGATGTGTGCTACCACGCCTGGCTAATTTTTTATTTATTGTAGAGATGAGGTCTCACCAGGTGGTTCTTGAACCCGTGGGCTCAGGCAATCCACTCACCTCAGCTTCCCAAAGCGCTGGGATTACAGGCTGAGCCACTGAGCCCAGCTCAAAATGGTAACTTATTATCATAACTTACCTGCACCTCGTGTTTTCATACAATAGATACGTAAGAGATAACTCAAAGCATTTATTTTTATTATTCCATTTCCTAGTTGCATCACATTTAACCATTTTTTAAAACATAATGTTCTACTTTCAGAAAAGTTCTTAGAACAGAGAATACATGGCCAGATTTGCAGAATTCTCTATTTTTAATATTTTACTACAGTTGTTCCCCTCCATATATATACATATGCACACATACATAGAGAGACAGAGTCAGAGAGTGACAGAGACTGAGAGAGAGAAGACTATTCTAAGCTTCCTATGGCAGCTTATGCTTATGCTTTGGCAGAGACTAAAAGTCCTTTGGCAGAGACTAAAAGTAGGCAGTAGAAGTGGAAAAAATTTAAGCAGAAAAAAGAAAGACTTCAGGTTTTCCCTGATTAGGGAGGGATTTTGGTGTGGGGAGTTATAGGCAGGTTAACTGGAGGGTGCTTACAGTCATGTATCTCATAGCAAAGAGATACCTTCTGAAATGCATTTTTGGTGACTTCATTGTGTGAACACCTACATCATAGTGTTCTTACACAAACCAAGTGGTATAACCTACTATAGACCAAGGCTATATAGTAGCCTATTCCTCCTAGACTACAAATCCACATAGCATGTTATAAACCCATACTGCATGGAATACTGTAGGCAATGAAACACAATCATATTTGTGTATGTAAATATAGAAGAGGTACACAAAAATATAGGGTGAAGATTTTAAAAACTGTACACCTGTACAGGGACTTACCATGAGTGGGGCTTTCAGGACTGGATATTGCTCTGGGTAAGTCAGTGAGTGAATGGTGAGTGAATGTGAAGGCCCAGGACATTACTGTGTGTTACTGCAGACTTTATTAATACTGTACGCCTGGGCTACACTGAATTTAGGCTACACTAAATTTAAGCTATGCTAAATTTATTAAATATTTTCTTTAATAGTTGCCTTACTATAACTGTTTCACCTTATAAACAGTTTACATTTTAAAAAACATTAAAAAAAATAGAGACAGGCTGTTACTATGTTGCTCAGAATGGGGTATTACTCAGAATGGAGTACAGTGGATATTCACAGGTCATAGTGCACTGCAGCCTTGAACTCTTGGCCTCAAGTGATCCTTCCTGCTCAGCCTTCTTAATAGCTTAGACTACAGCTGAGTGCCACCATGCCTGACTTCTGTTTTTATTTTCTGTTATTTTGTAATAATACTTAGTCTAAAAATAGACATTGTATAAGGGGTGAAAGAAGTTTGGTGCCAGTAATGACTCCACACCCGGCCAGGACCAAGAGATTTATTAAAGCGACTGTTACAGAGGGGATCTGTAATGGGGAAAAGAAAAGAGAGAGAAAAAGAGAGAGTAAGAGAAGAGGGAGAAAGGCGGGGAGAGAGCGAGAGAAAGAGAGTGAGAGTTGCAGCGGAAGGGGCAACAGTAAAAAAGGTCTAAAAGAGTCAAAACTGATATATTTTGTTCTGCAGAAATTCAAAAAGCTATTACTTTTTAAATGTTGCGTGAAATGAATTAAGAGCAACTGGGTCTTTTCATGGGCCAAAAATAAGACAATGTGAGGATAAAAAAGAATTATGAACTAAAAGAAGTATATACATTTACATATCAAGTAGGTAAATTTTAAAATCTTAAAGTCCATTAGGTTATAATGATACAGACAAAAATCCTTAGTGGTTACTTTTGAAAGTTGTAGTATTCTACATCAACTTATTTATCTGAAAAAGAGGGAAAAGGCAGCATTTATGCAGCATTTATTTAGCCTTTCCTGTGTGAAATGCATTTAATGGCATCCAGAGTTGATGAGAGAAATTTTCTTTTAAAATTATTTTAGAATTCTAAAAAAATTTTCAGAAGGAATGACAGAATTTTGAAATTACTAGTTCCAGAGAGAATTATTTAGGTAATGGAAATAATTCTTATCTTAAACTAGGTGGTGGCTACAAAGTTATATACATATGAATAAGTTCATCCAGCTGTATGCTTAGGGGTTTTGGATTTTACTACATCAAAAGTATATCTCAATTTAAAAATTACACCTTAAATTTTTCAAGATCACCACTGTGAATGAAGTAATAGATCTAGGTAAACATTATCAACAGCTATTAAAAACAATTAGTGGAGGTAGGTAGAGAAATTTATTACAGGTGTTTCAGGTCAAACCTGTGATAACTTAATATCAGTAAAAGTGACAGAACCTGACATTGCATGTCTTCATATAAGATAATATCAATAGTACACAATAGTCCCAGCAATAATCTTGGAAAAATTGAAATGGAATCTAACCAAGTCTTTAGATTTAATTACCAGGTTACCAGATATATACAGGAGAGAGCAGTACATGTTAAGTAACACAAAAAGGATGCAATCAGCAAATTTTATTTATTTATTTATTTTTATGTTTTATTTTTGAGCTGGAGTCTCACTCTGTCACCCAGACTGGAGTGCAGTGGCTGCTCCCAGCCACCGCAGCCTTGACCTGCTGGGCTCCGGCGATCCTTCCGCCCCAGCCTTCCAAGTAGCTGGAACTACAGGCACGCGCTACCATGCCCAGCTAGTTTTTGATTTATTATAGAGATGAGGTCTCGCCAAGTTGCCCAGGCGAGTCTCGAACCTGCGGGCTTAGGCAATTCACTCACCTCAGCCTCCCAAAGGTGCGGGGTTACAGGTTGAGCCACCGAGCCCGGCACAATCAGCAAATTTTAGATTGGAGGGAGTTTCCTTCAATATAAATTCAGAAACTTCTTCAATCAGTTAACACATTCCTTTTGTTGTGGGTTATTTTTTTAACATAAGAAAAATGTTTTTTTTTAAAAAGTAGATATTACTTGAAAATATTACTTGAAAAGTAGATATTACAAAATTCTTATGTTTTCCAAAAACTGTTTTGAAATTTACAGGGAAGGCAAGCCTTCACATCTTACAAGTAAATAATATTGGCAGTCACCATATTTATTCAAAGTTTTAAAGGTTTAGGGTAAGTAACATATGTTCTTTTGATCATGGGATAAAAGTTCTTAAATTTCTAGTAAAGTTTTTTAGTAATGCTGAATACTGACTAGGCCTTTTACTCATTTACTTCTTCTGGGAGCTCATCTGTTTATGTTCTTTGTCTTGCATATTGGTATAATAATGTTTCCATCCTGAATTTTTATAATGTTCCCTTCCTGAATTTTTATAAATGATTCATATACTAGGAATTTTCAGTCTTCACCATATTTGTAGCAATGTTTTCCAAGTTTATTGGCATGCCATTTGAAAACAGAGTTTATTTCATTTTTTAAAAAAGAAAGCAGCCATTAAAAAAAAAAGAATGAAATCATGTCCTTTGAAGCACCATGGACTGGAGATCACCATCCTAAGAAAATTGACTCAGAAACAGAAAACCAAACACTGCATGCTCTCATTCATATGTGGAAGCTACATGGTGACAAAGATGGAAATAATAAACACTGGGGACACCAATTTGGGGGAAAGGGGGATGAAGTTAGAATTCAGAAACTACCTCCAAGGCACATGTTCACTCTCTGGGGAATGGACCACCTGAAACCAAATCCCCACCACTACATAATATGTCCATGTAGTGAACATGTATGTTAACACTGAATCTAAAATTAAAAAAAAAAAAAAGAAATACACGAGCTCCTGCTTCCTCAGAAAATCCAAAAAAGGGATAAAAGCATACACCCACAAGGACAAAGATAAAAGGCAGAGGAGACAATATTAACAGAATATGAAAAGCTAGAAAAAAGTAGCCAGAATTACAGGCATGTGCTAGCACGCCGGGCTGATTTTTTTTTATTTATTTATTGTAGAGATGCGGTCTCGCTGCCCAGGCAGGTCTCGAACCCACAGACTCAGGCAATCCACTCACCTCAGCCCTCCAAAGGCGCGGGATTACAGACTGAGCCACCGAGCCTGAATTATTGTTATTTTTTTGAGTGAGGATCTCACTATGTTGCCCAGGCCCGAACTCAGTGGCATGATCAACTCTCACTGCAGCCTCAAAACTCCTGTCCTCAAATGATCCTCCTGCATCAGTCTCCCAAGTAGCTGGGACTACAGGTACATGGCTGGCTAATTTGTTGTTGTTGTTGTTGTAGAGAGTCTCAATATGTTGTGAAGGCTGGTCTTGAACTCCTGGAATCAAGCAATCTTCTTGTCTCAGCCTCCCACAGTTCTGGGATTATAGACATTAGCCACCACACCTGGTCATCATTTATTGAATATATGTTTTATCAATCTAAAAGAAGAGGTTGCAGTACAAAATATGACTTAAAGAGTTAACTTGAGCCGAAGTGAGGACAGGTACCTGGAGGACTCAGATCAAATAGCCCTGAGAAGAGCTCTGTTCAGCCTTTGTTGTAAACAGGATTTTAAAGGGAAGGAAAGAGGGGAAGAGGGGAGACAGGGAGCAGCTGACACAAAGTTTTTTGTTAGGAATTCTCATTAGTTTATAGAAATAACATTGATTAGTGATTAGCTCTACATTAAGCAATAGGATAAGGATTATCCAGTATGACAGTATTAGGTCAATTTATAGTTACTTGTCATAACAGTAAGCAGTTTCATAAGATGAATTCATAGCCCATAGCAAAGGGGGAAATAGGATGTGGCTATTTTCTCCTTTTAATGTTTCTCTGTGCCTGGTAATTTTAAAGTCTTGCCTTCCTCAGAAAAAAACTTTTTCTCATTTCCCCTGTTTTGATATAAAACCTTTCCTCCTGAAAGTACTAATGATTAAATTTGAATGTCAAGGTGTACCTCATTATGGGCAAGGCTCATTCCCAAGTAGTCCTATCAAAGTCTGATCTATAGATGCTATTGCTTGTTAAATCAGCTCTAGTCTTCAGAGTGCCATTAATTTAGTTTTCTCAGAAGAACCAAAACTATGAGAGATATATAGTATACTGATAATGCACACAGGTTTATAATTTTTAAAAAATGTTTATGGAAGAATGAAAAAAAAAACCCTATTTCATTGAGGGTGGAGAGGGAAGCAACTAAAAATATTATGAAGAAAAACCAGTTCTTATTTAGAGACTTCATGTAGCCAGGAAATAAAAAATAATAATAAAAACTCAAACACACACACACAAAATCAAGGCCAGAGAATAATAACAGGTATACTATAGTTTTATTTTGAAACACATTTTTTCTTCTCTCCAGTTCCTATTTCCACCAAAAACAAATTTTAAAAAGATGACTTTATTTGCAATGTAAGATTTAGTCTTATTATACTTGGCCTGATTACTCGTTTAAAGTGCAAAAAGAGTGAATGGCATACAGAATCTTTTAAAGCTGGATTTGGCATAACTTTTTCATAGGGGATCTCAGATTAGACTTTTAAAAGCAAAATCATTAGGAACCCTAAACCATCTAAAATGAATATGGGACTGGCATGATACCAATGACTCAGGGTTACCATAAAGGAGAGTCTGTCAACCATAGTTGTGTAGAAAGTCCAAGCAGATTCATTTCTATCAGAGCTGGAAAATGACCAATGGCTAATGTTTTTTAGTACTCCCCAAGACCTCAAGCCAGGGGATGGATCTCTTGAATGGAGTTGGATAAGGTATTACTTGCCAGAGAGCAAAGAATTCCCTGGCTAACTAAAGTGGTCTCTGTTGGTCTTGGTGGAGTCTGGGCCAAAATGCTCTATATACCATTATATGAAACATGACCCTTTTAAAAGGGCATTTTGGTCAGCCATTTAACATGGTCTTTGGCTGCTCCTGTAACCTTCCAGATAATACTGGCATTGTCACTCCTCTGGCAATGTATTTTGTGTGCATCCCACCCTGCGCATAATCCTTGGACTGTCTAGGTCATAACTAACAGAAATGAACCTATTACAATCATTTGCTCACTGAGGAAAACCTGCCTCACCAAACATCAACTAATCATTTTTATTTTCACCCATAGTTTTGGGTTCTTGTTGCTGCTTTTCTCTATATGGCATCAGCTGTGAATTTCCTCCAAAACAAATTTGTTGTTCTGGAAATCATAGACTGTGGCACCTGTTGCTACCTACATACTCCTTCCTGAGAATATATGGTTTTCCCCAAGATATAAGCCAGGATGGGGGTGGGGGGTTGCTGTATGGGGATCCACCTGTCTTAAGTAGATCACCCAAGATCATGCTTCTATCTGAAAGTTTCCTTAACTAATCAACACTGACAAACTGGTTTTGTCTGCCTCCTTATTTGGTTTCTCACCTCCTTCTGCATTTGGGGGTCAATTTGTATATATGCCCCTTTCACAGTACATCCACAGACAAATATGGGATATCAAAAACTATTCATGGAAGTGGAAGGAAGAATCAATAACAAATGGGTCATGGATTATACAGATGATTTTTTAAAAATGGGACTGGTTCCCTGACTAAAATCAAGCCTGGGTTATATCAGTTAAGGTAACAAATTTTAGCCATGTACTACAGGATGGAGTGCTTTCTTTTCTTCCTTCCTTCCTTTCTGCCTTCCTGCCTGCCTTGCCTTCCTTTCTATCCTTTCCTTAGATTCTGCAAGGAATCTAAAGCAGGCATTTGAGCATTTGAGGATTTTCATTTGGATTAGATCTGATCTCAGCTGGAATGATGCCTAACTAATTCCATGGATCTTAGTATTTCGAAGATACTATGCAATTTAAAGGGTATTTTCTGATACTAAGTCAATAAATCATTAGCGTGGTTCATTTATCCTGGCTTAGAAAACACAAGGTTTATAATTTTGCTTGATCTGTATTTTTATAATCTCAATAGTTTTGAGCTAGCTGGACTCAGTAAGACTAGTTTCCAAAATGAAGGTCACAAGCTAGTTAAGACCAACTGAGACCAAGGTGGTATTGAAAGTTACCTCTACTTATCCTTCATGTCCATTATACAATAATTTCATGTATTAGCTTGCTAGAAGACACTCCCACCAGCACCATGACAGTTTACAATGATCACGGCAACTCCTGAAAATGGTTCTGCCTGTAATCCCTTGCCTTTGGGAGGCGAGGTGAGTGGATTGCCTGAGCCCGCGGGTTCAAGACCCACCTGGGCAACTTGGTGAGACTTTGTCTCTACAATAAATCAAAATGAGCCAGGCGTGGTAGTGCGCACCTGTAGTTCCAGCTGCTTGGAAGGCTGAGGCAGAAGGATTGCCAGAGCCCAGCAGGTCGAGGTTGCGGTGGCTGGGAGTGGCCACTGCACTCCTGTCTGGGCGACGGAGTGAGACTCCAACTCAAAAAGAAAAAAAGAAAATTACCCTATGTAGTATAAAAAGGGAAGGAACACTCAGTTCTGGGAAATTCCTGCTCCTTTTCTGGAAAACCATGAATACTCTACCTCTTGCTTAGCATATTTTCAAGAGTATCTGTAAAAATAAAACTCCAACTATGTATGGTTGCTATTCTTCCTATAGACCAGTCCAGACTACTCTGCCTGTGGAGTAGCCTGCTCTCTATCATTTCAATAAACTTATTTCTATTTCTCAACTAAAGCTCAGTGATAAACATGAATTGTTCTGCCTATGGATCCATTTCTTTAATAAACTTATTTTCCTCTCCCTCTTATGGATCACATTTTAACTTCTTCCTGTACAAAACCAAGAACCCACTTGACTTCTCAGGCTGAACCCCAGTTCAGGGACTTGCCTCTACCAGTTTTATTTCTGGTCTATAGTTGTTCTGTTTGTTTCCTCTGTCCTAAGATTAAAAACATGTTCCTCTTTTGAGAGGAGAAAGAATGTGCAGTGTGAAATTTCAAAATATCTTTGCCTAAGAGATGTATGAAATCTGATGGAACAAGCAGAAATGATGGCCACTGAGTGAACCTACTGGAATTCTTAGGGTTGGACTTATACTGAATCATAAGTTGATTAGATACCCCTAACATTTGTATTGTTTCATTACTCTGAGAAAGAGGATGGTTTAAGGAGATAGGGTTGAGAACAGAAAGAGAAGTCCCAGTATCTGTGAGAGCAAATATCTGTTTTCCGTTTATTAAAAATTCAATTTCTCCCAAAGTCCTCTTTTGGTCCCAATTTAACTTACAGGGGCTTGTCTTTTGTTGTTTTCATTGTCATTTCAGTTTTCTACAATCTTGTTTGAAAGTGCCAGACTTTTTACAAAAGAAGTAAACACCTCATTTATCATTAGATGGAGGTAATTGTCTTTTATTGTCTTTTTTGTAAGGCATATTTTTACTGGTTGGTTGTTGTAGTCACGTACTCATAATCTTTAAGGCCTTGGTTATTTCTTCTTCCTGAATAGTTTTAGAAAGCTGATGTGATGTTCCAGGAGGGCAGAGAAGAGGAGAAATTGCAGGAAAAAGAGAGAAATTCTTCAATGTCTTTTTCAATTCAGGTATAGTTTCAGAGAGCCTTTAGTTACTTCTTAAACAGAGGCAATTTTCTCAAATTTTTTTAGAAATTTCTAGATGCACTTGGAAGTAAATCTTCCACTCAATCTGTGTGACTCTAAAACCAGTTTTTTTTTCTAATGTGCAAATAAATTTTTTTAGTCATTTCAAAAATTCCCATTTTTTACCATTAGTACTTATGGCCTTTCTGCATTCAGAAGATCTACTTTCCTATTTTTTTTTTTTACAAGGGGATGCCTCATAAGTGTTACACATAAATCCAGCTGGTATTTTTAATGGTGGTATTTTTTTTTTAAAGATCACTCAGCTTACAAGCTTGATTTCCCATAATTTAGGGTCTTTGAAAAGGTGACTGAGGTTAGCAATGTTTTTAATTAAAACATACTGCTTATGAGTATATATGTATGTATGACTCCTCTGTATGTTAACCAAGAGTAGTAAATCACTATGCATCTCAGACTGTATCTAACCACCAAGTGACACCAGAGTGCTCAAGGTTTGAAGAACTAGTTCCTCATGGTATTACTTGTCCAGAAGAGCAGAACAGGTGAAATGAGCTAAATCAGTTAATAAAATCAAATTGATAGCAAAATAAATAGTATCAACCAGCTTACTCCATTTTGTTTAAAGCTTCCATCTTAGTTGCCTGCCTGACCTAAAATTCACTCCTTAGTGCCTACCTGTGATTACAGTAACGTTCCCATGACGGCAGACCCCTAGCTTTGTCTCCTTTGAACAGGTTATGCTGACCATTTCCTGCTGACCATTACAGAACTCCTTTAAGTTCCATGTAATTGTATGCTTTGTTATCTGAAATCAAATATTACGCTTTGACATTTTCATAGTTTGTTCTTATATTCTGTTAGTGACCTAACCAAGGTAACTCCATTGTATAATGATTCCTCTTCCTTGTCGCTATGAAACTACCTTAAACTATATCTTAATGGCAGAACTTCAGGGTACTGGCTATACCTACCTGACATGAAATTATTCAAAGTTCCCTAACAATTGAAGTTTCCATTTTGGTTGCCAAGTTGTTAGTTAATAGTTACTATGTTAACTAAGTTGCTATGTAGCCAATGTTGCAAATTTTACCTGTAAAAGCTTGTCACAAACTGCACGAATTTGTCAATTTACCTACTCTTGATCTGTGCATTAGTAAATTCATAATTAATTAAACTCAACTTGCTAGCGTAGCTTGTTCTCGCTTACTTGGTCATAACATTTGGAGGCCCCAGTGAGAAATTTATTGTCTGCCAGCACATGCTGCCGCCTCACTGCAGTCCTCCCGGGCTGGGAAGAGAGGTGCTGGGGAGGTGCACCTGAAATCTCAGGACGCCATAGCCTCTCACCTGGCTCTAAGAGGCTCGGAACAACAGTCACGCTTCAAACGAATCAGAGTTCATCTGCTGTCTCCTAGGAGGTAAGGGTATTTTTGATTGCCTGGTACCACAACTTTTCTGTTTTTATTTCTGGTCAAGGGAGTTACAGCCTGACAATGTCACCCTTTGGACACTATTCACTAAGCCAAGATGTTGGCTGAATAGAGTCCCTGTTCTCTGCTCTGAGGTGTTCCAGGGATCTGTAATTTTGTTTTGATTTTTGTGTGCTACTTGTTTGTGTGCTGTTTTATTTGTTGTGTGTCATGGGTTCCCAGAACTCAAAACAAGTCAGTCCTTTGGACTATATGTTAAAGAACTTTTTTATTGCCTTTGCAGAGGATTATGGTGTCCACCTTACTAAAGGCAAACTCCGAACTCTCTGTCAGATAGACTGGCCTGCTTTTCATGTTGGCTGGCCTTCTACAGGGTCTCTGGATGTTAACATCACCGAGGATGTCTGGAAAATAGTCACAGGGAAACCTAGTCATTCAGATCAGCTCTCTTATATAGACCAGTGGCTAAGTTTGGTCCAGAGCCCCCACCCTTGGTTAATGGCATGTTCTCTTGAAACTCCTCATCGAGTTCTGATCATTTCCTCTTGTAAATGACTAGAACAGGCTAAGCCCCATAACAACTCCACTCCTTCTACACCGCTCCTCCAGAACCCAAGGTTCTGCTGTGTCCAGCTCCTCTTCTTTCCTGCATGTCATATCTGATTCTACTGTCCTCTCGCGAGGATCTTCTTGAGGATCTGGTCCTATTTCACCCTCTACCATATACTCCTCAGACTTCCTCACCCACTGTTACCTCCATGGCTTCTGATTGTCCCCAGCCATCTCCAACATTGGATACGATTGAGGCTGCCTTCAATGCTAACCAGTTTGTGCCACCTGTGGCAACCCAACTTAGGTCCTGTGCTAATCCAGTTCCAATCCTTCTCCTCTAGGGGGTCTCGTCAGCAACAGGGGATCAGGCAGGAGGAGTATTTATGGTGTATACCTCTTTTTCTTCTGATTTGTAAAATTGGAAGCACAAAAACCCTTCTTTATCTGCTAGGCCACAGGCACTTATTTAGTTAATGGAATCTGTTATATATACACATCGCCCCACATGGGACAACTGTCAACAACTTTTAGTCACTCTGTTTACTGCTTTAGTCACTCTGTTTACTGCTGAGGAGCAAAAGCACATTAGATGTGAAGCTAGAAAGTTCATTCTGCACTCTATTGGGGGCATGCAGGAGGAAAATCAAGACATTCTGGACAGAGATTTTCCTCCTACTCACCCAAATTGGGACCCTAATACCTCAGCAGGGTCTAGAGCACTGAATATATATCACCAGGCTCTATTTGCAGATTTAACGGGGGCAACCCCAAAATCCATTATTTTGTCTAAAACTACTGATATTCTCCAGGGACCCAAGAGATCCCCAGGGGCATTCTTTGAGCATCTCCAAGAGACATTTGGAAACTACACCCCTTTTGACTCCTTGGCTCTGGAGAATGCTTGGGCTATCAATTTGGCATTTGTGGCAGAAGCAGCTACTGATATTTGAAAAATAATTACAGAAGTTAGAAGGCTTTGTAGGAATGAACATTTCTCAGTTGTTTGAAGTAGCACAAAGTTTACAATAACTGAGATGCTGAGAAACAGAAATAAGCGATACAGGTGACTGGCAAAGCCACAGGAAGACAGACCAGAATCCTAGTGATGGCCCTCAGGGCCCCCAAGAACTTGTTCCAAGCCTCCACGCCAAAAGTCTGATAACCAAAGAGGCCAAAGGGTCAAAAACCTGGATGCATTAAGTTAGCAAAGAACCAAAGTGCTTATTGCAAGGAGCTTGGACATTGGGTCAAAGATTGTCCCTATTGCTCTCCACAGAAAAACAAAGGACTGAGCCCTAAGCCCATTCTGGTCCTACCCCCGGCCAGAGGGGCAGAAAATGATTCAGACTGAAGGGGCCAAGGCTCTTTCTCCTTGTGCCCTCAAGAGCCTATGGTAACCACAGCCATCGTGGGCCACTCTTAGTGGACACTGGGGTGGAACTTTCCGTCCTAAAGTTACCATTCGGGCCTATGTCTAAAAATCAACTTTTAATACAAGGAGCAACAGGAATGATTGCCAACTGCAAATTCACTTCTAATTGGACTGTTGACTTGGGACAAAAGTGAGTAACGCACTCATTTTTAGTAGCTCCTGAATGTTCGTTCCCTTTCATGGGTAGAGATCTATTATGGAAATTAAGAGCAACCATTGTGTTTTCACCTGACAAAACTGAAATGCTTATTCCTATCAAATGTTCTTAACTGTTCCACTTTCTGAAGAATATCTTTTAACCTCTCCAAAGTCTACTATTAAAAATGTTCCATCAAGCTTAGTTCTACAGGTTGCAGCAGAAGTTTCCTTCTGTCTGGGCAGAGACCAACCTGCCAGGATTGGTGAAACATCACCCTCCAGTGGTGGTAAGTTTACTGGCATCAGCTACTCCTGTCAGAGTCTGCCAGTACCCTGTGAGTTTGCAGGCCTGGAAAGGAATTGCTCCTCATATTAAAAAAACAAAAAACTCTTAGCTGCCAACATTCTGACTCCATGAAACTCAGCATGGAACACACCTTTCTTACCAGTTCAGAAACCGGAAACTTCTGACTACCGTCCAGTTCAAAACTTAAGAGAAGTCAACAAGTGGGTAGAAACTATTCATTCAACTGTTCCTAACCTGTACACTTTACTTAGTCTACTTCCCCCTCAACATCAGATATTTACTGTGCTAGACTTAAAAGATGCTTTTTTCTCTATTCTCCTGTCTCCTGTCAGTTAACTTGGACGTGACTATCACAAGGTTTCAAAAACTCCTGAACCCTCTTCAGGGAGGCCCTGCAACAGGATTTGTGGGGTTCCATGCCCAACACCCTGAATGTGCTTTCCTTCAGTACATGAATGATCTCCTACTTGCAGCTACAGTCTTGGACACCTGTTTACAAGCTTTGTTACAGTTTCTCCAGGACCTGAGCTACAGAGTATCAGCAAAGAAAGCACAACTTTGCTCTGCCAAAGTGTCATACCTTGGACACCAGCTGCAAGAGGGCATTCAAGCCCTAACCTTAGCTTGGAAAGAAGACATTCTCCGAATTCCCATGCCAACCACCAAGAAACAGGTACAGGAATTCCTGGGGGCAGCTATGGATTGTCAGCTATGGTATTGTCAGCTATGGATCCCAGGATCTGCTGAAATTGCTAAACCCCTGTACTCGGCCACAGCAGGGGATCAACCCCTAAATTAGACTGCTGCTGAGATACAAGTGTTCCAGCAGCTAAAAACAGCTCTAACTCAAGCCCCAGCACTAACCCTTCCGGATGTTACCAAATCTTTCCACTTGTTCATTTATGACCAACAAGGAACTGCCAAAAGGGTCCTCACTCCGACCTTAAGGTCACGGAAAAGACCGGTGGCCTATTTGTCAGAGACTGGACCCGGTAGCTTCTGATTGGCCCTCTTGTCTTTGAGCCATTGTGGCCACAACTTTGCTGGTTAAAGAAGCAGACAAGTTAACTTTCGGCCAAAACCCGGCTCTAACTGCTCCCCATGTTGTTGAGACTCTGCTCCGGGGAGCTTCTGGCCGTCGGATGTTAAACACAAGTATTACCCAGTATGAGAGCCTCCTACTAGACCAGCCTAGACTAGCTTTCTCTCCTATTCAGTGCGTCAACCTAGCAACCCTGCTGCCTGATGACCATCCGGAGATGCCAGTGCATGACTGCGAGGATATGTTGGACATTACCCAGGCCAGCCGACCTGATCTTTGAGACATTCCTCTGCACCAGGCTGATGCTAAGCTGTTCACAGATGGTAGCAACTGGTACTAAACAGAGTCTGTAAGGCTGGTGCAGCGGCAACTACAGCTTATGACATAATCTGGTCACAGGCACTGTCTCAGGGTACTCTGCCCAAAAGGCTGAGTTAATTGCTCTAACTCAGGCCCTGCACTGGAGAGCAGAAAAATAAGCAAACATCTTCACGGACAGCCAGTATGCATTTGCTACACTTCATGTACGTGCCATGATCTACAAAGAATGTGACCTTCTCACCGCAGCAGGTAAAACTATCAAAAATAAAAAAGAAATATTAGCCCTCTTGGAAGCTGTTTGGCTCCCTGAAAAGGTAACTGTTATTCATTGTAAAGTTCACCAAAAATCTGACACTCTAGTAGGAATTGGAAACTGCCTGACAGACCGGACAGCTCGGTAAGCAGCAGAACTCCCAATTGAACCCCTAACTATTTTACCAGCTAAAACTTTTCCTGTTCCTTCTCTCCCACAGCGGCCCAGATATACACATAAAGAAGAAAAGGCTGCAGAGCTGGTGGGAGATTATAAGAAACCTGATGGCTGGTAGATCAAAGACTCCAGAATTGTTCTACCTAAAGTTCTTGCAGAAAAATTAGTAAAACAACTCCACTCTACCACCCACTAGGAGGAACCAAAATGGCTGAACTATTAAACCATTTTTATACTATCAACAATTTAAAAGACCAAGCAAATTCAGCATCTTTACTGTGTCCCTGTGCTCGCGTCAATCCCAAGGGAGGGCTGAAACCCCTTCCAGGAATCCGGGCATGAGGATTAAGCCCTGGTGAACAATGGAAAATAGACTTTACTGAAATAAAACCTTCACATGCAGTATACAATTATTTACTGGTATTAGTAGACACTTTTTTGGGACGGGTAGAAGTGTTTGCCACAAAAAATGAAACTGTCCTTATGGTTGAAAAATACTTATTAAGTGAAATAATTCCTAGGTACAGGCTTCTTCTTTCTATTGGCTCAGATAATGGTCCTGCCTTCACCTTGTCCATAGTACAGCTGGTTAGTAAAGCACTGAACATCATCAAATGGAAATTGCATTGTGCTTACCAACCACAAAGCTCTGGACAGGTAGAATACATGAACCAGACTTTAAAAAATACTTTATCTAAATTAATAATAGAAACTGGTGAAAAATGGGTAACTCTCTTTCTCCTAGCTATCCTTCAAGCTAAATGTACCCTGTATAAGGCTGGGCTTACTCCCTATGAAATCATGTTTGGAAGACCCCCTCCTCTGTTACCCCATTTACAGAATCTTATTCTTGAAGAGCTTACTAATCAATTTCTATTAAAGTATCTCTAGTCTTTACAGTGGGTGCAGGACCTTGTCCATACCAACGTCTGTGCTATACTGCCAACTCCAAATTCCACACTGTGTCATCCATTCCAGCCTGGAAATCTGGTCTATGTCAAAAAGTTTCAGAAAGAAGGACTAAGTCCTTCCTGAAAAGGACCATATGAAGTCATCCTCACTGCGGAGGTCCAACTTCCACAGAGCAGGGCCTGAGGTGGAGGGAGGGGATGAGAAAGAAAGACAAGAGACAGCGGTATTGGGAGGTCTTTATTATTTAGCATGCCTCTTATATAGGGCAAAACTATACAAGAGACTGTGGTAAGAACAAGCAGCATCAGCATCTGGGCCAAGCATCCAGGGCAGGTGTGATTGACATCATGTTGCTTTGCTTTATTATAAAGTGACAAATCAAGGTTAGGGGAGATGAGTAAACCACAGCGGAATTATGTTCCTATTAGAAGGTAAGTTGTCTTGCATTTATGTTTTTTTACCTAGGGCTTTATTGTAGCTAAGACTTTATCTGTACTATGTGCACCCGGATGTGTGGGCATTCAAGACACTGCTTCGTGTAGCAGGCTGCATTCCTCACAGCCTGCCTTTGGCTAGGATGCAGAGCTTCCAAGCGAGACCTTGCTTACGAGCTTGGGGTACTCAAGGCCCACTACGTTTTATGTAGTAGGCTTCATCCCTCACCTGCCTTTGGCTAGAATGCAGAGATTCCAGGTGAGACCATTGCCTACAAGCCTGGGGTTCTCAAGGCCTGCTACAGTGGCAGTGCTTGTCTGCTCCCCACATCACATCTGCTCCGAGATGAGGTAATGTAGGCTTGGTTCCTTGAACACAAGCCAAGAACACAAGGACCTTGTCAGCTTATGCGCTGATCTCCTTCACCTCACCACCCCAATGTCACTGAAGGTTGGCATGATACCAACCTGGTTTCATCATTCACAAGTCAAGGAACCTGTGAATGCCAAAGCCTGGCTCAGCCAAGCCTGCAGGTGGAACACTAATGTGCTCCTCCACCTAAACAACAACTGGACTGTAAACCAACATCCTGATAATCCTCTCAAAATCATCCTCCGAGCCCATTGTCCTGCATCACCTGTCCAGCCAACACCAGAAACCGTGAGACTTTGACCATAACTGAATGCATTGCACTCATCTTTTACCTCTCCTTCTTGTTATCCCACTTGTTCTAGGATTTGGAGCAACACTGCTTACTGCTGCTCCTGCAGAATGGCCGTGCTGCAAGAAAATTCTGCTAACACTGTTTTATTTCTCATGTACTGGATGTATTACTGCTTTATTATGCTTAAAATAAGTTTACCCTGGTTTATTCTAGCAAGCACCCCTTTGAATTCAGCTTATCATACTACTTATCCTTTAAGTTCCTTTACATTGGGACAAGTTTTAGCCGTCCAAAATTAGACCCCTAACTCAAACCCAATTCAATTTAAAGTAAATCTTCCAGATCTGGTACCTGTAGAAAAAGAGTGTATATCTCAAAGACTTGGAATCTCTGACTGGGCGACAGGAGTTTCCATGGCAGGTGGGGTACCAAATCACTTCTTTACTGAAATGCTTACCCAATGGGCAACTCCTAAATTTATAAAAACTACAGACATCTACCTTTGTCCCAATAACCCCCAAAATTAGAAACGTATTTAGGAAAATGAATTCTTTTATCCAAACTGGGAATGTGTCACCATCGCAACTTACATTGGGGAACCTAATGATTCTTCCAAAATCACTGTTTGGCTAACCTCCAGCTCAGAACAGCCTGTATACATAAAGGTTACTAATCCACTCCATCACTCATGGAGAACCAGAAAAACCTGGGGAATATGGTTGTACATGAAAGGGTATGACCAGGGTGACTTATTTACTATTCAAAGGTGAGCCATCAACCATAAATCTATAACCATAGGACCCTTAACTGAGTTACAGGACTCTATGTTTGGGTTTTATCTACAAACACCTCGTGAACCAGCTCCAAAGCCTTTGGGATTAAGCTTTCTAGTCCAGAAACCCCCTAGTTTGTTTCCTATGTTAGCTCATATGCACCACTTGCTTAATAACAGTTGGCCTCAATTAGCATCAGATTGCTACTTTGTTTAAAATCAAAACCTCCATATTACATAGCAATAGGAGCTGAAACTCCTATCCCAAGTAATGCAGCTAAAACAGCTTGTATTCCAAAAACTGTTCATGTCACCATAGGAGACATAATTGGAAATGCCTCTTGTTTAATAACAACAAGTTTCAATTCAACAGCTTCTCCATTATCTGAAATTTGTAATGTCTCCTACTAAGACCATAACTCATTCCCAAGCTTATACTGCACCTGCCAATATGTGGTTTGCTTGTTCAATAGGATTAATTGCTTGTGTTATGCTGAAATGTTAAACAATAAGCCAGTTTTATGTATTACTGTTTATGTACTTCCTCAGTTATATGTCTACAGTGGCCCTGAGGGTGCTCTCTTAATTTACCCACCTGGTACCTGAAAAAGGCATGTCGCTCCTCTGCTAGTCCCCATTTTAGTCCACTTTAGTCCTTGGAGAAACCCGTGGACTAACCAGCTTAATCCAAAACATAAATTATGACCTAGAATGTGTACAGTCATCAATAGAACAACTCCACAACCAGGTAAATTCTTTAGCTGGGGTTGTCCTCCAAAGTCGGAGAGATCTTGACTTATTGTTCATGTCTCAGGGAAGGCTTTGTGCTGCTGTCAGAGAAACTTGTTGTTTCCATGCAAATACATCAGGAATCATCAAAGAAACTCTCCAAACGTCCCAGGAAAACATAAACCAGTGATGAAAAAAGCTAAGTGATAGTAAATCATGGTTCCAATTCTTGTTCGATTGAAACCCTTGGTTGACTACCTTGCTTACTAGTCTAGCAGGACCTCTCATACTTCTCTTCCTTGGTGTACTCATCGGACCTTGCATTTTTAGACTGGTTTGTTAACTTTGTCTAGAAACAAATCAACTCAGTAAAAATTCTGTATACCAGAACCTATTATAATTCCCTTCCTAAAAGGACTAAAAGGGGGGAATGAAATGAGCTAAATCAGTTAATAAAATCAAATTACTAGCAAAATAGTATCAACCAGCTCACTCCATTTTGTTTAAAGTTTCCATTTAGTTGCATGCCTGACCTAAAATTCACTCTTTAGTGCCTAACTATGTTTACAGTAATGTTCCAATGACCACAGATCCCAGCTTTGTCTCCTTTGGGCAGGTTATGCTGACTATTTTCTGCCGACCATTGCAGAACTTCTTAGGCATAAGTTCTGTGCTGTTGTATGTTTTGTTAACTGAAATCAAATGTTACTCTTTGGCATTTTCATAGTTTGTTCTTATATTCTGTTAGTAACCTAATCAAGGTAACTCCATTATATAATGATTCTTCTTCCTTGTCTCTATGTAACTTCCTTAAACTATATCATAGTGGCAGAACTCCAGGGACTTTCTGGGCCCTGGCTACACCTAGGACATGAAACTAATCAAAGCTCCCTAACAATTGAAGTTCCCATTTTGGTTGCCAAGTTGTTAGTTAATAGTTGCTATGATCACTAAGTTGGTATGTAGCCAACTTACCTATAAAATTTTACCTACAAAAGCTTGTCACAAACTGTACCAATTTGTCAACAGTTTTCATTTGCCTATTCTTGACCTGTGCGTTAATGAATTCATAATTAATTAAACTCAACTTGTTGGCATAGCTTCTTCTCACTTACTCAGTCATAAAGATATTCCTTTGATAAGTCACACTTCACATCATGGGCAATTATTCTGACATTTTTACAAAGTCTTCAGTTACCTGGAACACCTAAATGAATAAAGAGAGCGCAAATTGCCTCTTGGCTCTTACCCTGCATAGTCTTCAGGGTGAATTAACTCACCCTCATGCACATGTAAATTACAAACTTATAGAAATTGGTCACAAATTAAAAGTTAAATCTGGTGGCCCTGCACAGTGGCTCACACTTGTAATTTCTGCTACTCCAGAGGCTGAGGTGAGAGGATCACTTCAGACCAGGAGTTTGAGACCAGTCTGGGCAACATAGCAAGACATCCATCTTTACAAAAAAAAAATAGGTTGCAGCTGTGCCTGCCAGGAGTCCCAGCTACTTAGCAGTCTAGGAAGAAGGATTTCTTTAGCCCAGGAGCTTGAGGTGGCAGTGAGCTATAACTGCACCACTGTAAGATAGCCTGGACAACACAATCAGACTGTTTCTAAAAATAAAAAATAAAAATAAAAAAAGGAAAAAACTATCAATTCCTTCATGGATATTTCTTAAAAGTCTCTGTTCAAAATAACTTCTGAAATTAATAAATCCTTATTTTCAAATCTCAAATTGCAAAAATCTACGTACTATGAAATTCAAGATTCTAAGTATATCGGTTAATCAAAAGAAAGAAAATTATAAAAATATGTACAGAAATATGGGAGTATCTTTCTTATTTTATCAACTGAAATCTATATTTTAAGATTATCTTCTTTAGAACTGCTTTTCTTTTTTTGTGTGTAACTCAGTTTATTGCAATATTTCTTTTATTTTGGTGGTCTGGAACAGAACCTGCAATATCTCCAAGGTATATCTGTACACATCAAGGTTTTTTTTTTTTTCCTACAAGACTTTAAATTCCCTTATGGTATTCACCGTTGTTGTTGTCATTATCTTCTCTTTTTATTCCACTTCCTTTTTTAAAATAGATTTTTTTGGGCACACTTTAAAAAGATAAATTTTGTGTTAAATGAATTGTATCTCAACAAAAAAGAGAAATAAGCTCCTTTGAAGGAGTCAGTGTGACACCAGAGGCTATTTGATAAATTATATGAAATTTCCAGGAACTCCAAAATTGTTTATGTAGAAAACAATTTCATTTCCTCCAAATTTAAACCTTTAGGTTAAACTCAAATAGTTTCTTTTAGTTTTCTTCTAAAAATCTTTCCCTTATCCATTAAGACAAGATTGACACGCCCCTGGTGTGGTTCAGACTTTGTAGGTTACACATTTTTTAATAGAAGGTATCAAGGAGTTGAGTATAAAGCAAAGAAACAAAAGTAATGGAAAAGATGTGAGGGGGGACACAAAAACCTCTGAAATTATCTTTCGGAGGGCAGACATCTTACAGTACAACACTTAGATAGGCACCACTAGGTGAGTGTTACAGGAGCCCAATGATATCACTGTACCAGGTAGCATTACTGTGAGAGACTATGTGAATTGTGAGAGACTTCAGTGAATTCTTGTTTTGTTTTTTTCGAGATTCTTTCATTGAGTTTGCTCATTTCATCATGAGCAATTTACAAGCACATCTGCCCATACTGTGCTGAATGGTCAGCAGTATTTGATGAAAAATGGCATGACTCCTGTGCCTCATCCTCCCTATTCCCACAATATCACCCTAAGCAAATTCTTTTTTGTTGATTGAAAACATTTTTTAAAGGGAAATGTTCTGCTGATGTGGAAACGGTGAAATAAAATACAGTAGAGGCATTAAAGCACATCAAAACTGATGAGTTCAAAAATTGTTCTGAGCAGTGGAAAAATTAACTTGATAGGTGTATTGCATCAAATGGAGAATACTTTAAAGGTGACTGAAGTTTAAACATGTAAGAAAATACACAATGTTTTATAAATAAATTCTGGTTTATTTGAACCCCCATTTGTGAATGCTGCCTAAGAGGTTTAGAGTTTTCTGTCTTTTCATTTGGAAAGCTTAATAGTTTGGGTAAGCAAATATGATGGAAATTAAAAAAAAAAACAACTCCCAAAACTAGACAGTCAAAATTGCTGGCTACTTTCAGCAATGAATTGACTCCTCTTTATTATTTATTATTATTTTTTGCCAGTTGATACTTTTATTTATCTGAACACAATAACATCGACTAATGAATTGGTTAATGAATGATTCTTGGAATTTAAAATAAATGTGGAAAACTGAAATGTCAGTCTTCAAATTCTTTTCACCTGCCACAGGCATCTGAAGTCATTTCCAGGAAGTGGAAGCTTCTAAGAACTCAGGGTTGGAAACTGGGGTTCTATTTTTTTAATAAGATTTTGTGATAAGGAACTAAGTAGTTCACTGGCATGCCTTTGACTCTCAGGGTACAAGTAGAATTTATGCCAATCCTATTTGTATCTCACAGTGAGCTATGAAATTCATATTATGGGTACCAAAATACATTAGATTCTTTAGAAAAAGCAATCATACCAATTTAGAGCATCAAAACCTTTTCCCATTTTAAAAAATTCATGATTTGCACTGCATTTGACTGCCACTGAGAATATAGACTATAGAACTCAAAAAAAAAAAAAGAGCCCCAGAATATCTGGTGTCAAACCACAAACCCAGGTATCAAGACATTAACAGAGAGAATAAATAGAAATCGGAGAGACGAGGAAAGAATAAAGAAATTGATAACTGAGATAGTATCAATAAAGAATGCAGTGAATGAAATAAATAACAAACTGATAAGCATGGAAAGCAGAATTAACCAAGTAGAAAAAAGAGTCTCAGAACTTGAGAACCAAAATATAGACTAACCCAAACTATTAAAAACATAGAAAAGACACTTAAAGAGATGAGTGATTATTTTGAGAGACTGAACCTAAGATTAAATGGAATACCTGAGGCAGATAGAGAGACAGATATTATCCTGGAACAAACATTCCATGAAATTATCCTAGAAAATGTCCCTTATTTCATTAGAGATAAACCATTCAAACACAAGAGATCCAGATAATTCTTGCAAGACAACAAATTAGAAGACCAATTCCTAGACAAATAGTAATTTGTCTACATAAAGTAGGTATAAAAGAAAAAATTCTAAAGGCAGCAAGACAGAAAGGTCAGACTACCTACCAGGGAAGAGCAATTAGAATAGCAGCAGACTTATCTACAGAAACACATTAGGCTAGGAGAGCTTGGAGCCCCATCTTAAAAGTTCTCAAAGATAAACACTTTCAACCAAGAATTATCTATTCAGCTAAGCTAATTTTCATCAGTGATGGAAAATTAAAATCCTTCCCAGACATTCAATCCCTAACAGTTTACACAGCCTTCAGTTTAGCTCTATAAGAAACACTTTTAAAAAGTTGTAAACACAGAAGGAAGGAAAAAAGTAACAATAAAAGAATGCAGGAAAAAGATTGAAAACACACATGAATCAACCCACAAATTAAAAAAATGACAACAAACAAACAGTACCACCACCAACAAACTCTATAAGAACCTCATGACAATAATAAACTCTCACATCTGCATAATTAGCCTGAATGTGAATGGACTAAATGCACCACTGAAGACATAAAACGGCAAATTCAATAATATATTATGAGACAGTAATATATTATCTCTAAGAGACTATTCTCACCACAAAGGACACTCACAGTAAAAAGGATGGGAAACAAAATTTCAGGAAAATGGAAAACAAAAGAAAGTAGGAGTTGTGATTTTAATCAAACAAAATACCCTTTAAGTTACCAAAAATTTTAAAAGATATGGAAAGTCACCACAAAATGGTAAAACATTCAATCCATCAATAAGACATATCCATCCTAAACATATATGCACCCAAAATAGGAGCACCAACTTTCATTAAGCATCTTCTAGATAAACTAAAAATATATACTGACTCCAACACTATCATAACTGGGGAATTAAACCCCTCAATCCTAGACAGAGCATGAAGACAAAAAATCAACAAGGAGATCTGGAACCTCAATGTGACATTTAACCAAATGAACTTAATTGATACCTACAGGACATTCCACCAAACAACCATGGAATATACATTTTACTCATCACCACATGGAACTTACTCTAAGATTGACCACATCCTTAGCCGTAGGTCAAGGATAAACAAATTTCGCAAGACTGAAATTTTGCCATGCACCTTCTAAGAACACAGTGGAATAAAAATAAATATCAACACACCAACAAAGTTCTCCAAAACTCACCAAGACATGGACACTAAACAGCATGATGCTAAACAACCCCTGGATCAGTATGGAAAGCAAAACAAAGATTAAAAGACACCTGGAAACAAATAAAAATAAAACATCTTACCAAAATGTCTGGGATGCCATGAAAACAGTACTAAGAGGGGGTTTCATATCTCTAAGAACACTCATGAAGAAAATAAAAAGATTAACAGTTAGTAGCCTAACAAATCACCTAAGAAAGCTAGAAAAGCAAGACCACCAAAAATCCTAACTTCAGCAGAAGAATCCCGGTCAGGAAAATAAAAGTCCAAATTCAGGACATAGAATACAAAAATATAATCCAAAATATCAACGAATCCAAAGCTGGTTTTTTGAAAGGATAAATAAGATTGATGGACCCGCTAGCTAGACTGACCAATAAAAAGATAGAAAAAGCCCAAATAAACACAATCAGAAATGTAAAAGATGAAGTCACAACTGATCCCAAATACAAAAGATTATCAGAGATTACTATATACCTGTAAGGGAACAAACTTGAAACCTAAATGAAATGGAGGCATTTCTTATATCACACAACCTCCCAGGTTGAAACAAGAAGAAATTGAGACCCTAAATAGACCAATAACAACTCAGGAAATTGATTTTTTCATAAGAAAACTACCTTTAAAAAAATCCTGGACCAAATGACTTTCCAGCAGAATTCTATGCAACTTACAAGAAGGGGATGATATCGATGCTATTGAAAGTATTTCAGGCAATTAAGAAAGATAAAACTCTACCTAAGTCATTTTATGAAACTAACATCACATTGATACCCAAACCAGGTAAAGATCCAATAAAAAAGGAGAACTACAGGTCAATATCCTTGATGAACATAGATGCTAAAATTCTCAACAAGATTCTAGAAAACCAGATCCAACAACGCATCTCAAAAGTTATCCTCATGACCCAGTAGGCTCTGACCCCAGGATGCAGGGCTGGTTCAACAACCAAAAGACCATAAATGTAATTTAATACATCAACACATATAAAGACAAAAAACACATGATTATATCATTAGACATGGAAAAAACTTCTGATAAAATCCAGCACCCATTCTTGACAAAAACACTCAAACATGTAGGTATAGATGACGCATACCTTAAAATAGTAAGCCATCTATGGGAAACCTATGGCCAACATACTACTAAACAGAAATTGGAACATTTCTCCTGAAAACCGGAACAAGACAAGGATACCCAGTCTCATTCCTTCTGTTCAACATAGTATTGGAAGTCATAGCTAGAGCAACCAGACAAGAGAAGAAAATCAGGGGTATTCAAATAGGAAAAGAGGAAATTAAGTTATCCCTTTTTGCAGATGACATGATTCTATACTTCAAAAACCCAAAAGAATCTGTCAAAAAATCGCCTTGCACTGATAAAGTCATCAACCACGTCCTGATAAAAGACCTTGGCAAAATCTCAGGGTATAAAATAAATGTGTAAAAGATAATCGCATTCATATACAACAACAACAAACAAACAGGAGCTCCAATAAAAAGTACAATGTCATTCACAATAACCACCAAAAAATGAAATACCTTGGCATCTTCCTAACCAAGGAAGAGAAAGACCTTTACAACAAAAACTGCAAAATCCACTGCTCATAGAAATCAAAGATGACATAAACAAATGGAAAAATATTCCATGCTCATGGATTGGAAGAAACAACATTGTTAAGATGTCCATCCTACCCAAGACAATCTACAGATTTAATGCAATACCCATTAAATTACCAGCAGCATTCTTTTCAGACTTGGAAACGACAACATAGGAATTTGTACAAACACATAAATGACCACAAATAGCCAAAACAATCCTCAGCAAAACAAAAACAAATGAACAAACAAAACAAAGTGGGAGATCTCACATTCCCAGACTTTAAACTTTATTATAAAGCTGTAATTATCAAAACAACCTGGTATTGGTGCAAGAACAGGCATGTGGACTGATGGAACAGGATAGAGATTCTGGAAGCAAACCCTCAATTTCTAAACTAAATCATCTCCAACAAAGTTTCCACCATCAAACACTGGGAGAGGAGAACCTATTCAGTAAATGGTGCTGGGAAAACTAGCTCACCACATGCAGGAGATTAAAACAAGACCCCTACCTATCACCATACACAAAAATCAACTCTAAACGGATCACAGACCTAAAGATGAAACCTCAAACTATAAGAACCTTAGAACATGCAGGAGACACACTAACAGAAATTGAAAATGGCAACCACATCCTGATCAAAATCTCATGTGCCCGTGACATAAGAGATGATAAATAAGTGGGATCTCATCAAACTGACAAACTTATGCAAAGCCACAGAAATCATCAGGAGAACAGGAGACAGCCTATAGACTGGGAGAATATATTTGCCAACTGTATTTCTTACAAAGGCCTTACATCTAGGATCTACAAGGAACTCAAATGTTCCAAAATGAAAAACAAAAACAAAACCAAACAGCCCCATTACAAAGAGGGCAAAAGATATGAATAGATTCATGAAAAAAATGCTCAGCCTCCCTAGTCATCAAAGAAATGCAAATTAAAACAACACTGAGATATCACCAAACTCCAGTCAGGATGGCCATCATCAATAACTCAAAAAACAACAGATGTCGGAGAAGATGTGGGGAAAAGACAGCTCTTCTATACTGTTCATGGTAGTGTAAACTAATACCAACCTCTCTGGAAAACAGTTTGGTGATTCCGAAAAGATCTGAAAATTGACCATCCTTATAATCCTGCAATCCCCCTACTGGAAATATACCCAGAGGAACTCAAATCACTCTATGAAAAAGATACCTGCACATGCATGTTTATTGCAGCATTATACACAATGGCAAAAACATGAAACAAACTATGCTGCCCATCAAAAGAGGACTGGCTAAAAAATGTGTTACATATACATGATGGAATATTATGTAGCCATAAAAGTAGGACAAAATTATGAACTTTGCAGCAACTTGGATGGACTTAGAGCTTATATGGTGAGTGATCTATCACAGAAATAAGGAACTGAGTACCACATGTTCTCACTCATAGGCAGACCTTGATACAATATTGTATCATAATACAATAAGAAAGGGATTGACAGTTCCGGGAAACTGCTAGGGGATGTGGTGGGAGTGTCAGTAGTGAGAAATTGCTAGGGTAGTGTGGGCAGGATTGACATTAGTGGGAAACTGCCAGGGGTAGGGGGCACACCTCATCAACAAGGGTACCTGCATAATGAACATTTATATACCTAACCCTGAATTGTATTCCACATATTTAAAATTAAAAAATTAAAAAGTAATGTAATTAACATCTTTATATATTTAGCTTTTCTATCTTTTTGTAGCTTTGCATTACTGTCAAGAAAAATATGGGAGAGAAATACATCTAAAGTCAAGTCAGAAATATTTTTGAAGGTGGCGCTCCAAGGTTAGGGTACAAACAATGTTGCAATGTTAATCAAGGCCTTCCCTTCCACACTGGCAGAAGTATAACTTCTCTTAGATCCTAGTTTCTCCCACTGTCTTGAATTACTCAAGAACTTTGAGGGTCACTAGTCAAACTTTTCATAGACAAAAGGCTAGAGAATGTGATCATCATCCGGTGGACAATTTTTAAAAGCTACTGTTGATTCATTTGGCAACTATGACCCGGATAGCCCTTGATGTCCTATGAGTGGATGTCTACTTTTACACCGTAAGCGTACATCTCCCATTTGTGAAGAAGTCCCGGGGGCATCATTATTCCTCTACTAACAGACCAAGATCTGAGAAGTAGTGACACAACCAGTAAGGGACAAAATCATACCTTCCATTTCTAGAATGGAAGTTTACCATAAACTTACCATGTACAACATCTATGCCAAGCAAAATTTGGTAATATGGTATCATACTTTCCTACTATGAAAGGAGTGAGGGGAGATGTTCTTAATTTGATTTTTCTTTAGTTACAAGGGGGACACTGAACAGTACATGTAAGTGTGCTTTACTTCTGTGCCATTACCCATAAAATAATGTGTGAGAACAGAAAGCATACTGTATGTGAAATTAGGCTCTAAAAATGGCATACACATTTTGGGCTCAAATGACTAGTTGAAGTTAACAATTACTTATAGATTAGCCTTATTCTGCTCTTGGTGAAATATCTTTCAAAGCAATGAGAAAGAATACAGGTAAGGATGCACCAAGGAAAAATGATCTACAAATAATACATTTTGACCAGTAGATGTATATGTTATACATCAGTGACATGTTATTATTTTGTGTGTCTATGAGATTAATGCACTTTTGTTTTTATCTCGTTGAATTGTGGTTAAAAAAATGAGTTCTGCCGTCTAAAATTTTCAAGGGAGCTATTTAATATTGATAATTACAAATGCAGTGTAGCCGGGCGCAGTGGCTCAGTCTGTAATCCTGCGCCTTTGGGAGGCTGAGGTGAATGGCCTGAGCCTGTGGGTTTGAGACCCACCTGGGCAACTTGGCGAGACCTCATCTCTACAATAAATAAAAAATTAGCTGGGCGTGGTAGCGTGTTCCTGTAGTTCCAGCTACTTGGAAGGCTGAGGCGGAAGGATCGCCGGAGCCCAGCAGGTCAAGGCTGTGGTGGCTGAGAGCGACCACTGCACTCCAGTCTGGATGACAAAGTGAGACTCCAACTCAAAAAAAAAAAAAAAAAAAAAAGGAATTAACCATTTTAAATGGTAATTCCACTTCAATATATTTATCTAAGAAATGCATTTTATTTTTTTACTTTAAAAGTATTTCTCAGCTGGGCTCGGTGGCTCAGCCTGTAATCCCGTGCCTTTGGGAGGCTGAGGTGAGTGGATTGCCTGAGCCCGCGGGTTCGAGACCCACCTGGGCAGCGAGACCTCATCTCTACAATAAATCAAAAAATCAGCCGGGTGTGGTAGCGCATGCCTGTAATTCTGACTTCTTGAAAGGCTGAGGCGGAAGGATTGCCGGAGACCAGCAGGTCAAGGCTGTGGTGGCCAGGAGCGGCCACAGCACTCCAGTCTGGGCGAGAGAGTGATACGCCAACTCAAAAAAAAAAAAAAAAAAACGTATTTCTCCACCAATAACTGTGTATGGGCCAGACGTAGTGGCTTATGCTAACAAATCTCTACTGTGTACAGCTGTGCCCTCTGCTGGAAGTTTATTACGACTACTTGTGAGGATATGCATAGACATAATATAGACATAATATAGAACATAATATAGAATATAATAATATTCTTCAAGCTAAGTTTTTATTACTTGAATTATGAATAATATCTCATAATTAGCTGATTCTGTTTCAAATCAATCCCTTAATTCTTTATCTACAGAAAAGTCATGTCATGGTTACAGATTCGCTCAGTACTGTTTAGAATTATTAGCTGATAATGATTCCTGTTACTTCCCCCCAAAAGTTGTAATCACCAACTATAATAATATAGATACTTGGGCAACTTGGCAAGACCTCATCCCTACAATAAATAAAAAAAAATTAGCCGGGCGTGGTAGTGCATGCCTGTAGTTCCAGTTACTTGGGAAGCTGAAGTGAAAGGATCTCCAGAGCCCAGCAGGTTGAGACTATGGTGGCCAGGAGCGGCCACTGCACTCCAGTCTGGGCGACAGAGTGAGACTCCAACTCAAAAAATAATAGTCATCATAATAATAAAGATATTAATAAATTATTTGGGGACTTCCCACAACTTAAGATGCATAACAAAGCCTTCCATTAATACATTTAAATTTAAATATTCAAATAGCCATAATTATTGTCCTGTTTAGTTTCATCACTTTATTTAACCAAATTTATTTTATACAGTATATTGAGTTTTAATGAACCACAAGGCATGATCCCTATTCTCAGGAATTTTATCACTGTGTGGAATGTGGTGGGAAGTAAATTAACAATTGTAGAGTAGATCATGTCATGGACACAGGAATGCTCCAGAGCAATCTTCAATAAGATACTTATGACTCTAGTCACAAAGGTCCACTTCACCCCATGTCACACCCTTTCTAGGGATCCATGACCGATGAATAATCTATGCTGGAGAATAAAGGCCCTGATACCTCAGCTCAACTTTCTTAATTTGAAAGAATCATTATGGGTCCTATAACCCTGTTGGACTCACCGTGGATGTTAGACACAGATCCAAGCATCGCACTTTTCTTCACCCCAGTGGTTCTGAACTGGGGATTCCATGATCAATCCCACCTTCTCCACACCAGAGATATTTGGCAGTGGCAGGAAACATTTTTGAGTTTTATATGTCACAACTGGTATAGAACTAGCAACTAGGAGGGTAGATACTATGGATGCTGTTAATCATTCTACACCAAACAGGACAGTTACTACAACAAAGAATACTGAAAAAAATCTTTCTTTAAAGACTTTCTCATCTAAAAGGAACTTTTAAAAACTCTTGCTATTATTCATTTAAGAGTCATTGCCTTTGAACACATCAAAGAAAATTGCAGCAGATGGTAATAAAACATAAATAAAAAGTCAATCTCTTCCAGCCTCTTTTACAAATTCTAATACTCTCCCTGTTCAACTGTTTTGAGTAAGAAAGTCTACTCTTTTCAAAGAGGATTGCCATTTAGTGCTCTCTATCAGTAATATTATTATACAAGTGAGTTAAAATTAATAGTCACTGCAGGTTAATTGTGAGAGGGGATCAGTTCTAGAGACTTTCAACTAGGTCATGTTTCTGAGTCACTTGACAATTTTAGAAATTCTAATGCTGGGTCTCCCTTCCATAGCAGTTAAATAAGATTATCTCTAAGTGGGCCCCAGATATAAGTATTTTTAAACCTCCCCAGGTGATTCTGATATGCCAAGAACCACCATGTTAAGGCCTGTAGATAAATTTGAATTTTACACATTCAGCCAAGTATCGTAATAGAAGATAGCCTAGGACAGTCTCACTGCTACAGGTATAGTGCCTCATCTACTAAAATAATGAGGATTTATTTCCTTTTCCTTGCATCTTAACCTTTATGGGAGGTCAGAGGTTTTGATGGAAATTATCTTGAGAACATCTGGTATCTGCAATAGTTTATGGGAATTTTCTATTGAGGGGGATAATTTCTTTGTCTACTTTTTTTTTGCTCAGTAATGAGATGAAATTGAACCTGTGGTCCATGAAGTGCCTTTTACTCTGAAATCCTGATTCCCTTGGGGCGTATCATATGGTTATGAACAATTATTTTTCAGAAATTACTTATAAACTTGTTTAAAAAGTTTAGGCTCCATATTTAGTTTTTTTTTTTCCCCCTTAAGTCAGAACCATATTGCTTGACAAGTATAGACTAACAGTTAATAGACTTAAAGATGCTTCTGGGGTTATTTATTCTCATGGTCCCTGTGAATTGTGAGCTGGAGTATACCCTTTAAAAATACCATTTATACTAGTGTAGTTTATTACAATAGCAGTCCTTTTGGGATGGTAATGTGAGTGAAGACAGTATATTTTAAGAGTGTTGTTTAGCAATTATGGGCAGCTGTAATTGAAGGCAAATTCACAGTCAGGTATATGGATCTCTTCTCTGCATTCATTACTATGTTGGAAAATAATACTGTGAATATGCTTTACAAATGGTAAAAAAAATTATATTTCTTTTTAGGACACAGCAAGTAGGTTTGTGAGAAGAATTAAATAATTAGAGCTCATTAAATGTTAGAAAATTTACAGACTATGACAGAATTCGTGTAACTCCTCTACAATTAGAAATTCACCCAGATAACTGTTGGAAAAGTGAAAAAAACAACAGAACGATACTTGATCAAATATCAGTTAAACTAAAATTTTTGAAAATAATAATGTACTTAAATGTTTAACTCAAAAGATTTGAGACCCTTTAGAGTTAGTTAAACTCAATTTTTTTCCTACAATGGAGGCAGGAGAAGAGAATGTTAGCAGAAAACAAGTGATCACTGCATCCAAGAGACTAAATAGCAGCAAAGATACAAACTGCAGAAACATGTCTGAAAGTGACTAAGTGCCCAAATTACTGGGGTATCATAAAATGACATATAAATTTGGAAAGATAAAAATTTACATGAGATTTATATGTATATACTTACAGAAGAGATTGTACTTTAATATTTTGTATTATTATAAAGATGTGGGGTACATCAGGGTTAGGTATACAAATGTTCATTTTGCAGGTATCCTTGTTGATGAGGAGTGCCCCTCCCTCCCTTAGCAGTTTCTCATAACTGCCAATCCCACACCCCCTCCACTGACAGTTTCCCACTACTGCCAGTCCCTCTTTTCTTGTATTATAATTGTTCAAGTTTCACTTGTGAGTGAGAACATACAGTACTCTGTTCTCTGTTTCTGTGATAGATCACTGAGTATGATCAACTGTAAATCCATCCAAGTTGCTGTGAAGTTCATATGTTTGCCCATCTTTACGGCTGCATAATATTCCATTGTGTATATATACCACATTTAAAAAATCCAGTCCAGTTTTGATGGACAACATGGTTGGTTCCATGTTTTTGCTATTGTGAACAGAGCTGCAACAAACATATGTGTATATGTATCTTCTTTGTAGAATGACATGAATTCCTCCAGATATATTTCCAATTGGGGAATTATCAGATCATATGGAAGGTCAATTTCTAGTTCTTTCAGAAATTGCCACACTGTCTTCCAAAGAGGTTATACTAGTTTGCATTCCCACCAGCAGCGTAGAAGCATTCCTCTTTCTCCTCATCCTTGCTAGTATCTGCTGTTGGTTGTTTTATTAATGCTGGCCATTCTTACTGGGGTTAGATGGTATCTCAATGTAGTTTTGATTTGTATTTCTCTGATGATGCGTGAGGCTGAGCCCTTTTTTGTGTGTCTGTTGACTGCCCATATATCTTCTTTTGTAAAGTGTCTAGTCATGTCTTTTGTCTACTTTTTAATGGGGCTGTTTTATTCTTTTTAGTGCATTTGAGTTCCTTGTAGATCCTAGATGTCAGGCCTTTGTCAGATATACAGTTGGCAAATTGTTTTGCCATTCTATGGGCTATCTCCCTGCTCAGTGATGGTTTCTTCTGCTTTGCAGAAGCTCATTAGTTTGATGAAGTTCTACCTGTCAATTATATTTCTTAAGATATGAGTTCTGAATAGGAATTGGTTGCCAGTTCCGATTTCCATAAGGATGTCTCCTATGCTATCTAAGATTCGGATAGTTTGAGGTTTTATGTTTAGGTCTTTGATCTATTTAGACTTAATTTTTATGTATGGTGATAGGTAGGGGTCCTGTTTCAATCTTCTGCTTGTGGTCAGCCAGTTTTCCCAGCACCATTTACTGAATAGGTTCTTCTCTCCCCAGTGGTGGTTGTTGGAGACTTTGTGAAAGATAAATTGATGAGAAATTGAGGGTTTGCTTCCTGAATCTCTATCCTGTTCCATTGGACTATGTGTCTGTTCTTTTACCAATACCAGGCTGCTTTGATTACTGTAGCCTTATAGTAAAGTTTGAAGTCTGGAAGTGTGATACTTCCTGCTTTGTTTCTTTTGCTAAGGATTGTTTTGACTGTTTGTGCTCATTTATGTTTCCATATGAATTTCTGTATTGCCATTTCCAGGTCTGAGAAGAATGATGTTGGTAACTTAATGGGTATTGCATTGAATCTGTAGATTGCCTTTGGTAGGATGGACTGTTAAAAAATGTTCATTCTTCCTATCCATGAGCATGGAGTATTTTTCTATTTGTTTGTGTTGGATTTCTTTGAGCAGTGTTTTGTAATTCCCATTGTAAAGGTCTTTCACTTCTCAGGTTAGGAAGATGCCGAGGTATCTTATTTTGTGTGTGGCTATTGTGAATGGGATTGTGTGTTTAATTTGAGTCTCTGCCTGCTTGTTGTTAGTGTATAGGAATGCAACTGTCTTTTTCACATTTATTTTGTACCCTGAAACTTTGACAAAGTCCTTTATCAGTGCAAGCAGCTTTTTGACAGATTCCCTTACATTTTTAAGGTATGGATCATATCATTAGCAAAGAGGGATAGCTTGATTTCCTCTTTTCCTATTTAGATACCCATGATTTCCTTCTCTTGTCTAATTGCCCTAGTTAGGACGTCCAACACAATTTTGAACAAGAGGGATGACAGTGGGTAGCCTTGTCTTGTTCCAGTTTTCAGGAGAAATGTTTCCAGTTGCTCTCCTTCTAGTAATATGTTAGCTATAGGTTTATAATAGATGAGACTTACTATTCTGAGGTATGATCCTTCTAAACCTAGGTGTTTGAGGGTTTTTATCAAGAAGGGATGCTAAATTTTATCAAAAGCTTTTTCTGCATCTAATGAGATAGTCATGTGGTTCTTGTTTTTACATCTGTTGATGTATTTAATTACATTTATGGTCTTGTGAATGTTAAACCAGTCCTATAGCCTGGGGATGAAGTCTACTTGTCATGGTGGATAATTTTTGAGATGTGTTTTTGGATCTGATTTACTAGAATCTTGTGGACAAATTTTGCATCTATTTTCATAAGAGATGTTGGCCTGTAATTCTCTTTCTTTGTTGGATGTTTACACAATTTGAGTATCAGTGTGATGTTAGCTTCATAAAATGATTTGGGTGCATATATATTTGGGTTGAATATTTCTTGTTGATGAATTGAACCTTTTGTCATTATGTAGTGTTCTCTTGCATCTTTTTCAATTTTTGATAGCTTAAAGATTATTTTGTCTGATATTAAGATCACAACTCCTGCTTCTTTAGTGATCCATTTGCCTTGAAACTCGTTTTCCATCCTTTAACTTTGAGTCTGTGTGTGTCCCTTGCAGTGAGATGAACCTCCTGAATGCAGCAAATAATTGGTTCGTAGTTTTTTATCCAGTTTGCCATTCTGTGTCCTTCAGTGGTGCATTTAGTCTATTCACATTCTGACATATTATGGAAATGTGGTATTTATCACCGTCATGAGGTTCTTTTAAAATTTTTTCCTTGGTTACTTGTTTTCTTTTGGCTTTGGGGTTGATGTGTGTGTGTGTTTTCAAGTTTCTTTTTGTGCTGTATTTGCTGTTCATTTTGTGCTCTGCTGTTCTCTTGGGAAGTGTGTGGTCTTTTTTTTTTCTTTCTTCTTGCTTAATATCTTTTTAAGTGGTTCCAGAGGTGTTCTGGAAGCTATGTAATCTGTTAAGGATTGCATGTCTGGGAAGGATTTTAATTCTCCATCACTGATGAAGATGAGTGTGGCTGGATAGGAAATTCTTGGTTGAAATTGTTTATCTTTAACGATTTTGAACATAGGGCTCCAGGCCCTTCTTGCCTGTGGTGTTTCTGCCGATAGAACTGCTGCTATTCTGATTGGTTTTCCCTAGTAGGTAGTCTGACTTTTCTTTCTTGCTGCCTTTAGGATTTTTTCTTTTGTGCTTTCTTTGTTAGGTGAATTACTTTCTGTCTAGGAGTTGGCCTTCTCATTTGCTGTCTTGTAGGGGTTTTCTTTATCTCTTGTGCTTGACTGGTCACATCTCTGGTGAGATGGGGAAAGCTTTCTTGGATTACCTCCTGGAATACTTGCTCCAAGTTGTTCTCCATTTCCCTTTTTTCTTCTGGGATAACAATCAGATGTAGATTCAGCCTCTTGATATAATTGCACATCTCTTGTAGACTTTGTTCTTTCTTTCTGAGTCTTCTTTCAATATTTTTTACAGATCGGGTTAATTCCATGTTTTGGTTTTTGAGTTCTGAGATTCATTTTTCAGCTAGATTAATTCTGCTTTCCATGTTTGTCATCTTGTTATTTATTTCCTGAATGAAATTTTTTATTGCCAAAATCTTTGTTACAAGTTCTTTCAGTGTTGCATCTTGTTTTTCTTGAGTCCTATTCACTCTTTGCATCCATTCCCTAATCCTTGTTGTAGTCTGCAGATAGTCATTGGTGACTTCCAATGTTTGGACACCAAGGTCTGATTTTTCAGGAGTTTTGTCTTTGGTACACTTGATATTGCCTGAGGTCTTCCTTTGGTTTTTCCTCATTTGAGACAGATCTCTTGTTTTTCTCTTTAGTTCTTTTATTTAGTGTCAGTGGAAGAGGCTTTTCCTTCTTTTGCTTGCTCAGTCCTCCATTCTGCCCTGATCCATGCTCTGGATTTGTTCTATTTTGAAATAGGATGGTGGATGATTTGCTGTCTCTGGTAGTTTTTGAAATTTGAATAAAGTAGGAAATGTGGTGCTAGGATTCAGAAACTACTTGGAAATTACAATTTTCACTTATTGTGGTTTGTGTTCCCTGAAACCCACTCCCACTCTATATGATGATACAAAATAGAGACCAATGCAAAAAACAACTGAACACACACACACAAAGACATACACACACAGCCCCAAACAAACTGGAATAACAAAAAAGTGAAACAAAACAAACAACAACAACAAAACCAAGAACACTGAACACACACACACATGCCTAGAAAAAAGTGAATGGAGAAGAAAAACAGAAAGACCAGAAAAGAAAGAAAGAAAGAAAGAAAGAAATTCTGATCGAACCCTCACAAGTATATTGACACACAACTTTAAGCTATAACAAATGAAAATCGAAAAAACCAGAAGAACAGAAGAGCCAAAACAAACCAACAACAACAAAATTATAGATGATCACTCAATCATTCACATACACACATAAACAGAAAACAAGAAATAAAAGAAGAAACAGAAAAAGAAAAAAAAATGGGGTGGGGGAGGATGCAGATCAAATCCTCACATACACATTCATGCCAAAGGAAAAATTATTTAAAATAGATGAACTAACAAACAAACAGTAAAAAAAATCTGTTTAAATTAAAAAAAAAAAAAAATTTTTTTTAAAACCCTGCCTTCTTGTGGCAGGCTCTGTAATTGTTCCTCTAATCAGGTCTCTCTTGCAGAGCCACTTCTTTCCTCTTTCTTTCACTCTTTCCTCAGTGTCCAGACCAGGGAAGGAGAAGGTGCAGTGGAGGTGGATGGGGCTGCAGTCTTCCCCTTCCAATTTGATATGGTCAGGGAGCTCTCCTGCGGTGGGGAGGAGTGGGATTGTCTCTTCCCCAGATATGTACTCACGGAGGGTGCCCCAACCAGGCCTATCCTAGAATGGAGTTCTCCTATTAAGACTAACGTCCAGGCTCTGCCTAGTCTTCTCAAGTCATGGCCCAGCTGTGTGGATCTGACAATCAGAGAATTGCTGGGGAGAAAGGGGTTTGGATCAGCCCTGGACTCACCACTGATCTTTTTGTAGTCCTTCATTATTTTCTGGTCACACCCTTTGTCCTGCAGCTGGATCAGGGTAGGGGGTGGGGGACCTGGGACTCAGCACTCCTCAGGTCATTCCAAAGTTTGTGCTTTCAGGATATTCCTTCTGGGTCAAGATCAACCCCTGAGTAGCTGATCTGCCAGTCACAGAGATGACTCTGTTGCTCCTTGGTGAGCAAGTTGAAGTACTTTCCTGCCCTGCCTTCAAGATGATGGTGGGGGTGCTTCTCTTGTCCTCTTTCATGGGACTTTGCCTCTGGAATTCCTCTGCAGCCCCTGCTGCCAGTGCCTGGTCAGGCACTGAAGTGGTGAGGCAAAGCCTGGAACTGACAGTCTCTCCTATGGCAGTTTTGAGACAGAGTCTCCCTGCCACTTCTTCACAGGAAAACTTTTGTCAGTTTTTAAAAAATGGTGCTTGGCTTCTGTGAACTTGGAAGAGCCAGGGACCAAGCAGAGAAGCTGCAGCACCAGGGCCCTGGTCACTTGCTCATGAGCCCCACTTAGTTTTTCCTAGCATTTTCTTCCCAGAAAGGGTTTTGTTGATTTAAAAAAATGGTGCCCAAGAATTGCTAGGGTCCAAGCCCAGCAGCTGTGGCACTAGCCACTGCACCAGGAGAGCTCTGGCTGCTAGCTCCCTATCCCTCACTCAGTTAACTACTCACATGGCCACTCACTCACCAGCACAAACACAACATTTTTCATACTCTCACTCAATCACACAGGGCTTGCATAGTCTGACTGGCTTGGCTTTTTCCTGACTCCCTTCAAGATTATACTTTAAATAGCACCCAAAATCTATCGGTGATCTTGCTTTTAAGTAACTTATCATGGATGTTGCTGATTTCATCTGAATTTTCAATATTTGTCTATTAGCTCTTTTCTTTTATGGTCACTTTCAGTTTTTCTCTTTGAATGAATTATCCTTTTATTAAAGCAAACATTTATTTCCTCTTTTGAATGGTGTTATCATTATGTTGTTCCTTTCAATTTTCAATTATTCTATTGTATGCTGTGTTCATGAGTCAAAGGGTGACTTTGATTTTTTATGTCCTTTTATTTCACTGCTAATTTGAATGTTAATCACATGGGAATTCAGTGAATTGACAAATAAATCTGTTCACAAATTCATCATCCTTACTGACAAATTAAATAGCACTCACAGAAGTAGATATAATGTCAATTGTATGGGGAAAAAACCTCCAAAAAACGATTAACCACATTTTTAATACTTTTCCTTCCCCATATTATGCTTTTATTATTGTGAAATATTGCTTGTTAAAACATCTAGAAAAAGGTAATCGGGGTTTAGGGCTGAAGGAATAATAATTTTTAAAAAAAAACTCAGTTTTTTGTCTTCTATGCCATCAGTTTTAATGATGGCTGTTACATATTGGAAAGTGCAGCATTTTAAAATATAGTGACAAAGGTACTTGCAGTGGGCCTGCATCTTGCCAAAGGTTGGAACTTGGACTTTTAGAGATAAAATGCCATTTAGAACTTGGACTCTTCTAGATGAAAGAAGGCTGTTCAAATTTGAGCCATCTTTAATGTCCAACTTACCAAGCAGATACCATGCAAAGCCACAGGAGGAAACTCAGGAGGACATCATCTCAGATGAGCTCACCATACTTAGCAACTAGCTAGAAATGGGGCAGGACTACCCAAGTAGGTAGGGTAGGAAGCAATGTCCTCAAAAAACCCCATTGCATTATTTATCTTTGTTGAAGTTTCTACTAGTATGGGTGTTATTGGAAGATGTCTTTGGTATCTTCTGTGATAGGCTTATTATTGCATGTGCAGGGAGAATTCTTACAATCACATATGACTCAATTTCTGAACATCATTTATTTTGCTGCATTTATCTTGATCCCTTCCCTCTACTTTGAAACAGTGTGCTAAAAGCCTGATTAGATCCACCAAATAAATCAGTAAGCTTTGTAGGAAAGGGTCAAATTTAAGGGTTGCTTTAGCCTGAATATTTATTTATTGATATTTTAAAAAAGAACTTTAAAAAATCATTTTGTTTAAAAAAATGAGTGGTACAAGTCAGGTTTAGATACATAAGTGGTCTTCATACAGGTGAAGTTTGAGTCTCCCATTGGTCTTCACTTCCTCTGGTTTATAATCAGGTACTTTTAGCAATGTTACATTTTAATGTGTTTCTTTGAAAAAGTTAAGTAAAATGAGTTTTCAGGTTTTTGGTTTTTCAGAAGTATAGTAGGATATGGGGGATAAAAGGAAAAATTCAATTTACAGGGTGTACATACATTTTGATGAGAATTTGTATCTTTATTATTAGGTTGCTATAACACATCCAAGATGCTATATTTCTAAGAATATGAATATTCATAAAGAAAATATATATGAGGCTAATACCTCTCAACAAAGCCACATTTTTTATTTCTGGAGATTTTTGGTAACCAGATGAAAATAGTCACACTTTATTCACTGAAATCACAAAGCTCTTGTCTGTTGTTCTTCATGTATATTTATGCATTTAAAAATATATTCTAAATAAGCAGATTTACTGAAAAGTGAATTCATTTTAAAATAAAAAATACACGGTTGTTCAAGACTCAGTCTCTATTTTACGTGTAGGTCTTTTCAGCATTCAGTTAATGTTCTCAACCCTGCTTTTTATTCTTTCTTTTGTAGTTGAGGACAGACAATGAATGGTTTCTGTACTTGCCTGTGATCAGCTGTGTAGTGGCCATTATGCTAGTGTGCTCACAGGGGTGACTAAACTGTTCATAGAGTTGTGGATGCCAGTCTTCCCTGACATTGCCAATTCCTTTTCTTTTTTATATTATAGATTTTATTTTTATTTTAGAGATGTAGAGGGTAGAAGTATGGATTAACTATATAAGTAGACTTCATGCGGGTGAAGTTTGGGGCTCCAACTGGCACTAGCTCACCTTGGAATAGGAAGAAGTATCTTTTGTGTTACATGGTCTGCCTCCACTCTCCTGACAGTGCCCAGTGACTATTAATCCATCCTTTGTGCTGTTATTAATATTCAGTAGCCATGTATAAGTGAGAACATGCAGTATTCAGTTCTTTGTTTCTGGATAGATTGCAAAGTATTGTGGTATTCAACTTTATCCATTTTGCTGGGAAGTCTATGATTTTGTTCTTCTATGTGACTGCATAATACTCCATTATTTTCTTTATCTACTTTTAATGGCTGCAGGGTTGGGTCCATTTTTTTGCAGATCCTGGATGCTAGGCCTTTGTCAAATGCACAATTAGCAAATGTTATTTCCCATTTTAAAGCTTATCTCTTTACTCTCATGATGATTAATTTTGCTGTGCAAAAGTTTTTCATTTTGATGAGGTCTCACTCGTCTATCTTAGCTTTTATGACATTTACTGCCTACTTTGATGTGCACAAGGGTGTGTACTATGTTTTCTTCTAGGATTGTTAGAGTTTGAGGTTTTATGTTTTGGTCTTTAATTCACTTAGAGTTGATTTTTACATATAGTGATAGGTGAGGTCTGATTTCATTCTTCTGCATGTGATCAGTTAGTTTCCCCAGAACCATTTACTAAATATGATCTCCTTTCCCCAGTGTTTGTTATCAATAGCATTGTTGAAGTAGTAAAGTTTAAGGTCTGAAAGTGTAATACTTTCTACTTTGCTTCTTTTGCTTAGGATTGTTTTGGCTTTTTTCTTAATCCATAAGAATTTCTGAATTGTTTCCAGGTCTGAGAAAAAATGATGTTGGTAATTTTATGGGTATTGCATTGAATATATAGATTGCCTTGGGTAGGACAGACATCTTGACAATATTGATTCTTCCAACCCATGAGCAAGGTATATTTTTAAAATTTGTTTGTGTCATTTTTCTATTTATTTGAGCAGCGTTTTTAGTTCTTGTTGTAAAGGTTTTTCACTTCTCTGATTAGATGGATGCCATGGTATTTCATTTTTTTGTGTTGCTATTGTGAATAGGATTGTGCTTTTCATTTGGTTCTGTGACTGCTTGTTGTTGGTTTATATAAATACAATTGTCATTTGCATGTTGTACCCTGAAACTTTACCAAAGTCATCAATTAGTGCAAGGAGGCTTTTGATGGACTCCACTGGGTTTTCAAAGTATAGAATTATATTGTCAACAAAGAGGAATAGCTTAACTTTCTCTTTTTCTTCCTTTCAGTTTTTTTTCCTTTATATTATATTATTGAGATGTGAGGTACAAGTCAGGATTAGTTACATAAGAAATCCCTCACTTTCTCTTGCTCAGGGTCAGGTACCCTTTGGGATGCCACGTACCCTTCCTCCTCCCTCTCCTAGAAGTGTCCTACAACTACTGATCCCTCTCTTGCAGCATTTTGATATTTGTTCAGGATCCACTTACAACTAAGAACATGTGGTTCTCAGTTCTTTGCTTTTGTGACAGATTACTAAGTATTATAAACTCTAAATTTACCCAGTTTGCTGTGAAGTCCATAATATTGTCCTTCTTTATGGCTGCATAATACTCCATCATGTATATGTACCACATTTTCTTTATACAGTACACATTCAATGGGTTACAGGGTTGGTTGCATGTTTTTGCTATTGTGAATAGTTCTGCAATAAACATGATTGGTGCAGGTGTCTTTTTGTAGAATGATTTAATTTCCTTCAGATATATTCCCAGTAGGAAATTGCTGGGATGCATGGAAGGTCAATTTCTAGTTCTTTAAAAAATCACCACATTGTTTTCCATAGAGACTGGACTAATTTGCACTCCCACCAACAGTGTAGAAGTGTGCCCTTTTCTTCACCTCTTCACTAGCATCTGTTCATTTTTTGATTTATTAATAAGGGTCATCCTTGCTGGAGTTAGGTGGTATCTCAATATGGTTTTGATTTGCATTTCTGTGATAATTAGTAAGGTTAGGCATTTTTTCATGTATCTGTTGACTGGTCATAAGTCTTCTTTTGAGAAGTGTCTATTCATTTTCTTTGCCTACTTTTTTTTTAGGCGAAGAAAAGATTTATTTAAAAAAGAGATCACCTCCCACAGACAGGAAAAGAGCTGGTATTAGATTAGAAAATATAGTTTACTTAAAGTAAATTAGAGAAAGAAAGAGAAGATTCTCCTCCCAAGGTGGGGAAGGGGACCAAAGCCAGGAAGCATGGTGACAGCCATAGCTTCAAGAGCACATGGCCACATCAGAGTCTAGCAAGGCAATGATCCTGCCTACTTAATAGGGTTGTTTTTTTTCCCTTTCAGTTCTTTTGAGATTTTTGTAGAATCCAGATGTTAGGCTTTGTCAGATACATAATTAGCAATTTTTTTTCCTATTTTTTGTGGAGTGTTTCCCCACTCTCTTGATGATTTCTTTTGCTGTGCAGAAGCTTTTCAGTTTGATGAAGTTTCACTTGTCACTTGTTGTATCTTTTATACATTGTTTTGGGGGATTTAATCATGAACTAATTGCCTATTCCTAAGTTTATAAGTGTCTCTCCTACATTTTCTTCTATGATTCTTATAGTTTGAGGTTTTATGTTTAGGTCTTTGTTCCATTTAGAGTTGAGTCTTGTATAAAGTGATAGTTGGGGATACTGTTTCTTTCTTCTGCATGTGGTCAGCAAATTTTCTCGGCACTGTTTGCCAAATAAAATTTCTTCTCCCCAGTGGTTGTGTTGCTGGTTCAGTCAAAGATGAATTGGTTAAGATATCAGGTTTTTGCTTTCAGAATGTCTGTCTGGTTACATTGGTATATATGTCTTTTCTTGTACTGGTACCAGGTTGTTTTGATTACAATAGCCTTATAGTAAAGTTTGAAGTCTAGAAGTTCAGTATCTTTCACTTTGTTCCTTTTGCTGAGGATTGATTTGGTCATTTGTGCTGTTTTTGTTTTCATATGAATTTCTGCATTGACTTTTCCTAGACTGAGAAGACTGATGCTGGCCATTTGATGGGTTTTGTACTGAATTTGTAGATGGCCTTAAGTAAGCTGGAAATCCTGACAATATTGATTATTTCAAAACATGAGCCAGTAACGTATATTAATTTGTGCCCTCTTTGATTTCTTTGAGCAATGTTTTATAGTTCTTGTAGAGGTCCTTCACTTCTCTGGTTAGGTAGATGCCAAAGTATTTTATTTTGTGTGTGTGTGTGGCTATTTGTGAGTGGGGCTGTGCTTTTTTATTTGGTTCTCTGCCTATTTGTTGCTGCTCCTTGAAAGGCAATTGTCTTTTGCACATGATTTCATATGCCAATAATTTGCCAACATCATTTATCAGTGCAATGAGGGTTTTGACAGACTTCCTTGAGTTTTCAAGGTACAGGATCATATCATCTACAAAGAGAGGGATAGTTTAACTTCCTCTTTATCTATTTTTATACTTTGATTTCCATCCCTTGCCTGATTGCTGTCTCCAGGACTTCCAATACTATGTTGAACAAAAGGCATGAGATATCCTATCTTGTTCTCATTTTCAGATAAAATGCTTCCAACTTTCACCCATTGAACAATATGATAGCTGTGGGTTTACAGTTGATGGCTCTAACTATTTTGATAAATGTTCCTTTTGTGCCGATGTGCTCAAGGGTTTTTATCGAGAAATTTGATTAAAATTTTTTCTCTATCTAATGATACAAGCATGTGGTTCTTGATTTTACATCTGTTGATGTCTTTAATTATACTTATTGTCTCGCAGATGTTGAACCATTCCTATATCATGGGAATAAAGCCTTCTTGGTTGGGTTGGATGATTCTTGAGATATGTTGTTGGAATTGATTTGCTAGAATCTTGTTGAGAATTTTTGCAGCTATGTTCATTAATGATGTTGACCTATAATTCTATTTCTTGTTGTAATTCTCTTCTTTGCCATGTTAGAGTAATGTAGCTTCATAAAATAATTTGGATAGGATTCCATCTTTATCAACTGCCTGGAATATTTTTGGTAAGATTGGTATTGACTCTGCTTTGTATGTTTTATAGAATTCTGCTGGAAAGCTGTCTGGTCCAGGTCTTCTTTGCAGATAGATTTTTTTTGACAAAATTGTAACTTCCTGGATTGTAATTGGTCTATTTAAATTTTACAATTTCTTCTTGGTTTTTAAAAAATTATTATTTTTTCTTTATTTTAAAGATGAAGGGTACAATTCAGGGTTAGATATACAAATGACATTATGCAGGTACCCTTTTTGATGAGGGGTGCTCCTACGTCCCCTAGCAGTTTTCCTTAACTTCCAATTCCACCCCTCTCCCCTGGAAGTTTTCCATGACTGTCAATCCCTTTCTAATAGCTTTATGATAATTGTCCAAGGCTTGCTTATGAGTGAGAATATATGGTACTCTGTTCTGTGTCTCTGTGATAGATCACTGATTATGATAGACTCTAAACCCATCCAAGTTGCTGTGAGGTCCATATGTCTGTCCTTCTTTATGGCTGCACAATATTCCATTGTGTATATGTACCACATTTTTTAATCCAGTCCATCTTTGATGGACAGCATGATTGGTTCTGTGTTTTTGCTATTGTGAAAAGAGCTGCAACAAACATGCATGGGTAGGTATCTTTTTTTGTAGAATGATCTGAGTTCCTCTGGATACATTTCCAATAGGGGGATTGCTGGGTCATATGAAAGGTCAATTTCTAGTTCTTTCAGAAATGGTCACACTGTTTTCCAAAGAGGTTGCATTAATTTGCATTTCCACCAGCAAAAGAGGTTTTTTTCCTCCACATTCTCACCAGCATCTGTTGTTGTTTGCTTTATTAATGATGGTCATTCCTACTGGTGCTAGGTGGTATCTCAATGTGGTTTTGATTTGCATTTCTGTGATGATGAGTGAGGCTGTTGGCCACCTGTATATCTTCTTTTGAGAAGTGTGTGTTCATGTCTTTTGCCAACTTTATTTTTCTTTGTTTTAAAGATGTGGCATACAATTTCTGTTTAGGTATACAAATGGTCATTATGCAGATACCCTTGTTGCTGAGGTGTGCCCCTCCGTCTCCTGGCAGTTTCCGTCAAGTCAATCCCACCCCACCTTTCCCGACAGTTTCCCACTACTGCCAATCCCTTTCTTACAGTGTTTTGATAGTCGTTCAATGTCCACTTATGAGTGAGATGGCACTATGTTCTTTGTTTCTGCGATAGAGCACTGAGTATGATCGACTGTAAATCCATCCAGTTGTTGCTAAGTCCATGTGTTGTACTTCTTTCTTTGCCCATGATTTAATGGGACTATATCTTTTTCTGTTGGCATGTTTCAGTTTCTTGTAGATCATAGCTGTTAGACTTTTATCAGATATGTAGTTGGCAAATATTTTTCACAGTCTGTGGACTATCTCCCTGCTCCATTGATGGTTTCTTTTGTTTTGCAGAAGCTCGTCAGTTTGATGAAGTCCCACTTCTCTTTCTTATCTCAGGGTATGGACACTTGGGGTTTTGATCAGGAATCAGTTGCCAGCTCCAATTTCCATTAGGGTGTCTCTGTCTGGGTGCCAGCCCCGACTTAGGGTATCGTTAGGACCGCTCTGGAGAATCTGGATGGCGAGAAGAGACCACTCAGAGGCAGTTCTTCTGGGAACAGTCTGATCAGGACTGAAGCCAAATTTTATTCGGATTCCTTCCAACTTATATACCATTTTTCATACCCTCCAACAGTGTGATAATCACTTGCTGGGGGCGTACACACTCTGTGATGTATATTGCGCTTTACAAACTATGCATCACAAGACCATCACGAGACTTGCAAGCTCTAAGCAGACAGTTCGAACTCCACGATGCCTGACGTGCTTCACAAATCTCACATCAAGGTCACAGGTGCACAAATACAGTTCGTTTAAAAGTGTCTTCCATAGTGTTCAACAAATCATTCATATTATACTCTTTGTTCTAAACCCTGATTAATACAAAAACTTTCTTAGTTAACTCTAGGTTCAATCCAAGTTCACTGACTCCTAATATTGTTTAACGATTGATATTATCAACTTAACACTATACTATAATCTATAAGTTTACTTAAATGACTTAATTTTTATTTATTCCATTAAACTATTATGATTCAACATAGTGGCCTGTAATTCTATAACAATTAATTCAAAACTTATTCCTTACCATGACTTATATGAGTTTCATGATCTAGTGTTTGGACTTTAATACTATGCTATATCTCATTAAATAATACCTTATCATTGAATCTTATAATTATTATTGACGTATGATTTTAAAATCATAACACTATAATTCTCATTCTATTCTAATAAAACTACGACTTTAACCCAAAACTTAAATCTTTTTTCCTAGTATATTAATACATGGCTATGTGTAAAATTTCCTATTGTCATATTAGAAACAAAAACAACACCATTGGGAAAGTTTTGGTATACTAATCAAAGGATCTTAAAATTGGCCTACAGGAACAGGAACTAAAGTCATAATCTGAGAAAAGGAAACTTAAAAAGCTTAAACAAAACCTAAAAGTTTTCTACGAATGCTTATTACTGTTTAAATCTTTCCGATGGAAATTGTATCATCTTAAATGAATGTTTTATCCAAACAAGTCTATTCTAAAAATCAAATGGTAGCTGTCACACTCTTGGATAATGGACTGCACGGTTACCATGGAAATGGCCACGGGCTGAAGCAAACAGAGTTTCAGCATGTAATGAAACTAGAAAAACGTCCTGCCTGGCTAAAGGCAGGGCAATAAAACTATTATGATAATTTAGTTTCTAATCTTGATCCTAGGAAACACTGCCTTTGGGAACAAGAGCTGACTCACCAGTCTACCAGGAAATAGAAGTTAAAAAATATCTAGAAAGAAGTAAGACTTAGAAGGGACAAGGTCATTCTGCTGTATAACCTTTCATCAGGTGTATAGAGATATTACTTATAAGTTTTACTGCCATGTATGCTCACTGGTCACTAATCACACGCCAATATTATAGGTATAACTGATATCCTATGTCAGAGGCGATCTTCCAGATGGGCCTTTATAGGCCTCAGCCATGTAGCTATAGATGTTGGCTCCCAACATGTCTCCTGCAGTTTCTAAGATTCTTATAGTTTGGGGTTTTATGTTTAGGTCTTTGATCCATTTAGAGTGAATTTTGTGTATGGTGTTAGGTAGGGGTCCTGTTTCAATCTTCTGCATGTGGTCAGTCAGTTTTCCCAGCACCATTTACTGAATAGTTTCTCCTCTCCCCAGTGGTTACTGTGGGAGATGTTGTCAAAGATGAATTGGTTGAGAAATTGAGGCTTTGCTTCCAAAATCTCTATCCTGTTCCATTGGTCAATATGCCTGTTCTTGTACCAATTGTTTGAATTATTGTAGACTTATAGTAAAGTTTGAAGTCTGGAAGTGTGATACCTCCTGCTTTGTTTCTTTTACTAAGGATTGTTCTGACTATTCTTTAGTCATTTATGTTTTCATATGAATTTCTGTATTGTAATTTCAAGGTCTGAGAAGAACGATGTTGGTAATTTAATTGATATTGTGTTGAATCTTAAGATTGCATTTGGTAAGGTGGGCATCTTAACAATGTTGATTCCTCCTATCCATGAGCAAGGGCTATTTTTCCATTGTTTGTATCTTCTTAGATTTCTTGGAGCAGTGTTTTGTAGTTCTCATTGTAAGGTCTTACACTTCTCTGATTAGGAAGATGCTGAGATATTTCTCTTTTTTGTGCATATTGTTTTTGGGATTGTTTTTATTTGGTTCTCCACCTACTTGTTGTTGGTATATAGGAATGCAACTGTCTTTTGCACATTTATTTTATAACCCAAGACTTTGCCAAGGTCTTTTATCAGTGTAAGCAGGTTTTTGACAGATTTCTCTTGGATTTTTGAGGTATGAGATCATATCGTCAGCAAAGAAGGATAACTTAACTTCCTCTTTTCCTATTTGGATACCCCTGACTTCCTTCTTATGTCAAATTGCTCTAGCTAGGACTTCTAACACAATGTTGAGCAACAGGAGTGAGATTGGAAAGCACTGTCTTGTTACAGCTTTCAGGGGAAATGTTTCTAATTTCTGACTGTTTAGCAATATGCTAACTGCTGGTTTAAAATAGATGATGCTTACTATTCTAGGTTACTTCCTATACCTAGGTGTTTGAGGGTTTTTCATCAAGAAACGATGCTAGATTTTATCAAAAGCCTTTTCTGCATTTAATGAAATAATCGTGTGTTTCTTGTTTTTACATCTGTTGATATATTTAATTATATTTATGGTTTTATGGATGTTGAGCTAGCCCTGCATCCTGAGGATGAAGCCTACTTGGTCTTGATTTTTGAGAGGTGTTTTTGGATACAATTTGCCAGAATCTTGTTGAGGGTTTTTGCATCTATGTTCATAAGGGATGTTGGCCTGTAGTTCCCTTTTTTTTATTGGATCTTTACCTTGTTTGAATATCAGTGTGATATTAGCTTCATAAAATGAATTGGGGAGAATTTCATCTTTCTAAATGTCCTGGAATAATTTCAAAAGGATTATCATCTCCTCCTTGTACTTTTTGTAGAATTCTGCTGAAAATCATCCAGTTCAGTACTTTTTTTAAAAAGTAATTTTCTTATGACAGAGTCAATTTCCTGGGTTGTTATTGATCTATTTAGTGTCTCAGTGTTTTCTTTTTTCAACCTGGGGAGGATATGTGATGTCAGGAAGTACTCCATTTCACTTAGGTTATCAAGTTTGTTTCCATATAGGTGTGCATAGTATCTCTAATAATCTTTTGTGCTTCTTCAGGGTCAGTTGTGATTTGCTCTTTTGTACTTCTGGTCATTTTTTTGGGGGGGTTCCTCTAATTTTTTGGTCATTCTCCATCAAACTTGTTAATTCTTTCAAAGAACCAGGTTTTGTTTTGTTGTTATTTTCTAGGATATCTTTGCCTTCTATGTCCTGCATTTAGGCTCTTACTTTTTTTAATCTGTATTCTTCTGCTAAAGTTGGGGTTCTGGTGGTTTTCTCTTACTAGTTCCCTTAGATGATTTTTTAGGCTCTCATCTTGTGATCTTTCCATTTTCTTGATGTGTGCTTGTAGAGATATAAATTCCCCTCTTAGAACTGTTTTCATGGACTCTCTGAGGTTTTGGTAAGAAGTTTCTTCATTTTCATTTGTTTCCAGGAATCTTTTATTTTCTGCTTTGATTTCAGTGTTGACCCAGTAGTTGTTCAGCATCATGCTGTTTAGTGCCCATGTCTTTGTGGGCTTTGGGAAAATTTTGTTGGCGTTGATATATATTTTTATTCCAATGTGGTTTGATAATGTGCATGACAATATTTCAATCTTATGGAACTTGTTTTTGCTTGATTTGTGGTCAAGGATGTGATTGATCTTGGAATATATTCCATGTGGTGATGAGTAGAATATATTTTCTGTGGTTTTTGGGTGCAATAATCTGTAGGTGTCTATTAAGTCCATTTGGTTTAGTGTCAAGTTTAGATTCTGATTCTCCTTCCTGATTTTTTTACTCAATGGTTTATCTAGGGCTGTTAGTGGGGTATTCAAGTCCCTTGCTATAATAGTGTTAGAGTCAGTATCTTTTTTTTAGTTTACTTAGTTGTGGCTTTATAAATGCTGGTACTCCTCTGTTGGGTGCATATATGTTTAGGATGGCTATTTCTTGTTGATGGATTGAACTTTTTATCATTATGTAGTGTCCTCTTGTATCTTTTAAAATGCTTGATAGCTTAAAGGTTGTTTTGCCTGATATTAAAATCATGACTCCTGCCTTGTTTTGTGATCCATTTACCTGGAAACTTATTTTCCATATTTTAACTTTGAGTCTGTTAGTGTCCCTAGTGATAAAATGAGTCTCCTGGAGGCAGCAAATAATTGGGTTATGGTTTCTTATCCAGTTTGCCATTCTGTGTCTTTTCCAATAGTGCAATTCATCCATTCACATTCAGGCTGATTGTTGAAATATGATTGTTTATCCCTGTCATGCAGTTCTTATAAAGTTTTTTCTTTGTTTACTTCTTTCTTTTGTCTTTGGGGTCGATGCATGTGTGTGTTTTTAAGTTTGTTGTTGACATGTGTTCTCTGTTGATTATATGCTCTGCTATTCTCTTGGGTAGTGTGTGGTCATTCTTTTTGTTTGTTTGTTTCTTCTATGCTTATTACCTTTGTAAGTGTCTCCTGTAGAGTTGATTTTGATGCTGCTTAATCTCTTAGGGATTGGATGTCTGGAATTGATTTTAATTCTCCATCACTAATGAAGCTGAGCCTGGCTGGGTAGGGAATTCTTGGTTTAAATTGTCTATCTTTGAGGATTTTGAATATTAGACTCCAGTCTCTTCTTGCTTGTTGTGTTTCTGCTATTCTGCTATTCTGATTGGTTTTCCCTGGCAGGTAATCTAACCTTTCTCTCTTGCTGCCTGTAGAATTTTTTCCTTAGTGTCTACTTTGTGTAGGTGAATTACTATGTGTCTAGGAGTTGGTCTTTTCATTTGATGTTTTGTGGGGCTTCTCTTATCTCTTGTGTTTGGCTAGTCAAATCTCTGGTGAGATGGGGAAAGTTTTCTTGGATAACCTCCTGAAATACATGCTCCAAGATGTTTTCCTTTTCACTTTCTTCTTTTGAGGTACTAATGAGGCATAGGTTTGACCTCTTGATATAATTCCACTATATATTACAGATCAGGTTAATTTCATATTCTGGTCTTCAAGTTCTGAGATTCTTTCTTCTGCTAGATTAATTCCACTTTCCATGCTTGCCATCTTATTATTTATTTCCTGGATGAAATTTTTTTGGGATAAAATCTCTGTTACAAGTTCATTCAGTGTTGCATCTTGTCTTTCTTGAATCTTTTCTTTCTTTCCATATATTCCCTAATCTCTGTCACATTCTGGGGCCAATCATTGGTGGCATTCAATATTTGGGTCATGAGGTCTGATTTTTCAAATTTCTCTATGTTACACTTGAAATTACCTGTGATCTTCAACTTGTTTTTCCTCATTTGTGGCAGATTTCTTGCTTTTCTCTTTAGTTCTATTATTCATTGGCAGTGGGAGAGGCTTTCATTTCAAATGTTTGCTCAGCCTTCTAGTGTTCTCTGATCTGGGCTCTGGATTTGTTTTCTTTTGAAACAGGACTGTGGGTGTGAAACTTTTCTATCTCTTATAGTTTTGAAAGTCAAATAAGTAGAGAATCGGGAGCTAGGATTCAGAAACTACTTCAAAATCACAATGTTCATTGATTGTGGTATGAGCTCCCTGAGACCCATTCCCCACTACTACTCTATATGGTGATGTGATGGGTATGTGTGTGTACTCCCTGAGTCCAAGATACAGTAGGAGCAGCAATTAGGAGAACAGAGAAAATTGGAATGAAACAAGATGGGCAAAAATTTTTAAAATGGAAAAAAAAACACAGAACAATTAAAGCAGAAACCAAAGCAAAAAAAAAAAAAAAAAATTGATCATACACACAGACAGATAGAGACACACACACCAAAAACAAACTGGAATAACAAGATGAAACAAAACAAACAACAACAAAAAACTAAACACACACACATGCCTAGCACCAAATGAATGGAGAAGAAAAGGTGAAAAACTAGGGGAAAAAACTCCCCAAACCAAAACAGACATTCAGATTGAACCCTCACACATATATTTACACCGATCTTAAACTACAAAAAAAGAGAACAAAAGAGCAAAAACAAACCAACAAAAAAGACAAAAAAACAAAAAATAAAATAAACAAATTCAATCATTCACATACACAACAAACAAAAGAAGAAAAGGAAAAGAAAAAAAGGAGAGGATGCATATCAAACCCTCACATACACATTCATGCACAAAAGAAAAATATTTAAAAAATAGAAAGGCAAAAAAATATTTAAACTAAAAAAAGAAGAGAAATCTCTCTTCTCTTGTGGCAGATTCTGTAATTGTTTCTCTCATCTGCTTCTCTGTTATCTCCTGAAGAGTTTCCACCTCTTTCACTCTCTCTCCAGTGTCCATACCAGTGATGGATGATGGGTTGTGGGGATGGGTGGAACTGCAGTCCTCCTTCCCACTCTCATGTGGTCAGGGGGATCCCCTCCATTGAGGAGGTGCAGGATTGTCTCTTCCTCAGGTATGTACTCACAGGGGGTGCCCCAGTCAGGTCTATCCTAGACAGGGTAGGGGATGGGACACCTGAACTCAGCACTTGTCCTGTCCCTCTGTATTTTGTGTTTTTAGGATATTCCTTTGGGTCACAGTCAATCCCTGAGTAGTTGATCCACTGGTCACAGAGCTTAGATATGTTGCTCCATTGTGAGCAAGTCAGAGCATGTTCCTGCCCCATATTCAAGATGGTAGTGTGGTGCCTTTAATCTTCTCTGGTGGGCTCCTTCTGCAGCCCTTGCTGCCAGTGTCTGGCCAGATGCTAAGTGGTGAGGCAAATCCTGGAGCCATCAGTCTCTCATGCTGCAGTGGTGAGGCAGAGCCTGGACCTGGTAGTCTCTCCCTGCTTCTTCTTCACAGAAAAACTTTTGCCAGTTAAAAAAAAAAAAAGTGGCACTCAGCTTCTGTGACCCAGGAAATGCTAGGGACCAAAAAGAGCAGCTGTATCACCAGTTGCTTCACCAGGAGGACCCTGACCACTTGCTCATCTGATTTCCAGGAAGGGTTTTGTTGATTTAAAAAAAAAAAAGTGGTGCTTGGTTCTGTGTCCCAGGAATTGCTAGAGTCCAAGTCAAGCAGCTACAGCTCCAGGAGAGCTCTGGCTGCTTGCTTTTGAGCCCTCACTCACAAACCCACTCACTCACTGACACATACACAAAAGTTTCCATACACTCACTCACTCACCCTGGGACTTGCGTGGTCTGACTGGTTTGGCAGTCATCTTCCCCAGAATCCCCCAATTTCTTTTTGTTTTAACCTTGGGAGGTTGTGTGATATCAGTCAATTGTGTTTAGGATTGCAAGTTTGTTTTCTTATAGGCATGCACAGCATTTTCTGGCAATCTTTTAAATATCTTCAGGATCAGTTTTAACTTTATCTTTTGTGTTTCTAATCATGTTTATTTGGGCTGCTTCTGTTTTTTTCTTAGTCAATTTAGCTAGAGGTCTGTCAGTCTTATTTAGCCTTTCAAATAATTAGTTTTTCATTTTTGTTGATTTTTTTATATGATATTTTTGTCTTCTATATCTTGCAGCTGGGACTTTATTTTGTTGATCTGACTTCCTCTGCTGAAGTTAGGGTGCTGATGAGCTTGCCTTTCCACTTTTCTTAGGTGTGATGTCAGGCAGTTTACTTGTATTGTTTCTATTTTCTTTCTTTCTTTTTTTTTTTTGAGTTGGAGTCTCACTCTGTTGCCTAGACTGGAATGCAGTGGCCACTCCCGGCCACCGCAGCCTCACCTGCTGGGCTCCGGCGATCCTTCCGCCTCAGCCTTCCAAGTAGCCGGAATTACAGGCATGCGCTACCACGCCCAGCTGATTTTTTGGTTTATTGTAGAGATGAGGTCTCACTGCCCAGGTGGGTCTCGAACCTGTGGGCTCAGGCAATTCACTCACCTCAGCCTCCCAAAGGCACGGGATTACAGGCTGAGCCACCTAGCCCGGCTTTGTTTCTATTTTCTTGATGTGCATGTGTAGAGTTAAAATTTCCCTCTTATTACTGATTTCATGGCATCCCAAAGAGTCTTGTAAGATGTATCTTTGTTTTCATTTCTTTCCAGAAATCTTTTAACTTCTGTCTCGATTTCTGTGTTGAACCAGGTACTAGGAGTCATTCACTAGTATGTATTTAGTGTCCACATTTTTGTGTGTTCATTTTTTTGGAGGGGAGAGTCTTTTTGATATTTATTCTGTATTGAGAGGTATTATTTCAATCTTAAGGATTTTTTTGTTTGATTTATGACTGAAAATGTGGCTAATCTTGGAGTATATTTCATGTGGTAATGAGTAGACTGTATAATTCATGATTTTTGAGTGAAGTGTTCTATAGATATCTATTTAGCTGATTTGTTCAACCTGAATGTGAATGAATTAAATGCACCACCGAAAAGGTACAGAATTCCAAATCTTATTATTGAAATTTTATTTTTGCCTTGCTGACCTATCTAGAGTGGCTAGTGAGGAACTTAAGCCCCCATTGATAATTGTGTTGGAGCCAATATCTTCCTTTAGTTTACTTAGTAGTTGCTTTATAAATCTTGGTGCTCTTGTGCTAGGTACACATATGTTTAGGATGAATAGTTCTTGCTGGTGAATTAAATGTTTTTATTATTATGTATTGACTTTCTGTGTCCCTTTTAATTTTTGATAACTTGAAGGGTTTTTTCTGTTGTTAGAATCATAATGCCTTTTTGTTGAGAGCCACAATCACTAGTAAAAGTAAAGTAAAAGGGACCTGAAAACAGGAAAAATGCCAGCTGGGAGCAAGGCCCCAGGAAAATGCGGCCATGATGGAGGCAAAACCCCATGGATCCTGTTGACGGACCTTCCCTAACTTTGAAGGATTGCGTGCATAGGCTTGAGAATGTTCCCTCTTTAATTGAGATAATAGATGCGCAAATGGATGATGGCATTTGACAGCAAAAATTAAACATAGGCACAATGGAGGTGAGATTGCAGCAAAAAGGTGCACCTTAGGGTGTGTAAGGATGTTTTTCGGTAACAGCAGGAGGCCGAGAAAAACGAGTCTGCCACTTTCTCATCAATAACAGACCCCAGCTGAGAGCTGGTGGAAAACAACCATTTGAAATAAAAAATAGGTTAAGATATTTTAGGATTAAATAAGTAGTTTAATGAAGATAGAATTTAGAATATTAATGATAAGATAAACTAGTAAGATAAGAGATATATAATAGTATAAGTGATAGTTAAGAAAATATAGAGACATAAGGATAAAAATAAGATTAATAGAAATAAATATATAGTAGTAAGTTAAAAAAAACTTAGGGTTAAGGTTTAGCTTTATAGGATAAGGGTGTTATAGGCCTATAATAGTAAATAGTTATGAGAAAGTTAGGAAGAAAACCAGGACCTTTCAGGACTTGTGCACATTGGAGGATCCTCTCTGGATTCATGAGAAGCAACTCCAAAACAATGCAGAACTAACACCTTAATCTCAAGGTGCCATTCTGCTGCTCTGTGGAGGCCTCCCAGGAGCACTTCTCTGTCCAGGCTTTATGCTGGTTGCTTAATCTCTGACCAAATTGCTCTTCCAGCTGCACATAGGGTTGAAGGAGACAGCCCCCTCCCCAGCAAATACCACAGTCACTAGATCTCAGGTCTTGGGGGTAGGGTCTAGTCTAGCACTGAAAGTGATGGTGGTGAGTCCAGCTGCTGGGTGGTGACTATACTCTGCAGCTTCCTCTCCAGGAAAGGACAATGATTCCTATTTTTGGAAAATGACACTTGATCCTGTGCCACGGGGAGCATCAGAATTCAAGCAGCAGCAGAGATCATGCTGTAGACAGAGATCCTGCCATACACTCCTGTCCCCACTCAGTAGACAGTTGTATGTTCTGTTTCACTCTCATCTATATGCTCCTTCATCTTCACAAGTATCTTTCAGAAATAGTTGCCAAAATTCTGAGCAAAATATTAGCAAATTACATCTAACAGTGCATAAAAAGAATTACACACTACAAAAAATGGCATTCATCTCAAGTACACAAGTCTTGCTAAATATTCAAAAATCAAATAATGTAACCCATTATATCAGCATATTATGATTATATCAATAGTTAATAGAAAAGTGTTTCTAAAATCCAACACAATAATAATAATATTCTCAGCAAACTAGATTACAGAAAAACTTCAACTTAATAAGAAAATATCTCCCACAACCTACAGTTACCATTATACTTAATGGTGAGAAAATAACTTTTTTCCTCCCTGAAGGATTTCCCTATTAACCACACCTACTAACATTATATTAGTCATCCTAGCAAATGAAATTGAATAAGAAAGAAAATAAAGTGTATTGAAAATATAAAATTCTTTGCTAACAGATGACATGATTGTCTGTATATAAAATCCCAAAGTGAAAAAAAATTAAAAATGCTGTCAGGCCTACTGAACTTGAAGAATTAGTATGATGTTTCATTAATCAAAAGAATGTGGTATGGACAAAATAATATACAAACAGATTTACAGATCAGAATAGAGAGGTCATAAATAGACCTACATAAATATATTCAACTGATCTTTCATAAAGAAACAAAGGCAATTCAATGGAGAATGGATATCTTTTCAACAAACGGTGTTGGAAGAAATGGACGTCTACGTGCAAAAAATAAAATGAATCTAGACAAATATCTTAAACAAAAACTAACACAAAATGGATGATAAATCTACATGCACTACACAAGACTATAGTCCTAAACTCTTAGAAGACAACAAAAGAAATTGTGACATCATTGTACTTATTAGTGAGCTTTTAGGCACGGCAGTAAAACATAATTTATGGGTAAAAAGTGGTGAATTGGACTTCATTAAAATTAAGAACTTCATCACAGAAACAAAGAACTGAATACCACATGTTCTCACTCATAAGTGGGATGAACATTAATCAGATTAGTGCAAGGGAGGGATTGGCAGTTGCTGGACACTGCCAGAGGATGGAGGTATGGGGGGGCACCTACCAACACAAAGCATGTATGGTCCTAAACCAGGTGATGTGAGGGCTTTCTTTGGCATGCAGCCTACTTGTGTAATTAATCTTTACTTTTACCCCACATCTCTATAATAAAATAGAACTTAATAAAAAAATTATAGATTTCTCTGCAAAAGACAATTTAAAGAGCTAATAAAACAAGTTTTGGGCTGACAAAAATATTTTTGAAACATGTTTCTGAGAAAAGACCAGTATCTAAAATATACAAAGACATCTGATAATAACATAAAAACAACCCAACTTAAAAATGGGTTAGGATCTGAAGACACATCGATGAAAAGTATATTAAAAAATGCACAACATTGTATGTCATTAAGTAACTTCAAATTAAAACAATGAGTTCACACTACACATCTATTAGAATGGCTAAAATTCAAAAGAGGTGACTATACCAAATATTGGTGAGGATTTAGAGTAAAAAGAACTCCCATTGCTGGTAGAAATGCAAAAAGGTACAGTCACTTTGGAAAATAGTTTGGCAGTTTTTTACAAAGCTACATATTGTCTTCTTATATAATCTAAAAACCACACTCTCAGGTACCAGGCCAAATGAATTTAATACTCATGTCTACACAAAAAATGCACATGAATATTTATAGCAGGTTTAGACATAATTTTCAAGAACTGAGAGCAACCAAGATGGTCCTCCAAAGGTGAATGAATAAACAAATTGTGGTATTATTATATGATGAAATATTAATAATACAGGGATTTTTTTTAACAAAATTTGAGCTGTGAAAAGACACAAGGAACCTTAATGTATACTGTTAAGTGAAAGAAGCCAGTCAGAAAAGAGTTTGTTTCCAATCAGTTACCATTCTGGGGAAGGCAAAAGTAGAGGCATTAAAAAAATAGCAGAGGCAGAGGGAGGGAGATGGGGAAACAGATGGAGAACAAAGTAATGCTTATTCACTTTTTTCAAAGCAAATATTTGAATCCTTTTCATTCCAAATAGCTAACCCATAACCATAAATAATGGTTGTTAGGACTTGGAGGAGGTGGCAATAGAGAGTTAGCATTTCTAATTTCGTAGATAATATGAATTCTAGTGATAGTATATAAATATAGCAGTGATGGTTGTACAATATTAATTACATCAAATGGACCAAATACCAACAAACTGTACACTTAAACATGATTAAGATAATAAACTTTATGTGTATTTTACTACAATGAAAACTAGATAAAGTACATCAAGACTATTATTTTATTTTTAACTCTAGGATCTTTGAAATACGTGATTTCTTGTATCCTTTTAGTCAGAAGAATGTCTCTTGTATAAGATAGTTTTTGGTATTAACAAACTATCCCAAAACTTAGTACCTGAAGACAAACATTGATTAACTGATGAAATATAGCCCAGCAGTTTATTATGACTCATTTGAAAGATTGTACTGCTGGTTTTGTCTGAACTAACTTATGTAGCTACCATTAGCTGATAAGTCAGTTGGGGTCTGATTAGAGGATATCTGAGATTTGGTCCCCAGTTGAAAACTACGGAACTGGTCAACAATAATTTTATAACTACTCACCTTCTGTTGTGCAGTTGGTTTCTTTTGTTTTTGTTTAATTTCCCATTACAAGCTCTATAATAAATATCCTTTTACATTAATTTTGATTGAAATAGCCTTATATGCTTATGAGAGTGGCCAATAAGAATAAGCATTAGGTCAGAGGCTATGAATACATATTTTTAACACCCTTGATATGTACTGCCAAATGGCTATCTAGAAAGGCTTGATTAATTTACTCATCTATCTGCAATGTGGTTAAAAACGTCTCTCAATTTCAGTCCCCTTACTTTTGGGTAACCTAGCTTAAATCTCAAATTTTTAAATTACATATAAGAAACATGGTTTATTATTATTTTAAAATAGCATTTCCATGAAAAATAGTAAAATTGAATATGCTTAGTAGCCACATTCTGTTTATAGACTTTATAGCTTTATAGTAGCTGGTTATAGACTTTACTAATTTCACAACTGGTGTTTTGGCTTTCTTTAAATTTTTAAGAAAAATTCCTTGTTGAAATCAATCCATGTGAGGAAAAATTTCTATTAAAATGTGGCTTTCCTTTCACATTGTATACATAATTGCTATAACCTAAAAAAAAAATCTCAGCATCTTACTGTGACTGGTTCCAATATTTGGGTAGCCAAGAGTGGGCCACTAAAATTATATGTTGCCAAAATAGTATTTCATATTATTACACTCAAGTTCCTTTTCTGTTTTTTTTATCATCTCCTAGGAGATGATGTAGGTGTAGGACCCAACTGAGTGAGCCCTTCTTTGAATCAGGACATAGCATGAATTCCTTCTTGTCCTCACTCAGTCCACCTTTATCTTTCTGGCTCTTATTGACAGCCTTAGTTGTTACTGGCAGTTAACTACATATACACACACTCAGGAATTCTTCAAATAGATTACTTTCTGGAAACAGGAGGATTAAAAGTTAAACCTATGGGTTCCCTGATGTTTCATTACTATATGATGATTGGTTAGGAAGGGCCATTTCCATTAAATTGTGAAAATGAGCCAGTAATCACCCTACAACAAATCTCTGTTAATTTACACAAAATATTATTAGACTTTTTAGAGCTCTGCCTTACTAAAATTTTTCCCAATTCAAGACATTTCAATAGATGAAATGTTTGTCTCCTCCATATTTTCTTAGTACTAAAACTAACATCTCGCTGAAGTTTGTCCATTACTGCTGTGTAAGCAACCTGTTCATAAAATATGATATATTTTCAAAACAAAAAGGCAACATAAAAATGTTAGGGTATGGACAGGGTGAGGGACGCTTGCTGGAGGGGTGAAGAGGGGAGGCATGGCACCAGTAACCCAAAGATCTGAGTAAATACAAAGAATTGCAACACATAGAGGTGAGAGAAGAAAAGATTTATTTAAGAAAATTTCACCCCCCACAGACAGGGAGTGGGCCTACACTCTAGGTGAGTGTGGCCTCATAGCCCCCCAAAGCCCTGGCTTAAGTCCTTTCCTTAGAGATGCTATACATGACTGCCATGACTTCCTTATCGACTACCTGTGGATGTCTTGGAGAACCTGTGATATAGAGACCCATTAATGTCCACCCACATTATCATAGCCCCTAGAGAAGGACATGACAAGGATTCTAATTCTCCTGCACCTTCCCGAATGACATTCCTTAGACCTAATGAAGGATGTACCTCCCCTTATCTCCTAGCCATTCCTAGCAGGTAGGTTTCGGGGGAATCCTTGACTTCCCTGTAGTTAGGGCCCATTCTACTGGGAGATTGAGTCCACACCTGCTCCCCCTCTGGGCGGTCATAACTTTTGTAATTATAAGTTTTATGACTTTTACAATCCTTGACCAATTTATGATATCTTAGGCCTTGTAAATTTCTTTCACTCTAGGCTCGCTTGATTGACACTATGAGATACCTCTAATACCTGGCACCAGGAAGTTTGTTCCTGAAAACAAAAAGTCAGCAAAGTTAATTTTACTTAAAGTGTGCATTTCTCCAAAAGCATAGCTTCTACTTTCTTATCATTGTATTAAAATTTAGGAAGAAGAGTAAAGAAAAATGTGTTTCTGCTCTCAGTCTGTCCTTTCAAAATATATCAGAGAAAGAGAAACTAGAGTGTATAAAATAGTCAGAGAACAAAACACCACAGAGACTGCAATTGTCTCTTATCTTTTAAAAAATATATTTGGAGATAGGGCAATTTTCCTTTAAAGAGATAGAAAGAATTTAAGTCCCCAAAATTGTTAAACCATTAATTCATTCAAAGGCTCAAGTGCAGGGCTTGAATAGCAGGAAAAAACTGCAAAGTCTCCAAAAGCCTTCCAGTTGTGGGTTTCCAGGTATGAAAAGGACAGCTTAATGACATCACCAAAACTGGCACCACTTCAGGTTGGAGGGTTCTGCTTATGCTCTTTTAAGTCATTTGTGACCTATAAGTAGCTTATGTTAGTGATTCCCAACCTTGGATGTTCATTGGAATCTCCTAAGGGGCTTAGGCATTCTGAAAGTTAATGAATGCCTGGATCTCACCAGCTGAGGCAGATGTAATCCGGTAATTCTCATGTGTCACAAGGGTTGAGATAGTTTCACATTCCCACTATGGGAGGGGTGGGCTGCTCTGCAAGGGAGCTGGGTTAGGGGAAAGATGTGGAGACTGGAGATAGGAAGAACTCAAATCTGGTGTTGGGAATGTCCAGGTGCCTTCCCTTGCCTATCCTAGTTCCGTCTTCATCCCACCTCCTTCTAGGTTACATTCCTAAAAGTGGGTCTCACAGGAGGTAAAGAGATGGATGGGCTTGCAAAGAGATGAGACAATGCATCTGGGCTATGGGTTCAGGTGCCTAACCTTCTCTGAATGCTTGCATTGTGGGTTTAGGTTCCAACGGTGACACTTAAATCCACAAGGTAGTCAGTGGGTTTCACCATTATGAGTTATAATGGTGAGGGCTTGGGAATTTCTTTGCCACACCCACTTCTCCATTATTTATCCCCTCTTTCATAATCTCTCTGCTGGTGTGTGTGTGTGTGTGTGTGTGTGTGAGAGAGAGAGAGAGAGAGAGAGAGAGAGAGAGAGAGAGAAATTTTGTTGTGAGGGTCTATACATACCAATTAAGTTTTGGTGAGGAGTAAGAAAAGCAGATTAGTTGGTATTTAAAATAATATTAACTCTCACTCTCATTTTTTTTTTTTTTAATTGGAGTCTCTGTTGCTGTGAGTTCCAACCTCCAGAGAGCAGGGCCTGAGGTGCGGGGAGGGGAATGAGAAAAGAAAGACAAAGTATAGTGGGATTGGGAGGACTCTCTCCTGAATAGTTGAGAGCAACTTTATTCTCACAGCATGCCCTTTATATAAGGCCACACTACATAAACAGGAAATATCTTAATGTTAGCAACAGCAGGTAAAAGGTTAATGCTCGTGACTTTCTTGGCAAGATTACTATAGCACTAACATCCATGTTATTAATGATTTAAAATAAAACCACTAACATTTGTGTTTTCTAAAAACTCTAATAAGTAAAGTTATGATCAAGGCAGGCCACATCTAGACTACACAGACTAGAGGTCACACTAACTGATTTCTAGTACATCAACACTCTCAGGTGCAAACATCAAAGAAGGAAGTGCTGGTCAAGCTCTTGTTGGAGCCAGGCCAGGAACACAAGGACCTTGTCAAGCTTGTGTGGTTTTGGACATAAGGGCCTTGTCAGCTTATGTCCTTGTCTCCTTCATCTCCTCCTTCATCTCCCTTTGAAGATTAGGGGTAGCCCAATCCATAACCCCTTCCCTAGTATAGGGAATACAGTGCCAAGTAGCTACAGAATAATGGTAGCACCGCCATGGGGGAAAATGGGAAAACAAAAAGGTTTTGGCCTCAGAGCATAATGGGATCCCAGAAGGAGGGGTTTCAATAGGAGATGTGATACGAGAACACAGGGTCCCATAGAGGGACATAACCCACTCCCATTCCATCCATGGTTGATGTTCCATTCCATGGGGGACAAACCCATGAGTATATTTAAAGGTGAGAGTAATAGGAACACACTCTGAGTCTCTGGTGGTAGTGGGGTACCTTAAGCAAGAAAAACAAATGGGAGCCCGTGAAGAGCATCCTTCATAGGAAAATCCATCTATCCATTGTGGAGTAATAGAGTCAGTAGAAGGGTATCCAAGTAAAGAAGCATTACTAACATATATAGGAACTGAAGGATCATCCCAGGCCACTGCCCTTGAAAAGGGGAGGTCAGGCACACAGGCCCAATAGGGGGATCTATCACCTGCCACCACACCCACCTGACAGGTAACCACAGCCATCATAGCCAGGAACAGGGTAGCAGAATCAGAAGTGTTCCCTCCATGCTCCTGCACTAGACATTCAGCTTGGGAGATCAATGCCTGCAGTTGTTGGGAGCCAGCCTTGGAGGCCCGCCTGATTGAAAAAGTCCAGATGTACTGCATCATTTAAAAACTGCTAGTCTTCATGATGTCTCTTCCTTCTCCCCCACTAACATAATTGTTGTTTTATAAACCATTCAATTACATATTTGTGCTAGTATAGAACCTGTTTATGCTACTCATTATTCATACTCATTCTACCCTTCCTTGGTCCATTATCTAAAGGCAATGCTCTTATTAATGAAGCTATGTAATTTTTTGCTTTTCCTTCACTAGCAGCTACTGCTTCCCATGCCTTTCATCATCAGAATGCCTAAAGTTTACTTCACCTATTTGGGTTCTGGACTGCCTCATCATAAATGTCTGGCTTCCCACCCCCACCACAGTGCTGCAAGAGTCTACAAACCACCCACTTGGGGACAGCTGAAAGTGCTGATACGTGATGCAAAGGATTTCGTTTACTCTCTCTACTGTTTTTATTGCTATACGGGCTATTATAGCAAGCCAGGTGGGTTGTATTTATTAAAAGAAAAATCTTATTGGGCTTATATCCCAAACCCTCCAGTGTTTCAGCCTGTTACATGGGATACTAAGATTATTACTGTTTTTACCAATCATTCCTCTTTATTAAAAGGCCCCACTCTTTTTTCATTGTGGGTCAAAACTGTTATTAATTATAATTTTTCCTTTTCAGGTTGTTCTAGTTCTCCTCCAATATGTTTTAGTTTACCTAAAAAATCAAACTACTTGCATAAATTGTAAATTAACTAATTGTCTTACTTTCTCTAATTCATATAAAGGATTTATTATTCTCCACCGACCTCCTTATTTGATGGTTCCTGTAAAACTTCCATCTCTTTGGTATGATGAATATAGTTTAAGAACATTGTATGAGGTTAACTCACTGTTGTCATGACCAAAAAGGTTTATAGCAACTTTAATTTTAGGAATTACAGCTTTGATAGTCATTGCTACATCAGTTTCAGTTTCAGCCATAACCTTAGCTAAAGAAGCACATACTGCTACGTTTACAGATCAGTTATCCAAAAATGTCTCATTAGCTTTAGCTGCTCAAGAAATTATCGACCAAAAATTAGAAAGTAAAGTTAATGCATTAGAAGAGGCTATTTTGATTATAGGACAGGAACTTGTAGCCTTGACAATTAAATTGGCCTTGAGATGTCATTCAAAGTTTAAATGGATTTGTGTCACACCTCTTCAAGTGAACAAGTCTATTCATACCTGGGATAGGATTAAAAATCATATCTCCAGAATTTGGAACCACTCCAACATAAGTTTGGATCTCTCCAAGCTTCATCAGGAAGTACAAGACATTAGCTCTGCTGAAAAACAATTTGAATTCACCCAATTGGCTCAGTCAATCTATAACAATTTTTCTTCATTTGTTAATCAAAAATCATTATTGTCTATATTAATCAATGTGGGAATTTGGGGAGTAATAATCTTGCTACTGTTATGTTTGCTTCCAGTCATCTTCAAATCATTGAAAAATAACATCTCTCGACTAAGCACGGAATTTCATGGCTTCGTATTAAAAAACAAAAGAGGGGGATATGTTGGGAGCCAGCCTTGGAGGCCCGCCTGATGACAAAGTCCAGATGCGCTGAGGACCCCCGGCCACAAAGCGAGCCCAGGCAGCTGAGGCCCTTCTGTCTTCCATCTTTGCTGTTGATACAGCTGAAGAAATTCTGTGCAGTCGTGGAAGAAGAAGATGGCATGTTTATGCGAAGAATCACAGCTAACCTGGAAACGTCATGGTTTATTTTTCAATTTTCCCACTATGCCACTTGGCCTTTTCTAACATTTGCAAGGGTTAAACTCTGAAGCACATCAAGAATGCTTTCTTTCACTTGGTTATAAGTTACTAGATATTGCTGAAGTAAAAAATGATATAAGTATATTCGCTCCTTTTTTGATTTAGAATTATGCATTTAGAATTTAGTGTTTAGACATAAGGTTTTTTAGAAGCACAAGTTTATAGTAAGTTCATTATGAATTCATGATAAGTTCTAACACTTATCTAGGAGTTATGTAGGTGATATATAACACTGTTTTCACTGACAGGATAAAGATTAATGTTAAGGTTTTTACTTAATTTAATAGTTAAAACTATAAGTTAACATTTATAGAGTGGGCTTTCACTGAACTCAGAATATAATAATCAGACACTTTTATGACAGATCACCTAAAACAGAAAGTAACTTTGAGGGGCCTGGAAAACATTACTAAAAGCCTCTTTTGAGTTCTCTTTAGAAACAAGCACTGCAAGATAAGAGAAAAGTAACGAGGACATCTGGACAAGGAAGGTGATCATGGGACTCTGAAGAACATGAGAGCCTAAGATGGGAAAATTCCTGACACATAAAGAAATATACACTTAAAGAAACTTTCTTGAGACATTTCAAGGACTGTCACTTGGGACATTGGACTGAAAGTATCATTGTTGGCTTTATGAATAAGACTTGTTGTCTAAATGCCTATGAGAATCTTGGTTTGTTTGCTACTAAGCTTATGGGAATTTTGGTTTGTTTGCTACTAAGCCTATGGGAATCTTGGTTTGTTTGCTACTAAGACCATTAGATGGTAACTTTTGAAAGATATGTACATGAAGGAATTTTCTTTGTCTTGCCCCTTCACGAATGGTATAACAGCTCTGTGTTAACTAGCATTAAATTGTCATCTGTTCAAGAAGCAGGTGTCCAGTATATGATCTTCGTCCGTTGCCTATCCATCTCTCCTTCAGGATATCTCACGACCCTTGTGGGGTGGGCCCCCACATTCAGTTGCCCCTATACTGGGGCCCTGATCCATTGTATTGCTCTGGAGCGAGGGGTCCATTGAACCGGTACTATTCCCAGCGGGGTGATGGTCATCCTCCTGAATGGGGGATTCAGTGTCCCCACCTGTACGTAGAAATGGGGGACTGGAGTAGGAGAAGATGAGCCAGGCTGGGAGCCATCGGGGACCTTCCACATTCCTAGGAAAAATACAAGCAATGCCTCATCGCCAAACGAGTACAGGATCAGGCCCCTGCCACAACCCTGTCACTGGATCTTTCCAGTGAACCAAAGTCTCTGCATGAAGTGACGGGCACCAGAAACATTCTGCTGCTGACACTTCATCATGGTCTAAATTGAAAAAATTGCTAATTAATAAAGCATGTGCTAACAGAGTATGTGGGGAGGAATGTCAATATTCCCCCTTTTTTAATTTTTGTAATTGCACCTTCAGTGTTCTGTTAGCCATCTCAATAATTCCTTGTCTCTGAGGATTATAGGAAATTCTGGTGGAATGGGAAATCTGGAAAGTGGCACAACAATTAGCAAAGGCCTTGCCAGTATAGGGAGAGCCATTGTCAGTCTTAGTAGATTTAGGGATACCCATGGCAGCAAAAGCTGCAAAGCAATTAGCTATTACATAACAAGCAGCTTCACCTGAATGAGTTGAGGCAAAAAGAAAACAAGAACAGGTGTCCACTGCAACATGAACATAAGCCAATCCCCCAAAAGAAGGGACATGTGTCATTTCCATTTGCCAGAGGTGTCCTGACAAGAGGCCCCTAGGATTCACACCTGTGTAAGGAGGGTACTGAATCTGTAGGTAAACAAGACAATCCTTAACTATCTGACATCCAGCTTCCCTGGAAAGTGCAAATTGGTGACACAAACCCTGAGCATTCTGAAATGATGGGCGTGAGAAGCAGAGGCCACCAAAGCAGGGGGTAACAATGGGAAAACAAAAAAGTGTGTCACCGCATCAGCCAAAGCATTACCCTCAGACAAAGGTCCTGGCAGCACAGAATGAGCATGAATATGTGCAACATAAAAAGGGGCAGTGCAAGCATGAATTTGTGTCTGAATTTCCTGAAAAAGGGAAAGTTATGAGAAGAAGAAATGGGGACAGGCAACTAGCAGTTTCCAAATGAGATAAAACAATGGTAAATAGTGACTTTCTGTAAACAAATTGAAACGTATGTCAGGGAGTTGGAGAAAAACCTGGCAGATTGCAAACAATTCTACTCTTTGAGAGGAGTCACAGCCTGTTTGGAAGTGAGAAACAATACCATCGATGACAGTGGTTGCTGTTCCTGAGGAAGATCCTCGATGAAAACCAATTTCACATCCTGCAAAGGTTATGTCTTTCTTCTCTTCAACTTTTAGCAGCACTTACTCCCCTCAGATGTCTGGGTTTTCCATGGTCCAGAAAGTTCCTAGGGAAACAAGCTTATGAACTGTGATTAAAATTTGTCCCAAATGGACAACATATTTCCTTATGAGCATTTATGTCTGTGGCCCCATTTCCTTCAGAGGTGTAGGCAAAGGCCTACTGTTAAATAATTTCAGTTTTAATGAGTCCCATTTCAGGAACTGATTTGGATCGTGAGTGATGCAATACCAAATACCTATGTTCAGTTTACTCGTGTCTCCAAAGGATTCCTAGTGATTATTATGCTAAAGTGCAAATTGAAAGATTGTACTGTCCTAGTCCTTCATCTGATGGAGTTTTCTTTGGATTTGCCAAAAGGTGGGTAGGCTGCCACTTGTCCTGCAGTAGAATATAATTTTAAAAATGTTTGAATGCCTTTTAAAACCTACCTATAGGAAATTTATCTGTGTCTAGCCTGTACTAGCTAGATTATTTATTCTTTAGAGATTTTTCAATCCCATAAACATATGGGGTGCTGAGGGGTGAAGATCCATTTTCTGTAACTTCTTCAGAGCTGATAGTGGGGGTAGTCCTGTCTAGTTAGAGACAAAAAAAATCTCTCCCTGTCTGACTTGAGGTGTTTGACTCTGTTTCAGCAGTGGCATTGTTTGTAGTCACTGATTTGATGCATGACCATTAGGAAGGTATGAAATTACTAGATTCTGGCTTAAGAAAAGGAATAAATGAGGGAAACTCCTCTTTCAAGAAGTAGAAAAATTAAGTGAAGCCAGGCATACATTTTGACAATTTTAGGTGATTAGTGGTCACCTTTTTTTTACAAAAGCTACAAGGCTTGAAGTTATTGGCATAACTTAAATGATAAACTTTAATTTCTGTGGCTTTATTACAAGTACCAGCTTTTGGAGTTTTTAATGTATTTCTGGACTATAGTGGTAGCCTGACAGGTTATTTTAGATTATAATTTGAATCAGGCACTCAAGTAAATTTATATGAAATTTGAAGAGAAATTTGAAAATGTTTGGAGACTTGCATCCAGAAAAGACTTTATTATGTCTAGATTGCTTATGGAATTTATTTCATATATTTTTTCTTTCCGTAATCTTTTCACATACCATTTTTGGCAGGCTTATACCATTCTTTGATATGTTTAAACCTTCTGTTTTTGTTCTATGTATATATTTTTATTATTTATTTATTTACTAAAACCTTATTTGTACACCAACAACCCTTTTATAATTTTCCTTTGCTTTTTGCTTTCCTTCTTTTTACACTTTTATAGATAACCATTTACAGTCATAATTTGAATTAACCTTTTAGTAACTTTTTATTAGGGGTTAGGTGAAACATTTAACTTTTGGAACACCTTTAACTCTCACTAGAGAGGAGGTGTCGGGAGAAAGAGATTCAGTATGAGCACAAAGGCTAAAAATGTAGCCTCAGTATTAATCAAGAAATTAATTTGGATACCAGTCACATTCATACAGACCCAAGAATTCCCTGGGGTGGTAGCAAGCACCATGCTGGACTAGCCTGTGGCCCCCCTGGGCTTTAAATGTCCAGATTGACCACATTCATAGCAGCTGATACCATCCCCAATTAACAGATTTATTCTTATCAGGTCTCTTTCAGGTGGCTAGAGTTTTGCCATTAGTGGTAACTGCCAATAGGTTTGTTTACTTTTCATCTCACTGGTGCTCATTCTGGAGTCCTTCCTTTTTTTTTTTTCCCTCCAGGACTTTTCAAAGATACCTACAAAATGACCCAGTACAAAACCCATTTAGAGTGAACAGACCACAGAGATGTAAAATGATCTGTTCCTTCTTATTTCTAATTTTGAACAGACAAAATTATCAAAAACCATTATGAATTACTAAATAATAGCATTAGTTGTAAGATGTGGACAATTAAATAAGAGAGATCAGGTCTCACTCTATGTGCCACGGAGTATGCCTAGTATTTTACCTGTCCCACAGGTGAAGTATAAAACTTAGCAAGGTGACTTAATCAGGTGGGAATGACCAATTCCCATGCCCCATTAAGTTCTGCATAGTATTCAGCATTTAAAGCTTTAGCAGTCTTGTAAGAGGTATGCTAGTCAGGCATAGCCAAAAAAAGCAAGCAGTAGTGTTTCTAGCACTACATTTTAAAGTAGGGACTTAAAATACATGATATACCTCTAGGAGACTCCCCAGCAGTTTTACAGGGACAAACAGTTGATTATGATCCTTAGGCAAGGCCTAAAGCTTTAGAAACAGACTTACTTTCAAATAACCTGGCTTCTAGCAGGACCAGAACAGTCTATTCAGTCCCTTAGTTGCCAGATAATGATTACAAAATTATTTTCTCCAAGATTAGTGTCAACTTGCATTGAGTTAACAAAAGACTAAGTAGCATATAAGAGGCATTTCTATGTTTCTTTACAGGTGGATTAGAATAAACTCCTTCAAAATCCATGAAGGTGAATGCAGGCTAAGGAAGGGAGAGGGTGTGGTCCCGGGAAGGAATTCAATATAACTGGTAGCATTTCACATACACAACAGGCAACTTTCCCACATTCTTGACAACAAAACGCAGGAATTTTATCAGTGTCAACAGGTTGGGAGAAGCACCACACAAATAAGGGGAGACAGCAACATTTAGAAAAACATAAAATGACATAAACATGCACTAATCAAGTTTTAAAAATATGACATGTCCCATTAAACAAAGCATAATAACCCAACAAGCTTTTTAGCAGACTCAAAATGACAAACACACAAAAATAAGAGAACGAGGAGTATGGGAAAAATCTGTTTCATCCTCCTCTAGCCATACTCTTTGTGAAGATATTTCAGAGACCCCTTAGCAATTAGCAGGTTGGTACAAACTCCCAACTCAGACCAACTTTGTGTGGAACCCTTCCATCATCTGTCTCATTTACATGCAATCACACAATACATCCTTCAGCTCTCTGCCCTAATCCTAGGAATCTATGGGTTCATCTTCAGACAGTGTTACCTTCCACTGCCTTTCTGTCCTTTCCTTCAGACTGGAGATTACTAGCAAACTCTGGGATGTGATCAAGCTTCCCTTCTGCCATCCACTGGCAGGTCTATGCAAAGGCCCTTGTTCCTACCCTTTCTTTCAGGTGGATGTCCTGTCCTTTCCATCAGGTGGTCATCCTCATACCAATTCCTCGCCTCTTGGGTCCCTATTGTGTCCAAGCCTCAATGTGCCAGGAAGGGCCTTCCTCCTATGGATCAAAAGATTCATTGTGCACCAGGTGAGATTGCCTCTCCCATCGCCCCAGAGGTCATACCCTGATGACAAAGGATGTGGAACACACTGTCTCTGAACTCTCCCATTCCTGGCCCATGCACCAAAAATGTGGGAAGACAGAGAGGCCGTGACACCAATACTATTTTAGGAAGCAGCAGTTTTATTAGCACCAACATGACTCAGCGGGCTAATGCTCCCAGGCTGAGCACCTGGGGAGGGAGGAGAGGGATCTTATACCTTAGTATAGGTAAGGGACGGGGGTCAGTGACTATACATTTTCCTTGGAATTTATAAGGTTGCATGTAGCAAAACCAGATTTTCAAAGAACAAATGGTCTCCAGGATATGCATAACAAGCAGGGTTTGTAAACTGATAATTTCACAAAGAAAGGATTTGGATTAAGGTTGTGAATTGATTACTATCTTGCATTTCCAGGAAAGCCAACTTTACTATTTGGTTTTCTCAAGCAAAACCTGTATAGCAGGTTTTAGGAGATTGCAGATTCATCTTTAAAGGGAATATTTTAACTGTTATCAGCCCTTCTCTCCCACATGTTATGATTACACAAGTGGAATCCAACCTGGAAAACATTCAAAATCAGGTCTTAAATAAATAATAATGCTTGAAAAAGGAAGCACACTGAGAAAATGGAGTAGGAAATTATAGACACTTGAACCTATCCAGAATCACCAGAACCTGGCAGAAACTGTTAGAATCAATGTTCTAAAAACTTTGGAAGATAGTCAGAGATTTACATACACCAACCAAATGTGTAATTAGAAAACAGGCACTGAAACATAGTGAAGAGCTTTAAAATTAGCCTTACCCTACATTCTCTCTAATATGACATTGTTTTAAAATCAGGAGCTCCATAGGTGAATCTGGGAAAATGGCAGAACAGAAAGTCCCAGAAATCTGTCTCTTCACCTGGACCAACAATTGTGCAGGAGAATCTGCTTGTATAGAAGTTTGTATGGAAAAGTGCATTTGTTTTGGTCAATTTTAGTTTTTAAGACTATAGCAGCTGCTCATCACCCACCTTTTAGCCATTTGGGAAGCAGTTGTATACATGTTCCTGGAGCAGACTGCAGGCAGCTTGTGGGATCTAGTGTTGATAATAAGGACGCGTTCTTTCAAATATCAGGATTTGTGTCCTGCTCATAGATTGCTAAGCTTATCACAGAGGTACAGTCAAAGAGGAGTGGCAGTTGTTTTTATGCCACTGCTGAATCCTCCCACTCTGGCTGAAGTAATTTCCAGGTGATTTGAAGTATTTTTTTAGCCTCCTTCTCCCTCTTCATTTTTATCTGTTTATCTTTTTTGGGAGCCAGATATTAAAGGCTAGGAAGTTAGCATATTTAAGGGAAATTGGAACATCATTTATTTAGTGCAGGTAAAGGACTTTTTATTTTTTATTTTTGCAGAATCATATATATATATGAGATATAGAGATGTAGCAGGGCCTAATAAAGTTCTTCTGCAATTCTTATTTTTTAAATTTTCATCACTGAAGGTAATAGCTGAAATCTCTAAGGAGCATTTAAAATCAAATTATCTTTTTGTGTGGGTGCCTAGTCTGGTCTGTTTTTAAGCAATCCTCCTACCTCAGCTCCCCAAAGTGCTGAGATTGCAGACATGAACAGCTGTGACCAGATGGCTATTAAGTATTTAAATTGTACCACTTATGAGTCCAACTTTTCTTTTATATAAAATAGTGGCTGGGCTTGGTGGCTCAGCCTGTAATCCCATGCTTTGGGAGGCCAAGGTGAGTGAAGTGCCTGAGCCCATGGGTTCAGGATACACCTGGGCAACTTGGTGAGACTTCATCTCTACAATAAATCAAAAAAATTAGCCAGGCATGGTAACGTTCACCTGTAGTTCCAGCTACTTGGAAGGCTGGGGTGGAAGGATTGCTGGAGACCAGCAGGTCAAGGCTGCGGTGACGGGAGCATGCCACTACACTCCAGTCTGGGCAACTAAGTAAGACTCCAACTCAAAAAAAAAAAATAGCTGTGTAATATTCACCGATAATCTGAAATAGAACATACTATGTTGTAAAACTAAATAACAGAGAGAGTCTTTCTAAAAGAAAAGATGTTTATCCAGAAACAGTCATTGTAGTAGCAATACACATACTAAAGTAGTATACATGCACATTCACAAAGGTAAAAGAAGACAAACATTTTTTAAATTAAAATTAAGAAGAATTATATAATTGTTTTAAAATATTCTTTGCTATGAAGGTTAATAACAAAGGTGATACCAATTTAAAATTGAACAGGTAGTTGCTGTGCTGGCGTACTCACAGAACTATTTTATGTGTAAGGTTGTGATGGTCCTTGTGCAAGGTGGTGGTTTTTGTGGAGTCTTTTTAAATTAAATTAAAATTTTTTTTTAATATGTATTTTTTATTTTAAAATTGTGGGGTACAGTTAAGGGTTATGTATATCATTGAGTAGATACCCTTGTTGATGAGGTATGCCCCCCTTTCCCCAAACAGATATTGACTACCGTTAATCCCAACTTCCTTCCCCTCCTTGCCCCCCCATAGTTTCCCGCCACTGTCAATCCTTTCCTTATAGTATTACGGTATTTATTTAAGGTCCACTTATGAGTAAGAACATGTGATACTGAGATCTTTGTTTCTGTGAGAGATCACTCAGTATTATAAACTCTAATTCCATCCAGACTGCAGCGAAATTCATGATTTTGTTCTTTTTTATGGCTGCGTAATATTCCATTGTGTATATGTATCTTATTTTTTTAATCCACTTCTCTTTTGATGGACAGCATGTTTGGTTGCATAATCTTGCTATTGTGAACAACGCTGCGATAAAAATATGTATGCAGGTATCTTTTTTATAGAGTAATTTGAGTTCTTCTGGGTATATTCCCAATAGGGGATTGCGGGGTCATATGGAAGGTCGATTTTTAGAACTTTTAGGAATCACCACACTGATTTCCACAGAGGCTGTACTTGTTTGCACTCCCACCAAAGTATAAAAGTGTTCCCTTTTCACCACATCCTCTCCAGCATCTTTTTTTTTTTTTTGAGTTATTGATGATGGTCATTCTGACTGGAGTTAGGTGGTATCTCAGTGTAGTTTTAATTTGCATCTCCTTGATGACTAGTGAAGCTGAACATTTTTTCATGTATCTATTGGCTGCTCATATGTCTTCTTGTGAAAATTGTCTGTTCATACTTTTTTTCCACTCTGTAATGGGGTTGTTTGTTTTTTTCTTTTCAGCACATTTGAGTTCCTTGTAGATCCAAGATGTTAAGCCTTTGTCGGACCTGGGGTTGACAAATACTTTTTCCCAGTCTGTGGGCTGTCTTCCTGCTCTCTTGATGGGTTCTTTGGCTTTGCAGAAGCTTGTCAGTTTAATGAGGTCCCACTTGTCTATCTTATCTCTTATGGCCCATGCATGTTGGGTTTTGCTCTGGAATTGGATGCCAGATCCAAAGAAAGTCAATTTTTAAATCTTTTAGAATTTAACACACTTTTTTCTTCAGGAGTTCTACTAGTTTACATTCCCACCAACAGTGCAAAAGCATTCCCTTGGGCAACCCTTCGGGTGCCCTCCCACTGCAAAAGCTTTTCTGTTCTCAAAAAAAAAAAAAAAAGAAAAGAAAAGAAAAGAAAGGAAAAAAGAAAAAACAGACATTCCCTTTTCTCCCTATCCCCTTTGATGTATGTTGTTTCTTGATTTATTAATAATGGCCATTCTGATTGGAGTTAGGTGGTATCTCAGTGTGGTTTTGATTCGCATTTCTTTGCTGATTAGTGAGGTTGAACACTTTTTCATGTATCTGTTGGCTGCTTGTATGTCTTCTTTTGAGATAAGTCTATTCATATATTTGATATATTTTGTCCACTTTTTAACAGGGCTGTTTTTTTTTTTCTTTCAGCACTATTAACTTCTTATAGATAGATGTTAGGTAGGCCTTTGTCAGATATGCAGTTGGCAAATATTTATCCCCATTCTGTGGACTGTCTCTCTACTCACTTGATGGTTTCTTTTGCTTTCAGAAGCTTTTCAGTTTGATGAGTTGACATTTGTGTTTGTTTTCTCTCTTATGGTGTGAGCTTTTGGGATTTTGATCAGTAATGGTTCCCTATTCCAATTTCTGTAAGGCTGTCTTCTGTATTTTCTAAGATTCTCATGGTTTGAGATTTTACATTTAGGTCTTTGATCCATTTAGAGATGATATTTGTGTATGATGATAGGTAGGGGTCCTGTTTTTTTTCTCCTGCATGTGGTCAGCCTGTTTTTCCAGTACCATTTACTGAAAAGACTCTTCTCTCCCCAGGGGTTACAGGTAGAGGCTTTGTCTACCTATAGGTGGTTGAGAAATTGAGTTGGTTGAGAAATTGAGATTTTGCTTCTGGAATCTCTGTTCTGTTCCATTGATCTATTTGCCTGTTCTTGCACCAGTATCAGGCTGTTCTGAATACTATAGCTTTATAATAAAGTCTAAAGTTCCAAAAGTGTGATATCTCTCACTTTGTTTCTTTTACTAATGATTGTTTTGGCAATCTGTGGTCTTTTATGTTTCCATATGAATTTCTGTATTGTCATTTCCAGGTGTGAGAAGAATAATATTGGTAATTTGATGAGTATTGCATTGAATCTGTAGATTGCCTACAATAGTTTGGACATCTTGACAATATTGATTCTTCAAATGCATGAGCATGGAATATCTTTCCATTTGTGTCTTTGATTCTTTTGAGCAGTGTTTTGTAGTTTTCAGTTTAAAGTTCTTTCACTACTCTGGTTAGGAAGATGCCAAGTTAGTTATTTCACTTTTTGCATATTGGGAATGGGATTGTGCTTTTTATTTGTTTCTCTACCTGTTGTTGTTGATGTATAAAAATGTTAATGTCTTTTGCACATTAATTTTGTGCTCTGAGACTCTTTCAAAGTCCTTTATCAATGTGCAAGGAAGTTTTTGGCAGATTATCTTGGGTTTTCAAAGTATAGGATCTTGTCATCAGCAAAGAGAGATAAATTAACTTCCTCTTTTCCTATCTGGATTCCCCTGAATTCCTTGTTTTGTCTGATTTCTCTAGTTAGGTCTTCCAATACTATGTTGAACTGGATGGGTGAGAGTGGACAGCCGTGTCTTGTTCTGATTTTCAGGGGAAATGTTTCCAATTTCTGTGCGTTTAGCAGTATAGTGGCTGTGGGTTTATTATAGATGGCTCTTTTTTGAGGTATGTCCCTCTATGTCTAGATGTTTGGGGGTTTTTATGAAGAATGGATGCTGGATTTTGTCAAAAGTTTTCTGCATCTAATGATATAATCACGTGGTTCTTGTGTTTACATCTGTTGACATTTTGAATTTTATGTATGGTCTTGCATGTGTTGTACCAGATCTGCAAGAAATATGATGTACTTTTGCTAAATTTTGTATATTGGTATGCTGTGTATCTTAGTCTGTTTAGTGCTGCCATAAAACAAAACCCAAGACTAGGTAATTTATAAAGAAAAGAGGTTTATTTGGCTCATAGTTCTACAGGTTGTACAAAAAACATGATACCTGAATATCCTCTAGTGAGGACCTTAGGTTACTTCTACTCATAGTGAAAGGTGAAGGAACCGAGTGTATCACATAGCAGGAGAGGGAGCAAGCAAAAGGGCAGGATGGTCCCAGACTCTCTAGAAAAAAAGGATTTAGTTATTACTGCAAGGATGGCAACAATTCATTCATGAGGTGGCTCCATCTCCAATACTGGGGATAAATTTTTTATGTTAATATGTGGGGTACAGAGGGTGGGGGGAAATATGTGGGGTACAATTCACGCTTAGGTATACAAATGTTCATTACACAGGTACCCTTGTTGATAAGGTGTGCCCCCTTCCCCTGTCAGTTTCCCACTACTACCAATTCAGTCTCTACCCTCCCCTGGCAGTTTCCCACTACTGCCAATCCTTTCTAATGGTATTATGGTAGTTGTTCAAGGTCTGCTTATGAGTGAGAATATGTGATACTCATTTCTTTGTTTCTGTGATAGAAACATTACAGAACTCTAAGTCCACCCAAGTTGCTGTAAAGTTCATAATTTTTGTCCTTCTTTTGTCCTGTGTAATATTCCATCATGTATATGTACCACATTTTTTTTTATCCAGTCCTCTTTTGGTAGACAGCATGGTTGGTTCCATGTTTTTGTTATTGTAAATAATGCTGCAGTAAACATGCGTAGGCAGGTATCTTCTTCACTGGGGATAAATTTTAGTGTGAGATCTAAAAGAGACAAATTTCCAAAGTATATCATTTTTATTTGTCTCAAGATATTTTTAAATTTTTCTTTTAATTTCTTTTTTAACCTACTGCTTGTTCAGTAGATTAAAATGTTGTTTAATTTCCACTTATTTATAAATTTTCTTCTCATTATTGATTTCTAGTTTCACATTACTGATGGTTGTAAAAGATACTTGATATAATTTTGGTGTTCTTGAAGACTTACTTTGTGGCTTAAAATATGCTATATTTTGAATAGTTTTCTATGTGTGCTTGAAAAGACTATGTATTTAGCTTCTGTAGGTAAAATGTTCTGTATATCTAAGTTAGGTTTATTTGGTGTACAGTTTTGTTCAAATCTACTATTTTTTATTAATTTTATGTCTGGATAATATATGCATCTCTATTTTTGAAAGTGAAGTATTGAACTACTTCTTCCTTCAGTTCTGTTACTATTTATACATGTAGTGCTCCAATATTAAGTGTAAATATATTTATAAGTGTTATACTTTCTTGATAGTTTAACCCCTTTACTAATATATGTAATGACTTTCTATGTCTCTAGTTTCAGTTATTTACTTAAAGTCTGTTTTATCTGATACAAGTGTAGTCCTTGCTCTATTTTTGCTAGCATTTACACGGGATATATTAACAATTTTTTTTCACTCAGCCTGCATGTCCTTATGCTAAAGGGAGTGTCTTGTAGGCAGTACATAGTTGCATGTTTTTTTTTTTTCTCTTAAAAAATCATTCAGCTACTATGTACAATAGAAAGTGATTTTAAGAGGTTTTCTGATATGATTCATGGCAACATTGTAAATAGTATTGGGAAAATTACCAACTCTACATCAAAATCAGAAATGGAACATCAAAATTTGTACTTCTAATTCTTCCAGAAATTGCAATTTGTTTATAACTAAGAAAGTTTTCAACACTTTAAGATTTTTCAGGAAATACACTTCTCATTCTTCATTAAAAAAAGAAAAAACTAGAGGCTCATATAAAAATAGTAATTTAAAAAGTAAATAGGTAGATATTTTAAATGATTACAGTTCACAGTAGAAAAAGCTGCAGCATTTAATGTTGATAAATGCTGCTTCTCCTAATTGCAAAATTGTAATGACACAAAGTGGGATAAAATACTTAAACATTCTCCTGCACATATTGAGGTGATATTACATAAGCCGGTGCTATATAGGCTGTAGAAATAACCAAATATTTTTATTCTAAATGTTTTATTTGATAAAAGTTTGAGAACATACTGGTGACTAGACTGACAACTAACTGAGATATAGAGAAATTGTATGGAGATTATGATAGTAAAAAGAACAATGATTAATATACCAAGAAACATTTTTGTACTCATGTATTCAAATTTATAGTAGAAGTATTGAAATGAGAACTGCTGAATTCTTTTCTCATCATTTTTTTTCTTGTAAGGAAAATCAAGCAGTCTAATGTAAAAATATGAAGTTACTCTGGAAAAAGTATTTTTCCTTCAGAATCTGTCAATATTTAGAAGTCTGTCTCCCTATCTGTAAATTAGAAAAATTGAATGCAAATTAAACAGGTAAATTATATGAGGCCATTATATCCACTTCTCTTGATGAGATAAAATTCACAAAACATAAAATTAGTCACTTAATTTTTAAATTTTTATTATATTATAGAACTGTAGGATACCCATAATGATTAACTACATAAGTAGGCTGCATGCAGGTGAAATTTGAGCTTCTAAGAAGCCCTTAAAGTCCTGGTAATGATCCAAGTACCCTTTGTGTTATCATGGGCCCCTCACCCTACTGCTTCCTTCCCTCCTTTAGCAGTGCTCAGTGACTGTCAATCCCTCTGTTGTGCTAATGCGACTAATATTCAAGGCTACTTATGAGTGAGAATGTGTGGCATTCAGTTCTGTTTCTGTGGTAATTTACTTAGTATGATGGTCACCAGCTCCTCTAAATTTGCTGGGAAGTCCATGATTTTGTTCTTTTTGGCTGCATGATACTTTATTGAGTATTTGTACCACATTTTCTTTATCCAGTTCATTTTGGTGGACATAAAGGTTGGTTCCTTGTTTTTGCTATTGTGAATAGTGTAACAGTAAACTTGCGTGTGCAGGTGTCTGTTTTGTAGAATGATTTACATTCTTCCAAGTGTATCCCCAGAAGAAAGTTTGCTGGATTGTATAGAAGGTCAAGTTCTAGTTCTTTTTAGAATTTCCACACAACTTTCCATAGAGTCTGAAATAGCTTACACTTCCATGAACAGTGTAGAAGCATTACCTTTTCTCCATACCCATGGCAGCATCTGTTGCTTTTTGACCAGAGTTGGGTGGTATCTCATCACAATTTTGATCTGCATTTCTCTGATGATTAATGATCCTGAGGATGTTTTCATATTTCCGTTGGCAGCTTGTACATCATCTTCAGAGTCTGTTCATGTCCTTTGCCCACTTTTAAATGGGGCTGCTGTTTTTGTTTGTTTGTTTTCCTTTCATTTTGTTTGTGTTCCTTGTAGATCCTGGATGTTTGGCCTTCGTCAGATGCATACATTGCAAATATTTTTTCCCCATTCTGCAGGTTGTCTCCATGTTTTCTTGATGGTTTCTTTTGCTGTGCAAAAACTTTTCAGTTTGATTAGGTCTCCTTTGTATATTTTAGTTTTTATGGCATTCAATTTTGGGAATTTGATCAAGAAATTATTGCTTACTCCAATGTGCTTAAGGATGTTTTCTACATTTTCTATGAGATTCATACAGTCTGAGGTTTTTGTTTAGGTCATTGATTCATTTTGAGTTGACTTTTTAAATATGGTGATAGAGATTCAGTTTCATTCTCCTGCATGTGATTAGTCAATTTTCCCAGCACCACTTGTTAAGTATGGGTTTCTTTACCCAGTGATTTTTTTTTTTTTTTGAGTTGGAGTCTCACTCTGTTGCCCAGACTAGAGTGCAGTGGCCACTCCCGACCACCGCAGCCTCGACCTGCTGGGCTCTGGCGATCCTTCTGCCTCAGCCTTCCGAGTAGCCAGAATTATAGGCATGCACTACCACACCTGGCTAATTTTTTGATTTATTGTAGAGATGAGGTCTTGCTGCCCAGGTGGGTCTCGAACCCGCGGGCTCAGGCAATTCACTCACCTCAGCCTCCCAAAGGTGCAGGATTACAGGCTGAGCCACTGAGCCCGGCTTACCCAGTGATTTTTATTGGTAGCTTTATTGAGATGAGTTGGTTGAAAGAAAAATATTTTTTGTTCCCATAATCTCTGTCCTATTTCATTGGTGCCTATTCTTGTACCAGTACCAGGTTGTAGTCTTGTAAAAAAGTTTAAATTCTGGAAGTATAGTACTTCCCATTTTGTCCCTTTTGCTGGGCTGCTTGTGCTCTTTTCTGTTTTCATGTGAATTTCTATGATATTCCCCAAAAAATGGTGTTGGCAGTTTGATGGGTATTGCACTGAATCTGTAGATTGCCTTGGGTAGGATGAACATCTTGAAAATATTGATTCTTCTAATCTGTGAGTATGGAATATTTTTTCATTGGTAGCATCCTTGATTTCTTTGAGCAGTGTTTTGTATTCTCACTATAAAGGTCTTTTCCTGGTTAGGTGGATGTCAATGTATTTGCTTTTTGTGTACATAAAGCTATTGTGAATGAGATTGTGCTTTTTATTTTGTTATTTGCCTGCTTGTTGCTTGTATAGAAACTGTACTGATTTTTTCACATTGATTTAGTAACCTAGTGCTTTATCAAAGTTGTTTATCAGTGAGAGGAGTCTTCTGACAGACTCCTTAGAGTTTTCACGTATAGTATAATATCATCTGCAAAAAGGCATGTCTTAACTTTCTCTTTTCCTCTTTGGAATTCCTGATTTCCTTCTCTTACCTGGTTGCTCTGGCAAGAACTTCCAACACCATGTTAAATAGAAGGGATGAGAATGGGCAAACTTGTCTTGTTTTTGTTCTTAGGGGGAATGCTTCCAGCTTCTCCCCATTGAGCATAATATTGGTTATGGATTTATCAAAGATGGCTCTTACTATTTTGGGGAATGTTTCTTCTGTGCTCAAAGGTTTTTTATCAAGAAGGGAGGCTGGATTTTGTCAAATGTTTTTCTGCATCTAATGATAAAACTATAGTGGTTCTTGGTTTTACATCTCTCAATGTACCGAATTAAATTGATGGTCTCGTGTGTGTTGAACCAGTCCTGCATTCCAGAAATAAAGCCCATTTTGCCATGGTGGATGATCCTTGAGATGTGTTGTTGTATTCTATTTGCTAAAACCTTGTTGAAAATTTTTGCATCTATGTTCAGGAAGGAGATTGACCTGTTTTCTTTTCTTTGCAAGATTTGGATATCAGTATGATGTTAGTTTCATGAAATGAATTGGGGAGAATTTCCTCTTATTTGATTATCTGAAATACTTTCAATGAGATAGTATCAACTCCTCTTTGTAGTCTTATAAAATTCAGCTGAGAAGTCATCTGGTCTTGAGCTTATTTTGTCAGAGAGGTTTTGTTTATGACTGAGACAATTTTCTGGATAAATATTGGTCTGTTTAGAGTTTCCTTTCTCCTCATGTTTTAATCTTGGGAGGTTGTGTAATCTTAGAAAGTCCTTCATTTTCTTTAGATTTTCTAGCTTATTTGCATATAAGTGTTCATAGTAATCTATGAGAATCTTTACATTTCCTCAGGGTAAGTTGTGACTTCTCTTTTTTGCATTTCTAATTGGGTTTATTTAAACTTGCTCTGTTTTTTGTTTTGTTTTGTTTTGTCAATATAGTCAGGTGTTTGTCAATCTTATTTATCCTTTCAAAAAAAAATTTTGTTCTTGTTGATCATTTCTATATTTTTGTCTTCTATATCCTATAATTGTGATTTTATCTTGATGACCTGAGTTTTTCTGCTGAAGTTAAAATTTAGATAACTAAATTTCCAGCTTCCTTAGGCATGACATTAGGTTGTATAATTGTGATCTTTCTGTTTTCCTGATGTGTTTGTGCAATGCTATGAATTTTCCTCTTAACATTGCTTTCATGGGATCCCAGAGATTCTGGGTTTTGTTTTGGGTTTTGTTTGTTTCCAGGAATCTTTGTATTTTTGTCTTGATTTCCATGTTGAGTCACAAGTCAGTCAGCAGCATGTTGTTTAGTGTCCTTGTCTTTGTGTGTTTTGAAGGGATTTTGTTGGTGGTGATATTTATTTTTATTTCACTGTGATCTGAGAAGAAGCATGGTACTTATTATCTTTTGAAATTTGTTCATGCTTGATTTATGTCTGAGAATCTTGGAGTATATTCCAGATGCTGATGAGTAGAATGTATACTTGATAGATATTGGAGTGTTCTGTAGATTTCTATTAAGTCCATTTGATTGAATATGAAGTTAAGATTCTGAATCTCCTTGTTGTTTTTCTCAATGATCTAGCTAGAACTGTTAGTGTGTTTTTTTGTTCTCCAACTATAATTTTGTTAGAGTCAATATCCTCTTTCAAGTTTACTTAGTAGTTGTTTTATAAAACCTAGGTGCTCCTGTGTTGAGTGTATATATGTCTAAGATGGACATTTCTTTGATGGTGGAATGACCATTTCATCTTTGTGTAATGTCCTTTTTAGCTTTTGATGGTTTGAAGTCAGCTATGTCAGATATCAGAATAGCTATGCCTGCTGTCTTCTCTTTTCCATTTGCCTGAAACATCACTTTCTAGTCCTCGACTTTGAGCTTGTGGGTGTCTTTTGTAATGAGATGAGATTTCTGGAGGCAGCAGACTGTTGGATCATGCTTTTTAATAAGTAATTTGCCACTCTACATCTCTTTGGTGGCACATTTAGTCCATTCATGTTTAAATTGATTATTGAAATGTCAGTTTTTATCTTTGTTATAGGGTTCTAGGGGTGTTGCTTTGTTTTCTTTTTCTTTTTGTATTTTTATATGTGTGCATTTTTTATTTGGGTATCTGTATGTTCTGTTGACTCTGTGCTTCCCTGTACTTTTGTGATGTGTATGTATGACTATTCTTTCCTTTCTTTTTTCTGTGTTAAACACCGTCTTGATTGTCTCCTGAAAGGCTGTCTGCAGGTAGCATATTTTGCCTAGGAATTGGATGTCGGGAATAATAGTAATTCCTCATCACTGATGAAACTTAGCTTGGTAGGGCAAAAAAATTCATGGTTGGAGTTGCTTATTTTTCAGAATATTGAAGATTGGATTCTAGTCCCTTCTTCCTTGTGCATTTCTGCAGATAAGTCTGAAGCACTTCTGATGGATCTTTCCCAGTGGGTTACCTGACCTTTCTCTCTTGCTGTTTTGGGTACTCTGATCTTTTTCTCTTGCTGCCTTTATAATTTTTCTTTCATATTTACATTATGGAGGTGGATGACTTTAAGTCTTCTAATGTGGTACCTTTTGAGGGTTCTCTGAATCTCTTGGATGGTCACATCTTTAGTGAGTTGTGGAAAGTTTTCTTAGATGATCTAATGGGATGCTTGTTCCATGGTGTTCTTAGTTTTCCTTTCTGCTTCAGGAATACCAGTCAGATGCAGATTTGGCTTCTTGTCATAGTCCAACATCTCTCAGAGATTTTGTTCCTTCTAATTATGCCTTTTTCCTCTATTTTTGACATTTTGGTCATTAAGATCTAAGATTATTTCCTCTGCTTTGCTAATCCCACTCCCTATGACTTTTACTTTGTTTTTTATTTCCAGGACGGAGTTTTTTATTTCCATTATTTCAGAAGAGGCATTTCTGAAATTGGTCTATCCTGCTTTTACTTCCTGTACAACTTTGGTGAGTTTCACTTCTAGTTTCCTTTTGTTCTCTTTGTTCATTTTTGCTATCAAATCCCTGATTTCTATACTGTCATCTGAAGTCGGTAATTCAGGAGGATTCCCATTGTCTGTGCTCTGGTGGGTGCTTCCCCACTCTCCAGGTGTTGTCTCTTAAATACTCTGAGGGCAGCCTTTTTTTTTTTTGAGTTGGAATCTCACTCCATCACCCAGGCTGGAGTGCAGTGGTACTCTCAGGGCCACCCCAGCATTGACCTGCAGGACTCAGGCAATCCTTCCACCTCAGCCTTCCAAGTAGCTGGAACTACAGATGTGTACTACCATGCCTGGCTAATTTTTTATTTACTGTAGAGATGAGGTCTAACCAATTTGCCTGGGTTGGTCTTGAACCCAGTGGCCTACGCAGTTCACTTGCCTCTGTCTCCCAAAGTGTTGGAATTACAGGCTGAGCCACTGCATCTGACTGGAAAGACTTTTTAAATTTTTCCTTATTTGTAACAGGTCTCTGTTTACTCTTTGTGATTCCTTTTGATTTTGTTGCTCTGAAGCTAGTCAATGACCCTCTGTTCTAGGGCTCTTTCTGTGGTTCAATATATGCCACTCAGTGAAAGAGGGTGGGTCATTCACATTTGTTCCTTGCTCCAGCCTGTGGCATATTTCTTAACTGTAGCAGCCCCTGCTTCTAGCACTATGCACGTGTGCAGGGGATGAACTCTATCTGCTGTCTGTGGTTTATACCAAGAAAATCTTTAGGTGTCTTTCATGTTGCTCACTCCCTGTTAAAGTAAAGACTCTGCACTTGAAAAAAAATAATTTCCCTGCCATGAGGGCTGGATAAGTGGACCCACCCTTTGGGCATACAGGGCTTGCAGGTTATTGTTTTTTATCCAGCTAGGAAGATACCCAACAGCATTTCATGGCAGGCATCAGCTGGGTTTACTCTGCAGTTGCACTTTTCCACCTATGCCTGGGAGCAGCTTCCAGACTCTGCTGGGAAGTTGTACTTTGGCAGCTGTCCAGGCATAGGTTTTGTTCCCATTCCACTTGGGCTTCAGTTCCCCATCATATGCACAGACCAGGACTCTTCCTGTGTGGCACCAGTGCCTCACACACAGCTGGGAGGGAGTAGAACACCTCAGAGTATTTAAATTGAAATGATTCTAATCACTCACCCACTGTCCTTCACTGGGCATGGCTTCAGTTCCTGTGCAAGTATGGTGCATGGTGGGGGATGGAACACCTAGATTCCCACTTCCGCCATCCTTTCTGATTTCTATGTGTTCAAAGAGACCTTTGCTGCATGTCGAGTTTCACTCATCCAAAAGCATTTGGGGTGTCTCTGACTATCAGTGACTATCAGTGACTGAGTCTCTACCCTCTACCTTGCTTGGCAAGAGAGGTGCTGTCTGTTGCTCCATGGTAGTCATCTTGGATCCTCTCCTTTTACCCACTTTTAGGTGAATAAATCTGAAGTATTTAGAATATTCAAAAGTTGTAAAACTTCCACTCCTAGCTAGTTTTAAAATAATATTATTGGGAAAGAGGCAAGATGGCATTGAATAGGGTTGGAGCGTGAGTCTCTGCATAAGTGAGTGAACAAAAAACCGAATCTGCACCCATTTGTGGGTATAAGCTAATGAGTGAATGTCCAAGAGATGTGGGATCCAGTGTCCAAGTCCACCCTGCAATTTGCCACTGTTCTGTACTGGCTGCAATTTGCCACTGCTCTGAATTTGGCATTCTCTGCACACAGAAAGATCTGCCATCCTTGGGGCATCTCTCAGGAAAAGGCAGAAGAGATCAACTGATTCTCAACACCTGGCACAAGGTCCACATCACCAACTGTGGCAACTGGCGGCAGGCACCATGGAGGAAGTTGCAGGGAGGCAATTTGGAGCTGAGTTTTACTGAAGGAAGATAAAAACTGCTGTCATATTCCCTTTCTGGACTCAGCAGAAAACTTCTCTCACTCAATTCTAAGCAGCCTGCATCCCGAGCAGCCTGTATCCTGGTATGGAGGGGTGATCTCTGCCCCCCTCTGAAATTGACCATCATTTTCCCAGAGAGGATGCTCAAAGTCCATGATGCCAGAGAGACAGGTGTCCCATCCATCCTCACACTGGACAAAACATAGACTTATGCATTTGGAGTAGGAGACCTAGCAGCAGAGAATTTGGGAGATTTCCTGGGAACATGCAGGATTGAGCAGAACTCTGGCAGAGAAAGCTGCAGAAGGAATGCAGGGAAAAAGCCTGCTTCCCAGGGAAGCCTTGGGAGACTGGACAAGGCTCCAGAACCCGGTCACCAAGATTCAGAGACTGGAAACTGCTGTAAAGGCTCAAATACTGGCAGAAACAGCAGTCAGCAGAGAAACTGAGCAGACTCTCTAACCCCTGGACATGAAGTGCTTCAGGATGGCCTCTACAGAACAGCAGAATTCTATTTTGAGACCAGGCACTGATCTCTGCACAGCATTGGGGCTCCCCTTTGTGGCTTCAGAAAGCATTGCTCCCAGTGCACAAACCCTGGTGGCTAATAGCAGATGCAGAACCAACCCCAGATGATCCACCCTTCACCCTGGGCCAGGTGCTGGTCAATAAATGCAGACAGCTGAACTGACCAGGAAGGAAGCTGGTGGTAGTATTGGTTTCTTGTTTGATTATCTTGTTGGGTTGCTCTGTTTGTTGACTGACTTTTCTTTTTTCTCTTCTATTTCTCTTTCTTTGTACTTTCTCTGTTTCTTTTTTTTGTGCAGTTTTTCTTCTCTTTTGATTTCTAATTTTCTTCCTTCTTATCCTTTCTCTTCCTTTCCCTTTTTTCTCTTCCTCTCCCCTCTTTTTTTCCATCCTAAACCCTGTCTTGCACTGAGGGTCTATGCAAGCATACCACTGTAAGATTATATTATGCAAAGATGAAGAGCAAGTGTCAGCTAACCCATTCACCAAATCACAAACATTATGACCTGCCAGTGGGTTCTAAATCCTTGCAACCCTCCCATCCTCTAGTAAGTTGTAAAGAATTGTAAAGCGATAGCACATCACCCCACCCCCAGCCTTATTTCATAACTGAATAAACCCAGAGCCCAAGCTCAAGGAGAGACAAAAATACCAGAAGTGACAGCATCTTCATTTTTCACTGTGCAACAGAATAAAAAAAGATAAGAGACAGCATCAAATGAATAAAAACCAACAAAGAATGGCTGATAATCAGAGTTCAAGCAAAGAGTAAGTGCTAGAAAGAACAGCTACTGGGGAACAAACAATAGATATCTCCCAGAATGACAGTACCCAGAAGCTACTGTCAGAGGTCAGAGAGTTGTTGGGTAGAGTGAATAAATGTCTAGAAATGCAAGAGCTAAATCTAAATTAAACTGTATCAGAGCTGGACAAGCTCAAGAAAGCATACTTAGAAGTAACAGAAAGAAAAATCTCCACCTAAGAAATAAACAAGAAACTGGTAAGCATGAGAAACAGAATGGAACAATCAGAAAAAAGAATCTCAGAGTTGGAGGACTAAAATGTGAAATGAATTCAATCTAATAAAAATATAGGGAGAAAATGAGAAGAAAGAAGAAACTCTACAAGAGATGTGGAATTTTATCAAGAAACCAAATGAATGTCTGATTAGAATACCTGGAATAGAGAGACAAATGGAAAAAAACCCTGAAACAAACAATCCAAAAGGTCATTCAAGAAAACTTCCCTCCTCTGGCCAGAGAGATAACTATACCTGCACAAGAGATTCAGAGGACCCCTGAAAGAAATCCTAAGAGAAGACCAACCCCCTAGACACATAGCAATTTCCCTACACATAGTTGTAAAAAATAAGTAGTAGATAAAAGAAAAAGTTTTAAAGGCAACAAGGAAAAAAGGCCAGGCTACATACTGGAGGAGACCAATTAGAATTACTGCATACTTATCAGCAGAAACACTACAAACCAGAAGGAATTGGACCCCAATTCTTAATGTTCTCAAAGATAAACAATTTCAACCAAGAATTTCTTACCCAGTCAGGCTAAATTTCATAAACAATGGAGTACTAAACACCTCCCAGGCATTCAATCCTTAAAAGAATATGCTACTTCAAGACCAGAATTTACATGTGCCAAGCATACAAGCTTATGTTGTCTGATATTAATCCATGACTCCTTCCTCCTTTTGTGATCCATTCACCTGAAAATTTGTTTTCCATCCTCTAACTTTAACTCTATGGGCATCCTTTGTGGTGAGATGAGTTTCTTGGAGGCAGCAAATTACTGGGTGATTTTTTAAAATCCAGCTTTCCATTCAATGTCTTTTCAGAGGCATATTTAGTCCATTCACATTCAGACTGATTACTGAAATGTGGGAATTTGTCCCTGTCATAATGCTTTTATAAGACTGTTTTGTTTTCATTTAGTTTTTGTGTTCATATATGCGTGTGCTTTCATTTAGTGTGTATGCTGTGTGTTCTGCTGCTTCTGTGTTTGTGATCTTATAAAGTTTATGTTCTTTCTTTTTTCTTCTGTGCACATCACCTTTTTAAAGTGTCTCCCGAGATCTGGTCTTGAAACAGTATATTCTTTTAAGGATTGAATGCCTGGGAAAATGTTTAATTCTCCATTGCTTACGAAGTTTGACTTGGGTAGGTAGAAAATTCTTGGTTGAAATAGTTTATCTCTGAGAACATTAAAAATTGAGGTCCAATTTCATCTGACCCGTAGTGTTTCTGCAGATAGATCAGCATCAATTCTGATTGGTTTCCTTTGGTATGTAGTCTGACTTTTTTTCCTTGCTACCTTAAAGATTTTTTCTTTTATTTACTATGTGTAGGGAAATTTTTATGTGTCTAAGGGTTGGTCTTCCCATAAGATATCTTGCAGGGGTCCTCTTAATCTCTTGTGCATGCATCTCTCTGGACAGATGAGGGAGATTTTTTGGAATGACCTCATGGAATGTTTGTTCCAGCATGTTTTCCATTTCTCTCGCTATTCCAGGTATTCTGATCATTCATCTGGTTTCTTGATAAAATTCCACATCTCTTGAAGACTTTCCTCTTTCTTCTTTTTGCCCCCCATATTTTTAATAGCTCGTATTAATTCCATATTTTGGTCTTCCTGCTCTGAGATTCATTTTTCTGCTTGGTCAATTCTGCTTGCATGCTTGTCAGTTTGTTATTTATTTTTTGGATGGAGTTCTCTATTTCTATTATTTCTATCTATTTTTTCTATATTTTCTATCTATTATTTCTATATAACTATAAGTCTATCTAACTCTGTTGCAATTTGGTGGTTACCATTATTATTCTTTGACTTTTCTTCTTTTGTTGCTTTTGTCTTATCTTTCTCTTTAATTCAGTGGAAAATGAAGATAAAACCACTTCTGATATTTGCTCTACCTTTTGTCCTTCCTTGAACTGAGGTTCTGGGTTTGTTCAATTATGAATCAGGGCTGGGGATGGGGTGTGATGCTATTTCTTTACAATTTTGAATACTTACTAGGTGATGGGGGAGGGGCTTTAAGAATTCAGACCCTATTATCTTGTCATAATGTGTGCTATCTAGTGAATGGTCTAGCTGGACTCGCTCTCCATCTGTCCACATTATGACCTCATAGCAGGTGTGTGTCCATAGCCTCTGAGTTCAAGACAGAGTGAGCAAAAAAGAAGAAGAGCAAAAAAGAAAGAAAAAAGGGAAAGGAGAAAGAGAGACAGAAGAAAAAAGAAAAAATAGAGAAAGACAAAAAAAAAAAGTAGGAAGGAGAAAGAAAAGGAAAAAGCTTATCAACAAACAAAGCAATCAAATAAATAATCAAAAAAAGTACCCCTACTCCCCCCCCAGGGGGTGGGGGGAACCCTGTTGTTACAGATTTCTCAGCTTTAACATGTCTCTTTCAGTCAGATTGCTCCCTCTTGTGATGGGTTCTGTGACTGCAGGTCTGTTACCACAGGTTGCTGTTGGAACTTGAGATGTTGTAATTTTTACCCCCTGCTGCCTGCAATTGGTAGCTGGTGCACATTTGTGTGCAGAAGGGGGGCTGAGATAACTTGACACAGCATCTCTCAGGATCTCACTTCCTTCTTTCCTCTCCCAGCATGATCACAATCCTCAGGGTATCCAGCTCACTGTGGGGGAATGGGTTCTCTTGTCTCTGCCCTGCTCTGCAATCTCTTTCGCTTGTTGCTAGGGACTAGGGGTGAGTCACTAAGGCACTCACAACTCTCATTCTAAATCAGTTCTACTATCTGTGTCTACCACCCAGCAGCTAGCTCAGGACACAGGGTGGATCATCTAGGGTTCCACATCTGTCATCACCCACCAGTGCTTGTACACTGGGATCAATGTTCTCTGAGGCTGCAAAGATCAGCCCCAATGCAATACAGAGATGAGTGCCTGGTCTCATGAAGCAGTTCTACTGTCCCACAGAGGCCACCCTGGAGCACTTCTCTGCACAGGTGTTAAAGAATCTGCACAGATTCTTCTGCTAGCTTGCTGTTTCTGTCTCAAATGGGATTGATAAGTTCCTCTCCAGCGGTTCCCAGTCTCTGGATCTCAGAACCAAGTGGCAAAGTTCTGGAGTCCAATTCAGGCCTCTCTCTACCATTTCCTTTGGACTCTGCCTCAGACCCCTTGTTGCACTCTCTCTGTGGTCTTCAGCCTGGTACTGTGGTGGTGGGGTCAGCAATCACTCTAGCAAGTTCTTCCCAGGAAAAGTTCTGCTGATTTTAGAAAATGGTGCACAGCTTCTGCACTTCAGGAAGTGTTAGGGTCCAAGCAGCTGTGTCACCAGTGGCTTTACTAGGAGGGCCCTGACCACTTGCTCTCGAATCCCCCGCTCAGTCAGCCTCTCACACTCCCACTTACACACAAAAACACATGAAGAATTATTCATGCAATTACACAGACAAGACTTATGCAGTCTGACTAACTACACAGTCATCTTTACAGAAATCCAAAGAACTATTATTTTTTCCTCACAATGCCTGCAGTCTTTTACATTCTCACCAGCAATGTATGAGGGTTTCTCCACACACTTACCAACATTTATTTCTTTCTGTTCTAAAAATGCCCATGCTAGTTGATGTGAAGTGGTACATCATTGTGGTTTTTATTTGTATTTGCATAATTACAAATGATAATGAGCATATTTGTGTGTGTGTGCTGTCCATTTATATATCTTACTTGAAAAAATATAAATGTAACTTCTTTGGTAGGTTTTTAAAACCTTGTTTGTCTTTTTGAGTTGTAGAAATTCTTTATATATTAAAGATTTGAGACTTTTATGTGACATAGGATTTTAAAAATATTTGCTTTCATTTTGTGATTTTTTTTCTTTCACTTGTTTTATGTGTTCATTAATAAATAAAATTGTGATATTTTCAAGTTATTAAATTTTTTCTTTTTTTGGTGTGCTCCTACAACTCCTACGTCACAAAGATTTACCCATAAGTTTTCTTCTAAGATGTTATGGTTTTGACACTTATATTTAAGTGATTAATTTATTTTGAGGTAATTTTTGATTATATTATGAGATGGAACTTAGTTTTTTTTCTTTTGTATGTTTATATCTTGCTCTAACATCATTTGTGAAGATACTATTTTTTTTCTCATTGCACTATCTTGGAACCTTGTTAAACATCAATTGACCATATATGAGTGACTTTATATTTGGAGACTAAATTATATTCTATTGATCTGTATGCCTATCCTTATGCGGTAACACTGTTTTGATAACTGTATCTTTGTAGTATGTTGTATAATTGGGAGTTGTGAGCTCTCCAAATTTGTTCTTTTTTTAATGTTATTTTTGCTGTTTGGAGCGACTCACAATTTTACTTGACTTTGGACATGTCTTTTTCATTCCTGCAAAAAAGACTGTAGAAATTTTGTTAGAGATTTCCTTGTTTCTATAGCTTACTTTGAGTACTACTGTCATCTAAACATTATTAATTATTCAAATATAGAAATGCAAAGTGTCTTTTTGTTTACTTGTCTTCTTTTATTTCAACAATGTTTTATAAGTTTTAGTTTGTAATTCTCACATCTCTTTGTTCCCCCATTCTTCTTCTTCTTTTTTTTTAACCTCATTTAGGCATTGTAGTTACCTATAATAAAATTTTTATTTCTATCAAACACACAGAACTGTAGAGTTTGATGTGGCCTACTAGGTTTTTGTTCCTTTCGTTTGGGAATACAAACTCTAGAGAGAAACTTCTCTTTTGTCATAAATCTGTTTAAATAGCTATTTAATCTCTTTGTAAATAGATTGTAGAATTCTAGGCAAGTTTCCTTGGATATCATTGCTTTTCAAAGCAATTCTATTTAAAACTGGGAAGCCAACACAAGTTTACTAAAAAGGAGACCCCTCTCTGGATAAATAAAATATTGAGAGTATATGCTTATAAACTTCCAAATTCAGTTCTCTTCTGTTAAGGACAGAAAGGAACTTTGAGATTCATTGTGTTGACAGTGGCTAATAATAGGTTTTTTAAATAGCCAGGAAATTCCTCAAAACTGACTGGGTGGGCTCAGTGATTATGTGTATAATATTTTAATTGATAGTATGCTCTTAAGGAGACTGCTTTTTCTCATTAGTAAGTACCATCTGCTTTCTCATAAACTGGGAAAGAGTGAAAAGGAGGCATGCCATATCATTTTCCCCCCCTGCATTCCTACTTCCAAACCACCAACATCTGATTGCATGGTACAAACCTACTACTTTAAGATTCCCATCTTACCCTGCTTATTGCCAACTCTTACTATCATTGTCTTCGACTCACAGTCAGATCCCCATTATTATTCTAAAGCATATGAATATTCACCTGACTGACCCATAATCTCTCTTATATCACATTTCTTAGACATCCTTCTCTCCTCTTATCTTTTCTTTCAGGTCACCTTTGTCATCTACGCTTCACATCAATCAAGCATCTGGCTCTGACTGTAGTTCTGATCCCTGTTACAAAAGTTCCTCATCCACACTGACTCATTTACATTCTTCCTTATCGTTAGCCCCTACCAATTTTTGCTTCTCACCAAATAACTTTTGAGGGACTGCCAAAGCATATTCTTGTCTGGAGAGAGCGGCATCACTAAGCAAAAATAAGAAAGCTGGAGGCATCATATTACCTGACTTCAATTTATACTACAATGCTGTAATAACCAATAGAGCCTGGTATCAGTACAAGTGCAGACACATAGGCCAATGTACCAGAATAGAGAATCTACAAGTAAACCAAAATACCTACAACAAACTGATATTTGACAAAACAGCCAGAAGCATACACTGGGAATGTAGTCGTGCCTTTATTAAACAATGGTGCTAGGAAAATTGAATAGCTACTTGCAGAAAAATGAAGTTTAAGCCATATCTTTCCCCATATGCAAAAATTAATTCAGGATGGATTAAAGACTTAAATGTGACACCTGAAACAATAAAAATTCCAGAAGAAAACCTAGGAAAAATTATTCTGGACATTGGCCTAGGAAAAGAATGTATGGCTAAAACCTCAAAAGCAAGAGCAACAAAAATCAAAATCAAACTTAAACTGAAAAGCTTCTGCACAGCAAAAGAAATAATTAACAGGAGGAGGAGCCGGAGGAGAGGAGGAGAGGAAGATGGCGGCGGCCGCCAGCACCCGCGGTGTCGCTGGGCTGCTCCGAGGAGCCTGAGAGACCCACGGAGGGTTCGCGGGAGGACGTGGTGGCGGAGGATGAGCCTGCAAAGCTTAATGTCTTAAACCATTCTACCTTATGAGAAATTGGATGTTCTTGCACATAGTCATTGTGGGAGAAAACGTTTCATGTAAGTCCCAGATGAGGACCGGAAACTTGAAATCAGAGGAGCATCTGAAATCAATAGGCAGACAGAAGTCCTGAAGGTTGACTTAATAGATTCTAAGCTGGGTCCAGCAGAAGTCTGGACATCCAGGCAGGCTCTGCAGGATCTGTACCAGAAAATGCTAGTTACCGATTTGGAATATGCTTTAGACAAGAAAGTAGAACAGGATCTCTGGAATCATGCCTTTAAGAATCAGATCACAACACTACAAGGCCAGGCAAAGAATCGAGCAAACCCAAATCGGAGTGAAGTTCTGGCAAACCTTACTCTGTTCCTAGAGGCAGCTAGTGGCTTCTATACTCAGTTATTACAAGAACTGTGTACAGTGTTTAATGTAGATTTACCATGCCATGTGAAGTCTTCTCAGTTGGGAATTATCATCAATAAACAGACACATAGCAGTGCCATAGTGAAGCCACAGTCTAGCTCCTGTTCCTATATCTGCCAGCACTGCCTCATCCACTTTGGAGACATTGCTCCATACAGAAACCAGATCAGCCAGTCAGAGTCCTACTATAGGCATGCAGCTCAGCTTGTCCCCTCCAATGGTCAGCCTTATAATCAGTTGGCTATTTTAGCTTCTTCCAAAGGAGACCAGCTGACCACAATTTTCTACTACTGCGAAAGCACTGCTGTGAAGTTCCCTTTTCCAGCTGCATCCACTAATCTACAAAAAGCACTTTCTAAAGCACTGGAAAGCTGGGATGAGGGGAAAACCAAGTGGGGTGTTTCTGACTTCATCAAGGCCTTTATTAAATTCCCCGGTCATGTGTACCTGAGTAAGAGCTTGGAAATGTTGTGTCCTCTTTGAGAGAAATTGGAAGAACAATTTAAGAGGCTCCTATTCCAAAAAGCTTTTAATTCTCAGCAGTTAGTTCATGTCACTGTCAATAACTTGTTTCAACTTCATCATCTTCATGACTTTAGCAATGAAACGGAACAGCTCAGTTATAGCCAAGATGAGCAGCTATGTTGGACACAGTTACTGGCCCTCTTTATGTCTTTTCTTGGCATCCTGGGCAAGTGTCTTCTCCAGAACGAGTCTCAGGAGGAGTCCTACAATGCCTATCCCCTTCCTGCAGTCAAGGTCTCCATGAACTGGCTAAGACTCAGACCCAGGGTCTTTCAGGAGGCATTGGTGGATGAAAGACAGTACATTTGGCCCTGGCTAATTTCTCTTCTGAATAACTTCCATCCCCATGAGGAGGATCTATCAAGTACTAATGCTACACCACTTCCAGAGGAGTTTGAGTTACAAGGATTCCTGGCTTTGAGACCTTCTTTCAGTAACTTGGATTTTTCCAAAGGCCACCAGGGTATTACAGGAGAGAAAGAGGGTCGGCAGCAACGAATACGACAGCAGCACTTGATCTCTATAGGCAAATGGATTGCCGATAATCAGCCAAGGCTGATTCAGTGTGAAAATGAGGTAGGAAAATTGTTGTTTATCACAGAAATCCCAGAGTTAATACTGGAAGACTCCAATGAAGCCAAAGAGAACCTCATTCTGTAAGAAACATCTGTGATAGAGTCACTGGTTGGGGATGGTAAGCCCAGGGCTGAAATCACTGTCTACAGGCCGAAATCTAAGCAACAACTGCGACACTGGAGAGAAACCCATGGTCACCTTCAAAAAGAACATTAAGCCACGAGAAGTGAACAGAGAACAAGGAAGAAGTTTTCCTCTCAAAGAGGTGAGAAGGGACTATAACAAAGGAATAACTGTAACTCAGAATGATGGAAAGAAGGACAACAACAAGAGGAAAACTGAACCCAAGAAATGCACCTTAGAAAAGTTACAAGAAACAGGAAAGCAGAATGTGGCAGTGCAGGTAAAATTCCAGACATAACTAAGAAAGACTCCAGTGTCTGAAGCCAGGAAAACACCTGTATCTCAAACATCAAGTCAAGCAAGCAACTCCCAGTTCATCCCCATTCATCACCATGGAGCCTTCCCTCCTCTTCCTAGCCGACCAGGGTTCCTGCCCCCAACATATGTTATCCTCCCTCCTGTGGCACCCAGGAGGTGTTTCTGTCCCAGGACCCTTTCTTCAGCCTACAGCTCACGCTCCACCAGGAAACCAGGTGCAAGCTGGGAAACAGTCCCATATTCCTTACAGCCAGCAATGGCCCTCTGGACCAGGGCCAATGAACCAGGGACCTCAACAGTCACAGTCTCCTTCCCAGCAACCCCTTACATCTTTACCAGCTCAGCCAACAGCACAGTCTACAGGCCAGTTGCAGGTTCAAGCTCTAACTCAGCAACAGCTGTCCCCTCCAAAAGCTGTGTCGGCTTTGGGGAAAAGCCCTCCTCACCACTCTGGATTCCAGCAGTATCCACAGGCAGATGCCTCCAAACAGCTGTGGAGTCCCCCTCAGGTTCAAGGCCCATTAGGGAAAATTTTGCCTGTGAAACAGCTCTACTACCTTCAGACCCAAGACCCCATAAAACTATTTGAGCCATCATTGCAATCTCCTGTAATGCAGCAGCAGCCTCTAGAGAAAAAAGTGAAGCCTTTCCCCATGGAGCCATATAACCATATCCCTCAGAAGTTAAGGTCCCAGAATTCTACTGGGATTCTTCTGACAACAGAGCTATCATGGCACAGCAAGCAAATATGAACCGCAGGGGCAAACGATCACCAGTAGTCTTCCATCCAGAGCAGGATCCTGTGTCTAGGATGCCATCTGAGAAATCCTTATTGGAGAAGACCTCTGAGCTCATGTCACATTCATCTTCTTTCCTGTTCCTCACTGGATTCTCTCTCAATCAGGAAAGATACCCAAATAACAGTATGTTCAGTGGAGTGTATGGGAAAAACCTGACTGCCAGCTCCAAAGCAGAACTCAGTCCCTCGATGGCCCCCCAGGAAACCTCTCTGCATTCCCTTTTTGAAGGGACTCCGTGTTCTCCATCACTTCCTGCCAGTTCAGATCATTCAACACCAGCCAGCCAGTCTCCTCATTACTCTAACCCAAGCAGCCTGCCCAGCTCTCCTCCAACACACAACCATAATTCTGTTCCATTCTTAAATTTTGGACCCATTGGGACTCCAGATAACAGGGATTGGAGGGCTGCAGATCGATGGAAAACTGACAAGCCAGCCATGGGTGGGTCTGGCATTGATTATCTCTCAGCAACATCATCCTCTGAGAGCAGTTGGCATCAGGCCAGCACCCTGAGTGGCACCTGGACAGGCTACGACCCCTCCATGGAAGATCCCTCTGCTGTCCTCATGGAAAACCTAAAGTCTATCTGGTCCAGCTCCATTATGCATCCTGGACCTTCCGCTCTGGAACAGCTATTAATGCAGTAGAAGCAGAAGCAGCAGCAGGGACAAGGCACCATGAACCCTCCACACTGAGGCCACAGTGTCAATGCTGGGAATGAAGGCTCCATAAACCATGGCATGTTGGGTTTGCAGGACTGGCCCACACAGTCCCCTGCAGATGGCAGCCCTCTTTTCTGTTCTTGCTGTCAAGAGGGGGTAAGTGTTCCACCAGCCTGGAGTGTGCACGAAATGTTCGCAGTGCAACAAAAAGAAAAATACATCAGGAACTCTCTGTCCCCCCTGGGGCCCTCCGGAGGGAGAGAGAGAGGAACCGCTGTTTATCTCACTCAGTTACTTGATATCACCGCCTCTCACCTTCTCCATCGTGCATGTCCCCAGCCACGTGGGAAGTGAAAGCTGAGGAGGGATGGCAGAGGGAAGAAGCCAATGGGAACTTCTCAGTCCTTTTTTCCTCTTTGGGGAATAAAATAGGAATCCATTAATCGTTGCTTTGCTGAGTGAGAATGTAGTTTAAATTATTCCTAAACATCTTTTATTATTATTACTCTCAGTAGTAAAATATCACACTGAATTCTTCCATACACAGGTGTGCTTCTAGGCAATGTGTAGCAAGGAAGCCCCTGTTCACTGCTCCTGTGAGAGGTTGGTGGTGACAGGATGGGGAGCTGATCTCTTCAGTCAGTGGAAGTGTTCCAGAGGGAGAGTTCGAGGACTTTCAGAAGGTTCTGGTAGACCATCCTCTGGCCTGGAGACCCCAGGAAATGCCCTTCACTCTGTAGGTGCTCGAGCCCCAGTCAAGGATGCAGTGTGGGCAGTGGTGCTGGGCTGGACTGCAGGTGACTGCTGTAGAATTCCAGATGACGTTTTTGATTCTTGTACATTTTGCGGTAGCATAGCAAGCAGTCTCCCAGAAGGCAGGCTGGTCCCTTCACAGCCTGACATGTTTTAATTGATAGAAGCTTTCAGTGTGGTTCTTTTTTGTTTGGTTTTTGTGCCCCTATTCTGCTTACTACCCACCACCCTCCTGCCCATCTCCATCCCTTGTTTACCTCATGCTGTGTGCTAGTAATTATTTCTATTCCTAATGTGTAATATCAAGCCAAGAAGCAATAGCGTGGGGTCCAGTAGTTGGGGACCAAAAGACAGTCTGAAGAGGAAGGAAGCAGTAGTGTCTGCGTAGCTCAGGAGAGCCATACCCTGCCCAGCTGCAGTCTCCCAGCTTCCACTTACAGAAGGGTAGACCACAAATGCCTTTTTGACATCCCATCATAGAAATCCAGTTTACATAATAGACCAGGCACCATGGCTCACGCTTATATTCCGAAGTAGTCTGGGAGGCTAGGTTGAGAGGATTACTTGAGGACCAGACTGGGCAACATAGCAAGATCTTCTCACTACAAAAAAAAAAATTTTTAATTTTAAAAATTAGCCAGCCATGGTAGTCCCACTTGCTTGGAGGCTATAGTTCCAGTTACTTGGGATTCTGAGGTAGTAAGATCTCTTGAGCCTAGGAGTTAGAGGTTTTTAGTGAGCCATGATGGTGCCACAGCACCCCAGCCTGAATGACAGAATGAGAGTCTGACTCAAAAAAGAAAGGAAAATAAAGAAGAAAAGATAAAATTCATTTTACATAATAGAGCTAAACCATGGAAATATATGCAATATAATAACACCACCAAATTCAAATTCAACTATTATGCTCCATAGAAATGCCTTAACTTTAATTCCTTTTGTCATTTATCTGTTTTTGTTTTATTTGCTTTTTAGTTCAAATCTTTAAGCTATTGAACTAAAAAGCAAACAAAACAAAAACAAATAATTTGGTGGGGTTATTACATTGCATATATTCTTCTGTAAATATTAAAAGAATGAGAAGTCCTAAAAATAAGTATACAAGTGATTTTTTATATAATCAATAATTATATTTACATGAGAGTATAGTCTTTACTTATATCACTCATAATTTGACATTTTAAACAGAGTATCAACTTTGAGAATACTTGAAAATATCTCTTAGCACATACCATCAGAGTCTTGAAGTAGGCACTTAAATTTTGTTTCAGTCGTTAAAAGTCTTTTCCCACAAAATGAATAAATAAAAGAATTTTTATCTTTGAAGTCATAAGATCAGTATTAGAGAAGATTCTGTAATGTGGTAAAGAGCTACCTACCTTGTATATGTTAATATCTTCAATGCCTAAAAAGTGCTAACTGCTAAGCTATCAAAATTCATTGATACATACAGGCAATAAACTTACTTTCAAAGCAGCCCTAAATTTGAGAGGGCTTGTGCATAATGTTTACCTATTTTAAAGATGTTATTCATATGCTTAACAGAGAGAGATATTGGTTTACTAGACTTACAAGAGGGCACCAATGGTGGTAGGTTGGAGAAGAATCCTCCTCTTAGAAGAAGAAGGCTATAGAATGTTCACTTGCCTATTGGGTGAACCCAGTGCTCCTCTGGAGGATGATGTCCTCCTGTCTTGTCCTTGGTCTCAAGCCTAGGAGGGGTGGCCAAGATATGGAAGATATGGGAGACTCCTCCATAAATTAGAGGCCACACATTAAGATTGACATATCCTGTACTCAAAAAATATACAAAAAATAATAGCTTTGGACACTGCAGCTAAATGTAGCCATATATATGGTAACCAAAATAAATTTAAAGGGCTTTTAACTGCCATAAATGGGTATGCTCATAACTCAATCAAGGGTCAGAGGATTATGTTAATCTTGTGCATTGACTGCCTAGACCCTATGTTTTATGCATCACCAATCAGTGGTACCCAAATTTTTGGATTAGGGACCGGCTTTGTGAAAGATAATTTTCCACAAAGGCTGGGGGGGGGGAGGGGATCACTAGCCATTAAATTCTTATAAGGAGCATGCAACTTAGATTTCTCACATGATGTACAGTTCACAACAGGGTTCACACTTCTATAAGAATCTAATGTTACTGTTGATCTGTAAGAAGGGGGAGTTCCACTGCCTGCTGCTCACCTCCTGCTGTGGCAGCCCAGTTCCTAACAGGCTACACAGTAGAACCAGCCCTCCACCCAGGGGTTTAGAACTCCTGTCTCCCATTAAGAAGTATGTACTAGAAATTGATGTGCTGTAAGGGTTGTGTTTAGCAACTAATGTCAGCAAATTCTGCCTATGAGTAAAAGCAGTTAAAACTGTAATCAGAGGGCATGTCAAACATCAATCCTCCCCTCATCTTGTCAGCACCAAAGTGGGTGGTGGCCACCAAATAATACTTCTTACCTGGCAGGCACCAAGAAATTGGAGAAACCATACTGGAATTGGCAAAGGTTAATATAATTCACTCTGTTCACAATTCTCAATTTTCTAGTATGGCCAGAAAACAAACAAAAAACAATTGAGCATATACCATCTTATATCAAAATCGACTGATTTCTTTAGTATTAATATTCATGAAGATTGTCAAAACCAGTTTGCATTCACCTGGGAAGGCAAACAATGAGCATTTGCCTTGCTGCCAATGAGGTATTTTATGCAATGGCATGGTCACTCAAAATATAAAAAGTTGGAGGTGACCTGCACCAGTGTCTCTAATATAAATGGATAATGTTACACTAACCTCTAATTTTCTTACAGACCTAGAGCAGGCAGCATGCCAACAAACTGAACATTGGTAGGGATATGGATCATTAGCTGTTATTAACAAAATCCAAGATTTCCCTGCCCGACTCTGCCCAAACAGCTGTAAAATTTGGAGGGCTTGTATTGAAGAGCATTTGTCTCATATTTAGTGCAATTTGTACAAACTGTATATAAATTAGTCCAGGGAATATCTCACTGGAACTGAACAGAAGAGTGACAACAGGCATTCAGTGCTGCCAAAACCACCATGGGCCTTGTCCAAGCATTGAGCTTTTTAAACCAATCCTTTCCCTGAGAAGTAAACATGAATGTTACCCAAAAAAGTTATGCTTGGGGAGTATGGTAGCAACAGGAAAAAGTTATACTTCCCATTGGCTTTTGCTCACAAACTTGGAGAGGCACCAAAACATTTTTAATGGTTTTATGTATATGGCATGAGGAATTTCTAATTCTCAGGGGTAATCCTGGAGATCTTCCATGGTGTTTTATCATGGAGGGAAGACGAAATGGCTCTATTGTTTGGCATGTTGCTTTGCAAATTTTTTTTTTTTTTACGTTGCTTACGGTACCCATTCACACTACGGCAACCCACAGTGAATGGGACATGCAAAAGTGGGATTCAACAGTGGAATCAGACTCTCCTCAAAAAATAAGGATGAAATAGAGGTGATAGAGGAGGTGGAAGAGCCTCCTTGGGTGAAGGGCTGGTACTACTGTGTAGTCTGTTAGGAACTGGGCTGCCACAGCAGGAGGTGATTTGGCTGATCAATCTTATACCCTGCCATGAGTCATATAAGGAGTGAGGCATTTTTATTATGCCACCCCACTTCATGTATACACTGTTTCAGGGAGGGATGATTAATCATCAAAGTCATTTTTATTAACTTATTTTTCAGTGATATAATACTATGGCATTAGCAATGGTAGCCACTAACATTAACAACCAGCCTGCTAGGTTAACCTTTTCTTCTACCTAAATTGTGCTGCCAGCACTACTAGCTCTGCTGAAGTATATGGGCACATGCTTGTGTGCATACACTATAGGGTAGGTGGCAAGTGTACTGGATCAAAGCCCTCCAGCCACTCCCCTTATTTTCTGAATAACTACTGGGTTTCTGAATAATTACCTTGTTTCTGGTGACTCTTTCACCTTCTCTATCACCTCTATTTCATCCTTATTTTTTGAGGAGAGTCTGATTCCACTGTTGAATCCCACTTTTGCATGTCCCATTCACTGTGGGCCATTACAGTGTGAATGAGTACCATAGGCAACTTAAAAAAAAAACTTTGCAAAGCAACATGCCAAATAATACAGCTATTGCCAGTTTGCTTTAGCTTTAGTGACATAACATGTTTTTGCTTCCTGCCTGGTTAACTGAGCATCTCTTTTCAATTTTAACTTTTCCTATAATCTCTGTACCTGGTTTCTAGTGGCCATTTTTTTGTTCAGGAACTAATTAGAAAGCACAGAAAAGGGCTCTGCCACAGTCACCACAGGTTCATGCTTTTAAATATATCTATTTGTAAGTGTTCTTTCTTATTCATTACTTTTTTTTAAGATGTGGGGTAAAATTCAGATCTAGGTATACAAGTGGTCATCCTACAGTTAAAGTTTAGTCCTCCCTTTTGGCCCCACTTTACCTGGTTTGAGATCAGGTACACTTATTAATGTTCTGTCCCTCCCCTTCCCCTGGCAGTGTCCTGCTACTGCCAATCCCTTTTCCACTGTATTATGGTAAATGATCAGGGTATGCTTTAGACTGAGAACATGTGGTACTCAGTTCTTCATTTCTGTGATATCACTAAATATGGTAGACTCTAAATCCATTCAAGTTGCTGTAAAGTATCTATAGGAAGCATGGTTGATTCCATGTTTTTGCTATTGTGAATAATGCTCCAATAAGAATGTGTGCATAGGTATCATTTTTGTAGAGTAATTTAAATTCCTCTGGGTATATTCCCAGAGGGGGATTGCTGGGTCATATAGAAGGTCAATTTCTAGTTCTTTTAGTAATCACCCCACTGCTTTCCATGGAGGTTAAACTGGTTTGCATTACCACCAACTGTATAGAAGCATTCCCTTTTCTCCACATCCTCGCCAAGCATCTCTTCTTTTCTGTTTAATTAATTATGGCCATTCTTACTGGAGCTAGGTAGTATTCCAGTGTGGTTTTGATTTGTATTTCTCTGATGATTAGTGAGGCTGAGTATTTTTTCATGTGTCTGTTAGCTGCTCGTGTGTATTCTTTTGAGAAGTGTCTATTCATGTTCTTTTGCCCACTTTTTAATGGGGCTGTTTTGATTTTTTTTTTTCCTTTGGGCATATTAGAATTCTTTATAGAACCTGGATGTTGGGCCTTTGTCAGATATGCAGTTGGCAAAGATCTTCTCCCATTCCGTGGGCTGTCTCCTCACTCTCTTGATGGTTTCTTTGCTATGTAGAAGCTTTTCAGCTTGAGGAGGTCCCACTTGTCAATCTTCTCTCTTATGGCATGGGTTTTGGGGTTTTGATCAGGAATTAGTTACCTATTCCAATTTCAATAAGGGTGTCTCCTGTGTTTCTTAAAGTTTGAGGTTTTACATTTAGGTCTTTGATTCATATGGAATTGATTTTTTGTGTATGGTGATAGATAGGGGTCCTGTTTTATTCTTCTGCACATGGTCAGCCTGTTCTCCCAGCACCGTTTACTGAATAGGTTCTCCTATCCCCAGTGGTTGTTACTGGAGGCTTTGTCAAAGATGAGTTGGTTGAGACACTGAGGTTTTGTTTCTAGAATCTCTATCCTGTTCCAGTGATCTATATGCCCGTTATTGTACCAATACCAGGCTGTTTTGATTATTGTAGGCTTATAATAAAGTTTGAAGTCTGGAAGTGTGAAAACCTCCCCCCCTTTGTTTTCTTTGCTAAAAAATTGTTTTGGCTATTTGTAGTCTTTCATGTTTCCATATGAATTTCTGTATTTTGTTTTCAAGTATGAGAAGAATGATGCTGGTAATTTAATGGGTATAACATTGAATCTTGGGTAGGATGGACACGTTAACAATGTAGATTCTTCCAAACCATGAGCAAGAACTATTTCTCCATTTGTTTGTGTCATCTTTGATGTCTTTGAGCAGTGTTTTTTAGTTTTCATCTTACAGGTGAAAACTTTCATTGTAAAAGTGAAAACTTCTCTGGGTAGGAAGATGGTGAAGTAATACATTTTTTGTGTGGCTAATGTGAATTTGTTTGTACTTTTTATTTGGTTCTCTGCCTGTTTGCTTTTGGCATATAAGAATGAGACTACCTTTTGCATGTTTATTTTGAACCCTGAGACATTGCCAAGGAATATCAGAGAAAGGAGATTTTTGACAGATTATCTTGGATTTTCAAAGTGTAAGATTATATCATCAGCAAAGAGGGATAACTTTAATTCTCCTCTTTCTAGTTGGATATCCCTGATTTCATTTCTTGTCTGATTGCTCTATCAAGGACTTTCAAAACTGTATTGAACAGAGTGGTGAGTGTGCAGCCTTGTCTTGTTCTGGTTTTCAGGAAAAATGCTTCCAATTGCTGTCCATTTAGTAATATTTTGGCTGTGGTTTTATCATAGATAACTCTTACTCATTTGAGATATGTTCCCTCTATGCCTAGGTGTTCAAGGGTTTTTATAAAAAATGCTGATAATTCAGTAATGCAAAATTTTACCAAAATCTTTTTTCTGCATCTAATGATATAAGCATGTAGTTCTTGTTTTTACTTCTGTTGGTATATTTATTTACATTTATGGCCTTGTGAATGTTGAACCAGCCCTGCATCCCAGGAATGAAGACCTCTTTGTCATGGATGTGTTGTTGAATCCAATTTGCTAGAATCTTGTTGAGTAGTTTTGTATCTATATTCATCATAGTTGGATTTTAATCTGGTTTGGGTATCAGTGTCATGTTAACTTCATAAAATAATTTTGGGAGTTTTTTTCTTTTTGATTACCTGGAATGTTTTCAGTGGAATTAGTGTTTTCTCTTCTTTGTATGTTTTTGTAGAATTCCACTTAAAGTTCATTTGGTTCAGGGTTTTTTTATGGGTGGTGTTGGTGGTGGTAGTTTTCTTATGACAGAGTCAATTTCCTGGGTTGTTATTGATCTATTTAGGATCTCAATATCATCTTGTTTCAACCTTGGGAGGTTGTGTGATGTAAGAAAGTTCTCCATTTCAGTCAGGTTATCAACTTTGTTTCCATACAAATGTGCATAGTTGCTGGAGTTCAGCTCCAGGAGAGAGTCAGGGCGTGAGATGGAGGAATCGGGAAGCGGCAAAAAAGAAAAGACGAAAACAACAGGAATTCTCTTCCTGGGGAGAGCTCAAGACTCTGCCAATTTTTATTTATTTTTCACAAGCTTATATAGGTTTTCCACTCAACCCTGTACCCACAAATGTATCTTAAGTGGCTAACCAAACACCCATGTACATCCTTTTTGCACTCACAATAAGGTTGACCTTTAACAATTTCAACCACAGATGGTGTTTTTCTTAAGTCAGACATTTATGAACATCCTGGTTTTCTTCCTAACTTTCTCATAACTATTTACTATTATAGGCCTATAATATCCTTACCCTATAAAGCTGAACCTTAACCCTAAGTCTTATTTAACCTACTTACTACTATATATTTATTTCTATTAATCTTATTTCTATCCTTATGTCTCTATATTTTCTTAACTATCACTTATACTATTATATATCTCTTATCTTACTAGTTTATCTTATCTTACTATCTTATTATTAATATTTGAAATTCTATCTTCATTATACTACCTATTTAATCCTAAAATATCTTAACCTATTTTTTACCTCAAACGGTTGTTTTCCTCCAGCTCTCAGCTGGGGTCTGTTGTTTGTGAGGAAGTGGCCGACTTGTTCTTCTCGGCCTCCTGCTGTTACCAAAAAACATCCTTACACACCCTAAGGGGCACCCTTTTTGCTGCAATCTCACCTCCATTATGCCTATGTATAATTTTTGCTGTCAAATGCCATCATCCATTTGTGTATCTATTATCTCAATTAAAGAGGGAATATTCTCAAGTCTATGCATGCAATCCTTCAAAGTTAGGGAAGGTCTGTCAACAGGGTCCATGGGGCTTTGCCTCCATCATGGCCGCATATTACTGGGGCCTTGCTCCCAGCTGGCGTTTTTCCTGTTTTCAGGTCCCTTTTATCTTATTTTTACTAGTGATTGCGGCTCCCAACACATAGTAATCTCTGAAAATCATTGTTATTTCTTGGGGTCAGTTGTGACTTGATCTTTTGCACTTCTGATTGTGTTTGGGGGTTCTCTTTTTCTTGGTCATTCGGCCTAGGGTCCATTAATCCCATTATCCTTTCAAAGAACCAGGTTTTTGTTACACTGATTTTTTTTTCCCTATGGTATTTTTGTCTTCTATGTACCATATTTGGGGTCCTCCTTTGGTGATCTTGATTCTTCTGCTGAAGTTAGGGTTTTGGTGCTCATGCCTTTCAAGCTCCTTTAGAGGATTTTTTTTTTTTTTTTTTTTTTGAGTTGGATTCTCACTCTGTTGCCCAGACTGGAGTGCAGTGGCCGCTCCCAGTCACTGCAGCCTCAACTTGCTGGGCTTTGGTGATCCTTCTGCCTTAGCCTTCCAAGTAGCTAGAACTATAGACGCATGCTACCACGCCCGGCTAATTTTTTTTTTAAATTTATTGTATAGATGAGCTCTCACCAAGTTGCCCAGGTGGGTCTTGAACCCGCGGGCTCAGGCAATCCACTCACCTCAGTCTCCCAAAGGCATGGGATTACAGGCTGAGCCACCGAGCCCGGCTAGGTGATTTTCTAAGCTGTTAACTTGTTCTCTATTTTCTTGATTTGTGTTCATAGAGATATAAATTCCCTCTCAGTGCAGATTTCATGGCATCCCAGAGGTTTCAGTAAGATGTTTTTTCATTTTCATTTGTTTACAGAAATCTTTTAATTTCTGTTTTAATTTCTGTGTCAACCCAGGAGTGTTCAGCATCATGCTTTTTAGTGTCCAGGTCTTTGTGGATTTTGGGGAAATTTTGTTGGTTATGACATTGATTTTTATTCCACTGATGATACTGATTTTTATTTAACTACTGCCATGGTCCTAGAAGCTCCATGGCAGTAGTTAAATCTTATGAAACTTGTTTAAGCTTGATTTTTGCCCAAGGATGTGGTCAATCTTGGAGTCTATTCTATGTGGTGATGAGTAGAATGTATATTTTGTGGGTTTTGGGTGTTGTGTTTGTAGGTATCTACTAAGTCCATATGGTCAAGTGTCAAGTTGAGGTTCTGGGTCTCTTTGTTGATTTTTTTCCTTCAATGATCTATCTAGGGTTGTTAGTGGGGTATTAAGTCTCCAGCTATGATGGTGTTAGAGTCAATATCTTTTTTTAGTTTACTGAGTTGTGGTTTCATAAAAGCTGGTGCTCCTGTGTTGGGTTCATATATGTATAGGATGGACATTTCTTGTTGATGAATTTTTTATCATTATGGAGTGTTCTTCCTTATCTTTCTTAATTTGTCATAGCTTATAGTTTGTGTTGTCTGATATTAAGACTGTGACTTCTGCCTTCTTCTGTGATCTATAAACTCAGAAATTCATTTCCATCTTCTAACTTTGAGTCTGTGTGCATCCTTTTTTTCGAGTTGGAGTCTCACTCCATTGCCCAGGCTGGAGTGCAGTGGCATGCTCATGGCCATCCCAGCATCAATATGCTGGGCTCAGGTGATCCTTCTACCTCAACCTTCCAAGTAGCTGGAACTACACATGCTACCATGCCTGGCTAATTTTTAAATATTTTTTGTAGAGATGAGGTCTCGCCAAGTTGCCAAGGCTGTTCTTGAACAACAGCTGAGGCAATCCTCTCATTTGGCCTCCCAAAGTTCTGGGATTATAGGTTTGAGCCTCCATGAGCAGAGATAAGTTTCCTGGAGACAGCAAACTACTGGGTTGGGTTTCTTTCTACTCGGTTTCTATTCTATGTCTTTTCTGTGATGCATATAGTCCATTCACATTCAGGCTGATTATTGAAATGTGAGAGATTGTCCCTGTCATAATGCTCTTATTTATAAGAATATTTTGCTTTTTTAAATGTTCATATGTGCATGTTTTCATTTTTGCAAGTATGTTATATGTTCTGCTGCTTCTGTGTTTATGATCTTGGGAAGTATATGGTCTTTCTTTTGTTTCTTACTTATTCTGCACATAGCATCTTTTAAAGTGTCTCCTGTAGAGCTGGTCTCTAAACAGCATAGTCTTTTAAGGATTGTATGTCTGGGAAGGATTTCAAATTGGTTGAAATTTTTTATCTTTGAGAACATTTAAGATTAGAATCCAATTCCTTCTGGCCTGCAGTATTTCTGCAGATAAGTCTGCAGTGATTCTGATTGGTCTCCCTGATAGGTAGTCATTTTTCCCTTGCTGCTTTTAGCATTTTTTCTTTTATTCCTACATTGTGTAGGTGAATTACTAAGTATCTAGGAATTACTCTTCTAATAAGATGTCTTGCAGGGGTTCTCAGAATCTCTAGTGCTTGTATAATCATCTCTCTGGCCAGAAAAGGAAAGTTTTCTTGAAAGACATTATGGAGTGTTTGTTTCAGGGTATTTTCTGTTTCTCCTTCTAGTTCAGTCATTCTGATCAGATGTAGGTTTGTTTTCTTGAAAAGTCACTCATCTCTTGGAAAGTTTCTGCTTCCTTCTTTTTTTTCCTCTATAATTTTAATAGATTGTGTAAATTCCATTTTTGGTCTTTCACCTCTGAGATTCTTTCTTCTGCTTTTCTATCCTGCTTCCCATGCTTGTCAGTTTGTCATTTATTTCTTGGATAGAGTTCTTTATTTCTAAGTATGCTTTCTTGAGTTTATCTACCTCTGTTGCAATTTTATTTAGCTTTAGCCCTTGCATTTCTTGATGCTTATTTATTCTATCCAATGATTCTCTGATCATTGTAAGCACCTCTGTGTACTGTAGTTCTCAGAGATAGCCATTGTTTGTAGCTGTTCTTTCGAGCACTGACTCTTTGCTGGGGCTTTGGCAACCAGCAGTTCTTTGTTGTTTTTTCTTCATTTGTAGTAGTTCTCCTAACTTTCTATTTAATTCTGTTGTCCAATGGAAAATAGAGAGGCAGTCACTTCTTACATTTGCTCTACCTTTTGTCCTTCCTTGATCCAGGGTTCTGGGTTTGTTCAGCTGTGAAATACGGCCGGTGGTGGGACATGGTGCTGTCTCTTTACAGTTTGAGCACTTACTAGGAGATGAGGGAGACTGCAAGGATTTTGAACCTATTGGCATCTGGTGCAATAGGTTCACCAGATAGCAATATTTGCTATCTGGTATATGGGCCAGTTGGGATTTACTCTCCATCTCTGCACAATATGACCTTACTGTGGGTATGCTTGCATAGCCCCTGAGTCTAAGACAGGGTATAAGAGGAAAAAGAGAGAGGAGAAGATGAAGAAGGTGGTGTTTGTATTTGTTTTTGTCATTGTTGTTTTTCTGCTGTTTTTCATAATGGCTGTACTAATTTACATTACTTAGCAACAATGTAAAGGAGTTTCTGTTTCTCTACAATTTTATTATTTTTAATAATAATCATTCTTACTGGTATAAGATGATATGTCATTGTGGTTTTAAAATGTATTTCTCTGAGGACTAGTGATGTTGAATATTTTTTCATATGCCTTTTGGTCATTTCTATGTTTTCTTTTGGGGAACGTCTATTTACATTTTTGGTCACTTTTAAATGGAATTATCTCTTTTCTTGCTTGTTGTTTTGAGATTATTGTAAATTGTGAATATTATTTCCATATCAGATGCAGAGTTTCAAATATTTCTTTCTCACATTTCTCAAGTGGTCTCTTCACTCTGTTGATTTGTGTGTGTGTGTGTATAAGTGAAACTTTTTTGCTTAATTACGTCACATTTGTTGATTTTGTTTGGTATGCTTTTGAGATCTCAGCCATAAACTCTTTTCGTCAACCAATGTTCAGAGATTTCACTAGGTATCTTCTAGTGTTTTTAGAGTTTCAGTCTTCTATTTAAGTTTTTAATTCATTTTAAGCTAATTTTTTTTTAATATATGATGAGAGAGAGGGGTCTAGTTTTAATCTTCTGCCTATGATTATTTTTTCCTGTACTATTTCTTAAATAGTTTTTTCCAGTGTATGTTTTTGTTTACTTTGTCAAAGATCAATTAGCTGTAGACATGTGACTTTATATCTTTATCTTTATTCTCTTCTGTTGATTTATGTGTTTGCTTTTATATCAGTACCAGGCTGTTCTGGTTACTAATTGAAGTTAGGGGGTGTGATACCTCTAGCTTTATTATTTCTGCTTAGGATTAGTATGACTGCTTGGCTTCTTTTTCGCTTCCATTTGAATTTTATAATTGTTTTGTTCAATTCTATTTTTAAAATGGTGATGTTTTGATAAGGATTGCATTAAATTTGTAGATTGTTTTGAGTAGTGTGATCATTTTAACAACATTAATTGTAATTATTCATGAGCATAAAATTTTGTTCCATTTACTTGTGTCAGCTATAATTTCCCTCACCAGTGTGTTGTAGAGATACTTCACCTTTTCAGCTAAATATATTTTGAGGAGGAGTTGATAGGTATTTTAAATGAATTGTCTTCTTGATTTGATTGTCTTCTGATCATTATTGCTATATAGCAACTCTACTGATTTTTTTAACTTCCTTTTATTTCCTGAAACTTTCCTGAATTTATTTCTCAAATCTGAGTTTTTTTTGATGTACTATAAAAGATTCTATTAACAGAAAGCAAGAATAATTTGAATATCTCTTTCCTAATTTGAATGTTTTTATGTTTTTTCTTACCTGAGTGCTCTAGCTAAAACTTCCATTACTGTGTTGAATAGGAGTGATGAAAGTGGATATCCTTGTCTAGTTTCAGTGCTTAGAGGGAATGTTTTCAACTTCTCCCTATTCAACAGAATGTTGCCAGTGGATTTGTCATATATGATCCTTTTTGTTTGGCTTGTGTTATGTGTATACCTAGTCTGTTGAGAATTTTAGTCACAAAGGGATGCTGAATTTTATTCAATGCTATATCAATATCTGCTGAGATTATTATGTGGTTTTTTCCTTAATTCTGTTTATGTAATATATCGCATTCATTTATCTGAGTATGTTAATCATCCTGCATCTCTAGAATAAAATCCACTTGATCATGCTGTATTATTTTGTTGTGATGCTGTAGGATTAGTTTTGTTAATATTTTACTGAGAATTTTTGCATCCATATTCATCAGGGATATTTGTCTTAAGTCTTATTTTTTCAGTGTCATCATCAGATTTTGGTGTCATGGTGATACTTCCCTCATAGAAATAGCTAGGAAGAATTCCATCCTCTTGAATTTTGTTATAAGTGGAAGGAGAATGGTGTAGAAATTCTTGCTATAAACTTATTTTATTACTGCTGTTGCTGAATCCCACAGATTTTAGTATGTTGTATTTCCATTTTTTTTAAGTCTTTAAACTTTGCACCTTGATTATTTTTTGACCCAATAAATGCTCAGTAATAAATTTCCATGTATTTTTATAGTTTCTGAAGTTTGTATTGGTATTAATTTATAGTTTTATTCCACTGTGGTCTGAGAATATCCTTGAAATAATTTTGATTTTAAAAAATTTGTTGAAGATGACGATGGGGCAGCTTGGTCTGTGAGACCCTCCATGAAAGAGAACACACATAAAGACTCTAGCTCTCTCCCGAGGCTGCTGTTCACATAGAGCTTAGCCACTGCCACCGCTCAAACATCATGGTGCTCTGGGCCACCACTACAGCCATGGATGCCGCCGCCACAGCCATGGCCCCGTGCATGCCTGAGGTGACCCATGATTTCGGACGTGAAGCCCCCGCAAGCACAATCTACTGAGATTGCCACCACTGCCGCTGCCACTGCCACCACCATGCCATGCCCCTCACTCAGAACCAGGCTTGTAGAGTTCCTTCTGTGTACTGGGAGGTGGCTGCCACCACTGCTGCCACCATTGCTGGCTCCCTCCCATCCTAGGTGCCCTCTGACTTCTGCCCCTACTTAAAGATCAACTGGAGTGGTGAGATAGCACCAACAATATCAAAATGGGAATGACAGAAGCTCTTCCCCCTTGATAAATAGACAAGGCCAGATCTGAGTGACACACTGGACAGGGAACCCAGATCTGAACTACCCTTCACAGCAGTCCAGGGGCAACTGACCCTAACTGTGAACAAATCTACCAGCCTCCAAAGACAGTGAGAAATCAGAGCTGAAAGAACATTGGACTTAAAGGAAAAATCTCAGAGTGTGCTTCGTTGGTTCTGTTAGTTTACTGACTTTAATCTATTTCTTTTCTTTCTTTTTTCTCTGCAAACCCCATCTTTGTATAGAGGAATAGCACACCAATAAGGTTGGTTAGCTTGTATGTTAGTATCATTGTATGTTTTAGTTTTTTCTTATGGTTTTTGGTTAGTTTGTAGTCATTGTTATTGTTTTTTTCTTTTTACTTGTTTCAGTCTTTGTGTCTTTTTTCATTTGTTAGTCAGTCTGCTGGTCTGTTTTCCCTCTTACACCTCTCTCTCCACCCCTTCACCCCCACTGCCTGCTCCATTCTCTTCCCTCTGTTAGCCTCATTTTGCTTTCAGGAAGCAAAACCTACAACCCCTGCATGGACAGATTCAAAGGCAGTGGAAAATGGGTTTCAGATTATCCATACACCTGTCAGCTTGATACCAGGATCTGCAGAGAGATTTTGAATCACCACTCCCCCCCTTAATTAAATATCAAAACTGCAAAAAGGACTACCCACAACCTACAGTCCAATTCCAGAACTGAACAAAGCAAGAGGAGATACATTAGGAAGAATATGAGATTGAACAAACAGAAGTAAAACCAACCCATCCACTCCTGAATAACAGAATTAAAGAAGATAGGAAAGTGGAGGGAAGGGAGAAGTGGTGAGGAAAAATCTGCAAAAATTAAAAAAAAAAAACCACAAAAGAAGAATATAGGGTTCACACAGACTCCTGGGAGGTCAGACACTGAGAAAACAGACTTCAGAACACAAACAATGAAGAGGCCCCAGAATGACTGTTCGCATACAACAAACACAGACATCAAGACATTAAGAGAGAGAATAAAAAAACTGCAGAGAGACAAGAGGAAAATAGAAAGGAGCTGATGACAGAAATAGCAGCAGTAAAGAATACTATGATGAAAATAAATAACAAACTAATAAGCATAGAGAGCAGAATTTTCCAAGCAGAAGAAAGAACCTCAGAGTTTGAACACCAAAATGCAGAACTAACCCAAACTATCAAAAACATAGAAAAGAAGCTTTAAAAGACAGAACAAAACCTTCAAGAGATGAATGATTACTTCAAAAGACCCAATCTAAGAGGAATTGTCCTTCCTGAGGCAGAGAGAGAGAGTGAACCAGAGGCCACACTGAAATAGACATTTCATAAAATCATTCAAGAAAACTTCCCTCATCTCATCAGTTACGCAAAAGTTCAAATACAAGAGATTCAGAGAACCCCTGCAAGACAACAAATGAGAAGACCAGCTCCCTGACACATAATAATTCGCCTAAACAAAGTGGCTATAAAAGAAAAAATCCTAAAGCCAGCAAGAGATAAAGGTCAAACTAGCTACCAGGGAAGACCAATTAGAATAGCAGCAGATTTATCTATAGAAACCCTCCAGGCTAGGAGAGCTTGGAGCCCTATCTTCAAAGTTCTAAAAGATAAACAATTTCAACTGAGAATAACCTACCCAGTTAAGCTAAGCTTCATCAGTGAGGAAGAATTAAAATCATGCCCAGACATCCAATCCCTAAGAACCTACACTGCCAGCAGACCACCTCCACAAGAAACACTTAAGAAAGTACTGAACACAGAAGAAAAGGAAAAAGAATAACTATGTTCTTCACAAGAGTACAGGCAAAAGATCAAAAACACAGATGAATCAACTCCAAAACCAAAAGAAAGACAACAAACAAATAGGAACAACAACAATAACTCTGTAAGAACCTTGTGATAGGAAACAACTCCCACATTTCAAGAATTAACCTTAATGTGAATGAACTAAATGCACCACTGAAAAGACATAGAATGGCAAAATGGATAAAATATCACCAGGCAACAATTTATTGCCTTCAAGAGACTCACCTCACTAGAAAGAACACTCACAGACTCAAAGTAAGAGGATGGGAAACAAATTTTCAGGGAAACAGAACACAAAAGAAAGGAAGAGTTGCAATCTTAATATCAGACAAAATACCCTTTAAGCTATCAAAAATTTAGAAAGATACAGAAGGCCACTACGTAGTGATAGAAGTTTCAATCAACATAGATGCATCAACAAGAAACATGCATCTTAAACATATATGCACTCAACATAGGAGTGCCAATGTTCAAAAGCAGCTTCTAGGTAAACTCAAAAAAGATACTGACTCTAACACTATCATAGCTGAGCACTTCAATACCTCACTCACAAATCATCAGGACAAAAAATCAGCAATGAGATCCAGAACCTCAATGTGACACTTGACCAAATGGAGTTAATTGATACCTACAGAACACTCCATCCAACAACCGCAGAATACACATTCTACTCATCATCTCATGGAATGTGCTCTAAGATTGACCACATACTTGGCCATAAATCAAGCATAAGCAAATTTTAAAAGATTGAAATTTTGCCATGCACCTTCTCAGACCACAGTGGAATGAAAATAAACATCAACACCAACAAGTATCCCCCAAAACTCACAAAGACATGGTCACTAAACAGCATGATGCTAAAAACTCCTGGGTCAATGATGAAATCAAAACAGAAATTAAAAGATACCTGGAAAAAAATGAAAATGAAGAAACATCTTACCAAAACCTCTGGGATGCCATGAAAGCTGTAGTAAGAGGGGAATTCATATCTCTACAAATGCATATGAAGAAAATGGAAGGATCACAAATTAACAGCCTAATAAGTCACCTAAGGGAGCTGGAAAAGCAAGATCACAAAAACCCTAATTTCAGCAGAAGAATCCAGATCACCAAAATAAAACCCCAAATCTGCAACAAAGAAGACAAAAAGATCAATGAAACAAAAACCTGGTTCTTTGAAAGGATAAACAAGATGGTCCCCTAGCTAGAATGAACAAGAAAAAGAGAGAAAAAGCTCAAATAAACACAATCAGAAACACAAAAGATCTGACCCTGAAGAAATACAAAAGATCATTCGAAACTACTATGTACACTTATATGGAAACAAACTGGAAAACCTTAAGGAAATGAAGGACTTTTTGACATCACACAACCTGCCTTGTTGAAACAAGATTTTGAGAACCTAAATAGACCAATACCAATCAAAGAAATTAATTGTAATTGGTCTATTAAATAAGAAAACTACCTACAAAAAAAAGCCCTGGACCAGGTGGCTTTCCAGCAGAATTCTATAAGACATTTAAGAAGGAGCTTATACCAATCCTACTGAAAGTATTCCAGGCAATTGAGAAAGATGGAACCATCCCCAATTCATTTTATGAAACTAACATCACATTGATACCTAAGCCAGGTAAAGACCCAACAAAGAAAAAGAACTACAGGCCAATATCTTTGATGAACATAGAGGCTAAAATTCTCAACAAGATCCTAGCAAACCAGATTCAACAACACATCTCAAAAATCATCCATCATGACCAAGTAGGCTTCATCTCTGGGACACAAGACTGGTCCAACATTCATAAAACCATAATGTAATTAAATACATCAACAGATGTCAAAACAAAAACCACATGATTATATCACTAGATTCAGAAAAAGCTTTTGATAAAATACAGCACCCTTCTTGATAAAAACCCTCGAACATCTAGGCATATGGGGAACATACCTCAAAATAGTAAAAGCCATCTATGAGAAACCCACAGTCAGCATACTCCTAAATGGACAAAAGTTGGAAGCATTTCCCCTGAAAACTGGAATAAGACAAAGATGCCCACTCTCACCCCATGGTTCAATATAGTATTGGAAGTCCTGGCTAGAGCAATCAGAGAAGAGAAGGCAATTGGGGTATTCAAATTGGAAAAGAGGAAGTCAAGTTATCTCTCTTTGTACATGACATTATTGTGTACCTTGAAAACCCAAGAGAATTTGTCAAAAACCTCCTTGCACTGATAAAGGACTTTGGCAAAGTCTCAGAGTATAAAATAAATGTGCAAAAGACAATTGCATTTCTTTACACCAGTAATAAACAAACAGAAACCCAAATAAAAAGCATGATCCCATTCACTTTAGCCACAAAAATGAAATATCTTGGCATCTTCCTAACCAGAAACGTGAAAGACCTTTAAAATGAAAACTATAAAACACTGATCAAAGAAATCAAAGATGACACAAACAAGTGGAACAATATCCTATGGTCATGGATTGGAAGACTCAACATTGTGAAGATATCCATCTTACCTAAGGCAATCTACAGATTTAATGCCATACCCATCAAATTATCAGCAATATTCTTCTCAGACCTAGAAAAAACAATACAGGAATTCATATGGAAAAACAAATGACCAAGAATAACTAGAACAATCCTCAGCAAAAAACAAAACAAAAACAAAAACAAACAAACAAACAAAAACAACAAAACAGGAGGTATCACATTACCAGACTTCAAACTTTACTATAAAGCTACAATAATCAAAACAGCTTGATAGTGGTACAAGAACAGGCATATAGACCAATGGAATAGAATTGCAGTTTCATAAGCAAAATCCCAATTTCTCAACCAATTCATCTTTACAAAGCCTCCACCACCTACCACTGGGGAGGGAAGAAGGTATTCAGTAAATGGTGCTGGAATAACTGGCTGACCACATGCAGAAGATTCAAAGAAGATTACTATCTATCCCTATACACAAAAATTAACTCTAATGGATCAGAGACTGAAATGTAAAACCTCAAACCATGAGAACCTTAGAAAATGCAGGACACACCCTAACGGAAGTTGGAACTGGCATCCAATTCCAAAAAAACCCCAAAACGCATGGGCCATAAGAGATAAGATAGACTAGTGGAACCTCATTAAACTGACAAACTTCTGCAAAGCCAAAGAAACCATCAAGAGTGCAGGGAGACAGCCCACAGACTGGGAAAAAGTATTTGCCAACTCCAGGTCTGACAAAGGCTCAACATCTAGGATCTACAGGGAACTCAAACACGCTGAAAAGAAAAAACAAACAACCCCATTTCAAAGTGGGCAAAAGACATCAACAGACACTTCTAAAAAGAAGACATATGAGTGGCCAACAGACACTGAAGAAATGTTCAACTTCACTAATCATCAAGGAGATGCAAATTAAAACTACACTGAGATACCATCTAACTCCAGTCAGAATGACCGCTATCAATTACTCAAAAAATAACAGTTGCTGGAGAGGGTGTGGCGAAAAGAGAACACTTCTACACTGTTGGTGGGAGTGTAAACTAGTGCAAACTCTGTGGAAAGCAGTGTGGCGATTCCTAAAAGCTCTAAATATCAACCTCCCATATGACGCCACAAACCCCCTACTGGGAATATACCCTGAAGAACTCAAATCACTCTATAAAAAAGATACCTGCACACGTATGTTTATTGCAGCATAGTTCACAATAGCAAGATCATGGAACCAACCATGCTGTCCATCAAAAGAGGACTGGATTTTTAAAATATGGTATATATACATAATGGAATATTACACAGCCATAAAAAAGAACAAAATCATGAATTTTGCAGCAACCTGGATGGAATTAGTTTACAATACTGAGTGAAAGTGATCTCTCACAGAAACAAAGATCTGAGTATCACATGCTCTCACTCATAAGTGGACCTTGAACAACTATCGTAATACTATAAGAAAAGGATTAACAGTGGTGGGAAACTATGTGGAGGGGGCAGGGAGAGGAAGAGAAGTGGGATTAATGGTAGTTGATATCTGTCTGGGGATGGGGGGAGGGACACCTCATCAACAGGGTTACCTGCACAATGCATATTTGTGTACCTAACCCTTAACTGTACCCCACAATTTTAAAATAAAAAATATGTTAAAATAATAAAATAATTAAAAAAGAAAAGGAAAAAATTTTTGAAATGTTTTGTGGCCTAACATATGGCCTATCTTGAAGATATTTCATATACGGATAAGAAAAATTTATTTTCTACAATTGTTCACAGGATGTTCTGTAGATTTCTGTTAGTTCCATGTGGTCTAAAGTCCAATTTAAGTCCAATGTCTCTTTTTTTTGTTTGTTTTGAGTCGGAGTCTCACTCTGTCACCCAGACTAAAGTGCAGTGGCCACTCCCGGCCACTGCAGTCTCAACCTGCAGTCTCAACCTGCTGAACTCCAGCCATCCTTCTACCTCAGCCTTCTGAGTAGCCGGAATTACAGGCATGCCGCTACCATGCCCGGCTGTCTTTTTGATTTATTGTAGAGAGGAGGTCTCACCAAGTTGCCCAGGCAGGTCTCAAACCTGCAGGCTCAGGCAATCCACACACCTTAGCCTCCCAAAGTGTGGGATTACAGGCTGAGCCACTGAGCCTGGCTCCAATGTCTCTTTGTTGATATTCTTTCTTAATTTTTCCAGTGCTGTGATTGAAATACTGAAGATCCCTATTCATATTGTATTGCTGTCTTATTCTTTAGGTCTAGCAATATTTATTTCAGGAATCTGAGTGCTCTGGTTTTAGGTGCATATATATTCAGAATTGTTATATATTTCTGTTGAGTTGATTCTTTATAATTACATAATGATTCTTTTTGTCTTCTTTCACTGTTTTTGACTGAAAGTCTAAAAATCAACCTCCCATACAACTCCACAATCCCTCTACTGGGAATATACCCAGAGAAACTCAAATCACTTAATTCTGTTTATGTAATATATCACATTAATTTATCTGAGTATGTTAATCATCCTGCATCTCTAGAATAAAATCCACTTGATCATGCTGTATTATCTTGTTGTGGTGCTGTTGGATTAGTTATGTTAATATTTTACTGAGAATTTTTGCATCTATAATCATATTCAGGGATATTTGTCTGTAGTCTTATTTAGAAAAATATGCCTGCACTCTCATGTTTATTGTAACATTATTTACAATATCAAAAACATGGAACCAACTGTGCTGCCCATCAAGAAAAGAAATGGACCAAAAAAAAGTGGTACATGTACACAATGGAATATTATGCAGCCATAAGGGAAGACAAAATTATGAACTTAACAGCAACTGTGATAGACTTAGAGGTTACATTACTGAGTGATTTATCACAGAAACAAAGAACCAAGTATCACATTTTCTCACTCATAAATAGACCTTGAACAACTATTGTAATACTGTAAGAAAGGGATTAGCAGTAGTGGGAAACTGTTGTGGGGGACACACCTTATCAACAAGGGTGCCTACATAATGAACATATGTATAAGTAACTCTGAATTATATCCCACATATTTGAAATAAATTTTTTTAAATGTATTTTATATTTCTTTGAATAAAATTTTTTAGTTCCAGAACTTATTCATTTGCATTTTTAAAATATTTGTCTCCTTGGTAAATTTCTCATTCATACACTGAATTGACTTTCCAGTTTCCTTGCACTGATGATCAGGTTTCTCTTGCATCTCACAGAACTTCTTTAAAATTAATATTTTGAGTTATCTGGCATTTTGAGGGTTTTTTCATTGTTGCTGGATAACTGCTGTCCTAATTTGTTGGTGTAATACTTTCTTAATTTTTCTGTTTCCTATGGCTTTACATTGCTTTCTGCATATTTGGTATAGTACTTTCTTCTTTCAATTTTTAGAAATTGCTTTAGTAGGGGAGAATTTTTTCCTAAAGTTGTATATACTATTGGTTAGGTAGAATGTTTTGACTTTGATTTTCAGTGCCATAGTAGTAGGAACTCTGTATGATTACTTTGGTAGTGAAAATTCTAAGTAGTATCTCAGTGGCTTAGGGTGTGGTTATTGGTTTTTCTGGTGACAAGTGAAGGGTGCAGGAAACGACCAGAGGGGCAGCTCCCAAAATGTCGCTGAGCATGGTGAGGACACACCAGACAACAAAGGCCCTAGGTTCCAGCTTCTGTGTGCACAATTCCCCATGCACACGAAGTTCAAACCTGCAAGCCTCCAATCCTTAGCCAGCTTTGTTATGCGTCCAATAGGACTCTAACACGGTGTCGGCCCCACCCTGCTCTCATGTCGCTCCTCCAATAAGAACCTAGCACAGCCCCTTCTGGCCCTTGTCAGGCTAATAAATACAGTCCTCTCCCTGCAACTCTCTCTTTTTTTCCCTCCATTACAGATCCTCTCTCTGACAGCCCCCTTTAATAAGTCTCTTGGTCCTGGCCAGGTGTGGAGTCATTACTGGTGCTGAAATTCTTTTATTGGTGCCATGACTCAGATCGGGTGCTCTCCTGCCCTTGTGCAGGTCTATCCCCATAGGCAGGATCCCCGACCCAGCGCCGGTGGCCACTCCAGCCCTCCTGGACCTTCCCCACCATTTTGAACACGTGAACTGCATGCACCAGTGACCATTGGATAGGTGAGTTTCCCAGACATGGAAGCCTGAAACTTGCCCAGGATCCCCAGGGGAACTGATGTTGATCATCCAGCAGCCCCTCTAGCCCCAGGGTGAGGGGAAACACACCCTGCCTTGGCCTTCATGACCACAGTGGACCCTAAAAGCTTCCTCTTCTCTTTCATCTCTCTTAAACCTTAAAACTCCCACAGCTGCTGGGCTGCAGTGGACCCCAGGGGTCCCACATCTGCTAACCCACAGTGGCTTCTGTAAAATCCTCTCTCTCTCTCTCCCTCCCCCTCCCTAAGGAATCCCACGCTGTCAGGCCGCAGCGGACCCCAGGGGTCCCATATCTGCTGGCCCACGGCAGGTTCTGAAGAACTCCTATATCTGTCAGGTAACAGGGAGCCTCAGAGGCTCCATGTTTGTTGCCCCACAGTAATCCCTATTCGACCAGCAGGAATCTCACACATGCTCCCACCCCCTACCTGGTCAAGTGCTTTCTGTCTGTAAAAATCCTTGCACAAGGTGCCTTGACCCACCTTGGTTCTCCAGGAGGACCCTGGTTGTGCCAAACCCCTGTGACAACAGGCTTTGCCACAGTCACACTTCCTGGACAGCCGACTCTTTGGGGGAATGCCCTGTTTAGTCTACCATGGTGAGACAGGTAGATAAGCCTCCCTGCTAGCAGATTCCCCTCTTAAATGCCTCTTAAACAATTTCACTACACTTTCTCTTTCCCCTGATATTAAACCCAAATGCCTAATTCATTTCTGCACACAGACTGGCCAACATATCCCTTAGACAATCAAAATCAGTGCCCCCCCAGGGGTCCCTCAATCCTGATATTATTCGGGACTTATATAATTTCTGTGAGTGTTCAAAATGGTGGGTAGAGATTCCCAACTTTGCCTTACTTGCGAAACCACTCTATACTCTCACAAAGGGAGACCCCAATGAGCCACTCCTAACACCCTCCCCCATTAAACAACCTTTTGTTGCTCTCCAGCAGGCCCTCCTGAGGGCCCCACTCTTCATCTGCCAGACATACACCGACCTTTCATCCTATATGTCCACAAAAACAAGGTGGTGGCCTTGGGAGTCCTGGGACAACTTTGTGGACAAACATTTGCCCCAGTGGCCTATCTCTCTCAAAACAGTTAGATCATACCATCCAGGGCTGGGCCCCATGTCTGTGAAAGCTGTCTGCCACCCACATATTGGTGTGTGAATCCAAAAACCTCACCTTCGGGGCCCCTATTACCATAACCTCCCCACACCATCTACAGTACCTCCTAAGCTACAAAGGCCTTCAAACGCTGGCCCCTGGTTGAGTCCTATTGCTCCTTGTCTTCTTTTTACAAGATCCTTCCATATCCTTTCAAACTTGTGCACCCCTAAACCCAGCCACGTTGCTCCCTTATTCCACAGCCCCACTAACCCATGACTGTGTAGAGACTGTTGAGGCTCTCCTCCCTTGCCTGGTTCACATCCAGGAAGGCCCTTTGTTCTCCCTTTCCTATACCTGATTCACCGATGGCAGCTCCTTCCTACACAATGGGTCCCGGGTTGCAGGATACGCCATCACCTCTATTACACACATTATTGAGGCAAAGCCTCTCCTGCCAGGCACCACTAACCAACAGGGCAGAACTTATAGCTGCCACTTGGGCATTTCACCTAGTGGCTGGACACTCTCTTTCTCTTTACACTGATTCCAAATATGTTTTCCATATTCTCATCTCCCACTTGGCCATTTGGAAGGAAAGAGGACTATTTACCACCAAGGGTCAGCAGTGGTTAATGCTAAACTAATTTCTGATCTCCTTGCCACCTCCTTATTTCCCACTAACCTTGGCATTTCTCACTGTAAGTTTCACCAGCCAGACTCCTCACCCATCACTCAGGGAAACTCCAGGGCGGACAGTGCAGCCCGACAAGAAGCTTTAACATCTGTTCCTGCCTTGGCTGCTGTTGCTCACCCTGATCCAGACCACACACTCCCCAATAATTCACCACCCTCAACCTCCCCCTCCATTACAGACCTTATCCCATACATACACTCAATCTTCCACACCAATCCTTCTGCACTGATATCTTTCCTAACAAACTTTTACACTCTCACTTCCCAACATAAGGAACTCATAAAAAGCATTACCTCACAATGTTCCATCTGCCAGCAAACCAACCCCAATACCCCTCTAAAACTGGGAAACTTTCCTACACATCAAGCTCGGGGACAACTCCCAGGAGCAGACTGGCAGGTTGACTTCACTGTCATGTCCCCAGTACGCAACCTAAAATACCTCCTTGTCTTTGTGGACACCGTTTCTGGGTGGGTAGAAGTGTTTCCAACATCAAATAAATGAGTGGCAACAGTAGGGACTATCCTTGCTAGCCATATCATTCCCAGGTTTGGTGTCCCCACATCCCTACAATCTGACAATGGGCCCGAATTCACTTCACAGGTGGTACAGTCTCTAACAACTGATCTTCACATTGATTGGCATTTCCACATTCCATACCACCCACAGTCATCTGGAAAGGTAGAGCGAACCAATTGGACCCTTAAAGACATCCTCACTAAACTATTCCTGGAACTACATCAAAACTGGGTCACCCTCCTTCCTTTAGCCCTCTTCCACTTATGAGTTCTCCCAAAAAAACCATCCCAACTCTCACCTTTTGAAGTAATGTATTGCCGTCCAGCGCTGCCTCCAGGTGTCCCCACCTCAACCCCTCTGACACCCACTCATATGCTTTACCCCCTCTTGTCTTTCATTTGTTCCCACATTTGGGAATATCAAAATCTTCTCTTGCCTGTTTCACCCAGTGGTTAAATCCCACCTCCCCTCCTCCCTGGACTGTGGGTCTATCTCTCTGACCCAGAAACAAAGTCTCTTTTAAACCCAAAGTGGTCTGAACCTCTTCAGGTAATTTTGTCGACTCCCACGGCCGCAAAACTCATCACGGGCCATCGTCAGGTCACCCCATGGATTCACATCTCCCGCCTAAAACCTGCTGCCCCTCCTTCCTTGCGTCTCACCCATAATAGTTGTCCACCCACCTACAGGTATACCTGCTCCCAGGTTCCAGACCAACCACTTAAGCTTCGCCTGTCTCGACTCACCACTCATCCCAACCCAAATCCAAACCAACATCCTGGGTACAACTCAGAACACCTGTGACCCTTGGCCCCTCTCCTTTCTTGGCCTGATTGCCGTCCTACTTACTATATTACTCACCTGTTCGACCCACAAACTGGCTATCTGCGGCAAAAAATTCTGTTGGCTACTACCTATCTCCTAATTGTCACAGACTTTGTTCTCATCATATGCCTCCTTTAAACACCAAAGTAGCCCCCAGTCTTGCCTCCAAAGTCACTACCCTCTTATTTCTCATCCTTCCATTAACCCAAACCTACCAACCTCACCCTTATTATGTGCCAGGTAACTTTTCCTGGAAAATAATAAATGCCGCTACACAAACGGTAGTCTCCAACCTACCTTGGACATAGGCAGCTGATATTTAACTTTGATTTTTGCAAACTATGGCCCAGCCTGTCCATTGTCCCCAATGGATGGGGAGGCTCTTCCACCAGAGGATGGGGATGTAGTTATGGCAGTCTGGAAGATGAAATTCAACTCAAGAACGCCAAGTTTTATGTCTGTCCTGACATGGGAGAAAAACACTGCCACAAACCCCAGCAGTTTCACTCCACTGCCTGGGAATGCGAAACCATAGCCCCATGGAAAGGTAACTCTGACCCTTACATATCAATTGTAAGACTGCCCTCCACTTCTCCCTGTACACAACCCAAAACCTGCAATCCACTATGGCTTATCATCACCCTGTGGGATGCTTTTAGCCTTCAAAAAACATGGGACACTGGAAAAACGTGGGGCCTTCGACTGTACATGACTGGAACCAATCCAGGCGTGCTATTCACAGTCCAACGAAGGCCTATTCCACACACCTCCAATCCCGTGGGACCATTGTGCAAAACAATTCTACCCAAACCTATAACCACAGACTCAAAAATTCAACTCATAACTTCTCCCCCTCTCTCCCCAAAGGGGGTAACAATCATCTCACCTACTTTAAAGCCTCCCCCATCCCCTTACCACCTGATCGATTCCTTCACTTACTAACGGCGGTACACCTTCTACTTAATAAAACCCGCCCTTCTCTGGCAAAAGATTGCTGGCTATGCTTAAACCCACAGCCCCCATATTACATGGGAGTCAGGGCAGTTTCTTCAGTAGGCAATGCAGAAACTAACATAAAGATACTTACCCTTACTGATATACAAAATGAGCAATTATGTCTCTGGGGCATTCATCCCACACTGACGCTGGATGACCTCCAGGGATAAGGAACATATCTCTTCTCCCATAACTACATCCCCCCTCCGATTGTCCTGCAACAACACCTCTCATATTAACATTGCTACCTTCCATAATCAAACCACCCCCCATTTCGCCGTGGCACCCCCTACCACGTGGTTTGCCTGTACCCGAGGAATCACCCCCTGTATCAGCCTACAGCATCTCAAAGACACAACAGAATTGTGCATCTTGGTCCAAATCCTACCCCAGGCTTACATTTATAAAGGAATGGAAGGTAGACAACACCTCAGACTCTTTAACACCACCCGCTCAAAACGGGAACTGTTAGTCCCTTTACTAATGGGACTAGGCATTGCCGTAGCTGCAGCCATAGGCACGGCCTCCTTAATTCTGGGCGACCAAAATCTTAAACAGCTTAGCACTCAAATTGACACTGATTTATGCCTACTAGAATCGAGCGTGTCTCAATTAGAACAACAGCTTGACTCTCTCACTGAGGTAGTATTACAGAATAGATGAGGCCTATACCTCCTTTTCCTAAAACAAGGAGGGTTGTGCATAACCCTAGGAGAAGCCTGCTGTTTCTATGCCAACAAATCAGGGATAATAAGAGAAACCCTAGCTCAAATAAGGGACAATACACAATACCGGGAATTGCAAAACCAGGCCTATGGAAACTGGTATCAAACCCTCTTCTCATGGCCCCCCGGCTCACTACCCTAGTCTTGGCAATAGCCGGCCCAGTAATCCTCCTCCTACTGGCTGTAACCCTAGAACCATGCATCATCAAATATCTCCTTACCTACATAAAGACTACTGTCTCAAACTTTTCAAATCAAAGCCTTAACCTCCTGTTGCTCAATAGCTACCAACCTGTTCCTGTAGAAAATCCAGAGCTATAGCAGCCAAGTTTTCATCTAATTTTTTCTTTTAGATATGCTCTCTTCCAGGTTTTCTGTCTACCTCCACAGTCTGCTCCAGGACAGCTGGTTACTACCATCCTTGTGCTCATTAGAAGACTGGCCAGAACAGGTCGCTGTTCAACACTTACAAGGAACCTTCATGGAACTCTCACCTGTGGAAATCTACACCTTCAGTACCTACCTTTGGGCCCTGTTCTGGCTGGTTCTGCACCCTTCCACCACCTTACCCCCACAATGCCCCCAACCAGCAGGAAGTAGCCAGAAAGAGTAATGACACCCCTCCCCATAAAAACAGAAAAGGTGGGAATGAAGGGTGCAGGAAGCGACCAGAGGGGTGGCTCCCAAAATGGTGCCAAGCATGGTGAGGACACACCAGACAACAAAGGCCCTAGGTCCCGGCTTCTGTGTGCACAATTCCCCACGTGCGTGAAGTTCAAACCTGCAAGCCTCCAATCCTTAGCCAGCTTTGTTATGCATCCAATAGGACTATAACACTGTGTCGGCCCCACCCTACTCCCATGCAGCTCCTCCAATAGAAACATAGCATGGCCCCTTCCGGCCCCTGTCAGGCTAACAAATACAGCCCTCTCCCTGCAACTCTCTCTCTCTTTTTTTTCTTCCATTACAGATCCTCTCTGTGACAGCCTCCTTTAATAAATCTCTTGGTCCTGGCTGGGTGTGGAGTCATTACTGGTGCTGAAATTCTTTCAACAAGAATGCCAGCTATTTAGTCTTCGGGCCAAAGTGGAACCACTGGGACTGATTGCACCTGTTCTTAGGCTTCAGAACAGCTTACATTAGACCAGTATTAGCGGGTCCTGAAGAACTGATTCTTGAGCTTCCAAGTGTCCTGCTCAGCTTTGGTAGTGGGGATGATGAGCTGAGTGTATATGTTGACTTCTTAGTCCCCTGGGCAGCTGGAATGATATGGATGACGGCAGTAGCTGTTGTAGAGAATTTCACTGGAACCTAAGTAGTAGCTTTTGGAGTTGCTGGTAGCTACAATGGGTTGGGTGGACTAGTTTCCAGGTCCAATGGTAGCATGTACAAATAGATATTGGCTGTGGTGGTATCAGTAAGTTGAATCAGCCTGACTTCCGAGGGTAGACAATAGTGATCAAGTGGCAACAGTGATGGACTTAGTTGGTCAATTTTCAGGGCTCCTAGGTAACATATTTGAGTACTGGGAAGATGAGTCAGGCCAGCAAACTCATCCTCAGGCCTCTGGAAATGCCTTTAAGTGATGGCAATGAAGGGCCAGGGAAGGGTAGTTCCCAGGCCACTAGCAGGAAGCTTGAGAGTGATCTCTGATAGCTGTGCTATGGGTCTGTCACAAGAAAGTATAGGTCCCTTCTCAGCTGAAGCAGCATGGACAGATAACTTTAGACCGCACAGTCTGATCATGCCTTGGAGTCACAGCATTCCATAACAGGATGGCAGTTTTTGTCCTAGGAATGCATCAGATTACCTGGTCTCCTTTATCTCTCTTTGGACTTGGCAGGTGTGGCAGCAACACTCTAATCTTAGCATGAGAGCTGAATGTAGACTCCCAGTGTCTAAACTCTTGGAATGGTGCAGGCTATGGAGCCTGGACCAGAGAAGACTGGGCCCCTCTAAGTGAATTGCTTGAGTAAGAAACTGTGGAAAGTTCATAGTAATTAATTCCTGATCCCACAGCAGCCTGTAGCAGTGTAGTGGGAATTTTCTCTTTTATAAAATGTATTTTTATTTGTTTTAAAGATGTGGGGTGTAATTCAGAATTAGGTACATAAGTGGTAACCATACAGGTGAAGTTTGGGCCTCCCTTTTGTCCCCACATCATCAGATTTGAGATTGGGTACCCTTATTAATGTTATGTACCCCTCCTCCCCTTGCAGTTTCCTGCTACTGTCAATCTATTTTTCATAGTATTATGATAAATACTCAGAGTTCGCTTATGAGTGAGAACATGTAGTACTCTGTTCTTTGTTTCTGTAATAAATCATTGAGTATTATAGACTCTAAATCCATCCAAGTTGCTGCAAAATCCATATTTCTGTCCTTTATGTCTCCATAATATTCCACCATGTATATGTACAGCTTTTTTTTTATCCTGTTCACTTTTGATGGGCAGTACCGTTGGTTCCATGTTTTTGCTACCATGTCTAATGTTGCAATAAACATGCATGGGCATTCCCAGTAGGGGGTTTGCAGGGTCATATAGGAGGTCAATTTTTAGATATTTTAGGAATCACTGCACTATTTTATGCAAAAGCTGTACTAGTTTACACTCCCACCATCATTGTAGAAATGTTCCCTTTTCTCCAAATCCTTGCCAGAATCTGTTGTTTTTTGAGTTATCAATGATGGCCATCCTGACTGGAGTTAAGTGGTATCTCAGTGTAGTTTTACTTTGCATTTCTTTGATGATTAGTGAGGCTGAGCATTTTGTTCATGTATTTGTTGACTGCTCATATATTTTCTTTTAAGAAGTATCTATTCATATATTTTGCCCATTTTTTAATAGGGCTGTTTGTTTTTTTCCTTTCAGCTCTTTTGAGTTCCTTGTAGATCCTGAATGTTAGGTCTTTGTCAGATATACAGTTGGCAAATATTTTTTTCCCACTCTGCTGACTGTCTCCCTATTCTCTTGGCAGTTTGCTTTTCAGAAGCTTTTTGGTTGGATTAGGTTCCACTTATCTGTGCTGTCTTTCATGGCATGAGCATTTGAAGTTTTGATCAGGAATTGGTTGCCTATTCTAATTTCCATAATGGTGTCTCCTTTTTGTTTTCTAAGATTCTTATAGTTTGAGGTTTTATGTTTAGGTCTTTGATACATTTAGAGTTGATTTTTTGTGTATGTTGATAGGTAGGGGTCCTGTTTCAGTCTTCTGCAATTGATCTGCCAGTTTTCCTGGAAATGTGCTATGTGGTATATGGGAGTGCTTGGTCTCCTTTCTTCTTCTTTGACTTAGTGCTGGCTCAGCAGCATCTGTCAGAATGTGGCTCAAGGGTGGAGTTCAGTCTAGCATTGAACTCTCAAGATGGTTCTATGGTTCCATGGCCAGAGAAAGCAGAGCCCCTCTTAAGTGAGCAGTGTAGGTAAGAATCTATGTATGTCTTGGTCTCTTAGCAGCCTGAATCAGGGTAAAGAAGATTGTCCTAAGTGTGCATAGAAGTGACAGTCTCCCCTCTCCCTTTTTGGTCTAGTAGAGTCAGTGGCAGCACCCTCTGGGCCGATCATAGATTACAAGTATTTAGCCTTTCAGAATGGTGCCAAGTTAGAAGTTACCCTAGTCTCTCAGATGCTTGTGAGACTCTTTGTGTTCCCTTTCTGGAACCATATCTCTGAGCAATCTTTAGGCAGTTCTTTATGTTAGGTCTGAAGCCCACATGTGTCAAGGGGTTCTCTGTAGCCAAAACAGCAAAAGCTTGTTTCAACGTGTGGTTAAAAGAGTTTTTCTTTTATCCTTTCCCCATGTCCAAGAGTTTTTCTAGGAGCCTGGCCAGATAAGCTTCCTTGAACCCACTACCTACTTGTTTTGGCACTTCCTATAATTTCTCTGTTGAATCCTAGCATTTTATCTTGAATGGTCTGTTCAAAGTGTGAATATAACTTACTATTCTTGATCCTCTCCCTCAGTAAGTGGACAATGTAATAAAATATATTTTCCTTTAAAAATTCAACTTACTCTTCTTTAAAATAGTTGTTTACAGAAAAAAACCTTTTCTATCAAAATTTGTATTCTTTTCCAAGATAGCTGAATAAAGTAACAGAAGAGTTTTCAAGGAGAGTTATCCATGTTTCAATAGCCTATGAATTAAATAAGGAGTTGGGAAAAACAAAAAAGACCACATTGTTTTGGTGATACAGGTCATCAAATCCTGAGCAGTTGTCTTGTTGAATTAACATTAGCCTGCAGTTCACAAAACATTCTGTTGATCATTTTGGCCAAAAATATCACTTTCATGAAAATACTAAAATAAATTGTGTGGAGTCATAAAGCCATTATTCTTTTCTCAATGATTTCATTGGTAGAGATTACCCAGAATTTTGCAGGAAAAAAAATTATTTAATCCTCTGAGACACTCCAATATCTTTAATTAAATAAGATGAGAAAAAAGATTGAAAGAGAAAATGTGATCGACATTTTCCTTCCACTTTCTCCTACTTTCTCACTACTTTACCTCCTCCCCACAAATAAGCTAGAACCAGTTTTCCTAAAATCTTGTCCTAAAATCTTGTTTTCTAACTTTGTTCAAAAGGAATTCTTCTTACCTTCAATATATAATTAACCAGTAAATATAGTCATACATATATAAAAGCCCTGGACACAACTGGCATTCAAAACTATCTTTTATGTTTGTCTTACTGCATCCATATTGCCCTTTATATCTTTCAACTTCCCTCCATATTATTTGTCTCTCAGCTTGATTTATCTTTCTTCATAAGAATTATTCATTTTTTTACTAATCTCCCCGCATCATTCTAGAATCCACTTTGTATCTTTAAAAAATTGACTATGTGCCATGCAATAACTTTTCTTTTATTATTGATGTCTTTCTTTAGTTTTATGCTAATCTTCTTGGAAGTTCTCTAACTGTCCCCAGTCTTCAGATGAAGTATCTGTGGCTCTGACAAGCTAAATAACTTGATGGTGGTTCCTCAATCTGTGGTGAAGCTAGGGCCAGGATCCATATACATCTATGTCACATCTGTTAACGATTGTAGCATTGTTTTTCATAAATATTTTCTTATTGAATTTATCAAATGTGGAACATCTATGCAGTATAATAATTTGCACATGTACAAAGTATACAGATATTAAGTATCAAATAAATACACTTGCAATATTAATTGTATCTGGGTATATATTCATTTTTTTTATTGGTTTCATGTTGACAGGTACCTCATTAATTATCTGTTACTGGTTAGAAGTTTATTTTCAATTAATCAAATCATATAACTTTTAAAAAACCATGTCTTTTACTAACGTAGAGGAGTTACAAAAAAGCATAGTTTTAAGGTCACAATCTTCTCAGGGAGAAAAAGACTTTTGCTATTGCTCAGATAAAGTCTACTAAGAATATGGGAACCAGAAAGACAGTAAAGTGACTCTGAAAAAAAAAGCCATACAAGAATTCAGGTTCATGTATGAAACAAAGCAAAAATGAACTGGAAGTGCTAGTGTGGGAAAAAATAAAATAAAATGGCAAGGCCATCATATTAAGAAAGACTGAGTTGCTACATAAAATGTGGTTCCCAAGTATTAAAATATATATTTTATGAATGCTATCTTATGTGTAAATTACCTCTTTTCTTGCCTTTTAAGTCATGAAGAAAAATTTTGCTACTATGATTAGCTTGAGTTATAGTTGCTTGGATGGCAGTTAGGTTGCAGAATGGAGCCAAGAAACAAAGAGTCTTTCAGAAATTTAGAAACACTTCTTTCAGGATTTTTTGGTTTTTTAAATTAACTTCAGAGTGGATTGCCTGAGCCCGCGGGCTCGAGACCCGCCTGGGCAACTTGGCGAGACCTCATCTCTACAATAAATCAAAAATTAGCCAGGGGTGGTAGCGTGCGCCTGTAGTTCCGGCTACTCGGAAGGCTGAGGTGGAAGGATCGCCAGAGCCCAGCTGGTCGAGGCTGCGGTGGCTGGGAGCAGCCACTGCACTCCAGTCTGGGGGACGATGTGAGACTCCAACTCAAAAAAATAAAATAAAATAAAATAATAATAAATTAGCTTCAGGGGTACATGGGCAGGTTAGTTACACGGGTATTTTGTGTGGTGGTGAGATTTTTTTTTTTTTTTGAGTTGGAGTCTCACTCTGTCGCCCAGACTGGAGTGCAGTGGCCGCTCCCGGCCACCGCAGCCTCGACCTGCTGGGCTCCGGCGATCCTTCCGCCCTAGCCTTCCCAGTAGCAGGAATTACAGGCATGCGCTACCACGCCCGCTGATTTTTTGATTTATTGTAGAGATGAGGTCTCGCTGCCCAGGCGGGTCTCGAACCCGCGGGCTCAGGCAATCCACTCACCTCAGCCTCCCAAAGGCGCGGGATTACAGGCTGAGCCACCGAGCCCGGCTGGTGGTGAGATTTATACCTGCTACTGAGCCCATCGCCCAAATCTTTAGTATGGTACCCAGTAGGTAGTTTTTCAACCCTTACCCATCTTTCCCTGCTTTAGGAGTCCCAAGTATCTGTTGCTCACATCCTATGCCTGTGTGTATTCAGTGCTTAATTCCCACTTATAAATAAGCAGAGGTATTTGGTTTTCTGTTTTTGTGTTAATTTACTTAGAATAATGGCCATGTTGCTGCAAAAGACATGGATCATTCTTTTTTATGTCTGCATAGTATTCCATGGTGTATATGTACATTTCTTTATCTGGTCCAACACTGGCATCTTTGCGGGCTTCATGACTTTACTATTGCAAACAGTGCTGCATTAAATGTATAAGTACAGATGTCTTTTTGGCAGAATATGTTCCTTTTGAACACTATTTTGTCCTTTTTTGAACTTCAGAGTACTGATGAAGGAGTAGGCGTAGGGACATGCCTTCAAGGAAAGCAGAAAACAGAGCTGTAGTGATTCCAACAATTGTACTTCATCACAGGCAGTAATATGATATCTTCTTAAAAGTTAGTCTGAATATATCAGCATGTGCAAGCAACTAATTTGCTGACTTAAAAGCAGCCCAATGAAGCATGTTTTGCCCACTAAACCTGTTATTGCCCATAATGAAAGACTATATAAGCTAATCACAATATTTTACCTTAAATTTGAGCATGGTTGCTAAAAACTCATGATACAGAACTCTTTAGTCATTCTCAACACATTTTTCCTTCAAAAATCTGATTGGTTGTTCTACATGCCATGAATGATATAAATCGAGCTCAGATTTATAGAGAATTTAAAGGACCAAAGCCTCCCTGTATTTCAGAAAACATCTTTCTGAATACATTTAAAGGTATGTGAATTTTATTCATTATTTGAAAGGTATCCTTTTATTGTGCTGATTTGTTTTCATTATATTTTCACAGATGTAAATGTATTCCATGTTTCTAATACCTTATGCTATTAAGAATTAGTTACGTTTTCAATGGGACCATCAATAAATTAGACTCTAATTACTTAAATTATTATTTTCAACTTTTGAATGGATCAAAGTTTTGTCTATATATTTTTTTAAATCTTAGTGCTAGAACCCAAAAGCACTTCCTGAAATCACAGCAAATATTTATCTTATATATTTAAATATTTAATTATGTAAAATAACATCCTAAGGCTTGATCTACTACTCTGAAAAATGTTTTATTAAACACATCAAATAATACCTTATTTAGTATTATTTAGGGCACACACAGTAGTTCACACCTGTAACTACACCACTTTGGGAGGCCAAGGTGAGAGGACTACTTGAGTCCAATATTCAGGATCAGCTTGGGCAGCATAGTAAGGCCTTGCCTCTACAAAAAAATCAGAAAACTAGCTGCACATCTGAGTTCCCAGCTCCTCTGGAACTGAAGCAGAAGGATCATCCGAGTCCAGGAGTTTGAGGCAGTGGTACAAACACACTCCAAGCTGGGCGACAGAGTGAGACCCTGACTCAAAAACAAACAACAACAACAACAAAAAGTCTATCATATTTTATATTAAAACCATCAACTAAATACTCTACCATTTTTAATTCAACCTTTTAAAAAACAGATTTAGGATAGAGACAACCTCAGTATAGTTCTCACATCTGCATTATTATATATTACATTCAATGTCTATTAAAAAATTAATGTATTTTTACATAAAGATTTTTAAAGTTAATTGATAATGTGGACCAGGAAGCATTTTGCATATTTTAGAGTAGCCAAATTTTGATTGATATGAAAAATGTATATAATCTATATGTATAATTTTTGAAGTAACTAAATATGTATAATTTATGAAGTAACTAAAAGTAGCAGCATATAACAAAAGGAAGATGCCATTGAATAAAGATGAAATACTTTAGGTAGAAATCATTCAAATGTATTGAGAAATCACAGATTATTATTGTCCTTGTCCTTCTTTTCAACATTATAATTTTCATTGCAGATCCCTGAACTCAAATATATTACTTGAAAATCTTGCCTGAAGTTCTACAAGATTGAAACACCTAGAACTAAATCTCTTTCACTTCATAATCTATTTTGGCAAATTAGTGGTTTTTGTTTTGGAGGGTTTTTTTCTAAAAGAATTGTCTCTTTTTTAAAACAGTATCAGTGTCTACATAAACAATACAAGAAATATTTTTCGAGTTCTTATACTAAAGTTATAAAATACTGGGTAGATTTACTAATTATCTTTTGAGCTTTTAGAGGTAACATTGTTCTGTTAGTTATTAATTATAAGTTACATTTCGCTTGTGTGACTCTGGGGGACCAATAGTCTGGACAGTACAGAAAAAATGGCATTCCCAATCACATGAGACATAAATTATTTCCCTAAACTTGTTCAGTTTCCAACCTAAATGAAAAATTACTTTATACTACTGTGACTTTAGAAACAATGAAATGGTCCACAAACTTGAAATCAAATATATGAAAGAGTTAGCCTCTCAAAGAATGACATTGTCATTTTACTAGCAACAGACTAATACTGATTATGTTTGTTTCATGGAGCATTAATTATGACCATGTTTGAGATGAGATAAGAAAAATGAGTGTTGACACATTTCAGAGCCATCAAGATATGGAGACCTGGATTTTGTTTGCTTGCCTCCTGGGTTCAGCTATCGCCATGCCTGTGAGTAAGACATCCCTTGCAGAAGTCAGTGTCCAACTTCAGGAGCTCTTAGAAAGAAGAATCAGTTGTATGGTTGGGAAACTTTAGGGTTTAAAACAACCTAAGATCAGATGTTCTCAGATATCTGTGTTAAAACACACACATACAAACACACACACACTTCAGGAGCTTGTTAAAAAATAGACTATCTGCCACTGATTTATTTCACAGCATATTGTCCTCTAGATTCATTTGTCATTGCAAATGACAGAATTTCTCCTTTTTAAAGGCTGAATATTATTCATTTAATAAGCCTGACTTAATAATTTCATATGGCAAACATATATCAAAGCATCACATTATACAAAATATATACAATTATTTGTCAATTAAAATAAAATAAAATAGATTTGGAATGTCTCCACTAAATATTCTGATTTGGTTCAACTAAGTTGGGGCCCAGGACCCCGCATTTGAAAGGGACCCTCAAAAGAAAGTACTTAATCAGTCTTAGGCAAATACTACAAAAATACCAGTTTTCTCTAAAACCTAATTTCTTACTAGCTTCTAAGTATCTTTCTGTCTTCCACATACTACTGCTGCTACCTTTTAGAGGGTAAGAAATTCCCTTTCTGAATCATCTCCCTGTTCTCAAAGAGCCTTTCCCTTTGGGTGCATCTGCTAAGCATGTGACTTTCTTATTGTTGCCCATATCCTACCTACATTCTATATATATTGATATAGTTTTACATTCAAATGTATCAAAAACTACCATGTCAGACCCACCCTCCAGACACAGGTATATAAGGGTAGAAAGCTTAAATCACATGCAGGCTAAGCAGGCTCCATCTGCTTGTGTGTATCATAAAGAGCATTTGAAAAACCAGAAGCCAGCCAACTTGTACACATTCCTCTTCTCTTCCTCTCTTACCACAAGACCAAGATTCTGTGCACTCTGCCTTCCTAAAAATCCTGCACTGTGGCCATTCCTAGTCCCCTGAGTGGCTCTGCATTACAAAGTCAGCCCTTTTAACACTTTATAAGATGATATCAAGAAGACATGGGACTAAAATAATTTACATCTAGATGAGAGTGAATAAACTCTCTTCTGAAATAGAAGCATTTTGAATATAATACAACTGGTCCTTAATGAAGCTACTGTCTGAGGGAAATTTTCTGGATTGTTTTCTCTCTTTCCTGTATCACATAGGCAGTCAGAATTTCACAACGCAGGTACCAGATAGTTGGTTTCCACTTTTTGAAAGGTCAATCATATCATCATTCAGGTTGCTTTTTATTTCGAACTTTTAAATTCAAAAAAGAACCCAATCTCAAGCCAGGAGAAATGGAGATAAAGGAAAGGCCCACGCTTTACCTGTAGAATGATCACTTATGTACCTAATCCAAAATGTACACCACATCTCTAAAATTTAAAAAACGAATCATAAGAATGTTGATGAAATAACAACAAAAAAAGATTGACCTAAAAGTCATAAATCAACTCTCATTTTCCATTGGATTTATAGTGATTCCGCCTTGTTGCACTCATCTTGTTCTTGCATTAATCCATAATTTCTCCACCTGTTTTTTCTTTTGTTGTTCTGATGATGTGTTATTTACTTTGTATGCCTTTGATTCTTGAGCTCTTGACCACCTCCTGATTTACAAGGGAATGTTTGTGAAACAATTCTATTCTTATTAGTATTTCTTTACTGTGTAAGAGAAACCTCTCTCTGTCCCCAACATAGAATGAATTTCATCAACAAGCGAGCTGTTAGGTGGGATAGGGTAGGATTCATTGACAACACGTGGGGAGGTGGAAAGGGGTTGACCAAAGATCACTGGAGAATAAATATATGCCAGTTTCAGTTTCTAGAACTCCTGTCATAAGACTTTATAAACCCTAGGAAAAGTCACCTTGTTGTTCTGGACCTCTTTAAAATAAGAAGCTCCTTTTCTACACAGCATTCATGTTCAAAGTAACTGAAAGTCTCAAATATATTCCACACTATTTAGATATTTTACAAGTAACTGCAGTCTCCCTAAACGTGAACAATTGATATCGACTTAATCTTTTCCTCTCTCTCTCCCTCACCTTCACTTTCTGTCTTCATTCTCCCTCCCTTCTCCCTATAAAAGCTACCATCTCATCCTGGGCACCCTGGTTATATCAACTTCAGCTATGAGGTAATTTTTTCCTTACTAATTTTGACAATTGTTTGGGTTAAAATGCTCTGGATTCTATAAAAAATAGTATTTTGATTCTTCATCCAACATGTTTCTCAAACTGCCCTTATTTTAATGTTCCCACCACCTGCTTCCTGGGTTAAGCCCTGATGAATTGCTTCAAATCTATATTGTTCCAGTACCTTCCTCCCTAGTTTGTCTGACTCAGTCTGTCTTAAATATGGCTAAAGGTATATGCATATATACTTTTATATACCACTCTGCTCCACAGTAGGGTGCAAAATGAACTCTCACTGAATAAGCTTGTTCTGTTACAGCTTCTAAATTGTAAAGATTAGGTAAGATGTTATTCAAAATTATTTAAAGTTCAAAAACTCCTGATTCTAAGATATTCACCCTTTATGTGTGTCTCTCATGTGGCTTTGCTGAGTTACTAATGACTACAAGGTATGTGAGTGAGACTGCAGGGCAATGGAAGAGATCTGGAAATTGGGTTGGAGGTTTTTCTTAGTCCCTTACTAACTACATGACCTTGGGCAAATAATTTGATCTCCCCCTGTCTTTGGTTTCCTTACCTAGAAAAGGGAAATAGCCACATTTCAAAATATTTGGAGAGTAATATGTTAATAAACAGGAAAGTGTTTTTTTCAAGTATAACTTGAACAAGGCTAATATTATTTGTTATAGTTATTAAATGCTGTACTACCACATAAAGGAACTTTAAACCTGAGTTTAATCAAGTATGTCATGTTCAAGAAGGAGTGAAATTTTACTTTTCTCACAGGTTCAAGTAATAATCTGTTTAAGTACTCACACAAACTGAAGAAAAAAATAAGAATTTGAGGCAATATTTTCTGTTAAACTTTAAAAGCTTGGTAAATATGACTAGTATACATTTACTTCTAGGGTGGTTTTCTTCCTTTCTGTGATATTTAAAAATGTCAACTAGTTGAAATGAATATGAGTTTACACAGCTTTTTATGTGTGTGATTGTTTACACAGGTTTTTATGTGTGTGATTGTTCATGCACTGAAGAGCAGGCATAAAGAAATAAACAGAACTACTACTTTTATAATCTCAAATTAATAACAATTTTTAATAAACTTGTCTAAAAAAATTTCCTCAGCATGTGAGAAAACATAAAATATGTGATGAATGCAACCTTAAGTTCTTGAACCTTAGAAACCAACCAGCAAATATATATCTTCCTCTCTTCTGCAGACTTACATTTTCATGTTTTCAATATTGACAGGACTACATTAGTAAGTCTATATTTCATACATCTTTTTCTCTTAAGGTGCTTACCCCTTTGAAGTGGTACCAGAACATGATAAGGCCGGTATGTAGATATTTTGTTCTTTATTACCTTAAAACAGTAGGCCTGCATTTAAATTCCCATATTAAGTAAAACATCATATCTATTCCACATACAAACACTAATGGGAGATTTCACTTATAAAAGGTCATATATGTGTACACAGAAATTCTTGCAAGGGAAAAATGAATAGAATATTCCTATGGCCATAATGACAAATAAAACACTGCTGCTTCTCCAGTTGGAGTCACCTGAGCCAATGGTAAACCTGCCTCTCTGTTTCTCACCAGTACCCTTCCTATGGTTATGAGCCCATGGGTGGATGGCTGCACCACCAAATCATCCCCGTGCTGTCCCAACAGCACCCCCCGACTCACACCCTGCAGCTTCATCACCACGTCCCAGTGGTGCCAGCTCAGCAGCCCATGGTCCCCCAGCAACCAATGATGCCCGTTCCTGACCAACATTCCATGACTCCAACCCAACACCACCAGCCAAACCTCCCTCCGCCCGCCCAGCAACCCTTCCAGCCCCAGCCTGTTCAGCCGCAGCCTCACCAGCCCTTGCAGCCCCAGTCACCTGTTCTCCCCATGCACCCCCTGCTGCCACAGCCACCTCTGCCTCCGATGTTCCCCATGCAGCCCCTATCCCCCATGCTTCCTGATCTGCCTCTGGAAGCCTGGCCAGCAACAGACAAGACCAAGCGTGAGGAAGTGGTGAGTATGCCATGAAGCCACTACAATACAAATCCTGTGAAAAATTCTATGAAGGAAATTGGCCCTAGAGTTCTACTGGCTCAGACAATCCAGAGTCTCAGTTATTGTAGTTACAGATCTATGAATCTATTAGTCCAACTATTGTAAACCAGTTTATTTGTAAACATAGCTTATTATGGTGGATTCAAAATCTACAATTATTTTTAATTTCAACCACAATATAGAGTACTGAAACCCATTCATTTAAAAAGCAACAATACAAGAATAAAAGAAACAATTCTTAATATCTTGCAATAGTTTACTAGCAAGAATAAGCAACAATTATACTAAAAGATATAGAAGGAGTAATTGTGAGAGTAAGGAGATTCATATGTCTGACCTATCTAAAAAAGGCCAGTGGGGAACTTCTTTAAAGACCTGAAGTAATATTACCTGTTCAGAGTGTGTTCTAATTGTCTAGCTAAACTAGACAGATTTTTTTTATCATTTTACATTCCGAGAATTCAATATATTGAGCTTTTAATAAGATTTTTTTGCAGTTTCCCTCAAAAAATCTTTCATTCTAGGAAGCTCTTCTAAATAAATGAGGGGGATAAGATGGTCTTTATCCATGCCTTGAACTCCTCTATTCTGTGTATATGTGTCTCCATAATCCCACAATTTATAAATACTGTTAAATGATTTGTTACTGAGAAGCAATGAGGAATAAGTTTGAAATGACCTAAACAGGAGCCAGAAAATCAAGGGTTTAGTTCTGGCTTTGCTCTCCAAAAAGAGGATTGTATTGCACAAGTTACTACAAATATATGGATATTTGTTTTCCCATTTTTTAAATTAAGGAAGGTAACAGATTTAGATTATTTCCAGCAACAGTTATAATTGAAAGTTGTAATTAAAAATTATATTACATGCAATATAAAATATATATGTAAATATAGATATTCATAGTTACAAATATATTTATGAGAAACGTAGTGCAGAATTTTTGAAAATGTATTGTGTCCCAAATAAAGAGTTGTCTATCGTTATCTGTTCCACTTTAAAGTATACCTTCCCTCTTTGTATAAAAAATACATTTATTTTTTTATTAATACAAAAGGACATAGACATTTTAATATATTCACACTTTGACAAAGTTATTTGGGTAGGTTCCTTAAGATCTTTAAAACTTAGTGTCTGCAAATATAAAAGTAAAATATAAATAGATATTTTCTTCGTGTTGTTTACTGAAAATAAAGTGACTTCCTCACAAAACTGGCATGCAGAGAGTAATCAATGAAAGTTAGCTATTGTTATTTCATTATTAAATAATAGCTTTTTCCTGTCTTTAAGGCATGTTTACTGTTATAAACATTTCATATCTAATGATGAAATAACAAAGAAATTTTGGAGATCAAAGGTTTCAATTTAAATTGCAGTACATATTTTCAGCAAAGCTAGAGTTATATATGCTATTGTACATGGCTATTCTATAGAAATATTTATAAATTACTTTAATTGTTCTTTTTGTTTATTTTTCAGGATTAAAAGATCAGAAAATGAAAGAACTAGACATTTCAGTTGCTTTCAGGAATACACAAGACAAAATGATTTGTGCATACAATCAGTTTTTGAGTAAATTCTGTAAAAATAAATACCATTATAATTCAATAAAATAATTCAACATTATTCATGCATAATTATTTAAGTAAAATATTGCATCATATATGGGAACATATAATTTTCACTCTACCAATTGATAGATTGGCAATTCCAATGTTGAATGCATTTGAATAAAATGTGGAAAGAAAGCACTATATTTTAAAGACCAAAATCCAAAGTGTAGGTTTCATAAATAGTAAGATTGAACATAAATATACCAATAAAACCAAGCATATATGTACACAGGTCTTAAATTTATAGGAAATAAAAAATGTATTATTTACAAAGCTGTACTGTGTCTTTGAAATTAACTAAAGAGATAGTTTTATAATACATTTCAAGAACATTGAACTTTCAATAACTTATCCCATGTCAATAATGAATTTAAAATTTAAATATCCTCATTAACTATTTTTGGTAAGGGTTTTAATACATATTACATTTTTGGGATACAAGTACATGTCTTTAAAACCTGAAGAAAGCCATTAAAATGTGCAGGAAGATATGTACAAAATGATTTCTATTATTTGCAACAAGAGAAACTTAAATTTTAGTTTACCAATCTCATGAAATATTTAAATAAAAATATACCTTAGAAGAAAATTTATTAGTGGAAAAATGTGACAAAATAATTATTAAATATATAACATCAGGCTGATTTTAAAAGTAAGTCAATATATTATGTATTGAAAAACCATAGGTAGATTATTATACCTCATAACAATTTAATAGTATCATATATTACAACAAATGAAGCATACACATAAAAGTATATTTAAAAACTATGAAGTAGATGTAAAGCATCAAGTTTTTCTAAAATAAAAATAAATTACTTCTGTTACCAGAAAACACAATTTTTAAAAATATTTCTTCTGTTTAATTTCTGTTTTGGATTTATACACCTTCTTCCTGAGTTCCCTTTGATGTGAGCTTTGATTCTTAGCAAGTAACTGTTAGGTGAATTCCCAGGTGATACCAGTTCAAATGTGTTGACGTGTCAAAGAAGATTTTTGATAAGGAAGAGTAAAGGAAAAACAGCAATCAGTGTTAGCAGAAATACAAATCAACAGCACAATCCAAACAACACCAAAGAGACTGTAGTTATCAACTGAAAGAAGAACTAGAAATAACACACAACAAAATAGAAAAACAATAGAGAAATGATCATTAAAAAAAACTCTGTCAGAAGTTAATTAGGCTCAATAAGCAGGCAGGTCACCAGTAAAAATGCAAAATCTTACGTCAGATGGTTGGAGGTTAGCTGTGCATTGTCCTATGAAATGGGTTATTTTATTCATTAACTATCAAACTTCACTTTGGGTCTTACTATAGTTCTTTTCTGTGCTTAATCATTTTTAAGAGTGTAAACTCTATCAATAACAACCCCAATTAGACTAAAAAATCTTCACAGTTTACTAATTAGAAAAGGTAAAACAAAAGATGTTAGCAAGCTAATTTCCAGTTTGTGTTTATATAACTGCCTTCCTTCATAGCAAACATTGAAAATGGAGGCTCAAGATTACCTAAAAGTAATCTTCACTTAGGTAGAGACATTAATACTTTTCATAATTTCCAAATAATAATTTACATATGTATGGTGATAAAGAAATGAGTTATTTGAAATCAGAGATGGTAAATATATCCTATATATGTACTGCTTAATATGGGAGCAACTAGCTCCTTAAAAGCCTCATGAGGTGAATTAAAGTAGAATGAATTAGAATTCAATAATATAAAGTTTAGTCTTTTTAACTCCAGTAGTCACACTGTAAGCAATAAACAGACTTATGACTGTTTACCATATTGACTATCGCAGGTATAAAACATTTCCATTGTAGCAGAATATTTTATTAGAGTGTGCTACTCTATATCCTATTTATTGGTTGTGGAAAAAAAGATTCTAAGAATTTAAAGATTTTTAAACAAAAGATTACACAAAGGAAATTTGCTGATTAAAGTTGAAAATTCAGCTACCCAAGTTATTTCTCAAGCATTTCAATTGTATGATCTTGTATGGAAATTTTCTAAGAAATGTACAAGTGGGATAGTGCAGAAACCTACTGTAGATAAAACTATTTCTAATTAAGCTAGCAGTAAATAAAATCACATCATTCAACTTAGAATTATGTGAGAGAAAAAAATCCCTGTTTGAAAGTTGTAGGATATTTTACAAAATGATTTTTAAAATTTAGTTTAAAGTGAACTTCTAACTATGCTTTCCAGTTGTAGCTAACATCTCATGAAACAAGAAATAAAACAAAAGTTTGAGACACTAAAAGCAGTTCCAAATGAGAAATCCTCAACTGTATTTCTCTAACCACATATGTCTTCTCTTATGAGTAGTATATTTTTCTAAGCCAAGTAAATGCATTTCTTCACCATAAAATAAGAATCAGAAAATGGACTCATCACAGTGGAACACACAGGGACCCAGATGAGCAGAGAGAAAAGATCCGTGAAAGTGACATCTCTCCAGGCAGAGATTTGCATTGCCCTGCCCACCTATCAACAGCCTCCACCTCGGTTCCTAAGGTAACATCACTAAACAGGAGACAAAGGCCCCCCCACTGAATCAGACAAAGGCAACTTCACAGACCTCCCAGGCAGCAGGCTAAAAAAAAAAACAAACGCAAGCTTCCAGTAAATCTAGCTGCCTGCAAGGAAAACAAAGAGGAGAGGCTGGAGATCAGAGCTGAAGAGACACTCAGGAAAGATTCCAGAGCTAGTCTGATCTCTTATTCTGACTTTTGATTTTATCATTTTGACTATTTGTTTTGCTCACTTTTGTTCGCTTTTTCACTTACACTATCTGTTCATGATTTTATTGATTTGTCTCTGTGTAGCTACCAATATCCTTTAGGGAATTTGGCTCACATGTTTTTTTCAAGCCTTGTGTCTCTTTTTCACCTGTTAGTTGGTATGTATGTCTGTTTTCCTTCTCACTCTCCTTTCTTTCTAACTTCCTACTGAACTCCCCTTCCTCCATTATTTTCCTCTTTGCACCTCCTTTTGATCAAGGACCAAAACTACATACCACTGCATAGATTGTAAAGCAATGGGAAATAGGTTCCAATGTGCTCATACACCTGTGGATGGATGCTGGAATCAGCATATAGATTCTGAATCCCAGCCTCCCCCTCAATTAAACCTCAAAACTGCAATAAGTACAGCCCACAGCCCACACTCCAACCTCAAAAGTGAACAGTCAGAGGACTCTTATAAGGAAGAACAGGAAATTGCACAAGTGAAACAAAAGCAACCCCACCTTCCCTGAAAAACAGAATTAAAGAAGGGGAGGGAAAGGGGGAGAGAGAGAAAAATCTACACAAATGAAGAAAAACCAAAAGAAGAATATGGGTCTCTCCCAGATCCCTGAGAGGGCAGACACTGAGAAAACTGACTTCAGAATGCAAACAATGAAGAGCACACAGAATGACTGGTCCCAAACTACAAACCTAGATATCAAGACATTAATGGAGACATTAAAAAGAATTGAAGAGAGTCAAGAAGAAACTAGAAAGGAGCTGATATCTGAGATAACAGTAATAAAGAATACTGTGAATGAAATAAATAACAAACTGATAAGCATGGAAAGCAGAAGAATCTCAGAGCTTGAGGACCAAAATATAGAACTAAGCCAAACTCTTAAAAACACAGAAAACAAGCTTAAAAAGACAGAACAAAACCTTCAAGAGATGAGCGATTACTTCAAGAGACCGAACCTAAGAGTAATTGGCATTCCTGAGGCAAAAAGAGAGACAGAGACCACACTGGAACACATTTTCCATGAGATCATTCAAGAAAACTTTTCTTATCTAGTCAGTGATGCAAAAATTCAAACACAAGAGATTCAGAGAACCCCTGCAAGACAACAAATGAGAAGACCAACTCCTAGACACATAATAATTCACCCAAACAAAGTAGGCATAAAAGAAAAAAAATCCTAAAGGCAGCAAGAGAAAAAGGCCAGATTACCTACCATGGAAGACCAATTAGAATAGCAGCAGATTTATCTACAGAAACCCTGCAGGCTAGGAGAGCTTGGAGCCCTATCTTCAAAGTCCTAAAAGATAAACAATTTCAACCAAGAATAACCCACCCAACCAAGTTAAGCTTAATCAGCAAGGGAGAATTAAAATCTTTCCCAGATATCCAAACCCTAAGAACTTATGCTGCAACCAAACCACCTCTACATGAAACACTTAAGAAAGTACTAATCACAGAAGAAAAGGAACAACATTCTCCATAAGAGTACAGGAAAAAGAATAAAATACACATGAACCAACCCCAAAATCAAAAGAAAGACAAAAAACCAAGTGGAAGAACAACAACCCTATAAGAACTCTATGATAGGGATGAACTCTCACATTTCAATAAGTAGCCTGAATCTGAATAGACTAAGTGCATAGAATGAAAAGACACAGAATGGCAAAATGGATAAAATATCACCAGGCAACAAAATACTGCCTTCAAGAGATCCATCTCACTAGAAAGGACATGCACAGACTCAAAGTAAGAGGATGGGAAACAAATTTTCAGGTGAATAGAATACAAAAGAAAGGAGGAGTCATGATCCTAATTTCAGACAAAATACAATTTAAGCTATCAAAAATTTAAAAAGATACAGAGGGCCACTACATAATGATAAAAGGTTCACTCTATCAACAAGAAATATCTATCCTAAACATATATGCACCCAACATAGGTGTGCCAACTTTCATGAAGCAACTTCTAGGAAAACTAAAGAAAGATATTGATTCTAACACCATCATAACTGGGGACTTTTTTTTTTTTTTGAGGTGGAGTCTCACTTTGTTGCCCAGACTGGAGTGCAGTGGCCACTCCCAGCCACCGCAGCCTCAATCTGCTGGGCTCCAGTGATCCTTCCACCTCAGCCTTCTGAGTAGCCGGAATTACAAGCATGCTACCATGGCTGGCTAATTTTTTTATTTATTGTAGAGATGAGGTCTCACTGCCCAGGCAGGTCTCGAACCCATGGGCTCAGGTAATCAACTCACCTCAGCCTCCCAAAGCATGGGATTATAGGCTGAGCCACCGAGCCTGGCTATGACTGGGGACTTTAGTACCCCACTCACAACCCTAGACAGATCATCAGGACAAAAAATCACCAATGAGATCTGGAACCTCAATTTGACTCTTGACCAAATGGACTTAATTGATACCTACAGAACACTCCATCCAAAGACCACAGAATACACATTCTACTCATCACTGCATGGAACGCATTCTAAGATTGATCACATAATTGGCCATAAATCAAGCATAAGCAAGTTTTAAAGGACCGAAATTTTACCACGCACCTTCTCGGATAACAGTGGAATAAAAATAAACATTAACACCAACAAGGTCCCCCCCAAAACCCACAAAGACATGGACACTAAGCAGCATGATGCTGAACAACTCCTGAGTCAATGATGAAATCAAAACAGAGAACAAAAGATACCTGGAAACAAATGAAAATGAAGAAACATCTTGCCAAAAATCTCTGGGTTGCCATGAAAGCTGTAGTAAGATGGGAATATACATCACTACAAATGCACATGAAGAAAATGGAAGTATCACAAATTAATAGCCTAACAAGCCACCTAAGGTAGCTGGAAAAGCAAGACTACAAAAACCCTAATTTCAACAGAAGAATCCAGATCACCAAAATAAAAGCCCAAATCCAGGACATAGAAGACAAAAAGATAATACAAAAAAATCAATGAAACAAAAAACTGGTTCTTCGAAAGGATAAACAAGATCGATGATCCCCTAGCTAGACTGGCCGAGAAAAAGAGAGAAAAAACCCAAATAAGCACAATCAGCAACACAAGAGAGTAAGTCACATCTGTCCCTGAAGAAATACAAAAGATCATTAGAGACTACTGGCTACACTTGTATGGAAACAAACTTGAAAACCTAAAGGAAATGGAAGACTTTCTGTCATCACACAACCTGCCTAGGTTGAAACAAGAAGAAATTAAGACCCTAAACAGAACAATAACAATCAAGGAAATTGACTACATAATAAGAAAACTACCTACAAAAAAAAGCCCTGAACCAGATGGTTTTCCAGTAGAATTCTACAAGACATTCAAGGAGGAGCTGATACCAATTCTACTGAAAGTATTCCAGGTGATTGAGAAAGATGGAACTCTCCCCAAATCGTTTTACGAAGCTAATATCACATTGATACCCAAGCCAGGTAAAGACCCAACAAAGAAAAAGAACTACAGGCCAAAATTTTGATGAACATAGATGCTAAAATTCTCAACAAGATCCTAGCAAACCTGATTCAACAACACATCTCAAAAATCATCGATCATGACCAAGTAGGCTTCATCCCTGGGATGCAAGTCTGCTCAACATTCATAAAATCATAAATGTAATTAAATACATCAACAGATGTCAAAACAAAAACCACATGATTATATAATTAGATGCATAAAATCCAGCACCCTTCTTGATAAAAACCCTCAAACATCTAGGCATACGGGGAACATACCTCAAAATAGTAAAAGCCATCTACAAGAAACCCTAGCCAGCATACTCCTAAATGGACAAAAATTGGAAACATTTTTTCCAAAACTGGTTCCCTGAAAACTGGACCAAGATAAGGATGACCACTCTCACCCCACTGTTCAATATGGTATTGGAAGTCCTGGCTAGAGCAGAGAAGGCAATAGGGGGTATCCAAATAGGAAAAGAGGAAGTCAATTTATCTCTCTTTGCAGATGATATAATTGTGTACCTTGAAAACCCAAGAGAATTTGTCAAAAACCTCCTTATACTGATAAGGGCCTTTGGCAAAATCTCAGGATATAAAATAAATGTGCAAAAGACAATCGCATTTCTTCACACCAATAATAAACAGAAACCCAAATAAAAAGCACAATTCCATTCACAATAGCCACAAAACAAATGAAATACCTTGGCATCTTCCTAACCAGATACTTGAAAGAACTTTACAATGAAAACTACAAAACTCTGCTCAAAAAAATCAAAGATGATACTAACAAATGGAAAAATATCCCATGCTCATCGATTGGAAGAATCAACATTGTGAAGATGTCCATCTTACCTAAGGCAATCAAGAGATTTAATGCAATACCCATCAAATTACCAGCAACATTCTTCTCAGACCTAAAAAAAAAAACAACACAGGAATTCATATGGAAACACAAACGACCAAGAATAGCCAGAACAATCCTCAGCAAAAAAAACAAACAAACAAACAAACAAAGCAGGTGGTATCACATTACCAGACTTCAAACTTTACTATAAAGCTACAATAATCAAAACAACTTGGTACTGGTATAGGAACAGGCATATAAATCAATGGAATAGAATTGAGATTCCAGAAACAAAACCTCAATTTCTCAACCAACTCATCTTTGGCAAAGCCTCCACCACGTACCACCGGGGAGAGGAGAACCTATTCAGTAAATGGTACTGGGAAAACTGGCTGGCCACATGCAGAAGATTGAAACAGGACCCCTATCTATCCCCATACACAAACATTAACTCCAAATGGATCAGAGACCTAAATGTAATACCTCAAACCATAAGAACCTTAGAAAATGAAGGACATACCCTCATGGAAATTGGAACTGGCACCCAATTCCTGAACAAAACCTGAAACCCACAGGCCATAAGAGATAAGATAAGCCATGTTCGGTGGCTCAGCCAGTAATCCCAGTACTTTGGGAGGCTGAGGTGAGAGGATTGCCTCAGCCCACAGGTTCAAGATCAACCTGGGCAACTTGGCAAGACCTCATCTCTACAATAAATCAAAAAATTAGCCGGCCATGGTAGCACGCACCTGTAGCTCCAGCTCCTTGGAAGGCTGAGGCGGAAGGATCGCTGGAGCCCAGCAGGTCAAGGCTGCGGTGGCTGGCCGTGGCCACTGCACTCAAGTCTAGGTGACAGAGTGAGACTCCAACTCAAAAAACAAAACAACAACAAAAAGAGATAAGATAGACAAGTGGAGCCTCATTAAACTGACAAGCTTCTACAAAGCCAAAGAAACCATCAAGAGAGCAGGGAGACAGCCTACAGACTGGGAGAAAGTATTTGCCAACTCCAGGTCTGACAAAGGCTTAACATCTTGGATTTACAAGGAACTCAAACGTGCTGAAAAGAAAAAAACAAACAACCCCATTGTAAAATGGACAAAAGATATGAACAGACCCTTCACAAAGGAAAACATCCAAGCAGCCAACAAACACACGAAGAAATGTTCAACCTCACTAATCATCAGGGAGATGCAAATCAAAACCACACTGAGATACCACCGAACTCCAGTCAGAATGGCAATTATCAATTACTCAAAAAAATAACAGTTGCTGAAGAGGGTGTGGCGAAAAGGGAATACTTCTACACTGTTGGTGGGAGTGTAAACTAGTGCAACCTCTGTGGAAAGCAGTGTGGCGATTCCTAAAAGCTCTAAATATCAACCTCCCATATGACCCCGCAATCCCCCTACTGGGAATATACCCTGAAGAACTCAAATCACTCTATCAGAAAGACACCTGCACAGCCGGGCTTGGTGGCTCAGCCTGTAATCCCACGCCTTTGGGAGGCTGAGGTGAATGGATTGCCTGAGCCCGCGGGTTCGAGACCTGCCTGGGCAGCGAGACCTCATCTCTACAATAAATCAAAAAATCAGCTGGGTGTGGTAGCACATGCCTGTAATTCCGGCTACTCGGAAGGCTGAGGTGGAAGGATCGCCAGAGTCCAGCAGGTCAAGGCTGCAGTGGCCGGGAGCAACCACTACACTCTAGTCTGGGCGACTGAGTGAGACTCCAACTCAAAAAAAAAAAAAAAAAGATACTTGCACACGATTGTTTATCGCAGCATTGTTCACAATAGCAAGAACCTGGAAGCAACCATGCTGCCCATCAAAAGAGAACTGGATTTAAAAAATGTGGTACATATGCACGATGGAATACTATACAGCCATAAAATGGATCAAAATCATGAATTTCGCAGCAACCTGGATGGAACTAGAGTCTATAATAATGAGTGACCTCTCACAGAAACAAATATCTGAGTATCACATGTTGTCACTCATATAGTGGACCTTGATCATCCAACGTATTACCATAGGAAAATGACTGATAGTGGTGGGAAACTATGGGGGGAAGGGAAGGGAGATGGGATTAATGGTAGTAAATATCTGTCTAGGAACGGGGAGACACCTTTTATCAACAAGGGTGCCTGAATGAAGCATATTTGTATACCTAACCTGTAACTGTACCCCACAATATCATAATAAAAAATATTGATTATAAGAAATAAAAATTAAAAATTAAAATGACATAATCTGAATAAATGCAGAAGAAACACTGAATACAATTCACACACATTATTTTATTTTATTTTATTTTATTTTTTTGGTATTTACCCATAATAGTCAAGGTGACAGATAATGTTTATTTATTTATTTTTTATTTTATAGATGTGGAGTGCAGTTCAGGGTTCAGTATACAAATGTTCATTATGCAGGTACCCTTGTTGATGAGGTGTGCCTCTCCCTCCCCTGGCAGTTTCCCACTACTGTCAATCGCTTTCTTATAGTATTATGATAATTGCAGCCAACAGATACATGAAAAAATGCTCAGCCTCATTAGTCTTCAAAGAAATGCAAATTAAAACCACACAGAGATACCCTCTAACTCCAGTCATGATGGTCATCACCAGTTTCAAAAAACAACATGCTATAGAGGATGCAGGGAAAAGGGAACACTCTAACACTGTCGGTGGGGTTTTTTTTGGTTGTTGTTTCAAATCAATACCCACATAATAAATTATATAAAAGTGAAAGAAAAAGAAGACTAAAAAAATGTGAATATCCCTTCAGAGGGATAAACTAAAATTTTGGTATTCTAGGGAGTTTCAAGAACTCATTTCTCCACACGAACACACACACACACACACAAATACACAAATAAATGTAAACAAAAACTGTTAGAACTAATTTTGTAGAAAACAGCTTGAAAAGCAGTCATATTTATTAAAAGAAAAAAAAATAAATGCCAAATCAAGAGAAATGCAAGCCGGGCTTGGTGACTCAGCCTGTAATCCCCTGCCTTGGGAAGTTGAGGTGAGTGGATTGCCTGAGCCCGCAGGTTCGAGACCCGCCTGGGCAACTTAGCAAGACCTCATCTCTACAATAAATCAAAAAATTAGCCAGGCGTGGTAGTGCGTGGCTATAGTTCCAGCTACTTGGAAGGCTGAGGCGGGAGGATCGCCGGAGCCCAGCAGGTTGAGGCTGCGGTAGCTGGGAGCAGCCACTGCACTCCAGTCTGGGCAACTGAGTGAGACTCCAACTCAAAGAAAAAAAAAAAAAGAAATGCAGCTTTAAGTAGAGAGTTTTATACCATTTTAACATAGTATTGCATTTACTCCTCACACAGTGAGTCAGGAACTTAAAGACTTTTCTGATGTGAATCACTGAATCTAAAGGGAAAAGAGAAAACTGAATTCCTAAGGTACAGTGGAGTTTTGTTTGTATTTTGGTCCATCTGGGAGTTCCCTGAATCATTTGTCCTTCTTTTGCTTAAGTAGCCACTCTCTAGGTTCAGAAAAAGGGCAAGGATAATTCTTCAAAAATATTTAAAGATGTGAAAAATTTATTGTTGCCTTGGGCAAAAATATTACATAGTTTTTATATAGCTGCCTTTCTTCATAGCAAGCATTGAGAATGGAGGTTCAAGATTACCTAAAAGTAATCTTCACTTAGTAGACATTAATACTTTCCAAATAAAAATTTATATATGTATAGTAATTTTTAAAATGAGGTATATTTTAAATCAGAGTAATCCATTGTAAGCAATCATTATTGCTTATAATATGACTATTGGCACTCAAAAGACTAAGTTTTATAGTTTATTTTCTTTTAATTCACTATTCTTTAATTTATAACAAAGGGCTATTAAGGAGCTAGTTGCTCCCATATTGAACAGTGCCTATATCACAAATCTTTAAGATGAAAGGCCTTCAGAGGCAAATGTCCTGAGAATAGTCAATATGACATATCTAGAGGGCAGTAGACAAACAAGTGATTGTCTCTAGCAGGGGAAAGAAAGGGAGCATCATCTAGATTCGTCTCAAAGACATGCCATTGGAAGATCTCCAGGAGATGTCCAATGATGATATATATGGGAAAGGAAATTTCAGCTGTCTTGTCTATTAGGGTCAGTGTGTGATCTAGGATTTAAGACTTGGCCAGTGGAGTATAGGGTCAGAGAGGAAAAGAAGGAGGTTTACGGAAAATGGAGAAAAATTCAAGAACTATGTTGGGATGAAGCTAGGAGTAATCATTTTGAAGCTCTAAAAACTCACAAATCATTATTGTATTTTCTGGGAAACAATGAAAGTTAAAATCAATAGATTTTTGTTTTAGAAAGATGTTCCTGCTAGCAATAGGGAGGAGAAAGTATAAAAGAAAGACTCTAGGTATAGGGAAATTAGCCTACACCATAAGTTCATGCAAGATCCTGTGAGGACTGAGACCAGGTCATGGGAATGCAGTGAAATTAGAGGTTTGAGAAACTTTTTGGTAAAATTGGTCAGTTTTGTGATGGTAATAAGGGAGAGAAGGAACTGGAATTCTGAAGTTCTAGCTTGGATGCCAATTTGAATGGTGCCATGATTCACTAAGTGACTCATGACTAGTTAAATCCATTAATTCTCAGATCTTCATGTGATTATTAAGTTGTTGATAGAATAAGTGGAAGTTTGGGAGTCTCTTGGAATGGAATGAATATATTTTACATATCTGGGGGAACCAAGTCTGTTTCCCCCCACACTTATATACTGAAATCTAATCAACAATGTGATGGTATAAAAATGTGAGGTCTTTACCACATCTTGATTAGGTCATGAATACTGGACCCTATTGGAACGAATTACTTCTCCTATGAAAAGTATTCAGGAAGTGTCTTTCTCTTTTCTCCATGTGAGGTATGAGTCAGAAGATGTCTATATATTTATTTATTTATTATTATTATTTTTTCTTTTGAGTTGGAGTCTCACTCTGTTGCCCAGACTGGAGTGCAGTGGCCGCTCCCGGCCACCGCAGCCTCAACCTGCTGGGCTCCGGCGATCCGTCCACCTCAGCCTTCCAAGTAGCCGGAATTACAGGCGCGCGCTACCACGCCCGGTTGATTTTTTGATATTGTAGAGATGAGGTCTCGCTGCCCAGGCGGGTCTCGAACCCGTGGGCTCAGGCAATCCACTCACCTCAGCCTCCCAAAGGTGCAGGATTACAGGGAGATGTCTATTTATTAACCAGGAAGCTAGTCCTCATCAGACACCAAAATTGCCAGTATCTTAACTTGAACTTTTCAGCCTCCAAAACTGTAAGATATATATGTATGTTGTTCGTAAGTTACCCAATCTATGCTATTTTGTTATGCCAGTCAAAGCAAACTGTTATAGTTACCTTTGGGAATTATAAATAATATCCTAACTGTATAATAACGAAGTCTGAACTAATACTGACATAACTAATAGTACACAAAATTCTGCTTCTTTACAGTTCTACCCCTCCCTTAATTGTTTTCTCAAATTACATATTTATGCAATGTGTAGCCAACTGATAAACAATTATTGGTTTATGTCTTTTATATTATATGTGAAAAAACAAGAGGTGTTCAGAAGATGGTAGCCGAGCCAGTCAGACTATGCAAGTCCCAATGTGAGTGAGTGAGTGTATGGAAAATTTAGTGTATGTGGCAGTGAGTGAGTGGGCATGTGAGTGGCTGGCTGGTTGAGGGTTAGGGAGCTAGCAGCCAGGGGTTCCCTGGTGAAGCATCTGGTGATGCAACTGCTGGGCTTGGACCCTAGCAATTCTCGGGATGCAGAAGCCAAGTGCCATTTTTTTTTTCAATCAACAAAATCCTTCCTGGGAAGAAGAAGCTAGGAGAAACTGACTAAATGGGGGCTTGTGAGCAAGTAACCAGGACCCTCCTGGTGAAGCAGCTGGTGCTGTAACTGCTCTGCTTGGTTCCTAGTGCTTTCCAGTGGCGGAAGTTGAGCACCATTTTTTTTAACTGACAAAAGTTTTACTGGGAAAAAGCAATGAGGAGAGACTACTGCCCGCAGACTTTGCCTCACCACTGCAGCAGGAAAGACTACCAGATGCAGGCTTTTCCTCACCACTACACCACCTGGCCAGACACTGGCAACAAAGGCTGTGGGGGACCTCAAAGGCAAAGCTCCACTGGAGAAGATGTAAGAGGCACCCTGACACCATTTTGAAAATGGGGCAGGAAAGTGTTCGGACTTGCTCACCACAGAGCAACAGATATAATCTCTGTGATCAGGGGATCAACTACTCAGGGATTGATTTTGACCCATAGGGAATATCCCCAAGCACAAACTTTGGAGGGATCTGACCAATGCTGAATCTCAGGCACCCGACCCCTACCTTGGTCCAGCATTGGGACAAAGGGTGTGGCCAGAAAAGGATGAGGAAGAACTCCAAAGAGATCAGTGTTGAGTGTGGGGCATAAGCTCTTCAGGAGTTAGTAGAGAAGCAGAAGAGAGGCACAATTATAGAACCAGCCACAAGAGGGCAGATTTTTTTCTTTTTTTAATTGTTAATTTTTTAAAAACGTTTTGCCTGTTTGTTCTATTTTTAAAATATTTTTCCTTTGTGTGTGAATGTATTTGTGATAGTTTGATGTGCATCTCCACCCCCTTTTTCTTTTATTTTTCTTTATCTTTTTCTTTTGTTTTTTGTTTTCTTTTTATGTGTGTATGATTCCAGTTCATCTTTCAGGTTTTTTTGTTACTATTGTTGTTGGTTTTTGCTCTTTCGTTCTTCTCTTTTTTTTTTAGGTTTAAGGTGTGTGTGAAAATATATGAGGATTCCATCTGAATTCTTTTCTTTTTTTTCTTTATTTTTCCCCGATCTTTCTCTTTTTCTTCTCCATTCACTTTGTGTTAGGCATCTGTGTGTATTTATTTCCCCTGGCTTTTTGTTGTTGTTTTTTGTTTTGTTTCACTTTGCTGTTATTCCAGTTTGTTTTGGGGTGTGTGTCTATGTGTGTGTGTGTTCTTTTGCATTTTGCTTTGGTTTCTGCTTTCATTGTTCTATGTTGTGCGTGTTTTTTAAAAAATTCTTCTCCATCTTATTTTATTTGATTTTTCTCCATTCTCCTCATTTCTGTTATTGTATCTTGGACTCAGGAGTACACTCACATACCCATTGCATTGTCATACGCAGTGGGGGTGGGGAGTGGGTATCAGGGAACATATACTGCAATTAGTGAATATTGTGATTTGCAAGTAGTTTCTGAATCCTAGCTCCCCATCCCCTAACTTATTCAATTTTTGAAACTACAGAGACAGCAAAACCTCCCACTCACATTTTCAAAATAGAACAAATCCAGAGCTCAGGTAAAGGAAGAAGAGCGGTCTGAGCAAACATCAGAAGTGAAAGACTCTCCCACTGACACTGAATAACGGAACTAAAGAGAAAAGCAAGGAGATACAGAACTTGGTACTCGACTGAATGGGTTTAATAAATACCTACAGAATATTTCACTCAACAACCACAGAATCAACATTCCTACTCATCACTACATGGAATGTACTCCAAGATAGATCACATCCTTGGCCATAAGTAAAGCATAAACAAATTTGATAAGGTTGAAATATTGCTATCTATCATCTCACACCACAGTGGAATTAAAAAAAAAATCAACACCAACAAAATTTCCCCCAAACCCACAAAGACATGGGCACTAAATAGCATGATGCTAAACAACTCCCAGGTTAACATGGAAATCAAAACAGAGACTAAAAGATTCCCAGAAACTAATGAAAATAAATAAACATCTTAACAAAACTTCTGGGATACCATGAAATCAGTACTAAGAGGGGAATTTATAACTCTAATGAACACACATGAAGAAAATGGGAAGATTACAAGTTAATAGCCTAACAAACCACCTGAAGAAGCTGAAAAAGCAAGACCACAAAAACCCTAACTTCAGCAGAAGAATTCAAATCACCAAAATAAAAGCCTAAATTTGAGACCTAGAAGGCCAAATAAATAAATAAATAAATAAAATCATTGAAACAAAAAGCTCATTCTTCGAAAGAATAAACAAGACTGGTGGACTCCATAGCTAAACTAATCAAGAAAAAAGAGAGAAAAAGCCCAAATACACACAATCAGAAATGCAAAAGATGAAGTCACAACTGACTCCAAAGAAATACAAAAGATGATCAGAGACTATGATGTCCAATTTTATAAAAACAAACTTGAAACCCTAAAGAAAATGGAGACTTTTCGGACATCACACAACCTCCCCAGGTTGAAACAAGAAGAAAATGAGAGCCTAAATAGACCAATAACAATCCATAAAATTGACTACATTATAAGAAAACTATCAACAAAAACAAAAACAAATAAACAAAAAAAAGCCCTGGACCAGATTACTTTTCAACAGAATTCTACAAAACATAAAAGAAGGAATTGAGACCAATCCTACCGAACGTATTCCAGACAATTGAGAAACATGGAACTCTTCCCAAGTCATTTTATGAAGCTAACATCACATTGATAACCAAATCAGGTAAATATCCAACAAAGAAAGAGAACCACAGGCCAATATCATTGATGAACAACAATGCTAAAATTCTCAACAAGATTCTAGCAAACTGGATTCAACAACACATCTCAAAAATCATCCACCATGATCAAGTAGGCTTCATCCCTGAAATGCAGGGTTGGTACAACATTCGCAAGACTATAAACATAATTAAATACATCAACAGATGTAAAAACAAAAAACACATGATTATATCATTAGATGCAGAAAAAGTTTTTGATAGAAGCCAGCATCTGTTTATGATAAAAACCCTCAAACATCTAGGCATAGATGAACATACCTCAAAATAGTAAGAGCCATCTATGAGAAACCCTCAGTCAACATACTGCTAAATAGACAGAAATTGGAACCATTTACCCTCAAAAGCAGAATAAGACAAGGATCCCCATTCCCACTCCTCCTTTTCAACATTGTTTTGGAAGTTCTAGCTAGAGTAAACAGACAAGAGAAGGAGACTGGGTTATCCAAATAGGAAAAGAGGAAGTCAAGTTATCTGTCTTTGCTGACAACATGATTCTATACCTCAAACCCCAACAGAATCTGTCAAAACCTCCTTGCACTGATAAAGGACTTTGGCAAAGTCTCAGGGCATATAATCAATGTGCAAAAGATAGTCACATTTCTATACACCAACAATAAACAAACAGAACCCAAATAAAAAGCACAATCCCATTCACAATAGACACACACACACACACACACACACACACACACACACACACACACACACACACACACACAGAAAATAAAATACCCTGGCATCTTCCTAACCAGACACGTTACAATGAAAACTCCAAAACACTGCTCAAAGAAATCAAAGATGACACAAACAAATGAAAAAGGATTCCATGTTCATCAATTAGAAGCATCAATATTGTTAAGATGTCCATCCTACCCAAGGCAATCTACAGATTTAACACAATACCAGCAGCATTCTTCTCAGACCTGGAAATGACAATACAGGAATTCATTTGGAAACATAAATGACCACAAATAGGTCAAAAAAATCTTCAGCAAAAAAAGCAAAGTGGGAGGTATCACACTCTGAGACTTTAAACTTTACTATAAAGCTACAATAATCAAAACAGCCTGGTATTGGTACAAGAACAGGCATATAGACCAAGGGAACAGGATAGAGATTCCAGAAGCAAAACCTCAATTTCTCAACCAACTCACGTTCTGCAGTCTCCACCACCAATCACTAGAGAGAAGAGAATCTCTTCAGTAAATGGTGTTGGGAAAACTGGCTGACCATATCAGAAGTTTAAAATAAGATACCTACCTATCACCATACACAAAAAATCAAATCTAAATGGATCAAGACTTAAATGTAAAACCTCAAACTATAAGAACCTTAGAAATTGCAGGAGACACCCTTATGGAAATTGAAACTGGCAACCAATTCCTGATCAAAACCCCAAATGCCCATGCCATAAGAGATAAGATAGACAAGTGGAACCTCATCAAACTGACAAACTTCTGCAAAGCCAAAGAAACCATTGACAGAGCAGGGAGACAGCCCACAGACTGGGAAAAAATATTTGCCAACTGTATATCTGGCAAAAGCCTAACATTAGGATTTACAAGGAACTCAACATGCGGAAAAGAAAAAAACAGCCCCATTACAAAGTGGCAAAGTGGGCAAAAAGATATGAATAGACACTTCTCAAAGAAGGCATATGGGCAGCCAACTGATACATGAAAAAATACTCAGTCTCACTAGTCATCAAAGAAACACAAATTAAAACCATACTGAGACATTACCTTACTCCAGGCAGGATGGCCATCATCCATAACTCAAAAAACAACAGATGTTGGAGACCATGTGGAAAAAAGGGAAATATTCTACACCTTGGTAGGAGTGTAAACTATTACAATCTCTGTGGTAAAGAGTTTGGCAATTCCTAAAAGATCTAAACATTGACCTTCCCTATGACCCCACAATCCCCCTACTGAGTATATATCCAAAGGAACTCAAATCACTCTATGAGAAAGATACCTGCACATGTATGTTTACTACAGCATTGTTCACAATAGCAATAACATGAAACCAACAGTACTGCCCAATGTAAGACAACTGGATTTTTAAAATGTGGTATATATACCCGATGGAAGATTACTCAGTCATAAAGGACAAAATTATGAACTTCAAGCAATTTGGATGGACTTAGACGTTATAATACTAAGTGAACTATCACAGAAACAAAGAACTGAGTATCACATGTTCTCACTGATAAGTGGACCTTGAACAATTATTGTACTACTCTAAGAAAAGGATTGGCAGTAGTAGGAAACTGCCAGGAGGGGGCAGTATTGGGAATCTGCGGGGTGAGGGGCACACCTCATCAAGGGTACATGCATAATGAACATTTGTATTCCTAACCCTGAATTGTACCCTACATCTTTAAAATAAAAAAATTTAAATATATATATACAGAAAATAAGAAAACATAATACACATTAGAACTCATTTCTGTTGTAGCACAAAACCAGCTGTAGACAATGTTTAAACTAACAACCATGGCTGTGCTACAATCAAGTATAGCTTGCTGACTCCTGTAGAAGACCTGCCAGCAGTTGGATCCTTTCCCAGTTGAACCTTCAGATGAGACCACAGTTCTGGAAACTGCTTGTTTGTATTCTCATGAGAGACACTGAGACAGAACCCTTCTGATAAGCCATATCAAGATTCTTAATTCATTGAAACTGTAAGATAAAAAATGTGTGTTATTGAAAGACACTGTTTTGGGGCACTTTTATGCAGCAATAAACAACAAATATGCATGTGTTGAGCAGAAATATTAGAGAGGGTGAAGGAAATAATAGCAACAAAACAGGGAAATAGGAAGTCTCCAAATCATAAGCCCTCAGAGCTTAAATTTTTAATTTATTTTTAAATTTTGCAACCATCCATGAACAAAAGTGCCCTTGTGGATGTTTTGGAATTCAGGTAGAAATCTGTAAAATCCCAGTGGAACTCAAGACCTAGTAGGATTATTTTGTGAGATCAGATCCATACCCAGGTGTCAGATGTGCAAATGTGGCAAGAATTCATCTCTACAATAAATCAAAAAATTAGCTGGGTGTGGTGGTATGCACCTGTAGTTACAGCTACTTGGAAGGCTAGTGCAAAAGTATCATCTGAGTCCAAAAGATCAAGGCTGTGGTGTCTGTGAGTATGCCATTGCACTCCAGCCTGAGCGACAAGAGTGAGATTCCAACTCAAAAAACAAAAAACCTTTGACCATTTTGACCACATACCCTAAGGGTTGTTTTTAGGCTGTCTATCCTACTACATTGGTCTATATCTGTACTTATGTTACATTACATTGTTTGGATTACTGTGGCTTTGTAGTATGTTTTTTAATAAGGAAGATTGAGTCCTCCAATTTCATTCTTCTTTTTCAAGATTGTTTTGCCTATTCATGAACCTTTGAGATTTGAGGTTTCATATAAATTTTGGGGTGGATTTTTGTTTCTGCAACAGTAACAAAAAAGGGACATTGGAATTTTCATAGAAACTGCATTAATTCTGTAAAATTATTTGAGTAGTACTGTCATCTTGACACTAATAAGTCTTCCATTCCGTGAACACGGGTTTACTTTCTATTTTTTTAGTATTTTTCTTTTGACTATTTTCCAGTAATGTTTGGTAGTTTTCAGTGTACATTTCTTATACCTTTATAAATTTTTCCTAAATGTGTGTGTGTGTGTGTGTGTGTGTGTGTGTGTGTGTGTGTGTTTTGAGTAGGAGTCTCACTCAGTACTCCAGGCTGGAGTACAGTGGCACACACACAGCCACCCCAGCATCAACCTGCTGAGTTCTGGCAATCCTTCTGCCTCAGCCTTCCAAGTAACCAAAACTACAGGTGCGCGCTACCACACCCAGGTAATTTTTTATTTATGGTAGAGACAGGTCTCATCAAGTTGCCAGGGCTGGTCAGGAACCTGCAGATCAGGCAATTCACTTGCCCTGGTCTCCCAGAGTGCTGGGATTACAGGTTGAGTCACTGAGTTCAGTCTTTATTTTTTTAAATTGTGTTATAAATGGGATTGTTTTCTTAATTTATTTTCAGATTATTCAATGTCATTGTATGGAAAAGCAACTCATTTGTGTGTGCGTGTATGATTTGATTTTACATTTGTTTATAATTTTTTTCTACATAAAAGCTCATTCATTAACAATAAAGATGATTTTACTATTCCTTTCCAAATTAGATACCGTTTTTTGTTTTGTTTTTTTCTTGCCTGACTCAACTAGCTCAAGTTTCTACTATGGTGTTAAATAGAAGTAGCTTAAGTGTGCTCCTTTCTCTTCCTCCTGATCTTAGGGGAAACAGGTTTGAGTTTTTATCATTAATACAATAGCTGACAGATTCTCACATGTAGCCTTTATCATACTGAGAAAGCTTCCTTCTGTGCAAAGTCTATACCATGAAAGTATACTAAATTTTGTCAAATGCTTCAGCATAAATTGTATGTTCATTTTAAAAAATTTACATTGGTTTTTATTACATTAATTATCACATGTTGAGTCATTCCGGCAATCCAAAACATCTCAGTAGTCATGCTACGTAATCTTTTCAATATGTTCTTGGATTCAGTTTGCAACTATTTTATAAAGGGTTTTTGCATCCATCTTTATATGGAATGTTAATCTAAATTTTTTTTCTTGTGATAGTATTGTTTAGTTTGGTATCAGGAAAATGCTGGTGCTATAGGAATTTAGAAGCATTTTCTTCCCTCCAGTTTTTTGGAAAAGTCTGGAAGTGATTGGTGCTGGTTAGCTGAATGCTTGGTAGAATTCCCCAGTATATCTTTTGATCCAATGCTTTTCTTGTTGACAGTTTTTTGTTTTGTTTTGTTTTTTAATAAATAGAGATGGACTCCTGCTTGAAATTTTTTGGCCTTCTTGAGCATTGGCCTCCCAAAGTGCTGGGATCACAGGTGTGAGTTACCACACTAGGCCTTTGTTGGGAGTTTTTGAAATTGACTCAATTGTTTTATTAGTTATAGGAAAACTTATTTTTTTGGTCAGTTTTGGTAGGTCATGTGTTTCCAAAAATTTGTCCATTTCGTCTGGTTTATTCAATTTGTTGAGGAACAATTAATTATTCAAAAATATCCTCTAATAATCTTTGCTATCTTATAATCAAAATTAACATCTTCATATTTCAGATTTTAATAATTTTTTTTTCTTAATCTAGTACAGTGACTCACACCCGTCAACTCAGCCTGGGAGGCTAAGGCAGGAGGTTCACCTTGGTTCTGGAGGTTGAGAAAAGACTGGGCAATAGATGAGACCTTGTTTCAACAAACAAAGAAACAAAAAGACATATACATTTAATAGCCCTTAATTTAGGGTTAGAGTGAGTCATGATTGTGCCACTGTACTCCAATCTAAAAGACAGAGTAAGACTCAACTCAAAAACAATTTTTCTTTCTTGAGACAAATTCCCATTCTGTCACCTAGGTTGGAGTGCAGTGGCACAATCACGGTTCACTTCATCCTCAAATTCCTGGACTCAAGCAATTCTCTGTCCTGGGAATACAGGTGTGCACCATGATATCCTGCTAATTTTTACTTTAGTTTTTTGTAGAGATAGACTGTCACTGCATTATCAAGGATGGTCTTGAGCTCCTGGTCTCAAGCAATCCTCCCACCTTAACCTCCCAAAATTCTGGGATAACAAGTATGAACCACTGTGCTGATTTTAATAATTTGAATCTTTGTCTTACTTGAGCTACTAAAGGTCTGCCAACTATATACATCTTTTCAAAGAACCATGTCTTGATTTTGGTGATTTTTCTCAATTTTTTTATAATCAATATTTTTTATTATGATATCGTGGGGCACTGTTAAGGGTTAGGTATACAAATATGCTTTGTTCAGGCACCCTTGTTGATAAAAGGTATCTCCCCATCCCCAGACAGATATTTACTACTGTTAATCCCATCTCCTTTCGCCTCCTCACCCCATAGTTTTCCACCACTGTCAGTCATTTTCTTATAGTATTACATTGGATGTTCAACGTCCACTATATGAGTTTTCTATTTTATCATTGTTTTAATCTTTTTATTCCTTCCCATCTTTCGGCTTCGATTCAGTTTGCTATTCTTTTTCTAGTTACTTTGGTGTATAGTTATGTTATTAGTTTGAAATATTTCTTTTTTTGTGTGTATGTGCTTACAGATATAAATTTTTCTTTTAGTCACTTATCTATTATTTTAATTTTTTTAATTTCAGAGGAGAAAAAATAATCTTTTTATTTTAAAGATGTGAGGTACAATTCAGAGCTAGGTACATAAATTGTCATCATACAGGAAAAGTGTAGGTACCCTTATTGATGTTATGTGCCCCACCCCAGCAGAGTCCCAGTACTGCCAATCCCTTTCACATAGTATTTTAGTAATGGTGAGGATCCAATTATGAGTGAGTACATGTAATACTCAGATCTTTGTTTCTGTAGCAAATCACTGAGTATTATAGACTCTAATTCCATACAAGTTGCTGTGAAGTTCATAATTTTTTAAATTTATTTTCAAGATGTGGGGTACAATTCAGGATTAGGTATACAAGTGGATATCATAAAGGTAAAGTTTGGGCCTCCCTTTGATCCTCACTCTGCCTGGTTTGAGATAAGGCAACCTTATTGATGTTGTGTCCCCTCCGCGATCACCCCAGCAGTATCCTGCTACTGCCAATTCTTTTCTTAATAGTATTATGACAAATGTTCAGGGTCTACTTATAAGTGAGAACATGTTGTACTCTGTTCTTTGTTTCTGTGATAGATCACTGATGATAGTGATCACAGTATGATAGACTCTAAATCCATCCAAGTTGTTGTGAAGTCCACGTTTGTCCTTCTTTATGGCTGTATAATACACCAGTGTATATGTACCACATTTTTAAAATCCAGTCCAGTTCTGATGGGCACCATAGTTGGTCCATGTTTTTGATATTGTGAATAATGCTGCAATAAATGTGCATGTGCAGGTATATTTTCAACAGAATAATTTGAGTTCCTCTGGGTATATTGCCAGGCCTTTATCAGATTTACAGTTGGCAAATATTTTTTTCCATTCTGTGGGTCTTACATGTTTTTTAAACTACTCCACTTCTGTCTTTTTTGACACTTAGCTATTTTTTTTTGTAGTGTAATACTTTGATTTGCTTCTTCTTATTGGTTACCATTGGGATTACAACTAGATAACAACCTAGTTTGAATAATAACTGAGCATTAATAGTATATAACATTCTGTCCCATATATCCTACCCCTCCCTCCTATTACTATTATTATTATTATTATTATTATTTTTGAGTTGGAGTCTCACTCGGTCGCCCAGACTGGAGTGCAGTGGCCACTTCAGGCCACTGCAGCCTCACCTCCTGGGCTCCAGCGATCCTTCCACCTCATTTTTAATGGTATATAATATCTAGATTATATTTTTACACACTTGCATGCTGACTAACATGGATATATAACTACTGCTGTGTTTTCCTATTGAATCAGAGAAAGAAGATACATAACTGGTTGATAGTCTCCCAGGAAGACAGGCAATCTAAACGTCAGACTACCTACTGGGGAAAACCAATCAGAAAAGCAGCAGATCTGTTGGAAGAAACACTACAAGCAAGAAGGGACTAGAGTTCAATACTCAAAGTTCTCAAAGATAAACAATTTCAACCAATAATTTCCCAGTCAAGCTCAGCTTCTTCAGTGATGCAGAATTAAAATCCTTCCCAGATATCCAATCCCTAAGAGAATAAGCAGCTTCAAAACCAGCTCTACAGGAAGACATTTACAATGGTATTAAGCACAGAAGAATGAAAAAAAGAGAATGACCACACACTTCCCAAGAGAACAGTAGAGCACAGAATCAACAGAGAATACATGGCAAAAACAAACTTGAAAACACACACATACATCAAACCCAAAGCTAAAAGAAAACAAGCAAACAAGAAAAGACTTTATAATCCCATGACAGGGATAAACAATCACATTTCAATAATCAACCTGATGTCAATGGATGAAACACCACTGAAAAGACACAGAATGGCAAACTGGATAAGAAGCCATAACCCAATTATTTGCTGCATCCAGGAGATTCATCTCACCACAAGGGACACACACAGACTCAAAGTTAAAGGATGGAAAACAAATTAACAGGCAAATGAATCACAAAAGAAGGCAGGAGTTGTGATCTTAATATCAGAAAAAACAACATTTATGCTATCAAAACTAAAAATGATACAAAAGGACACTACATAATGATAAAAGGTTCAATCCATCAACAAGAAATATCCATCCTAAACATGTATGCACTCAACACAGGAGCACCAGCATTTACAAGGGAATTACTAAGTAAAATAAAAAATATATTGACTATAACACTATTATAGCAGGGGACTTGCATACCCCACTAGCAGGCCTAGAGAGATCATCGAGGCAGAAATCAACAAAGAGATACAGAACTTGGCACTTAACCAAATGGACTTAATAAATACCTACTGGATATTTCACCCAACAATCACAGAATATACATTCTACTCATCACTGCATGGAATGTATTCCAAGATAGATTACATCTTTGGCCATAAAGTAAGCATAAACAAATTCCATAAGGTTAAAATATTGCTATGCACCATTTCTCACCACAGTGGAATAAAAATAAGTATCAACACCCAACAAAATTTCCCCAAAGTTCTCAAAGACACGGGCACTAAACAGCATGATGCCAAACATCTACAGGGTCAACAGTGAATCAAAGCAGAACTTAAGATTCTTGGAGAGTAATGAATATGAAGAAACACCTTAACAAAACCTCTGGGCTGTCATGAAAGCAGTTCTAAGAGGAGAATTTATATCTCTACAAGCACACAATAGAAAACTTGTAATTGAGAGCCTAACAAATCACCAAAGGAAGCTAGAAAGAGAAGAACACCAAAACTCTGACTTTAGCAGAAGAATCCAAATCACCAAAATAAGAGCCCAAATACGGGACACAGAAGACAAAAATATCATAGAAAACATCAACAAAACAAAAAGCTGATTCTTTCAAAGAATTAATAAGATTGATGGACCCTCTAGCTAGAATGACCAAGGAAAAAACCCTAATAAACACAATCAGAAATACAAAAGAACAAATCACAACTGACCCCAAAGAAATACAAAAGATACAGAGATTACCATGTACATCTATATGGAAACAAACCTGATAACCTACATGAATTGGAAAACTTTCTGATATCACACAACCTCCCCAGGTTGAAACAAGAAGTTGAGACACTAAATAGACCAATAGTAAATCCAGGAAATTGACTCTGTGATAAGAAAACTACCTGCAAAATAAAACTCTGGACCAGATGGCTTTCCAGCAGAATTCTACAAAACGTACGAGGAGGAGCTGATACCAATCATACTGAAAATATTCCGGGCAATTGAGAAAGATGGAATTCTCTCAAAATCATTTTATGAAGCTAACATCACATTGATACCCAAACCAGGTAAAGATCCAACAAAAAAAGAGAACTAAGGCCAATATCCCTTATAAACATAGATGCAAAAAATCCTCTACAAGATCCTAGCAAATCAGATCCAAAAACACATCTCGAAAATTACCCACTGACCGAGCAGGCTTTATCCCCAGGATGCAAGACTGGTTCAACATACGCAAGACCATGTGTGTAATTACATGCAACAACAGATGTAAAACAAGAATCACAAGATTATATCAGTAGATGCAGAAAGCGCTTTTGACAAAATTCAGCATCCCTTCTTGATAAAAACCCTCAAACACCTAAGTATTGAAGGAACATTCCTCAAAATAATAAGTGCCATTTATGATAAACCCACAGCTAAAATATTGCTACATGGACAGAAACTGGAAACATTTCCCCTGAAAAGTGGAACAAGACAAGGCTGCCCACTCTCACTCCTCTTGCACAACGTTGTGCTGTTGTAAATCCTAGCTAGAGCAATTAGACAAGAGAAGTAAATCAAGGGATTCCAATTAGGAAAAGAGGAAAATAAGTTATATCACTTTGCTGACGATATAATCTTATACCTTGAAAACTGAAACTAATCTGTCAAAAACCTGCTTGCACTGATAAAAAATTTTGGCAAAGTTTGGGGTACAAAATAAGTGTGCAGAAGACAGCTGCATCCTAATACATCAACAACAAGCAGCAGAGAACCAAATAAAAAGTGCAATCTCATTTACAATAGCCACACACAGAAATGAAATACCTCAGCATCTTCTTAACCAGAGACATGAAAGACCTTTACAATAAGAACTACAAACACTGCTCAAAGAAATGCAAGAAGACCCAAACAAATGGAAAAATATTCCATGTTCATGAACAGGAAGAATCAACATTGTTAAGATGTCCATCCTACCAAAGGCAATCTACAGATTCAATCCAACATGCATTAAATTACCAACATCATTCTTCTCAGACCTGAAATGACAATACAGTAATTCATATGGAAGCATAAACCATGAATAGCTAAAACAATCCTTAGCAAAAGAAACAAAGCAGGAGGTATCACACTTCCAGACTTCAAACTTTACTATAAGGCTACAATATTCAAAACAGCCTGGTCAGTATAAGAGCAGGCATATAGACCAATGGAGCAAGATAGAGCTAATGAAAGCAAAGTCTTAATTTTTCAACCAACTCATCTTTAACAAAGCCTTCAACAACAACCACTGGGGAGAGGAGATCCTATTCAGTAAATGGTGCTGGGAAAACTGGTTGACCACATGTGGAAGGTTGAAACAGGACCCCTATCTACCTATCACCATACACAAAAATTAACTCTAAATGGATCAAACGTAAAACCTCAAGCTATAAGAATCTTACAACATGCAGGAGACATACTTATGGAAATTGAAACTGACAACTAATTCCTAATCAAAACCCTAAGTGACCTTACCATAAATAATAAGATAGACAAGTGGAACCTCATCAAACTGACAAGCTTTTGCAAAGCAAAAGAAACCAGCAAGAGAGCAGGGAGCAGCCCACAGAATGAGAAAAAATATTTACCAACTGTATATCTGAAAATGAGAAAAAATATTTACCAACTGTATAGGCCTAACATCTAGGATCTACAGGGAACTCAAAGGCACCAAAAGGAAAAAATAAAATAGCCCCTTTAAAAAGTGGGTAAAAGACATGAATAGACACTTCTCAAAAGAAGATATAAGGGCAGCCAACAGACACATAAAAAAGTGCTCAGCTGCACTCATCCTCAGAGAAATGCAAAACAAAACCATACTGAGATACCTAACCCCAGCAAGAATGGCCATCATTAATAAAATAAACCACAATGCTGGCGAGGATGCAGAGGAAAAGGAACATTTCTACACTGCTGGTGGGAATGCAAACTAGTGCAACCTCTTTGAATAACAGTGTGACAATCTCTGAAAGAACTAGAAATTGACCTTCCACATAACCCAGCAATCCCCCTATTGGGAACATACCCAGAAGAACTCAAATCATTCTGCCAAAAAGATACCTGCACATACATGCTGTGGCAGCTTTATTCACAAGAGCAAAAACATTAAATCAGCCATGCTGCCCATCAAAGCTGGACTAGCTTGAAAAAATATGGTACATATATACAATGGAACATTATGCAGTCATAAAGAAGGACAAGAATATAGACCTCGCAGCAACTTGGATGGATTTAGAGTCTATCATATTCAGTGATCTATCACAGAAACAAAGAACAGAATGCCATATGTTCTCACTCATAAACAGACATGAACAATCAACAAAATACTATAAGAAAGGGATTGGCAGTAGTGGAAAACTGTAAGGATGGAGGGGTGGGATAGGTAGTTAAGGGAATCTGCCAGGGAAGGGAGAGGCCCACCTCATCAACAAGGAGACCTGCATAATGAACATTTGTATACCTAAATCTGAATTGTGCCCCACATTTTTCAAATGAAAGTTAAAAAAGAAAATTAACCAATAAATAAATAACTAAATAAATAAATAAATAAATAAATAAATAAATAAATAAAACCAGTGAGCATTCAAAAAAAGATAGTATAAAAAGATGAGCAATTCTCAACAAAATACTAACAAACTTCATTTAGCAGCATATTAAAAGTATTATTCACCAGGACCTTGCAGATTTATTCAGAAATGCAAAAATGATTCAAATATGAAAATCAGCAAATGTAGTTTATACACTAGAAGAATAAAGGATATAATGAAAACTACAAAACACTGCTCAAAGAACTCACACATGACACAACCATATTGGGGGGGGGACAGGAGGTATCATACTTCCAGACTTTAATACTTAGTATAAGGCTACAATAATCAAAACAGCCTGGGATTGGTACAAGAACGGCATATAGATAAATGGAACAAGACAGAGATTCCAGAAGCAAAATCTCAATTTCTTGACCAACTCTTCAACAAAGCCTCCAACAATAACACTGGGGGAGAGGAGAACTTATTCATCAAATGGTGCTGGGAAACTAGCTGACCAAGTGCAGAAAAATGAAACAGGACTGTTCCCTATTCTGTACACAAAAATCAACTCCAAATAGATCAAAGACCTAAATGTAAAACCCCAACCTTTAAGAATCTTAGAAATGCAGGAGACACCCTTACAAAAATCAAAATAGACAATCAGTTCCTGATCAAAACCCCAAAAGCCCATTTCTCAAACTACAAAAACTTCTAAAAAACAAAAGAAACCATTAAGAGAGCTAGGAGACAGTCCAGGATGGGAAAATATATTTGCCAAACGCAAGTTTGACAAAGGACTAACATCCAAGATATACAAGGAATTCAAACAAGCCGAAGGGAAAAAATCAAACAGTCCCATGAAAAAAGTGGGCAAAAGATATGAATAGACACTTCTCAGAAGAAGACAAATGAGCAACAAACAGATATATGAAGAAATGCTCAGTCTCACTAATCATCAGAAAAATGCAAGTCAAAACCAAATGAGATGCTACCTAACACAAGTAAATATTGCCATCATCGATAAAACAAAAAACAAGAGAAGCTGAGAGGATGTGGAGAAAAGGCAACGCTTCTATACTATTGTTGGGAATGCAAACTAGTTCAACCTCTATGGAAAAACTGTGGCAATTCCTAAAAGAACTAGAAATTGACCTTCCATATGACCCAGCAATCCCCCTTCTGAGAATATACCCAGAAGAACTTCAGTCACTCTACTAAAAAGATACCTGCACATGCACGTTTATTGCAGCACTATTTACAATTACAAAAACATGGAACCAACCATGCTGCCAATTGAAACTGGACTGGATTAAAAAAATGTGGTAAATATATGCAATGGAATATTACACAGCCCATAAAGAATAACAAAATTATAGACTTTCCAACAACTTGGATGGATTTATAGTGATTAATATTCAGTGATTTATTACAGAAAAAAAGAACCGAGTGCCATATGTTCTCACTAAGTGGAAACTGATTATTTACCATAATACTATAAGAAAGGAACTGGCAGTAGCTGGAAACTTCCAGGGGAAGGAGGAACATAATATCGATAAGAGTGATCTCAAATCAGGCAAAGTGGGGACCAAAGAGAGGCCCAAACTTTACCTGCACAATGACCACCTGTGTACCTAATCCTGAATCATTATCCCACATCTTTAAAATAAAATTTTAAAAATTTTAAAAAATAAGAAATTAAAAATTAAATAATTATTTCCAAGGTAAAAACAAAAAAGAATAAAGGGGGTGGGACTGATAATTCACCTGTAATACTAGCACTTCGAGAGGCAGAGGCAAGAGGATTGCTCAAGTCCAGAAGCTCAAGACCAATCTGGGCATTATAGTGAGACTTCATCTCTACAAAAAAATTTAAATATAATATTAGCCAATTGTGGTGATGTGCACCTGTAGTCCCAGCTGCTTGGGAGGCTGAGATGGAAGAATAACCCGAGCTGCAGTGAGCCATGAATGCCCCATTGCACTATATCTTGAGCAAAAGAATGAGACTTCAACTTGGAAGGAAAAAGAAAAAGAAAAAAAAATGATGAAAGGGAGGAAGGAAGGAAAGGAGGGAGGAAGGGACGGAGAGAGGAAGGGACGGAGAGAGGAAGGGACGGAAGGAGAATAAGTTTTAAAAACATCTTGTTTGACATAGAAAGAACTTTCACAAAATTTATCACTCTCATGTAAAAACATTCAGAAAAATTATATAAAAGAGAAATTAATAGGCTAGGTAAAATGGCTCATGTATATAGTCCCCAGCACTTAGGGAGGCCACGACAAGAGGATTGCCTGAATCTAAGAGTTCAAAATCAGCCTGGACAACAAAATAAGACTTTGTCTCTAAAAAAGAAAATTCTTCATCATATTTATGGTAAAGAACTTTTTAGTTTTTTTAATGAAAAACTGGCAATTTTAACTTTATACTGACTAGTGTAACTCAGAAGAAATTTTCCCTAAGATCAGGAAGAAAACAAGAACATTGTACTAAAAATTCTAGCTAGAAAAATTAGGAATAAAATGCATCTAAATTGGAAATTAAGAGTAAAATTATCTCTATTAGTTTACATATTCGCATATACAGAGGAAGCAGAATCCACGAAAATCTGTTAGAGCTAATAAACCAATTCAAATTTGGAGTTCACACCAACATGCAAAAATCAGTTTCCTTCCTTCCTTCCTTCCTTCCTTCCTTCCTTCCTTCCTTCCTTCCTTCCTTCCTTCCTTCCCTCCCTCCTTCCTTCCTTCCTTCTTTCCTTCCTTCCTTCCTTTCGCAGGAGTCTCATTCTGTTGCCCAAGCTGGAGTGCAGTGGCATGCTCACAACCACGGCAGTCTCAACTTGCTGGGCTCAGGTGATCCTTCCACCTCAGTCTTCCAAGTAGCTGGAACCACAAGTGTGTGCCAGCACACCCAACTAATTTCTTTGTTTCTTTGGAGATGAGTTCCCACCATGTTGCCCAGGCTGGTCTCTAACCCATAGGTTCAGGCAATCCTCTTGTCTCAGCTTCCCAAAGTGCTGTAATTATAGGCATGAGCCACTATGCCCATCTCAGTTATATTTCTATACACTAACATAAACAATCTGGAAATAAAATTAAGAAAACAATCTCACAATGGACTTTAAAATAATAAAACGCTGAGGAATAAGTTTGAGGTGCAAATATTGTACATTGCAAATTACTAAACATTGTTGAAAGACAGAAAAGATTTAAATATGTAAAAGACATCATGGATTAGAAGATTTAACATGGTTAAGATAGTAATATGCTAATGAAGTCTAAGGATTCAGTACAAATACTATCAAAAATCCCAATAGCCATTTTAGCAAAACTAGAAAATCTGAACCCAAAATATATGCGGAATTTAAAAAGAACCCAAATAAGCCAAACGGTATTGAAAAAGAAGAACAATACTGGGAGTACTTACACTTTCTTGTTTCAAAATTAACTACAAATCAACAACATGGGATTTACATAAGGAAAGAATTAAAGATTTATGGGGTAAAATTAGAGTCTAGAAATAACTCTATACATCTGTGTCTCACTGATTTTTGACATGGGTGCCAAGATTATTCAATGGGGAAAAATAATCTCTTCAACAAATAGTGCTATTACAGCCGGTTATCCTTAAAGTTGGACCACTATTAAAAAATCAACTGAAAATGGATAAAGACCTAAGGTGAAGAAGTAAAACACAAAACTCTTATGGGAAAAAAAAGAAAAACCATTAAAGTGTACAGTGTTCACATATACTTCCACCAGTTTTCTCTAATTTTTTTTTTTTTTTTAGGTTGCAGTCTTCCTCTGTCATCCAGGCTGAAGTGCTTATGGCCACTGCAACCTCATCCTACTGAGCTCAGGTGATCCTTCCTCCTCAGCCTTTCAAGTATCTGGAACTACAGGTGTTCACCACCACACCTACCTAACTTTTTAATTTATTGTAGAGACCAGGTATTGCCAAGTTACCCAGGCTGGTCTCAAACCCCTGGGCTCAGGTAATCCTCTTGACTTCACCTTCCAAAGTGCCAGGATTACAAGCACGAGCCACCACACTAATATTGACATCTTATGAAATGTATGCTACAAATGTTTTTTTTCTTGAATATTTTATTGGAATTATCTTGATTAAACCATATATACTTGCATAAGACAAAATATAACAAGTTCTCTGTACTTGATGTGTCCCCAAATTTCTAGACAATATCCCCCCTCAATAAATTGAGAGCTGCTCACATGGCAAGGTGTAAGTTCCTAGGATTTGCCCAACACCAGATATAGGACATTCTTTTTGTCAGGAAATTCTTGAAATGTAATAAAAGGAACATGTATTAGAACCATTCAGGCAACTCAGTCAAAAACATGAAGCTGGGTGGGGAGGGGAGAACAGACAAGATGGAGTGGATCAGGTGGTTTCCCAGAGCCTCAGTGAAATGTTACAAATGTTTTATACACATTTTCTCAGCTCAGCATTTTTAGAATTGATCATAAATCATCACTCCATGTTTGTTTTTAATCTTCTAAGTGCAAATAAATGGAAGAACTGAATATGCCTCAGGAAAAATAGTAAAATTCTAAACTTCATATTTTGTCAAATGAAATGTTTGCCAATGTCAAAGTCCAAAAGGATTATGGAACATCATTCTGTCTCAGTTCTAAGAAACAAGGAATAGTAATGAAGTCAGCAAAGTAGCTATCATAAATAATAAATATGTCTGCTAAATAGGAGATAAAGACAATAGGACAGTAGGACTAACCTTGGTGTCAGGCACGTATGGATTGACTATTTGATAAATGGATTTAAAAAAATTGAATGAGGGTGGGTGGAACAGTAGCGCACACCAATAATCTTAGCACTGTGGGAGACAGGGGTAGGTGAGAGGATTGCTATACCTAGAAGTTCAAGACCAGCCTGGGCAACACAATGACACCTTGTCTCTGCAAAAAGTTAGCTGAGCATGACGGTGCACATCTATAGTTCAAGCTACTAGGGAGGTTGAGGTAGAAGTATCACCTGAGACTAGAAAGTCAAGTCTACAGTAAGCTGTAATTGTGCCACCATTCTCCAGCCTCGAAAACAGAAGCTCCAACTCAACAAAAGAAGAAGAAAAAGGAATTCGCAAATGAGAATTCAAAGAAAAGTGCTTTATCAGTGCACACAATAAATGACAGGAATATTTAGTAGCAAAGAAAAGCAAGGGTAAAGGACAGTTTAAGGGTAATTCTTAATAAAAGAAGTCCACAGAATAGTGGTTCTCAGTATATGGACTAGCAGCATCACCTAGCAAATTTTGGGACATTATTCCAGATATTATGGACTAAATAGGGTTTCCCACATATCTACTTAATAAAGTGCTAACCTCCGATATCACTGTATTTGGAGATGGGGGCCTTAAGAAGGCAGTTAAGGTGAAATGAGGTCATAAGGATTACAGGCTGCCTTTATTGGCTCACACCTATAATCCTATAGGTGTCTTTATAAAATGGAAGAGACACCAGGAGAGCTATCTCCATCTGTGGGAAAGGCCATGTGGAAAAGTGGCCATCTACAAGCTGAAATCAGCAGAAACCAACCCTGGGGGTTCTTTGATCTTGGGCTTCCATCCTCCAGAATGCAAGAAAATAAATGTCTGTTGCTTAAGCACCAGTTTGTGGTATTTTTTTTGATAGTCCAAGCAGACTAATACAAATTTTAGTACTGGAAGGTGGGTTTTATAGCAAATAGCTAAAAATGAGGAATTGGCTTTGGAACTGGGTAATGAGTAGAAGCTGATAGAGTTTTGAGACACAAGCTAGGAGAAATCTAGATTGCCTATGAAGGATTGGTAGTAGAAATATGCACAATAAAAACAACTGTGAGCTGGATACAGTGACTCACACCTGTAATCCCAACACTTTGGGAGGCCAAGGAGAGAGGATCACTTGAGCCCAGGAGTTCTGGATCAGCCTAGGCAACCTAGCAAGACCTCATCTTTACAGAACATTAAAACAATTTAGGTATAGTGGTGCACACTTATAGTCCCAGCTACACAGAAGGCTGAGATGAAAAATTGCCTAAGCCCAGGAAGTTGAGGCTGCAGTGGGCCATGTTTATGCCACTGCACTGGGGAACAGAGGAGTTGACTTAAAACAAAACAAAACAAAAAAAAAACAAGCAACTGCAGTGAAGTCTAAAAAAAATAGGAGGACTGCAGAAGATGCTTCTATCGTTTTAGGAAATATGTATGTCATCATGATCAAATATTTGTAGAAATATAAACAGGAAAGAAGACAATGGGAAACCTGTTACTGGTAACTGGAGGAAAGATGATCCTTACTATAAAGTGGTCAAACTCTTGGCCTAATTGTGATCTAGTGTTTAGAGAAAAGTGTGATTTGTCTGTGATGCACTTGGATATTTAGCTGAAGAGGTTTATAAACAAAGTGTTGAAGGTACAGCCTGAGTTCTTCTAACTGTATATGAAAGAAGAAATAAATTGAAGAAGGGATTGTTAAGCAAAAAGGAACCAGAACTTAAAGATCTGGAAAACGTTTTATCCAAAAAAAAAAAAAAATTATTCTGTAAAGAATGTATGGATTAATTCAGTCACTGCAGTAGAAGTCATTATAGGACAATAGAGTTATCTGACTGTAAACATCCTTTACCCTTTAAGAAAAGGCCCAGTGTGCACAGACTCACGGGGGAAACATGTCTCCTCTTGGTTTCAGAGAATGTGGCTTCTTTGTTGTTTTCAGAGATTTGAGTTACCCATATGGTTTCAGAGAATGAGGTCACCTCCTTGATTCCAGAGGGTGATGTCACCTCCTCGGGCTCAGTGGGTCAGTTTGGCTTCATCACAGCCTCGGGGACAACTTTACTGCCTGAGACCAAGAAGGCAGAGCTGCCACATAGAGCTGAGCCGTTGGAGTTGACACCCCACTGGGTCCAGAATGTAGGCTCTCACCTTCACTCCAAAGGATCCAGGAGGCACAGTACTCAACCAAAGATTATTGTCAAGGCTTTAGATCTAAGAATTTGTCTTGCTACGTTTGGGACTTCTGAGAGAATCTGTCACATCTTCTTCCTTCCGAATTTCTCCTTTGGGAATCAGAATATCTATTCTGTGCTATTGCCATTATTGTATCTTGGAAGTATATAACTATTTGGTTTCACAGGTTCACAGCTGGAAAGAAATTTTGCCTCAAGATGAACCAGGCTTTAAGTTTCACTCGTACCTGACTTACATGAGATTTTAGACTTAAAGTCAATGCTGGAATGAGTTAAGACCTTTGGAGTTGTTGGGATGGGGTGACTATATTTTACATGTGAGAGAAGACATGAATTTTGGTGGCCAGGGTTAAAATGTTATAAATGGGATTGTGCCCTCCTTGGTCCCTCAACTAATTCAAGTGTTGAAACCCTAACCCCCAATGTGAATATATTTGGAGACAAGTCTTTAAGAAGGTAACTAAAGTTAAATGAGGTCATAAATGTGGGTCTGTAATTTAATAAACTATGTTCATATAAAAAGAGAAAGATATACCTGAGACACCTCTTGCCTATCTCTCTCTCTTTCTGTCTCTGTCCATCTTCCTCAGTGGGTGTGTTTTTATACACACATGTTCACAAAAGAAAATTTATGTGAAGACATAGGTGTCCATCTGCATGCAAGGAGAGAGGCCTCACCAGAAATCAGCCATGTGAACATCTTGATCGTGGGCTTCAGGTTTCAGATGAGAGAAAATAAATACCTGTTGTTTTAAGTTATCCAGTCTGTGGTATCCTGTTATGAGAGACCAAACTGACTAATGTACCTAATGAACCAGAAACTAGAAATGAGGTCCAACAGTCTTTGTTTTAGGAAAGTCTCCAAGGATTTTGATGTGCACTCAAGAGTGGGAAGGAATCACTGTCAGAGAAAGAGAGCAATTTTAATAAAACAAAACAAAATTATAAAGGTCTTAACTCTAGTCACATATTAAAAACAATTTTAAAACTATGGAAACTCAGCCTGGTCCACTGTCACAGATTCAGACGTAATTGGTGAAGGATGGGGCTCAGGCATCCAAATTACATACCACCTCCCTAGATAAGGGAACTGAATATGGGACGAGGTACTTTTTTGACTGTGTGACCAGGGATTGGAACCACTGATGTAAAAAGTGAACTAGATAGGACACTTTTTAAGATTGCTGTGTAAAACTTCTAAAAGGAATTTGGGTCTTATGATATTGTGTTCAGCTGCCACAAATTTATTCCGTTACACATATACTCTCAGCTATCAACACTACTGTTATCTTGCATAGGGAAGGAAGATTGCTTTTATTTTTGCAGCACAGAAAAAAATAATCAATAGCCAGCCCTTTTGCCTAGTTCCTGCTCATACTCTTCATGAGCTTTGTATAAGCAATACTTTCCCTTCTGGCCCACTGATAACCTTGAAGATAGTGATAAAGAGAAGCTGCACTTTCCTCTACTCACAGTGGCATGAGCTATCACAGCATCATTGCCACACCTGGATCTTCTTCAGGCCCCAGTATACGCATGCAGATGCCCCAAGAAGTCTGGACATCTCCTCAATGACTTTAAGCTGCAAAACCCCTCAGCTACACTCTGAAACCAACTTCTCCTAAACCTGGAAAGTGAAAAAGGTATCCACTTGAAAAAGAAAGAGCTGGGCTCAGTGGCTCAGCCTGTAATCCCACGCTTTGGGAGGCTGAGGTGAGTGGATTGCCTGAGCCCGTGGGTTCAAGACCCACCTGGGCAACTTGGCAAGACCGCATCTCTCAATAAATCAAAAATCAGTGGAGCGGGGTAGCGTGCACCTGTAATTCCGGCTACTTGGAAGGCTGAGGCGGAAGGATCGCCGGAGCCAGCAGTTGAGGCTGCAGTGGCCGGGAGCAGACACTGAACTCCAGTCTGGGCGACAAAGCGAGACTCCAACTCAAAAAAAAAAAAAAAGAAAAGAAAAAGAAAGAAAGCTCTGTGTCATCTCCAGCTGGGAGGGACAGTATAAGTCACTTCCAACTGCTTGGGAGCACACAACTCTTTCTTCCCCAGAGCTCAGAAACAGATTGTTCAACTATCTACTTAATATGAATCTACTTGAGTCAGTGTGTGAATGGAAGTACTCAGGAAAAGACAAGGTTTGTAGTTCAAGATAAGAACCATAAAGATATGGTGTTAACTGTGGGCTTGCAGTAAAAGAGGGGAAAAAGAAAACAACACAAAGAGTACACCACAGAATCTATGGAAATGACAGCTGGATCCTCCCTGAGTTTTTAAAAGTATGTGTGTTGGGCCTTCGTGGTATCTGCAAATTTTATAATGCTTCTGCATTTATTTAGTGCAAGTAAAGGACTTTAAAAAAAATTTTTTTTAGCAGAATCATGTATATATATGAGATATAGAGATGTAGCAGGGCCTAATAAAGTTCTTCTGCAGTTTTTATCCTTTAAAATTTTCATAACTGAAGGTATTAGCTGAAATCTCTAAGGAGAATTTAAATCAAATTTTATATATATATAAGTTTTTGTTTGTTTGTTTGTTTTTTGCCTAGTCTGGTCTCAAACCCCTATGCTTAAGCAATCCTCCTACCTCAGTTTCCCAAAGTGCTGAGATTGCAGACATGAGCAGTTGTGACCAGATGGCGATTAAGGATTTAAATTGAACCATTTATGAGTCCAACTTTTTTTTATATAAAATAACTGTGTATTATCTGAAATAGAACATACTATGTTGTAAAACTAAATAACAGTAAGTCCCTCTAAAAAAAAAAGACGTCTATCCAGGAATAGTCATTGCAGTAGAAATACGCATACCAAAGTAGTCTACAGGCACATTCAAAAAGGTAAAAGACAAAGTTTTTTTAAAATTAAAATTAAGAAGGATTATACAATTGTTTTAAATCTTGGCTACGAAGGCTAATAACAAAGGTGATACCAATTTAAAATTGGACAGGTAGTTGCTGGGCAGGCGTACTCACAGAAGTATTTTTTGCATAAGGTTGTGATGGTCTTTGTGCAAAATTGTGGTTTTTATGGAGTCTTTATTTTATTTCTTTTTTTTAATTGTGAGGTACAGTTAAGGGTTAGGTATACAAATATTCATTGTGCAGGTACCCTTGTTGATGAGGTATGCCCCCCTTTCTCCAGACAGTATTGATTACCATTAATCCCACCTCCCTTTCCCACCCTGCCCCCCAATAGTTTCCCATTACTGTCAATCCTTTTCTTATAGTATTATGGTTTTTGTTCAAGGTCCACTTATGATTAAGAACATATGATACTTAGATCTTTGTTTCTGTGAGAGATCACAAAGTATTATAAACTCAAATTCCATCCAGGTTCCTGAGAAATTCACGATTTTTAAAAATTTTTTATGGCTGCATAACATTCCACTGTGTATATGGAACACATTTTTTTAATCCAGTCCTCTTTTGATGGACAGCATGGTTGGTTCCATGATTTTGCTATTATAAACAATGCTGCAATAAACATACATGGGCAGGTGTCTTTTTTATAGAGTGCTTTGAGTTCTTCAGGGTATATTCCCAGTAGGGGGATTGCGGGGTCATATGGAAGGTCGATTTTTAGAGCTTTTAGGAATTTCCACACTGATTTCCACAGAGGCTATACCAGTTTGCACTCCCACCAACAGTATAGAAGTGTTCCCTTTAGTTACTGATAATGGCCATTCTGACTGGAGTTAGGTGGTATCTCATTGTAGTTTTAATTTGCATCTCCTTGATGACTAGTGAGGTTGAAAATTTCTTCATGTATCTGTTGACCACTCGTATGTCTTATTTTAAAAAGTATCTGTTCATATCTTTTGCCCACTTTGTAATGGGGTTATTTTTTTTCTTTTCAGCACATTTGATTTCCTTGTAGATCCTTGATGTTAGGCCTTTGTCAGACATGAAATTGGCAAACATTTTTTCCCAGTGTGGGCTGTCTCCCTGCACTCTTGATGGTTTCTTTGGCTTTGCAAAAGCTTGTCAGTTTAATGAGGTCCCACTTGTTTATCTTATCTCTTTTTGCCTGTGCATTTCGGGTTTTGCTCAGGAATTGGATGCCAGTTTCAACTTCCATAAGGGTGTATCCTGCATTTTCTAAAGTTCTATGGTTTGAGATTTTACATTTAGGTCTCTAATCCATTTAGAGTTAATTTTTGTATATGGGGATAAATAGGGGTTTTGTTTGAGTCTTCTACATATGGTCAGCCAGTTTTCCCAGCACCATTTACTAAATAGGTTCTCTTCTCCCCAGTGGTGGGACATGGAGGCTTTGTCAAAGATGAGTTCGTTTAGATATTGGGTTTTGCTTCTGGAATCTCAATTCTATTTCGTTGGTCTATATGCCTGTTCTTGTACCAGTACCAGCTATTTTGATTATTGTAGCTTTATAGTAAAGTTTAAAGTCTGGTAGTACGATATCTCCTGGGATTTTTTTTTTTTTTGTACTGAGGCTTGTTCTGGCTATTCTTGGTCGTTTGTGTTTCCATATGAATTCCTGTATTGTTTTTTCTAGATCTGAGAAGAACGTTGCAGGTAATTTAATAGGTATTGTGTTAAATCCGTAGATTCCCTTAGGTACGATGGACATCTTAACAAAGTTGATTCTTTTAATCCATGAGCATGGGATACTTTTCCACCTGTTTGTGTCATCTTTGAATTCTTTGGGCAGTGTTTTGTCGTTTTCATTGTAAAGGTTTTTCATGTCTCTGGTTAGAAAGATGCCAAGGCGTCTCATTTTTTTTGTTTGTTTGTGGCTATTGTGAATGAAATTGTGCTTTTAATTTAGATTTCTGTTTGTTTATTGTTGGTGTAAAGAAATGTAATTGTCTTTTGCACATTTATTTTATATCCTGAGACTTTGCCAAAGTCCTTTATCAGTGCAAGGAGGCTTTTAACAGATTTTCTTGGGTTTTCAAGGTATACAATCATGTCACCTGCAAAGCGAGATAACTTGACTTTCTCTTTTCCTATCTGCCTTCTCTTCTATGACTGACCCAATTGCCTTCTCTTCTCTGGCTGCTCCAGCCAGGACTACCAATATCATATTGAACAGGAGGGATGAGAGTGGGCATCCTTGTCTTGTTCCAGTTGTCAAGGGAAATGGTTCCAATTTTTGTCTGTTTAGGAGTACACTGATGGTGGGTTTCTCATAGATAGCTTTTACTATTTTGAGATATGTTCCATGTATGCCTAGATGTTCAAGGAATTTTATCAAAAGCGGTGTTGGATTTTATCAAAAGCTTTTTCTGCATCTAATGATATAATCATGTGGTTTTTGTTTTGACATCTGCTGATGTATTTAATTACATTTATGGTTCTTCTGAACTCTGAACCAGGCTTGCATCCCAGGGAAGAAGCCTACTTGGTCATGACGGAAGTTTTTTGAGACATGTTGTTAAATCCGGTTTGCTAGAATCTTGTTGAGAATTTTAACATCTGTGTACATTAAGGACATTGGCCTGTAGTTCTCTTTCTCTGTTGGATCTTTACCTGTCTTGGGTATCAATGTGAGGTTAGCTTCATAAAATGATTTGGGGAGAGTTCCATCTTTCTCAATCGCCTGGATACTTTCAGTAGGATTGGTGTCAGCTCCTCCTTAAATGTCTTATATAATTCTGCTGCAAAGCCATCTGGTCCAGGGCTTTTTTTTGTGGGTAGCTCTCTTATTACATAGTCAATTTCTTTGACTGTTATTGGTCTATTTAGGGTCTTGGTTTCTTCTTGTTGAGACCTAGGCAGGTTATGTGATGTCAGTAAGCCCTTCATTTCTTTAAGGTTTTCAAGTTTGTTTCCACACAAGTGTTCATAATAGTCTCTAATGATCTTTTGTATTTCTTCAGGGCCAGATGTGACTTCATCTTTTTGTTTCTGATTGTGTTTACTTGGACTTTTTCTCTTTTTCTTGGTCAGTCTAGCTAGGGGACTATCGATCTTGTTTATTCTTTCAAAGAAGCAGATTTTTGTTCATTGATTTTTTTGTCCTATCTTTTTGTCTTCTATGTCCCAGATTTGGGCTTTTATTTTGATGATCTGGATTCTTCTGCTGAAGTTAGGGTTTTGGTGGTCATGCTTTTCCAGCTTCCTTAAGTGACTTGTTAGGCTGTTAATTTGTGATCCATTTTCTTCATGTGCATATTATTTCCCCTCTTACTACAGCTTTCATCACATCCCAGAGATTTTGGTAAGATGTTTCTTCATTTTCATTTATTTCCAGGTATCTTTTAATCTCTGTTTTGATCTCATCATTGACCCATCATGCTGTTTAGTGTCCATGTCTTTGTGTGTTTGGGGGGGAACTTTGTTGGTGCTGATACTTATTTTTATTCCACTGTGGTCCAAGAAGGTGCATGCTTGGTTTATGGCCAAGTATGTGGCTGATCTTAGAGTAAGTTCCTTGTGGTGATGAGTAGAATGTATATTCTGTGGTCATTGGGTGGAGTGTCCTGTAGGTATCAATTAAGTCCTTTTGGTAAAGAGTCTACTGAAGTTCTACATCTCATTGCTGATTTTTTGTCCCGATGATCTGTTTAGGGTTGTGAGTGGGGTATTAAAGTCGTTGGTATTAAAGTCCCTGAGAGTGTTAGAGTCAATATCTTTTTTTGAGTTTACCTAGAAGCTGCTTTATGAAAATTTGCGCTATTATGTTGGGTGCATATATGCTTAGAATGGATATTTCTTGTTGATGGATTGAACCTTTTATCATTGTGTAGTGGCCTTCTGTATCTTTTTTAATCCTTACTTTGAGTCTGTAAGGGTCCTTTCTAGTGAGATGAGTCTCTTAGAGACAATATATTGTTGCCTGATGATATTTTATCCATTTTGCCATTCTATGTCTTTTCAATGGGGCATTTATTCCATCCACATTCAGGCTAATTATTGAAGTGTGAGAGTTGATTCCTATCATTAGGTTCTTAAAGAGTTCTTGTTCCTGTTTGTTTATTGTCTTTCTTTTGGTTTTGGGTTGGTTCATGTGTGTTTTCAATCTTTTTTCCTGTACTCTTGTGAAGAACATTGTTGTTCTTTTTTCCTTTTCTTCTGTGTTTAATACTTTCTTAAGTGTTTCTCATAGAGGTGGCCTGGTGAAAGTTTAAATTCTTAGGGATTGGATATCTGGGAAAGATTTTAATTCTCCTTCACTGATAAACCTTAACTTGCCTGAGTAGGTTATTCTTGGTTGAAATTGTTTATCTTTTAGAACATTGAAGATAGGGCTCCAAGCTCTCCTAGTCTGAAGGGTTTCTGTAGATAAATCTCCTGCTATTCTAATTGGTCTTCCCTGGTATGTAATCTGACCTTTTTCTCTTGCTGCCTTTAGGATTTTTTTCTTTTATAGCTACTTTGTTTAGGCAAATTATTATGTGTCTGGGAGTTGGTCTCATTTGCTGTCTTGCAGGGGTTCTCTGAATCTCTTTTGTTGAATTTTTGCATTATTGATGAGATAAGGGAAGTTTTCTTGAATAATTTCATGGAATATTTGTTCCAGGGTGGTCTCTGTCTTTCTGCCTCAGGAAGTCCAATTACTTTTAGGTTCGGTCTCTTGAAGTAATCGCTTATTTCTTGAAGCTTTTGTTCTGTCTTTTTAAGCTTCTTTTCTCTGTTTTTGACAGTTTTGGTTAGTTATATATTTTGGTCCTCAAGTTCTGAGATTCTTTCTTCTGCTTGGCTAATTCTGCTTTTCATGCTTATCAGTTTTTTATTTATTTCATTCACACCATTCTTTATACTGTTATCTCAGTTATCAACTCCTTCCTAGTTTCCTCTTGTATCTCCTCAATTCTTTTTAATCTCTCTCTTAATGTCTTGCTCTCTGGGTTTGTAGTTTGAGACTAATCATTCTGGGGGCTCTTCATTGCTTTCCAAAGTCTGTTTTCTTAGTGTCTGATCTCCCAGGGGTCTGTGAGAGACCCATATTCTTCTTTTGGTTTTTCCTCATTTGTGTAGATTTTTCTCTCCCCCTTTCCCTCTCCTTCTTTAATTCCATTCCAGGGAAGGTGGGGTTGCTTTTTACTTCTTTTTGTTCAACCTCTGGTTCTTCTTATGACGACCCTCTGGCTTTGTTCACTTTTGAGGCTGGACTGTGGGTTGGGGGCTGTACTTTTTGCAGTTTTGAGATTTAATTGAGATGGAAGTTGTGATTCAGAATCTATCTGCACATCCCAGTATCCACCAACAGGTGTATGGGCACCCTGGAACCCACTTCCCACCGCCTTACAATCTGTTCACGTAGTGGGGTTTAGGTTTGCTACCTGGAACAAAAGGAGGTAAGAAAAAAGAAAATAATGAGAGAAGGGGTGGGGGTGTCAAGAGGAAGTTGGAAAAAGAGAAGAGTAAGGGGGAAAACACACATACATAACAACTAACAAATGAAAAAGACACAAAACCAGAAAAGAGGAAAAAACAGGCAAACAAAGAAAATTCCCTAAAGCATACCGGTAATCACACAAAGACAGTTCAATAAAATCATGCCTTTTGATGTGCTCTTCCTCAAAACAAAGGCAGTCTAAATAAAAAAGCAAACAAAAGTGAACAAAACAATCAAAACAATAAAGTAAAAACCAAAATAAGAAACCAGACTAGCTTTGGGGTCTTTCCTGAGTGTCTATAAGTCTCTTCAGCTCTCATCTCTAGCCCCTTCCCCTTGCTCTCATTGCAGGCAAACAGGGTTCCTCATTTCTTAGGTCAGTTCCCTTGGCCTGCTGCCTGACAGGTCTGCCACACAGAAGTGAGTTGTCAGTGTCTGATTCAGCATAGGGGAGGGGCTTCTGTCTCCTGTTTTGGTGAGGTTACCTTAGAAAACAAGGTGGAGGCTGCGTGGGAGATGGGTGGGGCAACGTGGATCTCTGCGTGGAAAATGGCTGTGTTGGGTGGCTCCTCTTTCACTGATCCTCTCTCTCCATTCACCTGGAGCCCTAACTGATCTATTCTGATGATGGGCGATGAAGGTGTGTTTCCAGGATCAGGCACTAGGAATCAGCAAGGCAGCTAGGCAGTGCAACTGGTGTGCCATGGGTAGCCTGGGGTGGAGGAGGGAGTTGGGAATTTCCCAGGGCCGGAGCTGAAAGCTGTGATGACAGCAACTTTTCAGCACCCGGCAACCATCACAGCAGCAATCTCTTTTTCCTTATCAGACATATGAGTGTGAGAATCCTCTCTTCATGGCCTTCCATGTCTTGATTTGTCAGGGTTTTCTAAACACGAGGGACTTAATTTCTATTGTGACACTTTCACAGTGTACATATGTAATATGGTCATCCTAAAAAAAGTTATTTGCTTCTAAATGTCAAAAATAATCAGTGAAAACTTTCAAGGTTGGGGGAAATGAGGAAACTGGCTTTACTACAATCTATACCTTTTCCAGCTGTGTGACTTTAACTGGCAGTCTCAGTTCCTTTATCTAGAAAACAAAACATTGAAAAGCATTAATTTTTATACTTTTTAATACTTTTTCAAATAAATATTATCCACAACTTTAATATGCCAGTGATCAAAAGGCACTGCTATGGCTGAGTGTGAACATGTGAGATTATTTGCTCTCATTACAACGCAACTATCCACAGCTTCCAAACTGTTTCACTATACATAAGCCCATTTAAAGTACCTCTGCAGAATCGTGGGTGCCAGGATTTAAAGATTACTGAAACAAATGATTTCTATTATCCCAGAATTACTGCTGAAGTTTTAACAAGAAAACACTTTACAAAAACATTTTATACAAATATTTCCAACTTTTTAACTCAACTAGTTTTCATACACTGGACAATTAAAGAACAATTATATTCTTTAAAAATATTATTAATTCAGGAAAAAATAACATAATATTTACCTTACTAATCCTTCTAATCAAAGTATAGAGTTCAGTGTTAACAATATTCACATTGTTGTGTAGCGGATCCAGAGAATTTTCTTAACTGACAAATTATAATTGTGTATACTTACGGAGTAAAATGTGATGTTAGATATGTTATTTATTGTGGAATGATTAAATCAATCTAACTAGTAAATCTATCATTTCATACACGTATTCTTTTATTTTGAGATTCACACTGCTTTATTATTAACTCTAGTTATCATGCTATGCAATTTATGACTAAAACTTATTCCTCCTATCTAAATAATATTTTGACCAATATCTCCCTTATCTCTATGCTCCCTCACCTCACCTCACCTCCAACCCACCCAAACTGCTTATATAAATTCAACTTTAAAAACGGCCACATAAGTGAGATCATGCAGTATTTGTCTTTCTATTGCTCGCTTATTTCCCTTTATTAACATAATTTTCTTCACATTTATTCATCTTATCCTACATGCCAGAATTTCCTTTTTTTAAGAGCTAAATAAAGCTGGGCTTGGTGGCTCAGCCTGTAATCCCCGCACTTTGGGAGGCTGAGGTGAGTGGATTGCCTGAGCCCGCGGGTTGGAGACCCGCCTGGGCAACTTGGTGAGACCTCATCACTACAATAAATCAAAAAATTAGGGCACCTGTAGTTTCAGCTACTTGGAAGGGTGAGGCGGAAGGATTGCCGGAGCCCAGCAGGTCAAGGCTGCAGTGGTCAGGAGCAGCCACTGCACTCCAGTCTGGGTGACAGAATGAGACTCCAACTCAAAAAAAAAAAAAAAAAAAGCTAAATAGCATTTCACTGTATACATATACTGTATTTTCTTCATTCACTAATTGATAGACATTTGGGTTGATTTCACATCTTGGCTATTATGAATAGTGCTGCAATGAATATAGGACTGCAGATATTTCTTCTACATACTGTCTTCAGTTCTTTTGGATAAGTACTCAGCAGTGGAATTGCTGGATCATATGATTGTAGATCATCTACATCAGCAAAGAAGAAAGATCTCAAACAGCCTAATGTTAAACCTTAAGAAATTAGAAAAGAAAACGCAAACTAAGCCCAAAGTCAACAAAAGGAAGAAAATAATGAAAGTAAAACCAGGGATAAATACAATAGACTGAAAAAACAAAAAGATCAACAAAACTGAGATATGCTTTTCTTTGAAAGATAAGAAAAATTCACAAATCTTCAACTACACTAAGAGAAAAAGAAGATGCAAATAAAATCAGAAATAAGAGAAGACATTCAACTGATACCACAAAAAAACAAAGACTCATAAGACTAAAGTGAAATAAATTATACACCAACAAAGTAGGTATAATAGAATAAATGGATAAAGTCCTGGAAACATGTAAACTATCAAAACTGAGTCATGAAGAAATAAAACATCTGAACAGACAAATAATGAGTAAGGAAATTGAATCAGTAATAAAGAATATCTCATCAAAGAAAAATGTAGGCCTGGATGACTTCACTGAGTTCTACCACAAAAAGAACTAGTGTCAATTCTTCTCAAATACTTCAAAAAAGTTTAAAAAGAGGGAATACTTACAAACTCATTATATTTCCTTAATACCAAAGCCAGACATGAACATCACAAAAAAGAAAAACATAGGCCAATATCTCTGATTAAGATAGATGCAAATACTATCAACAAGATGCTACCAAACTGAATTCAACAGTACATTAAAAGAATCATTTGCTATGATCAGGCTGGGCACAGTGGTTCACATCTATATTCCCAGCACTTCAGAAGGACAAGGAGGGAGGGCTACTTGAGCTGAGGAGTTTGAGATCAGTTTGAGCAATATAGCAAGACACAATCTTTAAAAAATAAAAAATTGCTGGGTATAGTGGCTCATGCTTATAATCCCAGTACCTTGGGAGGCCGTGGTGAGAGGACTGCCTAAGCCCATGGGTTCAAGATCTGCCTGGGCAACTTAGTGAGACCTCATCTCTACAATAAATCAAAAAATTAGCAAGGCACGGTGGCACGTGCCTGTATCTCCAGCTACCTGGAAGGCTGAGGCATAAGGACCACTGAGCCCAGTGTGCCACTGCACTCATGCCCAGGTGACAGAGTGAGACTTCAACTCATAGATAAGTAAATAAGTAAATAAATAAATAAAATAAAAAATTTGCCAAGTGTGGTGGAGTTGTGCCAGTAGTCTCAGCTATAACAGAGGCTGAGGTGGGAAGATCACTTTGAGCCCAGGGGTTTGAGACCAGCCTGAGAAGCATACTAAGAGCTCAACTCTATAAGAAAATAAAAAATAACAAAAATTAGCTGGGTATGGTGGTATGAAACTATAGATCCAGGTACTTGGGAGACTATGGCAAGAGGATCACTTGAGTCCAAGAGGTCAAGCCTGCAGTGATCCGTGATTATGCCACTACATGCCAGCCTAGGCAACAGAATGAGACCCAGACAAAAAAAAGAAAGAATTATTCACCACAGTCAATTGATTTTATCTCTAGGATATAAGAATGGTTCAATAGATGCACATTAACAAAATGAAGGTTAAAAAAAATAAGATTGTCTCAACAGATGCAGAAAGTCATTTGACATACTCAACATATTTTATACTAAAAATCTGAACAAATTATTAAGTGCTGATGGAATGTAACAAGAAAGACCATATGCAACTAAACCACACTTAATAAAACACTTATTCTTAGAGACTTTTTCCCTAAGAACAGGAATAAGACAAGGATGCCCAATTTCACCACTTACATCCAACACAGTAGAGAGCCCTAGCCAGAGAAATTAGGCAAAAGAAAGAAATAAAAAGCATTCAAATGAAAAAGAAATGAAACTACATGTTTCCTATAATATGACCATATTGTAGTGTGTGTGTGTGTGTGTTTGTGTGTGTGTGTGTGTGTGTGTGTGTATAGTAAACTATCTGGACCAGGTATAGTGGCTCACACTGTAATACCTGCACTTTGGAAGGTTGAGGTGGAAGGTTTCCTTGAGTGGAGTTTAAGACCAGCCCAGGTAACATAGTGAGACCTTATCTCTACATAAAATTTAAAATAAATAAATAACTGAGTGTGATGGTACATACCTCTAGTCCCCATTACTCAGAACAATGAGATAGAAAGATCACCTGAGTCCTGGAGGTTAAGGCTGCAGTAAGCCATGATTGTGACACTGCATTCCAGCTTTTGCAACAGAGACCTTTACTCAAACAAAACCCACAGTGAACTATCTAAAAATATATTAAGATTTTGTATGGCAAAAGTTTAAAAACAAACTAAAATTATAAATGGTGCTTGAGAAAATAAATATTTTCATCTTATTAGAAAAAGAATAAATAAAAACTAAATTAAGAAGACAATCTATTTACAAAAGCATTAAAAAATAAAATACTGAGGAGTGAGCATAAACAAGGAGGTAAAAAAATTTATATACTAAAAACTATAAAATATTAATGTATAAAATTGAATGTGACCCAAATAAATGTAAAATATTCCTGTTTATGGATCAGAAGAATTAATATTATTAACATATTCGTATTACCTGAAACAATCTGGAGATCCAACATAATTCCTATAAAAATACCAATATCATCTTTCTCAGAAATTGAAAAATCAATCCCCAAATTCAGATGGAGTCACAAAAGCTGCAATCTTCAGCAGAAAAAAGAAAGTTGAAAATATCATCTTACCTGATTTTAAAATGTATTACAAAGCTATAGTAACCAAAACTCCATAGTACTGGCATAACAACACACAAGTTAACTAATGGAAAATAATAGAAACTTACTTTTATCATCAAATGATTTTCGATAAAGGTATCAAGAATATCCATAAGGAAAGAAAAATCTCTTTAAATAAATGAAGTTGGGAAAACTATATCCACATGCAGAAAAATGAAATTAGACTCCAATCTACCTTCATTTGCAAAAGTCAGGCCAAAATGGATTAGACTTAAATGCAAGATCTGAAACTATAAAATTCCTAAAAGAAAAATAGGAAAAAAAATAGGACATTGGCCTTGGTGCCTGTTTCTTGGATATGGTTCCAAAATGCACAGGCAACAAAAGCAAAACTAGACAAATGAGGTTACATCAAATTAAAAAGCTCTGCGTAACAAAGGAAACAATGCACAAAGCAAAGAGACTCATGAATTGGGGTGAAATATTTGCTAACTATACTTCCTTCTACTAAGGAATTCATATCCAAAATACATAAGAAACTCAAATAACTCAGTGGCATGATTTAAAAATTAGCAAAGAATCTGAAGAGTCTCTCAAAAGACATTAAAAATGACCAAAAGCATTATGAAAAAATGATCAACATAACAAATCACTATGGAAATGGAAATTAAAACAATAAGATATCATTTCTCCCTTATTAGGATGGCTGTTATCTAAACGATGAAAGATAATAAATGGGAAAGATTGGACAAAGAGAACCCTTGATCTTGTATACTGTTGGAGAGAATGTAAATTAGCACAGCCTTCATGAAAAACAATGTGGCGGCTCCTCAAAAGACTAAAAGAAGAAGTACCATAGGCTATAACAGTTCTATTACTGGGTATTGAATATCTACATACTGAAAAACAAAACTGAACAACTTCACATTTTTCCTTTGTACTAGCATCTGAAAACCCCATTCTACTTTGTTTTTATGAGATTGACTACTTTGGATATAAGAGATAGAAATGGAATTATGCCAGACTTTTCCTTTTGAGCTGGATTTTTCCATGTTGAGCATATGGTAGGATTGCCTACATTTTATTTCTTAGATAGAGGGTCCTATTTTGTCACCCAAATTGGTGTGTAATAGGGCAATCCCTGCAGCCTCCAACTCCCAGGTTCAAGTGATCCTCCCACCTCAGCTTCCCAAAGCACTAGAATTACAGGTGTAATCCACCAAGCCCAATCTTTCTGCTTTTTAAAGATTGAGTAATATTCCATTATATGTAGATTCTTTATCCACTCATTGATCAAAGGACACTGAAGTTGTTTCCATGTGCTGACCATGGTAAATAATGCTTTAGTAAACACAGATACACAAATATCTATTCAAAATTCTCCTTCTCGTTCTTTTGGATATATACCCAGAAGTAAGACTGCCAGATCTTATGACAATTCTATTTTTAACAACCTAAAATATCCAGCATAGTGGCGCCTGTATTCCGGCTACTGGGAAGGCTGAGGTGGAAAGATTGCCTGAGCCCAGCAAGTCGAGGCTGCAGTGGCCATGAGCATGCCACTGAACACCAGTCTGGGTGACAGAGTAAGACTCCAACTCAAAACAAAAACAAAAACAAACAAACCCAAACAAAAAAACCTAAGGAACTGCCATAATGTTTTCCTCAGTTGCTGCACCATTTACATTCCCTCCAGTAGCGTACAAGAGTTCTAGTTTCTTCACATTTTTGCCAGTATGTGTTACTTTCTTTTTTCTTTTTATAGTGGCCAGTCAGTGGGTATAAGAATTAACTCATTGTGGTTTCTATTTATATCACTAGTTAGTGATATTGAAAATCTTTCCATTTTTTAGAAATATATATATTGTCTTCGATTCCTTTGCCTATTTAATTGTTTTTATTGTAGAGTTGTGGGAGTTTTGGATTCTGGATATTTATGGCCCTTCAAATACATAATTTGCAAATATTTCTCTCATTCTGTATGTTGCAATTTAAATATGTTGATTATTTCCTTTGATGTATAGAAGATTTCAGTTGATAAGAAAAACAGTATTTGTCTATTTCTGCTTTTGTTGCTTGTTATGTAATGCTCTGAAGTTTTCCTCCATTTTCTTCTAAGAGTTTTGTAGATTTAGGATTTAAATGTAGATCATTTATCAATTTTGAGTGAATTTTCTATATGGCATAAGATAAGTGTCCAACTTAATTGATTGATTGCACATGGATATCCGGTTTTCCTAACACTTTTTAAAATTTTTTGAACTAGGATCTCAAACTCCCAGTCCACTGCAAATTTCCTGTCTCAGCCTCCCAAGTAGCTGGGATTACAGGGACATACTACCATGTCTAGCTTCCTGACACCATTTTTTGAAGAAACATTTCTTACGCCACTGTGTAGTCTGGGTACCCTTATTAAAGATAATTTGACCATATATGTGAGAGTTTATTTCTGGGTTCTATTCTCTTCCACTATTCTAAATGCCTGTCTTTATGGCAGTATTACACTATTTTGATTATTGTAACTTGTTGGTATATTTTGAAATTAGAAAGAATGAATCCTTCAACTTTGTTTTTCGAGACTGCTGTGGCTACTTGGAGTTCCATATGAAAAATGTATCTTGGTAATGTTTTGTACTTTCCCATGTACAAGACTTTCATGTCCTTGGCTAAACTTATTTCTAAGGATTTATTCTTTTTGATATATTGGAAAAGGGATTGTTTTCTTAATATCCTTTTGTGATTGATCATTGTTAATGTATGGAAACTGCACCTGATTTCTGCACATTGATTTAGTTTTTGGCAGCTTTGTTGAATTTGCTTAATAGAAAAACAAATTAATTCATTACATGAAGCTATGTGTCCCTGGCTCAGAATACAACAGAAAATTCTCTGAAGAGCAGTAGATAAACTAGTCTTACATAAATAATCTTCAATTCAAAATTTCAGGACCAGACTGAATCACCGATTATTCACCAGAGCATCCATCTTCATTTACTTTATCCATGCAGGACATGTAAATTAGGTACCCGTTAAAGCCTGGACTATCAGTGCTGATTTCTATGCTGATGTCCCTTCTTACTCCTTACTCAATTATTTTCTTTACTCACCTAGAAGCTGCTGCTTTTATGAAGCTGATGCTTTTATGTACCATGTTGAGCTACTTCTTCCAGGTGCCAGTGGCACTATATAATCCAGTGAAAGGCTCTACTTTCATTCCACAAAGCTTACCCAGATGGCTGCATGCAACAACCCCAGCTGCACCGCAACTAGGCCCTAGAATGACTGTGACTCTGGTAGTACACAGCAGGGAAACCAATCCCCATCCCACACTGCTAGTCAGAGGAACACTCCACCCAGGACAAACCTGCCCTTGAGTGACGAATCACTGTACCCTGTCTTGAACAGGAGAGGTCCAGGGACTGTCATTAGACAGTTAATATGCCCCCAGACCAGTGGAGTGGCTACATGCCTGTGTCCCAGGCTTGAGAAACAGTCCTGCAGCAGTCACCCACTGTATATACACCATTGGCCTAGCAAACTGCCCACAACCAGGACACAAGAAACAAGCCACTCAGGGCACAATGGCTCATGCCTATAATCCCAGTACTTTGGGAGGCCAAGCGGGGAGGATTGTTTGAGGCCAGGAATATGAGACCAGTCTGGGCAACATAGGGAGACCCTATGTTTTATTTGTCCCTACAAATAAAAAAAGTAGGAAGGTGAGATAGCACATGCCTGAAGTCCCAGATACTCAAGAGGCTGAGGTGAAAGAATCACCTGAGCCCAAGAGTTAGAAGTTGTGTTTTGCCATGATCATGCCACTGCACTCCAACTCAAAAAAAAGTGAATGACACCCTGACTCAAAAAAGAAAAAGAATGAAAGAAAGAAAAACAATCCAGCAGGTTGCCTCTGGCAGACCCACCTTTAGGCTAGCCAATCAGTCGTGCATCTGTCCTAAGTCTGAAAAACAGCCCTCTGGAGACTGTTGCTGCTGGGCATTCCCAGGCCAGCTAAGGAACCCTGTACCCACGTCATAGGACTACAAAACAACCCCATGAGCCACCTTTTACTGAACTGTCCCCAGGCTACCCAAGCAGCTGTGGTCATGTCACAGGCCTATGAAAGAGCCCTCCGAACTATCCCTGGCAGACACATCTCCAAGCCCGCCAAGAATCTGCACACTCATTCTCAAGACATGAAATAAAGCACTTTAGATCACCCCTAGCAGACACAAACCCAGTTCAGCTGAGAAGATGTGAGACAATGTGGCAGGCCAGTCAAGGAGCCTTATGCCTGTGTCCTACACCTGAGAAACAGCTCTTTGGGCTACTACTGGCAGATGGCTCGACAGACATGTGGCTGAGCAATCTCATGCTCCTGGCCAGGGTAGCTAGCATCCCTGTACCCCAGTCCCAGTGATCCAGACATCAAGTTGTCTTACCCACCATGTGCATACATATATATGCCCCAATAAGAGAAACAACTTAGCAAGCTCACCCCTGACAAAGTCATGCATTGAATGAGAAATTTAACAAAAAAGATAGATATATATAAAAAAAAAAAAAAAAAAAAAAAAAGGCTGGGTATGGTGGCTTAGGTCTAATCCAGAACTTTGGGAGGCCGAGATGAGGGGACTGCCTGAGCCCACAGGTTCAAGCACAGCCTGGTCAACTTGGTGAGACCTCTTCTTTACAATAAATTAAGAAAAAAATAGCCGAACATGATAGTGCATGCCTATAATTCCAGCTACTTGGAAGGCTGAGGCAGAAGGATAGTGCATGCCTATAATTCCAGCTACTTGGAAGGCTGAGGCAGAAGGATCACCTGAACCCAGCAGATCAATGTTGGGGAGGCCATGAGCATGCCACTGCATTCCAGCCTGAGTGAGACTCCAACTCAAAAAAAAAAAACAAACCAAAGAATAAGAACCAAATAGAAATTCTAGAGCTTAAAAATTCAACAATGAAAATGAAAAAAAAAACCAAACAAACAATCAAGTGCTTTAATAGCAGAATAGACAAAGCAGAAGAAAAAAAATACCTAACTTCATCTCTAACCAGGTGAAATGCATACCAAAGTGAGGCCCAAACTTTACCCATACAATGACCATTTGCATACCTATCCCCGAATTGTACCCTACATGTTTAAAATAACAATTAAAAAAAAAAAGCAAAAAATGCCTAGACTTAAAGAGAAGTCTTTTGAAAGAACACAGGCAGACAAAGGGGAAGAAAAGGAATAATAAAGAATAAAGAAATCCTATCCAACATATGGGGCACTATTAAGCAAATATTGGTATTATGGGCATTCCAGAAAAAGAAAAGAAAGCAAAAAATATTGGAAGGAAAGAAAGAAGAAAGGAAGGAAGGAAGGAAGGAAACATACATAACTAAATAATAGCCAAAATCTTTCCAGGGCATAGAAGGAAAGAGGACATCTAGGATAAGAAAGTTCAGAGAATCTCCCTATGGATATAATGCAAACAGTTCCTCTCTATGGCATATTATAGTCAAAGAGCTAAAAGACAACGTCTAAAGGCAACAAAAGAAAAGCATCTATTCAACTATAAAGGAAACCTCATCAGATGAGTGGATTTCTTAGTAGAAACGTTACAGTCCAGGAAAGTATGGATGACATTTTCAAAGTGCTGAAAGAAAAAAATATATACCACCCAGAAATATTATATTCAACAAAATTGTCCTTGATAAAGGGAAAAGAGTCTTTCCCAGACAAGTAAACACTGAGGGAATGCAGCACCATTAGGATACCCCTACAAGAAATGTTCAACAAAGTTTTAAACCAAAAAGAAAAAGACAACAGTTACCATAATGAAAATACACGAAAGTCTAAAATTCAGTTTACCAACTACACAAATGAGGAATAGAAAAACCTCATATGGTTGCACAACAGAAAATAATCAAACCACAAGAATAAATTAGAAGAAAAAGAAATTTTTTAGAAAGAAGAAACAACAAAATGAAAGAAACATATCAATGATGTTGAACATAAATAAGCTAAATTCTCCACTTAAAAAATATAGATGAGTTAAATGGATAAAAGATTTTAATCCAACTATATGCTGCTTACAGAGAACACATTTCACCTGTAAAGATACATAGGTGAAAAGTTAAAAAAAAATGGATAAAAATGTTCCACAAAAATAAAAACAAAAGTAAGCAGAAATAACCATACTTAACTCACTCATAAGTGGAACCTAAACATTTACCAAAATACTATAAGAAAGGGATTGGCAGGGGATACTGCCAGGGGAGGGAGGCAGGGGAGCACATAATATCAGTAAGGATACTTGATCTCAAACTAGGAAAAGCAGGAACCAACAGGGGAGGCCCAAACTTTGCCTATGTGATGACTACTTGTATACCTAATCCTGAATTGTACCCCATATCTTTAAAATAAAACAAAACTATACTTATTATCAGATAAAATAGATTATAAATCAAAACAGTTAAAAAAAAAAAGAAAAGGTATATAATAATAAAGGAGTCAATCCACCAAGAAGATATAACAATATATATGCACCCAACACAGGAGCAACCAGATTCATAAAGCAAATAGGCCAGGCATAGTGGCTTATGCCTGTAAGCACTTTGGGAGACAGAGGCAAGAGGAATGCCTGAGCCCAGGGATTCAATATAAGTCTAGGCAGTTGGGCGTGCTGGCTCATGCCTATAATCCCAGCACTCTGAGAGGCCAAGTTGAGAAGACTGCCTGAGCCCATGGGTTTGAGACCAGCCTGGGCAACTTGGTGAGACCTCATCTCTACAATAAATTAAAAAATTAGCTGGGAATGTGAGCACAGGGGCACGTGTCTGTAGTTCCTCCAGCTACTTGTAAGGCTGAGGTGGAAGAAGCGCCTGAACCCAGTAGGTCAAGGTTGCGGTGGCCGTGAGTGTGCCTCTGCACTCCACCCTGGGTGACACAGTGAGACTCTGACTCAAAAAATATATATCTATATATCTATATATATATATGCATACCTAGGCAACTTGGTGAGATCGTATCTCTACAATAAAAATTAAAAGATTAGCTGGAGCCAGGTTTGGTGACTCAGCCTGTAATCCTGCGCCTTGGGAGGCTGAGGTGAGTGGATTGCCTGAGCCCACGGATTCGAGACCCACCTGGGCAACTTGGCGAGACCTCATCTCTATAATAAATCAAAAATCAGCTGGGCGTGGCAGCGCACCTGTAATTCCAGCTACTGGAAAGGCTGAGGTGGAAGGATCGCCAGAGTTCAGCAGGTCGAGGCAGCGGTGGCCAGGAGCGGCCACTGGCACTCCAGTCTGGGTGACAGAGTGAGACTCCAACTCAAAAAAAAATTAAAAATTAGCCAAGATGGTGGTGTATGTCTGTAGTTCCAACTACTTGGAAGGCTGAGTCCTGCAAGTTAGGGCTTCAGTAGCCATGAACAAGCCATGGCACTCCCGCCTAGACAATACAGTGAGACTCTGACCCCCCCCAAATAAATGAACTCAATTAAATTTTTTAAAAGGATTCAATAGGATAGAATAGGATAGGATAATAGAGGAGAGGAAAGGAGAGAAGAGGGGAGGGAAGAGGAGAGGAGAGGAGAGAAGATGAAATAGACCTAAAGAGACAGAGTTTAATTGAATAGCAGTGGGGACTTCAACATTTCACTGTCATCATTAGATAGATCATCTATACAGAAAACCAACAAAGAAACACAGGATTTAAACTTGGATTTTAGACCAGTGGATCTAACAGATATTTACAGAATATTCTATTCTCATCAGCACGTGCAATGTTCTCCAGGACATAAACATATGTTAGGCTACAGTAAAAATCTTTAAAACTTTTTAAAAACAGAAATCATATCAAGTATCTTCTCAGACCAGAATGGAATACAACTAGGAATTAAACCCAAAGAGAATCTTAAAAACTACATAAATACATGAAGATGAAACTACACTCCTGAACAACCAATGGTTCAATTAATAAATTAAATAAGAAACCAAGAAATTTCTTGAAACACATGAAAATGAAACACAACTCATAAAAATCTATGAAATACAGCAAAATCAGTATAAAAAGGGAAGTTTACAGAATTAAATATCTACATCAAAAAAGAAAAATAGAAAAAGACTTCAAATAAACAATTTGACAACACACCCCAGGAATTAGAAAAGCAAGAACAACCAAACCTAAAATTAGCAAAAGACAAGAAATAATAAAGATCAGAGCAGAACTAAATGAAATAGAGACTAAATAAATAAATAAATAAATAGATGCCAAGGTGTGGGGTGGGTCTCACACCTGTAATCCCAACACTTTGGGAGGCTGAGGTAAGAGGACTACTTGAGCACAGGAGAGCCTAGGCAACATAGTGAGACCTCATCTACACAAAAAAGAACATCAGAAAATTAGCTGGGTGTGGTGGCCTATAACCTATAGTCCCAGCTACTTAGGAGGCAGAGGTGGGAGTATTGCTTGAGTCGAGGAGTTTGAGGCTGCGGAGCCATGATTATGCTACTGTACTCAAGCGACGGTGACAGAATGAGACCCTGACTCAAAAAAACAAACAAAAAAAGCAAAAGATAAAATGAAACAAAAAGTTGGCTCTTTGAAAAGAAAAACAAAATTGAAAAACTGCTAGCTAAACTAACCAAGAATGGACAGGACCCAAATAAAATCAGAAATGAGAAAGGAGACATCACAATTGGTCCCACAGAAATACAAATGATCACCAGAGACTATTATGAGTTCACAAACTGGAAAACCTAGAGGAAATGAGCAAATTCCTTGAAACATGCAACCAACTACAATGGAATCAAGAAGAAATAGAATACCTGAACAAACTAATAACAACCAGCAAACTGGAATCAGTAAAAAAAAAAAGTCTCTAACAAAGAGAAGCTCATGAATGGATACATTCATTCCTGAATTCTACCAAGTAAATGTGTAAGATAAAATGAATACTAATCTGTCTCAAACTTTTCCAAAAAATCATAGAGAGAATTCACTCTAGTTCACTATAGGAGACCAGCATTACCCTAATACCCAAACCAGAAAGGACACAACAGCAACAATAACAGTAAAAAACAACAACAACAAAGCTGCAGGGCCAATATCTAAGGATATAGACACAAAAATCAACAATATACTAGCAAGTCAAATCCAATAAGACATCAAAAAAAAAAAGATGCACTATGATCAAGTGGGATTTTTACCTGGGATACAAGGATGTTTTTATATATACAAATCAATAAACATGATACATCATGTCAACAGAAGAACAGAAACTATATGTCATCTCAACAGATGCAGAAAGAGCATTTGAAAAAAATTAACACTCCATGATAAAAAAAAAAAAGCCTTCACACTAGGATAGAAGGAACATACCTCAAAATAATAAAAGACATGTATGACAAATCCATAGAGAAGCATGCCTACTTTCATCACTCTTAATAACATAGTACTAGAAGTCCCAGTTTGAGCAAGCTGGCAAGAGAAAAAAAATAAAAGGCATCCATTTGGAAAAGAGGAAGTCAAACTTTCCCTCTTTGCAGATGACATGATCTTGTATCTAGAAAAACCTGAAGACTCCACCAAAAAAAGTGTAGGTATAATAAGTTCAGAAAGTTGCAGTCAATAAAATCAACATACAAAAATCAGTAGTGTTTTTATACATCAATAATGATCTAGCTAAAAAGGTGATCCCATGCATAATAGCTATAAAAAATTATTATACTTAGATATAAATTTAATCAGGAAAGTGAGAGATCTCTACAAGAAAAACTAAAAAACGCTGATGAAAGACATTGAAGAGTACACAAATGGAACAACATCCTGTACACATTGACTGAATGACTCATTGAATATTGTTAAAATGACCATATTTCACAAAGCAATCTACAGATTAAATGCAAACTCTATCAAAATATCAAAGTTATTTTTCAGATAATTCAAAAAATTATAGCTGGGTGAGGTGATTTATCCCTATAATCCCAGCATTTTAGGAGGCCAAGAAAGGAAAATTGCTAAAGCCCAGGAGTTTGAGACAAGCCTAGGCAACATAGACCTCAACTCTCCAAGAAATCTTTAAAAATTAGCCAGGTGTAGTGGTATGAACCTGCAGTCCCAGTTACCGAGGAGAATGAGGCCGAAAGATTGCCTGAGGCTAGGAAGTTGATGCTGCCATGAGCCATGATCATGCCACTGCACTCCTGTCTGGATGACAGAATGAGACCACAACTCAAAAAAAAAAAAAGATGTGTGTGTGTGTGTGTGTGTGAGTGTGTGTATACAAATTAATGTAATCCATCTTATCAATAGATTTTAAAAGTACAATTACATAATTATATCAGGAGATGCAAAGCATTTAACAAAATCTAGCACTCAGTCATGACAAGAAATAGAGAATTTCCTTAAACTGTTAAGGAATATGTTCAAATGACCAACAGCTAACATCATACTTAATAAATGCAAAATCAGAAGTTTTCCCATTATTCTCTCAGCCCTCATTTTCAGCATCATACTAGAAGTCCCAGCTATTGTAATACAACAAGAAAAGGAAGGCAAGTTACACTAATTTGTCACATGTGAAAAAATCATCTATTAATTAGAAAATTGAAAAGCAAAAATTAAAAAATAAATCAACCAAAAATCATTAATTACTGATTATTACAATATTGCAGGATACAAGGTTAATATAAAAAAGTTAATCACTTTCCTCTGTACGAGTAATGAACAAGTGGAATTTGAAATTAAAACACAATACTATTCATAGTGTCCCCTTAAGATGAAAGTTTTAAATCTAACAAAATATTTACAAGATCTATGAGAAAAACTATAAAATTATGATTTAAAAAAGTCAAAAAGGAATAAAATAAATGGAAAGACATTCCAAGTGAACAGATAGGAAGATTCATTATTGTTAACATACCAGTTTTTCCCATCTTCATCTATGGATTAAATACTATCCCAATCAAAATTCCAGCAGGTTGCTATATAGATATCGACATGCTTATTCTAAAGTTCATATGGAGAAGCAAAAGACCTAGAATAAACAAAACAATATTCAAGGAGAACAAAGTTGGAAGACTAACACTAAACAAATCCCAGACTTACTATAAAGCTACAGTAATCAAGGCAGAATGGTATTAGTGAAATAACAAATAGATGAATGGAACACATAGAGACCCCAAAATCAGATCTATATAAATATAGTACAGTGATCTCTGAAGAAGGTAAAATAACAAAAAAGGGCAGTCTTTTCAGTAAATAATACTGAAATGACAGTACACATACTTGAAAATAATATTAAGTGAAGCTAAATATACATCTTACACCTTTTACAAAAATTAACTCAGAATTAATCACAGCCCTAAACATAAAACAAAACTATAAAAACACCCAGAAGAAAACAAGGTAAGCTAGGTGCCATGGCTAACATCTATAATAGCAGCACTCTGGAAGGCTGAAGCAGGATTACTTGAGTCCAGGTGTTTGAAACAAGCTTAGGCAACATAGTGAGACATCATCTAAAAAAAAAAAAAAAATCAACAAATTAGCCAGGCATAGTGGCACTTGCCTGTAGTCCCAGCTACTCAAGAGGCTGAGAAGAAAAGATTGTCCAAGCCCAAGAAGTCGAGGCTGTGGTGAGCCATGACTGTGCCACTGCACTCTGTCTGGGAGACAGAGAGAGATGCCATCTCATAAGAAAAAAAAATGGGGGGACAGCCTTAAAAGATACCTCAACAAAATATATACTGATGGCAAATAAGTCTATGGAAAGACTTATTTGCCAAAGACCTCATTGGATACCTCTCCAAAAAAGATATAGTGGTGGAAAATAAGTCGATGAAAAGATGTTCCACCGGGTTCGGTGGCTCAGCCTGTAATCTCACACCTTTGGGAGGCTGAGGTGAGTGGATTGCCTGAGCCCGCGAGTTCGAGACCCACCTGGGCAGCGAGACCTCATCTCTACAATAAATCAAAAAATTAGCCGGGCGTGGTAGCGCATGCCTGTAATTCCAGCTACTTGGAAGGCTGAGGTGGAAGGATCGCTGGAGCCCAGTAGGCGAGGCTGCGGTGACCGGAAGTGGCCACTGCACTCCAGTCGGGGTGACCGAGTGAGACTCCAACTCAAAAAAATAAGAAAAGAAAAGAAAAGATGTTCCACTCATATGTCATCAGGGAAATACAGATTAAAACTAGTCCACTTTATACCTTTCAGAATAGTCAAAATTCGTAACACTGACAGCATTAAATGCTGGTGAGGATGTGGAGCAATAGGACGTGCAGCAAAAGGAATTCATTGTTGGCTGACATAAAAAATGGTACAGCAGTTTCTTACAAAACTAAACAAGTCATGTGTGGTGGCTCCCACCTGTAATCCAGCACTTTGGGAGGCCAAGGTGGGAGGACTACTTGAGTTCAGGAGTCCAAGACTAGGTTGGGTAACACAGTGAGACTCATGTCTATTAAAAACAAAACAAAAAAATTAAACACATACTTAGCCTATGACCCATTAATCATGCTCCTTGGTGTTTACTTGAAAGAGTTGAAATTTATATTCATACAAAAACAAGGAGGTGCATGTGGATGTTTATAGTAGCTTTATTTATTATTGCCAAAACTGGGAAGCAATGAAGATGGCCCTCAGTAGGTGAATGGATAAATAACTTGTGACACTCCTAGACAATGGAATGTTATTCAGCACTAAAAAGAAAAGAGCTAATATGCTATGAAAAGACTAGAAGGAACTGTAAACATACATTATTAAATGAAAACAGTCAATCTGAAAAGGCTTTCTGCTATATAATTCCAGTCACATGGCATCTGGAAAAGGTAAAGCTAGAGAGATGTAAAAAGATCAATGGTGGCCAAAGATTAAGAAGCAGGGATGATTAATATGTGGAGTACAAAGGATTTTTAGGGCACTAAAATTACTCTATGAACTACAATGATGATACAAGTCACTATATGCTTGCCTAAACCCATAGAATGCACAGCATCAGGAGCGAACCCTTATGTAAACTATGGACTTTGGGTAATAGTGATGTGTTAATGCAGGTTCATTAATAATACCAAATGTATTACTTGGGAGGGAATATTTATAAAGGAGGAAGCTCTCTTTGATGGGTTAGAGAGGGCAGCGAATATATAGGTGATGTCTATATTTTGCTGTCAATTTTGATATGAACCTAAAACTGCTTTTTGAAGTAATGTCTTTAATTTTAAAAGCTAATAATATAACTGCAAATGCATTGTTAAAAGATAACTACAGGGTAGGAAGGGTCACAACATCAATAAGCTTAATTGATCTCAAACCAGGCAGAGTAGGGACCAAAGGGAGACCCAAACTTTACCTGTACAATGCCCGCTTGTATAACTAATCCTGAATTATACCCAACATTCTAAAATAAAAATTATAATTGCTTGAAAAACAGATTAAGGAGATGCACTTTCTTTTCTTCTGTATACCATTCATTCTGAATTTTCCAATTTCTCCTTAATACACAAATCCATTTGTAGGAAGGTGGGATGAGAGGCGGTAACCAGATGTGGAAATATTCGATGATTGAGGATGTGCTGAGCACAAAATAAGATGCTATGCTTTTATGACATCAACTGGAAGAAAACAGAGACAATTCATTTGATAAGGTGGATGATAATTATTTCTCTAATTTTTATCATAGCTTGCAATATTACAGAACGTGCAAGGATTTCATCGATTAAATAATCTTACCACTATGAAAAGTTGCCTGAAGAAACATTCAAGCAAACTCCCACACAGAAGATCCAAGAAGTTTGAGGTCTGCCACAACAACCACCTAAAAAGTGAGGAACAGTAAATCAATAGAAATACTGACAAAAGTATGCAAGATTGACTCTCCTATCTCATGAATCATAACTAGGTTTCTTGCCCTTGAGTACCTGACTATAACAGTCAAGAAGATCTAGAATGAGGAAGCAGGTAGACTTATTTTAGCTTCAAGTTCTCCCAACCTGAGGGACTTAATAAAAAGGTTGCTGGATTTAATTAAAAGGTTCTATAAAATCACACATTTAATTAGTGGACTTCTGCATTTATTTTCATTGTGGCTAAAACCGAGACAGGATAGATGCGATTAGTACCTCTAACAATTCAGCAGATGACACTGAAATACTTTCCATTCCAGTAATCATAAGTAAAAGAAAATCGCTTCTGTATTTAAATACAAACATAAGCACGAAGGAAAAGCAGAAACTTAACTTTTTGAAAGCAAATGTAGATCTAGCTAACTATGAAATTTTAGTTGATGTGCTTAGGAATTTGCAGTAATTCACAAAGCTAACTATTATCTAGAATTCTTACACAGGCTCCCTGATATTTCAATATCAGCAGGTTACTATAATGCCAAATCCTTTATGTTCACCATTACCTGAATCCAAATAACATGAAAAAACAAGTGACAGGAAAAAACAGTGTTTGATTTTTTACCTCAAACTTCAATAATGTACTCTCTCAATCTTAAAGTTTATAAAAAACGGTTTTAAAATCTGAGTAAATATAGATGTTATAGTTAACATTAATCTATTAACATTAAATCTATACATGCAACAGTGACATTTTCACTGGTAGTAAAAGTACCAGACTACTCAAGAAACTGCACCATTTCCGGCTGATAGCATGTTATGGATTCATTAAAGCAGCTTTTCACCATAAGTATTTTTGTGAATGTACATATATGCATATAGTCCCCAAACACATATACACATACATTGACACAAACACATATATTTCACCAAACAGGTGACTTAAAAGAAGTGTTTATTTAGAAATAGTTGATATTAAAGTAATATGAGCAAATCAAAAAATTTTATTTTTATTTTTATTTTTGAGTTGGAGTCTCACTCTGTTGCCCAGACTGGAGTGCAGAGGCACACTCCTGGCCACCACTGCCTCAATCTGCTGGGCTCCAGTGATCCTTCCTCCTCATCTTCCAAGTAGTTGGAACTACCGGTGTGTGCTACCACACCTGGCTAATTTTTTTTTTTAATTGTAGAGACGAGGTCTTGCCAAGTTGCCTGGGTAGGTCTCGAACCTGCCGAGGCTCGGGCAATCCACTCGCCTGGGCCTCCCAAAGTGCTGGGATTACAGGCTGAGCCACCAAGCCCGGCCTCACATCAAAAATTCTTATGGGAGGAACTATATTTGTGCAGCAAAACAAAATCCCTGAGACAATTTAATGCTGACTTTATTTGATAGCTGCTGAGTATGGGAAAAATAGCATTTCTAGAATGAATTACATTAAGTATCCCTAAGGCAGTTAACTCACACACTTAGCCTTTGGAGTTTTACTTGCTGAATCTGCTTCTGACTACTATTACCTTTATTTAACTTATGAAAGACCATACAAGATTTATGAAATGTACATTATTTACAGTTACATTAAAGGGTATACGTATTGATGAAACTCCACCCTATAAAAAGTTTAAATGTAAAGCATAAACTATTTGGGCCATACTTTACCTGCAGCACTTATTTCTGAGTTTATTTTTGGTTTGGTTTAGTTTTATTATTTTTCATGTGACAAAACAAAATAGTGCACTAATTTTAAAGTTCCAAGTGCTCTTAACCAGAGTTTCACAAATTTGACAGTGCATCAGAATCTCTTCAAGGACTTGGTAAAAAAAATCGCTGGGATTACCAGATGGAAAAATGTTGGCAAATGGGTTACAGGTACCTGTTTTAATGCTCAGGTAATATGGCAATGAGTGATGATGACATATTATAAAGTTCGAAGCACTCATTCCCTCACTGTGACATCAAGTTAACAAGAAACTATAGATCAGAAGACGTTTGTGAGAATTCTAGAGCCGAGCTGAGAAGCTGTAGTACCCAGGTTAATGTAAAATGCAAGGACAGGAAAGATTATCAGATTAGTCTTTCTCAAAATAAACAAAAGCAGAACGGGTACATTACCATAAGTCCTGCTCTACGTACAATAATTGCTGAAGGGAGTCCTTCTGAGTTGAAATAAAAAGATGTTGGATAGCAATATAAAAAAACCTCATGAAAATATAAATGTCTCCAGAAAAGGAGAAATGGAAAAATATAGGAACTCGTTTTATTGTAATGTTGGTGTTTTAAATAACTTTGTTTGCTTATTTGTTTTGATTTTGTTTGGCTTTTGTGTTAGAATCTCACCATCACCCATGTTGGAGTGCAGCGGCATAGTCACATCTCACAGCAGTTTCAAACTCCTGGGATCAGGTGATCCTTCTGCTTTGGAACTACAGATTCACCAGCATATCCTGCTAATTTATTTTTTTACAGAAATGAGGTCTCGCTATGTTGTCTAGACTGGTCTCATTAACTCCCGGGCTCAAGCAATCCTCCTTCCTTGGCCTCGCAAAGTGTTGGAATTACAGGCATTAAGCCACTGCACCTGGCTTATTTAATTCTTACACAGAATTTTTTTTTTTTTTTTGAGACTGGAGTGCAGTGGCCGCTCCCGGTCACCGCAGCCTCGACCTGCTGACCTCTGGCGATCCTTCTGCCTCAGCCTTCCAAGTAGTTGGAACTACAGGCGCACGCTACCATGCCCAGCTAATTCTTTTATTTATTGTAGAGATGAGGTCTCGCCAAGTTGCCCAGGCAGGTCTCGAACCCGTGGCTCAGGCAATCCTCTCTCTAGGCCTCCCAAAGTGCTGGGACTACAGGCTGAGCCACCGGGCCCAGCCTCTTATACAGAATTTAACTAACAAAAGTAACTATAAATCTGTGTTAATGTATAAACAATTTATAAAGGTGTAAACTGACATAAATTTAACTACACGAGGATGTGGGAACCAAAAAGTAGTAGAGTTTTTGGTGTTTGATGTAGAAATATTTTATAACTGTTGTATCTTCTTGATGAATTGACCCTTTTATTTTTATATAATGTTCTTTGTCTTTTTTACTAGTCTTTTACACAAAGTCTATTTTGTCAGATTTTTCTATTTTATTACTGAGAATACAATGAAGTCCTGGCATGGTGGTTCACATCTGTAATTCCAGCACTTCAAGAGGCCAAGGTGGAAGGATTGGTTGAGCCCAGGAATTCAAGTGCAGTCTAGATAACATAGAGAGATTTTAAACTTTTTTTAAATTAGTAGGGCATGGTGGCACCTGTAGTCCCAGTTGTTCTAGACACTGAGGCAGGAGGATCATTTGAGCCCAGAAGTCTAAGGCTGCAGTGAGTTGTGATTACACTACTGTCCTGGACAAAAGAGGGAGACCCAAACTCTAAGAATAAAAATAAAATGTAAAAAAAGAATATAATGAACATCAAAAACATCTGATAACCTAGAAGAAATATATTCCTAGTAATACACAGCCTACCAAGAGTAAATCAAGAAGAAAAAAAAAATCTTAATAAACCAACAACTAGGATGGAGACTGAGTCAGTAAACAACAATCTTAGAACGAAGAACAGTCCAAGAGCACAGGGCTTCCCTGGAGAATTCTACTGATCATTTAAAAAGGTAGAGAACACTTTGAAGCTCATTCTGTGACGAGGGCATTACACTGCTATCAAAGCTAGACAAAAACATACACAGAAAAAAAAACAAACAAAACAAATCAATATCGTTAATGAATACCTATGCAAAAATTCCTAACAAGATACAAGCAAACTGAATTTAAAGAGCTTTAAAAGGATGTTGTTACACCACAGGGCTGAGCATGGTGGCTGGCAGGCCAAGGTAAGAGACTAGCTTGAGCCCAAAACTAGCCTGGGCAACATAGAAAGACCTCATTTCTAATAAATACATACATACATAGGTACACACATACATAATTTTTACAAGGATTGTACACCACAGTCAAGTGATATTTATTACTGGAAAGTAAGAATCAATATCTTGTAATAAGCATTAGAATAAATGGGCACACCAGTCGGACACTGCCTTTTCTCTCCGTATTTCTCTCTCCCCCTCTCCCCGCTTCCCTCCATCTCCCTCCTCTCTCCGCATTCCGTGGTCCCTCTTCCTGGCGCTGTGAGAGCAGATCCTCGACATGCTCCAGGCAGCGTCAGACGCCACCAATGAATACAATGCTCCCCAAGGAGAGAGCGAAAGCCTGAAGGAGACTGCGCAAAATACAGGCGCAATTAAAAGATGCTAAGCCATGAGGCCGCCAAGGACAGGTCCACGGAAACACGCAAAGGCGGTGACTATACAGCGCTCATCCACGCAGAGCTTGAAAATCACATCAGAAACCTGATGTACGAAATCGACTGTCTGAAAATAAAAGTGCACGATGAGATCACCAAAGTACTGGTGCAGATCCAGTAAACAATCTCCATGTACATAAATGTACCCATCAAGCCCGACCTTTCCCCCACTCAGTGAGATCCGCGCAGAGTAGAGAAGAACACCCACACCGCTAAAGCAGTCACAGAAGAGGTGCATAGGTGCAATAACCACCGCCATCTCAAAGCCAAGACCTTAAAAGTCAAAATGTGCTGGAGCATGGGCAAAGTGCTGGAGCATGAGCGAAGTGCCGGAGAAGCAGCGGAGAAGCAGCGGCAGGAGCTAGAAGACAAGCAGAACGCCTACATCAGAGCTATGCAGACAAATTAAAATCAAATTTAAAAAATTAACTGAAAACCACAAAAAGAGTGAAATGACATGATACCTAAAGGAATACCAGGACATCAAAGTGAAGAGGGCTTTGGACATTGAGATTGCAGTTTACAAGGAAAGCAAGGAGACTCAGTTCAGCTCCACCAGTGGCTACTTCTAGAGCTTGCAGGTTTTTGCCTATCCCGCCATGGTAATTACAGACCAGCTCTCACTTGGTGTTTGATCCCTCTTTCTCATCATACTACACACTAGCCATGTCCAGGAGAAGCAGACCAAGGTACAGGAAACCATCAAAGCTGCTAAAGCCAACAAAGCCAAGGATGAGACTCTTCTCCCCCCCTCCCCACCGCCCAAGAAGAGGACAAGAAAGAGGGTCAGGAAGAGAAGGGAGTGGAGGAAGAAGCTGCTGCCATGGAAGAATGTAAAAAGGGGACAAGATGAAGGTGAAAAAGAAACCAAAGAAGTCAAGGAGGATGAGAAAAAAGTGGAAGATGCTAGGGAAGAACAGGTAGTTAAGAAGAAAGATTGAGCCCCCATTTCCTTAATTATTCCAGGATTAACCGTCCTGAAATCAGGAGAACCCATCACTAGTCAGTTGAGTTCCAGGTCTTTAAGTCAATATAATGTGTAATTCTGAAAAGGAATCTGTTGGACATTCAATCTTGTACTATGAATTTTCTCTTTGTGCAGAGTATGTTTACTTGTTGAGTGGCTTTCTGGATTGCTGCCAGCCTGTGCATGGTCCTTGCTTATCAGTTCAAAATTTATGGCATTCAGATGTTCACAATAAAAAGCATAACATGAATAAATGAATTCACTGATGCTGATATTAAGCTTCATGGCACTTTAGCTGTTAGAAATTAAAGCCCTTGAGTTTTGTGCAATAAAAAACATACATTAAATGACAAAAATGAACAAAGCCACTTAATATTAATTGATGCAGAAAAACAGCTGACAAGACTCAACAACTTTTTATAAGAAAATACAGAAAAAATTAGAAACAGATACTTGAACATAATGAAGGCCATATTTTTAAAACTTACAGCTAACATAATACTCAGTAGTAAAAGACAAAGTTTTTCCTCTAAGATCAAGAACAGGGCAAAGATGCTAACTGAAATTAAGCCAACTACAAAAAGACAAATATTGTAATGATTCCACTTAAAGTAAATATCAGAAACCGGAATGATGGTTACCAGAGCCTGAGGAGAGGGGAGAAAAGAAAATAATTTAATGAGTACAGAGTTTCAGATTTGCAAGTTAAGAAATGTTTCAGCCGGGCTTGGTGGCTCAGCCTGTAATCCTGCGCCTTTGGGAGGCTGAGGTGAGTGGTTTGCTTGCCTGGGCAGCGAGACCTTATCTCTACAATAAATCAAAAAATCAGCCGGGCGTGGTAGCGCATGCCTGTAATTCCGGCTACTTGAAGGCTAAGGCGGAAGGATCGGCAGAACCCAGCAGGTCAAGGCTGCGGTGGCCGGGAGCAGCCACTGCACTCCAGTCTGGGTGACAGAGTGAGACTCTAACTTAAAAAAAAAAAAAAAAAGAAATGTTTCATAACAATGTTAATATACCTAGTACTACTGAACTATATTTATGTAAAGTGGTTAAAGTGAAAATTTTGTATATGTGTTTTTTAAACTACAATAAAACAACCAGTGAACCAACCCAATTGCTGATCCCTATGTATGGTTTTTATGTAGTAGATCTAGAGTGGGCCCCAAATTTTATATTTCTAACAAGTTTCTGGGAAATGCTGATGCTGGCAGTCCCTGGCCCAAACTTAAAAACGCATCGCTGTGAAATATCACACCTTTAAGATACTGATTGGCCATTATGCTTTTCTTTACATAAATCCTAGAATTTCTGAGAAGTAAAATTAGTAAAACTGAAATGGCCAGAGAACCAGGCAGTAAATTACCTATGCTGGAATTATAAGCCTAACTGTGCTTACGTATTCTAATATAATTGTTATTCAGCTGCCATAGACTTCTCTAGATCTTATGGCTCCAGTAAGTGATACTCTCCATAGTCTCTAAACCCTTAGCTCTGATTTTACTTATTTATTGTTAAAACTGTTAGACGGGCGTGGTAGCGTGCGCCTGTAGTTCCAGCTACTTGGAAGGCTGAGGCAGAAGGATCGCTGGAGCCCAGCGGGTCGAGGTTGCGGTGGCTGGGAGCAGCCACTGCATTCCAGTCTGGGCAACAGAGTGAGATTCCAACTCCAAAAAAAAAAAAAAAACTGTTAGACAAAAACATCTTAATACAGACCTGAAGAACTGCCGAATTTTTTATCTCTAAAATCAATATTTTATAACTAAACACAGGTGATAACCTTGTAAGTGTACTAAATGCTATTGATTAAACATTTTAAGATCGATTTTTGCAAAGATAAAATTCACATTACAAGTGACTGTGTTGCAATCTTCTTTTGTCTTCTGCTTTAACTTTCATCTAGCTTCTGAATTTTACTGTAACACCCATCCCATAGTTTTTTAGTGTCTACTAAAGTCATCCAAACTGGCACAAGAAGTAAGGTATAAATGTGTAACTCTAGGGCAGGTTATTTTGCTGTGGAGATAATTAACAATCATCACTGATTAAATGTGCTGTGAATTTGCGGGCTCGGTGGCTCAGCCTATAATCCCAGTGCTTTGGGAGGCCAAGGCAAGTGGATTGCCTTAGCCCACGGGTTTGAGACCAGCTAAGGCAACTTGGTGACACTTCATATCTACAGTTTAAAAAAAAAATTAGCCAGGTGTGGTAGTGCGTGCCTGTAATTCCAACTACCCGGAAAACGGATGAAGCAGGATCGTCGGAGACCAGCAGGTTGAGGCTGCAGTGGTTTTGAGTGTGCCACTACACTCCAGCCTGGGTACAGAGTGAGACTCCAAGTAAAAAAAAAAAAATGCTGTTAATTTATACTGAAATGAACTACAAGTACCCTCAAAACTCACTCTATGAAAGGAAAATTTATCTCAAGGGACAAAGATGCTAATAAAACAATTTTTTGTGAAGATAAAAGGAAAAAATAAATTTCAAGAACATGATCAAAGAACTCACGAATAAGCTCCTCAACACTAAAATATTACTTGTAAATTCACAAGATTATCAATATTTGCACCAACTCAAAAATTAAAAACTGATAAGCATTTTGCAGACCTCTGATGTACAGAATGAATTAAAAAACAGGGAAATAAAAATAGTCCACTTTTGTTAAGTTTATTAGACTTAACAAAACTGCACATTTCTTTTAAGAAAGTGTTAATACACTGAGCATTATCAGAAAAATATTCTTATTTTTATTTTTGCATATTATTCTCCAGTACACATTTACAATAGTGTCACATTTCCCTATATGAATCCTCATTAAGTATTTTTCTTTTAAGTATTTTACAATGTGTACAAAGGAATGGAAATACAATATTTAGTAGGCTATTTTTCAACAAAACAATAACTTATGTCTTTGAAAGAATGTGTATCTTTTTAAAATTTTCAACTGAAACATCTTTTTAGCTTTGCTAATCAAACTAAGAATTAAAAACAGCATTGTAACTAATAACAGTATATAACAGAAAGTACAATTTCATTTTTCCTTTACACATTTTCTTATATTCACCTGACCAAACCCTTAAATTACCTTTTAAAGGTTTTAATATTATACTTAAAAGAAATCAAGACAAATGTGTATGACTGTAGACTATGTGGGAAATATAAAGTAGGTAAAATGTAAAGTGTTGAGTTCTTTACCTTTCAGTTTATTTTAAAAATATAAATAGCTATCTGTATAACTTTTAAAGAATGCCTTAAAATTCCTAAATTTAAACTTTTATGTAAATATTTCCTTTTACATTACTTCAGGAAAAAATTCAAAGGATATTTAAAAGATTTTGACACAAAAAATAAAGTTTTCAACAACAGGATAATGAATGACATTAAAAACCTGGTGGGGACATGTGTGAGGGCTAAGGAGGCCTAAAAGGTCCCAAAATTCATGCACAGTTTGATTGGCAATAGTTTGAAATTTCCAGAAGCCCTAACGCACCTTAGAACTAGACTAATTTAATCTAACGTTTTAGAGGCCGACAAATACCAAATATTTAAATTACTATCCCTATAAATACAACTTCTAAATATAAGTATCAGTGGCACAGAGAAAGCTGAAAAGTAAAAACCTGATAAAGTAGAATGAAACACCATAACGATGCCAGAAGTAGCTATCAAGTGGGTAAAAAAAATTCTAATTTCCCATGGAATGCCAAATACATATGTCCCAATGGTTAACTTAACAAATCTAAAATGTATTTTTTGTTCTCCAAAACTCATATTCACCAGATTCTAATTAACTAAATTCATTTTACGTTATAGCTCTATGTAAGACTAACTGCTTAAATATGCCAACTCTCAAAAAAACAAAACTGAAAGATGTGGTGATAATCCAAATAAGGCCACAGATTTGTGTTATGTACTTGAAACGCATTTTTATCTTCTAATTAAAGTCAACTTAAGTGTTAAGTCTTTTTTAAAGTTTACTAACTGTCTAAGAAATAAAAAAGCAGGCTAAACTTGCCAATTAATTTGGAACAAGCACTTAATCTGTCACAAAGTCATTACTTGTACTTGGTCCTTATTTTGCAAGAGACATCATTCCTTTATAGCATTCTCAGAGAAAATTAAGAGAGGTATGTTTGTCTGAATTAGCTTTCCAGATGTGTAGCTAGAACCATATGAAAACATTCCATCTAGAAATTCCTTAACTTTAGTTTTTCAATTACCAAAGATAATTAAAAATTTTTACTAACATCCTAATTTTCCTTCTAATTCCTCACCTGAATTTTAGTATCTCTGAATAGTGAATTACAAAATGCTTTCATATATCCCTGAATCTTTCAGAATATTGTAAATGTAATGTTTTTCACCATAGGTTTAAAATTTGCGATTGTGTATATAAATATGTAATAAGTAACAAACATGCACACATTCAATTTAGAGTACATTTGCATACCAAGTTGCAAGAAATCTTGAGTCCACAATTTACCTCTCAAAGACTCAAAATTTAGTCTGCAACAAATCTCATGTAAAATACAACTATTCCAAGAGAAAACAGTACAGACAAAAAAATAAAAACAGATATAAGCACAACTTTTCAGTAAGCTTTTCTAAACATATGCTATGGTGACAGAAGATGTAAACACTGTAAAGAAAGTCAAAAGAAACACATTTTACCTGCAAACAAAATGAGAATTAAACTCAGCCAATAGTCTACATTTAGCAAGGTTAGAGGCTCAAATGTAAGTTTCATTGTCAAGTAATCTGAAAATATTAAGCAGGACAAGGAAATGATTTCCATGCTATGATAATTAGGCCTTACAGTAAAATCTCCCATTTATATTAGCAGATGTCTGTAATGCCAAAAAAAATGTTGTGGGAAAAAAATAAGTCATAGTGATTACTTTTAGAGTTACCAATCTTAAGTTATTTTGTCTTAGAAGAGTACCATCAAGATGAAGAAAGTAAATAATAAATATAGTAAAGCTTCTAAGACTGAAAATTCAGAAATTCAGTATAGAACCATAGATTATTTTATTACAAGCAACTTGATTGTCGCTACCTTTTCTCATTTATTAACAAACTGAACAGGATCCAGAACACCTACTGAATAAAATGTAAAGCAAAGTGGACTAGAAGCAATAATTCCATTTGTACACAGCATAAATCAATGTACAGTAATGGATGTGAACAAGATTAACTAGCTTTAAAATAAATTTCCTGCTTCAAGGCCAACATCATCTTTACAAAAGTCTGTAGACATACTCTCAGGGCAAGCCAACTTCTTTATGGTGTCGCATTATATGCTGGTTCTTTTCGGAAGGTCTTCGGAACCCTTTCTTGCAGTGCTCACATCGGTGAGGATAGTCTTTCGTGTGAATGGAAATAACATGCCGTTTAAAGCCCGAAGCATCTGTAGTGCTATATTCACAGTACTCACACTGATACACTTTCCTGCCACTATGTGTTTTCATATGCTTTTTAAGCTCATTCTGTTGTCTAAATCCTTTTCTACATCTCTTACACCTGAATGGAAGATCCTTCGTATGAACTGAAAGAATATGGCGACTTAGGACAAATGGATCTGCAATCTTAAAATCACAATGTCTACACTGGTGCATTTTTTTACCCTTGTGGGCAGCCACATGTTTCTTGAGTTCCGAAGGCCTGTGAAAACCTTTATCACACATGTCACACTTATGAGGGTAGTCCTTAGTGTGAACTGAAATTATGTGTCTTTTCAAATCACTAGAGTTTGAACTCTTGTGGTCACAATGCAGACACTGGTGTGTTTTGCTTTCTTGGTGGGTAAGAGAATGCTGCTGCACATCTTTGGTATCTGTGAAAGTCAGAAGACAAACATCACACCTGAGTGGCATCTCTTTACTATGCTTTGTTTTTACATGTGTTTTCAAATTAGAAGAATCTGCAGACCTATATTCACAGTACTGGCATTGGTATGGCTTCTCTCCAGTATGGATTCGCATGTGCTTTTTGAGCTCTGATGGATGACGAAAACCTTTACCACACTCCACACAAATATGAGGAAAGCTCTTGCTATGGACCGCCAAAAGGTGGTGATTCAATAACCCTTGTTCAGCAGTCTCATATTCACAGAATTTACACTTGTGTATTTTATTGGCTCCTTTTTCCTTATGCACCATTTTGTGAGTAAATAAAGCCCCAGCATGAGAGAAATGCTTCCCACACTCATTGCATTCAATGGCCTTCTCTGCCTTGCTGGTCAGCTTGTGGTTCTCCAGGTGGTTGTGTAAACTTATCTTTTTGTTGGTAGTGTAGTCACAATCAGTACAGCGGTACTTCTTTTTGGTAAGATATTCAGGATGGTTTTTCATGTGCCTTTTCAAAAAACCTCTTGACTTAAACTTCTTTCCACAAATCATGCAAGGATAGACAGTTAAGGGATGTCCATCTGGGCCAATAATTATCGCTAGGAAAGAAAAAGAAAGGAGTATAAGTGATTAAATCAAGTTCAACTTGAGTTTCTTCAAAAATTTCAAGTGTGTGCTAGAACAATTATCGTAATACTTATAAGAGAGAGATTGGCAGTAGTTGTAAACTGCCAGGGGATGGAAGGAGACAGGATTGGCAATAGTGGGAAACTGCCAGAGGAAGGGGAAGCACACCTCATCAACAAGGGTACCTGCATAATGAACATTTGTATACCTAATCCTGAATTGCACCCCACATCTTCAAAATTAAAAAAAAAATTTAATAAAATAAAATAAATGCAAAAATTAAAACAAAAAATACCACAGGGCAAATATTCCTAAGTTATAAATATTATTTTCACCACTTTTTAACATAAGAAATAAATCAACATACTAATAAAGGGGGTCTAGTTTGAGTCACTGTGTAGCAATCTCACTACAACTAGTTTACAAAATAAATCAAGCAAGTAGGGATGAACATCAACTCAGCAATCTGCAGAAGATCATACATTAAAATAAAGTCAAACATTTCTGCTTTGGTTACTCCAAGCCAAATTTATGCTAACTCACAGTAAAGCTTAACCACACTTATAAATAAATTTAAATATGTAAATCAATATATAAAGCAATAAAGGAAAGAACTATGTCCTGTGACTAAATGAAGTATTTCTTTGCTCCTATGTAAATTATGCTTGTTTTATGTTGACAAAATTAATTCTTGCAATTCTGTTCACTTAAAGTTAAGTTACATACTATAGAAATTTACTTTCATTTCCAATAAAATCATCTGAGAATTTTTTTTCCTAAGTATCTGATCCACGACCTGTTTCTTGTTATCCAAGGAATTCATTCATGAATATCACTGAACTCTAAAAATAATTTCAAATTGAATACACAAAAGTTACAAGTGATCTAGTAGCTAAAATGCCATCATGACACCCCTGTGGATACTTACTAGAATTTCATCTGAGAGCTCCCATAGCACACTGCTCCATGAAACTCATATACCCTCACCTGTTTGATATTGCCTGGAATCAGGTCTTCTCCTTTTCCTTGGTTTTTGTTTAGCCAGTCTGCCAAGGCCAGCAGACTCATCTATGTGCAAGAGGGCACTTGCAGTGCCATTCCGGTTTTCAATTCCATCAGAATTATTACCTAACAATGCGTATTCAAAAACAAAAATTACACAGTATTACAAGTTCTAAAGAATTAGAAATTCTTCATTAATTACAACAAAAAATTATGATACTCATGAATGACAGAAATTCCTTATTTTAGGTAATATTATGGGCATTTTTATTTCAAGACCACGGAAAAAACCTAGCTTCCATATCTAGCAGCATTTTGTCCCTTTGGATTCTCTTGCCATCTCCCAAAACTGTAAAATCGAGTCAGATATAACAGGATAAAAAATGTTTGCTTGAAAGCTCCTGGAAATTTCACATAATATAGGCATGAAAGAAGTTCATATTAAAATTAAAGGCAAGAGAAGTCTACTATAATCTCCTTAGGCTTTTGCTTAAATCATCATACTGGTTACTTCATACTTCTGAAACCCTGAAGACTGTATAGCCAATTTTTCAAATATAAATTCATGTTCAAAAACCACTCAATCTTTCAAGCTACTATGTAACCTACCATAAGCTGCTGCCCATGCTATTGGCACAAAGGTTTTCATTTCATTGTCATCAATTTGTTGTTCATGTACAGCAGCTGCTGCTGCTGCAACAGCAGCGTCCTCCTCTCCTACAATCACTTCCATATAAACTTCATCAGTAATTTCAGCAATATCTAAGTACAAAATAAAAACTTTTCAGAACAGATTTACAGAGGTCTCACAGGAAAAAAATACCAGCAGTAAAACAGAAGTAAATATTCAGTAAATACTGGATAGATGAATCATTCATGTCTTGGCTTTCATCATAATTTTTTTTTTTTTGAGTTGGAGTCTCACTCTGTCACCCAGACTGGAGTGCAGTGGCCACTCCCGGTCACTGCAGCCTCGACCTACTGGGCCCTGGCGATCCTTCCGCCTCAGCCTTCCAAGGAGCTGGAATTACAGGCGCGCGCTACCATGCCCGGCTAATTTTTTATTTATTGTGGAGATGAGGTCTCGCCAAGTTGCCCAGTTGGGTCTCAAACCCACGGGATCAGGCAATCCACTCACCTCAGCCTCCCAAAGGCACGGGATTACAGGCTGAGCCACCGAGCCCGGCTATAATTTGCTTTTAAAGCAACAATGTGAACACATAAAGAGTAGCTGATGTCCTTCTTTGGAATATAGCAATATAGTTATCTTCACAACAATGCTGCCTATTTTCTTCAATACTGTCTGCATTAAAAAAAACAAAACCAAAAAATAGTCTCCCACTAAAAGGCCACCTACTTACTTAAATCTTCATCTTCTTGTTGAGAGTCATTAACAGTCATATAAACCATCTTTTCCCTGGGAACACGAATACTGCTGTTCTGATCAAGGAGTTCAACTCCATTATCATTCTCAGGCTCACTTTCCACAATGTCTACAGTTCCACCTATCAGGGAAGCAGACAGCTCCAGAATTATTAGAAACTTCATTCTCACCTGTACTGGTCCATGGTCTGTTAGGAACTGGCTGCAAAGCCCCGCCTCCTACCAGATCAGCTGCAGCTGAAGATTCTTATAGGATCAGATTCCTTTAGGACTGTGAACCCTATTGTGAACTACCCATGCAAAAGATCTAGGTTGCGCTCTCCTTATGGGAATATATATAAGGCCTGGTGATACCCAACCCTGTTCTCCCTCCCTGCCTTGTCCATGGAAAAACTGTTTTCCAGGAAATTGGTCTCTGCTACCAAAAAGGCTGGGGACCACTGACTTACATAGTTGCCTTTTACAATATTTTTACATAATTAAATTAGATATTTGTCATAAAAATTATCTTCAGAAAAGATTTCCAATTTTTCAATCTAGGTTGCACATGGTGGCTCATGTTTGCAATCTCAGCACTTTGGGAGACCAAGGAGGAAGAATTGCGTGAGACTAGGAATTCAAGACCAGCCAGGGCAACATTGAGAGACCTCATCTCTATTAAAAAAAAAAAATCAAAACATTAGCCAGGCACAGTGGAACACACTGGTAGTTCAACTTGGGAAGCTGAGGTGGAAAGATAGCCTGAGCCCAGAGGTTGAAGCTGCAGTGAGCCTGGACAAAAACACAACACACCAAAACAAAACAAAATTCAAACTAAATTTAAAAGATTGCCAGCTATAAGAATTTGGAACAAGATGTATAAAACGCTGGAGGCTTCCTCTTACCTAAGTCATCCTCTCCAGTGTCAGCTTTAAAAATGTACACCTTGATGACTTCAGGACAAGTGCCATCCACTTTACAAGGATCAATTTCCGATTCTGTATCCACTGTCAGTCCAGAAGAACCACTGTGTTCTATTTTGCCAGTATCATCCACTAAAACAAGGCAAGAAATACATTATAAACAATAATAGCAGACTCTCAAAAAATGTTGCTGTTGTGAAGTCATTTTTACAAATGTAATCATTAACCTGGTTCACTAAAAACTGAATGACTTTACCTACAAAAATAAAGATACAATGAATACATTTCAAAAGACTTAAGTGGGATAAGATGTTATGGTAAAAAACATTTCACATAAACTCCCTATAGCCTCAAAAACTTAACAGAAATAATGAATGCTTCGAAGGCTGAGGCAGAAGGATCGCCGGAGCCCAGCAGGTTGAGGCTGCGGTGGCCAGGAGCAGCCACTGCACTCCAGTCTGGGCGACAGTGAGACTCCAACTCAAAAAAAAAAAAGAAAGAATGAATGAACATACTTCACCTTTGCTTATCCATAAAGTAAAAAGCATTACATTACAAGTAATCTTGAGGATAAGAAACAATATACTAGTAGAAACATCTGGACACATTAGTCTTAACATAAATAATTTCATCAGCACTACCTCACATTTGCTATTTCAAAATACTATTTAATCTTAATCTGTCGTACCAGACTCATACATTTTTAAAAAAACAAAATATGATTGTCAGAAAAGTACACTACAAAGAAATGGTCAATATAAATTCTAACATCAATGTTTTTAAGTCACATACACATATAAAATATATATGGACACACATGTACTACCCATACATACAAATTACATATGTACACACACACAAACATATATACTTGGTTTATAGAAGTAATGAATCTTGGTCAGTTGCAGGCAAATGCAGCAAAATGCTTACTTAAGCATCTTCTCATATAATTTACTTAAGCATCTTCTCATATAATTTAATTAAATTTTATAATTTAATTCTCGTATAATTTAATTTAAAAAAGGTAGCTTGTTTCATGTTTTGGTTTAAAAAAAAAAAAGGAAGCTACTTACCAAGAGAAGCAACAAATCATTTCCAATAGTGGAAACCCAAGGAATATACAATATTCATATTTTAAGCAACAAAAAATCAAGTACAGTAGGATACTTAGAACTCAAAACTTAACAAAATAAAAATGATGTCTTAAAAAACAAACTCCACCATCACACTTGTAATCCCAGTACTTTGGAGGCCAAAGCATGAGACCAACACTTGAGGCCAAGAGTTCGAGACCAGTCTAGGTAACATAACAAGACCTCACCTCTACAAAAATATTAAAAGTGAGCTGGACATGATGGTATGTGCCTGTAGTCCCTGCTACTTGGGAGGCTGAAGTAGGAGGACAGCTTGGGCCAAGAGATCAAGGTTATAGTAAACTAAGACCTCACTGTTGCAGTCCTACCTGGACAACAAAGTGAAACTCTGTTGCAAAATAAAGCAAGACAAAAACAGACTCTGAAATGAAATAAATACCAAAAACATAATCCTCATATAATGTAACCTTACAATGCCCATCACTATGCATATCGAAATATTATCTTTAGCACAACTGAAAGTATGGCACTTAGCACACAGCACAATATATCACAAAAGCTGAATTCACCAACATTGAGTGTATTTAAGAAATAATAAAAGAATGTTCTCTCTGCTATAGGTCCACCTGCCCTACCTGGCACAGTGGAAAAACAACCAGAGGGGAAGCAGGAAGGACTGAGATTCAAAAAAAAAAAAGACATATTTAGCTTGACTTCAATAACCTCAACAAGTCTTTTTCATTTTCCCTTTTCATTTTCAGTTTCCTTTCTGGTGATTCCCTGCTGGACATATTTTGCCTTCTGGTTGGACATTCATGTTTATTTAAACAATAAACCGTGAGTCACAATTATAAATCATACTCTGGGCAGGTAGTGGAAATACAAACATAAAAAGTAATGGGTCCAAGAAATTTGTAATCCAGTGAGAAAATAGACAACTGAACAGATAATTTTGGGTTTTTTTTTTCTTTTTCAGTTGGAGTCTCACTCTGTTGCCTAGACTGGAGTGCAGTGGCTGCTCCTGGCCACCGCAGCCTCGACCTGCTGGGCTCTGGAGATCCTTCTGCCACAGCCTTCCAAGTAGCCAGAACTATAGGCATGCGCTACCACACCCTGATTTTTTGATTTATTGTAGAGATGAGGTCTCGCTGCCTAGGCAGGTCTCAAACCCACGGGCTTTGGCAATCCACTCACCTCAGCCTCCCAAAGGCATGGGATTACAGGTTGAGCCACCGAGCCCGGCTTTCTTTTTTTTTTAAAAGAGGGTCTCGCTCTATCACTTAGGCTAGAATGCAGGAGTGTGATCACAGCATAAAGCAGCCTTGAACTCCTAGGCTCAAGAAACACTCTTGCCTCCTCCCTCAGCTTCCTGTGTCGCTAGGAGTGCATGATACCATATCCAGCTTATTTTTAAATTCATCTTATTCTGTATAGACGGGATCTCACAATATTGCCCAGGCAGGTCTTAAATTCTGAGCCTCAGAATCCTCCCATTTCGGCATCCCAAAAAGCTGGGATCCCAGGTATGAACCACCACATTCAGTCAGATGATTCTTTTTTAATGTAATCATAATACAGCTACTGTTTATTAAATCATTACTAAAAACATAATTTGATACTAATAATAACTCTCTGAGGGAAAGATACAATATTGCCAACATCTTACAGTAAAACAAGCTGAAAAAGTTGAAAGATGTATCTGAGGTCACTCATCCACTAAGTGGCAAAGCCAGAATTCAAATCTTGATCCATATAACTCACAGCAAATACCCATCAACCTCTAAAGTGTCTGAAGAATGTATCATGTAAGTTTAAACTGTTAGAGCAATAATATCTTTTTTCTTTGGAAAAAAAATCAATAAATGGTATAACAAAGGATGGTTTCCATTAATGAAGAGCAGATGAATGTATTCATGACCAAGTAAAATGAGTATTACTCAGCTAAGGCTATGGTGATAGTTTTGACCACTATAAAGTTTCAAATTCTTAATCCTATCTTGTAAAAGTGGATTACATAGAACTTGAATTTTGAAATCTTCAAAATATTTTGCAAAATTCCTCATGGTGTTCTTCAAAAGATCCAAAACTCCATTTGTCTAATCAAAACTCTTACACAGCTTATTTAAAGATGTATTTAGTATTTCAAAAGTCAACATTAAAAAGCAAAAATACAGTAACAATCTAATTTAGTTTCTTATACAGGAATGAAGAACTGCTTGCAAATAGCATCCTAAGTCATTCTTTTCTGCAAACATGGGTATTATAAAAATAAACTACTTTATTTTACTCTTAAGACACATGAAGGCCGGGCTCGGTGGCTCTGCCTGTCATCCCAGCACTTTGAGGGGGCCGAGGTGAGTGGACTGAGTCCGTGGGTTCGAGACCCGCCCAGGCCACTTGGCGAGACCTGTCTCTGCAATAAATTAAAAACCAGACGGGCGCGGTGGCGCACGCCTGTAGTTCCAGCTACTTGAAGGTTGAGGCGGAAGGATCGCCGGAGCCCAGCAGGTGGAGGCTGCGGTGGCCAGAAGCGTGCCACTGCCCTCCAGCCTGGGCGACAGAGTGAGACTCCAACTCAAAAAAAGAAAAAAAAAAAAAGGAGCCATTTCTGTTTTGGCTGGGCTCGGTGGCTCAGCCCGTAATCCCAGCGCTTTGGGAGGCTGAGGTGAGTGGCCTGCCCCTGGGCAACTTGGCGAGACCTCATCTCTATAATAAATCAAAAATTAGCCAGGCATGGTAGCGTGTGCCTGTAGTTCCAGCTACTCGGAAGGCTGAGGCGGAAGGATCACCGGACCCCAGCAGGTGGAGGATGCCAGGGCCAGGAGCAGCCACTGCACTCCAGTCTGGGCGACAGAGTGACTCCAATTCAAAAAAAAAAGATACATGAAGCCTAGACTACAAGGCTACTGAAAACATTTTTTGGTATATCTCTAACACAGTAACATACATATTTGTACAAACCACATTTTAATACACAGTTGTTTTCGGAACTGAAATGTCACTTAGAAATATACTAGTTGGAGGCAGGATTGGCAGTAGTGGGAATATTCTGCTGGGGAAGGGAAAGGCACACCTCATCAGCAAGGGTACCTGCATAATGAACATTTGTATACCTAACCCTGAATTGCACCCCATATCTTTAAAATTAAAAAAATTTAAAATAGTAAAAAAAAAAAACCCAAAACACTAGTTGATTTCTTACATAATTTAAAGTAAACTTAAAAGATTACTTACATGAGTAAATATAAAAATTGCATGCATAATATACTAAAGTTAAACTCTCTAATGCAATCTTTAATGTTAGACTGATATGAATTAATTTTCTCAAAATTTATTCATTTTCCCATACAATCAAAAATAATATTTTATAAATTCTCAAAGTGTCTGTAAACTAATCACTATAAAAGAGGTTGGGAAGTCAGCAATGTTTCAAAGTACAATAATAGCTGGCATATAAACAAAAGAAGATTCTTCAGATGAAAGAAAATGCACTTGCTTTATGCAAAGGATACAGCAGAGACAAAGGTAGGGGAACAAGAAATGGTATGATGCTAAGATAATGTGTTCTTCAACACTGCTGCAATGCAGAGCACAGTGAGAAATATGACCAACTGCAAAGTCAAAGCCTCATGGAAGGTTTTGTGCATAAGGCAAAGGGGCTCAGACTTAATTCTGGTAGGCAGTATGTTTCTCAGTCTGGCTAGAATCAGAATTTGTAGAATATTCAGGTCTGGAACCTATATGCAGAAATAAGTTTAAAGGCATCCTATCCCTGGGGATTCTTATCACCAAAGGTTTGATAACCTCTGCTTTTGAGCAGAGCAATGACAATGTCAGATTGGCATTTTGTTATACTGTCAGGGACACCATTGCAATAATCTGGGTGACACATGAGATTTTGGATTAACACAGAGGTAAGAAGAATGGATTTAAGTCACATTTTAGAAATAAAATGAGCAAAACGAATGATGATAGATATGTGAAGATATGTGAACATTCAAATCAAATTGGAATGCTGAAGGAAGCCATCAGCAAAATATTAAGACTTGAGATCACACAGTGAAAAATTCGTGAAGAAAAAAGTGACCTAAAGACCGTTTCAGTAATGTTATAATTTGAGGACAAGAAATAATTAACAAATGAATCCAGGGAAAATCAAAGAAGGTGATGAAAGGGCAAGAAAGACACTAAGGAGTTACAAGTTCCAAGAATCCTAGTGTAATATCCACTGCAATAACACATAAATCAAGAAAGATTATGACTGCACTGGCTGTAGTAACCTGAAAGTCACAGATGTTCTGGTGAAAAGAGATGTAATGCAGGGGGTCAAAGTAGGTTGAGAACTCAAAATGTCTTGTTTTTAAAAGGAAAACAAGGTCACGCACAGTGGCTCAAGTCTGTAATCCCAGCACCTCTTTGAAAGGCCAAGGCAAGAGGAATGCCTGAGCCCAGGGGTTCAAAACCAGCCTGGGCAACTTAATGAGACCTTGTCTCTACACAACGCATCAAAAAATTAGTCAGGCATGGTCGCAACATGCCTGTGGTTCTGGCTGCTTGGAAGGCTGAGGAGGAAGAATCGCCTAAGCCCAGAGGATCGAGGCTTGCAGAGACTGTGAGCATACCACTCCACTCCAGCCTGGGCAACAGAGTGAGACTCTCACTCAAAAAAAAAAAGGAAAACAAAGAACAGTAATCAGAACAGTTGCAAGATACTTAAACATTCTCATAGTCCTTTGGGGAACCAAAGAAAATGAGAGGCTGAAATTAGAGGATTAGGTAAAATTGCTGAAACAAAGATTTGAAAGGAAAAGGGAAAGGTTTTCTGAGAGCAAAGATGAAGGAATTTTCCTTGAAAAGGAAAAACCTGACCTTTCCTTTGAGACCTGAGGTCAGAAAGTAAATATACAAAAGGAATGCAGCTAAGCTGTTTTGCTGGAGAAGGTAGTACAATATGAAGATAAAAAGCAGGAAAAGAGCAAGGCTGGTAGCTTCAACCATATATACGCGATAGGAGATTGGTTTAACAGTGAAAGAATAGCAGATTAGATTAAGAACTTCAGTAAAAGCTTTCCAGGACCAGTTGGATAGTACCAAGTTTCAAAAAAACTCACTCTTCTTTGGTATTATAATTTAAAAAAATAAAAATTTACCAGCCTTCCCTATTCCTAAACTTAGTTATCTAACTTAAAGTATTATGACTATGTTTTATAAAACTGGTTGGGGGGTGGTTTAAGCACACTGGTATCATATCCTTGATGTATACCAAGTTTTTTCCCCCAAACTAAGTATCTTTGGCTTTGAAATGTTAAATATTTATATATCCAAGTTATTGAGATAAAAGATGTTTTCCAAAGGCAGTTCTGAAATGTCAAATTGAGATGGCATATGAAGAATGGAGATTTTCAGAAAGGAGAATTCATAATAAATTCATAACTTCTTCAGATAACTCATCTCTGAAGAGTTCTATTGTACATAAACCTGGCTTATTTTGGCAGTTTGTAAAAGGTTGACTTAACAAGTACTGAAAAATCAAATGCCCTATGTTTTACAAGGCCAGGTTGGGTTTTCCATGAACAATGATTTGCAGTGGATCATAAAATAAAACTTTTGAGAACTGAAAAATGTACTAACTTTGTAGCATGCAAAAATGTCATATATTTACCTGTAGCTTGGAGTAAAACATATTCCTGAATATTTCCTAACATGTAATAAAAACACACTTCAAATATAAGACCTACCCGAGGAAAGTAAAGCTATTATATGACTAAAGAAAAAAATTATCCTCCTTGAAAATTTCACCATGGTTTTTCACTGATTCATCTTACAAAACCACACTAAATTTGAAATGTTACAGAAGTAATTCATTTTTAAGTGTCCGTTACTACCCAGAATCTGCGATTTTAAATTAATTCATTATATATATATATACACATACATATATATATATAATGTCTGCACAAGTGTCATTTTAAAAATCTGTAATAAAAACTAAAACTTTAGAGCAAGATATCAGCAAAATAGGTGTTATTTCTAGAAACAAAGCTTGTTGCTAATAACAACTACTTCTGGTGTGGAATTCTACAATTACTTTTTTTTTGTTTTTGAGTTGGAGTCTCACTCTGTCGCCCACACTGGAGTGCAGCGGCCGTTCCCGGCCACCGCCGCCTCGACCTGCTAGGCTCCGGCGATCCTTCTGCCTCAGCCTTCCAAGTAGCCAGGGAATTTTACAATTTCAATAGCATTTCTAAAAATTTTATCTCCCTCTTTCCAGATAAAAAATAAAATATTTTGGATGGTTTGACATGCCTAATGTCAATGAGCTACAAGGAAAGGAGGGAATGAAAGGAGGGAATGAAAAGAACTCACCACTTAATTTTTAGGTGGTTATATCACCTCATTTTCCTCCATTTCCAGAGAAAAATGACTTATAATTTTGCTAAGAAAGAAATCATACTGGATTCACAGTGGAAGTACATTTTGTTGAAATTAATATCATTAGCAGAAATATTTTACCATTTTTATTGTACTGCAGTCTTCCAATGCAAACACATGGCTCTGGCCTCCCCATTTTATACTATCATCTCAAAATCAGGTTGTTAAGGACTATTTTCCACTGTTTACCTCACGATCTAAACAACTGTCTTATTTCTCTCGCTTGAAGGATTCTAGGAAACACCCCAGACACTGCCATGAGCTAGTCTTCTTAGAATAAAAATCAAGTCACCTACTCTCTAGTCCTATTCTCTAGAGTTACTTTTTCTACCTATTAAAATATAATTTGCACAGTTTAGCAAGTAAAATCTGCACAGACTGCTGTCTTAGTAGCCTTATTCCCCCAGCACTCACCTAATACCTAATATGCCCAAATTTAAGCAATATTATTTTATTCTATTTCCTTATGCTTTTTCAACTTCACTTTTAAAGAAAAAGGTGACCTTTTGTTGGTATGAAACATCTCAAATTACAAATAGCTAAGAAAAATGTTCTTAAAAGGAAATTAAGTGTGCTCAAAATCAAATCACCTGCAGACCACCAGCACTATTAACAGAATTTACAAAAACATTATTCAGATATTTATCTATGCATATATACAAGTAAAAGCACAGAATTACAAAAAAAGTTTTTAAAATGAAAATTGTAATATTTTTAAACAAAAATTCAGTACGAAAATTCAACAATAACCAAAAAAGTTTAAATTCATGGCTCCAACTACTTCCTTCTAATTTCTATGCCCCTGTCTCACATTATCACTCTTGCTTAGCAAAATCACAAATAAGTCTGAAGTAATTCTGCATGAGCACCTACATCTTACATCAGTTAAGATCAGATAGGAAAAAAAAAATGTTGTTAATTAAGGCAAGTTGGGAGGATTGCTTACACCATGGAGTTCAAAACTATCCTAAGCAACATAGACTAGTTTAAGCAATACAGACAACAAGACAATGTCTCTAAAAAAAAATTTTTTTTAAATTAGCCAGGCAAGGTGGCATTCATCTTTAGTCCCTGCTACTACTTGGGAAACTAAGGTAAAAGGATCACCTGAGCCTAGGAGACTAAGCCTGCAGTGAGTTATGATCCACTGCATTCCAGCCTGGGTGACAGAGTGGGAGAAGGAAAGAGAGGGAGGGAGGGAGGGAGAAGGCAGATAGTGTCATCCTTAAATACATGGACTATAAACCTTGAGTGGATTTTATCTCTTTTCCCTTAAAATTCCAATATTCTCTGCCTGTTATCTTACTCTGACTTCACTAAGAACTCAAAGATGATCTATCACATCTGCCCACCTATCAACTTAAACTAAATCCATAAACTTTGCTTTTCCTGCATATTACCAAGACAATTGTGCTCTTATATTTAAAACCAATCCTGCCACTTAAGTACTGAATTATACCTTCTCGGTTGTTTCAGTAATTATCCTTTATACCATCAATTTATCTATCAAATTCAATGGGAACATTTTGGAACATTAGCAAAACAAGCCTTCTCTGCCCTCTTGAAACAACAAAACAAAAATTCCACCTTCTCTTGATCTCATTTCTCCCAAAGGCCAATGCTTCATTTCCCCAATTATTCCCATTGCACATTCTCTAAACTTACTTCACTTAGGCTTTTGCCCATGACTTTATCAAGGTTTCTCAACACAGCTCTCTGTCCTCCTTTGTGTTGTTCTAGTAGCAGCATTTGACATAAATTTTCACTCTCCTCTCTTTTGAACTCAGATTAGTACAGGCATTTTCTTTATAAAGTCTAACAACTCAGACTTTCAAGTTTTCGATAAAATGTCTTTCCAGTGAGGAATCCCAGAATTTTGTAACTTGGAATTCCCTTAAGTGAGCTATTTTGCTCTTCTAAAACAGCAAAGTAATTCACTTAATATTTTTATGTATGTACATCTCTACTAGAAGTCAGTCACCATAAGGGAAAGAAAACTCTACTTGTTTTGTTCACTGATATTTCCCAAGAACTGACTATACTGTCTAGCCTTAATAACTATCTAACATTAAGCTTATTACACATATAAGAATGTTGTTCAAGTAAACATATATTAACACAAGCCAATATATTTAACAATACATTTCTAAGAAAAATATTACTAAAATAATAAATTGGAATCATATGGTAAAGATAGTATCAACTGTCACTACAAATAGTGAAAACATTAACACATGTACACATCCTGCCATCCCAAATACCTCAATTAATATTTTGTAGACCTTCATTGTTATAATCACCATCATCTGTTTAGTCTAGTATTACCTTAACTTAAAAATCACTACTCATTATTTTAACTGTTTCTCCACTTGAGTCCTTTCTCCTAATCCATCTTTCAATTTGCTCCAATAATTATCAGATAGCAATTGCATCATTCATGGATGTTAAGATCCGTGAAATCCTAGATTTTTTTTTGAGTTGTGTTCTCACTCTGTTGCCAAGGTTAGAATGCAGTGCCACATTCATGGCCACTGCAGCCTCTACCTGCTGAACTCAGGTGATCCTTCCACCTCAGCCTTCTAAGTAACTGGAACCACAGGTGCACACCATAGTGCCTGGCTAATTTTTTCACTTACTGTATAGATGAGGTCTCACCAAGTTACCTGGACTGCTCTCAAACCCCTGGTTTGCCCCCGTCTCCCAAAGTGATGGAATTACAGGCTTCTACCTGTAATTTTATCTTAAAAGTGGGCTGGGGCTGGGTACGGTGGCTCATGCCTGTAATCCTACCATTTTGGGAGGCTGAGGAAGAAGGACTGCTTGAGCCCAGGAGTTCAAGATCAGCCTGGGCAATGTAGAAAGATTTCTGTCTTCACACAAAAAAGTGAAAAATTAACTGGGCATGGTGGCACGTGCCTGTAGTCATAGCTACTGAGGAGTCTGAGGCAGGAGGAACATCTGAGCCCAAATCAAGGCTGTGATGGTGCCACTGCCCTCCAGCCTGGATGACAAAGTGAGACTCCAACGCAAAAAAAAAAAAAAAAAAAAAGGCCTGAGTATAAAATTCTTAGGCTATAGTTTAATCAGCAATTTCAGGCCTTGTTGGCTCTGAGAATTTGAAGTGGGTGCCCATAAACTATTAAGTTCACTAATATAACTATGTTTATAATTTGGTAGTTTTATTAGCTTGTCAATTTCTTAGAACAATAAATTGCCTTAGAAGATTCCAATTAGTTTTATAGTAAAACGTAATTCACATACCATAAAAACCACCGCTTCATTATTGTGTAAAGTCTACAATTCAGAGGGTTTTAGAAAAGTCACAGAGCTGTGCAAGCATCACCACTAATTACAGAATATTTCCACCACCCCCAAAAGAAATATGTATAACCTTTAGGTAATTACCATTCCTAACAACCCTATTCACCAGCAGTAGGATACCACTAATCTACTTTCTGACTTTAGGATACCACTAATCTACTTTCTGTCTTTACATATATACCTCTTCTAGATACTTCACATACTTTTTACACTAAGCACAATGTTTTCAAAGACCATCCATGTTAGTTATTTATTTTTATTTTTTTTAACTTTTTTAGGAAGCAGGATTTATTGAGAGGACAGCAAAGTTCCCGCAGTGGAAAGGAACCCAAAGGGGTTACCCCATGTTAATATTTATGGTCAAATAATATTTTACTATAAAGATATATTACATTTTATCAAAGTGTCAACTCTCGGACATTAGGGCTGCTTCCACTTTTTGGCTATTACAACTAATGATACTTCTACCATTTATAAACTATTTTAAAATATTTCTTCAACTCTTCTGGCTACGTATCAATGAATATAAAATCTAGATCATATGGTAACTCTATGTATGTTTAACTGTTCCAGAAATTATCAAACTTTTCCAAAGTTACTGTAAAACAACAGCAATTTATTTAATCATTTATTTATATTACAGACAGGATCTTACTTTGTTGCCCAGGACGGAGTACAGTGGTACAATTGGAGCTCCCTACACCCTTAAACTTTTGGGCTTAAACAATCCTCTTGTCTCAATCTTCCAAGTAGCAGAGGCTACAAGACGTGCACCGCCATTAAGTAGGGCAATGTTTTTAAAAACGTTCTTTGTAGAGGCATGGGCTTACTAGGTTGCCCAGGCTGGTCTCAAATTCCTGGTTTTAAATGATCCAAATTACTGGCATAAGTCATCATACCTGGCCTTATATTTTAGAGTTTTTACATAAAACTATTCGTCCTAGTCTAGTAAACAAAAACATTTTTCTAAATTGCATCAAAAATTTTTAAAAACTCAATCAGTACATCTCCCTAAAATATCCTTATTCACTTTTCTGAAATAGTCTCTTATAGATGTATACTTTTTTTTTTTGAGTCGGAGTCTTACTCGGTCGCCCAGACTGGAGTGCAGTGGCAGCTCCAGGCCACCGCAGCCTCAACCTGCTGGGCTCCGGCGATCCTTCCGCCTCAGCCTTCCAAGTAGCTGGAATTACAGGCACGCACTACCACGCCTGGCTAATTTTTTGATTTATTGTAGAGATGAGGTCTCGCCTGCCCAGGCGGGTCTCAAACCCGCAGGCTCAGGCAATCCACTCACCTCAGCCTCTCAAAAGCGCGGGATTACAGGCTGAGCCACTGAGCCCGGCTGATGTATACTTTTAAAATTCCAAAATGTCTGTGTTTCATCAAGTGGTTTTCAAAAATAAAACTAGTAAGTAGTTTAAAATGTTAAGATATGTATATACATATCATATCTACATAGCCAATAATTAGCCTCTAAGAGAGGAATAAACAATTATATGTAAAATATATAAATATAAAAATATAAATTTAATACAATAATATTTTATAATCTCATCTGTTCAAGTCACTAGAACCAATAAACAAATCATCAAATTGATTTGTAGAATTTCTGCAGCAGATGTGAGAGTGTGCTTCATTTTGTTCATTTACTCATTGAATTGCTTTTCACTGAATTTTCACCATATCCAATTTTCACCATAACCAAAGAGTCACAAAAGTGAATTGATCATCTAATTGATAAATTAGATAACCTCTAAATGAACCATGACAGTCACAGAATTTCAGCTATAAAATACAGTAAGTGCTTATTCAACAAATAGTTTTAATAACAGACACTGGGCACTGTTAAAGGAGGAAAGAAGAGAGAGAAATGAGGGGCACACAATCACCCACTGGGTGGGAGGGCTCACTGGCAGCCCAAACTTCACCTCCACAAAGTTTACTTATATAGCAAATCTTCACATGTACCCCACATTGCTAAAGTATTTTTTTTTTGCTCATTTGTGATTATAAATGGATCTAAATTAAATTTTTAAAAAACAAATATTTTACATTAGATCCTGCCCTTAACAAGATACAATGAATTTAAGAGCAATGGTAACATCTACAGTGCACAGCATATATAAAACGGTTACGTAGACCTCAGTGGCAGTCATATTGTACCAATGAGCATTTGTGTTCAGATATACTACTAAGATACTAAAGAATGAGAACTCTCATGGTAGGTGTGGTGGTTCACACCTGTAATCACAGCAATTTGGGAGGCTGAAGCAAAAGGATCACTTGAACCCAGCAGTTCAAGACCAGCCTAGGCAACATAGTGAGACCCTGCCTCTACAAAAAATAAACACACTAGCTGGCAGTGGTGACACAGGCCTATAGCCCCAGCTATTTGGGAGGCTGAGGCAGAAGGACCACCCAAGTCCAGGAGGTCAAGGCAGAAGTGAACCATGATAGTGCACTATATTCCAGTTAGGGTTACAGAGTGAGACCCTGACTCAAAGAGATTACTCTAAAAAGAAAAGTACAATGGGGTGAAGAAAAAACAATAAATTCAGTAGTGACAATATAATAAATAGTCTAATATTTTCATGTTAAATTCCATTCAAATTTCAGTGGCAATTCTGAAAAGGTAGGGAACAGCCCAATCATACTATTCATGATTTCAAAAAGTTTAGTTCCATTATTTTTGTCCTTTATCTTTCTCAACTTTCTATTCCATCTTTATAAAAAATAACTGTTTACTCTGAACCATATTAATTATGGCTTGTCTTCTGGAACTGAAAATAAACAACGAATATAGGATTATGAGCTTTTTCTTAATTTTACAGTAGTTTAAGCCAAAAAAATGTTGCCATGACATACGTTAGAAAAAACACTTCAAATATATTCCTAAGAATGACTGTACCCCAAACTTACAGGAGATCATAAGGTAGTCCTCACAGTTGCCTTTGTCACCATCTTGCTGGTCCACCGGGATCCCGTTGACATCTATGACTGCTTCAGGGGCTACCAGTACTTCTTCTGATACTACATCAGTGGTCAGAGGATCAGTAACAATTTCTGCTTCCACTACACTATCATGAACAACATGTTCAACATCAGACACATGTACAGATTCACTCATCAAAACGTGTTCTGGCATAGGCATTGAGACCGAAGTAATGTCAGAAGCTAAAACATCATCTGGTACTGCACAATGTGATAAAGAAACTTCTTCGGATATACCTGAGTCCAGTACTTGCTCAGGAATGATGACATTTTCAGATACGTCTGCTTCTTCTAAGATATCTGAGCACTGAACATCCTCTATAACAACATCTTCAATAACATCTTGAATTACAACTGAGTCTGAGTCATCAGGAACAAAGTTATGCACAGTTACATCTGAATTCACAACATTAGAAACAAAAACAGATTCTTGTACTTCCACAACAATTTGATCACCATCCATGTGTGTCGCCTCAGCGCCTTAAAAAATAAAAATTAAAATGACAAATTCAGATAAGCATGCATGACTACCTCAGATAACATAACTGTTATTTTACTTCTATCAGGAAAACAGACTATGTCCTGGTGTTCCTCAAACAATTAAGAAAGATTAAGAAATTAAGAAAGATTAAAGAGGAAACCTACTGATTTCAAATAATCCATTGATTCAAATAATAGAAAGTTTTAACACAAGAACTTTTTTTTACTTAATCTTAAACAATTAATAGGAAACACTAGAAAAATTTTAAAACCTAGGGTATTTACAGAAGAAAAATATTCATAAAATAAATTTTATAATATCAACATTAAAAATTCCCAGACTACTAAAATAAAATCTTAAGAAATGATTATATAAATAAGGCAATTAACAAATTTAGAAAATATACCAATTTCCTACATCATATCTAATTTAAATTTAATTTATTCTTCTTCCCTTGTCAATACATCAATTTTCCTCTTTTCATCATACCTACACAAAATTTTTTCACCCTTTTTTTTCTTTCAGTCTTTATAATCTCCCCACTTTGTTCCAGTGCAATATCCCACCCAAAATTCTCTATCTATAACTTTGGAAATTAGAAAATCATCCTTTGAATCTAAGATGTAAAAATTAAAATAAAAAGTGTATAAATGAAAAGAGGAATAGAAGTAAAGGACGAAAAAAATTAGGCTGAGAAGTCTCTGAATAGGTAAAGTGAAAAAAAGTGTAGATACACTGGGGCAGTGGAGGATGAGGGATAGTTAGAATGGAGCCTGATTTCACTTTAGTGGAGTACTCTGCCTCTATCTAACTTCCTCCTGTCACTCTAGACCCCAAGCACCAAAGCAGTTTCATAGAATTAGAAAACCCCACAATAGCCCATAGTGCAATTAGGCTCCATGAAGGCAGATTAAATGATTTAACCAAGACCATACATACAACCTGCACAACATATGGTGCTCAGTGAGCTAAGAGCATAGTCTTAGCTCTTTGTAATTTTCTGTGTTGTTTTCCATGGCGCTCCATTAGTTATGGCTAATTTGATACATCTCACATACTTAAAATCTCTCTGATTTATCATTCTATTTCAACTTTCTAACTCCAGTCATAGAAAGTTTCTACTTTAATGTGTAGCTGAATCTTAAAGTTCAAAATCTTAAGGGAAAGTCTCCTAAAATACTGTAATAAGATATTTCTTTATGATTATGAATATAAAAATGAAAGTCCTGGTAGATTAACTTGACTTGCTCAAAGATAAATACTGAGTTAACAATAAGGACAAAAAGACAACATCCCAACAATCCACCACTTAGCCCATGACCGGGGCTATTATTATGTGACAAGATTAAGCTAATTTTTTTTTTTGGAGTTGGAGTCTCACTCTGTCACTCAGACTGGAGTGCCATGGCCGCTCCTGGCCACTGCAGCCTCAACCTGCTGGGCTCCAGTGATCCTTCCGCCTCAGCCTTCCAAGTAGCTGGAACTACAGGTACGTGCTACCATGCCTGGCTAATTTTTGATTTATTGTAGAGATGAGGTCTCGCCAAGTTGCCCAGGCAGGTCTTGAAGCTGTGGGCTCAGGCAATCTACTCACCTGAGCTTCCCAAAGCGCTGGGATTACAGACTGAGCCACCGAGCTCGGCTAAGCTAATTAATCTTTATAATCTCACATGAATTTTCTTTTTTTCATCATACCTATACATATTTTTTTTACTCTTTGTAAGCTAATTAAGCTAACAAAGAATCTTTTAAGCAAATTAATAATACTATACTATGTTCTACAGAAAGAATTTTGTAGCTTTGTATTTACCACTAATCACCTGAAATTATCAAATGTTGACTCAAAAGACTATAGCAGATTATTTAACAAACACACACAGCAAATTTAGAAAATATAAAATCCATTATGTTTCCTGGTAAAATTACAATTGCTTCACTATATGGCAATGAGTATTTACAATTTAATTAATAAACTCATTAAAATTATAACTTACAAGAGTAGCTATGTAATAGAAAAAAATAAAATCTAGTGCAACTAATTTATAAACACAATATGCTTAGAACAATGGGCAATCTAAAATTCAGAACACTGTTTTTTTTCTATTGTTACAACTTCATAAATATAATTTTATTTTTGTAGTTTGGGAAATGAGATAAGGCTGCATCCACCTGTAAGTTTCTTTCTGTAAAAAAGAACAGAGTCAAATGCACAGCACCTTAGATTTAATGGAATGATACAATCCATACACTATTTTGAGTTGACTAGTCTACTGGTGTGGTACACAAAAGGAAAAACTAAGAGTGAGAGAAAAAGTCTTAATATACCAAAAAAGAATGAAGTGACAGAGCCTGGGTTATATGGTAGGAACTGGCAATAAAAAAGCAGCATGGTAAGCAGATTTCCCTCACTACTACAACCTACCTACCCCACTCAATCCCAACCCCAACCAAACGCTTAAGATATCTATCTTCTAATCACTGAAACCTGTAAATATACTATGTTATATAATTTATACAACATAGACTTTACAAATATAATTAAGATTTTGAACTTTAAGATAAGGCGATTACCCTGGATAATTTTGGAGAGCCCAGTCTGATCAGCTGCACATTAAAGCTGAAACTTTCTATGTCTGGAGTTAGAAAGTTGAATAGAAATGATAAATCAAGACAGATTTTAAGTATGTGAGAGGGATTAAATTAGCCATAGCTAATGGAACTCCATGGAAAGCCATAGAAAACAACACAGAAAACTACAAAGAGCTAAGATTATGCTCTCAGCTCACAGTCGGCACAGAAATGGGGACAAGGAACTGCATTCAGTCAACAACCTGGATCACCTGAAACTGGATTCATCTCTAGAGCACCAGAAAGAAACACAAATCTGCAAACACTATATGAAACCCTATCACCCAGCCATGCCACAATAAAATTCTTACCTATAGAAACTATACGACAATTAATTTGGTATTAACCCATGGAGTTTGTGCTGATTTTTGTGCAAAATAAAAATGACTATAGATTTTGGTGCCAGAGAGTAGACAGTTACTGTAGAAATGCCTAAAAATGTTAAGTGGCTTTGCAGCTGGACAGCATGGAAGGTTGCAAAATTTTCTCAAGAATAGAGAAAAGTTTAGGTTCTCTTTTTAATAGACAAAAGTCCGAATTCCCTTAAATAAACCAATAGTAGAAATAATAATGTTAATAATTACAACTGTGCTAGTGAGAACCAGAAGGAAAAAATGATAAAGGGAGAAAATCTACATGGATTAATAGAATAACTGAGTTACCATGTACTGTTAGTAGAATCTAGATTTTTGTTAACACTGCTAGAGTCATCTCAAAAAGGAAGAAACATGTTGCTAGAAACTAAATGAAGGAAAAACTGTTCAATAGTGGCAGACCACTTAGAAAACTGTGTCCTTCAATAAAGTGAAAAGCATAACTTTTAACAATAAACTCATATTTATCTTAGGAGATTTCAGCAAAGTGTTGGAGACATAGTCTTGTTTCTTCTTGTTGCTTATAGTGGAAAAAAAGTAGCAGACCTTGACATATGGGGAAATTTTCAGCCTATTCAAATTAAGTAGGAGAAAGTAAAAGGACATTCCTTGTCAGATAAAGACGTTTTTTGGTTTGTTTTTTTTTTTTTTTTTGAGTTGGAGTCTCACTCTGTCACCCAGACTGGAGTGCAGTGGCCGCTCCTGGCCACCACAGTCTGGACCTGCTGGGCTCCGGCAATCCTTTGCCTCAGCCTTCCAAGTAGTTGAAACTACAGGAGTGCACTACCACGCCGAGCTAATTTTTTGTTTTATTGTAGAGATGAGGTCTCACCAAGTTGCCCAAGCGGGTCTCAAACCCACGGGCTCAGGCAATCCACTCACCTCAGCCTCCCAAGGCGCGGGATTACAGGCTGAGCCACTGAGCCCGGCCAAGATGTTCTAAAGAAAAAAAAACAGTATATAAGTATTTCTTCAAACCTTAGAACAAAAGCTTCCTTCAGGTTAAAGGAGAAAGGGAGATAGGGGAGAGGAAGAAAGAGGAGGAAGACACAGAAGGGGGAAAGGAGCAGAAGATGAGAGTAGGAGGAGGAAAAGGTGAAAGAGGAAGAGGGAGAGAAGAGGAGAGTGAGAGAGGAAGGGAGAAATGAAAGAGGAGAGGGGAGGGGAGGAAGTTAAAAAGGTCAGAACCTGGTATGTTGGTTCTCACCTATAATCTCAGCACTTTAGGAGGAGGTGAGCAAGAGTACTGTCTGAGCCCAGGGTTTGGAGATCATCCTGGGCAACTTGACAAGACCTCAAGTCTACAATAAATCAAAAAAAGTAACCAGGTGTGGTGGCACATGCCTGTGGCTCCGATTACTTGGAAGGCTGAGGTGGAAGGATCACCTGAGCCCAGCAAGCTGAACCTGTGGTAGCCATGAGCATTCCAGCCTAGGCGACAGTGAGTCTCCAACTCAGAAACAAAAAAAAAAAGGTCAGAGACTTCAGTCTTTTTAAAGCAATCATGAGCATGACTTATCTCTAACCAAACTAGGGAGCTTCCAAGAAGCTTGAGGACATTGGACTCAATCATCTTAAAAACAGAGATGAGATTATCTCAGAAAGATGTATATATGAGTGTCTTGTCTAACGCAATTAATCTCCATGACATGCATAACATTTGTTCCAACAGAAATATTCCCAGTTTGAACTGAAAGGAACAGAGAAAGTAGAATATAAGACCCCAAGGTTCTAGAAGCAGTAAGCAGGCTCATAAAACTATATAGCTGCAAATAACTGCTATCTATGATTAAAAATTTGGGAATAGAATAAGGGCTATTCTACATAAAAAATCAAAATTTAAATTTAAAAACGGTAGGAAAAATCAGAGGGCAGAGCCAGAAGCCACAAAGAATTATTCCCAGGATTAAAGCCCAATGAGAGTTTGCTTAGCTGGATTTCAAACATTTAGACTGGTGACTCTATTTTATATTCCATTTCACTTTTTTGAACCAGAGTACCCAAGACTGCCCTATCATTTTAAGCTGAAAAAGGTAACTTACTTCTTTGATTCCTTAGGTCATGAGATAAACAGGAATTGTATCCTGGAGTTATAGAAGAAGGGGCAGTTAATAACCAGCACCAGAGAATCATAAAAACCTGATTTAAATAAAATTTAAGACTTCTGGGCTCTGGAATTACAGAAGAGACTTTTGGACTGGGAACCTTGGGAAAGAATGAATGTACATTTGAGAGGGACCTAAGTGTCTGATGACCAAGGTACAGATGGTGGTAAGAAAGGTCTCTCAAAGAGGTCCATATTGTAACTCCTTAAATCTTGTATATATTTTTGCAATATGACAAAAGAAATTTAGCAGTAATAAATAAAGTTATGAATTTAACATTGAGAGATTATCCTGAATTACTTGTTTGGACCCAGTCTAAAAGTGTGAAAATTTAAAAGGAATAAAGTTTTCTGGCAGGAGTCAAGAAGATATGATGAAAGAAAAGATTCAAAGATGAGAGGGACCCCATTCACTCTTGCTAAAAAAGAACCACGTTTAAAGCATGAGAAGCAATGTGGGCAAATGAGAAGGAATCTTGGCAGCCTATAAATGCAAAAAAATGGCCCTGGCTGATCAACTGTAGGGAACAAGAAACGGGATCTGTTTTACAATCCTAAGGAGCTAAATTTGGTCAAAGTATGTATATTAGTGAAAATATGCATATTCTTAAAAGTACATTCTCCTCAAGAACCACCAGAAAGGAACTTGGCACTGCAGACACTTTAATTCTGGCCTTATGCAATTCTCTACAGAGAATACAGTTGAGCCTCACCATACCACTTCTGACCTACAGAATTCTAAGAAAAATTTGTCTTATTTCAAGTGAGTAAATCTGTAGAAATTTACTACTGTGGCAGTAGGAAACTAATACAAGCTGAAAATATTATCAAAAGGAGAACCAAAGGACCTGGTTGTGTAACAGGGAATATCAGAATAACTAAAGATAACTGTTAAGACTTTCATTCTGATAATATTACTAATAAGATGATGAGTTGGCTATGAGATTTTGACAAGATAATAAGGTAATTAAATATTAATCAGTATCAGATCTTTTAATAAATAACTCTAAATGTGGTAGATGGAAAGTGAAACAACCCAAGTAATAATTATACCTATTCCATCAAAAAATGAGTTTGTCTCTTGTGGCTGCAATTCAAATTCATCTTCATCCATGGCCTTTAATTCTCATTAGTCACAGCTCCTAAACCAGGGAATAAAGTATATTAAATATTAATTTTCATATCACATATTAAAGTGTCATAATGATACTTAAATTTCTAAAATGCTCAAATTACCTGATTAATCAATAATCTATCATTGTAAAATAAATGGCAGCAAACTGATTCCCAGTGATATGTGGGCAGCTATATGATTAAAAAACAGGGTGCTAAATCAAAGAGGCTGACAGAGTTTTAGGTTGTCTTTTTTTTAACTAAAGATACTGGGTCTTTTTATGCTGCCTAGGTTAGACTTTCACTTATCTTTCTCCTCAGCCTCCTGAATAGTTGGGACTATAGGTGTGTAGCACCACACTCAGCTGTTTTGGGTTTTTTTAAAATGTATCTTGATTATGTTTTCACATAAAATGCACAAATCCTAGGTATTTAGCTCAATGAATTTTTACATAAGTGTAAGCTTATATTTACAATACTCATATTTATATATACAACATTTTACACATAGGATGATTTCCTTTGCCTCCTCTCTACCAGCAGCCCAACAATGTTTTAAGATTTAACACATTCTGTAGGTTATTTCTGCAAGATTTTATTACATCTAAAAATTTAATGTAGTCTCCAATATTTCTAGCAATAAATTGCAAAATAGTAAAAACGCAAAATTCCTTATGAAAGTAAACTCCCTGAGATTTCTGTGTAGCTTACAATGACCTCTCTTAATTGACTTTCTGATAACATAAATAATTTACAGTACATTTATCAGGTCACAATTGAATTGGTACCTACTACTAATGGTAAAAATAAATTCTTCGTTGAGCACAATAAAATAAAGATCTATATCTACATCTATACATACCTATAAGACACCTGAATGAGTAGCAGAGTAACGCTCTTTTCTCACTCCTGGTGGCTGGATACTACAATGCATGAACTGAAGAGCTGAAGCAGGTCATTTTCCAAATTTGATTCAGACTAGCAGAGGAAACAGACAGTTTACCAAGAAGAAAAAGAAATTAAAGTACAAAGAACCTTGTATATGCCTCAAGAAAGCAACTTACTTATATTGCAAGTACTATACAACACTTCTAATTTATTTTGTTGTTATCTTTCTCACAGTCTACTTCATCATTAACGGATGTAGTTTCTATAATCTTTATTATTTTTGCTAACAACAAAATGCATACTTCTTTTTAAAATTCCAAATAAAGTTAAGTATTGACTATATTTTTCTGTATTTTGAATCTGATGCTCTGGTATTGGAGGTTTTGAACCTGGAGAGACTTTCCCAGGGGCTAGCTAAGTCCTGGAAATACTGAATTCTTTGAGTATGCCTTTCATATCTAAATTAACCAATCAAAACCCACATCTCCAACTATTTTCTTTTTTTTGAGTTGGAGTCTCACTCTGTCGCTCAGACTGGAGTGCAGTGGTTGCTCCCGGCCACCTCGGCCTCGACCTGCTGGGCTCCGGCGATCCTTCCGCCTCAGCCTTCTGAGTAGCTGGAACTACAGGCGCACGCTACCACGCCCGGCTAATATTTGATTTATTGTAGAGATGAAGTCTTGCCAAGTTGCCCAGGTGGGTCTCGAACCTGCAGGCTCAGGCAATCCACTCACCTCAGCCTCCCCAAAGTGTGGGATTACAGGCTGAGCCACTGAGCCCAACTCCACTATTTTCTTTATCAAACTTTTACAAGCCAAAACAAAATTCTCCTTGCCCTAAGCTAGGTACTCATTCCAGAGCTAGGTACTCAACAACTAGGAACCACCACTGTAGCCCAAAACACTTTACTTAAATATCTACCCCTAAATTTACTCAGCGTTATTTATCCTGTTAGCCTGCCTTCAATCAAAAACCAAATAAAGTCTTTGCTCCATACTCTCCCTCTCAACCCTCCCTACCACCCAACTATCTCTGGTCCTCTATCACAGGGAGGTGGCCCTTTGTGGCATTTCCTGCCTCCTATATGTATAAACGTTTTCTTTTACAACAACAATTTCTATATGTTTCACTATATCAGATTAAGCAAATCTCAAGTACATTTTAACACATGTAAATATGATAACTTTCTAAAGCATTACTTAAATGATATTAGTGTTCTATACAAAAATGTTTAACGGCCCTCTGCTGACTCCAAATACAGTACAGGCTCTTAAGATCTGACTATCTTTCCATTATTCCTATAATTTTTTTCATTCACCTTGCCCCAACCTCTTTATCTGTATCTGCTTAGCAAAACAAAAGCACCCATATCTCTATACAATCCCAACTCTATATTTGGTTCTGGCATTCTTTTAACTGAAATGCCTTTAAATATCATTTTTCCTTAATTTATCCTCTTTTATGTCCTCTGCTCTTTCACACACAAGACTAAAAAATTATCTCCCCCCCTAAATTTCCATAACACTTTATTCTCTTCCTCTATTTTAAATTTTTCTTAAGAGATGGGGGTCTCACAATGCTGCCCAGGTGGCTCAAACTCCTGGGCTCAAGCAATTGTCTTGCCTCAGTTTCTCCAGTGGCTGGAGCTAGAGGCATGTGCCATCTCCTCTAGCTTCCTAATTTTATTTTTAAAAAATATGTTATGGTTGCTTACATACATCAATTTTCAAATATTAAACTACATGAGAAGGAAGTATGCAAATGAGAAACACAACTGTAATTCATAAACATTTCTAACACTTCAACTGAGAGAGATCTATTTTCAGTAATATTTGTTTATGACAGTCAAACTGCCTCAAATAAAAATTCCATGATGACTACATTAATAAATATTTTGTCAACCAGTAAAAAACAGACATGTATCTGCTCTAAATAAGTTGTCACTTCTCCATCTACCCAAAACTATCTCTGGTTACATGAATTCTTTTCCCTCTTGAAAAAGTTAATTATAAAGCAATAAGTACATATTAATCGTGTCAGCATACTTAAATAAAACCATATAAAATTAAGACAATTAAGAATGCAATATGCCGGGCTCGGTGGCTCAGCCTGTAATCCCGCACCTTTGGAAGGCTGAGGTGAGTGGATTGCCTGAGCCCGCAGGTTCAAGACCCACCTAGGCAGGTGAGACCTCATCTCTACAATAAATCAAAAAAATTAGCTGGGCGTGGTAGCGTGTGTGTGTAGTTCCAGCTACTTGGAAGGCTGAGGCAGAAGGATCGCCGGAGCCCAGCAGGTCGAGGCTGCAGTGGCCAGGAGCAGCCACTGCACTCCAGTCTGGGCGACAGTGAGACTCCAACTCAAAAAAAAAAAGAAAGCAATAAATGTGACATGTGAGACATTTAAGAAACCTTCCAATAACCATTAAAAAACAAAAAGCAAATCTAATTAGCTCTAATAAAAGTTCAACCTGTGGAATAACTCTCCTGTTTTATGTATTAATCTTCCTTGTCTTGTCTGTCAAGAACCTCACATAATTAGTTCCTTAAATTTCAAAATAATGGCTTTTACCCTAAGTCGGGCCATTTAGCCATCTTCTCTTCTTTCTCATTTATACCACTTGCATGAAGATGAGACCCAAAATCCACACACTCAGGCAAGTATCTAATATTTCTACCAGACTGTTTACGGAATATCTTCATAAATAAAACTCAGCTTTCTCCTGACACAGTCACTATAACCTTTTCTCCTTTCCCTGACAACTGAGTTCCCCAATTTTGTCAACTTTTTCTCTACTGCCTCTCAGGTATCTGTCCCTTTCTTTTATTCCCATTCTCACCATTCATGCTCAGCTTTGTGTGTGTGAGTGAGAAAGCAGAATTTATTTAGGGTGGAGAAAAGTTCCCACGGTAGGAGAGGCTCCAAAGGGGTTGGTCGAGCTTCTTATTTTTTTGTCCTTGGAAATGAAATCAGCCTTTCAAATGGCCTTGTTGCTTTCTAACACTTGCATAACAAATGATCAGAAATCCTACTATGCCAAGGCATTCCTACAATCCAGATTAATCCTACTGAGGTACTTTTGATCATATCAGTCTCTAAGAAATCTTGAGTAGTTATCCAATATTCAGGTTATCACTAACAATTATTATTATTTATGCGACTCAAATTGCTTCAAATAAAAAGGCCATGATGGCTACTTTAATAAATATTTTGACAACCAATAAAAAAAGTATCTGCTTTAAAACTAGGTTGTCACTGCTTCATCTACCCAAAACTATCTCTGGCTATATGACTTCTGTACTAGTCCAAGCTACCATAACAATTTGCTATTATTATCCAATTTTACAGCCTAACTGGACAGCATATCACTCCTCAAATAAGTCTCAGTTGGCTTACTTTGACACTCAATATCCGGGAGTTTTCTGGGAAATGAGGTCTATACCTATTCAATTATCATTGGTAGAGTTAATAAATGCAAAGATATTTACATATGCAGTAAAATACTGCTGATGTTAATGACCTAGTGATGTAATAATAGCAACTTATTCATGTAGCCAGAGATATGTGACACAGACAGCTAAATTCTGGTTAATCCCTTCTAAATTAGGTGAAAAGGAAGAAAGAAGAGCTCAAAACATAAGAAACCAACTACTAACTGCAACACTCTAGGAGGACTCTATGCAGCAAAGAAAGTTACCAATTCAAAATCTTGAATTTAAGGATCAGTTATAACTTCACATGATAAGCACAAGGGCTGCCCATCAATTTTTATTTTAGTGAGTAATAACTGTTCAATAACGCATGGTCTAGCTATTTTCCTATTTCAAGGTAAAAATTAAAAGAGGAGTAAGATTTTTTTTCCATGCATTTCAATACAAAGATGACCTCACAGTTACTTTAGTAATCCTTCTTGGGTTTAACAAGTAGTTTAACAACCACTAATTCCCTCCAAAAACCAGAATAAAATAACATTCTTAAAAGGAATATATATATTCAGGTCAAGCATGTGTCTTATGCCTGTTAATCTCAACAACTTTGAAAGGCAATTGCAATTAAATCATCTGAGCTTATTCAACTTTACTTTATCACAATCTGGGAACCCATTTGAGTATATTCTTTATTGTTATAGTTGTCTCACTCACTCTCAGACTGCAGTTCTGTGATGTACAGTGATGTGATCACTCACCACAGCCTCAACATCCCAGGCTCAGGTGATCCTTCCGCTTCTGCTTCCCAAGCAACTGGGACTATAGGTAGTGAGGTCATGATTATCCACCTTGGGTAACAGCGTGAGACAAAACAACTAGCCAGGCATGGTGGCATGTGTCTGTAGTTCCAGCTGCTTGGAATACTGAGGTGGAAGGATAGCCTAAGCCCAGCAGGTTGAGGCTGCAGTAGCCCTGAGTGTGCTGTGGCACTCTAGGCTGGGCAACAAGTGTGAGACTCCAATTCAAAAACAAACAAAAAACACTATAGTATGCCTGCTATGTTTCTCTCTCCAGTTTCTCCTTCTTAACAAGGATCATATTTCATATTTGCAAAAATAAACTGTAGTCTTAATATACTTGGCCTGATTACTTGCTTAAAGTGCAGTAAGAATAATATTTGCTATTCAGCCTTCTTTTTGCTAGGACATTTTAAAATAAGGAATCTTAGAATAGACTTTTATTACTACTACTACTACTACTACTACGACTACTACTACTACTATTATTATTATTATTATTATTATTGAGTTGGAGTCTCACTCTGTCACGCTGAATGGAGTGCAGTCACACTCACAGTAGCTGGAATTACAGCTTCCAAGCTGGAATTACAGGCATGCACCACCATGTCTGAGTTGTCTTAAGTCCCTGGGCTCAGGTAATCATCTTGCCTCAGCCTCCCAAAGTGCTGGGATTACAAGATTTAGCTACTGTGCCTGGACCAGAAAAGACTTTTAAAAGTGAGGCAAGTCAAGGATTTATCTTTGCCTGCAAATACAGATATGAATTGCTTCTGGAGACCCCAATGTTATTTCAAAGTCAGTATAAGACTCTACCCCCAAGTTGCAAGGTTCATGATCCACATTCTGAAAATTTTTTTTTAGATTAGAAAATATAGTTTATTTAAAAAGTAAATGAGAGGGGGAGAGAGAGAAGATTCACCTCCCCCAAGGTAGGGAAGGGAGCTAAAGCCAGGAAACATGGCAACAGTCATAGCTCCAAGAGCGTATGGCCACACCAGAGTCTAGTAAGGCAACGACTGCAACGGCCTGGCAATGGCCTAGATCTGGAACATTAAAAGCATATGATTCCTGTTAAAATTTACAATTAAAAAAAAATGACCAGAGAAAATCTAGGAAATACACAAAAACATTATTCTACTCTTTTATTTTAAACAGTAAGTATATAGCCAGAAGAACTCAAATCATTCTACAAAAAGGACACTTGTACACATGTTTATTGCAGCACTATACACAACAGAAAAAACATAGGGCTAGGCATGGTGGCTCAGTCTGTAATCCCAGCACTTTGGGAGAATGAGGTGAGAAGATTGTCTGAGCCCAGGGGTTCGAGCGACTTGGTGAGACCTCATCTCTACAATAAATCACAAAAAATCTAGATGGGCATGGTGGCGTGCATCTGCAGTTCCAGCTACTTGGAAGGCTAAGGTAGAAGGATCACCTAAACCCAGAAGGCCAAGGTTGCAGTGGCCATGAGCAGGCCACTGCACTCCAGCCTGGGCGACAAGAGTGATACTCCAAATAAAAAAACAAAACAAAACATGAAACACTGCTGGACTGGATTTTTTACAATGTGGTACATATTCACAATGGAATTTATGGAGCCATAAGAAGAACAAAATTTTGGACTTCACAGTAACTTGGATGGATTTGGAGACTAACATACATAGTAATCTATCACAGAAACAAAGTAATCTATCACAGCAACAAAGAACTGAGTACCACATGTTCTTACTCATAAATGTACCCTGTTGAACACCTATCATAATACTACAAAAAAGAGTTGGCAGTAGTAGGACACTGCTGGGGAGGAGGGGCACATAACATCAATAAGACTGCCTGATCCCAATTCTGGTGAAGTGAGGTCCAATGGGAGGCCCAAAACTCCACCTGAACCCAATCTACTTATGTACACAATCCTGACATACTTCACAACTTTAAAATTAAATTAAATTTAAATTTTTTAAAAAAGTAAGTTAATGATATTACAATGATATTGTTATCAATTCCAGTTACTTGGGAGGCTAAAGCAAGAGGATCTCTTGAGGCCTAGAACTGAAAATCAGCTTGGGTAATAGAGTGAGATTACAGTCTAAATAAATAAGATAAGATAATGGGTATAATTTATTTAAATTTTATAGCTCCTGATGCCTAGACACTTTCCAGTTATCTCTCTTGGGCAAGCTGCAACATTGCATAGTTTCAATTGTTTTATGCAAATATCCCATTTATTAAAGTAGATGTAAAAATCATTTTTTTCTGATTCTGGTTTCCCCAACTTACATTAGTATCTTTTACTATTAATACTCTAAGCTCCTCTCCTTAAACTATGCTAAGAAAATCAAAATGTTATTATAATGCTAGACAAAAATCACTCAAGTTGCTAAAAAATCAAATAAATGTCTCGGTAACAGAATTTGCCATAGGAGGAAATGATAACAAACTGTTAATCTGTTAAGTATTTTGGGAAGAATAACTAATAATTCTGCATAAAATTAAGGCGCCAGCTAAGTTACTTAAAAATGAATATATAAAATCCAAGTGTGTCTCTTTTGTAGGGTGGAGTAGGATACGAAGGCAAGAAACCAAAAAACTAACAGTCAGTAAACTAAAAAACAGAAAATAAAGTTCAAACATGAATTTTTCAAAAGTAAAATAAAAATAAGCAGAAATGCCAAAACTGAAACACTCATATGGCAATATCTGATATTCTATGACAATATACTGGTAGAAAATGGATTTTAAAAAGTCTATTGGGAAACAAAATGTACCAGTATTAACCTAATAAGAGACAGACTAAAGCAATCATCAAAACAAAAATATTTTTTGAGAGAATTGTCTAATGCCCTTTTCAAACAGCTTGATGCCTACCTAATATGTGAATTTCACATATGAATTTTTTTGCTCATTTCCAGGAATACATCATTCTAAGCTTATATGAATATTCTAGCATGTAAAAAAATTCACAGCTCCTTCTATAAAATCAACAAATAGCTGGGCACGGTAGCTCATGCCTGTAAATATCAGCACTTTGTCTGGAAGGCCAAGGCAAGAGGATTGCCTGAGTTCAGGGTTCAAGACCAGCCTGAACAACATGGGTTAACTTGTCTCTACAATAGATCAAAAAATTAGCCGGGATTGGTGGCACACAAATGTTGTTCCAGCTACTTGGAGGGCTGAGGCAGAAGAACACCTGAGGCTGCAGTGGCCATGAGTGTGCCCCTGCAATCCAGCCTGGGTGACAGAGAGAGACTCTTGAATCGGTCAATAAATCCAATAAATTACTAAAACAAAACATAACAAAACTAATTCAAAACCAGTTCCAAACTCCATTACTTATTGATTTACATCAAATACTTGCAAATGTGATCCACCTTTTTTTTTCCTGTTTTTTTTTTTTCTTTTTTTGAGCCAGAGTCAACCTGCGGGGCTCCAGCGATTCTTCGGTCTCAGTCTTCCAAGTAGCAGGAACTACAGGCATGCACTACCATGCTTAGGTAATATTTTGATATATGGTAGACAAGGTCTCACCAAGCTGTCCAGGCTGGTCTCAAATCCCTGGGCTCAGGCAATCCTCTCACCTCAACCTCTGAAAATACTGTGATTACAGACTTCAAGTCACTACTCCCAGTCACGATCCACCTTTTAAATAATACATACATACAAACACACACACACGTGCTCCTGTAACTTGACAAAGTAATATTCAAAAGTTCAAGAATTCAAGGAGAGTCTCAAACAGCCTATTTAACAGACTGAAAGAGGAAAAACGTGGTATTCTTAATAGATGATGAAAACTTGAAATCCAACATTTATTTATTTTTAAGACAAGGCCTCACTTTGTTAACCAGGCTGGAGTGCACTCACTTAACTCCTAACTCTAGGGTGCAAAGTGATCCCTCTTTACTGCCATCCAGCTAATTTTTTTTGTTTGTTTTATATAGTGATTCGGTCTTGCTATGTTGCCTAGACTGGTTTCAAACTCCTTGTTTCAAGCAGTCTTCTTGCCTCAGCCTTTTCAAAGTGCTAGAATTACAGGCATATGCCACCACAGCTGGCCTCAATATTTATTTTTAACTTAAAACAAAATTATTCACTCAAAGGATACAGGATTTAACAGGAAAAATCTGAGTGTGTGTGTGTGTGTGTGTGTGTGTGTGTGTATGTGTGTGTGTGTTTGTAAATATTTAAAATCCAGTTCAATCTGCTTTACTATGCTGTATCTTTACAATACCAGTTAGCTCAAGGACATAGGGAAATAATTCTAGTATCACATTAAAGTAGAATACAGTGTATTAAACTTAAGGTTAAAACACTAAGAACATTCTCACAAAAGTCAGAAATAGAAGCAAAATGCCTCTCAGCACAATTTTTTTATGTTGTTAAATATTTGAAACTCCTAACCAATGTAACTTGGTAAGATAAAAAATACAAGATTAATATTATTGAAGGTCAGACCTACAATTTGCCTAGGACATAACCCAGAGATCCAAAAGCATCAGCTGAAAAACTATTAGCACAATGAGGTCATGAAGTAGAGTAGTATGAAATTAAAATTTTTTAAGTCAATGGCTTTCTTATGCAACAATAACAGAATATTCCACTGAAAAGCTGATTATCTCTAAGATTATTTTAAAGAAATAAAGAAAAATATCTTGCCCTTGAAAATAATCAGTAACGCCAATTTTCCCTAAATTAACCTCTGTATTCAATTAGCAAATTCTACTCTTAAATACAATCTAAGATATTTAAGGCACAGTGGCTTACACTTGTAATCCCAGCACTTTGGGAGGTGGAGGCAAGAGAAATGCCTGAGCCAACAGGCTGAGAGCAGCCTGGGCAAAGTGGTGGCGTAGGCCTATATATAGTTTCAGTTACTTGGAAGGCTGTAGCAGAAGTACTGCCTGAGGCCAGCAGGTCAAGGCTGCTATAGCAGCTTTAAAAAGCTAGGAAAGCCGGGCTTGGTGGATCAGTCTGTAATACCAGCACTTTGGGAGGCTGAGGCAAGTGGATTGCCTGAGCCTGTGAGTTCTGAACCAGTCTGGGCAACTTGGAGAGACCTCGTCTCTATAATAAATCAAAAATCATCCGGGCATGGCAGCGCGCGCCTGTATTGCCGGTTGCTTGGAAGGGTGTGGCAGAAAGATCGCGGGAGCCCAGCGGGTCGTCTCAGGTGTAGCCATGTGCATACCACTGCACTCCAGCCTGGGCGATGGAGTCAGACTGTAACTCAGAAAAAATAAGTAAATAAAAAGCTACAGCCTGGCTCGGTGGCTCAGTCTGTAATCCCGCGCCTTTGGGAGGCTGAGGTGAGTGGATCAAGACCCGCCTGGGCAACTTGGCGAGACCTCATCTCTGCAATAAATCAAAAATCAGCCGGGCGTGGTAGCATGTGTCTGTAGTTCCAGCTACTTGGAAGGCTGAGGTGGAAGGATTGCCGGAGCCCGGCAGGTCGAAGCTGTGGTGGCCAGGAGCGGCCACTGCACTCCAGTCTGGGCGACAGAGTGACTCCAACTCAAAAAAAAAAAAAAAAAGCTAAGAAATCTGCTCACGGTCACACAGGTACTGAAAGAGAAGCTCCATCACAGCTGACAAACCCTCAGGTCTATTATTTGTTTCATTACTTTGTATCAGTATCTGGGATTTTAACAAATTACATTTCTTATATACATTTCGACTACTTTTTAATCTCTTAATACCTTATTCTCTAGTTGCAATTATTTTATAGTATCTTCTGTTAATCTGTTTTAAGTTGTCTGATTTTTCATTATTGTAGTCTCATGACTTTTATGGTTGCAGAAGAAACCAAAAGTCCTAAGAATGAACACATTCAGCATGCCAATGGTCTCTAAAGTGATATGCACACAGCAGAGAAGGTATAAAGACAAAAATCAAAACTTGCTTTTACATATTTTTAAATTTCATCCTTTAAATATCTACATTGTATGTGTTTAATAGTAAAGCCAGGTGTAGTGGCTCACATATGCAAGCCTAGTTCTTTGGGAGGCCAAAGTGGAAGGATCACTTGAGCCGAGGAATTTGAGACCAGTCTAGTCTCTACAAAAAAAAAAAAAAAAAAAATCAAAAAACAAGCTGGGCAAGGTGGTGCATGCTTGAAGTCCCAACTAGTTCCAGTTACTCAGGAGATTGAGATGGAAAGATTACTTGAGCCCAGTAATTTGAAGCTACAATGAGCTGTAATCATGCCACTGCACTCCAGTCTGGGTGACAGAATAAGACTCCTGATAAACTATAATTGCTTCCCACTCAAAACACATTGTTTTGTTAACCTGCTTGACAAATACTGTATACAAAAAGGCAAAACAAAGTAAACACAATTATATTTTAAGGTAAACAAGTAAATCCTGAAAAAGATAAACAAAAAGTTGGTGAAAATGAGAAAGAAATGCTCAATCAAATCACAGCCAATGACTTAAAGATCTCTCTTGCACACTTATATAACTGGGGAAAGAAAAATTTCACACTAATAAACATGAGACAGACTGTTTCCAGAAAAGAATTATATAAGTATAATGACTAGCAAAAACTCTTGAAAAACTGAAAAACTCTTGAATGTTTTCTTGTTACTATCATTCAGTGGAGTTCAGCTATGAAATGAAAATACCATTATCGAATTATTATATAAAATCTGTCAGAAAAATCTTGCCAAAAGAGAATCCAAGACCTGATTCACTTTGTTCACTTAGAAAACTAGTTCACTGAAATTAGTTTACTGAAACCAGTCTTCACACAGCAAAAAAACCCAAAAAACAAACAAACAAAAAAAAACCCAGCAAAGAGTTAAAGAGACCACCCACAGAATGTGAAAAAATATTTGTAAGCTATGCATCCAACAAAGAACTAACAACTAGGATCTACAAACAATTCAAACAAACTGACAGGAATAAAAACAAACAACACTGTTAAAAAGTGGGCAAAGTAGCTGAGCTCGGTGGCTCAGCCTGTAATCCCGCGCCTTTGGGAGGCTGAGGTGAGTGGATTGTCTGAGCCCGCGGGTTCAAGACCTGCCTCGGCAGTGAGACCTCATCTCTACAATAAATCAAAAAATCAGCCGGGCGTGGTAGCGCATGCCTGTAGTTCCGGCTACTCGGAAGGCTGAGGCGGAAGGATCGCTGGAGCCCAGCAGGTAGAGGCTGTGGTGGCCGGGAGCGGCCACTGCACTCCAGTCTGGGTGACAGAGTGAGACTCTAACTCAAAAAAAAAAAGTTAATTTTTTTTAAAAAGGTGTTGGTGAGGTCGCAGAGAAAAGAAAACATTTCTACACTGTTGGTGAGAAGTTCAATCTTTGTGGAACACAATGTAGCGTTTTCTGAAGGAACTAAAAATTGAGCTACCCTACAAACCAGCAATCCCACTTTAAGGAATATACCCAAAGGAGCATAAATTGCTCTACCAAAAAGATGCCTGTATATGTATGTTCATTCACGATAGCAAAAATATGGAACCAACCCAGATGCCCACTGAAAGTAAGTTAAAGAAAGAAATGGTGGTATATACACAATATACACAGCCATAAAGAACAAAATCATGTCCTTTGCAGCAACATGGATACAGATGGAGACCATCATTCTAACTGCACTATCACAGAAACAAAAAACTGAAAACCACATGATCTCACTCATAAATGGACCCTAAACATTGGCCATGTCAGCACAAAGGGAGGGGAACAAGGGGCACACAATCACTTACTGGATACAATGCCCATGACCAGAGGGGGAGAGAGTTTGCAAGAAGACCAAACCTCATCTATGTGCAATTTGTTTGTGTAGCAAATCCTCACATATACCCCACTCTTAAATAAAAATAAATAAAATAATATAAGTGTGTGTGCATATTTTTTTAAACTACTTTACTTTCTGGATTACAACTAAATCTGATGAAACAAAAGTACACTCATAATTTGTATTTCAGTCATAAAGATCAAAATCTCAAGCCATTTTGCATATTATAAAATTGTTGTTTTTCCATAGTCTAGCCTTTTTCTCTATCAAAATCCTCAAAAGAACATTAAATAATACAGTAGTGGTTTACACTATTATTTTACCTTTCTGTGATACTTCAGCTTCTTTTTGTCTAGTTTTCCTTTAGTATTGTTAATTTAATGTTAACTCTCTTCATCTTGAAAAAAAAAGTTAAGACTTTTTTTTCTTATCCAACACTATACTCACCAATCTTGTCATTCATATATCCCAGTAAAATTTAAACTTTCCTTTATTCTGGCCAGCAAGCCCTATCTGAAAATAAAGTTTAGAAAGAAATAAACATACTGATTACCTTTCACTGCTTAAATTCAAGTAATGAGGTTTAACATTTAAGAAAAATAAATGAAAAAGCAGAAGTAGAAATAATTTATAAGCCAGTGTTTAGAAAGATAGTGAGTTTAATTCAGTAAAATAAAAAGTAGGAAAACTGGCCGGGTGCAGAGGCTTAGCCTGTAATCTCAGCACTTTGGGAGTCTGAGGTGAAGAGGAATGCCTGAGCGTGGGGATTCAAGACCAGTCTGGGCAACTTGGTGAGACCTGGTCCCTACAAAAAATTACAAAAACGAGCCGGCGTGGTGGCATGCATCTGTAGTTCTGGTTATTTGAAAGATGAGGCAGAAGGATCACCTAAGCCCAGCAGGTCAAGGCTGTAATGGCTGTGAGTGTGCCACTGCACTCCACTCTGGTCAACAGAAGTGAAAATTCAACTAAAAAAAAAAAAAAAGCAGGAAAATATACAGAAATATGAAATACTGGCTAACAAAATACATTACATTACATTAAAATACAAAATACATTAAAACAGGCCATGAATTGTGGCTCACACCTGTGGAAGCACTGTCAGGAATATGTAATAGTCCTAAATGTAGACACCTAGCAGTACAGCCAAATAAAGAAGCAAGTAAATTTGAAAATATAGAGAAAAACTTAAATTCTTCAGGGGTAAAAAGAAAAATAACTATAGAAATTACAATATAGTATAGTTACAACTGAGTAGTAACAAAATCTCATTTCATGTTAAAATTGCACCATTCAGTAACAGTTTGCTGAAAGGAAAATTCAGTTTTCACTTCATAAGCTATAAAAAGAAAAATACTAATAAGTTAAGCCTCCAACATACACACATTAAAAAACTTTAAAATGGTAGAATAAGCTCAAAACAGATACAAGATAAAAATTATTTGAGAAGTCTAATGGAAAAGAGACACTAGTGGCAAAATTAAACAAAGTTAGCAGAAAAAAGGAAAAAATTAGCAATATAAAAAACTTTTTGGCTAGGTGAAGTGGCTCATGCCTGTAATCCCAGCACTTTGAGAGACACAGGCAAGAGGATTGCTTGAGACAAGTAGGTGGAGACCACCTGGGCAACATAGCAAGATCTTGTCTCTACAATAAAACATAAAAAATAAGCCTTGCACATGCTGGCACATGCCTGCAGTAACAACTACTCAAGAAGCTGAAGCAGAAGGATCACCTAACCCAGGTGTCCTCAAACTACGGCCCGCGGGCCACATGCGGCCCGCCAAGGACATTTATCCGGGCCGCCAGGTGTTTTTGCCACCTTAACTTGTTACGACTAGCAGTGACAAATATGGAACCGGACACTGACCATCTCATTAGCCAACAGCAGGCCCATAGTTCCCACTGAAATACGGGTAATTTTGTTGATTTAACTTTACTTGTTCTTCATTTTAAATATTGTATTTGTTCCCGTTTTGTTTTTTCACTTCAAAATAAGATATGTGCAGTGTACATAGGAATTTGTTCATAGTTTTTTTTTTTTTAAACTACAGTCCACCCCTCCAACGGTCTGAGGGACAGTGAACTGACCCCCTGTTTTAAAAGTTTGAGGACCCCTGACCTAACCACAGGAGACTGAGGAAGCAATGAGCCACGATCATATAAACTACACTCCAACCTGGGAGAGAGTTAGACTTTTGATTCAAAAAGAAAAAATTTTATAAAGTCATAAGACAAATCTATACATATTTTAAACTCCACATTTCTAGATAATTAAAAACTGTCTAAGTAACAAAAATATACTCAAAAAACACCCAAGACTATTTGCCATGAAAGAAACTACTAATAAATCAAATGTCAAATCTACTCACAGAAAGACTCCAGATATGGATAAATGTATAAATGAATCCTAGTCAACTTTCAAAAAACTAATCCTTTTTTAATAAGCAACGAGTTTCAGGAAAAAGAGAAACTCCCAAATTGATATGAGTTCAACATAAGCCTTTTTTCAAAATAAAGCATTAAAAACAGTTTGGGAAAGGAAAATTACAGGGCTGCAATAAAGTGATGTAAATATTAAATATTAAGGTGATTCAAAGTGTAAAGTTAGAAATGCAGGTCAGGGCCAGGCGCAGTGGCTCAGCCTATAATGCCAGCACTGTAGGAGGTCAAGGCAGGAGGATGAACTGAGCCCGGGGGTTCAAGACCACCCTGAGCTACTTGGTGAGACCTTGTCTCTACAATAAATCACAAAAACCAGCCAGGTGTGGTGGCGTGCATCTATAGTCCCAGCAACTAGGAAGACTGAAGCAGACATATCGCCTAGCCCAGCAGTTCGAGGCTGCAGTGGCACTGCAGTGGCGACAAGAGTGAGACTCCAACTAAAAAAGAAAAAGAAAAAATACAGGACGGGCATGGTGCCTCAGGCCTGCAATTCCAGTACTTTGGGAGATCAAGGTGGGAGGATTCCTTGAGCCCAGGAGGACCAGCCTGGGCAATACAAGACTCCATCTCTACCAAAGAAAAAAAACAACAACTAAAAAGTATCCAGGCATAGTGGCGCATGTCCACAGTCCCAGCTACTCGGGAGGCATAGGCAAAAGGATTGCCTGTGTCAATGAGGTCAATCAGGGATGCGATAAGCCATGATCCTATCACTGCACTCCAGTCTGTGTGACAGAATGAGACCTCAACACAAAAAGCAAACAAAAGCCACAGCCAATGAAAACTGAAACATTCTACCACTTAGAATTTCACTTTACAGTTTAGATTTGTTTACACAGTTTTAAAAATCACATACCCCTCTAGTACATGCACAGAGAAAAATACAACCAAAAGAAACTGGGCCAGGTAGGGTAGCTGGCCCAGTTTCTTTTGGTAATCCCACTTTGGGAAGTCGAGGTGAGTGAATTGCTAAAGAATCCAGGAATTTGAGACTTGCTTGGGCAACAGAGTAAGACCTCAACTTAACAGAAAAATCAGAAAAACTCGTTAGGTGTGGTGGCACGCACCTGAAGCTCCACTAGTCAGGAGGAAAACAAGGAAGGATCTCCTGAGCCATGCCACTGTACTCTAGCCTAGGTCACAGAGTGAGACCCTAACAAGAAAGAAGGGAGGGAGGTATTCCAGGTATTGATAAGATTTATTTGAGGAACTAGAAATTGACCTTCCATACCATCCAACAATTCCCATCTAGGAATATATCCAGAGAAACACAAATCTTTCTGCAAAAAAGACACACACACATTTACTGTTGCGCTATTCACAATAGCAAAAACATGGAACCAATCCTCCTGCCCATCAAAAATACACTGGATTAAAAAAATGCGATTGGCAGTAGTGGGAATCTGCCAGGGGAGGAGGGGCACACCTCATCAACATGGGTACCTGCATAATGTACACTTGTATATTTAACCCTGAATTGTAACTCACACCTTTAAAAGAAAAAAAAATTAAAAGAAAAAAACATGTGGTACACATATACAATGGAATATCACAGAGCCATAAAGGACAAAATCATGGACTTCTCAGCAGATTGGATAGAATTGGAGATAATCATTCTCAATATCTATCACAGAAACAACCAAACACCACATGTTCTCACTCACAAATGGGACCTGAACGTTAATCACAAAAGCACAGGGGAGGGAAGGCAGTCGTGAGACACTGCCAGAGGGAGGGAGGGAAAGGGGGGAGCATGTAATAACACAAAGGATACCTGATCCTAAACCATGGGAAGTGAGGACCACTTGGAGGCTCAATGTTCACCTACACATAAATTACTTATGTACTTAATCCTGATTTGTATCCCATATCTTTACAATAAGTTTTTTTAGAAGATTCCTTTGATTTCAGTGCTACTCTGCTTATTTTTCTTTTCAAAGTTAATTCAATGTGCATATCCTTCCAACATAAAGTCCTATTGCCAACAATAGTGTTGGTGGTGAAGCATACTTATTATCTCTGGAAATTTCCTTCAAGTGAAAGACACCTACTTTGCTAGTTCTGATTCTCAAACTTCACCATCTGACAAAAATCTTTTTTTTATTTCCTCCCTCAAATGAATCATGCAAATGTATATTAAGTTGCCTCTATCCCAAACTGGAAAATAAGTAATAAAGAGATACTCAGTATATAACTAACTATCCTCTGAAGCAATTAAACCTGCTTTTGGCTACTTTAAAATTTCCTTCAACTCTTCCAAAAGCAATTTATTCTACCATATTTGCAGTAATTGGATGTATTAGCAACCTGTATACTGCCAATAATGGATGCAATTCATTTGAAATAATGACAAAATGAACTGAAGACCACTACAGGCACCAGCATAATACATTGTAACTGCTGTCTGAAAACTATAATTATAGAACTCTATTAACTGTAAAATACATTCCAATTTCAGGGGTGTTAAAATATAAGGGGAGAGGTCGGGCTTGAGGCTCAGCCTGTAATCCCAGCACTTTGGGAGGCCGAGGTGAGTGGACTGCCCGAGCCTAAGGGTTCGAGACCAGACCAGGTAACTTGGCAAGACCTCATCTCTACAACAAAAATCAAAAATTGGCCGGGACGGGTAGTGCGCACCTATAGTTCCATCCTCTTGGAAGGCTGAGGTGGAAGGATCACCAGCGTCCAGCTGGTCTATGCCTGGGGTGGCAGTGAGCGTGCCACTGCACTCCAGCCTGGGCACTCCAGCCTGGGCAATGGAACAAGACTCCAACTCAAAAAAAGAAAAAGAAAAAAAAAAAAAAAAAAAAAAAAAAAAATATATATATATATATATATATATATATGGTGAGAGAGTGCATCTGAGACTCTATAAAATATAATCATGTGATTGTTGCATTACTAGTACATGAAAATCAACAGGGTTCCAATTATAAAGTATAGATGGGCAACAGTGTGAGACTCTGACTCAAAAATATTTTGGTTTTTGAAAAAAGAATGAAAAAACTGACTCTAATATTGCAATTCACAATGACAACAAAAAAATACATACTATCTTGCTATACGTTTAAGAAAAGCTCTGCTCGGTGGCTCAGCCTGTAATCCCGCGCTTTTGGGAGGCTGAGGTGAGTGGATTGCCTGAGCCCGCGGGTTCGAGACCCACCTGGGCAACTTGGCGAGACCTCATCTCTATAATAAATTAAAAATTAGCCGGGTGTGGTAGCGTGCGCCTCTAGTTCCAGCTACTTGGAAGGCTGAGGCGGAAGGTTCGCCAGAGCCCAGTAGGTTGAGGCTGCGGTGGCCAAGAGCGGCCACTGCACTCCAATTTGGGTGACAGAGTGAGACTCCAACTCAAAAAAGAAAAATCTATGAAAAGTAAAGTACTACACTGTATAAATAGTTAGTTAATACAATTTCTGTGGAAAGCAGTATGGAAATTTCTTAGAGAACTAAAAATTAGAATTACCATTAAATCCAGCAAGTCCACTACCTAAAGCATCTACCTAAAGGAAAACAAATCATGATATTAAAAGAAAACACTTGAGCTCATACGTTTATCACAGCACAAGTTACAATAGCAAAGATACAGCATCCATCAATGAATGACTGAATAAAGAAAATGTGGTATATATATACAATGGAATACAATTCAGTCATATGAAAAGAAAGAAATCCTATCTTTAGCAGCAACACAAATAGAACTAGAGACTGTTATTTTAAATGAAGCCAGACAGACACAGAAAGACAAATACCATGTTTGCACTTGAAAGTAGGAACCAAATTACACGTACACATATACAGAAAATGTAGAATAAAAGATATCAGAGACTTGGAAAAGTGAATAGTGATAGAGGGGCTGTATAATGAGAGACTATTAATACGTATATTATTTGGGAAATTGATACTATTGACTTAATTAAGCAATCTATGCATATAACAAAATTGTACTTGTAACCTATGAAGTTTTTTATAAATTTACACACACAGAGAGAGAAGTATAGACTGAACCAAATGGTCAAATTCAAATCCTACTCCATCAGATTATACCATCTACATATAATCTCCTTGCCTTTGGATTTTCATAGCAAAAATACAGTAAAAATAATCATTATTGCAGGGAGTTAAAATGTACATTAAGTAGGTTAATATGTTAAAAGAGTCTCAAGAACAGTACTAGTACACAGAAAGTGTTGATAACAATGGTGAAAAGAACAATGAAATAAACTGTATTATGTTTAGCAAAAGAGTGTGTATATTCTACAAATTTGATACAAAGTATAACAGTTTTTCCATGAAAACTGAAAAACCGACCCTAGGCCAGGCATAGTAACCTACAAATCCCAGCTCTTTGGAAGACTAAGGTGGGAGAATTGTCTGTGACCAAAAAATTGAGACTGCAGTGAGTTGTTATCCTGCCACTGAGCTCCAGCGTGAGCACCAAAGGAGACTCTAACTCAAAAATAAGAGAAGGAAAAAGGAAAACTGACTCTAAAATAAGAGAAAAAATGGCTAACACAATTCTAAGAAAAATAATAAATACTAAAATTTGATTATAAAGCTACTTTTCAAAACATGGCACAGAGGTAAATAAGATAATGAGATCAAAACAGAAACTAGAAAAAGGCATATATGTATAAGAGAATTTTAGACCTCATTAGTTTTATTACAGATCAGTGGGATGGGAAGGGAGGGGAAGCTAAATAAATCATATTAAAAAAGAGAAAATTGGAATACTACAGAAATCTATTTTTAAAATTCCAGATAGATTAATTATTTTTTAAAAATCTGTAGTCAGCATTTAAAAAGTGGAAGACACAGTGAAAGGGCCAGTAGACTGCCTGTGTAGCTGATCCTGATTAGCATCTCACATACCTATAATAAAATAAAACTTAAAAGAAAGTTTGTAGTATAACTTAAAAAAGAGGGAAAAAGAAAATAGGCATAACAAAACAGAGTGTACACACGTACATACAAACGCACATGAAAAAAAGCCAGTATCTTTATGTGCTTTGGAATCCCATGAAGACACAAAAAAACTACAACCCAAATATAATAACATTAAAAAGCTTCCCTCACGTTCATTTCTAATCAACAAAACATATCAAAAATAAAATTAAATTACAAACCAGCCCAAGAAAAGGTAAATAATCAGCAAACCATTTTAATGCAGTGTATAATGTAACATCAGCAAGTTAATATTTAAAAAACACAACAAGCTAAATCAAGAATAAGTTAACAATTCAAATAGCCAATATGTTGGGGGTAGGTGGGCATGTGGGGAAGCTCAAGCTCATCAGTAATCTGATAAATGCAAAATTAAAACGGCAACAGGATACTATTTCATCCCCCAAAGACTGGGAAAAAGTAAACTGTAAATCTTTGGCAAAGATTTGGAGAAACAGAATATCATAACTCAGCATCTACTAAATGCAACCACTGTGGAAATAACATGACAATTCCAGTAAAGCTGACAATGCATACACACTTCAAGATATCAATTCCACTTAAACTCACAAGAGATTAATTGTGTACAAAGATCTTCACTGCAGCATTTTTTCAAAACTGCAAAAAACTGAAAATCTAACTTTCTCTAAAAATAAAAAGGCCCAGTATATTTATAAACTGGAAGAAAAAAAACATTAATAATTTCTCAAACATTTTCACTTCAAGAATCCTTTACAATTAAAAAAACTTCAAAGGGTTATTTTTTAGACAGGTTTCCTTATCAACAGTTTCATTTTAAAAGTTAAAATTAAAGCCGGGCTCGGTGGCTCAGCCTGTAATCCCACGCCTTTGGGAGGCTGAGGTGAGTGGACTGCCTGAGCCCGCGGGTTCGAGACCCGCCTGGGCAGCGAGACCTCATCTCTACAATAAATCAAAAAATCAGCCGGGGGTGGTAGCGCATGCCTGTAATTCCAGCTACTTGGAAGGCTGAGGTGGAAGGATTGCCGGAGGAGCCCAGCAGGTCGAGGCTGCGGTGGCCAGGAGCGGCCACTGTACTCCAGTCTGGGCGACAGAGTGAGACTCCAACTCAAAAAAAAAAAAAAAAAAGTTAAAATTAAATAATTTTAAGAACACTTACTGCAGTCAGATGGCTCATGTCTGTAATCTCAGCACTTTGAGAGTCCTGAAAGACTGCTTGAGGCCAGGAGTTTTAGCACCAGCCTAGCCAGCATAAAGACCTTATCTCCATAAAACGGAAAAGAAAGTGGTAGCGGGCCCATGTAGTTCTGGCTATTTGGAAGGCTGAGGTGGAAGGATCACCTGAGTCCAGCAGACGGAGGCTGCGATGGCTACTGCACTCCAGACATGCAACAGAGTGAGACTCCAACTCAAAAAGAAAAAAAACTTTTTTTAAAAGAACACTTTAGCCAGGCATGGTAACAGCGCGCCCGTAGTTAGGCTCCTTGGAAAGCTGAGGCGAAAAGAACGCTGGAGCCCAGCAGTAGACACTGCCGGGTGGTCATAGTTAAGCCTGGTTGACTGAGTGAGAATGCAACTCCAAAAAAGAACACTTACTGTGTTCATTCACTTAAAACTAATAAAGCATTAATGTTAACATAAATAACCTTTGCATTAAAGTATTTTCCAAATTAAAATTAGTTTGTTGTAATATTTTAAGCAACTTGCTTTAAAAAAGATGGATGTGCTTATCTGATTTTGCATTCAACATTTCAAAACAGCATATTACCTCCTGAAAACCATGCTGTACACTACATTCACTGGATAAGAGAAAGACACAAATAACATCTTTGTATTTTTTATGAAGATAGTTTTCCCTTCACAGACACCTCAAACAGTGATAAAGATCCCATGGGTTCTAGACCAGATCCTGATTTACAAGTAACATGAGTGAATCTCAAAAACTCACTGTTGAATAATAAAAATAAATAAACATTATACGTATTTTAAAATACTCTTCCAAAGTTGAAACACATACATACTTTTGGGTACACACACATGAAAATACCAGTCTAGGGAAAAAGTGATAGGATTAAGATAGCGACAGCAGTTCTGTACCTAAATGTTCAAGATTTCATTTCTTTAAATTAAAGACATAAACAAATATGAAACACGTTATAATTTGTTATAACAGGTTTGCAGATGCTTTCCAATGAAACACTTTATAATTTAAAATTTTAATATGTTCCTTTTTAAAAAGTTTTTTGCATACTTTTTGTAATTCTAATTAAAATTCCTCTTTCCATAAAGCAAGATTTGGTTATAACCTCATAACTCTACATTATATTGCATAGCTATGAGAGATACATCTGATTAACTGTTTTGTTGAAAAATAATTTGATAAGATCAAGAATGGGCTGCCCACATTTCTCTCAGCTGAGGTATATGGCGAATGCCAGTAAAAGAGAAAGAAATTTGTTTACTATTTTAAATATAATACTTATGAGCAAAAGATTGCTCAGTGTGAGGCTTTAGGAAGAAAAAACAAAACAGCAATCTAGTTGAGATTCATCATTTTAAAAAGCAGCAACATTTAATAATCTTTCTAGTAGTGAAAACACTCAATTTACCACCCGCTCTCATTACTTCTCAATGTTGAAACTTCAATAGTTAGAGCCAGAGCTGCCAAACAAAAATTAAGCATAGCACAGGTGTGCTGCCACTCTATTTTCACAACATACCTTTTGTAGCCTGAATTTCTACTCTTCCCTACCATACCATCCACTCCAGCCAAATCGTAAATATCTCCTGTTTTCCGAAGATGTCCATCCCTTCTCCCCAACCCCATCCCTACTAACACAATTTTACCCATCCTTCAGAAGCCTTATCAAAACGCCATCTAAAATGCGACAAAGATAGCACAGAAAGTCAAGGAACCACACATCTGCAAAAGGAAACCTCGACTTCCCGTGAAATTCCAGTAGCTAACTTTTTGCAGCCACATTTTAAATCTGTTAGCACCTAGTACAGTGAATCGCTGACAGTGGGCTCCGATTTACCAGCAAATCTGTACAACATGAAACAAAAGTACTTTGAGCGATTAAACTGTACCTTAACGCTTTTCAGATAAGAAAAATCTCATTATCATCACGGGTACACGAACCCGTAAAGAATGCATCACATTCCGTTGTAATTCAATTAAAAAAGAACCTGTCTGCCCTTTTCCCATCCCTTTTTTACACACAAAAAGTAAACAAGCCTTTTAAAAAGCTCATCGTTTAGAGATAGCTTTTCATGAAGTTTTTCCAACTAAATTTTTTAAGTCGCCTTTAATATTTTATTCTCTGCTTTCGTGCTGGGTAATGTGCAGTCTACCGGACAAGAGTGGCGGAGAACTTTTCTCACAAGAAATTCCACTTTTTTCCAGTTACTCGAGAGGCAAAGATTGTTGAGAAAAAACCGCATCGTGGACACCTAACAGTCATGCATAACTTTACTTAAGAAAGAAAACACAATTTCCTGGGGTACCAGTGATTTGAAAAGCCCAGGTACCCAGATTAACAACTGACGCGACGGCGCCGGAATGTCAGCGAAGGTGTCGCGCCTCACCTAAAACGCAAAGGTAACACCAGCTAGTCGTAAGGCAAAGAGAAGGCCAAGGCAGGAAGTCGCTTCCGCCTAACGTCTGGAGCCCCAGCGTTTACAATGGTGACAAAAGTAACAGCCGCCAAGGGAAGTGAACACTCTACTCTATGAGCACAACCCGGCGCGCCAAGCTTCTGGCCGCCGACACCTACCCTACCCTCCCTAGCCCCACCACTGGGGCGGGAACGGAATAGTCTCTCTAGACGCCACCTTAAAGATGGCGGCTCCCATTCGACAACTTCCTCAATCAACTCCTTCCAGCAAGAGCCCGCCCGCGGCCATCTTGTCCCAGTCCCCCCACTCCTTCTCCGCGGATATTTACATAACGAATATAGTCCCGGCCAGCCTGCGGCCTGGGTCTCACGCCTCCAGCCTTCGGTTCGTCTTCAGGCCTCGCCTCCATGCGGTGTCCTGGGTCGGCCGGAGCTCCTTAGCCACCACTCACTCCACCAGGCGACCCTCCCTCAACCCCCGCCTGCTTACGAAGCGCGCTTCCGTCTTCGCTCGCAGAAGCAGAGTTTCTCCTTGGGCCTAACTGCGGCCTTCACTTGGCCTACCAGGCGTTGCGCGACAGGCCTCCCGGCCTAGCGCTAAAGGGAGCGCTTTGCGGACCGCCTGCCAGGTCGAGTAGGCCAGCTTCGCTGTCACGGCGACATCCAATACTCACCGGACCAGCATGCATGCAGACGTTGGCGACGGTAGCAGATGCTGCAGGCCGGCCTCTCTCTAGAACACTGGGCCGGGCTCCGGCTGGTGGGACGGGCGGAGGGAGGGAGGAGGGGCCGAGCTCGAACTGACAAAAAGCGGCCCAGCTCCCAGTTCCCCGGCACTGGCCCGCCGTCAGCACGTCACGTCACTGTCCGCGAGAGAGACCCAGGAAAATGTTGAATGGTAGTTGAGGCCTTTTCTCCGACTGGTGATTCTCCTGGCGACCCAGGTCGGCGCCGCTTATGCCACGCGACCCGGGAACCCAGTGACCTCACTGCGACTGGTCTCTGGCGGCCAGAGTTTCCGTCACAACGTTCTTCTCCTCCGTGCTCCCGCCCGCTGCCGCTTCAGTCGATCGCGTAGAAGCTGGCGGCCCAGCGACCTGCCGGGCCACTGGTGCCATTTCAGACGGGTACCGGCTGCTTCCACTCATCAGTGCCTCCTGGAGATGTGTTTCTTATCTGCACCAGTCCTGGCGAAGGTGCATGCCCTTAGACTACCACCTGCAGTAAATAAATGTTTTCTTTGTCTTATGAATTGAGAAGATAGATAAATCAGCCTCTACTGTCTCCTTTCTTCCCTTTAAAAATAAAACTATTTAAAATAAATTGGAAATGGGCTTGCTAGTCTACTTGAGTGTATGGACAAGGGGAGGAGGAAAGGAATATGTCGGATCATAAACCATTTAATTTTTTAATTTATTTATTTCAGAAGCCTACTAGTTTGAATACAGTGGAGAAAAGGATTACAAAAATTCTGCAAGGGGTTTCGTGTATTTTGAACCAGATTTTCTGTGTAACATATTTTCTGTGTAGCTGTGTCTCAAGGTTTGACGACCGTCAAATGAAAGTCTTGTTTAATTATTTCATAAACAATTTCGCATAGTCCTTTGTTGTTGTTGTTTCTAAGAGTTGAGGTCTTGCTGTATTGCCCAGACTGGTCTCACAGCTTCTGGACTCAAGTGATCCTCGACTTCAGCCTCCAAAGTGCTGCCTGGCTGAGTTTTTTGTATTCTTTATGTATAGTAGTGGAATTGGGTATGGGTCTGTTTTTAAGTTTAAAAAGAATTTGCAGACAGTGGAAGATGTATTCCAGTAAACATTATTCATCAACTCCAAAGTCATGTATTGTGCATCCTTATTACTTGACATTTGTATGTGTTTTTTTCTGTCTGTTGAACTGAACCCAAACTGTGCTTGAAAGTTATTGGTAAAAAGCTAAAGAAAATCAGCACGGTGGCTCACATCTGTAATCTCAACACTTTGAGAGGTATGGGCAAGAGGTTCCCCCGAGGACCGAAATTTGAGACCAGCCTAGGCAAATAGCAAGACCCTTATCTCTTTCATAAAAAGTTATTGTTGTTGTTATTTTAATTAGAGTGTGGTAGTGAGTGCCTATAGTCCCAGCTACTGGGGAGGTTAAGGTAGGAGGATCACTGAAGCCAAGTAGTTAGAGGTCAAAGTGAACTGTAATTGCACCTGTGCTCTAGTTTGGGCAACAGTGAGATCCTGTCCCTAAAAGTAAATAGTTAAAAATAGTTAACAATAAGACTTTAGCCGGGCACAATGGCTCATGCTTGTAATTCCAGAACTTTGGGAGACTGAGGCAAGAGGATTGCCTGAGTCCAAAGGTTGGAGACCAACCTGGGCAACCCAATGGGACCTAGTATATCCATTAAATCAAGTAGTAGTGGTGCGGGTGTGTACTTGTAGTTCAGTCTACTTAGAGGGCTGAGGCAGAAGGATTGCCTGAACCCAGCAGGTTGAGGCTGTGGTGGCCATGAATGTGCCACTGCACTCAGCTGGGCAAAGGAGTGAGACTCTGACAAAAAAAAAAAAAAGAAAACCCAAAGGCTTTAATTTTTATAGAAAGTTCCATCAAACTGAATGGAATGAATTTCATGGAAAGATAAAAATATATGAGGAACTACCTTGACTTCATGTATAATTAATGTGATTTCAAAATATTGATAACTAGTATTCAAATATTTTCCACAGTCTCCATTTAGTGTTATGATAAATCAAGAATGGAGTCTCATATCATCCTTTCAAATGTAACCTGCATGGTCAGAACACAAAAAACTATGTCAACATCCTGTTCTCCCATGATTATCAGAAATACTGGTAACACCACCTTTATGAGGTACTTCCCAGATAGGAGTGGGGACACTCCTATAATCTCAGCACTTTGGGAAGCTAAGAAAGGAGGGCTGCTTGCAGCTAGGAGGGCAAGGTCAGCCTTGACAACAGAGTAAAACCCCATCACTAAAAAGAACAAATTTGAGTATAAAAATAATAGTAACTGCAATGAATTTATGCACATCAAATATGTACAAAATTATGAGTTTGTAATGACAATTTCAAAAAAAAAAATCACATTTTGTGAATAAGAACCAATACATATTTTGAAAAATGTTTCATTGTGAAAAGAACATTGCATTTAGCTTATACAAACTATTCCTCCACCTAAAGAGGTGACATAAGTTTTCTCCTTATATATGTATTCCAAATTCCCTGCAATTTGCGAGGCTGAGATGGGAGAATTTCTTAAGTCCAGGAGTTTGAGACCAGCCTAGACAACATAGTGAGAACTTGTCTCTACAAAATAATAATAATAATAATAATAAATATATTTTTTTAAATAGCTGGGCAAGGTGGTGAATGCTTATAGACCCAGCTACTCCAGATGCTGAGGCAGAAGGATCCCTTTAGTACAGGAGTTTGAAGCTGTGGTGACTGTGATCATGCCACTGCACTCAAGCCTAAGCAAGACCTTGACTGAAAAAAAAAGAAAAAGGATTCCAACTCATACCTTAAGGATTGACAGTAATAGAATATCACCATACCATTTTGCAAGCCCTAATAAATTAATCAAACCAGTGACTACTGGAAAGTACTAAAAAAGAGCCAATTAGATATTTACCTTATAAAGGCTGTATGCTACCATCTGTAAAGTAATCTGTCCTCCATTTCCCCAAAAGCAAAACTAAACACAATCAGCCATCTACCAATGATTTCACTACCAATTACAATAAATTTAGGGGTTCAGAGAAAAACATAAAACTATGTATGGGTAGAAGGATGGAGGGGTAGAGACAGGCACAGTGGCTCACACTGGTAATCCCAGAACTTTAGGAGGCTGGGTAGGAGGACTACCTTAGTGCAGGAATTCAAGACCAGCCTAAGAAATAAAGTCCTCCCCCCCGCAAAAAAAAAGGAGGCTGGGCATGGTGACTCAGCCTGTACAATCCTAGCACTTTGGAAGACCGAGGCAGCGGGACTGACTGCCTGAGCCCAGGAGTTTGAAACCAGCCTAGGCAACTTGATGAGACTTCGTCTCTACAGTAAATTATAAAAACTAGCTAGGTGTGGTGGTGTGTGTCTGTGGTTTCTGCTGCTTGGAAGGCTGAGGCAGAAGGATCGGCCTGAGCCCAGCAGGTTGAAGCTGCGGTGGCTGTGAGTATGCTGCTGCACTCCAACCTGTGCAAGAGTGAGAGTCCAATTGCGGGGGGGAGGAATAATTAGCTGGGTGTAGTGGTACCCAACTATAGTCTCAGTTACTTGGAAGGCTGAGGCAGGGGATCCCTTGATTCTGAGAGGTTTTTTTGTTTTGTTTTGTTTTTTTGAGTTGGAGTCTCACTCTGTTGTCCATGCTGGAGTACAGTAATTTCATAGCCACCACAGCCTCTACCTGCTGGGCTCAGGTGATCCTTCTGCCTCAGCCTACCAAGTAGCTGGAACTACATGCATGCACTACCACACCTGGCTTATTTTTTTATTTATTGTAGTGTCCAGGTCTCACCAAGTTGCCCAGGCTGGCCTCAAACCTCTGGGCTCAGGTCATCCTCTCACCTTGTGCTGGGATTACAGGCTGAGCCACCTCGCCCAGCCTCATTTGAATGTCTTAAAATCAGAATCATTTGGAGTACTATTTTAAAACATGACTATCCAGATCTAGTGTCCAGAAATTCTTATTTTATTTGGATGGAGCCTCAGCCTAGGTATATGTTTAAAAAGTTCCCTCCCACCTTTGTTAGGACTTTGGGCAAGGAAAAACAAAGTCAGAGTTCTCAAAATCAACCACTTTCCATTTATACATCTACATTGTTGGAAAAAACCACAAGTTCTCCCAGTTCCCTCAATTTTCACTCCTTGATTCTCTACCAAATTTGATTGTTTTATCACTTTCTTGTATAATTGATCTTGAATGTATTTTTGTAAATATAAGTAAAAGAGTTGACTTCATGTCTTTGTATATGGAAAGGCACTTGTCTTAACGTTTGTTGAATACCCTATATAACCCTTTCTAAATGACTTTGTTGAAAATTTTGCCATAAGGAGTCTTAGATTAGATATTTTAAAGTCTCTCAAGACCAACCAAAGATCTACCTGCAAATATTGCTGCAAACTGAGTGAATTCCTTCCTTTGGACTTCCAAATAACTTGGAGTTCCTAGACCTGTCAGTGAGCAAACTTCTTTACCTACCACAGGTCAGGAGCGCTGTAAAGGTCCCAGATCAGCCTTTCTATTGTCTCTTTATAGATCTCAAACTAAATTCCTCAAGGTAATCTGCTATAAAATGTCACTGCAGCAAACACTTTGGTAAAATAACCAGCATCTCCAGTCATGTCCTGTTACAAAAAAAACCCAAAAAAACCCCCAGATTCTTATTGAATTTATGCAAATAACTAATAAATCAATGCTCACAAGTAGTTTCTAAATTCTGGAGAAGTTTAGGTGAGGAAAGAAATACTTCTTTCAAGACCATTCTTTAAAAATTGTCAAAAACTGTAAATCACTCAGAAAGAAAAGATTTTCTTGACTCTGAAAAGCAAAAAGAGGCCGGGCTAAGTGGCTCAGCCTGTAATCCCAGCACTTAGGGAGGCCGAGGCAAGTCGATTGCCTGAGCCCGCAGGTTCGAGACCCGCCCGGGGCCACTTGGTGAGCCCTGGTCTCTTCAATAAATTAAAAAGAATTGCTGGGCGTGTCTGTAGTTCCGGGATACTCGGTAGGCTGAGGGATCGCTGGAGCCCAGAAAGTCGACGCTGGAATGACCATGAGTATACCACTGCGCTCCAGCCTGGGCGACAAGAGAGGTACTCAACCCCCCCCAAAAAAGAATCATAATGTCTCACATAAAAGGTTCATTAAAAATTATGTCCCATGGCCGGGCTCCGTGGCTCAGCCTATAATCCCGCGTTTAGGGAGGGCGAGGCGAGTGGATTGCCTGAGCTGGAGGGCTTGAAACCAGCCCCACCAACTTGGCGAGACCTCGTCTCTACAATCAATCAAAAATCAGCCCGGTGTGGTAGCGCGCCTGTAGTTCCGGCTACTTGGGAGGCTGAGGCGGAAGGATGGCCGGAGCCCAGCAGGGCGAGGCTGTGGTGGCCGAGAGCGTAGCCCTGCCCTGCAGCCTGGGTGAAGGAGTGAGACTCCAACTAAAAAAATAAAAAAAAGTTCCTTTGTCTCCCTCCACCTCAAATTTGTATGTTGAAACTCTACCCACCAGTGGAATGGTATTTAAAGTGAAGCATTTTGCAGATCACTTTTTTAAAAAGTGATCATAGTAATTTGGCTCTAATGATGGCATTAGTGTTCTTATAAGACAGAGAAACCAAATAACTCTTCTGCTATGTGAGAACACAATGGAAACGTTGCCACCTGCAAGGTAGGCAAAGACATCTCATTGAGAAATTGAGTCAGCAGGCACTTTTGTCATGTGTGTCATGCTGGGTATGGCTGGAGTTGTGGGAGTGAAAATATATTGAAGACAGTTATGAATTTGTAAATGTATTAAAGGGAAGATAAACCGTAAAGGGCACAACAGGTCAAACAACAGTCTGCTGTCTGCAGAGGCAAAGGCTAGAGGTATATTTTTATAAGAAGGGTGTAGGGTTTAATGTGGTGGGGGAGGGAGAATTGTCTTTGGAAGAGGTCTGCAAAAGGAAATTGCCAAAGGTTTCTGAGGCAGCTTTGTAATTAAAAGGTTCTTTGTAATATTTGTAAAATCTACCGGGCGCAGTGGCTCAGCCTGTACTCCCAGCACTTTGGGACTCAAGGCGAGAGGACTGTCTGAGCCCGTGGCTTCAAGACCAGCCTGGGCAACTTGGTGAGACCTCGTCTCTAAAATACATCACACACACACACAAAAAAACTAGCCAGACGTGATGGCATGCGCCTGTAGTTCCATCTACTTGGAAGACAGAGGCAGAAGGATTGTCAAAGTCCAGCAGGTGGAGGCAGTGGTGGCCGAGAGCGTGCCACTGCACTCCAGCCTGGGCAACAAGAGTGAGGCTCCAACACAAAAAAAAAAAGAAAAGAAAAAGAAAAAAAAATGTGTTAAGTCCTATCCTGAAATATCCTTTTTCAGTTTACTCAATTTATACTGACCTATTTGGGTCTCATATTTCTCCACAGCTTTGATCTTAAATGTTTTGACTTTTTCCAAGTTATGAGAAATAAATTTCTGTTGTTTAAGACAAAAGAAAAACTATTTGTCTTCTATTTGTTCAATTCTTGCAATTAACCCTTGTTTTGCTTTATATTGGCTTGGCAATCCTCATGAGAACATAAATTCTCTAATAAAAGCCCTGACCCCGGGCTTGGTGGCTCAGCCTGTAATCCCAGCACTGTGGGAGGCCAAGGTGAGTGGATTACCTGAGCCTGAGGGTTTGAAACCAGCCTAGGCAACTTAGAAAGCCCTCGATCTCTACAATAGATAGATAAATAAATAAATAAATAATTAGCTGGTTGTGGTAGTGCATGCCTGTAGTTCCAGCTACTTGGAAGGCTGAGATGGAAGGATTTGCCGGAGCCCAGCAGGTCAACACTGGAATCCCCATGAGTATGCCTCCAATTTGTGAGTCTGACTCCAATTCAAAATAAATAAATAAATAAATATAAAATTTTTAAAAATCCTGAAAGTTTTTTCTTCTTGTCTAATGGTACAATCTCTAAAATTGATAGAAATCAGCACTGAAAGGCATCTATCAGAGTTCGTTAGCTGATTATAAACTGCTTTTGAATAGGATTAAAGCAAAACAATAACAGTAGATGACAAAAGTCTTAAACTTGGCCTAAGACACTAGTGACAAGAAAATTTGGTTGTTTTTGCAGCATATAGCACCTTATCATAATAATCATTATTATGGACAACATACACTAAGACATATGAGGACTCTAATAATGTCATACAATTTTGGAATACATACCAATAACTCATATAGATATAACCCAAAGCAAATTAAACACCTTTTCATATTTGACAATGCCTCTTATGATTTTAAATACTAAATTAGCCAAGTATGTCTCTCTTAGACTTTAGAAAAACCTAATATTTAAAAGTTAGTTAGCATTTTTTCATCTTTGAAAAACATATTCATGACTGGACTTTCTGCCATGAATCTTTCTTTTTCTTCTTCTCTCTTTCTCATTAATAAGCTTTGTTTTAAAACTTTTAAAAAAAAGCTGGGCTCAGCGGCTCAAGTCTGTAATCCCAGCACTTTGGAAGGCTAAGAAAAAAGGATTGTCTGAGCCCACAGGTTCGAGACCAACCTGGGAACTTGGTGAAATCTCATTTCTACAATAAACCAAGAAAAAGTAGCCAGGTGTGGTGACACACACCTGTAGTTCCAGCAACATGGAAGGCAGAGGTGGAAGGATCACCTGAGCTCTCAGCAGGTCGAGGCTACGGTGGCCGTGAGTGTGCCACTGCAGTCGAGTCTGGATGACAGAGTGAGACCCCAACTTTAAAAAAAAAAACTTCAAAAAGTTAATGAAGTCACAAAGACTAAGAACTTGATTTTTGATTTTCAGAATTTGAAATTTTGATTTTCAAAAGTTTGCCAAATATCAAACATTTTTAAAGCATTATATTATAGCATGGGGTCACAGGTCATTGTAAAATAGTCATTTGTTTATTCAAAAAAATTCAAAGATTTTAAAAATAAAGTCATTAATTGTCTGAGAGAGAGCAGATTCAGTTTCTCAAACAATTAAGACTTAATGAAGATGTCATAAGCTCAACAAACTGTCTTTCTCTTTAAATCATCTTGCCTGGCCCAAAGTTCTATGCTGCAAACGTCTAGGTAGCACCTGACCAACTGACCTTAGACAAAATGTCTAAATTTTGAAGACACTTCTATTTTATTTATAATTAAAATTGCTTATATTAACTAAAGACTATGAAATTCACATGAACTAAAGTGCAAGTATTTGTTTCTATTTTTCTAGTAAAATATTTGGTCTCAGGGCAGGCACAGTGGCTCACACCTGTAATTTAAGCACTTTGGGAGGCAAAGTTGAGAGGATTGCCTGAGCCCAGGGATTTGAGAGTAGCCTATGCAACTTTGAGAGACTTGGTTTCTACAATAAAAAGAAAATAAAAAATTAGCTGGGCATAAAGCGCATGTCTGTAGTTCCAGCTACTTGGCAGGCTGAGGCAGAAGGATCTCCAGCATGCAGCACCATACTCAGCTAATTATTTTGTTTTTACAGGGATGAGGTCTTGTTATGTTGTTCAGGCTGGTCTTGAACTACTAGGCACAAGCAATCTCCCACCTCAACCTTCCAAAATGCTATGATTACAGGCTAGGATTACACTAAGTCTGGTGTCACTGAACAGAGTGAGATAACCTGACCAAGACTAGATGAATGTTAAAAACAAGCTTTGTGTCTAATGTATGGCAACAGGAATAGCTCACCAAACCACTCAATGTTATGACCATAGACATTCAAATTGCAAATAAGGAGAATTTAAAGTCCTCACACTGTCAACAGCTTTTTCCAAGACATTGGAACAAGACTTCATATTATAATGAAATTTTTACCCCTTTCTCCATGTAACCTTTTTCACTTGACAGGATAATTATGTTATTAAAATTTAATGCCAACTGTGGTGACTCATGCCTATAATTCTAGCACTTTGGTGTGCCGAGGTGAGATGATTGCCTGAACCCAGGGGTTCAAGATCAGACTGGGCAACTTGGCGAGACCTCATCTCTGCAATAAATTAAAAAATTAGACAGGCGGAATGGCACATGCCTGTAGTTTCAGCTACTTGGAAGGCTAAGACGAAAGGATCATACGAACCCAGCAGATCAAGGCTGTGGTGGCTGTGAGCATGCCACTGCATACCAACCTAGGTGACAGAGTGAGAATCCAACTCAAAAAATAAATAAATAACAATCCATAGCTTCTTCTGGTAATTTAAAAGAGCCTATCCTAACAAATATTTTAGTACCCTTGGTTAAATATGAAAATCTCTGTGATATTGCTAATACTAAATTCTATTACTGGATAAATCCTCTGGGAAAGTTGAAAGAAATTCATACACACAAAAAGAAGGCCATATGGTCACAAAGGGTCTCATCTCATACCTTATGCTCATTTGAATTTTTTAAGCCAGGGTTCATGGCTCAAAACCATTATGTAAACTGAAATTGCCATATATAACTTAATGTCAGTTTGCATTTTTCCTTTTATCTGTCACTTGTTAAATTATTGCGTAAGTACAACTACTAACAAAGGTATGGTGACATAGCACTATGAAATGATAGCAGAAAGCTACCAAACTAAAATGAAATTAATAATGAATTCCAAGTACATTTAGCCTGAGAGTTACTCCTTCAGACCTCCCTTGTTCTTCAATTGTGGCTAAAACTATTTTTACCCTGACTCAACCTCCAATAAGGAATGAGACTAGGTGCTGGGATAGACCCATCTTGGCATAAAGGAATATCAAAATCTAACTACAGGGTGATTGATTAATAATGCTCATAGAGAAAGAGATTGAGCAAGAGGTAGAAATGTAAAAGTAGTAAAATGTAGATTCAACTGTTAAGACAACCCTGACAAACACCTGTGAAAGCCCTGAACAGAGGATTCTCAAGTTTGTGTGCCTCATAAAAAAGAAACTGCCATAAAAGATTGCAAAAGCATACACAAAGCATACTTCCACAAGGACATCTGCCCATTGACTGCCTGTTCAACCTCAAATAAGTGTTACTTTTGTTACTGATCCTTGTAAGTAAGAATAATCACCAGGTATGGTGGTTCACACCTGGAATCTCAGCACTTTGGGAGTTGGGGTCAGAGAATTGCCTGAGTCCAGGGGTTCGAGACCAGACTGAACACCTTGGCAAGACTTTGTTTCTATAATCAGAAAATTAACAGGTATGGGGGGATGTGCCTGTGGTTCCAGCTATTTGGAAGGCTGTGGTGGAAGGCTCGCCTGAACACAGCGGGTTGAGGCTGTGGTGGCCGTGAGCGTACCACTGCACTCCAGTTTGGGCAACAGAGTAAGACTCCAACTCAGATTTTAAAAAAAGAGAGAGACTCTGCTGGGTGCGGTGGCTCATCCCTGTAACCCCCATCCTTGCTAGACTGAGGGGTGAGGATTGCTTGAATAGGAATTAGAGATCTGTCTGGGCAACATAGTGAAACCTCATCTCTATAATAAATGCAAAACTTAGTCAGGCATGATGGCATGCACCTGTAGTCCCAAGTACTCAGGAGACTGAGGCAAAAGAATCTCCTGAGCCTTGAATGTCAAGGGTATAGTGAGTAGGGATTGCACCACTGGGTAACAGAGCAAGACCCTGTCAAAAAAAATTACTATTATTTCAAGAAAAGTATGTAATCCTCTTTATTTCTTCCCTTAAAATTATTTGTTTTCCTTTACTTTCTTGATTATACTTGTATTTTATTAATTTTATGCATATTCCCATTTCAATGCTTTATTTCCAAATAAACATCTTTTCTCTTAGACTGTGTCTATCATTTAGGTTGACACTTATTATCCTGCTTTAAAGCCAAAGTAACAGAAGATTTCTAATATAGTTTGGATATTTGTGCCCTCCAAATCTCATGTTGAAATGTGATCAACTGGGCATGTAGCTCGGGCTGTGCACAATAGGTCACACCTGTAATTCAGCACTTTGGGAGGCTGAGGAGTGAGAATAGCGTAAGCCCAGGAGTTCAAGACCAGTTTGGATAAATAGCAAGACTTTACAAAAAAAAATTTTTTTTTAATATATTTTTTTTTTATTGTGAAGTTGTGGGGTACAGTTAAGGGTTAGGTATACAATTGCGTTTCATTCAGGCACCGTGTTGATATGGGATGTTTCCCCGTACCCAGACAGATATTTGCTACTGTTAATCCCATCTCCCTCCCCCCACCATAGTTTCCCAGTGCAGTCAGTCATTTTCGTATAGTATTGCATTGGATGTTTAAGGTTCATTATATGAGTGAGAACATGTGATACTCGGATCTTTGTTTCTGTGAGAGGTCACTCAGTATTATAGACTCTAGTTCCATCCAGGTTGCTGCGAAATTCATGATTTTGTTCTTTTTTATGGCTGCATAGTAGTCCATCGTGTATATGTACCACATTTTTTTAATCCAGTCCTCTTTTGACGGGCAGCATGGCTGTTTCCAGGTTCTTGCTATTGTGAATAATGCTGCAATAAACATGCGTGTGCAGGTATCTTTTTTATAGAGTGATTTGTGTTCTTCAGGATATATTCCAGTAGGGGGATTGCAGGGTCATATGGGAGGTTGGTATTTAGAGCTTTTAAGAATCGCCACACTGCTTTCCACAGAGGTTGCACTAGTTTACACTCCCACCAACAGTGTAGAAGTGTTCCCTTTTTACCACACCCTCTCCAGCAGCTGTTATTTTTTGAGTTGTTGATAATTGCCATTCTGACTGGGGTTAGGTGGTATCTCAGTGTGGTTTTGATTTGCATCTCCCTGATGATTAGTGAGGTTGAACATTTCTTCATGTGTTTGTTGGTTGCTCGGATGTCTTCCTTTGTGAAGTGTCTGTTCATATCTTTTACCCATTTTATAATGGGGTTGTTTGTTTTTTTTCTTTGCTGCACGCTTGAGTTCCTTGTAGATCCAGGATGTTAAACCTTTGTCGGACCTGGAGTTGGCAAATACTTTTTCCAAGTCTGTAGGCTGTCTTCCTGCTCTCTTGATGGTTTCTTTGGCTTTGCAGAAGCTTGTCAGTTTAATAAGGTCCCACTTGTCTATGTTCTCTCTTATGAGCTGTGGGTTTTGGGTTTTGTTCAGGAATTGGATGCCAGTTCTGATTTCCATGAGGGTTTTTCCTTCATTTTCTAAGGTTCTTATGGTTTGAGGTTTTACATTTAGGTCTCTGATCCATTTGGAATTAACCTTTGTGCATGGGGATAGATAGGGGTCCTGTTTCAATCTTCTGCATGTGGTCAGCCAGTTTTCCCAGAACCTATTTACTGAATAGGTTCTCCTCTCCCTAGTGGTAGGTGGTGGAGGCTTTGTCAAAGATGAGTTGGTTGAGAAATTGAGGTTTTGCTTCTGGAATCTCAATTCTATTCCATTGATCTATATGCCTGTTCCTATACCAATACCAAGCTGTTTTGATGATTGTAGCTTTATAGTAGAGTTTGAAGTCTGGTAGTGTGATACCACCTGCTTTGTTTTTTTTTTTTTTTGCTGAGGACTATTCTAGCTATTCTTGGACTTTTGTGTTTCCATATGAATTCCTGCATTGTTTTTTCTAGGTCTGAGAATAATGTTGCTGGTAATTTGATGGGTATTGCATTGAATTTGTAGATTGCCTTAAGTAAGATGGACATCTTCACAATGTTGATTCTTCCGATCCATGAGCATGGGATATTTTCCACTTGTTTGTGTCATCTTTGATTTCTTTGAACAGTGTTTTGTAGTTTTCCTTGTAAAGGTCTTTCACATCTCTGGTTAGGAAGATGACAAGGTATTTCATTTTTTTTGTGGCTATTGTGAATGGAATTGCATTTTTTATTTGGGTTTCTGTTTGTTTATTATTGGTGTAGAGAAATGCGATTGTCTTTTGTACATTTATTTTGTATCCTGAGACTTTGCCAAAGGTCTTTATCAGTGTAAGGAGGTTTTTGACAGATTCTCTTGGGTTTTCAAGGTATACAATCATGTCGTCTGCAAAGAGAGATAACTTGACTTCCTCTTTTCCTATTTGGATACCCCTGATTGCCTTCTCTTCTCTGATTGCTCGAGCCAGGACTTCCAATACTATGTTGAACAGGAGGGGTGAGAGTGGGCATCCTCGTCTTGTTCCAGTTTTCAGGGGAAATGGTTCTAATTCTTGTCCATTTAGGAGTATGCTGGCTGTGGGTTTCTCGTAGATGGCTTTTATTATTTTGAGGTATGTTCCCCGTATGCCTAGATGTTCAAGGGTTTTTATCAAGAAGGGGAGCTGGATTTTATCAAAAGCTTTTTCTGCATCTAATGATATAATCATGTGGTTTTTGTTTTGACATCTGTTGATGTATTTAATAACATTTATGGTTTTACAAATGTTGAACCAGCCTTGTATCCCAGGAATGAGGCCTACTTGGTCATGATGGATAATTTTTGAGATGTATTGCTGAATCTGGTTTGCTAGGATCTTGTTGAGAATTTTAGCATCTATGTTCATCAAAGATATTGGCCTGTAGTTCTCTTTCTTTGCTGGATCTTTACCTGGCTTGGGTATCTATATGATGTTGGCTTCATAAAATGATTTGGGGAGCGTTCCATCTTTTTCAATCGCCTGGAATACCTTCAGTAGGATTGGTATCAGCTCCTCCTTAAATGTCTTGTAGAATTCTGCTGGAAAGCCATCTGGTCCAGGGATTTTTTTTGTAGGAAGTTTCTTATTACGTAGTCGATGTCCTTGATTATTATTGGTTTATTTAGGGTCTCAATTTCTTCTTGTTCCAACTTGGGTAGGTTGTGTGATGTCAGAAAGTCCTCCATTTCCTTAAGGTTTTCAAGTTTGTTTCCATACAAGTGTACGTACTAGTCTCTAATGATCTTTTGTATTTCTTCAGGGTCAGATGTGACTTCAGCTTTTGTGTTTCTGATTGTGCTTATTTGGTTTTTTTCTCGTTTTTTCTTGGTCACTCTAGCTAGGGGACCATCGATCTTGTTTACCCTTTCGAAGAACCAGCTTTATGTTTCATTGATTTTTTTGTATTATCTTTTTGTCTTCTATGTCCTGGATTTGGGCTTTTATTTTGGTGATCTGGATTCTTCTGCTGAAATTAGGGTTTTTGTGGTCTTGCATTTCCAGCTTCTTCAGGTGGCTTGTTAGGTTGTTAATTTTTGTTCCTTCCATTTTCCTCATGTGTGTTTGTAGGGATATAAATTCCCCTCTTATTACAGCTTTTAAGGCATCCCAGAGATTTTGGTAAGATGTTTCTTCATTTTCATTTGTTTCCAGGTATCTTTTGATCTCTGTTTTGATGTCATCATTGACCCAGGAGTTATTTAGCATCATGCTGTTTAGTGTCCATGTCTTTGTGGGTTTTGGGGGGACTTTGTTGGTGTCAATGTTTATTTTTATTCCACTGTGGTCCGAGAAGGTGCATGGTAGAATTTTAGTCCTTTTAAATTTGCTTATACTTGATTTGTGTCCAATTATGTGGTTGATCTTAGAATATGTTCCATGTGGTGATGAGTAGAATGTGTATTCTGTGGTCTTTGGATGGAGTGTTCTATAGGTATCAATTAAGTCCATTTGGTCCAGAGTCTCATTGAGGTTCCAGATCTCCTTGCTGATTTTTTGTCCTGATGATCTGTCTAAGGTTGTGAGTGGTGTATTAAAGTCCCCAGTTATTATGGTGTTAGAATCAATGTCTTTCTTTAGTTTTCCTAGAAGTTGCTTTATGAATGTTGGCGCACCTATGTTGGGTGCATATATGTTTAGGATAGATATTTCTTGTTGATGGAGTGAAACTTATCATTATGTAGTGGCCCTCTGTATCTTTTTTAATTTTTGATAACTTAAATGGTATTTTGTCTGAAATTAGGATCGTGACTCCTCCTTTCTTTTGTGTTCCATTCGCCTGAAAATTTGTTTCCCATCCTCTTACTTTGAGTCTGTGTATGTCCTTTCTAGTGAGATGGGTCTCTTGAAGGCAGTATATTGTTGCCTGGTGATATTTTATCCATTTTGTCATTCTATGTCTTTTCAGTGGTGCGTTTAGTCCATTCACATTCAGACTAATTATTGAAATGTGAGAGTTCGTCCCTATCATGGAGTTCTTATTGAGTTGTTGTTCTTCCACTTGGTTTTTTCTTTTTTTGTCTTTCTTTTGGTTTTGGGGTTGGTTCGTGTATATTTTATTCTTTTCCCTGTACTCTTGTGAAGAATGTTGTTCTTTTTTCCTTTTCTTCTGTGTTTAGTACTTTCTTAAGTGTTTCATGTAGAGATGGTTTGGTGGCAGCATAAGTTCTTAGAGATTGGATTCTGGGAAAGATTTTAATTCTCCCTCACTGATGAAGCTTAGCTTGGCCGGGTAGGTTATTCTTGGTTGAAATTGTTTATCTTTTAGGACTTTGAAGATAGGGCTCCAAGCTCTCCTAGCCTGCAGGGTTTCTGCAGATAAATCTGCTACTATTCTGATTGGTCTTCCATGGTAGGTGATCTGGCCTTTTTCTCTTGCTGCCTTTAGGATTTTTTCTTTTGTGCCTACTTTATTTAAGCGAATTATTACGTGTCTAGGAGTTGGTCTTCTCATTTGTTGTCTTGTGGGGGTTCTCTGAATCTCTTGTGTTTGAATTTTTGCATCGCTGATTAGATAAGGGAAGTTTTCTTGAATGATCTCATGGAAAGTTTGTTCCAATGTGGTCTCTGTTTCTCTTTCTGCCTCAGGGAGTCTGATTATTCTTAGGTTAGGCCTCTTGAGGCAGTCACTCATCTCTTAAAGGTTTTGTTCTATCTTTTGGGGCTTATTTTCTGTGTTTTTAAGAGTTTGGGTTATTTCTATATTTTGATCCTCAAGCTCTGAGATTCTTTCTTCTGCTTGGGTAATTCTGCTTTCCATGCTTATCAATTTGTTATTTATTTCATTCACAGTATTCTTTATTACTGTTATCTCAGATATCAGCTCCTTCCTAGTTTCTTCTTGTGTCTCCTCAATTCTTTTTAATCTCTCCATTATTGTTTTGATATCTACATTTGCCTTTTGAGACCCTTCATTCTGGGGACTTTTCATTGTTTGCATTCCAAAGTCAGTTTTCTCAATGTCTGCTCTCCCAGGCGTCCGGGAGAGACCCATACTCTTCTTTTGGTTTTTCTTCATTTCTGTAGATTTTTCTCCCTCTCCCCCTTTCCCTCCCCCTCTTCAATTCTGTTTTTGAGGGAAGGTGGGGTTGCTTTTATTTCTCTTCTGCAATGACCTGTTCTTCCTTATGAGGGTCTTCTGGCTTTGTTCACTTTTCCCTCTGCTTTACAGTCTGTCTATTCAGCAGTATGCAGCCTTGGTCCGTTCAGAGAATCTCACCAGTTCACCTATGCCATCGCCATCTTGCCCGGTCTCCTACAAAAAAATTTAAAAATTAGCTGGGTGTGGTAGACCACATGTGTAATTCCAATTATTCTGGAGGTTTTAAGGTGGGAGGATTGCTTGAGATCAGATGCTCAAGAATATGGCAAGTCCTGATTAAGCCACTGCCCTCCGATGTGTGACAGAGTGAAACCCTAACTCAATAAAAAAAAAGACCTCCAGTGTTGGAAGTGGAGCACAGTGAGAGGTTTTTTAGTTATAGGAACAAATCACTATTGTGACTTGATGCCCTCTATAGTAATGAGTGAGTTCTTGCTCATTTAGTTACATGCGAGCTGATTATTTAAATGTACTTGAATTAAGAACGTATATTCTGGCTAGGGTTGGAGGTTCAGCCTGTAATCCCAGCACTTTGAGAGGCCCAGGCTAGTGGATTGCCTGAACCTGTGGATTTGAAACCAGCTAGGGCAACTTGGAAAGACTAAATAAAAAATTAGCCGGGCATGGTAGCACACACCTGCAGTTCTGGTTACTTGGAAGGTTGAGGCTGAAGGATCACCAAAACCCAGTGGGTCAACACTGGGGTGGCCATAAGTGTGCCACTGCACTCCAGTCTGAGCAACGGCATGAGACTCCAACTCAAAACAAAACAAAACAAAACAAAAACCTGTATATTCTACCATAAGATATTCATATATAATTTACAATGTGTGAGTCTATGTGTTTATTCATGCTTATTTAGAAAAGGGTCTTGTTTGCTCAGTCTCCCAGACTGGAGTGCAGTGGCCCAGCCATAGCTCTGCAGCCTTGACCTCCTGAGCTCAGGTAATCTTTCTGCCTCAGCCTCTCTGGGACTACAGATGTGCACTACTCTGCCTGGCTAATTTTTCAATTTTTTGTAGACAGGTTCTTGCAAAATATGTTCCCTAGGCTAGTCTTGAACTCGTAGCCTCAAGCAAGCTTCCTGCCTCAGCCTCCCAAAATGTAGGGATTACAGGTATGAGCCTCATCACTTACTTTTGTTGTGGATGCTGACCAAATTCTTTAGACTGGGGAAGAAACTGTCTTGATTCTCAGTCATTAGCATCACTTCATCTGCCAAAGTAACAGCTGCTGAGCAACATTAAATTCATTAGCAAGACCTTATCTCTACAAAAAATTTAAAACATTATCCTACTGGCATGGAGGCACACACCTGTTGTCTCAGCTACTTGTGAGACAGAGTTGGAAGGAATGCCTGAGCCCAGGAGTCTGCAGTTGCACTGAACCTTGATAGTGCCATTGCACTCCAGCCTGGATAACAGAGTGACACTACATCTCAAAAAAAAAAAAAATTGTCCTAGATACTGGAATTGCTTTAGATTATCTGATGGCTGAACATGGAGATATTTGTGTGATAGCAACACCTTACATTGTACATATATAAATCCCTCACAAGTATTTGAGACTGATCTCAAAAAACAGTGTTCAGACAAACTGCCTGTAGTAAGTGTCATCCTACAAATAAGCCATCATTTTATTTATTTACTTGGTTAGCACAAAACAACTTCCTGGATCAGATCCCTATTACAAGTTGAGATTTTTATAACATTATTGTTTCTAAAAATTGTGTTGGTCTCAATTGTTTGTCTCAATGCTTAGACCAAGCAGTAACACTGCCAAGTTGCCTGATGTTAGCCAGAATTCCTTTAGCCTATTTTGGACATCTAGAAGGTACCCCATGACACCTGGAACAACCAACTCAACTGTGAGTCTGTAAAATATCTCATAAATTCCCTTCTTCACGGGCTATGAAGGACCCAGGGAAGATATCCTTACTTTAACTTTTCAGGACAAGATAAAATCAATATAGACTAAGTTCACATGGGCATGCAGGGAACTATGGGGACCACAGATATGTTTTTTTGTGAGAAATAGTTTGAGCAAAAGTGGAAAATGTCAGATTAGCAATGTTTTCATCTTGACATCAGTGATTCCATCTTGAGCTACAGAATCCATGTGGAATGGCTGATGAACTTTGAGACTCTCAAGGAAGCTCAGGAAAGACATTTGCTTCAGAGTTCTGATCTCAGCAGCATGCAGGAATAGTGATCCTATTTTTCAGAAACACCCTGTATATAGCTTTTTCTGACTGATACTTTCTTCTACTTCTGATTAAAGATTTTGTTGTTCATCCATCAATAAAATAATTTGACAATTTATGTAATCTAATTAGTTCATATAAATATAAGCCCCTTCACCACTCAGGTGGTACAGTCTCTATGTGACAGCTATGTTGTTGGCAACTCTCACTCCTTATTTGCCTCTGACGTGTTGATTCTTTTGATTTTTAGGTTTAAAACCATTTTCCTAGTATGTCTTCCCCAACCAGATAAATTTCCCAGTCACATTAAGAATTTTTTTTTGAGTCAGGATTTCACTGTTTCTCAGGTTGGAGGGCAGTGTCATTATCACTGCAACCTCCACCTTAAGGGCTCAGGAGATCTGGTCACCTCAGCCAGAGCAGCTGGGACTACAAGCATGAATCATCACACTCAGGTACCTTTTTGATTTTTTTGTAGAGAGGAGTTCTTGCTGTGTTGTCCAATAGAGATCAAAACACTTGAGGTCACATGCTTTCTGAGGGTTGCCACCTAAGAGACTTCATCTACACAAAAAGGCTGGTATCACACTCCTAGGCTCAAGCAGGCTTCCCAAAATGCTGCAATTACAGACATGATCACCGCACCCTGTCTTATTAAGAGATTTTTTGCTGTTGTTGTTGTTTTGAGTTGGAGTCTCACTCCATCATCCAGACTGGAGGACAGTGGCCGCTCCCGGCCACCACAGCCTCGACCTGCTGGGCATCAGCGATCCTCCCGCCTCAGCCTTCTGAGTAGCTGGAATTACAGGCATGCGCTACCATGCCCAGCTTCATTCAAAGATTTTATGTCCAGACTCAGTGGTTCAGCCTGTCATCCCAGCACTTTGGGAGACCAAAGCTAGTGGATTGCCTGGACAACTTGGCGAGACCTTGTCTCTACACTACATCAAAAACTAGCCAGGCGTGGTAGCCGCGCTGTAGTTCTGGCTACTTGGAAGACTGAGGCAGGAGCATCACAGGAGTCCACCAGGTCGAGGCTGGGGTGGCCAGCCTGCACTCCAGCCTGGGCGACCGAGTGAGACTCTGACTAAAAAAAAAGTCTTTATAGAGCTCAATATCCAATTTTCTTCTTTCTTCCCTTTTGTGCAGGACTCAAAGTTTGGACTTTGTGATCATTTTATCTTTCTGGCGACCTGCCCTATCCGGGTTTTTCAGAGGTCCAATCACAGCTCTCTCATTAGCATAAATTCAGGTCTGATTTTTTTAAAAGTTTGTTAAGAATAGCAAAAAATATTTCTATCATTAAGAAATGTCAAGAACCAAGGGAAAAGAGTAATTCATAATCATGGTACCGCTACCTAGGATATGTAATAATATTGGATTAATTATTTATTTATTTATTTTTGAGTCAGAGTCTCACTCTGTCGTCCAGGCTGGAGTACAGTGACACACTCAGGGCCACTTTAAATGCCAAGGTGCATGGAATAGCCAAAGCACAAGTTCCTGTCCATTTGGGTGGCAACAGTCTTTAAGGGTCTTTTTTGCCATAGTATCACCAAACATTCACCCAGGCATTGTTGAAGTTCAAGTAGTTGCCCTCAGGTGCTTCAGAGACATCCAGGATGTGGGTGCAGGTTTGCAGGAGTTGTGAAACTCTCCCTGTCTTATAGAGACATAAAGATTCACCTTACCTATAGAGACAGAAGGGTACACCTTTGGATCTGACTGCTGCACGGATGGATAGAGCAAGGAAAGACCTCAGCAAATCCTACATTTCTTGGAATGCCTACATTTCTTGGAATAGGGTCAACATACAGTTCATTCCTTAGGCTCTGTGTCCCAATTAATGGGAAATGGAACCAGTTGAGCTGGTGACTACCTACATGCAAACATAACAATCACTCTTGTTAAGGCTTGATACTATAACTTTTATCTATTCAACCCAAGCATTTGTACCCCTATGTCTTATTTCGATTCCCATGGTTTGTTTTAGGTCGGTTACTGTTATGATGTCAACTTTAGACTGGCATTTTAAAATCTTGTTTGATTTAGTTTCTAAAACTGTATGATTAGGGTTCTGAGTTGGGGTTTTATTAGTAAGTGTTGAGGAAGAAATTACCTTTATCTGAAAGATGCCTACAGGATCTTCTCCCAATATATCTGCTCCCAGTCCAAATATTTGGGATACTGATGGTTTCCTATCTAGGATTTGGGGCTGAGCTATTGTAAATAGTAATGGATTACATTGGAGATGTTGACAGTTATGAAGGGTTGACCTCTTGTGATTTGGATTTTACCTTTCTTTCTTTTTTTTTTTTGATTTGGAGTCTCACTCTGTCATCCAGACTGGAGTGCAGTGGCTGCTCCCGGCCACCGCAGCCTAGCCTGCTGGGCTCCAGCGATCCTTCCGCCTCAGCCTTCCAAGTAGCCGGAATTACAGGCATGCGCTACCACGCCTGGCTGATTTTTTGATTTATTGTAGAGATGAGGTCTCGCTGCCCAGGTGGGTCTCGAACCCGGGGGCTCAGGCAATCCACTCACCTCAGTCTCCCAAAGGCACAGGATTACAGGCTGAGCCATTTATCTTTCAATCCCTGGTTAAGTCCCTCTTCAGGAACTGTCCATCCTTTAAATTGAGGAGTCCAGAGAACATTATACCAAGAATAGCAAGGATAACTAGTCTTTATGTTGGCACGAGACATCATGTTGGTATCCGAACATGATAATATTGCTTGGGGGCAGGGATGTTTGTCCATCTCAGAAAGATTTCTTTAATCACAAAGGCTTCCACAGGATAAGATAGAGCAAGCATCAAATTTGATAGTTATGGGAGAGGTAGTTTTGGTGACATTAATAGTAAAATTCCATTTGCTATTCCAAATAGGGATACAGCACGTTTAAGGGAGACAACAGTTCCATAGCTGTTCAGGATTGAAAGAACCCTTACCTAACATTTAACAAGGAAAGACATAAACATACATATAATGAGAAACACTATAGGTAGTGCTATGAGAAAAGGCATAGAGGAATACTGAATTTTATCTTTAATTGTTCAGTTTGAGAGACCTCCCATTTACTGGGTATACTGTCTTTTACCACAGTTTCTTTTGGTGATTGCTTGACTCAAGAGTGATATATTCACCCTTTTTCAGTAGTCTGCCCAGCCATTTCAGTTGTCAGGAGCACTTGATAAGGTTCTCCCCAACTTGGTTGGAGTTTGGTTTCCTCCAGGATTTGATCAGCACTCAATCTGCAGACTGGAAGCCCCTTTAATCTAAGAGAATCTAAGAAGAAATAGCCAAAACATACTATTTTAAAAATTGATCTTTTGTTTCCAAGGTTGGTAAATCTGCAACTTTGCTTAGATATGACAATTCATACAGTAATTCATAGGCTGACAATCCCAAGTCCTTTCTAGGAGTAATTCTAATTTTAAGAAGAGTTATTGCAAGAGATTTAACTCATGGCAATTTTGTTTGTAACATGAGTTTGGTCATATGCATTTTTAATGTTTGATTCATTTGTTGTGTTTTCCTGGAGGATGGTGGATGCCAGGGAGTCTGAAAGTCCCATTGTGTTTGAAGTGCTATTGCAATACCTTATAATATTCTCAAAGTATCTGAATCAATGTTTTCCACTAACCCAAATCTGATAATTAGTTGTTCTAAAGTATCTTTATGATGAGCCCAGCTGAGGCTGTCATGCCAGATTTGCTTTTATCCATCCAGTAAGGTGATCAACAATCACTAACACATATTTTAGTTATCCTATTTTGGGTTACTCAGTGAAATCAACCCATGCACTTTAGAAGGGCCTTAACCCAGGAGATCTTCCTCCCTTTAACAATGCTCTATTTACTTTTTTATTTTCTGTTAGATCATACAACCTTCACAGATTTGTTCAGCAACAGTATAAATACCTATACATCTGTATGTTTTTAGGAGTGCATCACACATTGCTTGGGTTCCCCAATGACTTCCCTTACATAATATAGTCACTAATTCCCTCATAATAGGTTTATTACCCATTTCTCAACCATCAGGAAAAATTCATTTTCCTTCCTCTGTTAAAACTGCTCCCACTTTTTTTCATTTCTTCCACTTCCCATTCTGTAAACCGTGGTTTTGCATTAATTACAGGTACAACTGGGGTAAGATTTTGAAGCTTAATTTCATCTTCCATGGCAGCTTCTTTGGGTACTTCGTCAGCCAACCTATTACCCACTGCCTCAAAGAATTTTTCCCCATTGATGACCATTTACTTGTATGATTACTTCCCCATGGACTAATTTCTTTCCTTTACTATTTATGAGCCCCCTCTCCATTTTTTCCAAAAGTGTGTACCACTCTAGAGGCATACTTAGAATCAGTATATATTTGTTTGTAAGCATTTTTAAGGCCTGGTTAGGATTATATAATTCACAAGTTTGTGTTGACCATGAGTTTGGCAACCCTCCCTTTTCATGAGTACATAGATTATTTCCATCAATAATTGAATACTCACTATGTCTTTTATCTTTGATTATGCTGGAGGAGCCCTCTATGAATAACCTTATTCCATCACAGAGTGGCTTCTCCTTTTAAATTCAGTCTGATTTTAGTTTGGTATTCTATAATACCTAAACAGTTATGATATAGGGTGTCATTGTTTCTTTCCTCTCCAGTCTGTAGAAAGTGGCTACATTTACACAAGAGTCTGTAATTAACATCAGATCATCCCTTTCTAACAGCATAGCTTCCTATTTAAAATTCTGGTATCAGTTAACCAGCAGCCAGCTTTTTGATTTAAGATGGCCGAAGCCTGGTGTGGGGTGCTGATTGAGAGGGTTCCTCCAAAAGTTAACTTACGGCTTTCTTTCACTAGCAGAGCAGTTGCTGCAATGGCCTGAACACATTCTAGCCAACCCCTAGATACAGGTTCAAATAATTTGAACATAAAAGCTAAAGGATGAGTCCCCCCTCCCCCTTATTGGGTAAATACTCCAATAGCTGTTCCCTGATCAGTTGTAACAAACACAGGGAAGGGCAAGGACAGGAGCTGTAATTAAGGTTTGTTTTAGTTTTTCTAAATCTTGTATTTCTTCTTTAGTCTATTGAAGGGAGTTTAGTTCTTCCTCCATAGTTTTGAGTACAAATTTTTAGTTTTGAGTGCATATTAATCAATCCGTAGTCTGTAGTATCCTAAAAGATCTAAGAATTTTCTGAGTCCCCTTTTTCTTTAAGGCCTTGGGTAGTTAATTATTCCAACTATTCTTTTGGGGTTGATTCTCCATTTGCCTGCACTAATTAGATGCCCTAGGTATTTAACCTCTGATTCTACAAATTGTAATTTACTTGTAGAAACCCTTAGTCCTTATTGTCCCAAATAGTTAAGTAGTTTTAAAAACATTTAAGATGCTTGAATTTGATCTGTTCCAGAGATTAGAAGGTCATCTACATATTGTAAGAGATTTGTGTTAGTCAAAGGTAGAAATCCCTCTCAAACAGTTTCTAAAATTTGACCAAATAAATGGGGAGAGTCAGTGAAATCCTGGGGAATACAGTCAGTGGTATTGCCATTTCCTTCCATTTATAGGAATTTTCCATTTACATGCAAAGCGGTCTCTACTTTCAGGAGTCAATGAACATGCCCAAAGGGCACCCTTAAGATGTACTACACTAAACCATTTATGTTCATGAGGAATTTTACTAAGGAGAGTATATGGGTTTGGAACCATGGGATGTCGGGTTTGTACTATTTGATTTATGGCCCACACATACTGTACCACCAGTATGATCCATCAGGCTTTTTAACCAAAATTATTGGAGAACTATATGGTGACATACATTCTTCCAAACGTCCATCTTTAAGGAGCCCTCCAGTCACCGGTTGGAGACACTTTCTCCCTTGAGAAGAATAGGATATTGTTTTCTTTTTATCTTTTTCTTTTTTGAAACCTTAAAATCCCACAATGTTTATTATAAAGGTAAATCCTGATCCTTGTGATGGGCTTATTGGTAGGATTTTTGGTAGTGGGCGCAGGCACTGGGACCTCCAAACTTTTTGGATTCACAGTGACGGGGATCAGCTACTAGCAGTGTCGGGTCATACTGAATAAGGATGTCTTTGATCTCCTTCTTGGAAGCCTTATCCAGATATTTTTGGTAATAGGCTACCAGAGATTTGGAGATGGACAGACGGATAGCATAAATCCGGGCCACACTACCACCACCTTTCACCCAGACACGGATGTCCACACCAGCAAACCGCTCCGTGCCCAGAAGCAGAACTGGTTCCAGTAGCTGGTACTGCAGCATGGGCGATTTGATCATCTCCTCCAGAGGCTGCCGGTTAATCTTGATGAGCCTGTTGCGCTTTTGCAGTGCACCACAGCAGTGGCCGTCTTCTTTTCGTCCAAAGACCTGCACGGACTGCAGAGGGCCCTTGGACTGCATGGCTACGGGCATGGACGAGAGCCGGATATTGTTTTCTACATACAATCTCATCAGGCTGCATTACAGAAATTTGAAATGGGGGGATTTGTAACCCTCCTCTATTTCTCTCCTTTATCTCAGGACTAACTTTTTCTTCTTCTGTTTCTGTGAGGTGTGCTATCCGGACAATGAGTAAACCTTGTTCTGGTTCTACATTAAGGTCCGATGGGACAATTAGGTCTCTACCTAAAGGTTTATTCTGGCCTCTGGGGTAAATAACAGTGATCCTATTAGTGTTTCCGTTTCAGTTTTGTTGTTTGTTTGTTTGTTTTGTTGTTGTAGTTTGTCTGTTTTTGAGTTGGAGTTTCACTCCATTACCCAGGCTGGAGTGTAATGGCATGCTCACAGTCACTCCAACATTGACCTGCTGGGCTCTGGTGATCCTTCTGCCTCAGCCTTCCAAGTAGCCAGAACTACAGGTGTGCACTACCTTGCCCAGCTGATTTGTAATTTATTGTAGAGACGAGGTCTTGCCAATTTGCCCAGACTGGTCTCGAACCAGCGGGATCAGGCAATCCACTTGCTTCAGCCTCTCAAAGTGCTGGGATTACAGGCTGAGCCACCAAGTCCAGCCTAGTTTCAGTTTTTTTAGGCATAGTTTCAAATATGGGCACCAGAAATTCCTCTCCATTTACTCCATAAATTTGAAGTTTTCTTGTGAAAAGTGAACATTTTGAGGTTTGAAAACTAGAGAGGAGGCTGGGCTTGATGGCTCAGCCTGTAATCCCAGCACTTTGGGAGGCCGAGGTGAGTGTATTGCCTGAGCCTGTGGGTTCAAGACCCACCTGGGCAACTTGTTGAGAACTCTTCTCTACAATAATCAAAAATTAGCTGGGCATGGTAGGGCACCTGTAGTTTTGGCTACTTGGAAGGCTGAGGTGAAAGGATCGCCAGATCCCAGCAGGTCGAGGCAGCAGTGGCCAGGTGCCCCTACCCTCCAACCTGGGTGACAGAGTGAGACTCCAACTCAAAAAAAGGAGAAGGAGAAGAAGAAGGAGGAGAAGGAGGAGAAGGAGAAGGAGAAGGAGAAGGAGAAGGAGAAGGAGAAGGAGAAGAAGAAGAAGGAGAAGAAGAAGGCAAACAAAAAAGTAAACTAGAGAGGAACGTGCTGCTTCAGTGTCAACTTTAAATTTACCAGCTTTAAATTTATCAAGAGTTCCTTGTGCAGTCTGGAAAAGGGGAATCCCTGATTCACTCCTCTATTCTACAACTAATGCCATGAGAGAGGTTATTTCCTCCTCTTTCTTTAGTTTGAGGCAGTCTCTTTTGAAGTATCCTAGCATTCTACAATGGTAACATTTGGTTACTTTTGGATTAAAGTTTCCTGTTCCATTCCCCTTAGGGTTAATTTTTTCTTTAATTTGTCCCCTTTACTTCTGGATTTTGTCCATGGAAGCTTTTCATTCTTTCTCCCAACCACTTTCTCAAAAGTTCTTATAATTCAAGCCTTTTGTTTGTGCCTTTCCTCATTCTGTTTAACAAACACCTTTTTGTGTTTCTCTTAAAAGTTCTTCAATAGGTCTTTCATTCCATCTCTCCAGTTTTTAAAAATTTCTTAGCAACATCAGGTCAGCTTTTAGTAACAAAGTGAAATTTAATAAACCTTGTCCTACAAGGTCTTCTGGATCTTATCTGGTCTCTGAGCTGCTGTAAAGTGGTGGGAGTTTCCTCCTTGCCCTTGTGGATTTCAAACGTTTTTGAAACATTGAGATCTTGAGGCAGATTCCCAAATTCCTTTATTTATTAATTCTGTTAAATCCTTCATTCTCACCCTATCTTCCAGATTATTATTGTCCCATCTAGTATCTATGTTTGGATGTTTCTGTTTAGCAGGCTGTAAACTTGGGACTAGGGGGTGGTCCCATTCCCAGATGGACATAGCAGCTCATCAAATTGTTCCTCTTTCCTCACCAGATAAACAAAATATTCATAATCAACATTAATTCTACCCAGGTATATATGTTACATCCAAGGAACTGATCAACTTGGTCAGCCAATCATAATGGATTCTCTAGTAGTGATTTCATTTCCTTTTTAAAGTTTCTTACTTCTGTGCTAGTGATTGGGACATTCACAAAGCTGATTTCTTCCTGCCCCAGTGGAACTTCCCTTAAGTGGTATAGTTTTGAATTTTTGTTCGAATCCCCAGGATGAAAGGAAAACCTCTCAATATCTTTTTGGTATTTTTCCAATTCCATTTTCCAATTAGACTAAACATGTCAGGAGCTTGGGACCCTTGACTCCCGCATTTCTGATAGATTCACACTCCTGGCTATTCCCCCTCCTTCACATTTCTGATCTTCCTGAGGACTGTAAGGTGAGGGAATACAGAAAAGCAGATCCCAAGGCTTTTCCCTTTCTTTTTGGGGTCCAGATTTCTTTTCTTCTCCATTTCCTGTTCTAAGGGAGAACACGGGAAGGGCCTTTGGTAGCCAAAAAAGGGCATAGTCTCTCTTCTCAGATGAGACAAAAGGCTTATTGTTAACATAGATCACTAAAGTTTGACAAAGCCAATCTTCATCAAAGCCAAATTCCAGGCAAAAGATTGAGGGCTGATGGATCTGTTCTTTAATCCGTTAAAAAAACCCAGCAAAATTCATTTTTTTCTTCCCCTTTTTATTAGACCTGGAATCATCATTCCAGGTTTCCAACATTCGCCCCAATGGACTATCTGGGGAATTTTTTTTTTTGAGTTGGAGTTTCACTCTGTCACTGGAATGCAGTGGCACACTCAGGGCAACTGCAGCCTCGACCTGCTGGGCTCAGGTGATCCTTCTACCTCAGTCTTCCAAGTAGCTGGAACTACTTGGTGCATGTGGTGCATGCCACCACATCTGGCTAATTTTTAAATTTATTATGGAGATGAGGTCTCCCCAAGTTGGCCTTCAGGTCTCAAACCCATGAATTTAGGCAATCCTCCCACTTCGGTCTCCCAAAGTGCCCACCCCTATCTGGGAAAATTTTAAGGGAGATTTCCTGACCTCCCTTCCTAAGCCTAGACTTTCTATTACCCATTCTCAGTTATCAGGTAAGCTGTGCAATTTCAGAGTTTCCGTAAAGGATATTCAGCTTCCCTTACTAGAAGTTTATCACAAACCTTACAACTCTGGGTGTTTCCCAAGGTGCTCAATTCCCCCTTATTGGAGGTTTCTTGGAAACTTCATGATCCACTTCATCTGTCTCTGGCTGTTTCCTTCAAGGGACAGCAAAAATGCGGATTGAGACTCCACAATCACTTCATATCTTGAGATACATCTCAGTCACACACACACACACACACACACACACACACACACACACACACACACTCATCCTTCAAGAATGTCCCAACCACCAAGGCAGTACATATAGTCCAATTTTTTCCTATCTGGGCTTGTGCATGATATTGCCTTGTTGCTGCAGTACCTGCTTTCTTTTTTTTTTCTGCTGCCTCCATAACAATAGTCTTGGACTTATCTGCAGTTCCACCAGGAGCTGAGATGCCCAAGCAGAGTAGGCCACCCACAATTGGGTGGGATGCTTTTCCCCCTCTGTTGGGGCCCCCTTCCTGCAGATGCAGAGTATCCTGGAGAGCCCCCAAATTGTGAGAAATGAATTCACCAGTCCAAAATCAAAGGACAGACACAGAAACATGGAATGTAGCAGATGTGAGACTTTAACAATGGTCTTGAAAGATCTGTCTGGTGGGCAGGCACGCTGAAGCCATTACAGCTAGCATATCTGTGCCCTAGAATGCAAGTCCCTCCTCTGACCCTAACGCTGGGTATTCCAGAGGTCACAACTCTTTCCCAGACATCGCCTACATGGTACACATCAATTGGGTCACGTAATTAGTTTATTTTCATGTTCTATTTGTTGATTGGCTTTTAGAGTTGTCAAAAAATCCCTTCTTTATATGTCCTATTTGCTGATAGGTTTTTAGAGCTGCTACAAAATCCTTTCATTTACATGTCCTAATTGCTGATTGGTTAATAGGGTTACTACAAAATTCCTTCATTTGCATATTGTGTTACAGTCTTTTATTTTGATTGGTTCCCTCAGAAATTTGAACACAATAGCCCACCAAAGTGAAAGTCCATGGTAAAGAGAACAAAGAAGCAGGAAGTGACACAGAAAAGGCATTTTGAAAATGACTTGAAGTTCATTTTGGAAATAAGTCAATTCTATTTCTTACACTTGTATGATAAATATCTCAAAAATTACCACCTGGGATTTAAAAAGACCTTCAGAATTAAGTCAATATTAGAAATAGTTACACCACTGGAAAATAATAATAATAATTAATGACAAGTTTACATTAGATTAAAATAAAAGATGTAATAATGTCACAGCTAGTTTTAAGAATTATTTCTTTTTTGTTTGATATTTGTGTCTATAAACCTGTGACTTTTGCCACGTAGCACAGACTAACACAGCTGGGAGGATACTCTTAGGAGAAAAGTTTAAAAACCAGAAATATAGCTATTTCTTCTGGTAATTAGAGAGGTTTTAAAAAAAGTTTTAGTTGAATAAATTTTGTCTGTTTCTTCATTTGCTCCTGTTTGTCCCTCTTTCCTCTTGTTACTCTCAATGTACACATGATAAAAAAGGATTATCTATAGTTTTTCTACAAGCCAAATATTCATAAAAAAACTCAGTGATGCTGAGCCAGAACCTAGACTCCTGTAAAAATAACAAAGTTTTCTTGGAGCATTGAGTTACTCTTTAATTTAAAAAAAGTTGTAGACCAGTCTCGGTGGCTCAAGTCTGTAATTCCAGCACTTTGGGGGCCAAGGTGAAAAATGACTAAGCTCAGGAGCTCAAGATCAGCCTGAGCGACTTGGCTAGCTATAATAAATGAAACAAAATTAGCCAGGCATGCTGGTGCCTGACTGCAGTTCCAGCCACTTGGAAGGCTGAGGTGGAAGGATTGCCTGAGCCTAGCAGGTCGAGGCAATGGTAGCCATGAGCATGCTCCTGTACTCTAGCCTGGGTGATTGAGTGAGATTCCAACTCAAAAAAATAAATAAATTGTAAAGTGTTACAAAAGGTTTATGAAAAACTTTACTATAGTCAAACTGATTACTCTTTGGTAGACTTGTTTATAAGGTTATATTGAAATTAATCTTGAATTTAGTAGTACATAATGTGACTGGACACAGTGGTCATGCCTATTATTCCCAATACTTTGGGATTTTTTAAAACAGCACAATTTTTCTTCTGAACCTGTCAAGATCTTAGGGAAGTTTTGTCTTAATGGGGTTTATATACATATATCACCTGGGCATGGCGGTGCATGCCTGTGGTAGTTTCAGCTACTTGGAAGGTTGAGACAGAGGGATCGCCTGGGCCTCCAGCAGGTCGCGGCTGTGGTGACCATGGTAGTGCCACTGCTCTCCAACCAGGGTGATAGAGTAATACTCTGACTCAAAATAAATAAATAAACAAACAAATAAAATAATTGGTCAGATGTGTTGGGGTATACCTCTAGTCCCACAGACTTGGGACATAGGAAGATCACTTGATTTGGAGACTACAGTGAGCCATGGTCATTCTACTGCACCCCAGCCAGGGAAACAGAGTGATACCCTGACTCAAACAACCCCAACAACAACATTAATAATACTCTAATGCAAAGAAAAACTTTTTCTCTCTTTAACAAGATTTTCATATAATTTCAAGAGTTAAAAATATTTTGAGCTGGGCTCGGTGGCTCAGCCTGTAATCCCGCGCCTTTGGGAGGCTGAGGTGAGTGGATTGCCTGAGCCCACGGGTTCGAGACCCGCCTGGGCAGCGAGACCTCATCTCTACAATAAATCAAAAAATCAGCCGGGCATGGTAGCGCATGCCTGTAATTCCGGCTACGCAGAAGGCTGAGGCGGAAGGATCACCAGAGGCCAGCAGGTCGAGGCTGCGGTGGCCGGGAGCGGCCACTGCACTCCAGTCTGGGCAACAGAGTGAGACTCCAACTCAAAAAAATATATATATATATTTTGACCAGACGCCATGGCTCATGCATGCCTGCAAGCCCAGAATTTTGGGAAGGCTGAGGCAGGAGGACTGCTTCAACTCAGGAATTCAAGATCAACCAACCTGAATCACATAGTGAGACTTTATCTCTACAAAATTAAAATTAAAAAATTAGCTGTATGTTATGGTATACACCTGTAGTCCCAGCTACTCACAGGACTGAGGTGGGAGGATCCCTTGAATCTAGCTGATCAGGGTTGCAGTGAGTTATGTTTGTGCCACTGCATTCCCAGCTTGGGTGACAGAGTGAGACCCTGCCTCAAAAAAAAAAAAATTTTTTTTTTGCTTACCTTTTGAGTAAATTGAGGAGAGAGAGATTGATTAGTTGGTTGATTTAGTTGGTCCATGCTTTTTGTAGATCCTACTTTTTAAGAAAATGAGACTCCTGTACCAAAGAGTAAATTTTTTTTGGTCTTTAAACTCTTTGAGTTACCATTTAAGTTAAACAAGTGACTATTTTACACCAACCTGTGATTCTGAGTTGTGATATCATGTTTTTAAATCTTTGATATTTGAAAAGCTTTCCAAAATAAAAATTTCAGACTCAACTCATTCTATTTTTACCTCATGAACTTTTAGATATTAGAGATTCCTGAAGTCCAAAAGGGACATATTTGTCTTATTTGGTATGTTAAAATAATGCAGGAAGCGCTTTCAAAGATGAAAGAATGCTTGCTTTCCTTGGATTATATTTATATATGTTATTTGTATGTATTGTTATAAGTGTCCTATTTTATTAATAGTTATTTTTCATCTCTTACTGTGTCTAATTTATAAACAAACTTTACCGCAGGTATACCTGTATAAAATAAAAAATGGTATCTATAGAGTTCAGTACTGTTCATGGCTTTAGGCATCCATTAGGGGTTTAGATATATCTCCTGCATGTAAGGAAGAAACAAATGTATAGCCAAAATTTCATTTTTTTGGCATGTAACCAATATAACACATTATTAACGAGATATTCATATTATTTCATAAAGTCTTTAAAACTTAGTTGCATTTTATACTCTCAGTGCTTCTCAGGCAGACTGGTCACCTTACACGACCTCCAAAGCCACACGTGGAGCTCCCATGCTGAACAACAGCTCTAAACCCTGTAGGACCCATGCGACTAAAAAAAGCTAGTGTAAAGGCCAAGAGAAGGTAACAAGGGCCCAAAGAAGCACAAAAGACTTTATTTCCATATTCGGTTGTCAAGTGATGCACCCTCTCTGACTTTTTTTCAAATACACTGCAAGCTCAGCCTGGAAAGTAAAAAGAATGAAAGAAAAGAATGATAAAGACAAAAGGGCCTACAATTTCCTTTGGTCTAAAACTAAACTGTCAAGCAACCAGAAATAATTAGGAAAAATCAGCCCAATTTTTCCAAGCTGCTATATTTCCCCTTTTCCTTTTCTAGTGGACACTTCTAATGCTTTCCCCACTGCTGGGCATGTTTTTTTGTGGCACGGCAGAAGTGCTGCCTGTGTTAGCCATGTCATCTATGAGGATAGCCATACAGTCCCATGTCATATCCTTCACTCACCAGGACCATCCAATTTGCCAACTCAAGGCAAATTTCAGACTCAACCTGCCTGTGATTACCATGACCCTGGCTAAGACGCAAATGAACATGTTCATGTAGTCAATTAAAAATGTGTTCTTTAAAACTATATCTTAGGATCATATCAAGCAACCATACTGAAGATGATGAAAGAGTCAAGTTTACCAGACATGGTATGGACATACACCAAGCAATCCATGGGAAGAAATTTGCTAGTATGAACCTTGCAATTCTGAGAGCTGAAAATGACTGTTAGGGCACCCTGGTCACTGAATGAAGTTAAAAATGAGAAACTGATAATCAATTGTTAGTATTTGTAAATAATTTATAATCACCATGGGCACAGTTTAAAGCAAGTTACTTAGGGATTATGATTTTTTGAGTTTTGGGAACCAGAAGTGTGGACAAAAGTCCTGTTTAATGTACCCATTAAGAAGTAGACTTCTGTAGTTCCAGCTATTTGGAATACTGAAATGGAATGATTGTCTGAGCCTACCAGGTTGAGGCTGTAGTTGTTATAAGTGGGCCACTGCACTCCAGTTTGGGTGATGGAGTGACATTCCAACTCAAGAAAAAAGAAAAAAGAAGTAGGCTTGTGAGAATGGGCTTCACTGCACACAAAGCTTAAGGAAACTCTAAACCCTGAGATCAGCTCCTCTGTTCATCTACAGTAAATGCTCAAAAAGTTAGTGGCTCAAGAAAGACTGAACTGGCAACAGAAAGAGAATATGATCAGGCCAGACTTATTTATTTATTTTTATTATGATATTGTGGGTACAGTTAAGGGTTAGGTATACAAATACGTTTCGTTCAGGCACCCTTGTTGATAAGAGGTGTTTCCCCGTCCCCAGACAGATATTTGCTACCATTAATCCCATCTCCTCCCCACCACAGTTTCCCACCACTGTCAGTCATTTTCTTACAGTATTACATTGGATGTTCAAGGTCCATTATGAGTGAAAATATGTAATACTCAAATCTTTGTTTCTGTGAGAGGTCACTCAGTATTATAGACTCTAGTTGCATCCACGTTGCTGCGAAATTCATGATTTTGTTCTTTTTTATGTCTGCATAGTATTCCATCGTGTATATGTACCACATTTTTTAAATCCAGTCCTCTTTTGATGGGTAGCATGGTTGCTTCCAGGTTCTTGCTATCGTGAACAATGCTGTGATAAACATACGTGTGCAGGTATCTTTTTTGCAGAGTGATTTGAGTTCTTCAGGATATATTCCCAGTAGAGGGATTGCGGGTTCATATGGGAGGTTGATATTTAGAACTTTTAGGAATCGCCACACTGCTTTCCACAGAGGTTGCACTACTTTACACTCCCACCAACAATGTAGAAGTGTTCCCTTTTCACCACACCCTCTCCAGCAGCTGTTATTTTTTGAGTTGTTGATAATTGCCATTCTGACTGGGGTTAGGTGGTATCTCAGTGTGGTTTTGATTTGCATCTCTCTGATGATTAGTGAGATTGAACATTTCTTCATGTGTTTGTTGGCTGCTTGGATTTCTTCCTTTGTGAAGTGTCTGTTCATATCTTTTGCCCATTTTATAATGGGGTTGTTTGTTTTTTTCTTTTCAGCACGTTTGAGTTCCTTGTAGATCCAAGATGTTAGGTCTTTGTCAGATCTGGTGTTAGCAAACACTTTTTCCCAGTCTGTAGGCTGTCTCCCTGCTCTCTTGATGGTTTCTTTGGCTTTGCAGAAGCTTGTCAGTTTAATGAGATCCCACTTGTCTATCTTATATTTTATGGCCTGTGGGTTTCAGGTTTTGTTCAGGAATTGGATGCCAGTTCCAATTTCCATGAGGGTATGTCCTTCATTTTCTAAGGTTCATATGGTTTGAGGTTTTACATTTAGGTCTCTGATCCATTTGGAGTTAACATTTGTGCATGGGGATAGATAGGGGTCCTGTTTCAATCTTCTGCATGTGGTCAGTCAGTTTTCCCAGCATTGACTGAATAGGTTCTCCTCTCCCCAGTGGTGGGTGGTGGAGGCTTTGTAGAAGATGAGTTGGTTGAGAAATTGAGGTTTTGCTTCTGGAATCTGATCTATATGCCTCTTCCTATACCAGTACCAAGCTGTTTTGATGATTGTAGCTTTATAGTAAAGTTTAAAATCTGGTCATGTGATACCACCTGCTTTGTTTTTTTTGCTGAGGATTGTTCTGGCTATTCTTGGATGTTTGTGTTTCCATATGAATTCCTGTGTTGTTTTTCCTAGGTTGAGAAGAATGTTGTTGATAATTTGATGGGTATTGCATTGAATTTGTAGATTGCCTTATGTAAGATGAACATCTTCATAATGTTGAGTCTTCCAACCCATGAGCATGGGATATTTTTCCACTTGTTTGTGTTATCTTTGATTTCTTTGAGCAGTGTTTTGTAATTTTCATTGTAGAGGTCTTTCATGTCTCTGGTTAGGAAGATGCCAAGGTATTTCATTTGTTTTGTGGCTATTGTGAATGGAATTGTGGTTTTATTTGGGTTTCTGTTTGTTTATTATTGGTGTGAAGAAATGTGATTGTCTTTTGCACATTTATTTTGTATCCTGAGACTTTGGCAAAGGACTTTATCAGTGTAAGGAGGTTTTTGACAGATTCTCTTAGGTTTTCAAGGTACACAATCATGTCGTCTGCAAAGAGAGATAACTTGATTTCCTCTTTTCCTATTTGGATACCCCCGATTGCCTTCTCTTCTCTGATTGCTCGAGCCAGGACTTCCAGTACTATGTTGAACAGGAGGGGTGAGAGTGGGCATCCTTGTCTTGTTCCATTTCAGATTCAGGGGAAATGGTTCCATTTTTTGTCCATTTAGTAGTATGCTGGCTGTGGGTTTCTCATAGATGGCTTTTACTATTGTGAAGTATGTTCCCCGTATGCCTAGATGTTTGAGGGTTTTTATCAAGAAGGGGTGCTGGATTTTATCAAAAGCTTTTTCTGCGTATAATGATATAATCATGCGGTTTTTGTTTTGACATCTGTTGATGTATATAATTACATTTATGGCTTTCCGAATATTGAACTAGCCTTGTATCCCGGTATAAAGCCTACTTGGTCATGATGGATGATTTTTGAGATGTATTGTTGAATCCGGTTTGCTAGGATCTTGTTGAGAATTTTAGCATCTATGTCCATCAAAGATATTGGCCTGTAGTTCTTTTTCTTTGTTGGATCTTTACTTGGCTTGGGTATCAATGTGATGTTGGCTTTGTAAAATTATTTGGGGAGAGTTCCATCTTTTTCAATCACCTGGAATACCTTCAGTAGGATTAGTATCCTCCTTAAATGTCTTGTAGAATTCTGCTGGAAAGCCATCTGGACCAGGGCTTTTTTTTGTAGGTAGTTTTCTTATTATGTAGTCAATTTCCTTGATTATTATTGATCTATTTAGGGTCTCGATTTCTTCTTGCTCCAACCTAGGTAGGTTGTGTGATGTCAGAAAGTCCTCCATTTCCTTAAGGTTTTCAAGTTTGTTCCCATACAAGTGTACATAGTAGTCTCTAATGATCTTTTGTATTTCTTCAGTGTCAGATGTGACTTCATCTTTTGTGTTTCTGATTGTGTTTATTTGGGCTTTTTCTCTCTTTTTCTTTGTCAGTCTAGCTAGGGAGCATCGATCTTGTTTATCCTTTTGAAGAACCAGCTTTTTGTTTTATTGATTTTTTTTTTTTTTTTGTATTATCTTTTTGTCTTCTATGTCCTGGATTTGGGCTTTTATTTTGGTGATCTAGATTCTTCTGCTGAAATTAGGGTTTTTTTGGTCTTGCTTTTCCAGCTTCCTTAGGAGGCTTGTTAGACTGTTAATTTGTGTTCCTTTCATTTTCTTCATGTGTGTTTGTAGGGATATAAATTCTACTCTTACTACAGCTTTTAAGGCGTCCCAGAGATTTTGGTAAGATGTTTCTTCATTTTCATTTGTTTCCAGGTATCTTTTGATCTCTGTTTTGATTTCATCATTGACCCCGGAGTTGTTTAGCATCATGCTGTTTAGTGTCCATGTCTTTGTGGGTTTTGGGGGGACCTCGGTGGTGTTAATGTTTATTTTTATTCCACTGTGGTCCAAGAAGGTGCATGGTAGAATTTCACTACTTTTAAATTTGCTTATGCTTGATTTATGGCCAATTATGTGGTCGATCTTAGAATACATTCCATGCGGTGATGAGTAGAATGTGTATTTTGTGGTTGTTGGATGGAGTGTTCTGTAGGTATCAATTAAGTCCATTTGGTCCAGAGTCACATTGAGGTTCTGGATCTCCTTGCTGATTTTTTGTCCTGATGATCTGTCTAGGGTTGTGAGTGGGGTATTAAAATCCCCAGTTATTATGGTGTTAGAGTCAGAATCTCTCTTTAGTTTTCCTAGAAGTTGCTTTATGAAAGTTGGTGCACCTTTGTTGGGTGCATATATATTTAGGATAGATATTTCTTATTGATGGAGTGAATGTTTTATCACTATGTAGTGGCCCTCTGTATCTTTTTAAATTTTTGATAGCAAAAAATCAGCCGGGCGTGGTAGCGCATGCCTGTAATTCCGGCTACTCGGAAAGCTGAGGTGGAAGGATCGCCGGAGCCCAGCAGGTCGAGGCTGCGGTGGCCGGGAGCGGCCACTGCACTCCAGTCTGGGGACAGAGTGAGACTCCAACTCGAAAAAAAAAAAAAAAAAAAAAAATTTTTGATAGCTTAAGTGGTATTTTGTCTGAAATTAGAATGACTCCTCTTTTCTTTTGTGTTCCATTTGCCTGAAAATTTGTTTCCCATCCTCTTACTTTGAGTCTGTGTATGTCCTTTCTAGTGAGATGGGACTCTTGAAGGCAGTATATTGTTGCCTGGTGATATTTTATCCATTTTGCCATTCTATGTCTTTTCAGTGGTGCATTTAGTCAATTCACATTCAGGCTAATTATTGAAATTTGAGAGTTCATCCCTGTCATAGAGTTCTTATAGAGTTGTTGCTCTTCCACTTGGTTTTTTCGTCTTTCTTTTGGTTTTGGGGTTAATTCATGTTTTTTTATTCTTTCACCTGTACTCTTGTGAAGACATTGTTCTTTCTTCCTTTTCTTCTGTGTTTAGTACTTTCTTAAGTATTTCTCATAGAGGTAGTTTGGTGGCAGCATAAGTTCTTAGGGATTTGACATCTGGGAAAGATTTTAATTCTCCCTCGCTGATGAAACTTAGCTTGGCTGGGTAGGTTATTCTTGGTTGAAATTGTTTATCTTTTAGGACTTTGAAGATAGGGCTCCAAGCTCTCCTAGCCTGCAGGGTTTCTGTAGATAGATCTACTGCTATTCTGATTGGTCTTCCATGGTAGGTGATCTAGGCCAGACTTATTGTTTGGATTTTCCCATGAAAGTATGAACTTAAATTTTTAAAAACCTTATTTCCTGCAGCACCATGGCTATAATACCACATAAGATTTTCCTATGCCAGCTTTTAAAATAACAACCAGCTGGGCACAGTGGCTCAAGTCTGTAATCCCAGTATTTTGGAAGGCTGAGGCTAGAGGATTGTCTGAGTCCAGGGTTTCAAGACTAGCTGGGCTACTTGACAAGACCTTGTCTCTACAATAAATAAATAGGTAATTAACTTGATATGGTGCATGAGTCTGTGGTTCCTGCTACTTGGAAGGCTGAGGTGAAAGGATTGCCTGATCATGGTAGGTTGAGGCTGTGGTGACTGTGAGTGTGCCATTGCACTCCAGCCTGGGTGACAAAGTGAAACTCCAACTCAAAATAAATAAATAATTAAACCAGCCATTGCACAATTCAACAGGAAAAGTTACTGAGAGACTCACACATATGCATCATCTAATATGCAGTGAATGGAGTAAACAACTTCCATTCACTATTTTTTTAAAGCACTGGTCCCATTCACTTAATTACCTCTGATGATGATATATAATGGAGCTCCGTGCATGTTATGATCAAGGAAAAAATAACCCCACTTCAAGGGGCAATATTAAAAAGAAATCTGGGTACTCTGTTTCTGAGCACTTTCATAATGACTTTTAAAAAATAAATTGTGGTAAAATACATGTAATGTAGTATGTACTATTTTATGTGTATAATTCAGTGACATTCTGCACATTCAAAATGTTGTGCACACCCGTTTCCAAAATGTTTTCCTCATCCCAATCAGAAACTTTGTTACCAATTGAAAAATAACTTTGCCAAAAAAGAGAGAGAGAGAAAGAAAAATAACTTCTCTTTCCTCCCAGCCTTTGTCAAACACCATGCTTCTTTCTGTCTCTATGATTTTTATTACCTTAAGAAATCTAATTGAATCATGCAATACGTATCTAAAAGATCATAAAATTAAGGAAACTACATATGTTATAATAAGAAAAAAGATAATAGTCTTCACATTCTTATTCTGTAAATATTTGCTGATTATCAACTATTGCACTGATGGTATGGATATACAGTAGAGAACAACTATCAGATAGATAACATTTAGAGAGGAACATAAATATTACAATTTGCTTATAAAAAATTGTGAAAAGTATTAAAAAGTAAAATTACAAGTACCAAGAAAGAGATAGTAATAGGAATAACTTAAAATTTAAAGGATAGTTCTTAGAGGTCTCTCATAGGAAGTCACATTTTTAAAAAGTGACAGGACAGCACTAATGAGGCTTCATTTATGTATTGTTAACTTCCTCAATTCCCTCATCATAATGTATCAGTTACTTTACTGATTTCAAAATTCCTTAAGACAAAGCCTAACCGTAGGAAATTTTTGAATCCACTTATGGCGCACAAGACCCTGCTTGGAGATATCCTGCCTTTCTGGACCCAACCAATGTAAATTACAGTTGTACTGATTTATAGTTTTTATAATTTCTATTTTCCAATATGGACAAAGCCAACTGGCAATTCAACCACCTTGGGCATACATTCTTAGGATCTCTTCAGACAGTGCCACAGGTCTATGTCACTAAAATTTGACTCAGCATAAATTTTCTTTCTTTCTTTCTTTCTTTTTTGTTTTTTTTTTTGAGTTGGAGATTCACTCTGTGGCCCAGGCTGGAGTGCAGTGTCATATTGCTCATGGCCACTACAGCCTTGACCTGTTGGGCTCAGGTGATCCTTCTACCTCACCCTTCCGTGTAGCTGAAACCACTGATGTGTGCCACCATACTCAGCTAATTTTTTCAAATTTACTGTAGAGACAAGGTCTCGCCAACTTACCCAGGTTGGTCTGAAACCCCTGGGCTCAGGCAATCCTCTCACATCCTCCCAAAGAGGAGGGATTACAGACATGAGCCACTGCACCTGGCCTCAGAATAAATTTTCTTAGATATTTTACAGAGTTTGGCATCTTTTGTCAACATCTATCTTATATTTTGAAGTATGCTTACTATGGGAAATCTGTAAAGTACAAATATTCTTGGAGAAAAAACACAATCATTCATAATCTCTCCACCCAGATAAAGCACAGATTATTCCACTTCTACTTTAAGCATGCAATGGAAAAAATAAGTTGAAATTTTTAGAGACATTTAAAATACTGACTTATTAATGATCTTTGAATTAAAGAAATGGGTCTTCTTAGATCTGCTTTTGAAAACCTCATTGAAGAGAGAAGCTGAGACAACCATAGTCAACATAGTTTAGAAGTATTTAGGAAGGTTTTCTTAAGCAAAACTAATTTAGAATAGGGTAAGCATTCAGATATCTTTCTGATCTACACACAACCTTCACTCAAACAACCAGGCATATCAGAGCAACTCCCTTGCAGGTTGGAATGTGGAACTACCAATGCAGTAAATCACAGAAACAATAAGGAATTGCCCCCAAACAGAGACATGATGTTCTAAGAAAAGCCCAAATCTACTAGTAACTTTCAGTATTTAGAAAGTCCTGTGACCCTAAATAGTTGAATGATGGTGTTAGGTTAAAAATCCCCGTAGGGAGTCTAAAATATTAGGTCAGACCTGATGGGAGTGTTTGTGCAACCCAGTACCACGTGAAAGATGCAAATAATTACACAGAAGTTATATCAGAAAACACAGTCCATTTAGAAAGTAAATTAGCAAGAGAGAGGAGATTCACCTCCACCAGGTAGGGAAGGGGTCCAAAGCTAAGAAGCACTATGACAATAGCTGAAGAAGCCATGTGTACACATCAGAGTTTAACAAAGAAATGGTGACTGCTGTTTGAAGTTGAATGCTTTTTAACTCTTCTTTTTGATAGGGGCACGTCAGCAAGATGATTGGCTGGTGGTCTGCTCTGTGTTATCACAGAGGGCAAGTAGTCTCCAGTACTGATGTCAGGTGATGGATAGCCGGCAAATGGGGGGGTTAGTCATGTGACTGTTGCTATGTTGATGGGGTCTGCCATGAAGGTCGCGAAGGGCTGATAGGGTTAACTTGTTGACAAAACAAGTTGGGGAGGAAACTGTAAAGAAATCATTAATAGCTACCTCTGAGAATTCGGTTCTGTCCTTGGCCAGTGATTTCAGGGTGGGTTAACTCAACTGGTAGAGAGACATGACAGATCTAGGCAATGTCAAAATGGTTGCTCATTGGGTATATTAACTCCATATTATGTCTTTTCAGACAGTAATCAAAACTCATGACCAGGTACCTGAAGCCCACTCTTAGCTTATGATTTGCTTAATCATTGTTGTAAGTGTATGTGAAGTTTCTTGTCATTGTAAATATATATAAAGTTTCTTGTCAATATGCCCTCTCTTAAGGCAATATTCAATCTTGAGCAAGTCATTTTCTTTCAATTCACTCTGAAATTTGTTTCTTTTTGTTTCAAATTAATATTTAATGTTTACATTTTAAAATAAATGGACAAATTATATAAAGAAAACAAAATTTCTAAGTAATCTTGAAACAGTGAATTTTATCTCAGCACCAGTGGTTTGAATTTTATGTGCTGTAATTTGCTAATTTGTTTTAAAATGTGCATAAAAACAGGCTTACTATTTGTAATCAGCTGGGGTCTTTAAAAATCTGGCATGTCTTCTCTCAAATACAAAACTGGTTGGGGTACCCAAAGGGAGCCATTCTTTCTGTCTTCCCTATGTTTCAGAGGATTTATTTCCCCCTTTTTTTTCTTTTTTCTTGGGAGAGGGAGAAAAAGCAATGAGAAGTCCCTTAAAGATGCACTTCAGAATGAATTTTTTGAATCCCAAACAATTTCCTAGGAAGTAAAAACTATCTAAGAATAAACTAGGGAAAACCGGCCTGAAGCAGGAGTTCCTAGACCTAGCAGAAAGGTATCAGGACCACCCGAGGAGTTGCATGAAGTCAGTGTAACTGATTCTTTCTCATACCTAGCTCTGAGTTTGGGCAGTTTCTCCCACTTCTGAAGTCTTTCGTGTTGGTTCAAGGCCAGGCCTCATTCCAATAAAATATTAACATCTTTTGTTTTAGACTAGCCAATTAGATTCCTTCCAATTCTTTAAAATATGATTTAATGGTGAGTATGAGGGTATGGGCTGAGTATTACCCATTACTCTGTTTGTGTTACTCAAGGAAAAATTCTGAATTTTGCCTTTGAACACTTGAGTGAATAGATTTGAAATGCAAATTAAACACATTCATGTTCCTCAAAAGAAAATTATGAAAAAGATAAGTACCATAATCAGTTATGCCAGTCATCCCTAAATCTCCGAAGGTCCCTATGCTAGTCTCCTTGGGTCCCCTCATAACTGCCTCTGTAGAGTTTTCTGTGGATGCCTTATAATGTGAGTCTGAAAACTAAAAATTCTCTGTCCTTCCTTTTTGCTCACGAATAATTTTTTTTTTTTTTTTTGAGTTGGAGTCTCACTTGGTCACCCAGACTGGAGTGCAGTGGCCGCTCCCGGCCACCGCAGCCTTGGCCTGCTGGGCTCCAGCGATCCTTCCGCCTCAGCCTTATGAGTAGCTAGAATTACAGGCGCGTGCTACCACGCCCGGCTGATTTTTTTATTCATTGTAGAGATGAGGTCTCGCTGCCCAGGCAGGTCTCGAACCCGCGGGCTCAGGCAATCCACTCACCTCAGCCTCCCAAAGGCGCGGGATTACAGGCTGAGCCACCGAGCCCGGCACGAATAATTATTTGAATAATTTGAATAATTATTTGAATGAATGAGGTTTAATGGCTTTCCAATGATGCCATTAAAATTTGCTGCATATATAAACTCGCTTTATGTATAAAATTTGCTTTATATCAAACCTCAGACTATTTGAACAAGCAGGTCATCCCTATATTCAAAGAATATAAATTTAGTTAAATGGTCTATTCTCACCCATTTCCAATTGTGAGCAGGCAGATTCTATATATCACTGTATTGCACTTTTAAGAAGAGCTGGAGGATGCAAAAGATAACTTGGCACAGGGCTTTAAAGAAGGAGTCACAAGGTGTGGGCAATCAGACAGGAGTGACCAGTTCCCAAGCCTTACTTTAGCAAACAAACAGCACCCAGTGTCTAAGGTTTCACTTGTCTGGTGGAAGAAGTTAGCAAGGTACAGTAAGGTAACCAGGCTTTTCTTTTCAAAACAAAAAATAAACAAACAAACAATAATTTTTCAGCAAACCTCAGATAGTAAACAGTGGTGTTATTTAGCGATAATGTTAAAAACAAGGGCTCATCATTTCCCAAAGGAGCAATTCCCTTCTGGTAACAGGCATAAGCTTTATGTCCCTTAGGCATATATGGTAAAGTTGTAGGATGCAAGCTTAGAGTATAAGATAGCTTTCTGCACCATCTGGTTCCTAGAATGCCTCCTTGAAAAAGTGAATCAGAATGATGTAACCAGCCTTTTTCTATATGTTAGCAGGATTCCTTTATGAGAGAAGTAGATAAAAAGTACCTATCGTTATATCTAAGAAACTCATCTTTCTTCATGGTCTTTCTGATAGTACTAGTCTATGTTGATGGCTATATCTCTGTTCACCTGGGCAATTTAGTTAATGATTCATAGTCCTAAGAAAGCCCTCACAGACATTGTCAAAGTTTATATGGTCAAAACTCCCAACAGTTTTACAAGGACAAATAGTTAGCTGTAATCTATCTTGAGCAAGTCTCCAAACGTTCAAGACAAACTCACTCCCAAATCACCTGACTGGTGGCATTTGGAAATAACAGTTTGACTACTCAAGCACCAGAGAAAAACCTTTAATCTCCATGCCAGCTAGAAACCTCTTCCTTCCTGCTACTGCTAGAAAAGCATGAACAAGACTTGAAAGATGAAAGGAAGCCATGGGATACTACTTGGAAAAACCTTGGCTTTTTCCATCCCTTCTGGATGGAGTGGAGTTCAAAACTCCTACAACACTTGTGACCTTAAAAGGTTGAAAGATGGCAATCAAAACTTGTGACTAGATACCTGAAGCCTTTTGCTTTTAGTTCATGGTTTGTTTAATAATCATTGTAAAAGTATAGAAATCTTCTTGTCGAAAGCAAGTATGTGCCCTCTCTTAAGGCTTCCATCAGGAAGTACTGTGGCTTCCATCAGGAAGTACTGCTTGTATCTCAATTCTGTACGGTGCACAAGTCAGGCTCCTTCCCACCTTCACTAGCCTCTGGACAGGGGCAGCCAGTTAACTGGCAAAAGAGAGCAGAAACATGAGGACAGAGGAGAGATTATGTAAGTAACCCCAAAAAGGAAGATGAGTAAAAGTGAAAGTACAGACTGAGAGGAGAATGAAAGACTGAGGCTTTACTCAGTAATCTACAGGGTGATGGCAGTTGCTGAGCTCCCTACACTTGAGCACCAGAGATGATGTCAGGGGAGTACCATGTATTCTGTTGCTCCATGGGTTCTTGATATTTGCCATACAAAAGAATTTCAGCCTAATAAATAATAATATGAAACATCTCCTCATGAAATAAAAAAGAAAAGAATTTCAGAGCAAGTTGAAAGTACAGTTTAAAAATAATTTATTAGAAGACTGGGGTCAGGCACTGTATCTCAGCTGTAATCCCAGCACTTAGGGAGACTGAGGTGAGAGGATTGCCTGAGCCTGGGGTTCTTGAGACGAGCCTGGGCAACTTGGTGAGACCTCATATCTACAATAAAAACAACAATAACAACAACAACCAAACAGTCAGATGTGGTAGTACATTTCTGTAGTTCAGCTATTTAGAAGACCTGAGCTCAGCAGGTTGAGGCTGTGGTGGCTGTGAGCATGCAACTGCACTCTAGCCTGGGTGACAGAGTGAGATTTCAACTCAAAAATAAATAAATAAATAAATAAAAGCCGAGTGCAGTGGCTCACAGCTTTAATCTGAGTACTTTGGGAAGCCAAGGGTGAAGGATTGCATGGGCAACTTGGTAAGACTTCATCTCTACAATAAGTAAAAAAAATTAGCTGGAAGTGGTAGCATGTACCTATAGTTCCAGCTACTTGGAAGGCTGAGGTGGAAGGATCACCTGAGCCCAACAAGTCGAGACTGTGGTGGCCAGGAGCATGCCACTGACCTCCAGCATGGGCAACAAAGTGAGACTCCAACTCAAATAATAATAATGATGATGATAATAATAATTATTTATTTGAAAGAAAAGAACATTCTCAAGGAAGAGCATGAGAGCCTGTGTGCCTTAAGAGAGGGCACAGATTTGCCTTCGACAAGAAGGTTTCTATACTTTTACAATGATTATTAAGCAAACCATGAACTAAAAGCAAAGGGCTTCAGGTATCTAGTCACAAGTTTTGATTGCCATCTTTCAACCTTTTAAGGTCACAAGTGTTGTAGGAGTTTTGAACTCCACTATCAGCTTCAACCAGCAACCTCAGGTTTTTTTTCCATGGACAAGAAGATTAAGGAACATGGACACCAAAAGGGTGAGAGAAAGGAGTTTATTAAGAAACAAAGCTCTCTCCAGAAAAAAGGTGGGGCCTGAAATGGGTTACTGGTTCTAGACATTTCTTTTTGGTTTTATTTTATCTTTTCTGGAGATATTTTTCTCAAATATGTCTCATCCATCCCTTACTTATTGAAACTCAGTTCTTATTGTGCATGTAGGTCCTTGACCAAAGTTAATCTATCTTGTATTACACATAAATACCACAGAAAAGCCCACTCACAGGGGTAAAACCACAATGCAAATGCTATGTTAATGATATTTTCATAAACCAAGATCAAGTTAGGACATTTAGTTAAGCTACTATGACTGCATTTAAGCAATAAAAAGTCCCTTTTAGCAGTACATACTGGGTTGAAAGCATGTTCTTAACCACATTAAGCACATATCCAGCCAACAATTATATAATGGGGGTGGTGCAGAGAGCATTCCCACAGGTGTTAAGTCTCTTTGAAACCCTCCTTCTCTTCTACCTAACCAGCTTCTGACTCTCTCTCATTCCCTGCTCTGGAATGGTATCCCTAACTGTCATTAGGGGAAAGGGGAGAGGACCACTTTGGCTTTTTTAAGCTGTGAGGGGGCATTGTATATGTGGCAGTCAGAGACCCTCCAGAGGGCTGTCCAATGGGCCTTGGAAGAAAGGATCTGTCATGTGAGGTTTTGTCGGCATCACCATTTGAAGACTGATAGATTTCAGGCAAGAAGAAACAAATTTTACAAGAGGGTTTAATATACTGGATCCAAAAAGCGATGTCAGAAAGACTCTTACTGGGGGTCCCCCAAAAAGGTAATAACCATGTTATTAAAGGCAAGAATGTTAATTTGGACCACCATGAATTAGTGGTGTGCTATGTGAGTTTTGTTGTTTGCTTTGAAGTCTATGAGATGTATTTTGAAATATGTATAATTTGTTAACAAAAAAAGCAACAATTCTTTTGAAGGTATAGACTATTTTCCCTTTTTTGGCAGTTAACAGATCAAGTTTTGTTTTGTTTTGTAGTACTACTCCTGTTAATGAGTTTGTCTTTGGAGATTGGTTATGGATGTATACATATCTTTTATGGTGTTAGAGAGGACAGCATATATTTGTTGATAATGTGGGGGATGTAGTGATGACTGCTACCCTGTGCCTATGGTAATTGAAAACCTGTTTTTGTTAACGGCGGGGGCGGGGGGTTATGAGCTGAATTATTATTTTTTTGGATCTGGTTAGAGATGAAGAAACTGGAGCTAATAAAGGACTTGGAGGGTTTGATTATTAGATAGGATTCTGATATTTGGTGTTTTATATACTAGGGTGTAGATGTCTGACCAATTAGCAGGCAGGCAGAGATAGGAAGATGTATTGCATAGGAAAAACACTCCTGAGTTAAAAAGGCAAAAGTCATAGACAATGATGGCTACTATGACCACCCTCTTTTTTGTTGTAAAGTTTAAATTTTCAAATGGATTAGCAACCTGTAAGAGTAGTTCTGACGAGGGTCTGAAAGCATATATAACTGTGGGTAGTATATTTGTATTGATAATATGTTGATAAAGAGAAGTAGCTGATATCAACACTTTGGGTTGTGTGAGGCTTAGAAAAGAGCATAAAGGGATGTTTGTATATTTGTGCAAAGGTGCCCCAGAATGAAAGATGTAAAAGTGTGTTGGAGCAGTTAATGTGACTTGGGAGGTAATGGGTCCCCAGATTGGAAGTTTGGGGCTTGTTCGTTGGATATAGATTTTAACATGCTGTCATTTGGAGAGGTATGTCTGGAAATAAAGGCATGTAGCATATTTGGTAAATTGTGGGAAACAGCCCCAGGCCAAGCTTCTTTAGCTTTCCAAAGTCAGTAATGGGTTTTATTAAAGGTTTTTTTGTTTGTTTGTTTTTAGAAATTTGAGATGTATATTTATGTTAGTTTGGGTCCAGGCAGTTAAGTTTAGTGAGACAGCTGTGTACTGTTCTGTTTGGGTTGACCTGTAAATCCAGTAATTGGATATGTTTGTGGTTGTTTAGAAACTGGTATATGAGATTGATGATAGGAATCCAGCTATTAAAGGATAAAATAAATGAAAATGTGATGTATATAGTGGCCATTGTGAAAGTAAGGGGCCAATGTTGAGGATTGTTAAACTTTACAATGTAATACTTTAAGTAGATGTAATACTTTTCAAAGCAAAATATAGATTACAAAGGAGTACCAACAGTCAGGAGAGAAATCTCATAGTTCTCTTTGTAGCCAAGGCAAGAAATCACACAGTTCTCTTTGTAGCCAAGGCAAAGAGTTATTGAGAGTAGTTCATTGATGGAGGTAAGAGAATTTTGGGGGGGATATAGAGTAAGATTAGAGAGGAGGATATGTAAGAATTTATTGATGATAGGATTTATTAGGTTAGGGAAGGAGAAAGGATCATGGGGTGTTGTAGTTTGGGTTTTTATTTTATTTTATCTTTATTTTATAAAAATGACTTATAATGTAAGATAAATGAATAGAATATCAGCAGTTATTAGCAGAATTATAAAAAGAGTATTTATAGATGTTTAAAATTTTTTGTGTGTTAAGGGAAGGATGTCACTTATCTTTTTATGATTTTTAATTTGAGGTCCCCAACCTCCTCACAGCAGTAGTCTGTAGGTCCCTCTGGACTGGTTGATGTGTCATCCTCAGGACTCCAACAATTTACTCTTGTGTGGTGCATCCAGAATCTGTTTTAGCAACCTTTATTGTTGAAGAGGTGGAGAGAAGGACCATGTGGGTTCCCTCCCAATCTGAGTCTAAAGAAGGAGAGAGAAAAGGAAGAATCTTTATCGGCATTAAGTCTCCTGGGTTAAACAGGGGTACCCTTACTCTCTGGGTTGTATTTTTGATAACCCTTTTATTTATTTATTTATTTGTTTGTTTATTTATTTTATTATTATTATTATTTTTTGAGTTGGAGTCTCACTCTATCGCCCAGACTAGAGTGCAGTGACCGCTCCCGGCCACAGCAGCCTCGACCTGCTGGGCTCCAGCCATCCTTCTGCCTCAGCCTTCCAAGTAGCTGGAACTACAGGTGTATGCTACCACACCCGGCTAATTTTTTTTGATTTATTGTAGAGATGAGGTCTCGCCTGCCCAGGCGGGTCTCAAACCCGTGGGCTCAGGCAATCCACTCATCTCAGCCTCCCAAAGGTGTGGGATTACAGGCTGAGCCACCGAGCCCAGCTCAATAACCCTTTTAATTTTTGTTGAAATTGGGCTAATAAGGTGATTTTAAAAATCAGGCCTGAAGTTTTTGGTCTAGCAAGATATTATTAGTCAGGGAAGGACTTATCATTTTAAAAGGACTTATGCCTAGTTTTGTTGGGGTATTTTTGATGTGTAATAAGGCCATGGCTAACAGAGTAGTCCAGGGGAGATGAGATTTTTTGTGACAACTTTTTAAGATGTCTTTTGTTTTTTATTTTTTGGTTACTGTTTTTGAAGATTGTGGTCTCTAGGCACAATGAGGATGATATTGAATTCCTAATGTCTTGAGACCACTGGATGACATTGACTTTGAATGAGGTGCCATTATCATTTTGGAAGTATTTAGGAAATCCAAAATGAGGAATTATCTTATTAAGTAAGGTATTTAGTACCTCAGAATTTTTTTTTGCTTGGCATCAAAATGATTCTATCCAGTTAGTGAAGTTATGTACCCATACTAGCAGATATTGGGTGTCTTTTGTTCTGGGCATATGTGTAAGGCTATCTGTCTGTCTTTTCCTGAGTACCCTCCCATTCATTGTGTTTTGGCGGGGACAGTTTGTTTACTGAGAGGGTTATTTTAAAGGCAAATTGCACAAGCATTAACAACTTGCTTGACTGTCTTTTGTAGATTTTTTTTTTTTTTTTTGAGTCGGAGTCTCACTCTGTCGCCCAGACTGGAGTGCAGTGGCCGCTCCCCACCACCGCAGCCTCGACCTGCTGGGCTCCGGCGATCCTTCCGCCTCAGCCTTCCGAGTAGCTGGAACTACAAGCGTGCACTACCACGCCTGGCTAATTTTTTTTTTTTTTTTTGGATTTATTGTAGAGATGAGGTCTCGCCAAATTGCCCAGGAGGGTTTCGAACCCACAGACTCAGGCAATCCGTTCATCTCTGCCTTCCAAAGCGCTGGGATTACAGGCTGAGCCACTGAGCCCGGCCTAGATTTTTTTTTGAGTTGGAGTCTCACTCAGTCACCCAGACTGGTGTGCAGTGGCCACTTCCGGTCACCGCAGCCTCGACCTGCCAGGCTCCGGCGATCTTTCTACTTCAGCCTTCCAAGTAGCTGGAACTACAGGCGCGCTACCACACCTGGCTGATTTTTTTATTTATTGTAGAGATGGGTTCTCACCAAGCTGCCCAGGTGGATCTCGAACCCGCGGGCTCAGGCCATCCACTCACCTCAGCTTCCCAAAGGCGCGGGATTATAGGCTGAGCCACTGAGCCTGACTTAGATTTTTTTTTAAATGAATCATCTTTGGACTATTTGGAAAGTGAAAGCCTTGGTGGATGGTCTTAAGGATTTTTTATTGACAATAGGTTGGCAAGTGAAATTTGCCTTCCTCTGATTGTAAGCAGACTGAAGATTGAAAAGTATATCTCTGTGAGATAGCCTATTTTATCTTTGAAAGAAATATTGGGGCCTTATTTCTTTCATGAAACTCTCCCACATTGGAGGTGCCTTAATTGTGTCTGGAAATTGGGATTTTTTAAATTGTTATTGATTTGGCTGTTTTATTTCTTAATTTATTTTTAACTACTTTGTTTTTGTTTTGTTTTGTTTTGTTGGTGGCATTTACAAATAATTATTGCCACTTTTGGGGGAAGAAACACTGAGATTAATAATTTATTGATATCCTTATGGTATTTATTTATTTATTTATTTTTTATTGGAGTCTCAGTCCATTGCCCAGACTGGAGTGTAGTGACATGCTCATGGCCACCCCAGTGTTGACCCACTGGGGTCAGGTGATCCTTCTGCCTCAGACTTCCAAGTAGTGGGAAGTACAGGCACATGCTACCATGCCTGATTAGTTTTTTTTCATTTATTGTAGAAATGAGGTATTGCCAAGTTGCCCAGGCTGGTCTCAAACCTGTGGGCTCAGGCTATCCTCTTGTTTTGGCCTCCTAAACTGCTGGGGTTACAGGCTTGAGCCACTGTGCCTGACCATCCTCATGGTATTTAATAGGCGATCCATTGGCTATAAGGAAACGTCTTTTTTAAAAAAAATAGTGGCATGGGCATTAGAATTAGAAAAGTATATTTAGAATTAGTATAAATGTCAACTAATTTTCCCTTAATTAATTTAAGTGTTTTTGTAAGGGCAATTCGCTCCATTAATTGAGCACTGGTGTTTGAGAGAAGAGGTGCACTCTCGATAATACTATCAAGGGTGACTATGGCATATCTTGCTTTGTGGACCCCTTGTTTTACAAAAGAACTTTTATTATCAAAGAGAATTAAGAACCAGACTCAGTGGCTCAGCCTGTAATCCCACGCTTTAGGAGGCTGAGGTGAGTGGATTGCCTGAGCCTGCGGTTTCGAGACCCGCCTGGGCAACTTGGCGAGCCCTCATCACTACAATAAATCAAAAAATTAGCCAGGCATGGTAGCGCGTGCTTGTAGTTCCAGCTATTGGATGGCTGAGGTGGAAGGATCACCGGAGCCCAGCAGGTTGAGTCTGCAGTGGCCAGAACTGGCCACTGCACTTCAGTCTGGGTGACAGAGTGAGATTCCAACTAAAAAAAAAAAGAGAGAGAATTCGGTCTGTGTCTTTTAAGGATTTTTTTTTTTAAATCCTCCCTTGTTGCATAGGTCTGTATTACTATCTGTTTATAATCATATTTAGGTTTTCCAGTTGCTTTAGGGAGATAGGTGGCTGGGCTTAGAGAAGAACAGGTTTTTAATTGAACTGTACATCATTTTATTTTAATTTATTTTATTTTATGAGTTGGAGTATCACTCTGTTACCCAGACTGGAGTGCAGTGGCATACCCAAGGTCACTGCAGCCTCAATCTGCTGGGCTCCAGTGACCCTTCTGCCTCAGCTTTCTGAGTAGCTGGAATAGAAGTGCATGCCACCATACCTGCCTAATTTTTTTATTTACTGTAGAAATGAGGTCTCACCAAGTTGCCCAGGCTGGTCTTGAACCCGTGGGCTCAGGCAATCCTCTCACCGCAACCTCCCAGAACTCTGGGATTATAGGCATGAGTCGCTATACTTGGCCTTGTAGGTCTTGTTAATAATAGGGTCTGGTATTTGAGAAGGTGACTGTGAGTTAGCCAAACCCTTTCTGTGGTAGATAGCAGTCCTGTCACATCATGTGGGGTATACACTTTCAGATCTTTGTCTATTATTAACTTAGTAGCTTTTGGTACTAATAAAGCCACTGTTGTAACTATCCGAAGGCAGGCTGGCCATCCTTTTTTTTTTCCTTATTGAACCACATTTATTAAAAATGACGATAACTGTACATAAAAATCCAAGATCTCTAAAAAGTCTATAAGGAGCTGTGGCATCAGATTTTAGGTTTCCCAGTTTTTTCACATTACCAAGTTGGCGAGAGGGGATGGCAAAGGAGGATGATCTAGGAAATAAGAGTTTTCCTTAAACACAGTTCAAGTTAGTACAGAGTAGCTGAATACATTCTTAACTAAGTAAACAGAATAACCCCAGATATCACAGGGATGATGACGGTCCCTTTGGCCCTACATCTGTTGTCAGGTGATTTGCAGATTCTTTCCAAAGCCAAAGCACCAATTGTACATTATGTCAGACACCTATGTAGACTATTTGTAGAATGTATTCCACGTTACTCTACAGTGTATCTAAACATACACAACTGTACATTTTAAATTCTCTCTTTTTATTTTTTTTGGCGACTCCTTCCTTTGCCACCTCCTGAGTCCCACTGGCCATCTCAAGCACACAGCAGAGGCCTACCAAGTCTCAGGCAATCCTGGACTGGGGCAAAAGTGGCTTGTTCCAAAAACCCGGGACGAGGAATCAAAATCAAGTAAAACCATCACTTTCAGCAAAAGTTGTTCTTGACTCCTAGGCCTAACATTTTTTGTTTTTTATTTTTTGCCCCTGGCAAAATGTAACAGCAAAAAGTCTCTCATGGAAGCTTAAGGTCTAGCCCTCTTCCAGGAGCAAAACACCATAACACCTGCCTTCTATTTGCTTAAAGATTTAAAAATAGAAATGAGAATCCAAAGTTTTGTAACTCCTTTGATAGCACAATGTTCACAGTGTGCTTCTCTGAATGTTTAGTGTATCCAATAAATAAATCCAGAACCTTGAATAACCTTAAATTTTAAAACACTTTAAAGTCCTCCATTCATTTATTTTTCAAAAAATGCTATGTTTGTTTCAGTTACCTGCAGCAATCAAAAAGCTTTGGCACCTTCTTTTAGAGAATTGCACAAAACAGGATGCATCAAGGTGGAAGGCAATCATCTCTTTGGCAACCTAGGCAAAGAAGACAACAAAAAACACCACCAAGTCCATCTGCAAAAAGTTAGCTAATTTTGATGAGGTTAAAAGAACTCTTTAGGGAGTTGTGTAGAACGCATAATACCCTCCCATGTACTCTTCTGCATTCATGTCCTCACACTTTATGGAGGGAGAATTTTCATTACTGGAGATGCTGGGAGATAGATGCCTTCTCTTGCAAGCGCTGGTGTACACACTGGAATCATTAGAATCTAGAGACTTGATGGAAGGTGGTGTCTCTATCCAAGAAGAGCCGATTTCCTCTTTGACCTTCTCCTTGGAGAGTTGATCTTCAGAAAACACAGGGGGGCTTGTTCTGGAGGTCCATGGAAGTCCAGCTGCCATCTTCCTCTGGTAAGAGCCTCGACCTCCCCACCCTGCCATTGGAGGGAAGGTTGGGTCAGGGTAGCACCCCAGGGCATGGGATGACTGGAGGGGCAAGGATTTAATACCATATGGGAGCAAGGTGCTGGAAGTATATTCAGATTCATAGGAACCAAGGTTTGTTGGTCCCAGGTTGCTGGACAGGCATGACAAGACATTGCTGGGGAGGGTTGGCCACCTCTTAGCTCTACTAAGGTGAAAGGAAGCCATTGGTCTGTGGCATGGTTCTCTCATCATTATAATATCGGGCTTGAGGTAAAGTGTTCACAAAGGGCTCCGGGAAGAAGGACTGAATGCCATACCAACCTCCAGGGACAATCTGATGGCATCTAGGAGAATCCATGGGAGATGGAGTTAACCTGTCATTTTCTGAAGCAGTGTACATGGAATCATAGTTGATGGAATCATAGTTGTTCCTAAAGCCTTTTGCAAAGGGGTTATGATCAATCTTTAGTTGAGTAATCTAAATAGGGGAGAGAAGAGGTCATGAGTGCTTTATTGTGTCTGACTTTAGCTTTAGAGATTCTTGGCATATTTGGGACACTCACATCAGTGTTTTGGTAGGCAATCACTGCAATGAACTGTGTCTCTGAGAAGGTAAAAGTCTGAGTCTTCGAGGGCTCCTTCAAGTCCTCCACACTATCCTCTGTAACTTCAACAATGTGCAGTCATGGTTGGTATTTGTGTAAAGACTGTAAGACTGTCATCCTGCCTGTTGCTGTCGGTTTGCTGCAGGTGACCCACTTGCCCTATTGGAAGCGCCAGTGGTTGGGGTCCACCAGCACCACCTCAATGAACACATTGTAGTGGGCGGTGGGACTGAGTCCATTTATGTTGAAGCTCAAGAAGGGAAACATGTGCCTGAGCTAGATCTGGCTCCAGGGCTGGTCTAACCACTTACTGGGACCAGCCATCAGAGGCCTGGCCATTCTTTGGTCACTAAAGCAAGTGTTTTGTATAGGTAGCCTATAGGTTGTTGAGCTGGACCCCAGGTCTGGGTTAGAACTCCCAGAGCCATTTTTTTTTAAGATACATACAGGTCAGGTGTCTTTTTTGTGGGAAAGTAAAGACTAGCATCCTAAGCAAGTCTTGTTTAAGTTGGTTAAAAGATTTTTTTTTGTTTTGGTTTTCAGCTGGGAATGTGAGTATTAGCTGTTTGGGTTTTTCTTATTACTTGCTATCAGGGGCAAGCTATTTTTTTTTTAATCCAGGGTTCCATAACCTGCAGAATCTGGTTAACATTCAAGAATCTGCTTAACTGTTTAAGAGATTTTGGAAGAGAAAAGGAGGCAATTGACTTGATTTTTTCCCCTCATCTAGTGTCCTAGTCTCCTTTGATAAAATTAGACCCAGTGAAGGGAGGGAACCTATGAAATGTAGAACATATTTTAGGATACATTCAGTTTTAAGTAGCTTTTCTAACAGCACAATTTCATATAGTCATTTTATTTTAATTCAATTTAATTTATTATTATTATTATTTGAGTTGGAATCTTACTCTGTCACCCAGACTGGAGTGCAGTGGCACACTCATGACTACCCCAGCATCTACCTGCTGGGCTCCGATGATCCTTTTGCCTCAGCCTTCCAAGTAGCAAGAACTATGGGCATGCGCTACCACACTCAGCTAACTTTTTAAAAAAATTATTGTAGAGATGAGGTATCACCAAGTTGTCCCAGCTGACCTTGAACCTACAGGCTCTGGCAATTCACACACCTCAACCTCCCAAAGTTCTGGGATTACAAGATGAGCCACCAAGTCTGGCCTCATATAGCCATTTTAAACTGCACAGTTTACATGTTCACATCCCACATGCTTTCTTAATCACTAATGAGAGGAATGCTTTAGTTTAGAAGCAAGTAATTATACAAACTCCCTTGAGCGAGTCCAGCTTGCTAACAGTTTTTCTTTCAGCTGCGTGCATTGCTACTTTGTTATCAGTTGCTAGTGATGACCTCTGTTATATCTCTGGTGAAAGGATGGATCAAGAATGGGAAGCCATTTTTTTAATCTTGTTCTTAAACCCTGACACAATGATGAGAAAGTAGAAGCTATGTCCTGGAAAAATCTATTTTTTATTTTGTTCCTAGCCCTAACACAATGAAGAGAAAGTAGAGGATGTGTCCTTGAGAAATACATACTCTAGGTAAAGATTAACTTTGCCAATTTTGTCTTTTCAGAACGACAGACTCCTTAAGCATGACTGGTACCAGTCTATTGTAATTTGTCTTTTTTAGAAACCCAGACTTCTCAAGCATGATTAGTATTGGCCCATTGTATATTCAGTGCCTGGTAACCAGAAACCCCCTTAGGGTCTCCAAAACATCCACAAGTGGTCAACAAGGAAGTCACAGCAGTCACATCTACCTGATTGCAACATCTCCAGGGGAAAGGATTTAAGTCAGGGTTCAGGAGGCTACAGTGCCACACTCATCTAGAATGTAGGTCTTCTTCCTGTCTGTGGGAAATGATCTCTTCCTTAAATAAATATTTTCCTTTTTCACCCCTTGGAGCTGCCCCTTCCTAAAATCTTTGCATTACTTGGATCCCTGGTTATCAGTGTGCATCTCTGGCACACCAACTCCAGCGGTGCTGCGCCTCCCCATCCATCCATCCACCCTCACCCTTCGTACACTAACATTTTCTAGAGGTCCCACCAGGATCCTTATCTTTATCTCCCTTCCTCTCTTCATTTCTTATTTCCTAACTGGTGAACTGTGTTGGAACCTTGTGACAACTGAAAGCTCTGGCTGAGGCTACACTTCAGCAGCTGGAAGGTCCCAGGGAAAGACATCAGATCGCTGCAACCCAATAGGGTGAGAGAGACTAAGGTTAACTCTTTACCTCCTTCTAGCCAATATCTCTGAGTTTCCCTGGGGATTGCTGCGCTGGATCTTGGAGGACAACTGATGATCTCTGCCTAGGGATCCTCTCTGGGGAAGCAAAAAGGTCCCTGAAGGAAAGTTCAGACCTCTAGCACCCATACAGGTGGGAGACGAAGCTATAGGTTTCTTTTCTGGTTGGCAAACTGATTCCATGAAGGACCTTGAAACTCCAACAGTGCACAGTATGCCTTTCTGTGCCTCCAGTGAGTCATACCTCATTTATCATCCACATACCCACATATTTGAATGTGTACTCTTGGACCCCCACCTTTGCTGTTCAGATGAAATTCTGGATCTCTTGGGCTTTTCCTGGTTCTCGTCTTGGGAGACACCTAGCAAGGGTCTGGGACCCAATTGCTGGAAGTCCTGGTTCTGGACCTTCCAAGACATGGTGGAGCATAGTGTTCTGCAAGCTCCTGTGGGCACAGGGATGGGAGGACTCTCTCTCCCTCATGACTCACATTTTTTGTGCTGATTCTTTTGAACCTGTTGGGGATGGCCAGAAGGGGTTCTGGATGGGTAAGACCCAGAAACAAATCCATGAAACCAAGAGCCCATCCCAACTGTATTTCTGTTTCCTTTTACAGGAAACTTGGGAAACTATAAGCAGGGAGGTAGTGAAACCTGGCCAGAAAGGAGGCTCCCTAGCTCCTAACACCCTTCTGCAGCTTGATTTGTACTAAAAAAGAAATGACTAATTCCTTGAGAGACCATATATTCAGGCCTTTTATGAGTTAGCTCACCACCCAGATATTTGTTCTTCCTGTCACATTTTTGTGTTGGTTCCCTAGACCCCAATGCCCACGGGCTCATCAGAGGGACTTAGCCACCCCTCCTTCAAAAGATTTTTCACCTCCTTTATAGTCTCCTCTTCCTTTTACAATTCTGATTCCTGCTTTCCCTCTGACAACTCAAATGCTAACCCAGCTTGTTTAGCTTCTCCTGTCTCTCTTGTAATCTGCTTTTGCTACTCCACTATCCGTCAGTTTCCCTTCCTTCTTGCCTGTGGAGGAGGGGCTGGTGTCTACTGCCTTGACATCTAACCCTGGCCTCTAGTTTCTTTTCTCTTTTACCTTTGGAGAAGGGACCAAAGGCCATGCATCTGACCCCAGCATCCAGCCTTCTTGCCTCTTCTTCCCCCCAATGCTTGATAACCCCCTGGCAGCAGCCCTACTTGTGGCAGCAAGTCGTCACCCCCACGTGTACTTGGGAAGCCCATTCAGGTTTCCACATGGCTTAACAGGTCTCTCCTCAGAGGGGTGGCTGTGACAAAAAGATATTGGGGGTCTTGCTTTTTTATATATTATAAATCTCAAGTTATATCTAAACAGGGACTATATCAATCTTCTTCCCAGATGAAAGCAAAGGGATCATGTAAATTAATCCTGTTAACTAACTACAAAAAAAAAGGTCAATTGTAATTTTAATCTGTTTTTCCAATCAAACATGCAAGTCCTCTGGTAAAATTTTACTTCCAGCTTTACCATGTGTTAACACATTAGTGCTAAACAACACACTTTTTGTTATATCAGGCTCACTAAAGCTGTATTTTATAAACAAAAGTTTAAATCACCTGTTGTGCCTAACTAGTTGTTACCTAACTTATGAGACAGGTAAAACTTTAAATGCTAAACACCCTGTGTGACATGATAAGGTTTGCAGACTGGCCATTCCCACCTGGTTAAGTCACTTTTACTAAGCCTAGTACTTCTATTGCCAGATGGATGAATAAAATACTGAGTACTCTTTGTGAGCACAATGAGGATGGGAACTGATCACTCTCACCTAACTGTCCACACCTTACAAATAAGACTACAATTTAGTAATTTATAAGGGTTTTTAACAACTTTACCTGTTCATAATTATAAATAATAGGGACAGATCATTACACATCCATGTGGTCTGTTTACTCTAAAGGTTTTGCATCAGACTGTCACAGAGAAATGGTTAAGAAGTTTCATCTGTATAACCTATTAAAAAGGAGTTTTTAAGTTTTTTTCAGTCAAAACATAAAAAGCAAACAAACAGTGCCAACATGGAGGACAGTAGAAGCAGAGGACCAAAGAGGTACCCTAAATGGCAATTGCAATTAGTGGCCAAAACTCCAAGCACCCATCAAAGACCTAGTTAAAACAAACCCACTAAGGGGATGGTGTCCATTACTTACGGGTACAGTCTGAAGGGGCACTGAAAGCATAGTTGCCCCCCAAATGCCTTAACCTTCTGGACCTTGTCCTCTGTGCAGGCCAGAAAGCTATTGGGAAGCAGGTGCACTCTCTTCTGAAAAGAGGAGAGAACACTTGGCTCACAAATGGTGGTCACTGATGGAGGCCTGCAAACTTGCTAAACTGCCTGGTACTGGCTGACCATCATCCCAACCACCCCCCGGGTAAATATTAGGGCACTGGACCCCAAACTAATTTCTTAATTTAACACAGGTGCCAGCCTTTTGGTCCTCACCATCCATGTTGAAATCATATAGCCTTATCCAAAAGAATTTTCCTCTTTAAACAACAGAGGGGGAAGAAAGAGACAAAATTCAGTTAGCCCCCGCCCCACTCTCTTTGTTACAAAACAGCGAGATTTTTTTCTCCAAAACAGTCTTTGGGCTATTACTCTGTCTAAATAAGTAACTTTTGCAATAACTAGTGTAGTTTTGTGTTATAACAATATGTTTTTAAAAATCCAATACTTAAACTATTCAAGTTCTCAACTTAGTCTCTCTAGGGTAGAGTAAGAAACAAGTCCCAGAAACCACACCTACCTCACACTCTCCTCTTTTACTGCCTGTAGACCAGGCACAAGGATCATTAATCCAACATAGAATAAATAACAAAATACCTGGGCTTCACCCTCTAACATATTAATCATTGTGAAAGTATATCAGACCTAGTATAAAAACAAAAGAAGCCATTCTTTCTTGCCAATGTTTGCCTGTTTTGAATTCTCAATTTAGGCTACAGTCTAACCTCATGTCTCTAATGCTTCATTTTTCTTTCTTCAGACTTTGTCAAAGTGGCTGCCTTTCCTTGTTAAAGTACAACTATTGTTATAGCCAAACTGCGAGAAAGGAGAATTACTGGTACATTGAGGCTGAATTATGAGTTCTTTATTAGCATGCAGTTAAGAGTAGGCTCATGCTCAACCCAAGCAAAACTAGCAAGAGGCTTATAAAGATAAAACTGCAAGTGGGCTACATAGCAGGAGGGTGAAGGAACAAGGAACTAAAAACAAAAGAAATAGGAATAAAATATGGGAATGTGGCAGGGGGAATTTTGGAAGGAACAATTTTTTGGTTTAACATTCGATTTTAGCTAACAAAGCATACAATAACATGGAACTTGCAGCTAGGGAGTTTTTAAAAGGTCAGCATAAACAGCTTAGGGGAACAAGGCAGCATGAACAGCTCAGGGGAACAAGGCTGAGGATCTGTGATCATGGGAATGTTACAACAATTACATGTATACACTAGGGTGGGTCATTTTTAGGTCAGGCAGATAGTTAAGACGGAGCATTTTAACAAAATGGAGTTACTTATGTCAAGCAAGCTATTGCAATTACTTTACATATTTCATTGGCTATTTCATTCCCCCCTTTTAGTTGTACATGAATCAATTTTTTGACTCACTGGTCATGGGTATGGAATTATCATAGGTTTTTACATGCATATGTTTTACAGAATTGATTTGTTGTTTGATGAAATTGATAAACCAATTGAATATATAGGCCCCTACAAGCAAACTGAGGACAAGGAGGATAAGTGGGCCAGCCAAACTAGTGATGAGAGTTGTTAACCAGGGATTCCAATTAAACAAGGATTGGAACCAAGATTTATTATTGTTTATTTTCCTTTGTCACCTGTTAATATTTTTTCGGACCTTTCGGAGGGTGTCTTTAATAAGTCCAGATTTGTCTGCATAGAAATAACAAGCTTCTCCGAGAGCAGCACAAAGTTCCCCTTGGGATAAAAAAAGCATATCTAGGCCTCTATGATTCTAGAGGACAACTTCTGCTAGGGAGTTCACTTGGTCACGGAATTGGTCTATAGCAGATTGCATGTAAGTTAAGTTAGAATTAATGTCCTGTGCAAAGTTAGTTTGTCTCATTTCTTCGTGAACCAGGACTGTGGTGCTGAGTACACCTGTTTTAATTATGCTTAACCTGATTAAGGCAGATAGTAGTAGGAGGGCCAGTGCATTTCCGATGAGTTGCTGGAAGACCAGGAGGATTAAATAAGAGGGTCCCTTTAAGACCAATAGAAGCATATACCTGGGGGAGTACATGAACAATGATACATAAGGTAGGCTTATTGTTTAACATTTTAGCAGCAATACAAGTTGTAAGACCTATAGGACAAGCAAACCAAGTATTGGCAGGGGACACATAGGCCGTGGATTCAGTTAGAGTTACAGTAAGAGATGAAATGTAAACATTAGAAAATGGGGAGGTTGCCAGATTGAAATTCAAAGTTATAAGACAAGAGGCATCTCCAGTTACATTTTCTATACTGACATGAACCGTTTTTGGAGAACATGTAGTCTTGTTAAAGTTGGACAACAGGTGTATTGACCCCTAAACCTACAGAGTAAGGGGGTTTTGACTTTAAGCAGAGCCAGCAATCTGAAGCTAACTGGGGCCAAGTTGCATTAAGCAAATAGTACATATGAGTTAGAGAGCATATGAGAAAAAGACTTGGGGGCTGCTGGGTTGGAAGGCCAGCCCCTGGACAGGCCCCAGAAGGTAACTTTGAAGTCTGTGTCCCTGGGTGAGTTTTTGAAACTGGCTTTGGGGGCCATTGAGGTGGATTTGGGGTGGTAGCTTAGTTAGCAGAAGGTGGAGGCTGATGAAAACTGAACATGGGGTTTTCCAGGTAAGATAGTGGTTCTATTGGCCTAGGTTTATAGCCAAGTACTTGCCTTTGAATGGTAAACAGGACACCACAATTATAGTCTTCTATATAGAGTTGTAACCCCCAGGTCTTGCCTGCATTCCAAGTCCAATGATGGGAACTGTTAATTTGTATATACACCAGAGCATTATGGGGAGATGGGCCTGTTGCCTGCCAAAGAGTAATTCTGGAGGTATTATTGGGTCCTCCATTGTAGGTAGTGATGGTGACACATGTCCAGTAGGGACAGAAGAAATAATTAGCTTGATCACAGGCTGGGTCGGTGGGCTTTCCAGCCATAGATAGAAATTATAATTCTGAGGTTCATGTCTACTGATAATTGTGAGTGTTCCCAGGGCACTACAAGGTAGCTGTCTCATGGTCTACCCATTTTATTTAAGTTGTACCACTGGATCTTAAACAATATTTGAGGTCCTGGATATGTCCAGTTTGGGCTAGCTAAAATTCTGCTAGTTGTGGTTAGGGAGAAAGAATATATGGCATGTTTATCTTGGACCCCACCTAAAAATAAAACAAATTAAACTTATTGTATGCATAGTAGAACAATAATACATTCTATGCATGAGAGATAAAATAGCATTATCAGAGACTTTTTACCACATTTTTAATCTGTGGGGGCTACAGTTATATGACATGCCAAAAACTAAAGCAAGTGGAATGACAGAGACAAGGGCTAAGGAATGATTACAATACATTTAGAGAATTGCTAACCAGTAAATCAGTCTATTTGGGGCAATCGGAGTTTCACATTTCAGATGTGCATTGGTTGGTCAGCCTGTGGTGTGGCTCAGAGGGGAATTTTGAAAGGGTTCTTAGGGTCCCTTGTTGTAGTACAGTTGGCTGAGCAAGGTGGAGTCAGTTTCCGTGGCTCTCTTGACTCGAGTGTGATGAATTCAGGCCAGTATCCTGTTGACTTTGAGTGCTGTTGGAGTGGTGATGACAATGATAAAGGATAACTTCCAGGTAGGAGTTAGTCTTTTCCTCTGGAACTTTTTGACAAAAACCAGGTCTCTGGACTGAAATGCATGACAAGGCATGGAAGATGGAGTAGGCAAAACAGCACGGACACCAGAGTGAACAGTGGTCTGGACTGCTGGAGGGTCTGGAGATACTTTAACAGAGATCGATTAGTAGTTTCTTCTAGGGTGGAATCTTGCAACCAGGGCAACAGAGGAGGGGGTCTCCCAAATATGATTTTATATGGGGTAAACCCAGCCTCATATGGGGTGCATTGGATTCAGAGAAAAGCTAAAGGCAAAGGGCTGACCCATTTTTCACAGATCTCTATTATTAAGGTTAAAGTAGATTTAAAAGTCTGGTTCATACATTTTACCTGTTCAGAGCTTTGTGGTCAGTAAGCATAATGTAATTTCCAGTCAATGTTTAGTGACTGAAAATTACTTTACTCACCAGCTGTACTATGGATGAGGTAAAGGCAGGACCATTATCAGAACAAATAGAGAGAGGAAGCCGAAACCAAGGAATAATTTCATGTAACACAAACTTTGTAACCATAAGTGTGGTTCTATATTTGGTGGCAAAAGTCTTTACCCATCCAGAAAAAGTATCAATAAATACCAATAGGTAGTTATACCCTACATGGGGAGGTGTTATTTCAGTGAAATTTATTTTTCATTTTTCTCCAGGACTTAATCCTTGCACCCTGATGCCATCAGAGGTCTGGGCCCTTGCTTTGTTTGACCAGGGCAGAGGCAGAGCACATGGTGGTTGCTGTTGCAGTTATATTTTTAAAGTCATTATTATGATAAAAATGGTTTAACAGCTCAATTATTTTGGTACCTCCCAGGTGGGTAGTAGAATGTAGTTGTTTTACCAAGGTGTTTCCCAGTGCTTCAGGTAGAATAATTTTAGAGTCCTTGAGTTACCATTCAGTGGAGTTCTTGTAACCTCCTGCTAGGTCCACCTGCTCCTTCTCTTTTTGGGTATAGGTAGGCTGTTTTGGGAGAGAAGAAGCTGGAGTTAGTTAGTAAGATAGTTAGGGGCTCAGCTGGGAGTTTTGCTGCCTCTCAAGCTGCCTGGTCTGCCAGGTGCCTTCCAGTTGCTTCTGAAGTGTCTGAATTTTGGTGACCCTGCAATGAATGATATTGCCTCTTTAGGGAGCCATATAGCCTCTAGAAGGGTTAAGATTTTTTTCCTTATTTTTTATATTTTTACCTACCATAGTAAGAAGACCTTGTTCCTTGTAGGTCATGGCATGCACATGGAGTGTAACAAAAGCATGCCAGCCATCAGTGAGGATGTTTACCTACTTTCCTATTCCCCAGCACAAGGTCTGAGTTAAAGCAATTAACTCAGCTTTTTGAGCCATGGTACCTTGAGGCAATGCCTGTGACCAGATTATGTTATGAGTCATGGTTATGGCTGCACCAGCCTGTGGACTCCTTTTATTAACCAGCTGCTACCATCTGTGAACAGGTCAGCATCAGCCTTGCTTAAGGGAGTGTCCTGAAGATTGGACAGGCTGGCCTGAGAGATGTCCAACACATCTTCAGTCATGAAATGTCATTTCCGGATTATCATTGGGCAGCAGGGTGGCTGGATTGAAGCACTGAGTAGGAGAAAAAGTTAGTCTAGGTTGGTCAAGTAAAAGGCTTTGATACTGGATAATGCAAGCATTGGACATCCAGCAGCCAGACGCTCCTTGGAGTAGTTTCAACAGCATGGCGAACAGTTAAAGCCAGGTTTTGGCTGAAAGTTTATTTATCTGCTTCATTAATTAGTATGGCCATGGCTACAATGGCCCAGAGACAAGAGGATCAGGTAGAATAATTTTAGAGTCCTTGAGTCACCATTCAGTGGAGTTCTTGTAACTTCTGCTGCTAGGTTCACCTGTTCCTTCTCTTTTTTGGGTATAGGTAGGCTATTTTGGGAGAGAAGGAGCTGGAAAAGTTTTAGCTAGTAAGATAGGGGCTCAGCTGGAAGTTTTGCTGCCTCTCGAGCTGCCTGGTCTGCCAGGTGCAATCTTTTTGACAAGTATGCCACTGGTCTCCTCCAGGGTCCTGTGGTTTGAGTGAGGACCTCTTTTGCAATTCCTCATTGTTCATGAACAAAGTGAAAGGCCTTGGTAAAATTTGAGAGGGCTACAGTTGGGGATTGGGTAAGAGTCACTTTTAACTGCTGGAATGTTTCTCAGTAGCAGTCTGTTTTAGGGGCTGATTTTTTGCAGTGGCTGTATACAAGGTCTTGACAATTTCAGTAAATCCTGAGATTTATAGCCGGCAATATCCTGCTGCCTCCAGAAATTCCCATACCTGTTTCTTGGTGGTTGGCAGGGGAATCTGAAGAATGGCTTCTTTCCGGGCCGAGATCAGGGCTCACTTACCCTTTTTAAACTGGTATCCCAGGTAGGAAACTTCAGTTAAGCAGAGCTGTACTTTTTTGCTAACATACAGTAGCCCAAGTCTTGGAGAAGCTGTAACAATCTTAGTACCTTTTAAACAAATGTCAAAGTCTGCAACTGCAAGAGAGATTATTTACATACTGGAGTAGTGTACATTCAGGGTGTAAAGCATGTGACCCTGACAAATCTTGTTGCAAGGCTTCCCTGAAAAGGGTTGGGGAGTTTTTGAAACCCTGCAGTAACCGGGTTCAAGTTAGCTGACTGGTATCCCCTGAGTCAGAATCTGTCCATTCAAAAGCAAAGATGGGCTAATTGACAGGGGACAAAGGAATAGAAAAGAAGGTATCTTTTAAATCCAGCACAGTATACACCTGATATTGAGGGGGAACCAGGTTGAGTAATGTGTACGAGTTGGGAACAGTTGGATGGATGGTTTCAATCTGCTTATTGGCCTCCCTTAAGTCTTGAACTGGTCAATAATCAGAAGTTCACAGTTTCTGAACTGGCAAGAAGAGAGTGTTCCATGCTGACTTACATGGTGTTATGATATTGGCTGCTAAGAGTCTTTTAATGTAAGGAGCAATTCCTTTCCGGATCTGTAAACTCATAGGGTATTGACAAATACGAACAGGGGTAGTAGATGCTAACAGACTTACCACGACAGAAGGATAATGTTTCACCAATCCCAGTGGGTTAGTCTCTGCCCAGACTAAAGGAAACTCCTGTTGTAACTGTAGAGGTAAACTTGATGAGGCATTTTCAGTAGGGGGACTTAGAAGAAGTTAAAAAATATTTTCAGAAAGTGGAACCATTAAGAGTATCTGATAGACCGTAGAAACAAACATTTCAGTTTTGTCAGGTGAAAACACAATGGTGGCTTTTAACTTTCCAAGTAAGTCCTGGTCCATAAAAGGGAATGGGCAGTCTGGAGCTATGAGAAAAGAATGGGTGACTTGTTTCTGCCCCAAGTTGACAGTCCAGTTAGAAGTGAATTTGCAACTAGTAATTGCCCCGTTGCCCCCTGGTCCAAGATTTGTTTTTTAGACATAGGTCCCAGTGGTGACTTTAGGACTGAGTGTTCTACCCAGTGTCCACTAAAAGTTGAACTGGATGGCCCCCAATAGTGGCGGTTACCATGGGCTCTTGGGGGGCCTAAGGTAAAAGAACCCTGCCCTCTTCAGTCCGAGTCATTTCCAGTCTTTCCAGCAGAGGACAGGACCAGAACTGACTTAGGATCCTCTTGCAGGGGGCAGCTGGGATAATTTTTGATCCAATGTCCTAGTTCCTTACGATAGGCACATAGGTTCTTTGTCAGCCTAATATGTCTGGTTTTCTGACTCTTCTGGCCCTTCTGGTTATCTGACTTTTGACAAGGGGTATTGGAATCAGTTCCCAGGGCTTGGAGGGCCATTATCAGGATTTTGGCTTGTCTTCTTGCAGTTCTGTCAGCTACCTGTACTGCCTGTCTGTTTCTTAGCATCTCGGTTATTAAAAACCTTCTGGGCTCCTTCAAGCAGCTGGGAAATATTTATTCCTGCAAAACCCTCAAGTTTTTTTGAACTTTTTCTGGAGTCGCCTGAGCCACAAATGCCAAATTAATAGCTCAAGTATTCTCAGGGGCTGAGGGATTAAAAGGGGTGTAGGCCTGAAATGCCTCTTGGAGGCACTCAAGGAACTCCCCCTGGAGATTTCCTCAGGTCTCTGGAGAATCTTGGTGGTTTTAGAAAGATTGATAGGTTTCCAAACTTCTCCCTTCAAATCTCCTAATAGAGCCCTGTGATAGGTATCCAATGCCCTGAACCCTGCCAAGGTGTTGGAGTCCCAGTCTGGGTGAGGGGGGAAAATCCCTGTCTAACATTTATTGATTCTCTTCCTGGGTGCCTGCAGCTGAGGTTAGAATAGACTTTTTAACCTCAGCTCTGATACACTCCTGCTCCTCAGCAGTAAACAGACAAATTAACTATGGGACAGGAACTAACAGTCAAAGTACCACATTTGGTGTTAACATTAATAGAATATAAGGGGCAGTACTGATTGACAAATGCCTGAATGGTCAAATATGAGGGAATGCTATGTGAGAATTCATGCCTCCATTTAGAAGTGGTGTGGACTCTCAATCCTGCATTCCTGCTGCTCAGTGAGCCAGGTCAGCCCCGTCATGATTGCATCGAGGCCCTGGATGAAGTATTTTCCAGCTGATCTGACTTGACAGACCAGCCTCCCAGGGACCCTGATGTGGAATATTTCACTGACGGCACCAACTTCATAAGGGAAGAAAAATGTTTTTGCAAGATACTCTATAGTAACCCTACATTCTACCATTGAGGCAAAGCCTCTGTCAAAAGGGAGAATTAACTGTGGTCACCCAAGCTCTCCAACTAGTGGCAGGACTAAATGTTAATATATACACTGACTCTAAATATGCCTTCACCTCCCTTCATGCGCATGGGGAAAAGGATCTGATCAACTCAGAAAGCAAAGACATAAATTATGATAGAGAAGTTCTTAAACTGTTAAATGCTGTATGGGCCTCTAAGAAGGTGACAGTTATGCATTACTGGGGACACCATAGGGGAGACACAAGAGTCACTCAGGGAAACCAAAAGGTAGGCTGGAAGGCAAAGCTTGAGGCCTTCCAGGAAACAATGGAGTTGGCAACTTTTGTTACAGCAGTGTTCCCAAGTCTGTTGGCAGAATAGGACCCCAATTATTCACAGTGCAAGCAAACATGTTTCAGAACAGAAGACTATTGTCCAGGCAAATGGTAGAAATTTAAGGAGGGGAGAATCACCATCCCTGAAGCTTTGGCCCCAACTTTCATCAGGCAATTTCACCAAGACACCCATACAGGCTGGACAGCCCTTGAGACTATGTTATGCTGACATTTTTATGTTCCTCGATTCTCCAGCATAGCCCAGGCAGTATGCAAGCAATGTGAAGTGTGTGCCCAAAACAACTCGTAGTTGAGGCCTAGAATCTCCCCGGGAATACAGAGTGCTGGAAGAGCTTCATTTGAAAATATATTTGTGGACTTTAGAGCTTCCCTGAGTCAGAAGCTACAAATATCTCTCTTAGTTTTTGTATGTACTTTCTCAGGTTGGGTAAAAGGCTTTCCTACCCACATCAAAAGGGCACATGAAGTGTGCTGTTGTGTCATAGCTGATGACAATGATAGCACCATGCAGAGAGGGTCAAATTGTGAGTCCTTTATTGATGGGACCAAGAGTGTACTAGTGTCCCAAAGAACTCTTGGCCCCGAACAGAATGAGTAGTGGGTTTTTAAAGGTAAACATTACATAAGCTGTACAGTTAGATTAATATTTCTTGGCAATACATTTGATTAGTAAGGGGTATGGATGGTTACAGAATTTACACAACTAGGGAGTCTCCAACCACCAAAAGGTACAGGAAAGTGGGTGTGTGGGATTATTACAGGAAGGTTCCATAAGGTGGTTATTCCTAGGTTAATATGGAAGATCTGTTACAAAATGGAGTTACTTATGTCAAACAAGATATTACAGGTTATTATAGATTTTTCAGATTAGATACTTCTAAAGGAAATCATTCCGCAGTTTGGAATCCCTATCATTATAGGGTCACACAATGGGCCAGCATTTGTAGCTGAAGTAATATAGTCAATGGCATGAGGCTTAGAAATCACATGGAAATCACACACTGCCTATTACCCCTAAAGTTCCAGAAAGGTGAAGCAAATAACCTTCACTAAGTAAACTATGTCAGAAAACCCACCTACACTGGGATCAGCTGTTGCCAATTTCTTTGTTAAAAACTAGATCTAGTCTCACTAAGCAGATAGGGTTCTCCCCTTTTGAAATTATTTATGGGCACCTAACCCCCATTATTAAGGGTATAAGGAGAAATTTAAAAGGAGTGAGCGATCTTGCTCTAAAATAGTAAATGAATGCATGACACTCATGGCTATACATTATTAGGTTAAAGAGTGGTTACCTGTAAGCTTAACCACAGAGTTTACCCCTTTAAGTCAGACAGTGCTGTATGGGTAAAGGAATGGAACACCCCACCCTTAAGTCCTCTGGAAAGGAGAAGTCTATTTACTACCATTTTGTCCACCCCCACTGCAATAAAGATAGCTGAGATAGGCCACTGAATTTACTCACAGCAGAGTAAAACAGGTCTTCCAAGACTAGGCATGCACATCTGATCCATCTGCACCAGGAAAGTTGACTATTTGAAGGAAGCAAGCTGCAGCTCCAGGAACCTGAAAGACAACATCCCTGCCTTAGTCACTGTGGAAGCTGACTAATCTACGCATGGCAGAAGCCTGAGGAATCGACCATCTAGCAAGCAAATGGACTATTCTAACTTTCTTATTGTAATGCCGTGTCATCCCTTGCTAATAATTACTGTTGTGATTTTCAACTTAATATTTGCTAGGTTTAGCAAAGGTCACTCCAGATAGCTGAAACTGTAGTTGGAGGGGGGGGGAAATGGCAGCAAATGGAATGATGCTATGGCAATGCCAGTCCCCAAATCAAGATGATACTCTGACCCTCAATGGGTTTGAGCATTAAAAGGGGAAATGAGACAGGGGCCCTTCTGAAAATGCAGCAATAAGACAAGGGAAAATAAGTTACTTCCTGCTTCTTTGTGCTACTCTTTTCATGAACTTTTCCTTTTGGTGGGCTACATGGTCAAACTTTTGGCAAAATCCAACCAGGATGGTGATCTTGTAAGCCAATCAGCAAATAAGACATGCAAATGAAATAAATGTGTGAAACCAATCAGTGTGAAACAAGTAATGCTAACTGCCCCCTCCAGCTATAAAATATACAGTCAGATGGATAATGTCAAACTGCTGCCTTGTATGGGAGACAAAGAAACTAAATATATAAGGCAATGCCTCGCTGAATTCCGGGCTCAGCCTTTGGATGCGAATCTCCTGAGCCAGTACCAGCATGAATAAACACTATTCCCTGGCAAAGTAGCCTTAGTGTCCCAGCTGTTTCTGCAGCCGGTTCCTGCTACCCTCTGCCCAAGCCCCCCTTCCCCAAAGGCTCTTAAATATACCTAACCCTTGGCCATTCAATGCCACACTTACCACTGAATGTTGGCCCCCTTTCCAATCTGTGAAAGGTGAATAATAAACTTTAATACAAGCCGGGCTCAGTGGCTCAGCCTGTAATCCCGCGCCTTTGTGAGGCTGAGGTGAATGGATTGCCTGAGCCCGCGGGTTCGAGACCCAACTGGGCAACGAGACCTCATCTCTACAACAAATCAAAAAAATCAGTGGGGCATGATAGCGTTTGCCTGTAATTCCGGCTACTCGGAAGGCTGAGGCAGAAGGATCGCCGGAGCCCAGCAGGTCGAGGCTGCAGTGACCGGAAGCGGCCACTGCACTCCAGTCTGGGCGACCGAGTGAGACTCCAACTCAAAAAAAAAAAACAAAAAACAAAAAAAAACTTTAATACATCTATGTCATTTTATTACATACGTATATTCTTGTAATGATCACTGCTTTCCAGATACAGACCTATTACATCACTGTGGTGATCTCATGTGCCACCTGTTTATAGTCACATAACTCTTCTCTTATACTATTCTTCATCCCTGCCAATCACCAAACTGTTATCGTGTTGCATGTTTTTGTTTCAGTAAAGTTAATAAATAGTGTATATATTACCTGTTGAGAGTTCTGTCTCTTCACCCAGTATAATATCCTTCAGGTCTACCCAGATTGCTATAATATATCAATAGTTCATTAGTTATTAGTAAATAGTATTTTATCATAGGGATTTTTCATAGATAATTTTGTTTGGTTCTAATTTTGAACTGTTAAAAAACTGCTGAGCTGGGCTCAGTGGCTCAGCCTGTAATCCCGCGCCTTTGGGAGGCTGAGGTGAGTGGATTGCCTGAACCCGCAGGTTTGAGGCCCACCTGGGCAGCGAGACCTCATCTCTATAATAAATCAAAAAAAATCAGCCAGGCGTGGTAGCGCATGCCTGTAATTCTGGCTACTCAGAAGACTGAGGAGGAAGGATCGCCGGAGCCCAGCAGGCGAGGCTGCGGTGGCCGGGAGCGGCCACTGCTCCAGTCTGGGCGGCCGAGTGAGACTCCAACTCAAAAAAAAAAAACTGCTGAGAATAATTCTGGACAGGTTTTTGCATGGACATAAGATTTTATTTTTCTAGATCCTATGCCAGTGATGTGATTACCAGGCTGTATAAATGTTTCAGTTTAGTTTTTTTTTTGTTTTTATTTTTGAGTCAGAGTCTCACTCTGTTAGCCAGGTTGGAGTGCAGTGGCACACTCACAGCCACAGCAACCTTAATCTGCTGGGTTTAGGAGATCCTTCTGTCTCAGCCTTCCAAGTATCTACAACTACAGGAGTACACCATCATCCTTGGCTTATTTGTTTGTTTGTTTGCTTGTTTGTTTATTGTAGAGGCATGGTCTTGGTCATGTTGCCCAGGCTGGTCTCAAACCCCTGGGCTCAGGCAGTCCTCTCACCTCTGCTTCCCAAAGTGTTTGGACTGCAGACATGAGCCACCATGCCCAGAAGTTTTTTTTTTAACATGCCAAACTATTTTTCTAGAGTGGCTATGCCATTTTACCTTTATACCAGTAATGTGTGAGAGATTCAGTTTCTCATCCTCACCAGCATTTGGGATTAAAAAAAAAAAAACTGTTTCTTTTTTTTTTTTTAAGTCAGGAAGTCTCACTCTGTTACTCAGACTGGAGAACAGTCGCATGATTCTGGCTTGCTGTAGCCTCAACCTCCTCCTGTTCTCAAGGGATCTTCCTGTCTCAGCCTTCCAAGTAGCTGGGACTACAGCTTGCATGGCCTGTTTTATCATGCCTAACTTATTTTTTGATTTTTTTAAAAATTAGAGACAGGGTTTCACTATGTTGCCCAATCTGATCTTGAATTCAAACGATCCTCCTGCCTTGACCTCCCAAAGTACTGGAATTACAGATTTGAGCCACTGCTCCTGTCAATATTTTTAAATTTAGCTGTTCTCATAGGTTGGAGTGATATGATAGCTCACTGTCATTTTATTTTGCATTTTTCTACTGGCTAGTGAGATTGAACTAAATCAGAATACAACTTGTAAAAATTTTGGGAACACAGTCAAGCACTGCTAAGATCAAAATTTTAACACAAAAAGCTTACATTAAAACAGTAAAATCTGAAATTTGTGGTCTAACCTTATACAATATTAGAAAAAGAGGAAAAGATTAACACAAAATTAGCAGAAATAAAATAATAAGAGAATAAATAAATTAAACACAATGAACAAAATCTGTGAAACAAAAAGTTGCATTTTTTTTTTTTTTTTTTCAAAATTGACAGACATCGGCCAGGCCTAGTGATTCATGCTTATAACTCCAGCACTTTGGGAGGCCAGGGTGAGAGGATTGCCTGAGCCCATGGATTCAAGACCAGCCTGAGCATCTTGGTGAGACCTCATATCTTCAATAAATAAAATTTTTTAAAAATTAGCCAGGCTTGGTGGTGTGTGCCTGGAGAAGAATCACCTGAGCCCAGCAGATTGAGACTGTGGTGTCAGTGAGTGTGCCACTGCACACCAGCCTGGGCATCAGAGTGAGACTGCAACTCAAAACAAACAAACAAACAAAATTGAGAGACATTTAGCAAAACTAACAAAGGAAAAAAGAGAGGACACAAATTAGTAATATCAAGAATGAAACATAGTTAATATCAAAAGGAAAATAGAGAGGAAATTGGCACAAGTAAATACATTAATTCCTTAAAAAAAAACTACAACTCACTCAGTATGAAAAAATAATTTGAATAGCCCTATAACTCTTACAGTAATTGAAATTATAATTTTTAAAGTATTTATGTTTGTTTATTGTGATGGAATCTCATTATGTTGCCCAGACTAGTCTTGAACTTATGGTCTCAAGTGGTTCTCAGCTTCTGCTTCCCAGGACGCTGAGATTACAGATGTGAACCACCCAACTAAGTCTTGAATGTGTCATTTTTTAACTCTTGTAAAAGAAATTTTGGGGCCCAGTTAACTTCTTCCAATATGTACCAAACATTAATTAAGAACAAACACGAATTCTGTATACTAAAAGAGAACACTTAACCAATTCATTTTGTGAAGCTAAATGAGTTGATATCCTAATAGCAAAACCAGTCAAAGATAGTACAGAAGAAAAAACAATAGTCCTGTAACCTGGGTCCAAGTGATCCTTTGATTTACTGTAGAGATGAGGTCTCACCAAGTTGTCTAGGCTCGTCTCAAACCTGTGGGTTCAGGCAATCCACTCACCTCGACCGCCCAAAGTGCTGGGATTACAGGCTAGGCCACTGAGCCTGGACCAGTTGTCTTTAAATAGGGGTGGATTTATATCCTGCCAAGACTGTTGTGATGGAGTACCACAGATTAGGTGTGTGCAACAATAAAAAATTTATTTTCTCATCGTTATGGAGGCTATAAATTCAAGATCAAGGTATTAACACGTTGGTTTTCTAGGGCACCTACCTTTGCTTGCTGATGACTGCTGTGTCTCTGTATCCTCACATGATCTTTTATCTGTTTGTATGCATTTTGTCTCTTTCTATGTCCAAATCTGCTTGTATATATGGATTCCAGTCAGGTTGGATTATGGTCTATTTTAGCAACTTCATTTTAAACCTCAGTCACCTCTTTGAGGCCCTGTATTCAAATATAGACACATTCATAGGTACTGGAGATTAGGGTTTCAACATAGGTAATTGGTAGGCACAATTCAGCCCAGAACAGTTACCCTTTCAAAATGCACAAGCAGTATTTATGTTCTTTTATGATAGCTACAGTATATACCATGGTATAGATAAACTGCATTGTTTACCGATCATATTTTTGTTTTTTTCCACTGTTAAACTATATTAAGTATAGGAATAATACAATATTTTCCCACAAAGCCAACTCAGATAGAAATATCAAGTAACTACTTCTATAGAAAGCTAACTTGAAAAAAAGAATTCTTCTAATCAAAATAACTGAATGAGTTTTATGGATTCTTTTTTCCTTCCTTCTCTTCTCTCCAATTATTAGGTCCTTTGACAAACCTGGCTGTGAGGTTGATGATCCTAGAGGGTGTATAGTTGGTGGTAGTGGTTTAAAAGGAGCATTAAAGTTAAACTCTTATCTTCTTCTTCTTTTTTTTTTTGAGTTGGACACGCACTCCCATCACCCAGGCTGGAGTACAGTGGCATGCTCATGGCCACCTCAGCATTGACCTATGGGCTTGGTGATCCTTACACCTCAGACTTCCAAGTAGCCGGAACCACAGGCACATGCTACCACACCTGGCTAATTTTTAAAAAAATTTATTGTAGAGATGAGGTCTCACCATGTTGCCACCGAGTCTAGCCAGTAATTAAGTACTTGAAGTTAGTGTGGACGAGTGTAGATATAGGTCATGGCTAAAGGGTTCTAGAGCACATGACTTCATATATTTTTTAAAAAGTGTATACATAGCTGGGCTCGGTGACTCAGCCTGTAATCCCGTGCTTTTGGGAGGCTGAGGTGAGTGGATTGCCTGAGCCCGTGGGTTCAAGACCCAACTGGGCAACTTGGCGAGACCTCATCTCTACAATAAATAAAAAACTAGCCGGGCATGGTAGCACGCGCCTGTAGTTCCAGCTACTTGGAAGGCTGAGGCGGAAGGATCGCCGGAGTCCAGCAGGTCGAGGCTGCATTGGCCGGAAGCGGCCACTGCACTTCAGTCTGGGTGACAGAGTGAGACTCCAACTCAAAGGAAAAAAAAAAAGTGTATACATAAAAATGCATTTTGGTTTTATGTATAGAATACATTTTTTAGCAACAACAAAGTTATATGATTTAGTATATAAATTTAGAGTACATCACTATACTCTTTTCATCTACAATTTTTTTTTTTTTGAGTTGGAGTCTCATCCTGTCACCCAGACTGGAGTGCAGTGGCCGCTCCCGGCCACCGCAGCCTTGACCTGCTGGGCTCCGGCGATCCTTCCGCCTCAGCCTTTCAAGTAACTGGAACTACAGGAGTGCTGCTACCACACCTGACTAATTTTTTGATTTATTGTAGAGATGAGGTCTCACCTGCCCAGGTGGTCCCGAACCTGAGGGCTCAGGCAATCCCCTTACCTCAGCCTCCCAAAGGCGCGGGATTACAGGCTGAGCCACTGAGCCCAGCTATCTATAATTTTTGATTGCTCATGATGTACATTTTTGCTAATGGAAAGTTATATAGTACTATTACCCATGTAAAAAGGTAACTTTAATTTTGTAGAATTGCTGAAATTATTTGTGAACTTTCTAGTTCTTTACTATTTGGTTTATTTTATTATGCAGAAAAGACAATATATATATTTTTTCAGAGGTTCTGTTGTTCCTTTTGAATTAAAAAAGAAAATGTTGGGTGAAAAGAATTTGTCTTGGGTTCTTTTTGTTTTAGTTATATATTTCTTTGAGTACTTTGAAATGGTATCTCACTGCATCCTGAACTGTTGTTGATTCTGTTAAGTGATTTCTATTAAGTGATTTTTTGTAAGATGCTCTTGTACAACTGTTCCTACTTTTAATAATCTGATTATGGTATGTCTCACTGTAGATCTCTTTGAATGTATACTATTTAGAATTTATCAAGTGCTTTGGATGCATAGATTATTTTTTCCTTTTATTTCTTTTTAAAATAAAACCTAGGAAGTTTTCACTGTTTCTTTAAATATATTTTTTGTCACTTTCCTCTTATTCCAGAACTCATTTTACATTTGTTTATGTACTTGATGTTGTTCTACAGGTTTCTGAGGTTCTGTTCATTTTTCTTTTCTTTTTTTTTCCTATTCCTCAGATTGGATAATCTTACTGTCTTAAAGTTTGCTAGTTCTTTTTCCTGCTGCTTAAATTTGCTGTTGAGCTACTCTAGCAAATTTCTTATCTTAATTATTACTGTGTACTTTTTAACTCTAGAATGCCAATTTGTCCCTTACCTAGTGTATTTGATGAACCATAATCTTCATACTTGCCTTTAGTTCTTTAGATGTAGTTATGTTTAGGTCCCAGGACACATTTTAAAATATGCTGACTTAGGTTGGGTGTGGCTATTACCAGAATTCTGTGTCTCTTACCAGTATTCTGTGCTGGGTCCTTGTCTTAGTTGCAAAAAAGAATTTCAGAGGGAGTTAACAGCAAGGCAGTTGTAAAGTTTGTTAAAAGTGAAAGCAACAGAATAGAGCACACTTTAGGGCAAAGTGTGGGCTGACACAAGGAAGAGTTTGCACAGAGAGACTTTGGCTTATGGGTTTTGTGAGCTTCAATAATGAAGTGATTCTATTAAAGGGATGGATTTTTCTAAGAGAAGGATGGACAATTCCTGGAAATGGGAGATCACCTAATTTATTACTATAAATGAGCAGGGTTGAAGCTGTTATGATACTAGAGGATGTTGTCATTTAGCATGCTAGTAAGAGTATAATTAAGATAATGGTTAAAGCAAATAAACTTGACTATTTGTACACATATCCAGGAGGATTCCCCAACTGTGCGCTGTCTAGTGATTGACTCTCAACCACAGGTTATGAAATAGGGTCCAAGCACTTAATTCACAGACTTCAACTTCAGAAGTTTAAGTTATAAAAAGGAGAGGTTTTTATTCAGCCAAGAGCCGGGCCGGCAGCCACTTGCCTGCTGGACATAGCAGTCTCACAGCAAGAGGCCCTGATTAGCTGTAGGGACTTGCTTAAGAAAGGCTAAACCACATTGGGACTTTCCAAGTGGGCTAAACTGCAGCATCCTGGAGGTCTAGGTACGTTTCAAGCAATGCAAGCGTGGTTCAAAGAAGCAAAAAAAAAAAAAAAAAGCTGTTAGTTTAACCTAGTCAGCAAGTACTGTTGCCAGTTTCCAGGAAGGGAACCTTTTAACTGTGCAAAGGCTGAGTACATGTTTAACTATGCAAAGGCTGAGTACTTGTTTAGCCTAATTTTTGACATGTAGATGTTTTTGAAAAGCCCCCTTCCACAGTTGTAGTAGGCATGCTGGGTAAGAGTTATTTTAACATTAAAAATGAAATCTTCTGGCAGCCCTGAAATTGGCATAGTCCCTGCAAGAATTTCCACAATTTCTGCATTTTTTTATAGGCTCCCACAGCCTTGATATTTCCCTACTGTAACTTACTTACTCTGTCATAGTAGCTCATGCCTGCAATCTCAGCACTTTGGGAGGCTAAGGCCAAAGGATTGCCTAAGCTTAGGAATTCAAGACTATCCTAGGCAACATAGAGTGATTTCATTTCTACAAAAAAATAAAAAATTAGTCAGGTGCAGTAGCACAGGCCTTTAGTCCCAGCTACTTGGGAGATTTAGGTGGGAGGATTGCCTGAGCCTGAGTTTGCGGCTGTAGAACTGTGATCATGCCAGTGCACTCCAGCTTGTGTGACAGAGATCCTCACTTCAAAAAAATGCTGACTTGAAGTCTTTATCTAGAAATTCCAACATTTCTAGTTCTTCATAAATGGTTACTGTATGGCCATACTTTTGCCTTACATGTCTCATAATTTTCTGTTGAAAACATTTTAAATGGTGCATTGTGGCAGCCTTGGAAATTAGGTTTTCCTCCTCTTGAAGGTTTGTTGTTATTACTGCTTATTAGTGACTTTTCTGAAACAATATTTATCCTCATGTATGATCACTGAAGTATATGCTTGATTAACTTAGTGGTCAGCCAGTAGTGACAAGGATAGCCTGAGCCTGACAGGTCGAGGCTGCAGTGGCCATGAGTATGCGACTGCACTCCAGCCTGGGCGACAGAGCGAAACTGCAACACACACACACACATACGCACACACACATACAAATTTATGAAACTTTCCATTTTTCTGGTAATCCTGACATTTTTGTTAAATAAATATTCCTCAGATTACTTTCAGCCTTTGGTTAATTTCCAGAGTTTGAAAAAATTGACCCAACATTAAAATTTTTTTTTCCATTACTTTCAGGGGAAAAGAGAGTTTTTGGTGGCTTTTACTCTGTCATTTTGCTACCATCCTCTCCTTCCTATATATTTAATTTATCTATTCTATTTTTTAAATTAAGAGTTTATGGTAAATGGTTGTGGCTCACTGGGTTTTTATTTTATAGACAAGGGATTTGTGAGACTTATTTGATCTAACTTTTTATTACTGAAATATAAACATGTAGGTAGAAGACTGTAATGACAATCCTTATATAATCACTACCAAGTGTTAAAAACTATCAATATTTTGCCAGTTAATCAGAATGAACTTTTAATCTTTATTATTCCAAGATAAAATTCATCTTGGTTAAGAAGGTAATCATTTACCCCTTATTTATCATTTAAATTAAGAGAATATTGTTGTTTTTAAATTTCAATTTTTTAATTTCATTTTTTCTTTTTTTTTTTTGAGTTGGAGTCTCACTCTGTTGCCCAGACTGGAGTGCAGTGGCCGCTCCTGGCCACTGCAGCCTCGACCTGCTGGGCTCCAACGATCCTTCTGCCTCAGCCTTCCAAGTAGCTGGAACTACAGATGCGTGCTACCACGCCCAGCTAATTTTTGATTTATTGTAGAGATGAGGTCTCGGCAAGTTGTCCAGGTGGGTCTCGAACCCGCAGGCTCAGGCAATTCACTCACCTCAACCTCCCAAAGGTGCGGGATTACAGGCTGAGCCACCGAGCCCAGCTTTTCAAACAAAGGAGAAATTTCCTTAAATGTGATTTGATAATGTAGCTATTATATAGTATGAACAAAGTTCAACTATTAAGATGTGTACTATATGCTGCCCTGGTTTGAATATTTTTGGTTTTTCAGGCATTTCAGGAAATAAAAAGCTAGAATCTTTACATTCTATTTTTTATTACGAGTTGGAAGAAAAATTGATCCAACATCGTGTTGAACTGACAGATTGGTAGGGTAGGTGCTTGGTGCAGTTGGAGCTTTGCTTGAGATCTTCACAGAACTGGAAGTGTCCTGTTTCTTGCTTAGACGGCTTATGGGTGTGCGTACAGAAAAGGATACAAAAAAGCAACAAAGATAAGTGCTTTTTACAATTCTTGAACCAAAAATATAGAGCATGTATAAGAAGTTTGTGTTTAATTATTTTATGTTTATGAAATGGAATTACAAAAAAAAGGAAAGGTGAATAAACTGACAAAAATTTTTTTTGAGATGGCGTCTAACTTTGTTGCCCAGGCTGGAGTGCAGTAGTATGCTCATGGCCACCCCAGCATCTACCTGCTGGGCTCTGGTGATCCTTCTACCTATGTCTTCCAATAAGCAGGAACTGCAGGTGCACTACCACACCTGGCTAATTTTTTTTTAAATATTGATTATGGAGGCGAGGTCTTGCCAAGTTGTCTGGGCTAGTCTTGAACCCACAGTCTCATGCAACACTTTGTAATTTCCCAAAGTGCTGAGATTACAGCCTGAGCTACTGATCCCAGCCAAGCTGACAATTTTTATATGGCAGTTAGCTGTAAATCTAGTCAAAAGTTGAAAATAATATATATATATTTTAAATATATATATATATATTATATATATATTTTAGTTGGAGTCTCACTCTGTTGCCCAGACTGGAGTGCCTTGGCCGCTCCCGGCCAACGCAGCCTCAACCTGCTGGGCTCCAGCAATCTTCCGCCTCAGCCTTCCAAGCAGCAGGAATTACAGGCATGCGCTACCACGCCAGGCTGATTTTTTGATTTATTGCAGAGATGAGGTCTCGCATATATTATTTTCTTGTTACATATTATAATGGCTCTTCCTAATAAGCATGTGACTTTAATAAAAGACTCAGAATTAAAGTTGAAGAAGATTGAAAATTACTAACACTCAGTTGGAAAGTGTTCAGGAAAACAAGCACTTATATACTCTTTGAGAAAGTATGAGTTTGTAAAATATTTTTAGGTGAATATGAAGATGGATACCAAAATTTAAAATGTGCAAATGCTCTGTCCCTGAAATTTCACTCCAGTTTTATTTTTAACAATAGGACAGTATGCTATTTTTTAAAGAATGAAGGAGATTGTACACTTCTTAAAACATTTCCAAGAAATAGTAATCTTGGGCAAAGAAAATAATGAGTAAAAATAAGTATAACCTGGTACAGTAGCCCATGGTTATAACCTCAGCCCTTTAGGAGACTAAGGCAGGAGAATCACCTGAGACTGGGAGTTAGAGACCAGCCTAGGTAACATAGTAAAACCTTGTCTCTATAAAAAATTTTAAAAATCGGCCAGGCATGGTCACACACACCTGTAGTCCCAGTTACTCAGGATTATGCTATTTTTTTGTGGGGGGGGAGTCAGAGTGTCACCCTTCTATACGGGCTGGAATGCATTGGGATGCTCATGGTCACTGCAGTCTCAGCTTGCTAAGCTCAGGCATTCCTCTGCCTCAGCCTTCCAAATAGCTGGTACTACAAGTGTAAGCCACAATGCCAGAAAAAAAATTTTTTTTTTAATTGAGACTTATTGAAATGACAGAAAATCTCCCAGGGTTGGAGGGGACCCAAAACGTTTTCCCTAAGTTTTTGATTTATTGTAGAGACCAGGTCTTACCAAATTGCCCAGGCTGGTCTCATACCTGTAGGCTCAGGCAGTCCTCTCACCTCAGCTTAGAATTTTATATTAACTCTTTAACACTAGGCTTTTTATAAAAACACAAAGTTAATGTCCTTTTACCCCCATTAGATTCCAAGAAAAAAGGGTTTCTTTGTGAAGATTATTTTCTTTTGTGTGTGTGTTTGTGTGTGCATGTGTTTTGTTTTGTTTTGTGTAGGAGTCTCACTCTATCACCCAGACTGGAGTGGGTGTAGTGCTGCAGTCATAGCTCACCACAGCCTTGATTTCCTGGGTTTAAGCAATCCTCCCTCTTCAGCCTCTCACATTGCTGGGTCTATAGGTGCACACCTTGGAGCAGGGTCTACAGGTGCACACCTTGGGCTGGATCTACAGGTGCACACCTTGGGGCAAGGTCTTATAAATGGTTGACGTGGTCCTTAAAATTGTACCTTTTTGGCATTTATTCATGTACCTTATAATGGATGTTTTCTTCCACTTTGCTATTAGAAATTCAGGACTGGCGATAATCCCAGCATTTTGGGAGGCCAAGGTGAAAGGATTGCCTACACCCACAGGTTCAAGACAAGCCTGGGCAACTTGGTGAGACCTTGTGTCTACAACAAATCAAAAAATTAGGTCAGGTGCAGTGGCTCAAACCTGTAATCCCAGCACTTTGGAAAACTGAGGTGAGAGGATTGCCTGACCCCAGGGTTCAAGACCAGACTGGCAATTCGGTGAGACCTCAACTCTACACTAAAAATAAAATTAGCCGGGTATGGGAGCAGAGTCTCACTCTGTCACCCAGACTGGAGTACCTTGACCTTCTGGACTCCGGTGATCCTTCCGCTTCAGCCTTCCAAGTAGCTGGAACTACAAGCGCGCTCCTATGCCTGGCTAATTTTTGATTTATTGTAGAGATGAGGTCTTGCCAAGTTGCCCAGGTGGGTCTCAAACCCGTGGGCTCAGACAATCCACTCACCTCAGCCCCCAAAGCTAGGGATTACAGGCTGAGCCACCGAGCCCGGCTGTGCCACATTTTTTTATCCAGTCCAGCTTTGATGGGCAACACAGTTGGTTCCACATTTTAGCTATTGTGAATAGAACTGCAACAAACATCCATGTGCAAGTATCTTTTTGTAGAATGGGCTGTACTTTCTTACAGTACTATGATAATTGTTCAAAATCTGCTTATGAGTGAAAACATATGGTACTCTGTTCTTTGTTTCTGTGATACATCACTGAGTATGATCAACTCTAAATCCATCCAGGTTGCTGTGAAGTCCATGTGTTTTTCCTGCTTTATGGCTCCATAATATTCCATTATGTATATATATGTACCCCGTTTTTAAAATCCAGTCCAGCTTTGGAGGACAGCATGGTTGGTTTTATGCTTTTGTTATTGTGGATAGAGCTACAGCAAGCATGCATGTGCAGATATCTTTTCTGGAGAATGATCCGAGTTCCTCCAGATATATTCCCAATAGGGGAATTGCTGGGTCATATGGAAGGTCAATTTCTAGTTCTTTCAGAAATCACCACACTGTCTTCCAAAGAGGCTGCACTAGTTTGCATTCCCACCAGCAGTGTAGAAGCATTCCTTTGTGTCTGCATCCTTGCCAGCATCTGTTGATGTTTGTTTTATTAGTGAAGGCCATTCTTACTGGAGTTAGGGGGTATCTCAACGTGGTTTTGGTTTGCATTTCTCTGATGATTAGTGAGGCTGACACATTTTTATGTCTGTTGACTGCCCATTTATCTTCTTTTTAGAAGTGTCTATTCATGTCTTTTGTCCATTTTAAAAGGGGATGATTTTATCTGTTCAGCACATTTGAGTTCGTTATAGATCCTAGATGTTAGGCCTTTTTCAGATATACAGTTGGCAAATACTTTTTCCCATTCTGTGGGCTGTCTCCCTGATCTCTTGCTGGTTTCTTTTGCTTTGCAGAAGCTTTTCAGTATGTTGAGGTTCTGTCTATCTTATTTCTTCTGGTAAGGGCACTTAGGGTTTTGATCAATAATTGATTGTCAGTTCTAATTTTCATAAGAGTGTCTCCTACATTTTCTAAGATTCTTATAGTTTGAGGTTTTACATTTAGGTCTTTGATCCATTTATAGTTAATTTTTGTGTATGTGTATGGTGATAGGTAGGGGTCCTGTTTCAATCTTCTTCTGATCAGCCAGTTTTCCCAGCACCATTTACTGAATAGGTTGTCCTCTTCTCTCCACAGTGGTTGTTGTTGGAGGCTTTGTCAAAGATGAGTTAGTTGAAAAATTGAGCCTTGCTTCTGGAATCTCTATATTGTTCCATTGTTATATGTACCTATTCTTGTACCAATACTAGACTGTTTTGATTACTGTAGCCTTATAGTAAAGTTTGAAGTCTGGAAGTGTGTTCCTGCTTTGTTTCTTTTGCTAAGGATTGTTTTGGCTGTCTGTAGTCATTTATGTTTCCATATGAATTTCTGTATTGTCATTTCCAGGTCTGAGCATAATGATGTTGGTAATTTAATGGCTATTGCATTAAATCTGTAGATTGCCTTTGGTAGGACGGACATCTTAACAATGTTGAGTCTTCCTATCCATGAGCATGGAATATTTTTCCACTTGTTTGTGTCTTCTTGGATTTCTTTGAGCAGTGTTTTGTAGTTCTCATTGTAAAGGTCTTTCACTTATCTGGAAAGGAAAATGCGAAGGCATTTCATTTTTTTGTGTGGCTACTGTGAATGGGATTGCACTTTTTATTTGGGTCTCTACTGCTTGTTGTTGATGTATTAGAATGCAGCTGTCTTTTGTATATTTATTTTGTACTCGAGACTTTGTCAGTGTCCTTTATCAATGCAAGCAGGTTTTTGACAGGTTCTTTTGGATTTTCAAAGTATAAGAATATATCATCAGCAAAGAAGGATAACTTGACTTCCTCTTTTCCTTTTTGTATACCTCTGGTTTCCTTCTCTTGTCTAATTTCCCTGGCTAGGACTTCCAACACAATGTCGAACAAGAGGGGTGAGAGTACAGCCTTGTCTTGTTCCGATTTCAGGGAAAATATTTCCAGTTTCTGACCATTTAGCAATATGTTAGAGGTGGGTTTATCGTAGATGGCACTTACTATTTTGAGGTAGGTTCCTTCTATATCTAGGTGTTTGAGTGTTTTTATCAAGGAGGAATGCTGGGTTTTATCAAAGCTTTTTCTGCATCTAATGAGATAATCATGTGGTTCTTGTTTTTGCATCTGTTCGTGTATTTATCACTTTTATGGTCTTGTGGAACCAACCCTGCATCCTGGGGATGAAGCCTGCTTGGTTGTGGTGGATGATTTCTGAGGTGTGTTTTTGGACCCAATTTGCTAGAATCTTGATGAGGATATTTGCATCTATGTTCATAAGGAATATGGCCTGTAGTTCTCTTTTTTTCTTGAATCTTTACCCTATTTGGATATCAGTGTGATATTAACTTTGTAAAATGATTTGGGGAGAATTCCATATTTCTCAATTGCCTGAATACTTTCAATAGGATTTGTATCAGTTCCTCCTTGTATGTTTTGTAGAATTCTGCTGGCAAGCCATCTGGTCCAGGGTTTTTTTTTTGTAGATCGTTTTTGTATGACAGAGTCTATTTCCTGGGTTGTAACTGATCTATTTAGGGTCTCAGTGTCTTCTTGTTTTAACCCAGGGATGCTGTGGATGTCAGAAAGTCCTCCATTTCATTTAGATTATTGAATTTGTTGCCATATAGATGTACATAGTAATCTCTGATAATCTTTTGTGTTTCTTGAGGTTAGTTGTGATTTGATCTTTTGTATTTCTGATTGTGTTGATTTGAACTTTTTCTCTCTTTTTCTAGGTCATTCTGACTAGGGGTTCATTAATCTTGTTAATTCTTTCAAAGAAACAGCTTTTTGTTTTGTTGATGTTTTCTGTATTTTTGTCTTCTATATCCCATATTTGGGCTCTTATTTTTGTGATTTGAATTCTTCTGCTAAAGTTAGGGTGGTCTTCTCGTTCTAGCTCCCTTAGATGATTTGTTAGGCTCTCAACTTAACAATGTTCTAAGAGAGGAATTTATATCGCTACAATGTCTCGTGATGTGTGCCTGTAGCAATATAAATTACTCTCTTAGAACTGTTTTCATGGCATCCCAGAGGTTTTGGTAGGATGTTTCTTCATTTTCATTTGTTTCCAGGAATCTTTTAATTTCTGCTTTGATTTCAGTGTTGGCCAGTAGTAGTTCACCATCATGCTTATTTAGTGTTCATGTCTTTGTGGGCTTTGAGGAAATTTTGTTGGTGTTGATCTTTATTTTTATTCCACTCACTGTGGTCTGAGATGGTGCATGGCATTATTTCAACCTTATGGAAATTTGTTTATGCTTGATTTATGGACAAGGATTTGCTTGATCTTGGAGTATGTTCCATGTGGTGATAAGTAGAATGTATATTCTGTGGTTTGGGGCAGAATAATCTGTAAGTATCTATTAAGTTCATTTGGTTGAGTGCAAGTTTAGGTTCTGGATCTCCTTGTTGACTTTTTGTCTTGATGATCTATCCAGGGCTGTTAGTGGGGTATTCAAGTTCCCTGCTATAATAGTGCTAGAGTCAATATCTTTTTATAGTTTACTTAGTAGTTGCTATATAAATGCTGGTGCTCCTGTGTTGAGTGCATATATGTTTAGGATGGATATTTACTGTTGATGGATTGAATGTTTTATCATTGCATAGTATCCTTTTGTGCCTTTTAAATTTTTTGATAAAGATTGTTTTGTCTGGTATTAAGATCATGATTCCTGCCTTCTTTTGTGATTCTTTTGCCTAGAAACTAATTTTCCATCCTTTAACTTTGAGTCTGTGTGCATTCCTTGTAGTGAGATGAGTTTCCTGCTATTCTGATTGGTTTTCTCTAGTAGGTATCTGATCTTTCTCTCTTGCTGCCTTTGGATTTTTCCTTCTGTGCCTATTTTGTGTAGGTGAAGTACCATGTTTCTAGTGGTTGGTCCTCTCATTTGATATCTTGTGGGGGTTCTCTGTATCTCTTGTGCTTGGCTGGTCACATCTCTGGTGAGATGGGGAATATTTCTTGGATTACCTCATGGAATACTTGCTCCAAGTTGTTCTCCATTTCCCTTTCTTCTTCTGGAATACCAATCAGGCATAGGTTCTGCCTCTTGATATAATCACATAGGCTTTGTTCTTTCTTTCTGAGTTTTCTATGTCTTTTACAGATTGGGTTAATTCTTGTTCTGGTTCAAGATCTGAGATTCTTTATTTGGCTAGATTAATTCTGCTTTCTTGCTTGTCATCTTTTTATTTCCTGTATAATATTTTTTGCCAAAATCTTTGCTACAAGTTCTTTCCATGTTTCATCTAGTCTTCATCACTCTTTACATCCATTCTCTAATCCCTATCATATCTGGGGCCATTCATTGGTGATTTCCATTGTTTGGGATCCAATGTCTGATTTTTCAGGAGTTTTCTCTTTTTTACACTTGAAATTACCTATGACCTTCCTTTGGTTTTTCCTCATTTGTTACAGATCTCTTCCTTTTCTTGTTAGTTCAAAAGAGTTATTCAGTGTCAGTGAAGAGGCTTTACCGTCTGATGTTTTCTCAGCCCTCTGTTCTTCCTGGTCTGGGCTCTGAATTTTTTTCTATTTTGAAACAGGACTGTGGGTGGGAAGCTTTCCTGTCTCTTGTAGTTTTGAAAGTTGAATAAGGTAGGGGATAGGGAGCTAGAGTTCAGAAACTACTTGCAAATTTCAATGTTCACTGATTGTGGTATGTGTTCCCTGAGACCCACTTCCCACCACCACTCTATATGTCAATGCAATGGTATGTGTGTATACCCCTTGAGTCCAAGATACAGTGACAGCAATGAGGAGCACAGAGAAAAATAGAATGAAATAAGATGGACAAGAATTTTAAAAAAGAAAAGAAAAAACCCACGAAGCAATGAAATCAGAAATCAAAGCAAAAAATAATTGAACACACACACACACACACACACACACACCCAAACAAGCTGGAATAACAACAAGGTGAAAAAAACAAACAAAAACCCCAGGAAAATTAAACATTCACACACATGTCTAGCACAAAATGAATGGAGAAGAAAAAGGGAGAGGCCAGGGGAAAAAAGAAATTCAGATTGAACCCTCACACATATATTGACAACACACCTTAAACTAAAAATTAAAATAAAAGAGATGAACAGAAAAGCAAAAACCAACAATAAAAAAGCTGAAAGATGAATACTCAATCATTCACAAACACACATAAACAGAAAAGAGAAGACAAAGAAAAAAAATGAAAAGAAAAAATGGGGGATACAACTCAAACCCTCACATACACATTGATGCACAAAGGAAAAATATTAGAAAAATAGATGAACTGACAGGCAAAAAATATTTTTTAATTAAAAAAAGATTAAAAATTAAAAAAAAAAAATGACCTCTTGTGGTGGGTTCTTTAATTGTTCTTCTTGTCTGCTCTCTCCTGCAGAGCTTCCACATCTTTCACTCTCTCCCCAGTGTCTGGAGTAGGGAAGATGGAGCGGCATGGGGTGGGGGAGAGTGGTGCTGGAATACTCACCTCCTACTCTTGTATGGTCAGGGAGATCCCCTCTTTGTGGAGGTGCAGGATTGTCTCTTCCCCAGGTATGTACTTGAGGGGGGTGTCCCACCCAGGCCTATCCTGGAATGGAGTTTTCCTATTGTAACTAACATCCAGGCTCTGCCTGGTTTGTCCATCTCAATTGTGGCCATGCTGTGTGGATCTTTCAGATGATTGCTGAGGAGTAGGGGGTTTGGGTCAGCCCTGGATTCACCACTGATCATTTTGGAGTTCTTCTTCTTTTCTGGCTATACTCTTTGTCCCAAGCCTGGATGTGAGTAGGTAGTGGGCTTCTTGGATTCAGCACTCTTCATGTCCCTCCAAAGTTTGTGCTTTTAGGATATTCCTCTGGTTTATTATCAGTCCCTAAGTACAGAGCACAGAGATTGGAGCTATTGGTCCTTGGTGAGCAAGTCAGAACACTTTCCTGTCCCCCCTTCAAGATGGTAGCAGGTACCTCCCTTGACCTCTCCTGTGGGACTCTTGACCTCTGGACTCCTTTTGTAGCCCCTACTGCCAGTGTCTGACCAGGCGCTGAAGTGGTGAGGCAAAGCCTGGAGCCAGCAGTATCTCCTGCTGCAGTGGTGAGGCAGAGCCTGGAGCCAGTAGTCTCTCCCCACCACTTCTGCACAGGAAAACTTTTGTCTGTTAAAAAAAAAAAAAGAAGGCACTTAGCTTCTGTGACCTGGGAAGCACCAGGGACCAAGCAGAGAAGCTGCAGCACCAGAGGGTCCTGGACACTTGTTCATGGAAAAAAAAAAAAAAAAAAAAAAACCAGCCGAGCTCGGTGCTCAGCCTATAATCCCACGCCTTGGGAGGCTGAGGTGAGTGAATTACCTGAGCCCGTGGGTTCGAGACCCTCCTGGGCAACTTGGTGAGACCTCATCTCTACAATAAACCAAAAAATTAGCCGGGTGTGGTAGCATGCACCTGTAGTTCCAGCTACTTGGAAGGCTGAGGCAGAAGGATCGCTGGAACCCAGCAGGTCGAGGCTACAGTGGCTGGGAGCAGCCACGCACTCCAGTCTGGGCAACAGAGTGAGACTCCAACTCAAAAAAAAAAAAAAAAATACCAATAAAAAACAACAACAAAAAAAAACCCAAAAACTGGTGCTCAGTTTCTGTTTTCTGGAATCAACTAGGTTCCAAGCTGACTACCATTTTCTGAATCTATGAAACTGACTACACAAAGTACCTCTTATGATTAGAATTTTACATTATTTGTCTTTTTTATGACTGGCTAACTTCACTTACCATGGTATGGTTAAGGTCCTTCCTTGTTGTAGCATATGTTGGAATTTCTTCTCTCTCTCTTTTTATTTTTTTAGTCAGCGTCTCATGGTCTCACCCCATGCTACAGTGCAGTGGCATGATCCTGGCTTATTGTAGCCTTGACCTCCTGGTCTCAGGCAATCATTCCACCTCAGCCTCCTTAGTCACTTCAACTACAGGTACACCCCACCACGTTTGGCTATTTTTGCATTTTTTGTAGAGATGAGATCTCACTGTGTAGCCAGGCTGGTCTCAAACTATTGGGCTCAAGGGATCCTCTTGCCATGGCTTCCCAAAGTGCTGGGATTACAGACAGGAGCCAAAACACCCAACCAAAATTTCCTTCATCTTGAGAGTTGAGTAGGCTGGGCATGGTAGCTCACACTTGTAATTCCAGAACTTTGGAAGGTGTAGGTAAGAGGATTGCCTGAGTCCAGGGGTTCTAGACCAGTCTGGCAACTTGGTGTAATCTGGTTCATCTCTACAATAAATTAAAAAATTAGCTGGGCATGGTGGCATGTGCCTATGGTTCCAGGTACTTGAAGACTGAGGTAAAGGATCACCTGAGCCCAGCAGATTGAGGCTGTGGTGGCCATGAGTGTGTCACTGCCCTTCAGCCTGGGCAACAGAGTGAAACTTTGACTCAAAAAATACCCCCAAACCTGTGTTAATGTTAATATTAACATTCTGTTATATGTATGTAATATATTTTTCTTATCCATGCATCTTTTAGTAGACACTTGGGTTTCTTCCACCTCTTGACTTTTGTGGATAATGAATATGAATGTGATATGAGTGTGAGTATACAAATATTTAAGACTCTGCTTTCAGGTATTTTGGTATATACTCAGGAATAGAATTGCTAGATTGTGCAGTAATTCTATGTTTAGCTATCCATAAGTTTTGGTTTGCTGTGTTTTTGTTTTCATTTTATCTGAATTTATTTTTTAATTTCTCTTGTGATTACTTCTATGAACCATTGTTTGTTTGAGTGTGTTTTTTCATTTCTTCATATTTGCAGATTTTCCAGTTGTTATTCTGTTACTTACTGATTTTTCATTTTTATCCCATTGTGATAAAAAATGAAATTGGAGATTTCAATCTTTATATTTATGAAGACTTGATTTGTGGTCTGACAAATGGTCTGTACTGGAGAATGTTTCATAGGTTTCAGAGAAATGCATGTACTGCTGATGTTGGGTGCAATGTTAAATATAAGTCTGTTAGATCCTGTTGGTATATAGTGTGCTTGTCCTTTTTTACTTGTTGATCTTTTGCCTGATTGTTTTACCCATTATTGAAAGTTATTAGAAGTCTCACTGTGGGGCTGACTATCCCTTGCTGTCTATCAGTCTTTGCTTTATATACTTTTTTTTTTGAGTTAGAGTTTCACTCTGTCACCCAGACTGGAGTGCAGTGGCCACTCCCGGCCACCGCTGCCTTGACTTGCTGTGCTCTGGCCACCCTTCCACCTCAGCCTTCCAAGTAGCTGGAACTACAGATGCGTGCTACCACGCCCGGCTAATTTTTGATTTATTGTAGAGATGAGGTCTCACCTAGTTACCTAGATGGGTCTCAAACCTGTGGGCTCAGGCAATTCACTCACCTCAGCCTCCCAAAGCGTGGGATTACAAGCTGAGCCACTGAGCCTGGCTTTTGCTTTATATACTTAGGAGTATTGATGTTTGGTGCATATAAGTTTGTAGTTATAGCTTCCTGATGAATTGATCTTCTTATAATCATAATATTGTTTTAGTCTCTTGAGAAGAGTTTTTGTGTTTAAGCATATTGTGCTGCTATTAGAATCATCACCCTTGTTCCCTTTCTATTACTATCCGAATAAAATGCTTTTTTTTATTCTTTTTTTCCCACTTTTGTATTTCTATTTATTTATTTTATTATGTTATATTTTATTTTTTGCATCAGTTTTATTTTTTTTCCCAGGCTGGTTTCAAACACTTGGGCTCAGGCAATCCTCTTGGCTTGGCCTCCCAAAGTGCTGGGATTACAGGTGTGAGAAACCATACTGAGCAACAATTATATTTCTAGATCTAAATGAGTCTTGAACAGAAAGTGTATAATTTTTTTTCTGTTTTGTAAACACTTTAACCAAATATTTTCACTGAAAAGTGTAATCCACTTAGATTTAAAGTAATAACTGGCATCAAAGACATACTATTGCCATGTTACTGTTTATATTCTGTTATCTTTTTTATTTTTTAGTTTTTGAGTTGAAGTCTCACTCTGTCACCCAGGCTGGAGTGCAGTGTCACTCTCATGGTGACTGCAGCCTTAACCTGCTGGGCTTAGGTGATCCTTCCGCTTCAGCCTTCCAAGTAGGTGAAACTACACTGTGTGCCACCACCATAACCAACTCAGTTTTTGATTTATTGTACAGATGAGGTCTTGCCAAACTGGGCTCATGCAATCCTCTTGCCTCTGCCTGCCAAAGTGCTGGTTTATAGACATGAGTTACCACACCCAGCCTATAAACATGTTACTACAAAAAAAAAAAAAAAAAAAAAGAAATCAACAAAACACACACAAAATCCAGTAAGACAGAAAAATAAGGAACAAAAAGTATGTAAGAGACAAGTTGAATATCCCTACACCAAAACCCTAAGCCAGGCATGGTAGCTCCAATGAGTATCCCATCTTCAAAATGCTTGGCACCAGAATTGCTTCTGATTTTTTTTTTTTTTTTTTTTAGGATTTGGAATATTTATGTACACTCAGGGGTTGGGCATCCCTTCTCTGAAATCTGAAATGATCTAGTGACCATTTCCTTTGAGCATTGTGTCAACACTCAAAATGTTTCAGATTTTGGAAATTCAGAATCTTGGATTTTTTTTTTTTTTTTAAGTTTGGGCCTTGCTCTGTTGCCCAGGCTAAAATGCAGTGTCACGATCAAGGCTCACTAAGCCCTTGACCTCCTGAGTTCAGGTGATCCACCCACCTCAGCCTTATGAACATCTCGGGCTATAGGCACATACCACAATGCCTAATTGTTTTTTTTGTTTTTGTAGAGAAGAGGTCTTGCTATGTTGCCCATTCTAATCTCAACCTCCTGGGTTCAAGCAGTCCTCCCATCTTGGCCTCCCAGGTGTTGGATTACAGGTGTGAGCTACCATGCCTGGCCTGGGGTTTTGGATTAGGGATATTCGACCTTTCTCTTATATACTTTTTGCCCTTTTTTTTTTCTCTTTCTGACTTCTTTTGTGGTTTGGTGATTTTTTTTGGTAGTAACATGTTTAAATTTTCTTACCATTCCCTTTTGTGTTTATAGATACTTCTTTCTACTTATCATGGGCATTACAAATAACATCTTAAAGTTAATAACAATTTATTTTTTACTTTAATTTTTTTATTATAAAGATGTGGGGTACAATTTAGGGTTAGTTATACAAACCTTGATTATGTAGGTACCCTTGTTGATGAGATGTGCCCCTCCCGCCCCTAGCAGTTTCACTCAACTGTCACTCCCCGCCCTCCACACCCCACCCTCCACTCCCGACAGTTTCCCACTACTCCCAATACCTTTCTTATAGTATTCTGATAAATGTTCAAGGTCCACTTATGAGTGAGAACATATGGTACTCTGTTCTTTATTTCTGTGATAGATCACTGAGTATGATCAACTCTAAATCCATCCAAATTGCTGCGAAGTCCATATGTTTGTCCTTCTTTACAGCTACATAATGTTCCATTGTGTGTAGGTACCACATTGTTTTTTTATCCAGTCCAGCTTTGATGGACAGCATGGTTGATTCCATGTTTTTGCTATTTTTAATAGAGTTGAAACAAACATACCTGTGCAAGTATCTTTTTTGTAGAATGATTTGCATTCCTCCAGGTATATTCACAGTAGGGGAATGGCTGGGTCATATGGAAGGTCAACTTCTAGTTCTTTCAAAAATCACGCCTTTGGGAGGCTGAGGTGAGTGGATTGCCTGAGCCTGTGGTTCGAGACCCACCTGGGCTACTTGGCAAGACTTCATCTCTACAGTAAATCAAAAAATTAGCTGGGGGTGGAACCTGTAGTTCCAGCTACTTGGAAGGCTGAGGTGGAAGGATCGCCAGAGCCCAGCAGGTCGAGGCTGTGGTGGCCGGGAGCAGCCACGGCACTCCAGTCTGGGCAACAGAGTGAGACTCCAACTCAAAAAAAAAAAAAAAATTGCCACACTGTCTTCCAAATAGGTGACACTAGTTTGCATTCCCACTAGCAGTATAGAGGTATTCCTTTTTCTCCACATCCTCACCAGCATCTGTTGCTTGTTTTATTAATGATGGCCATTCTTTCTGGGGTTAGGTGGTATCTCAATGTGGTTTTGATTTGCATTTCTCTGATGATGAGTGAGGCTAGCACTTTTTCATGTGTCTGTTGGCTGCCTGTATATCTTCTTTTGAGAAGTGTCTATTCATATCTTTTGCCCACTTTTGAATGGGGCTGAATATTTTAAGGTGGTCTGAATACTTGTTAATCACTACACTGAGGCCAAAAGACTAAGAATAAGCTAAGTTTTTTGTAGGTTTTTGTAGGTACCTTTCATTTTCCACTCCTGCTCTTGGAAATATTTTTATAATTTTGGGAAATGGGGCAAAGATTATTTTTTTAATCTATTTTCTACTGAGATGGGGCCATAGCGATATCTCTACCTATTTATTTTTAAGGGCATGAACAGGAAATGGCAGAACCTTAAGCAAATGCTATTTGGATCTAATAAAACATCAAGTGAGAGCATAGGCAAAGATTATTAAGTAAATGATGATGAAAAGAGTTATTGTCCCAAAAAACAATGTTGGAAAAGTGAAAGTTCCATAATTGTATATATTCGTTAATATAAGTTGAAATATTTTTTGGAAATTATTTATAGTTGTATTTTAACAAGGAAACATAGCCAAGTTGATAGAAAGTCTGAAGAAAGATTGAAAACATTAGAGACATGTAGTTAGGTTATAGCTTAAATTGAGAATTTAAAACAGGTAAACATTGGCAAGAGAAAACAGTGTTTTTAATTTTTATAATATGTCTGACATATTTTTACAACAATTGATATGTTAGAGAGTGAAGCCCATGTTATTTTGCCACTCATCCTATGTTGGATAGTAATCTTTGTGCCTGGAAGGAGATTTTAAAGTTTGTTAGCAATTTGACAGTGTTGTTAGTGAAATTAATTTATCTGACCTTTAGGCAATTTAGAAGGTGGTGGGGTAGGTGTGGTTTTTGGAGCTTGCTGCTTATTTCACCCTAGAGACTGAATTAAGAACTTGAAGAGTTTAAGTAGCAAAGTTTTTAAAAGCATGTTATAACACAAAATTACAGTAGTTATTGTAAAAGTTACTTATTTAGATAAAATGATAGTGCAATGACTTTGAAAAGAGAAAAACCTCGCTCTTTTGTAATAAATCAGTGGGGGGATGGCTAATTGAATTTTGTCTTCTCCCCCCCTTCTGTTGTTTAAAGGAGAAAAATTTTTTGGAGGTTGTTAATTAAGAAGCTCATGTTCTGGTCTTTGAGTAGCATGTAGGCCTAGCATTAGTGCAATTGATATTAATGATAAATTTATGGAAGCTTTTTTGTAGCCTCGAGTGTTTACAGAATTTCTTTTACTTTTTTCACTAACTTTTACCTACCATGTTCGATAAACTCATACCATTTTTTGACATGCTTAAACCTTATATTTTTGTTCTATGCTTTCTTTAACCAGCCATTCTATTATAGAACAAAAATGTACCATACAATATTCTTTCCTATACAATTATTTATCTTTCCTTTATCCTTTCTTACTAAAAACATACCTTATACCAACAACTTTTTTACTTTTTTTTTTTTTTTTAACCTCAGAGCTCTAACCAGAGCAATAAGTTTATATGCAGTGGAAGGGCTTGGATAGAATCCAACGTAGAACTATTAGGGGAATCCAGAGTTATACAAAGGCACCCAAAAGGTACAGTGGTGATGGCTCAGGGTAAAGAATAATATGAGTTTTAATTTTTGTCATAATGTCCCTTTCCAATAATGGAGCTGGACACATTGGTATAATAAGGAGAGAGTGTGAAATATTTTATTTCCCAGAACACATGGAAGTAATGGCATAGTGAGGGGCCTGGGTATATGCCCTGTACCCCCACAACCAAAAGGGGTGAAGGAAGGAGTGGACCAGGAATTTAAGTAGAGCTGAGCATGTAGCCCCCGTATTAATAACAAATGTTATAACCCCGCCAGCTACTGATATTTCCACCCTAGGCTTGGTTGGTTTAATAGTTTGTTCTGAAGACATTGGGGCTACCAAGTTAGTGGTGAGTCAATCTGACTGGAGCAAGCCCAAGAGATCCCCTTCTGAGATTGTGTAAGATGCCTTGTGTCCCTTAATTGCAGCAAGACTCTGGGCCATGTGCTCTCCTCCTTCTGGGTGAACGAGGCAATCATGAGCCCAAGTCCATGCTGTTTGCATTTGGGACAGGGTCTTGCTGGTGGGCAGGGCTTGACAGTCTTTGGCCATATGTCCATTTTGATGGCATCAGAAACAAACCTGGGAAGGGGCTGTGTACCCCTTCTGCTATTGGTCATCTGGGGTGGAGGATTATCAGTGGTGGCCTTTTCTGCTAAAGTGGTGGCCCTTTCTGCTAAAGATAAAAGCTGAAGTGTTTCCCGCTTATGTTGGTGGTCCTGTATTATTTTTTCCTCCTCTTGGTTGTTAAAGATTTTAAAGGCCGTGTCTAATAGCTCTAATTGAGGAGTTTGTGGGCCCTTTTTTAATTTTTGGAGTTTATGCCTAATATCCAGTGCTGGCTGGGAGATAAAATACATAACCAAAAGAGTTTGTCCCTCCACAGAGTTTAAATCAATATTAGTAAATTGCTGCAATGTTTTAAAGAGGTGACTTAGAAACATTGTTGGATTTTTATCTGATCTTTGAAAAACCTCTTTTATTCTGTCCTAGTTAGCCTGTTTATTAGCACCTTTTTGTAGTTAGTTAACAAGATTTATTTACATGATCTCTTTACTTTTGTCTGGAAAGAAAGTTGATATGGTCTCAGTTTGGATATAATTTTAGATAAATTTATTATAAGAAAACAACAAAGAAGAGTTTTTTTTTTTAACATTTTTTGTTGCAGCCACCTCCTTGAGAAGAGACCTATTAAGCCATGTGGAAAGTTGAATGGGTTTTTAAAGTACATGTGGGGTGGTGACTTGTTGCAGCTTGTAGGGCTGCCACCAGGGGGTTATCAAGCAGTGAGCGGAGGGGGGTGAGAATACTGGAGGTTGGGGCCAAGCACCGTGGCCTTTGGCACCGGCCCCTTCTTTGAAGGTAAAAGAGAAAGACTGAAGGTCAGGGTTAGGTGTCACGGCCGTAGACGCCTGCCCTTCTTTTCCAGATAAAGGTGGAGGGTGAGAAGGAGGAGAAACTGATGGAGAGTGGAATAGCAAAAGCAGACTATAGAAGGTCTATCTGCTGGGTTGAAGTTTAAAATAGAGGAGGGAGGTGGCAGGATTAGTTGTGTATGATCTAAGACTTTTTTTTATTTGTGAGAGGTCTGAGATAGAGAAGGGGGCGTGCACCTGGAGGGAGGGGACTTACAGTGTTTGCAGTGGGGGAGGGGGGGTTGGAGGAGGAGGCATGGATGCCTGTGGAACAGTGGGAGGGAGGGAAGCTGTCGAGGAGGCAAGGGATGCCAGCATGAGTGGGGATGGAGCTGGAGGGATTACAGTGGAGGTAAAGGCGGGGATGTTCACAGAGGAGAGAAAAGGACTGAATGTAGGGAATCTCTACCCACCATTTTGAATGCTCACAGAAATTATATAATTCCCGTATAATATCGGGATTTAGAGACCCCTGAGGGGGCCACTGATTTTGGTTGTCTAAGGGATATGTAGGCTAGTCCTGTGTGCAGAGGTGAATTAGACGTTTGGGTTTGATATTGGGGAGAGAGAAAGTGTAGTGAGATTGTTTAAGAGGCATTTAAGGGAGAATCGGCTGGCAGGGATGACGAGCCTCCCATGGTGGGAGGCTAAACAGGGTGGACTAAATGGGGTATCTTCTGAAGAATCGACTGCCCAAGAAGTGTGGCTGTGGCAAAGCCTGTTATCACAGGGGTTTGGCACAACCAGGGTTCTCCTGAAGAACTGAGGGGTCAAGGCACCTAGCGCTAGGAATTTTCGGAACAGGCAGAGAGCACTTGACCAAGCGGCGGGTAGGGAGTATATTCACAATTCCTGCCGGTCGAACAGAGTTTTTGTCGTGCAATAGACTTGAGGACCTCTGAGGTTCACTATTGCCTGACAGACATGGGAACCCTCTGGAATCTGCTGTGGGCTAGCAGACGTGGGACCCCTGGGGTCTGCTGCAGCCCGACAGCCGTGGGAGTCCTTAAGGAGGGGGGAGGAAGAGAGAGAGAGAGTCCTATGGAATCTGCTGTGGGCTAGCAGACGTGGTACCCCTGGGGTCTGCTGCAGCCCAACAGCTGTGGGAGTCCTTAAGGAAGGGAAAGAGAGAAACCGCTGTGGGTTCCAGACATGGGACCCCTGGGGCCCGCTGCAGCCTGATGGCTGTGGGAACCCTTAAGGCGGGGAGAGAGAAAGAAGAAGTGAAAACCTTTAGTTGCAGCCTGGCAGCCGTGGGAGTCTTCAGGGTTTGAGAGAGATAAGGGAGAAGAGAAGGCCTTTAGCTGCAGCCTGGCAACCGTGGGAGTCTTCAGGGTTTGAGAGAGATAAAGGAGAAGAGAAGGCCTTTAGCTGCAGCCTGGCAGCCATGACAGTTTTCAGGGTTTGAGAGAGATAAAGGAGAAGAGGAAACCTTCAGGGTCTGCTGTGGCCATGAAGGCTGAGGCGGGGTGCATTCCCCCTCATCCCGGGGCTGGAGGGACTGCCAGATGATCAATGGTCAGTTTCTTCCCGGTTGTCCCGGGCAAGTTTTAAGCTTCCGTGTCTGGGAAACTCACCTATCCAATGGTCGCTGGTGGATGCAGCTCATGCGTTCAAAATAGTGGGGAAGGTCCAGGAGGGCTGGAGTGGCCACAGGCGCCAGGTTGGGGCTTCCACCCATGGGAATACACCCACACAGAGGTGAGGGAGCACCCGATCTGAGTCACGGCACCAATGAAAGGACTTTGGCGCCAGTGACGACTCCACACCAGTTAAAGACCAAGAGATTTATTAAAGCAGCAGCTACAGGGGAAAAGGAGAGGGGTCTGTAACCATGGGGGATAGGGAGGGAGAGAGAGAGAGATGGGGAGAGCGAGAGAGAGAGGGGGAGAGAGCGAGAGAAAGAGAGAGGGGGAGAGAGGGCAAGAGAGAGAGCACGAGAGAGAGAGAGAGTTATACAGAAGAGGGCTGTATTTATTAGCCTGACAGCAGCCAGAAGGGGCAGCGCTAGGTTTTATTGGAGGAGCGGCCTGGGAGCAGGGTGGGCAGACGCCATGTTGTAGGCCCACTGGACATACAACAAGGCTAGCTGCACTATGGAAAATGATTGGACGCGCGCTAGGGGAACCATGCGTGAAGAAGCCAGAACCTAGGGCCTTTGTTGTCTAGGGTGGCAGCGCCATCTTGGGGATGCCCTTCTGACTGTTCTCTGTGCCCTTCAGTAGGGACAATGGGACCATCCCTGGGGCAGCCTGCACTCCTCAGACTGGCCCATTAAGTATTTACCTTGTTCTGTTTGGAAGCAGTTATTAACTTTCTTCTTCTTTTTTTTTTTTGTAAGTTGAATTCTCACTCTGTCACCCAGGCCAAAGTGCAGCGGCACACTCACGGCCACTCCATCGATGACCTACAGGCCCCAGCGATCCTCCTGCCTATCCTTCCACCTCAGCTTTCCAAGTAGCTAGATCTACCATGCCTGGCTAATTTTTTTTTTTTAATTGTAGAAACGGTCTCTCCAAGTTGCCCAGGCTGGCCTTGCACCCCAGAGGTCAGGCAATCCTCTCACCTTTGGCACCCAAAGTGCTGGAATTACAGGTGTGAGCCACAATGCCCCGCTGTTCTTAACTTTCAAGGGTGTCTTTTTGGATGGTGAATAGTATTGCTGGGATACTTACATTTCTTTTAAACTGTGGGTGAAACTTTGAAACTTTTTTTTAAGGATCATTTCTAGCTATTTATGGTGTCTTAGCCCTTCACAGAGTTTAGCATTCTTTCTAGATGGGATATTTCATTTTTAGGCATGTTTTCAAAGATTGTTTACAGTAGTAAATAATTGTGGGAATAAAGACTTCAGTATTCCTTTCGTTCTGGCTTTTTTTTTTTTTTTTTTTGAGTCGGAGTCTCACTCTTTCACTCAGACTGGAGTGCAGTGGCCGCTCCCAGCCACCGCAGCCTTGATTCACTGGCTCTGGTGAACCTTCCGCCTCAGCCTTCCGAGTAGCCGGAATTACAGGCATTGCACTACCATGCTCTGCTGATTTTTTGATTTATTGTAGAGTTGTTCTGCTCTTAAACATTCATAAATTAGACTTACTACAAATTTACGTAAGCTAGGCAGAACACTTCCCTGCACAATCATTTCTGAAATAAATTATCCTTTTTAGGTACCTAAGGTGTTCTCGTTCACGTCTTTGTAATTGCTAGAAGAAAATCTTAATTGGAAACAAAAAAAAGTTTCATTTTCCATAAGTGAGGACCATATTTCACAGCTCTTTGATTATTCATTCTGGACTCAGACCTACTTGTGTTCTCTTTTCTCTTGACCACTATCAACAGGACATTCTATATTATTTCCTGTTTGTAGCTGTTACCACATAATTAACCCTGAAATTCTTGGTGACGGTTTTATGCCTTCCCTGCATAGAGCAGTGTTTCTGGGCACTCCACCTTGCTGACAGATTTTTTTCTTTTTCTGTAGCAAGGATTTATGCTAATCTTTTGGGATGAGACAGGGGAATGCTTTTCTAACTGGAGAAGTTAGAAAACAATTTTTTGCTTACCTATATCATCCTTAATTGTCAGATGGTTCTTGGTTACTTCAGTAGGTACCTTGGTCTCACCCTTATTTCTAGTGGTGAGGTTTTCTGTTCCCTTACTAGGTTATAAACTCTGAAGATCATAATATATCTCTTATGCATTTAGTTAAGTGTCCGGTAAATATTTGCTCATTTTATCTCCTCTATGCCTAACTCTGTAGCGAGAATCTTTGCAAAGAGCAAGGAGACACTGAGGCCTCTTTGCCAGGAAACAGTGTTTATGCGTGCTGGTACCAGCTCAGTGGATTCGCATCCAAAGGCTGAGCCACAAGCACAGTGGGGCATTACCTCTTATACAATTTTGGCTTCCTTGTCCCCTGATAAGACTTACATATTAGTAGCATACTGGCTAACTGGGTATTTCTTAGCTCAAGATTACAGCAGAGTTACACTTGTGTACTACAGATTGGGCCACATTCCTTTCTAATATGTATCATCCAAGAAAGTTCTGATATTGCTAGAAGAACTCTTTTATTATCCTGGAAAGGCTTTTATCTTGTTGTACTAAGGAGGAGGTGGGGGGCACTACTTATCCTGGAAAGGCCTTCACCTTTTGAGACTTGGGGTAGAGCTCCCTGCCTCAACTGCATCCTTAGAGAAATAATAGGTTCCCCATTGGTCTAATGAGACAGGACTATTAAACTAAATGACGCCTAAGAAAGTTCCTTTAGAGAATATCTCCAAAATACATTTGATTTAAGGAAGACATATGTGAAATTTGGTTTCCTTTAGCTTTAAAAAGTGAGATAAGTATTAGAGTAAACTGTACTTTGTTGTGTGCTAATTTGTAGTCTCATTCTTTTCAAAAGATAATTTAGTTTATTATTTTTTTTTTTTAGTTGGAGTCTCACTCTGTTGCCCAGGCTGGAATGCAGTGGCATGCTTATAGCCTTAACCCACTGGACTCAGATGATCCCTCCGCCTCAGCCCTCCAAGTAGCTGGAACTATAGGCACATGCCACCATGCCAGGCTAATTTTTTGATTTATTGTAGAGATGAGGTCTCACCAGGTTGCCCAGTCTGGTCTCAAACCCATGGGTAGTCCTCTCACTTCTGCCTCCCAAAGTGTTGGGATTGTAGGCATGAGCCACCATGCCCAGTCTCAAAAGATAATTTAAAGTGAATTCTCTTACCTGACATTACAATAGAAGGTGATGATTAGGGAATGGTCAATCTGGTAAATTAACAGCAAATTTTTACATAATATATGGAGCTCATAAGGAAGTACAGATAATATAATGATCTGGAAATATGTACTCCGAACATAAGAATTAAAATCTAGATTCAATTCAAATCCCCTTATCCCTTCCAAATTTCTTTTCCTCTCTTAATATCATCATCATCCTGAATTGAGTTTGCATTTTTGTATAAAACCTAGCTGTTATCTTATATGTTACTTGACAGTGAAGTATACTTTGCAAAACCCTTAAATTTTATGAGCTGAGGCTTACTAATGCAGAGGTAAAACTTGCTGGTTTTTCTTTTTTTCTTTTTGGTCATTCTGTCACCCAGACTGGAGTGTAGTAGCCTGACTTAGCGCAGTCACTACTTCTTAGGCTTAGGCAGTTCTCCTGCCTCAGTCTCCTGAGTAACTGGGACTACAGGCACTCACCACTATGCCTGCCTAATGAAAAAAATAAAAATTCTGCAGACATTAGGTATCACTATGTTGCCCAAGCTGGTCTGAACTTGGGCTCATGTGGTTCTCTCATCTCAGCCTTCCAAATTGCTGGAATTACTGATGTGAGCCACCACACCTCGCCATGTTTTTTGTTTTGTTTTTAATTTGAAAATTTAGTATTTTTGTTAGTATTGTGAATATTACCCTACTAGAGATATAAATTAGTATGGGCCTATGTTGAGTGACTTCTGATTTGGGTACATTCTTATTCATCTTGTTTTTTCTAGAAATCTTAGAAATCCATCTTTACGTCAGGAAAAGGAGTATCTTTGGCCTACTCATGGAGAGCTAGGGTAAAGGGTTTCCATAATTCAGAGTTTGCTACATAGAATTTTTAAGTTGCCATTCTTTTAGAAAGTGTGAATGAATGATTTAGTTTGAAATACAGAAAAACTTTGGTGTAAAACTCAGTAAGCAAAGTAGGCATGATCCCTGTTCTACTGCAGCTTGGCATGTAGTTTGAAATTCTGGCATGATTAATAGCTTGAAAGTATAGAACACTTTCCTTTCTGGAAAATTTGTTTTGGTGTGTTTTTATTTTTTATTTTTGATTCAGGGTCTTTGTTGCCCAGGCTGGAATGCAGTGGAACAACTCATAGCTCACCACAAGCTTTGACTTCCTGAGTTCAGGCAGTTCTTCTGCCTCAGCCTCTCAAGAAGCTGGGACTACAGGCCTGCACCACCATACCTGGCTAATTTTCTGATTATTATATAGAAATTAGGTCTTGCTATGTTCCTGTCTTGACTTGAACTCCTGGACTCAAGTAATCCTCCCGCCTCAGCCTCCCAAAGTGCTGAGATTATAGGCATGAGCCACTGTGGCTGCCCTGGTGTGTTTTTATAATGCAGCACTTACTGAGTCTTCATGAATCAAGAAGTTGTGGAAGCCCATTAGCACAGAGTAATGTCAGACTTTCCCAGGAGAGAGTGGTTGCATTCAATAAGCTAGATGTCTGCCATTACAGGGTCAGGTGCACATATTTTGAGGAAACAAAGGTGATAAATATGCCCAGATGTGTTCAACCTCAGCAATTAACACAAATTTTAAAATAGAATGATTTCATTTTATTTATTTGTTTTTAGTTAGATTTTCATTCTGTCTCCCAGGTTGGAGTGCAGTGGGATGCTCGTGGCCACTGCAGCCTTGACCTGCTGGGGTCAGGTGATCCTTCCACCTCAGCCTTCCAAGTAACCAGAACTACAGGCAAGCCCTACCATGGCTGGCTGGTTGTTTTGATTAATTGTAGAGATGAGATCTCACCAAGTTGTCTAGGCTGGTCTCGAACCCACGGGCTCAGGCAAGCCTCTTGCCTCTGCTTCCCTCAGTGCTGGGATTATAGGCATGAGCTTCTGTGCCTGACTACAGTCATTTTAAATGTGAAGTTGCAGTGAAACTAGAAAGGTGGCAGAGTACTAGATGGTAGAACTCTTTGCTGATGACAATTTATATTAATATAGCTAATCAAAAGTCTAAGACAGTGGTTCTCTTCTAACTCAGAAATCCTACTTCCATCCATTTATGCTGTTAGTAGAATAATCTTCGATGCAGCATTATGTTAGTGAAACATTAGAAGAAGTAAAAATAAGGCATCAAGTATACTTTAACAGTCAGGTCTGTAGCTATGTAGCTATATGCTATGGAAGACAATTGATAGAATCCTGTTTTTACTGGGAAAGCATGTACAAAAGGTTAACAATGGTTATCTGTGTAATAAATAACCAAAATAAGTATATTCTATATACTTTTATATAAGGTATACTTTTATTTCAGAAGTATCTAAATATCAATGTTCAAGATGGATAAGTGTATATGATGATATGTATATCTGGTAAAGGATTTAGAGAGAGTGTTTGACAAGTTCTGCTGATAAAGTTGTATGTTTAAATATTATTTTTTAAATTTTTTGTGTCAGGGGTTTCACAAGCTCCAAAATGCTTACTTTGATTTGTTTTATAGTTCAGCTTATTCAACACTAAATAGATTATTACAGGTAATTTTTTACACTTTTGATAATTAGGTAAAGGAGGTAAAAACAGGTGCAGGGGTAAGAATGAGAATGAATCTGAAAAAAGAGAATTGGTATTTAAAGATGATGGACAAGGTAAGCCTTTTTAAATCTTATACAAACCATTTTATTAACATCTTTTTTGTTGTTACTGTTAATGTAAATTTTAATCTTTTACCTAGAAGAGACTTTAGTCATAATCCTGAGCAGTTGTGTCCTTGTTTCATTTTGCTTGACCCCATTTATTTCTCATTATCCACATTTCTCCAGAACTTGTTTGTTAAATTATGAGGTTTTTGTTTTGTTTTGTTTGAGTTGGAGTCTCACTCTGTCGCCCAGACTGGAGTGCAGTGGCTGCTCCTGGCCACCGCAGCCTCGACCTGCTGGGCTCTGGCGATCCTTCCACCTCAGCCTTCCAAGTAGCCGGAATTACAGGCTTGCGCTACCACGTCCGGCTGATTTTTGATTTATTGTAGAGATAAGGTCTTGCTGCCCAGGCGGGTTTGGAACTTGCGGGCTCAGGAAATTCACTCACCTTAGCCTTCCAAAGTCACAGGATTACAGGCTGAGCCACCGAGCCCAGCTGAGTTGTTTTTTTTTTTTGAGTTGGAGTCTCACTTTCGCCCAGGCTGGAGTGCAGCAGTTACATGCTCACGGCTGCTGCAGCCTTGACCTGCTGGGCTCAGATGATCCTTCCACCTCAGCCTTGCAGGTTGCTGGAACCACAGGCACCTGCCACCATGCCTGGCTAATGTTTTGATTTATTGGAGTGATGAGGTCTTGCCAAGTTGCCCAGGCTGGTCTCGAACACATGGGATCAGACAATCCTCTCAGTTAGGCCTCCCAAAGGGCTGAGATTATAGGCATGAGCCATCACACCTGACAAATTATTATTTCTTTAATGAACTAAATCTGGATAGATGATTCATTGGGGGTATTTTTATAAACATGGATTCATTATTTTGTATGGAAGAACATAATCTGAGAGCAAATTTTAATAGTTGAAAGCAAATTCAATATTTAATTTAATATTCCTTACCTTAGTAGTAATATTATATACACTATTCAGCAGATGTTGGATATCTGTGAGGATATCATAATCTTTTTCTTTGTGAATCAGAGTCTCATTCTGTTTCCTATACTGGAGTGCAGTGACACAATCACAGCCACCACAGCTTTTTTTTTTTTTTTTTGAGTTGGAGTCTCACTCAGTCGCCCAGACTGGAGTGCAGTGGCCACTCCTGGCCACCACAGCCTTGACCTGCTGGGCTCTGGCAATCCTTCCACCTCAGCCTTCCAAATAGCTGGAACTACAGGCATGTGCTATCACGCCCGGCTAATTTTTTATTTATTATAGAGATGACATCTCACCAAGTTGCCCAGGTGGGTCTCGAACCCATGGGTTCAGGCAATCCACTCACCTCAGCTTCCCAAAGGCGTGGGATTATAGGCTGAGCCACTGAGCCTGGCTAGTCACCACAGCTTTGACCTGCTGAGCTTAGGGGATTCTTCCCCCTCAGTCTCCCAAATAACTAGGACCACTCACAGGCATATGCCACCACGTGCAGCTAATTTCCAAAATTTTTTTTTATTTTTAATTTTAATTGTAGGGATGAGATCTTGCCACCTTGCCCAAGCTAGTCTCAAACCCCTGGGCTTAGGCAATTCTCTCACCTCTGCCTCCCAATGTGCTGGGATTACAGGCATGAGCCATGTGCCCACTATCTTTTTTGGACCTATTTTTTGTGTGTCAGCATCTCACTCTATTGCCCAGACTAAAGTGAAGTGGCTTGATTGTGGCTCACTACAGCCTTAACCTCCTGGGTTCAGGCAATCCTTGTGCCTTAACCTCCCAAATAGCTGGGTCTTCAGTGGTGCACCACCACACTTAGCTGATTTTTAAATTTTTTTGTAAAAACACAGTCTTGAACTCCTGAGCTCAAGTGATCCTACAGCCTTGGCCTCTCAAATGACTAGGATTACAAATGTGTGCCACGACGTCCTGACTCTTTTTTTTTTAATAACAGTAAATTTACAGAAAATTTGGAATATCAGTATAACAAGCTTCCATATTTCCTTCACCCAGATTTGCCAGTTTTTAATATCTTATCTCTTTTATGTTATTTCTATCTCTATGTACCTTCATATATACATATTTTTCTTACCAGTTGAATTTTTATATGTAGTTATGTGAAGTTACAGAGTTTAGTCCTAAATGCCTCAGCATAGATCTCTACAATGAAGCGGTTTCCTCTCATAATGTGGTAGAATTATTACAAGAAACTTAACTTTAATATAATACTGTTGCCTACTTTTTTACTTTGCTATCCAAATAAGTAGCCACTAGTGACATATGACTGCTTAAATAAATTGAACTTAAAATTTATAATTGGTGATCACCATATTGTTAATTCAGATATATATTGTTCCCATCAACAGAGGAAATTTCTCTTGAGTAATGCTGACCAAGTAGTTAGTCTACAGTAAAATTTCCTTCTGTGTTTGGATAATGTGTGGCATAAGGGCATTATTCACTAATAACCAAAACTGTTTGTTTCTGTGTAGAATTTTTGGTAGTCATTAATGTTACTGATAGAAGTCCCACTAAAAAGTCAGCGTATTTCAATTATGTGAACCATGTTTTCTAGCTAAGTGTGGGGGTCCAGACTTCACTGAGCAGGGCCTGAGTTGGGGGAAGGAATGAGAAAAGAAAGAGACAGAGAAACAGCGGGATTGGGAGGGCTCCCTCTCAAGTATCTGTAAGCCAGATAGAGCGAGAGAGAGCAAATTTATTTTTGCCACACTCCGCTTATATAGGATAAAAATCACACAAATGAGGGCGAAACCATACAAGCAGGATATGTTAATGTCTGAATTAAATCACACAAGCAGGGTAAGTATCAATGACTAAACTATGCAAATCTTAATGTCTATACTAAGCAAGGCAATCACTTAGGATAAGCAGCCTCCGGGCCAGACTTGGTGCCACTCTGCTGTCCATAGAATAGCTCTTAGACTTGGCGCTCCTCTACAATCCATAGAAATGGTCAGGGGAGATAAAGGAAATGTAGGCTTGGTTCCTGGAACACAAGCCAAGAAATATAAGGACCTTGTCAGCTTATGCTCTGGTTTGCTTTAGCTAAGGACCATTACTTAGCTTTCATCTTTCTCACTTCCAGTAGTTGGTGACTTTTCTTTCAGGGCCAGTTTTCTTAATTTCTTTCTTATCTCATTTAAAAATTTTCTTCCATGTTGGAAAACTGCGTCTGAGAAGGTGGGCTCGTTAACTGTGATCAAAGGGACTTAACTGTCACATAATAACCCCTCAATGTAGCTTTTCAAACTTGTTTCTTAGTATAATTATAAATTAGTCAATATTCTCTTTGGGATTAGTTTTAAGTAAAACTTTATTAATGTGATGATTTAATGACTCTATGTTTCCCTTCTCTTTCTCCACTTTTGTTTTTGTTATTGAAATTTAGAAGAGTCCAACCTATGCTAATGCTTGCATGATTATTAGTGTTTTCTGGTTGAATCAAGATACTTTTGGAAATACTTTAATTAAACATTTGACATTTTGCATAGGAACATGACTCCTATTTTTTTTTAAAGAACTTTTGATTATCACTGAGAAATTCTAAAGTAGACAAAGGAGTTATGCATAGTGGAGCTGATATTTGCCCCCTCTAGTTTCTGAAAGAAAAGAAAATGAAGATTGAAATGGGGTCCATAGTGACACACTGATTAGCTAGGTTACAGTATATATTTTGAAGATGACAGTCAATTTGATTTATTCAAAATAAGTAGATAATTAAAATACTTCCAGTAATACATTTTCATAGAAGTGGCATTTGTGACCTGGATTCACGTTTCTATTTATTCTAAAAATAAGGGGGTTAGCGTATATGAGTTTAGAGGTGTTGTAGAAATCAACAGATAATGAGTTCTCAATTTCCTTGATACCATTAAAATGTGTCATTTTGAAATAGGGCTTTTTGGGTAGAATGGTAGACTACATAAGCTTTTTGCCTTTTAGGGCTTATCTTTTAAGACAATAGAATTTTGATCTAAATATGAAGATTTTATTAACAGCTACATTTTAGTTACATGTGAAAAATGCTGAATGGTGTCTTTTTTTTTCTCTTCAGAGTAATCAAGATGTTGGGAAATGGGTCACTAGAAGCAGTGTGTTTTGATGGTATAAAGAGGTTATGCCATATCAGAGGGAAATTAAGAAAAAAGGTAGGTATGTGGTTCTGTTTTACTTTCATATACAACTTTCTATAAAAAATGTCTGTGTCTCTTGGATGTCATACAGCATGACAATTTTTTTTTTGAGTCGGAGTCTCACTCCGTCACCCAGGCTGGAGGGCAGTGGCATGCTCCTAGCCATCGCAACCTTGACCTGCTGGGCTCCAGCGATCCTTCTGCCTCAGCCTTCCAAGCAGCTGGAAACACAAGCACGCAGGGATAGTTTTTTATTTATTGTAGAGATGAGATCTCACCAAGTTGCTCGGGCAGGTCTTGAACCCATGGGCTCAGGCAATCCACTCACCTTGGCCTCCCAAAATGCTGGGATTATAGGCTAAGCTGCCAAGCCTGGCCGACAATTTTTAAAAAGAGAAAAAAATGACTCTGCTTTAGACATATTTCTCAAGGAATTTATTTTTTGAGTTCCCAAAAGACTTCATAAGAATAGTGATTCATATGACAGTGTGAATAAGTAAAACAGAAAGATCCTTGATGATAGCTTTTCAAAGATTCTACTTATAAAGAAACATTTTTTTCACTTATAGTGTATTCCTGTCAGAAATGATTATTCTTGGTGGCGCATGATGGCTCAGACTATACTCCCAGCACTTTGGGAAGTCAAGGCGAGAGGATTGCCTGAGCCCGGGGGCTCGAGACCAGCCTGGGCAACTTGTTGAGACCTCAACTCTACAATAAATCACAGAATATTAGCTGGACATGGTGGTGCATGTCTGTAGTTCCAGCCACTTGGAAGGCCACCACAGCCTCGACCCCTGCTGGGCTCAGGTAATCCTTCTGCTTCAGCCTTCCAAGTAGCTGGAACCACATGCATTCACCACCATGCCCATCTAATTTCTTTTTGTTATTGTGGGGACAAGGTCTCACCAAGTTGCCCAGGCTGGTCTCAAGCCCCCAAACTCAGGCAATTCTCTCTCCTCAGCCTCCCAGAGTGCTGAATTTTAGGTGTGAGCTGCCATGCCCAGCCAGAAATGTTACTCTTAATGTAGTATTGGGGAAACAATCAGACAAATCTAACATATAAGATACATGTTCTAGATTCAGTTGAATGTTAGTAATATGTGAAAGAACTTAGGCGCCAGTAACAACTCTACACCCATTAGGGACCACGAGATTTATTAAAGTGGCAGCTACAGGGAAAAAGGAAAAGGGTCTGTAGCTGAGGGGGTTAGGGAGGGAGAGAGAGAGAGAGAGAGAGAGGAAGAGAGAGAGAGAGAGAGAGAGGTTGGGGGGAGAGAGAGAGAGGTGTGCAGGGAGAGGGTTGTATTTATGGGCCTGGCAGGGCCTAGCTAGTGCTGTGCTTGGGCTTTATTGGAGGAGACTATGAGGCAGTATTCCTATAGGGAGAAATTATTCACACACAGGTTTAAACTTCACATGCACGGGAAACCGTATGGGGAGAAGCTGGAGCTTAGGGGCCTTTGTTGTCTTTGTGTGGTTCTATATAGTGTTTAGCCCCATCTCGGGAGACACACTTCTAACTGTTCCCTGTGCCCTTCATTCCCACCTTTTCTGTTTATTTGGGAGAGGGGAATCATTACTCTTTCTGGCTGCTTCCTGCTGGATGTGGGCGTTGTTGGGTGGGTTGGGGGAAGGGCACAGAACTAGCCAGAACAGGGGCCCAGAGGTAGGTGCTGAAGGTGAAGATTTCTGAAGGTGAGAGTTCCATGAAGGTTCCTTGTAAATGTAAAATGGTGACTTGTTCTGGCCAGTCTTCCAGTGGGCATGAGGGCGGTAGTAACCAGCTGTCTTGGAGTAGACTGTGGAGGTAAATAGAGAACCTGGAAGAGAACATATCTAAAAGAAAAATTAGATGAAAGTTTTGGGTATTACATCACTGGATTTTCTGCTGGGATGGGCTGGTAATTATTAAGTAATAGGAGGTTAAGACTTTGATTTGAAAAGTTTGAAACAGCGATTACCTGGAGGTGGGTGAATAGGTACTGTTATGGGTGGGGTGAGAAGAAGGAGGAGTAGCAGGTTTAAGACGGGAGATGTGGATCCATGGGGTTACCTGATGCTGGGTTGTGATAAGTTTTGCTGCCATGGGAGTGGACAAAACTACTTGAAGAGGTTTGGACTTGAAGAGGTTTGGGTTAAGATGGGTTTTAGTTTCTGGTTCGGAAAAATAGACCCATTGTCCAGGAATAAGAGGAGGTGGGATTTGGCTGTTGGGCGAAATAGGTAAAAGGAGGTTTTGATGTTCCCAAATTTGGGAATGAATAAAAGACAAGAGGGAGTAGCGCATGTGAGTGGGTGTTAGAGGGGTTGAGATTGAGATTACTGGAGGGAGTGCTGGGTGACCATATATAACTTCGAATGGAGAGAGTTGAAACGGTTTTTTTGGGAGGACTTGCATGCGGAAGAGGGCCAGTGGGAGGAGGGAGACTCAGTCTTGATGGAGTTTGAGGGATAATTTGGTGAGAGTGTCTTTGAGAGTGCAATTGGCTTGCTCAACCTTTCTGGGTGATTGTGGGTGGTATGGGATATGGAAATGCCAGTTAATGTGGAGGTCAGTTGTTAGGGATTGTACCACTCGTGAGGTAAATTTGGGTCCGTTATCAGACTGGAGAGATAAAGGGACACCAAACCTAGGACTTATGTGATTAGCAAGGATGGACCCTACGGTCGTTGCTCATTTGTTTGTGGTAGGGTAGCCTCTACCCATCCAGAAAAGGTGTCGACCA